>OY751565.1:7744719-8989879 GCA_963572285.1 Caenorhabditis drosophilae
AGAGAAAACGAGACAATGCGAAAAATGTGAGGTTTAGAAAAAGTGACTGAAGAAATTTCAATGACATTTCGTCAGTGATGTTGTCCCGTTGTTGCTTCACAAAGTTGAACGGAAAACAGAACTTAGTTTGTGAATGAAATGACGAAAAAAAAAATGGAACTTCTAGGAAAAAATGAGAGAGAAATAAAAAAAAATGAAAAGAAAAAGATAGAGGACAGTCATCACACATCGAATCTGAAGACTGATTAAACATCACACTCTTTTTAAAAATCGAGTGAAAAGAATTTCAAAGCACGTGAGTGAGACTAATCCATCAAATATGTGTAATTCACGTTTTCAAATTTTGATGACCTGCCTGAGTTTAGAATTGAAACAAAAACAAAATGAAAACAGATTGAATATTTATTTCTGTAGAACTGTTGTCATGTTGAACAATCAAATGAAAACGCAAAGAACAAAACATCAAATTTAATAAACTAGAATGCAAAAATAGTATTTTGACAAACAAAAAAAAACAAAAAAATGTTCTTTTTTTGTTATCACTCAAAATGTATTTAAAACATTCTTTTCATCGTTTGAAAAATTTTTATAGAAAAAAACAAAGGTAAAAAACGCGTCATATTTTGAAAAAGGACAATAACTGAATGGTTGAAAAATTGGGATATTTTGTTAACAAAAAATTCTTTTTTTTTTCTTAAACCTAAAAAGGGTAAACTATTTCCGTCATCAATAGATCAATGTCAATTTGAGAATCAATCGGAAAAGATAAAAATTTAATTGAAACATTGACAGGTACACAATTGAAAAAAAAATTGCAGTTAAATAAATTTCAAAAAAGTGTTTGACCCTTCAACATTTTGTTATTTAAAAAACGTTTCACCAACATGATTTATTTAATTTTCATTTCTAATCATTGTTTTTGACAATTCTTATCATTTCATAACTTCAAAACAACAAAAAAAATTTTTTTAGAGATCTAAAAAAAAAATTGATAAATTTTCTAGAGTTTTTTTTTCTCTTCGCACTGTTTTTTTTTTTTTTTTTTGACGATGAAAATAAAGACAACGTGTGATCAAAAGAACAGATTTTAAAGTTTGAAAATGTGTAATCATAACAGAAACCACATCAAATCGAAGAGAAGAAAGGAAGAACTTTTTGAAGCCGAAAAAAGTGCAATTTTGACAAATGTCAAAAATAAGATCTCAATTTTTTTTTTTTTGAAAAATGGAAAGTATTTGCAACGATTTCAAACATATTTGATAGAGAGAGAGAGAGAGAGAGAGAGAGAGAGAGAGAGAGAGAGAGAGAGAGAGAGAGGGAGAGAAATTTTTTTGATTTTCAAAAATCGAATTTTTCTTTGAAAAAAAACAAGCAAACTAACCAATAACTGTTGCTGACCAGTTAACACGGGTGGTATCACCCCCACATTGTTGTTGTTTACTGGAGCCGGTGGTTGCCCAGGAGGAATTCCGCCACCTCCTCCTCCGGATACGAAGGCCATTGGCGGAGAATTACCTTAAAATAGAAATATTAAAATTAAAAAATTTATATATTGATTTAACTTTTTTTAAATTGTTATTTTTTATATGGAATTACCAATTTTTAAAACGATGCCAAAAACGAAAGAAAAAAAACAAATCACGGAAAATATAAAATGATTTAAACATGTTTAGAATTATTATTTTGAGAGGAAAATTAATAAATAATGAAATTTTGGCACAAAATTAAATTTAAAAAATGATACATAGAAGGATTCTTTTTGTTTATAACATTGGCTCACTGAAGAATCACAAAATAAAAGAATTCTAAAATGGAAAAAAAATGATAATAGAAAAATTTCAACATAAGCATCAAAATTCGGATGGTTGAAAAAAAAACGAAGTGAAAGAGAAAATGAAAAACGAGGAGAGAAAACAGAACGAGTTGGAGACAAACAAATGGCGCGAGACCGAGACATGTGTTTCGAGCACAATCCGTTGCAGTGGCCCACAACCACGAGAACGAGATAGATAGATACTAGATGGTCGAGAATCGGAAAAATGTAAAAAGGTGGTTTGAAAAAAAGGAGGGGAAAAAAGAAAAAAGGGGGGGGGTGAGAAGGGGGGTTAAAACGAGGGAAAAAAAAGAAATGAGGGAGAGAAACTGAAGGAAGAGAGGGAGAGAGGAGGGGGGGGGGGAGAGAGAAGGGGAGGCTGGAAAGAATGGCGAGGAAGAGGGGGACGATGGAAAAATAAAGGAGAGGATTCAGCCACAAGACAAATGGAAAAGAACACTTGAATAAGGGAGAAAACAAGAAACTGAAGAAAGTTAGGGAGAGAGAGAAGACAGCGTGTTGTTGCGCAAAACTCAAACATCACATCAAATTGGCGAGGCGCAGAGGGTCTAGCAAAAAGCAGTGTGCACCCATTTAAAACAGAGAGTCACGAGACGAACAAGAAATTGAGATAGCGCTTCATCTAGATGAGAGCGCGTTGTTTGGGAACATTTGACAGAACTAATAGAGGAATAAAGAAGAAACGAGAGAAAGCGGGGAGTAAGACAAATCGAGTGTTCAAAAAAGAATGTAGAGTTTTAGAGAAGAACAAGATGTGACGAAAGAGTCCTTCATTGTGATGAATTAAAAAGAGAGGAGCATTGATGCCATTGTCTCTTCAATTCTCACTATTTTTTTTGTTGTCTTCGTTTTCTTTCATCGGGTGAGTGTGAGTTTTTGAATAAATAGTGTACACAAGAAAGTGAGGGAGGGAAATGTCATCGTATCGACTCTCTTATTTCCCACTCTTCAAATTTACTCATACTCGTTGCGAGTGCAACAAATGAAAAGCACGTGAAAGCAAGAGATTTACGCATAATAATCAGGAAAAAAAACCGGCATGCTTATTCCTGTTTGAGAATAAGCTATAGAATTTTAAGCAAGGAACAGAAAAAAAAAGTGAATTCGAAATTAAATTGATTAAATACTCAAGAATATTCAAGAAGTAAATATTTAAAAAATGAAAAAAATATTTTGAGAAAAACGAATTCTGAAGAAAATAAAACTCAAATTCAATTACTTTGACAAAAATTCGCAAAAAATCAATGAGTTTTAAAAGAAAAACATCACGGAAAACAAATAAAGAATTGAAAAGAAGCAAAAGAAAAAAAAATTCTAAATTGTTTCAAGCATTTTTTCCATTTTTTTTTCTAGAATCGCACAATTTTTTATTCAATTACGGAAATATGTTTGCTTTCACTGTGTCACATTATCACATTACTTTCAAATGCATCTCTCTCTCTCTCTCTTTCTCTCTCTCTCTCTCTCTCTCTCTCTCTCTCTCTTTCTTTTTTTTTTTCGTAATATATTTCTTTATAAAATTAGACCAAGAGATAACATTTTTTTTATTATCTCAGATGAAAAGAAAATGTCAAAAACACATGCTGAACCCCCAACAGAAACCAACAAAACCAGGAGAAAATTGTGAACTTTTTAGCGTTTCTGTTTCATTCATCAATTATGGAAGAAGGAAATAAGTACATTTTTAGATTAATATTTAATTTTCATAAGAGGAAAAAATGAGGCAACTCAAAATATTTAAAAAAAACTGAAAAGGAGATTAATAATGACGTATAAAGCTGTCATTTTATCATATTTTATTTAAACTTCGAACTTATTGGGGAAATTCTTTTTCAAAAATAACAAGAATCATTAGAAAAAAGATAAAACAAACATTATCATTATAAAAAGATCATTCACGTGGACGAGAAAAAAAAGAACGAAAAAGATAGACGAAAAATGACGACGAATAAAATGCAAAAAAAAGAAAGAAAGAAAATGTTTATCCTCCTGCTTGTTTTTCTGCTCATCGTGAGTCGAAAATCGAAAAAAAATGGAGAAGGAGAGAAATCAAATCAACAATGCAAAGTGATGACGTTTAGGCCCAAGAACCTCAGTTTTTTTTCTTCTTCTTCTAAACGACGTTAGTTGTGGTGGCCGTGTGCGAGATCGAAACATTTAGGAGAAAGAAAAAAAGTGAACTTGAAAAACTGGGCAAATATCACATTCGCATCAAAAAATGTTTTTTGACTTTGATTTTTCTTTCTTTTTTTGAGAAATGTGAAGTATTATTCAACTATTTCAGACATTTTTTTTTTTGAACAATGTTGATCGAATAACAAAATTTTAACAATTCAACACAAACAAGAACTGTGTTCAGGCATAAACACAGGAACAACGCCTGACAAGTTTCTGTGTATCATGGTTTTTGAGAAAGAAATAACACATTTGTTGACAGTAAATATAAGTTTTCTGATAATAATGACGACGAGATGAATGATAGAGAGAAAAATGACGACGGCAGTGATAAAACAGAGACTTATGCAAAAACAATAATGAATTCAAAATCAATTTTATGAAGAGAGAGAGAGAGAGAGAGAGAAAAAAAGATGAAAATAGAATTTGGCAGACATCATTAGAATTAAAAAATTCTACTCTTAAAATGATACAGTCAATTCAAAAAAAAAATCTCTTTCTATTTTAAAAAATAGCACGTGAAAGAGAGAGAAAAAACCGATTTCAACACACATCTACATAATAGTGTGCTGACATTGAAAATAGTCACTCCTCCCCCTCCTCCTTCTCCCACTCCCCCTCCTCTTCTCCCCCTCTCCCCTCTCTTTCCTCCTCCTCCCCCTCGTTCTCCTTCAATTCTTTTTCTTATTCTCTTTCTTCCTCTTTTCACCCTCCCCCTCCTCTCCTCCTCCTCCTCCTCCTCCTCCTCTTCCTCCTTCTCCCTCCCCCCTCCCCTCTCTCCCCCTTTTTCGTCTTCAAACATACTCAACAAAAGGAGGCGATGGGCACACAAATCCATTAGAGAGAAGGAAACGCAGGGGTTCTAACACATAACCAGAGATAATCGAAATGCGGAGAGTCGACTGTTTCAATGATATAGAATACAAAAAGGAAGAGAGCGAAGGGGAGATAAGACGACGGGGCAACGAGCAGTCGACATAGAACCCGCCATATAATTTGGAATGGAAAAAAAAATGAGAGAGGTTTGAGAGAAAAGAAAGAAGAGATAATAGAGAAGAGAGTGAAAAGATGAAATGAGTACCCCTCTCTTTTTTTATCTCAATCTTTTCAACTAACCATTATTGGAAATAAAAAGCGAAAAAAGAATAAAAGACGAAGAAATAAAAAGATAGTTAGGGACGACAGAATAGAGAAGGAAACAGAAAAAAAAGAGAAAGAGCGATGGAAGAAAACAAAAAAAAATTGTGTTGCGAAAACTACAGTAAGCAAAATAATGGTCATTGTGAGATAGAATGAAAAAAAATTTAGGGAAATAAATAATTAAAAGAGAATTGAGAACATTTGAAAAACACATGGAACTGTGACCAAATGAGAAAAAAAAGTCATAATTAATGTGTGAAAATATCAAGAACTTCCAAAGGTGCAAAAATTGATAAAAATGAAAAAAAAACTGTTTCAAAACTGAAAAAAATTGAAAATTGAAAAATGTAAGACTGAAATTTAAAAGCGACCAAATTAAAGAAACAAAATTGAACAAGATTGGTATGAACGAAAAGAAAAACAAAAAAAAGAAAGAAATATAATTTATGATCGACATTGTTGTCAACTGTTAAATTAATTGAATTTGAAAAGATGAAAAAAACTGAGACAAAACATCATTAAAAATATAATTCAAGGCATCAAACGATCAGGATCATTTTACACTTGAATACATAAATGTAAACTTCTCACTTTTCCTCTCCTCTTTCAGTTTCAAACATTTGTCTCGTTTTAATCTTCTTCAAAAAGAAGAACTGAAAAAAATGAAGAACAAAAAGAGAGACAGAGAGAGAGAGAGAGAGAGAGAGAGAGAGAGAGAGAGAGAGAGAGAGAGAGAGAGAGAGAGAAAAAAGGAACAGACTGCAAAAAAAAAATTGTTCATCTCTACTTTTGTCGTCATGTGAGTTTATTTTACTGATTTTTTCAAGAGACGGAGAAAAAAGATATAAAAAATAGAGCAAACATCTCCCACAACAATTGTGCATCGAACCTCATTTTTTCTTTCATTTTTTTAAACATTTTTTTTGTTTCAAAGTTATTTGTTGATTTTTGATTAGAAAAAAAAAATTGTTCCGCTATTTGAAACACCTGATGAGTGAGCAAAAATTGAACAATAGAAGTGAAACTAGTAGGAAAAGAAACAAATATAAACAAGATATTTTCAACTAATTTCTTCGAAATCATCACAGCAAATAAATGATGAACATTTATTTGGATAATTTCAACAAAAATATTGAACCATTTCTGAAATTCTTTTTTTTTAAGTTTTTAAGAAAAACAATCGTTTTTTTTTGTTTACAAGAATACAAAAAATGATATTAACATTTAGATATGCATGAGAAAACAAAGATGATAGGTTGTGAGACAATAAAAACCGTTAAATATTACGTAACATTTGTCAAAAATACTTAAAGAAAATAAAAATTGAAGAAGAGAGAGGGGGGGGGGGGGAATAAAATAGGGAACTACCACTGTCAATTAAAAAAAATGGCTTTGCAATAGTCATCAATAATTCTATTTCTCAGAATACGTCGCTAACAAAATTAGGTTCTCGCTTCATATTTTGGGTGCATGCGCACTCAAATGTGAGTTGACTAATGTGAGCAAAATGGGAAAAAAAAGGAAAATTATCGAATTATTAAGATCCAGAAAACAGCTCTCAGACATTTCTACAGAATGTAATATAATAAATAATTGAATAAGCATATGTACATAACAGAACAGGAGTCAAACATTTTTTATTCGACTTATTTTCTAAAAAAAAATAATTATAATTTATTTTCTTCACAGCCCAGGTGAAAAAAATTTGATTACTTAGAAAAAACAAATCTGGAAGTTTTTTTTTTCGAATAATTGTGAATTTCTACATATACAAAATTACTCAATTTTGGTTTAGCAGCTGCTTTTTTCATGTAATATAAATGAATTTCTCACGAAAAGTTTTTTTTTTTAGCAAAAGCAAAAAAAAAAAAAAATATCTTAAAATTCTTACATACGCGTGATGAATATTCAGTTTTACATTCGATCACTACAAAGATTGGTCATGCTAAAGAGCTTATTTGATTTTCTTATTAATCTTCGTATTGAAGAAAAAAAATAATTAAATTACTTAGCAGCTTTATTCGCGACCGACTAAACTCGATAAGATTTTTTCTTATTATCCGAAATTTTCATCATAAAAAAAATGTGCACTCCATAAACCTGAAAAATTATCAAAACTGAATTAAATAATAAGAAAAAGAAAAAGTTTTTCGTTGAATATTCTTGAATGAATTTCTTATAAGTTAATATTCTTAAAATTCTGATTTAGAAAATTTATTACACCGAATTCACGTGATTTTATGAAAAAAAAATTTCTATGTAAATCTCATGTTTATAAAAAAAAGTTCCGGTTGACAAAATTTAAAGAACATTCGAAAAAAGTTAAAAGCAGTAAAGATTTTTTTGGTGTAAAAATATACATTTTTAATGATCAAATTGGAAAACAGCTTTGGTTCCCATAGTAATAAAAGGGCAACCGAAAAATGAATCTCGTTTTTTTTTCTGTTATTTTTTTGTCTAGATGTATGCATAATTTGAATAAAAATCAGGGGGAAAAAAAAAAAACAAAAATACTAAAACGCTCAAAACAAAATAAAAAATTTCGCCTGATAATTTCGTTCTATTTTAGAATTTGGCAGATTAGCCGATAGTAGATTACTTTTATGAAGAAAAAATTTGTTTAATTCAAATCTTTTCCTAAAAAATATAATAAAAAACAACTGATAACCGTGCCAAAATTTTTTTTTTCTCTAAGGGATTATTCTTTGAATGTTCATGTTTTCAATTTTTTTTTATCTGAACGAAACCTTTAATCTGCAAAACCATAGCCAGATTAAATATATAAAAATTTATATGGTTTGTATTAAAATTAAAAATTCTGTTTATTTATTTAAAAAAAAAACATATTCAATACTTGTTTTTTCTCATTAAATATGAAAGCCGAAAGTATTGAATATAACATCTGATGAATCATTCAAAGTTTAATTTTTGAAAACAACTGCTTGGTTGGAAAATTGAAAATTTAAAAAACAAATAAAATTAAAAAATAAATAAATGAAAAATTTACTGGTTTGAAAAGCTCATTAAAAAGCAACTAACCTTGCATAATAACAACTTTTTTCGATTTCCCAAAACGCAAACGGTGCTCTGGCACTTTTCTCGGCTTCATGTCATGTTCAATATCAATTTGTGGGAAAGAAGCTTGAAGTGCGTCGAGCTGTTCCACTGCAATTCGATACGCTTCTGAAGACGGAATCAGTTGTGACGTCGTATTCCGTCGTGATGTTGATGGAAGCGAGGAATTATCTGGATAATCATCGGGCTCTTCGATTTTGACATCGTCCACAAGCTTTCTTTCAAATTGTGGACCTCTATCGAATTGTTGCACTTTTTGCGCTTTCACAAAAATAATATCGTTTTGAATGTCGCAAAATCGTTCAACCGTTGCCACTTGCATTAGATCTTTAAAAAAAAAGTTGCGGCATTTTTTCATATATTTCATTCTTGATTTCTCAGTTCACTCCAGATGGTTTTTTTTTGTTTCAACTTGAGGCGAACATTCTTCACGCCAAATGTTCCGAGCTCAAGTTCTACTTGCACAATAGTTCTTCCCACCTCTATCTCTTTTTCTCTCTCTCTCTTTCTCTCTGCTCTTTTTTCTCTGGAGAACTCTCTGTCGGTCTCTCTCTCTCTTTCTCTCTCTCTCTCTCTCTCTCTCTCTGTCTTTTTTTAATATTGCTTAACTCTTAAATTACCACTTTAGATTGGAAAATGTTCCAAATCTATTTGTTCAATTGATATCTAGCTGGTATACCTGTTTCATTAAAAATTGAACCAGTTTTATAGCTGTATATCCGGTAAATTTTTTCAATATCTATTGCTAAATATAGTTGACCGTAATCCTTTATGAAATCCTCTTATAATCAAATATCGACCCAAAAATATGATACGGTCAGCAGCCCATTTTACTCAATTCTCAACAAAAGTTCGAATATTTTACCGCTAACTGCTAAAATGAAATCTATTCGCTTTTTTATTTTTTATTTATTTTTTGCTTCTGCTAAAAGTGATCTTAAAAATTGTTTTGTTAGTCACAAAAATATCAAAATATCATGTGGAAATCCATTAGAAATACGGTTGGTCTTAACAAAGAAATGCATTTTCAAAGAAAAACGAAGGTTTTTTAAGCTTTTCAATTTCACTAGAAGAATGTTTGACAATTTGTGTTAATTTTAATACGCAATGTGAAACAATACAATATGATTATTCAAAAAATAATTGCGAAATCTACAGTACACCATCACCTTTAAAAATCAATTCATCAACTGCGAATGCAATGAAGAAACGAGAAACCGCACTAGGGTAAATTCAAAATAAGTAAAGCTTGAAAAATCATTTTCTCGCTTAGAAATACGGAATGTGCCCTCGCATCGCTTTTACCTACAATTGGCACAACTCATCTCATCCCGAATTGGGATTGCATTTCAGGGCTTAGACCAACTCAAGTCAAACAAGTCGAAGAAGATAAAAATCAACAGAACGACACTCCGAAAATAAATTCAACTATAAATGCCAGGCCGAACGGGATGAAAACATCTATAAATTCTCAACAATCTGTGAGTTTTTTTTCCAGTGAAAAATCCATAAGAAAATATCTATGTGTTTACTATTTTTCACGTAGCGTGATTTTTGCTCAATTTCAACAGTCGAAAAATTCCCGTTAGATTTATTAATAAATTTGAAAAACCTTAATGGCAAGCATAAAAAACGGAAATAAGAAAGCTGAAACAATAGCGAGGGATTGTTATTATTATTTTTGTTTAACTGAGTAAAATAGAGATAAAAATTTATGAGCGTAGAAAATTCCCAGTCCGTAGACGTTTAGCATTTGCATCTTTGCCTTGCTAGTGTCCCGAATTTTGAAAATGAATTAACAAATCTTAAAATAATTTTATTTATTTTTTTATCCTACACAAATTTGTGATCAAGCTACCCTAATTTAACTAAAATTGACATGAGTTCATACTTTCTTTTTTTCTTTTTCTCTCACTTTTCTCTCACACAACAAATCTGAAATTGAACTGAAAATTCACGTACCCGCGTGCTTTATTGAAACTTCACTTGTTGAGGCATTATTTGATTTGTCATTTATTCGTTGCAAAGACTGTCCCTGGTTGTGGTCTTTTGACAGTGCGTTTCCATTCTTTTTTGGTTTTTTAACTTTTACCCGTTGCTCAGCTTCTCGATGATCACTTTTTTTTCCTTTTGGACGTCCTCGACCTCTTTGTTTTGGTATTACTGTCAAATTGCTGCCGTTTGTCGTAATCAAAGAATTTGTTAGAGGATATGCCGGATAATAAGGTGGCGGATAGGGATGCCAACCTGAGGAAAATTGTCCACCATTCAAACCGGATCTTAAGACATGCCTTATTGGCCCCGGGAACTGTGACTGCGTAATTCTTTGAGCTTCTGATAATTGATTTGGCACATTGACACCAAGCGTTTCATATCCTGGTGGAAGCAAATGTGGCGGTAAAATTGGCGGACCTTGCTGGTTTGGTGGCAACAATTGTGACGTTTGCATGAATGGTTTCAGTTGAGGAATTGAAGCTCCACCTGTTGTCATTTTTTCTGAAGCTGAACAAATGCGATTTTGTCGCACTTTTCTTGTTGTTGCAGTTGAGGACGAATCCTTTTTAAGTGAATCTGTGGATCCCTGAATTGGACCACGTGGAAGTCGAAAATTGAACACTGATGATCCATTTGAACCAGAAGTTCCAGTTCTTTTTTTCATCTCTTCGCTTGCTTCAGTTTTTGGTGGAAGTGGACATACAGCGAAACGAGTTGTTAATGTTTGTAAACTTTGCGATGGAATATATTGTGACTCTTGTGTGGTTTGAGATGAATTCTTTTCCGTTTCAACCTTTCGGGTTTGGCTTTCTTCTGACACAGGTGTAGCAGAAGCTAGAGTAACGGTAGTCAAAAGCGACTCCCTTTCAGCGTGTTTTTCGTTTACAATGGTCTCATTTGTTTCTTTACTTGGCATTACCTAAAAAAAAATTATTATTTTTACAGAATATTAAAATCAAAAAATTGGTAAACGATCAATTCGAAATTGTAAGCAATTCACGAGCTTCAATCGGAGAAGATCAAATTTTGAAAGGAGTCGAGAAAATTTCAATGAATGATACTGATGCCTTTAGAAAACAAATGGAACCCAACACTTTAAAAAATCTTGCCATTGAGGTGTGCAAACATTTTTAATGTCTTGAAATATCTCGCTTTTGTTGAGGTTCTGCCCGTGGTTCCTGACTGCCCAGTTGGTGAACATTCCCGAATTCAAGTAATTGATGGTGTTGAAGTCGATCAAAAAGCATCGATTGAATTCACGGCACAAGTACCCGAACAATGTGTGCATTCATGTCGAAGTAGTACGGTTAGTTTTTTAGCACAATTTTAACATAAAATATGATTAAATTTAAAAAAAAAGCGAAATTAATTCAGTTGGCCTTTGGTCTCATTTTTTTGAAATTCCTTTCCGTGTGAAACTCTCTTAATTAAAAAAAAAACAAAGAATTAATTTAATTTTGCTTTTCATGAGTATCAAAATTGAAAAAAACAAAAAAAAACAAAAAAAAAAGTTCTAGGAAAATTATTGATTTGAAAACTTTAGCAGAAATATTAAAAAATCAAAAAAAACTTTCTGAGCACCAAAGAATAATTTTTTTATTCAAAAAGTTTTCCAGCTGAAATAGAAAATAAAATTAATAAGTTGAATAGACTTTGTTCTACAGTATCTTGGGGGATTAAGTAGATGGTTGGTTTTTTTTAAGGAAAAAACCAATAAGATTGATAAAACTTTCCAAAAAATGTTGAAATTCTTTTTCTGCCGGCCAAGTTCAAGATTTATACTTACAAAAATATTTTGAACTACAAATTATTTGAAATTTGAGAAGGAACCGACGTTAGTTTCTATTAAACATGCTTGATTTGATCAAGAAAAAATGAAATGAGAAAAACATTTTGAAACCTATTTTTAGATGGTTTGAAAAAATCTAAAAACAAATATTCAAATCGATTTATTCAAATCGACTATCTTTAAAAAAAAAAATTCTTTTCAACTTTTTTTCTTTATAAATACAAAAGTCTTTAAAAAATGTTGGTTTTAAAATTGGAAAAAAAATGGAGCATCAATCAATGAGTCGAAACAACATCAATTATATTTTGTATTTTCATAAGATCTACACATTCCTTCACATAATTCACATTTCATCTCTAACAGAGAAAAATAAATGCGGAAAACAATTTGTACAGAACATTTTTGGTTTGATTGGTGGAACTCATTTCTCATTTTTATTTTTCCTTTTTTTCTCTCCGTTCAATTTAAGATTTGAAATTAGAAAAAGTGTGATGAATTGAAAGTAGTAAAAACCAAATTTCAAAAGAAAACGAGAAGAGATGAAGCAAATTAATACATTTATTTAACTTTTACTGAAATTTGTAGGCTTTTCAAAGTTTTTTTGAAAATAGCTGCTTCATATCGATTTTTTAATTTTTGAAATTTAATTTAAAATTGATAAAAAGATTCATTCTCATCAATTTTTTCATTTCAAACAGTTCTTAAAGTTTTAAAGTTTTAGCTAAACAGTTTTATAAAATTTGAAAGCGTGAGGAAAACATATTTTATATTTTATACAAGTAAAAAATATGGTTAATTAAAAAAAAAATTTTTTTTAGGTTTGATAATTTTATGTTCCAAAACACTAAGAAGCCAATTAAAAAAAGTTCAAAAGCTTAAACTTGTTTTAGTAATATCTACCGTAATCTTGTTATGAAAAGAACTTGATCAAATTTTTTGAATTGCACTTTGAAGTTTCAAAAAAAAAGCTTACGTTTTTTCATATCAAAATATACTGGTTGGAATTTTAAAAAAACACATTTTTTTGATGAGATGACTAATATTTTGAAGTCTATTATCAAACTTTACGAAAAATTGTTTTGAAGGTAAAAAAAGTTGAGAAAATATTGATGAATAATGTTCAAAATCTTTAATAGAACAAATAGGAACAAAATTTTGAAAAATGGTGTTTTCACAAGTCATAAAAACATTCAAACAATGGAAAGAGAGGAACAGCCACGGTTTGGAAAATTGAAAAAAAGTGGCTTTTTTGCCTTACTATGAGGAAGGGAGAGAAAAACGGTTCTAGCCCAAGCATGCTCTATTGCACTGCGGCTCTTTTCTTTAAAAGTGATAGTAACTGTTCTAGCAAAATTAGTTTTTATTCGAAAAAAATATTGATTTTTCGTCACAGTTTGTGACCTTCTTCTATTTTTTAAACAATTTATGTGGCAATTATTACCATTTTTTGAATGAATTGTAGGAGACGTGGGAACTAGAAAAAACGCAAAGAATAAATAAAACAAAAGCAACTTGAAAAAAAATATCGGAAATTGATAACAAAAAAGCAAAATCGGATTTAAATACACTTATAGTTTTAATCAAGCATCCGGATATCCTGTACTTGAACATTTTAACCAAAAAAAAAAACATACATTGACGACAACTTATGTGGTCTAAAATACTAATTTCCACTTCAACAAAAATCATTTTTAAACCTGGTTGAGTAATTTAAACGAAAAAATGTTGTCGTTCACACAAATCAAATAAAAATGAAACTTACAAAAGAAAAGAAATGAAAAACAGAAAACAATTTGAAATCTCTAAGGAGTTGATTAATTTCATGTCATTTTCATAAGAATTGCCAATTACGAAGAAGAAGCTGCTGATATATAATATAATTATACAAAAATAGATGATAATAAAAATAGAAAAGCTAGGTGAATCATAAAAAGAGACTGATTTTTTTCAAAAAAAAGGAAGAAAAAAAAAAACGAATGAGGCTACGAACTTTGCAAGTTTTCATTGGGAATAAAAACTGCAAAGCGTATGATTCACACACATTTCGAGGAAAAATAAAAATCAAAACTTTGAAATAAAGGGAGCACAATCAAATGACTTTTCAAACTTTTAGTTCCTCTTTCTTAATTTAAATGTTAGCCTAATGACAATAATAAATTAGATTTCTTAATTTTTGTATTTATTTATTAATACACTTTTAATTTTTGTTCTTTCAAGCTCAATTTAAAACATTATTTTCAAAAAAAAATGAAATGAAATAAAAAAAATAGGAACATAAAAATAACCGTGTGGTTATTTTCAAAAAGCTGAAACAGTTTCAAACTTTATTAACTTTTTTTTTTACAGTATCCTGATGGGTCAAGACTTCCGTTACTTTGTCGCTCAGCTCAATTTGATAGGATGAATCGAAAATGTGCGCTTTTTTCGGATGCAATCAATCCAAATGGTTATTTGGAATATAAGCCAAATCAAAAAGTGATTTATATTGAGAAAGTGTGCATTCCAGGTACGAAAAAGAGTTTTAAAAATTTCAAACAAAAAACCAAAAAAAAAAAATGGTTTTTCGGATTGTAACTTACTGGTTCGATCGTTTCAGATGTCGTTCTACCTCTAAGCTGTGACGATGTGTTTCGAAGAATACCACAACATATACTACTAGGTTTGCAAAAAAAAAAAAAACAATTAACGAAAGAAACAAGAAAAATAAAGAAAGAAAAAGAAGATTTTCAAAATTTCGACGCGTTTTCTATTTCGTTTGTCACGTATTAATTCATTTAGGTCACGCCTCAGAAGTTTTATCAGTGTCTAGCGAGCAAGAATGTGTGATGGAATGTATTCGTTCAAAGGTAAATCATGAATTGTTAGAGTAAAATGCACTTTTTTTTTCATTTTCTCTCTCTCTCTCTCTCTTTCTCTCTCTCTCTTTTTGTTTTCCAGCCCTTCTTTCTTTCCTTTTTTCAGTTTTTTTTCACAGTCATAAAAAACCTTGCTATCGGGCTTTAGAAAAAAGTTTAGTTTTTAAGTTTTTTTTTCAATTTTTACTGATTGATGACAAAAAGTAGACTAATCAAACAGTATCAAAAGAAAAATGGGAAAATGCAAAACAAAAAAAAAACAAAAAAAATTCGGTTATTTAATTTTTCGTTTGCTAATGAAAAAAAAATGGGAAAAAATTGGGAGAGGGGGGAAACAATGAAAATGCACTCTGCCACAAAGAACAATATCTTCCTTTTGCTCATTTCTTTCAAGATCTACATGGAAATTGACTTTAGCCGTTTCGAAATTAATGAAAATAAATGACGACGTTAAGCAAGCTTTTTTCGTATCGCTAACGGCGCCGATTCAACGTTTTAAATAAACAGCACAAAGTTTAAAATATTGGCAATTTTAGAATTCTCGGTCATTGAATTGTCATTCCGTTTTACACTATCCTGACTTTCCCTCAATGAATTGCATTCTCAATATTCACACAAGGCATTCAAAAAATCAATATTTCACACCAGAATTAGCTTTCAAAGTAGACTACGTTGAACTTGGCGAATGTGTCAGCTTATTAAACAACGGTTAGTTAATGAAGCCTTGGAAGAATTGAAAGAAAAGAGCAATGCAAATTATCTGATTACAGGAAACAAAGTTCTAACATCTAGTCGATCAGTGGTTCCACCAAACCCTTTTGACAAGTTTAAAGGTTTGTTTTGAATTTTAAAATTCTTTTACGTTCTAAAACCACGAGAAAATTGTGATTTTTGTTAAAGCTACAAATACACTCTCTAATTCATTGCACATATGAACCTCCCCAATGAATTGTTGACAATTTTTTTCGCTGAGTTATTCCAATTAATGAATGTCAAATTTTTTCAAATGAAAAAAGTACATGCGAAATTTAAAAATAAACTTTAAAAAATCGAGCAAAAAAGACTGAAAAAAATTGGCCATAATGAGTTTCGGTGGGCGAAGGTTGGAAATAAACATTTGAAAAATAAGAAATTACCTACAATGTTTTACATATTTTTTTGGTAATTTTTGGAAAAAAATCTGTGAACATTTTCAAAAATGATTAAATTTGAAATTTTACAAAAAAATTTCATTTTTTTAGAGTAAAGATTACACAAATTTTTAAAAATTGTTACATCTAGATTGAAAATTTTTTAGCTTCGATGCATTTTTTTTCCGAATTATGAAACGCAAAAAAAACATTACAGTAGAGAACATTGGCTCGAAAATTGGATTAACAGTTTCAGAATGGACGGAATGGACAAAATGTAATGATGAAACGAGCACACGTAGTCGCCAACGAGATTGTACAGGTTGTAAAGAAATAATCCAGGTAAATTGAAGAGAAAAAAAAAATCGATGATTGCTTTCAAGTTTTGATTGTGATAAACTGATTTCCTAACACTATTTTAATCGAAAGTTACAGTTTCTTCCATGCTTTTCCAACAACAATTTTGATGTCGCTTTGCAAAAATTCATCAAAGAGCAACAGTCAAAAGAAAATTTAGGTGCCACTTTAAAAATTTCTCTTTTTTTTTTTTTAATTCTTGGTAATTAATTTATTATTCTTATTTTTTTTCAGAAACATCAATTAATCCCGTTCATGACAAGATCCAGAATCCAATTTCCGCTTCTGCCAACACTGACAGTGTAATTAAATTTCGTGAGTGTGTTGTGTTCATAACTGTTTTTTTTTTCTTTTTTCTTCCTTCTCTATGCGGATTTTCATTCGTCAAACCAGCCGTGATTGATTTCAGCGCCAAAAATAACCGACGAGGAGGCACCGAAAAAATCGGTCGAATTTTTCGGACCGCCACGAGTTGAAGCACTAAACGCCCAACAACAAGAAGCTCAACCAGTTGGTGGCATACACGCAATGAGCTCATTTTGAAAACGAACTAAAATACATATAATGCACACTTGACATGCATACTATATGCTTTCTCTTTTATATTTTTTTCCTTCTTTCTCTTTTGTTTCACCAAAAAAAAAATCAGACTTTTTAAAATTATTATTTTTTCAATTTTTTTTAAATCTTATTATTAACGACCTCATTTATTTTTAAATTATTTTAAATTACATCAACTCTTATGTTTGTAAATAGTGTTTCAAAATACAAATATATCTACATACATATTTATATGTATACATATACAACATTATATTTACACAA
Source organism: Caenorhabditis drosophilae (assembly GCA_963572285.1). NCBI lineage: Eukaryota > Metazoa > Nematoda > Chromadorea > Rhabditida > Rhabditidae > Caenorhabditis > Caenorhabditis drosophilae. The sequence goes on from OY751565.1 coordinate 7,761,895, forward strand.
ACACGCACACGCACACGCACATCATGCACACAAGAAAAAATTTGAAAATTCAAAAATATTAAAAGTTCACTCAGCCCTCTCTCTCTGCCGGCCTAATTTTTAACAACTCCAAAACAATTCTAATATGTTTTATTTGTCTACTGAGAATTTGATGCGCTTTAAAATGAGTATATATTTTCCCAAACATCAAATGTTCAGCTTCCCGTTCATTTCTTCAATGTCAATTTGATGTATACATAAATGATTTACATTAGTCACTGGTTTTTTTTTGTCGTGGATGGAAAAAAAGTGGTTAACAACAAAAATCGCTATTTTTTCAATGAATTTTTGGAATTTTATTTAATTTTTTTTCGAATGTTGTAAAGATATTATAAAAAGTTTATTTATGCTAATATTTATTGTAAAACTGATCATTCTTGTGTACACAAAATGATTGATATATGTTTAAAGAATCGATAAAGTAACTGAATAAAATATCTTCTTTTTTTAAATCACTCAATGCTCGATTCATTTATTTATTAAAATTTTTGAAAAAGCTCAAAAAAAGCTTGAACTCTTTTCGAATCAATTGATTGTTGCTATCATCTGAACTTTGAAATATTATCTTTATGGTTGTTTACTACATATGATTGGGAATACAACCATGGGAATGAGCATCTATCGTTTTACTTTTTTTTTTATTCTGTTCACTTTTTATCACCAACAAACTTTATTAGTCTTTCTTTTAATTTAGTTTCTTGATTAGCGCCAGCAATGATAAACTTTTTTGTTATTTTCAGTTGAGCATTTATTTTTGTGCCAATGTTTAGGCTCTTACAACGATTTTAATATGTACTCGCATAAATTAAAATTGTCAATAAATGTTCTTAATTATCCTTTTCCCAGGCTTATGTGTCAAACATAGTCATGTTGAGAGTAAAAGCTTCGGTGTTTTATAAGCAAAACATCTGAGAAATTGACCATTCGTTTCGTCTTTGGCTTGCAGATATGCACATGTGTAGTTAATGAATTTTAGACTGCCAACGTGACGGCAATAAACTCACTACATCCTTCTTCTTCTCCTTTTTTATTTTTCTTATTTTCAAGTATTGTCCATGACATATGAGTCATAATGCAAAATTTTTCTAGTCTATGTTGTCTTTCCTCTCTTCTACTTCCTTTCTCAGTTTATTTTTTATTTTTTTTTCTGTTCACAAAAAAAAAAAACAAATATAAAAATAGTATTTCGCTTCGCGGTCGTTTCTCATTTTTATTCATATTTGTAGGAAATTGATGACGCATCAGCTTGAAAATGGGAAATGATGACCTATCAAAAAATGAAAAAAAAAAAGTGTTTTTTTTTTTCAAATTTTTGAAAATGCAAGCAAACTATTATGTTTTCAAGTTCATGTGAGTAAAAGCTCTCCATCGTGAATAAATTCAGAATATTTTTCTTTCTTTTTTTTTCAAAGTCAACATCCATTCATGTTTCGTATGACGTTTTGAACCGATAAAATAACATTATGTATATATGTGGCTTCTAACACTTCTTTCCCCGTTCTTTTTATTTTTTGTTCTTCTTCACATTCATGTATATCGCTTTTTAAGATTAATCCTGTAAAATAACGAGCAGCATCGGTTTTCATTCCTCTCTTCATTTTTTTTTTGAATTTTTTTTTTAACAATTCTCACATTTCTTATACACATTTTAATATAAAAGAATAAATGTGCTTGATGATTAGTGAGCCTCACGTGCTAAATTACTTTTCTCATAACTAAATATTTTAGAGCTGTATATATTTGCTCGAGTTTATATAATTTGCATGAGATTGTATGTATGTTTTCAATATGCATGGAGTTGGGTATAAAATACATTTGAATATAAAGAAAACGAACTGGAATTAAATATGAATTCCATTCATTCAGTTTTTTTGTTCAAATCTTTTTTTTTCATCCTTCAAAAAATTTCAAAACGTAATCGAAGCCGCTCTATTTCAACTTGTTGTTGAGCTCTTCCCTTTTTCCTAACTCGGCGATTCATTTTCTTTCCCCCCCCCCCCCCTTCTTTTTTCATCCCATCTCATTCACCTCTCTATAATTGCTCAAAACCCATTAAAATCACACTTCCGAGTAGTAAGATGCTTTCGATTTCTTAAAAACGTGTGTAGTATATGTATATGGAGAAGAGTCTATAAAATTGTGCTCGTGTGTGTGTGTGGGGATGAAATAGATTCATTTTCGAAAAAACATTTCTGCTCAATTTTCCCCTCCCCCCCCCTCCCCCTACCCAGGTTGTTGCTATTTCATGCTTCTCGTTTTAAAATGAGAAGCTTCATTACTAAGGTCTCGCCACTTTTTGCCTAATTTATCCAATTTCAACACTCACTCTCAATTAAATTTTTTTCTTTACATTTTTTTTTATTCTACTCCTCCACATATACATACATACACTCAGCCAGTCAGTCATACAGAGGAATTAGACTTGAAAGAGCAAGAATAACTGACTAACTGGATGTAAAATTTTCTGTTTTTTATGAACTTTTTCTCTATCTTCGCTTCTTATGTTACAGCTTCTGCTATAATTTATCGAATTACAGACAAAAATGCCGGAACACGAAGGCCCACCACTCATGTTGAATCGCGCATTTTTTGAGCAAAAAGAGAATATTTTCAGAATGTTTCAAATTGTTTGTGAACAACTTGAAACGATAAGCGAATTCTCAACTAATTTCAGATTCTTGGAATCATCACCGCATTTCTGAATGTTTATTGTTATCCAAATGAGGTTCTACTTTATTGCAGCGGACACGTTTATTCAACTTCTCAACTTTTTCAATTTATGGTCATCAATATTTTCTGCATCATTATGACCATTTTGATCACCGCTGCTAATCTTTTTGGCTTTTATGATGCATTCTATAGATATAATCTTCCAATCCTTGAAAGATATTTAATAACTTTATTTACAACTTTATATGGAATTGCAACAGTAATCGCCGTTATAGAAGTGTTTTCCTTTCCGTTTATTGGAGTTTTCATTCTTCCATTGGTAAAATATTTTCCTATTAAAACAATTCCTGCTCAATTCTTCTTCTTTTTTTTAAGGTTTTCACTGTTTTCACATTTTCCGTATATGCATTCGACACTTATCGACAATGGAAAAATCGTGAAAAATTTGAAAGATGGTGATTTTGTAACTTTCAATAATTTTATTTTGTTTTTTGTACGCGTGATTTTGAACTGTATCACTGTCACAAAATTGTTCTTGCCGTTCTTATCAAATACACATCAATGTTCAAAAAAAAAAAGGGTATTTAATATCAACATTTGGCCATCAATTTTGTTTCCATTTGATTTTGATTTTTGCGTTTGTTTTTGTTTCGTTTTAACAATCGGGATATTTTAATATTCTTTAACATTTATTTCAATAATAAAGAGCGATAGATTAGGACAGGACATCATAACACATTTCAAAAAATACCAGCAATTTGGATAATTAATTAATGATAAAACGTCATATTTTATGGGGGGGGGGGGGGAATTATGCGAAAATTGAAAAAATAAAGCAACTTTAATTGGAAAGCTCCAAGGGAATGTCACACCAATGCATTGTACATTGTAGTTTGTACATGCGCTTATAAAATATATGTAATAATGTAAATATAATTTTTTAAACTAGCGACATTTTGTTCTAACTTGTATGTCTACATATATTATTATTATTATTATTATTATACATAGAATGGTTGTTAATGTACACAGTACATATTGTTATTATTTTATGAAAGAACAGTTGTTGTTATCCCACGATCACCACTACCGATGTTCACAATTGTATCAACCCTTGTTGTGCTTGAACTATTGGTTCCTTCTTCTGGAATTTTGCATTATTTTAAACTTTTTCAAAAGTTAGATAACTGATAGAAGTCTTGAAGCTTACCGGATGTTTCTGATTTTTCCCTCATTTTTTTGCTCTCATCAATGCTGTTTTCGCGATCTAAAATAGTTTTTTTTTTGTCAAAAGTTGATCAATTTTCAATTTTATTACCAATTAAAATTGGCATATTGTGACGCCGAGCACAAGTAGGAACTGATCCTGTTCCTCCCGATCCAGTGGGTTCTAGAACAGCGGCATGTCTTCGAGCTTGTAAACGTATCTGGAAAATTTTTTTTATGATTTCAATTGATGATCATGATTAATACCTGTTCGACTGGAAGAACACGCCGCCTTCTTTTTGGCAATTTCTCCCGAGCTTGATTATGTGAATAAAACATGGCAAAGTTCGAAACAATAACTGGAACTGGAAGCGCTATCGTGAGAACTCCCATTACTGCACAAAGTGATCCAACAAGCCGACCAAAGGATGTATGCGGAGTCATATCACCATATCCAACCTAAAGAATATTTCTGATATTAAAAAAAAATATTCCTTACCGTAGTCATTGTACAAATTGCCCACCATAACCCAAGCGGAATTGATTGGAATTGATTATTAGGGTTGACTTCCATTTTCTCAGCATAATAAACAAGAGCAGCAAAAATAACAATGCCCAGGATGAGGAAAAAAACAAGAAGGATGAGCTCTTTGGCGCTCGCCCGAAATGTATGAATCAGAATTTGTAATCCCTGATGATGCTGAGTTAACTTGAACAAACGGAAAATGCGAATCATTGATAGAAACTCGACGACATCTTTTGGTTCATCTTCTATAAACCGGACAAACATTGCGTCGGCATAAAATGATAACGTTGCGACAAGATCAATTATGTTAAGAGGACTTTTGAAGAAACGCAGTTTTGATGGACAAAATATGAAACGAACAATGAGCTCAAATGTAAACCAAACATTGCACAACAATTCAATTTGGCCAAATATTAATAATGGCTCAGTGGTTTGTCGTTCAACAAATGGTTGCACAATTCCTCTGAAAACTTGGCGATTGTTTTTTTTCCAATTTATCATGTCGACTTACAAATAAGAGATATTTGTTGCAACAATCACAGGAATACGAAAAGTTTGATGTGTTTTAAGACAAAATGAAAAAATCGATATGAAAATAAAGCAGACAGAAATGCCCGCAATGAACTTTGCATATTTTGAGCTGTATGGCTCGTCAAAAAGAGCCCATATCCTTGGCTTTAAATACATCCACTTGGTTCGTTTCCCCTAAACAGTAAATTGACAATTTTTTTAATTAAATTTTTTCGTAATTGCCTGAAAAAAATCTTCTTCCCAACCAAATTTTTTCATTGTGTCTTGCTCTCTTAGCTGCGGATCGTCTTCACGATCCACATCCATTCTATCAAGCACCGCAAGAGTTTCTTGTGTATCCCTAAATTATTAATAATAAAAAAAGTTGTTTTTTTCAGCTTCTTTAAAAAATATGTTTCACTTTGCATGAAGAAGCTGCATCCAGCAACAAGGTTCGGTATCCGATGCGTCCAAACCCCAATATTGAAGTTCTTCTTCAAAAAGTGGACCACACACATCAGTTGGATAATGTAGTTTTCCAGTTCTATAATAATTGAGAACCTGTGCGAAAACAGCAGGATGACGATCAAAAAAGTATTCGTTCAATAGCGGATCAAAATTTGCAAGAGATGGCGTCAATCTACATATCAATTATTAAATCAACGGCAGAACAAAATAAAGGTGATAAAAAAAAGAAGAAAATGCAAGACATAGACATACCTACTTAACCTAGTTGCTGGAATTTTTTTGAGTGTTGCTTGATACGTTTCATGTCGAACTCCTCCAACGTTTAAAACAACCCGTTCGTCCATAGATCCTGAGAAAAATTGAAATATTTTGAGATATAAAAAACCGCTTATTTCAGTTTTCAAATTGTTTAATAAAATTATTGAATTCTTGATGCACAAATTTATATTTCTTGATTATTTGACTGTAAACTTTTTTTTAAATGTGCAATGAATAAACGTAATCTTCATTTTTTTCGAACCTAACAAACAGAAAATTATTAATCAAGTGAAAACATTTATTTTTATCTTTAAAAAAAAATTTTTAATTTTGAAGTTTCTTTTTTTTTCTCATTTTTTTTTCTTGAAAAAAAAGTGAAAATGAACAGATACTTAGAAAGAACACGTAGTGAGCTCAATTTGTGGAGTTCTTCTCCTGTTGTCAAGAGGAATCTCAGCATTCGTTAAGAAGCCGACGAAAGAAAGATTTCAGGAAAATATAAATTAGGAACCCATTTCAAACATATGTGAATGAGTTTTTCGGTTTGAGAGCTTCATATTTTTGAATTTTTTTTTGCGTTTAAATTGAAAATGTTTGAAAAAGCAAAAAGCACAAAAAGCATAAAACTTTTCAACATTTATTTCTTTTCTACATTTTTTTTGAAGGAAATGCTCTTGCGTTAAAATAGTTTTGAAAAAAGACAAAAAAAAGGCAAGGAGGAGGTTAGTGTGAATCGTTTAAAAAAACAGCCAACATTTTGAGCAATATTGAAAGTATTATTACAAATATGTGTAATACAAAGAAAAAAAAATAAAAATGGAAATAGTTAAACTAACCATCAGCAATTTATTTCAAGATTGTAGAGCAAAATATAAACCTAATGTTCAGACACGCTAGATTAGTACATCCGGTTAAAAATAAAATTGAAATTTTTTATTTAAATTTTTTTTTATTTATCACTTGGATAGCAAAAAATAAAAAATAAGTCGTTTGATTTTTTTTTAGCTTCATTCTATCAAATTAAAATTAATGATGTACATAAATAAAGAACATTTGTTGTTTCAAAATAACAAAGCTTTTGTAGTATTCTTTTTCAAAATTTTTTTTTATTTTTCTTTCTATGCAAAGTTTATTAATATAATTTGTAAATTTTAAATGAGAAAAATGTGTAATTGCAAAAAAAAAATTGATTTTAATAAGAAAAAAACTTCATAAAAGTAACCGACAAAAAAAGAGATGGGAAAAATGCAATTTGGATGTTCCGCAATAGTGTGACTATAGGACTCTGTCAAAGAAATAAATGAAAGATAAAGTGATTTTTGGATGTCTGAGCTGTGAGACATCCTTGTATTTTTCCTTGTTTTTTTTTGACATCTTTTGTTATTGCTTCTTTTTTTATTTTTACACAAATTGTTATTACAATTAAATTGTAATAACAATTCAATCACGATTTAAAAAATAAAAAGCATTGATGATTTCAAGCCATCAAAGTTAGTTATGAAACCTATTAGTCAAAATTTTCAGAAGGAATTTGATTACTCTGATTAGGATTTACCAGAAAACAAGCGATTTCTATTACACAATCGATAAATAGTGGAATTTTCCACTTTCTATGGAAATATTTACATCGATGCTTCTCTAAAATGTTTGAAATTTGTTAATTCTGAGATCACAGAATATGAATATTGAATTTGAATGAAAAAAATTCAAAAAAGAAAATTAAATGGAACGAGAGCCAATTGAATCTTCAAGTATTGTCTAAAATGGGTTTTATACCCATTTGAAAACGAAAAAAAAAATGAAAAACGCAAATTGAAAGAGTCAAGGAGTGGTCGGTCCAATAAAATTCGAATTTATTGAGAACAATCGTCAAATATGTTTGAAATCCGGAAGAAATATTTTATAAAACCAACCTCCTGATGACATCCCGCCAAACGGCCTTAAATCTTCGAGCGGTATACTGGCTGTCGAATATCTCGGAACTGAATGTCTCGCCCTCATTTTCAGGTTTTTGACAAGAAAAATTGCCCATCAAACAAACCGAGCCAAAAAACACACGTTTTTCAGATTGATGAACGACGAAAACACCAGCTACATTGGTTAAATCAAAAAATAAATCATATTGATGTGAAAAAAAACGTATGACGTGTTAATAAAAAACAAAAAAAAAATCAGCAAAAAAAATTTATAAATATGATGTTTTATTTGTTCGAAAAGGTTTTTCTTTTTTTCTTTTTTTTTTTTTTTGAAGAAAAATAAAGTAGGAAAAAAAGCAATCCATCAAACTGGACAATTCAAGAAAAAAAAAGTTTTTCCAATCGGTAAAAACATTTCAAAAAAAAAAAGAAAAAAAAAGTAAAAAAAAAAAGCTGGAACAATTCTCACTGCGTTTAATTTCTGCACATCATTTTTTTTTATTCCTATTCACATGTGTTTCTAAAAATATTCATTGAAAAATCGAATTTGTTCCGAAAATGAAAGAAAATTGAAAAAAATTGTTGAAAAAAAATAAAATAAAGATCTACAAAAAATTGGGTGAATTGAATGGGAAAATAAAGAAAAATTGAAAGAGGTAAAAATAAGTTTGAATCGCATTCCAAGTGTGTTGGATGTTTGGTTTTGAAAAAAAAAAAGAAAAAGGAAACGAAAACGAAAAAAGGTAAAATTGCGTTCATTCAAATGCATTTTATGTACTTCTGTATCAAACATTCCACCGAGAAGCTTTCAAATTTTACACATATGTTAACACACATGTGTAAGCGTGACTTTAATACTTTTTAATATTAAAATGTAAAGTTAATTAATATTTAATGAGATCAAAAAACAACAAACAAATATTAAAAAATGTTAAGCTTTTCATACATTTATTAGAAAATATTCTTTAGAAAAGTGAAAGAATCATTAAACCAAATACACACGTCAACATGTTTTTTTCAAAATGATTATTCACCTTTTTCAAAAAATTACCAGAGTGAGTGAGAAAAACGGTTTTTAGAGTAAAATTCTGGTTGTCAATTGCACAAAATGTCAAAGGCTTTTATTGTTGTTTCTTTTACTTGTCGTTTTCTTTTTAAATAATATTTACTGAATCGTTTTTTTTTAGGTTTTTTCATTCAGTTTTTCAATAACTAATAAAATACGACAGAACTTCAACAACATTTTTTCCTATTTTTACCTATTTTGATTGGCTGACATTAATGGGATTATGTAAATTGGAAAAAGTAGAAAAAAACTGATTTAAAAAATAGGGAAAATATTAAAAAGGAAGAAAAAAAGCAATAATTTAAACAATTAAAAAAAAAAAAAACTTCTTAGCAACAACGTTGGCGTACCTTTTCTCGTTTTCTGTTCAAACGCTTTTTTGACGACTGAAACTCATTGAATTGCTTTTCTCATGGGTCGTTGAGTTGAAAATAATCTGTGTTTGGGTGTAAAAGTAGATTGTGAATAAAAAAAAGTGGGTAAAAATGGAGTTTTTTTTTTTCAAACGTTTTACAAACTTGATTTGAAAAATCTCTGAACATTTGAATTAAATCCGTAATTAAAAATGAATCATTTTACATGGAAATTATTCAAATAATTCTCAATGAAAATGTGACAAATTTTTGTCGTTTTATTTTTTATTGAATTTATACTGAATGAATATTTAAAATAAAACACTTCCGTTAAGTTCCAAAATAATAAGGAACGAAAAAAAATTAACAAAATGTCATGTCGTCCCTTGACTAAACTGATTCTGACATGTTTTATTTGAAATAAAAAACACTTTATTTAAAATTTTTTCAGTTTTCTTCATTTTTTTTTCATTCAAAAAAAAATATCTCAAATAATTTTGCACAAAAAAAAACCGTGCAAAAAACCGAGCAATAAAATGTTTCGATAAAAATTGGCGACATTGACAAAACCCATTTACATATGGTGACGAAAAGATTGAATCAAAAAGTGACAAAGAATTTTAGTCGACAGGAAAGGAAAAAAAATGGTGAACGAGGAGGAAACAAATGTTTGATGTGACCACAAAATCAACAATAATTTGATTAAATGTCACAATTAATGCTAAATGTATATGGTTACATTTCTGGGATTAAATTCATGTTTTACAATTTAAAAGAAAAAATTTGTACTGAAGCTTTACGATAACTGCTGGAATTTCAGAAAACAAACTCGTTAAAGAAATGATTTCAGTAAATTTTTTGCAAATTGAAGATTCGAAAACAGATGATAGTCAAGATTGGAAAGAAAATAAAAGAACCAACGAACAAAAACGTTTCGTTGAAATTGATGAGAACGGATTTCTACAACCGAAAAATAAGCGGAACGCTTTTGAAAGATTTATTGTTTGTCGAAAAAAAAACAGCAACAAATTTAGCTCCACTCTGCCGTTTTTTTTTTCTCAACCCTGATGCCCTATTCATTTCTTTTTCTTATTTTTTTCTGTTCAGTGAATTCATCATGAAACATGAACACATAACACATCGAACTGATTGAAAAAATAACAACAGGAAAATATATCAAAACACTATAAAAACAATCGAGAAGAAAAATAAAACTACAGATGTTTGCATGAAAAATGATCGTAGAAATAACATTTTTGTTAAATCTTTTCAAATTCATCCGATTGAATTTCATGCTCAACACCTGACTCGTTTTAAAAGCACAAAAACTATGTAGAAATATAAAAATGAATCATTTTCAAAGTTTATCTACTTTTACGTCCAACCATGATTTGGCAATTGTGGGGGGGAAAGAAAAAGTATTCAAACTTAATTGTTTTTACTTGAGTAGAAGCGTATTTCAACACTGATGAATGAGTTTGCGGAAATTACAAATACTACATACCAAGGATGTTGGTAGATTTTCTATTCTTGAACATATTGAACATTATTTTGAAAAAAAAAACGTCTTGTTCAATAAAAATATTTGATTAATATACGTTTTCAAAAAAAAAACTTTTTATTTCTTATTGGTTGTACGTTTTTTATTTGTTTCGCTAACTTTTTTCCAATACCCCATACGATACGAAAAAATTAAAGCTTCAAGTGAAATCATTTCTAGAATAAACTGATTAAACTTGGATATTTTATTTAGTAAAAGATAAACAAAACGACAAAACTCATTTTTTTTCTCTTTTTTTTTTTTTTTTTGGTTCTGTTCGCATTTTTTTCTGTCTTTTTTTGAAATTCATATCTTATACAATCCAATTCAATGAAGCGAGACGAATTTGACATGAAGCGGAAAAGAAAACTTTGATTATCCTATTTTCAAGAACATTTGGTCTTCGTTTCAACTTCCGAAAAAGTTCAAGAAACACATACAGTAGCGAGTATTTGTTATACATATGGGTGTTTTTGGCTAAAAATTGGACATGATATGTTTATTATTTTCAAAAAAATCCGTTGAAAAAATAGTAAATTTCGAACTTTTTTTGTAATTTGACTGAAACTGAGAAAACCGACAATACAATTTAAGCGTCTATAAAGTTGGTAAATGGGTCTAAATCATCTTAAAAACTGGGAATTGAGTTGTCAGGAGTTAGTTTTTGATATTTTCACCACTGTACACAAACAAACACAGCTATCGCGGTTTGTTTTACAGATTTTTTTTTGTTGGTTGTAAAAAATCCGCGTTTTTTTTCAAATTTCGAACAGATTTTTGAATCAAACCTTTGTCGCCAAAATATTCACTCCCTCGTCGCGAAAATCGTCGTGACGAACGATGTGAATCGAATCGATTGAAATTGCAAGCGTCTAACATTTTTCATTGAAAACTGAAATTCAATCAAAGTATTGATTAGGAATTTGAAAAACGACAGCTAAAATTTCTTAAAAACAAAAAAAAAGAAAGTTTGAAGATGTAAAGAGCGAAAAAAAAGAATTTAAACTTTACGTTTTAATTGAAATAATTTAAAACGAGTAAAATTTTAAAAAATTAAAAAAAAATTGGTTGGATGGTTGTTGAAACCAAATACGAAAAAAATATCTTTATCAAATAAATTTTTTTCCAAAAAATAAGTCAGCGTTATGATGGTATTTTTTTCATTTGAATATCAAATTACCTAACCTAAGACAAAAAAAAAAATGAAAGCTTGAATTTTGCACAAACAAAAAAAAATTGGAATTAAAATTTTTATTTGTTTTTAATGATGAGGGAACGCAGTGAAGATAATTTCACGAAATTTTGTGATGAAAATTAAAATTAGCTATGCATTTGGGTAGAATACGACTGATGTGAAACCTTAATTGATCTTAAAACGGCTTTAAAAATTAAAAATGCATGCAATCTTCAGAATTATGTAACTCTTCAAAGTTTTTAAGAATGATTTATTTTTCACATCGACTATATTTTTCCAAAGTTTAAAATTGCAAATTTCTAAGCAAAAACAAAAACAAAACAAAACAAAAACGAGAATGAAATAACGAAAAAATTCTCTTCCATCCGGAAGCAAATAAAGATCAAGTCGAGAATAGAACAATGGCCGCTTTAGCCTTCATAGGCGCTTCTCAGATTTAAGATGCGCTTCAGGAAAAATAGTCGACTACTAATACGAACATTTTATTGTTACATTTGCGATGTGGAAGAGAAAAAAAAAGAAAAAAAAATTAAAAGATAAATGCTGTGCAAAGAATAATTTTGGAATATGTTGACACTGTGAATTGCAAGCAGGAAGAAGAAAAAAAACATGGTTTGGGTCGATTTCAAAAAAAAAAATTTCATTCAACAATTCAATTTCAGTAGCATCAAAAAACCGCCACATGAATGGTGATTTTGTTTGTTTATTTGGTGGTTCGATGAAAACCAGCAAACATTTGATGACAAAATTTTAAAAAACTGAAAACTCCTTGAGATATTTTTTAAAAGAATTATGAAACAATTTTTTGAAGATGGGTTTTGTAAAACTGGAAAAAAAAACATCCTTAGAAAAATAATTTCAGCTTCTTAAACATGAAACTGCTGAAAAAAGAAAGTCCTTAATTTCAAAAAAAAAAAATGTTGGTAACAAAACAGTTTTTGCTTTTGTTTTCAATTTTTCATAATTTTTTTTAAATCGATGATGTCATTTTTATGCGATTTTTAGTACCAAAAAAAACATTTGAATAAAAAAACACCCCCCCCTCCCCTTACTTCATTTTTCCGAGGCAACAAAAAAACATAAAACTGAACGGAAAAAAAAACAAAAAAAATGGAATTGAAACGCGTCTAACCCGCTTAAACTAGATAATCTGATAGAATGATGGTGGGCCGAAAAATTGCACAACTTCTTGATGTCATCCTTGACTTACTTAACTGGCCAAAACTGAGAAAAAAAAAACACAAAACGAGTAACGATGCGTTTTGTTAAAGAATAAAAAAGAAAAAAAAGGAAAAAGGAGGAGAAGAAGAAAAAAAAATAAGGGAATATAAAATAAATTCGAGCAAAGAGGATGGCAATATTAAAACCTCTCTGAAAAAAAAATTGATGTGAAGAATCATTCGGCCCGTTTTTGACAAAAATTGCAACTACTTGAACATTTCATTTTGACATTTACGATTTTTTTTCATAAAAATCTCAATTTGTTGCTTTTCAAAATATTTTTTTGCTGTAGTGATTGTTTCGGTGATTTGTTGACACAAAAATTGAACATTTCTTCTTCGCTGAAACTGCATCGTAAAAAATGTGCAAAAATTCAAATCAACTCCAAAACGTTTTCGAAATATTCGCAAGCTTTTATTTCATTGAATAGAAAAATGAAAAAAAATGTAAAAAAAATGTATTATGCTCACAGCAATATAAAAATCATGTTAAAAAAAAAATAAATAAAACTTCCAACCGTTTTCAATGTTATTGATTAAATATGTGGAGTTTGTTCAAAGTTATTTTTTTTTTTAAATGTTCAAAAAACTTGAATTCAGCTCAAACTATTTTTCAAAACCAAAAAAAAGTACAAAAAAAACGAAAAACAACTAAAAAGGAAGTCAAAAAAAAAGTGTTAAATCTGTTTTCAGAACTTCTAAGTCTGCTTTCTTAATAGGTAAAGTAATTCAAAATAACTTTCCACTTCACTCATTTTCTAGTATCTGGCTGTGAAAACTCTAAATGGAAAGTGGGGCTTGTTGTTTTCCAAATTTCTGAAATTTTTCTTCCGCTGAAAATAACAAACATTTTATGGCCAAAGTCCGTTTGTATAAGAAAAATATGAAAAACTCTTCATTTTAAACTGAGTTTTTACTTCTTATTTTTTCCCATTTTTTTTCTTCAAAAAAGTGATAAAAAATTTTTTATTTATTTTTCAGATTTGTTATTCGAAATTCTAGCAAAACTGTTCAATTATCTTTTCATTCTTTATATTCATAGAATTATTATTTACAAAATATATAGAGATAATTTGCTTTTTTTCTTTCTTTTTTTCGATTCAAAATTAAATGAAATGAAAGTAAGTTTTACAGATAATGAAAACATACACTTATGCTCAGGCTTTACACTTGTGTTCTCATTAATATCTAAAAAAATATGAATTTTTTTTCTATTTTTTGATTAATACAATTTGTTAAACCTCATTATTTTATTTTCCAATTGTTAAACTTGATTTTCTTCTGAAATTTTTAATTTTTAATTGAATACTGCTTCAAAAATTTAAAAACTTTATCAAAAAAATTCCCCCATGTTGAAAAAATACATGAAAAAAGAGCCAACAAACTAACCAGAACATAAAAAATATTGTGTTGGTATTAAAATGATTTTTTTTTGTAATTTAAAAAAGTTTAAAAAAAAGAAATGACAGAGGAAAAAAAAAGGAATTGAAGTTTGAAAAATTCACAATAAAAAAAAAAAGAAAAGCACGAAACACGTAAAACAATTTGAACCGGCCTCTCTGCACTGGTTCAACCAATGACTGATTTCAAGTCAAAACAAATCAACATTGAAACAAACCAGACCAACACTTTTTTCGTAATCAAACTAGCAGGAGGGATGACAATTTTACAAAATAAAAACCGAAAAAGAAAATACTTTTAAAAATCATGGAACATTTAAAACCCAGTTTCAATTTTTTTTAAATAAATCATTAAACTTCTCCTAGTTTCTCTGCTCAAATTATTTTTTAAAGGAATAAATACATGGAGAATTGAAGCTTAAATAAACATAAAAATTAAAAACCCGCCAAAAGTTGGAGTTTTTCAGTCAGGTTGAACTAATCGACAAAAAATGACAGGATGTTTGCAATAAAAAAAAGTTGTTTTCCTAAATTTAAACGATAAAATCTATAAAAACTATCTCAATTATTAAAAGCAAAAAATATTTTAAATTTGTTTGCTTAATTAATCAACATATATTAGAATAATTAAAATAAACACAATTTTTATTAAACATATTACTTATCTCTAAACGTTAGAGAGCATTCAACAGCTGTCAACAAGTTCAACTTCTCCACTTGCATGAATTTCTTCAACTGTTGTATTTCCAGTTGTGTCCATCTGAAAATGTGTTATCCGCTTGAAAAAATTAAAAACTAAAAAAATACCGAAATATCAGCCGAAACATCTTCTATTGGTGAAAAAGAGCCAGTTCCAATAAGTTGGGTTGCTTGTGTATTCCCATTTGTATCCATTTGACTGAAAAAATTAAGATTGGACAAGCTTGAAAAATTAAATGCTGACCTATCAGTGCTATCTGATTCACGTGTACTTGTTGAGCACGAGCTTTCATTAGACACAGTGCTTGTCCAGCTTTTTGGTCGTTGCCTATTTTCCATCATATAACCTTCGTGTGGGCCGACAGTCATTTTTAGGCATTCGATCCATTTAATCAAACCATCAACATCGATCGGTTCGACAACATAAGTGTCAACTTTTGCATCATCCCATATTTCAAACCTTCCCGCACCGGTTCTCGACGTTTGCAGGAATCCTAACGAAACATTCGGAATACAAAGTTTGTGCTCATAATAAACAGGATCCAGAGCACTTGGCTGATTGGATGCTGGTGTTCTCCGTTTACAAATCATAATTCCACCATCGAACAAAAACACTGATCTGAAAGAAAGAAACAATGCATTTTTTTTTTGGAAAAATTAAAATCAAAACAAATGTTGACCAACCTTCTTTGAACTTTTGAAAGTTTTGCTTTTTTCTTTCGATTGTATGAGTAAACATCACAGTCTGATTGATGGCGAAGCGGCCCAAGAACACGAAGATCGCCCTTAAATCAATGTTTCTTTTTGGTTTTTGATAAAGAAAAAATGATAATACTAACATTGAAGCCAGAAATATGAAGTTGATTAAGAGCCGCATTGATTTCAGCAAGAAGATCGAGCATTGTTTTCAATGAAATCATTACAATTTCTTTTTCGTCATTATGACAGAATTTCTCAATTTCTTTCAAAATTAGTTGATATTTGGTGATTCGTTGAACAGGCTTCAAAAGATATGCTCCAAGTGGTAATGGATGCGATGCTCTTTTTTGACAATCGATAAAAAATGAGTTGCCTTCAATATGTTCTTTGCGAATAATTTCAGCAGTAGCTTGATTTTGACAATAGCTTCTGTAGTTGACAAGAAATCTCGATCGATATTGTTGAAAAATTCGGCAGATTCCTGTCACAGAATGTTGGCAAGCTTCAAGCTCTGGTAAAATGTATCTTGAATGAAAACATTGGAGATCACGAATATTTCCTGCGAAAAAAAAAAGAAATTCAATAAAATGAGCAGCTGAAACCAACCGAAAATAATTTCAGATTTGCCACGTATGGCCGATGGAATGCTGGATTGATTTTCAAGCGCATTAAAGGGTTCAACATAATACTCCACAACTGATGTTAATTCAGACAGATAGCTTCTTTCCGTGTTTATCTTTAATTAAAATGATGAAAAATGAAAAAAAAAAACTGAAAGATTCACCAGCTCTGTAATTATGTAAGAGATTCGCTTTGGCTGCTCTCTGGGACTTTCATCAATTGATCCATCTCCCGAACAACATTGTATATCTTTGACATCAACATCTTTTTGCTGAAATTTTAACTGTTACGATTTTTTTTCTTACACAATTAAAAAAAAAATTTTTTTTATAAATTTTTTTTCGATTTTAAACAATCTGGATGGCTACAAAAAAATTTAACATGTTTTATGACGTCAAATTGTTTCTGATGACCCCTCTTATTCTTTGTTTTTTTTTCCTTGCTTATTTCCGTTCACCCCCCTTTAGACCATATGTAGACTCTTAAAAACAAATAAATACATGCAAACATATGAATGAATGAGGAAAAAAAGGGGAATTTTGTGTGTAAAAGGCGCTGCTCACTTGTCCAAATAGCGGCTAATAATCGTTAGAAATGAAGTGCGTTTTAATGGTCCCATGGGGTCATTTTAACACATTTTGTTGGCAAACTGAATCATCACCAACTGGCCAGCATTATGGTAAAACGAAGAAGTGCAACAATAGTCGTATAATGATTGTTTTTCAAATTTACTTATCGTTATTAGTAATCGGTTAGAAAGCAGATGACAATTAATACCAATTGGGAATTGATTCAGCCATATCAAATTATTGATTTTTTTTACTACCTTCACTTTTTTTTTCCATACAACTGCTTTAAAAATTATTCGAAGAAATGAATATTTTGATATAAATGTTCCCCAATATCCGTAGTCGGAATGAATAAGTGACATTTCAAAATATTTTTGTTTTGAATAACTTTTTTTTTCAACAAAGAAACTGATAAAAACCAAAAAAAGACGGATGATTGATGAACAGTTCAACAAGCTTCCTCGAAAAAAAAATTGCCTTCATAGAAAAAACAAAACGTCAATAGTCATTTAGCGGTGTGTTTCTTTCGTCCTTAAAATTCGAAACGCAAACAATTACACCAAACCGCGCCAACAAAAACGCTCGCTTTCCGTCGAATTTCTTGTGTCACACTGGCTCTGCTCAGTTTCACTTTCAATCAAGCATTGTCTCATCATTCATTTCAATTTTAATGAGTGAAATTTGGAAATAAATTCAACGACCTAAGAATTATTCGTTCAACGAAAATGAAATCCAAAAAAAAAAAATAAAGAAAAACCGAAAATAACATGAAGGTTATCATCATATGCAGCAATACGGAGAAGGAAATGAAGAAACGAAGAAAAACAAAGGGACCTTGAAATGTGAATGACATAAGACTCTTTCTCAATGTGGTTCAGATGAAATAAAACGAAAAGAAATCATCCCGTAATTAACATCGTCCACCAAACATGTGTTTGATTACTAACTTGAAAACGACGTTTTCTCATTGAAAATGAGAAAATATGTTCGAAAAGGTTCTGACAAATTTCAATTTTACGTTTTCGAAAAATTTCGTCTTTAATTTATTATAAATTGATGATTGAACTGAACAATAATTTAGCAACCAAAAAAAAACTGTCAACAGTTTCACACTTTAGAAAATTAGAAGAATAATGAGAAATTAATAAGCGATAAAAAAGTTTTGTCGTCGTGTTTAAAATCGGAATGGAATATTCATGACGATCATAACATTTACAATCGTGTTTTCATTTGTTCTTCCAATGAAATTCGAATTATAAAACCGGCAATGGTTTGTTATCAAAACATATTATTTTACCCGGCTACAACTATTATCGGGGGGATGGATTGCTTCTCAATTTCTGAATAATAATCACGTTCATGGTGAAAACGATTTGGCTTATTCATTGCCTCTCAAAACAATACATTAAAGGAAAAATATGTAGAAGAAAGATTTTTTTTTATTATCAAAATATTGATTTGTATTATGCTTTTTAATCGCCTCAAGTTGGATTTATTAAAACCTTCCATCGTCAGCAGTTTTTTGTTTTCCTTCCTGAATAGCTGTCTTCTCACCTTCCGTCGCTTTTTTTTGGGCAAAGACCAAAGTAATACAAGCATCAGAAAAGTGTAAATGCCAACCGATAGAAAATGCATGGCTAATGAATATAAGTGGATTTTTGTATTTGTGGTACTCGAAAAATGAGCTACGCAAATGAATCGTTCCACGACAAATTTTTTTTCTTTTTTCTTTATCTCGATTTCTTTTCTTCTCTTTTTTTTTGTTTGTGTGAGTGTTAATACTACAAAATCGACCGAGGGTCATTATCCTTTGTTGTTTGAGGATGAAGAAAAAAGATAAAAAATGGCTTACGAGAATCCCACAAACTAAACATCGAAAATATATTTTTTTTTCAAATCAATTTCAAATATAAAAAACTAAAGAACACTAAAATACTCCGAATATTGAAACCTCATTTTCTAAAAATTCATTTAAATTCCATCATTGAAAAAAATTAGAAAAAAAAGAAGAGAAAAATGAATGTGATCAAGATAATATCAAATGGCATTAAAATTAGATGTGCCATAAATTGTGTCGGTGATCATTTGTCAATTAAAAAGTCTACCTCGACAGAGAATAAAAAACTGTATCTTTTTCCTCTTTATCTTCTTCTTTTTTTTTCTTTTTTTTTTTTGATTATCTTCTTAATCGTGGTGATAAATGTCATAAAAACGGTTGGTTGAATACTGTATGTAGAAAAAAGAGTAAACCAAACGAAATATTCCCTCGACACAAAAAAGTATTAAGCTTTGAAAATGGAAAACAATTTAAAATTCGGAAAAGAAAAAACTTTTTTCATTTGAATTTCCCTCTCACTATGTTTTATATGATTATTCACTTATAAACTAATAATTTTATTGTATTAAATGTGTCGGCAAACTGTTTGTACAAATCAATTAAATAGTTTTTGGGCATCGTTCCATTCTTATCTCGTCATCTGACAATAACAAGCAGAATTGCACGCTAACCAAATTGAGCACACAACAAAGAACAGAAAATCATTTGCATTATAAAATAATATTTTTTTTTTTTGAGAAAGTTCATCAAACTAATTTTTTTTCCAAATTAAATAAACTCAGTAAGCTTAGAAAACAAATAGTTTTAATTGCAAAAAACAAAACCGATACTGGTTAAATGTTTGTCATGTTAGAGATTAAAATCTTTGAAATAAAGTTTGTTAAAATTGAAAAAAATTTAATGATATTAAATAAAGATAATTAAATAAATATATATTTGCCTGGGAACCATTATAAGCGCTAAACAAATCAATTTGTTTCAAATTCAAGAAAAAAATCTTAAATAAGATTAAGGAAAAATGCAACTAAATAATTTTTACGAAATAAAACCAGAAGCCAAATAAAATATCAAAAAAAAAGGAGAAAACTCACTGCCTCAAATCCGCCATTGTTGTTCATCACAATCAACGGTGAAGAAATTGAGCTGACAAGGCGCCGTTTCGAACGTCGAAACGACAAAAACCTTGGAATTGATCGTTTCATGAACAATGATTGATCCAGGATGAAGTGTTCAATGATGAACTTGTCAAAAACAAAACCAAACGAATTGAAACAACACAAATTGGAATTGGGGACGAAGATGAATAACAGTTAGCGTGCCAGTGTTTATGCGTATAAGTCTATGGCGGTATGTGTGATAAGTAAATTTTTATGCAGAACACACACACGCATTCAAAGATTCTTTTTTTCTCTTGATCTCCCTTTCTCTCTTTTTATTTCTCTCTTCTTCTCTAATTCTCTCCGCGTATTTATTTGAAAAACGAAACACGCACACACACGCAAGAAATGAATGTTAGCGAACGATAGGATGGCGGGAGGAGGAGGAGGAGGAGGAGGAGGAGGAGGAGGAGGAGGAGTAGAAGGATGAGGAAAACGGAAAGTAGGAGGAGGAGTAGGAGGAGGAGGAAAAAGAGGAGGGATTGGAGAAGAGTAATGAAAAAAGAGAAGACGCAAATAGACGAGGAAGACAAGAAAATAACTGAGAGAAGAAAAAGAAGGAGGAGGGACTTTCCACCAAACACCATCATCAGATGATTCCACAAATCGGAAAGGCAGACGAAGAGCACGTCATCGGTGTCCACAATTTTTGGTGATTTCAAAAATGTTGATGGGTTTTGTTCATTTTTAGATTATTTCATAAATACCAAAGTTGAAACTTCCAAAATGTATTCCGTTGTTCGAAACATTGGTTGAGCTTCTTCGGATTAATAAATTTTCAGAAGTCTCGTTCTACGTTCTGATTTTATTGCCTTCAAAAAACTACGAGAGGTTTTTTTTTAAATTGTTTTGGAATCTTTTCTTTGGCCCTGAGATAATGTGAAATATTTTGATCTGATAATTACGCACTAGAAAATAAGGAATAATAATATGGTTCACAGGGTTGATTGATTTTATGTTAATTCAATGTGATTTCCCAATGAGTTATTGTAAATGAAATGTTGTACCTACATTTACAAAATACGATTTGCATATTTTTGAAACAGCACCGACAGAGAAGAAAAAATCAATTTTGATAACAAATGGAATGCAGATGGTGCAGATGTCTGACTTTCCTCGAGTAGTATTCGAAATTATAAACTAAGAAATTAGAACAAAAATCAATTCGTAAAAAGTCTGATCAACCAGCTACATATCTCTCATCGACTGGCACCATTCAATAGTGTTTCCAGATGTTTTCATTTCCACGTCATTCAATTTTAATCGTTGCCTTTTATTTTGAAAATCATTATTATTTTGCATCAAGTTATTAATTGTACTTTTGAGAAAGAAAAAAACATTTAAAATGTTTATTTTTACGTGTACTTACATATGTACATCGCGCAATCATCGCAAATTCATTTAATTAAAAAATAAAAAATAAATCGTGAAAAAACGTTTAGTCGGTGTTTTTTTTTTTTTGCTTTTCCGTTTTCCAACGATTTCAAATTGACGCCTTCAGTGTTCTTTCTTGGTTAAGAAAACATCTGAACGCAAAAGAAGAAAACGAGGAAAATGAAATCTTTCGCCCTTCTTTTTCAATATCTAAATGGAAGAGGAAGGGGAGAAAAAAAAACACCTCATTGTGGAAACGGATTCGAGCGCAAAATCGAAAAAGCAGTTGACGACGAATGAATAGAAAGCAACATCTGATTCGAATTTCGTTTCTTTTCATGTTTTCCCATTATCTTTCTTTTTTGCAGCTTCTTTTTCGATCTATGTTTGAATTCACACCGTCAATTTGATCGCATAAATAAATTTATTTGAAAATGTACAGATTTCAAATGATATTAGCGTTCAAAAAAAAAAAGTAGCCAAGATATTTTACACGATATATGTATATGTATGAATATACAGGGATATTGACGGCAAGAGGATTTTTCAAGTGTGTTCGCGTGAGAACATTCGAAATGCTTTAGGTTTCATCAACCCAATATCACGCATTTGTGAGCCAAGAGTTTGAGCATGAGAAACACTCACCACAGATTTTTACGATATGATGATATCCTCGCCGCCCCTCCCAATCCAATCACTTTTCCTAAAAGTGTGCCGACAACCACCAAAAAAAGAAGAAAGTCGGCTAA
Organism: Caenorhabditis drosophilae; assembly: GCA_963572285.1. Lineage (NCBI taxonomy): Eukaryota > Metazoa > Nematoda > Chromadorea > Rhabditida > Rhabditidae > Caenorhabditis > Caenorhabditis drosophilae. The sequence continues at coordinate 7,783,967 of OY751565.1, forward strand.
TAATATTTTTCAAATGAATTCAAGATATTTCGCTTTTCGGGCAAGTTTGATGCCAAAGGCGACAATATATTGAAAGAGGGAAAAAATCGAAAACAATTTTTGAGTGGATTGAAAGGATGATGGGTGGTCAACAACATCTAATTCCGTGAGAAATTGTTGTTTTTCCAAAGTATATAGCAACCATTTTACACATTTTCTTATTTTAAAACAAAGAAAAAAAAATGCTTGGTCACTTCAGAAAACGATTTTTTTTAACACTTATAAAATTCTTTGAACATTTCAAAAAAAAAAAGGAAAAAGAAAAAAGAAGTGAACTAACCTCTTTTTTGCTGGATTTTTTCGCTTTCTTTTCAGGAGTCACAACTTGAATTGGCAACTTTTTTTGATCCGCTGCTGCGGTTTTTGCCAGAACATCGCGTCGTGCAACTGTCATTCGTCGAATATCGTCGATTCTCTCGTTCACCTTTAATCGAAACATTTTTGTTGAAGAATGAGGAAAAATATATTTTCATAAATTTGAAAAAAAATAAAGAAGAAAAAAAAACATTTTCCTTTTTTTGCATTTATTTTTATGATTCCAATAATTGAATTTATTGTCCTCGAGAAAACGGAAAAAAGCAAATGTTTTTTTCAAAATTATCATGTGTCTACATAGATTCACATAAAATCTTTATATTTCATTAATCATAACAAATCTGAAACTAAAACAAAACAATGCCTAGAAGCCGTCAACAATGCTCTGTTTTTATTTCCTTGTTTTTCATTATTTTTCAATCCAAATTCAAAAATTTTGATACAAGACAATAAAAAGGGGAATTTGTAAGACTGTTGTGTTTAATAGAAAAATTGGGGGAAAAAAAAAGAAGAACGTTTCAATCTCATTTGCATGCATGAAAGAATTTGACGAATATATCAGACAAGGTCCAACATTCATACATGTACATGTTATTCTCCCCCTCTTTTTTCCACTGCAATGATTTGATTGCATTTTCGAATGGAGGATTTAAACTAGAAATACTAATTTAGCAAGTTTTGATTTGAAGTCAAGATGGGGGGAGGGGGGATCGATTTCAAGCTGCTATCAAATTTCGATAATCAGTGCTTTTTTTTTTTTTTGATACGCGTTCTGTTTAGTTTGCTCACTTCTGTTATGTTATTCTTTGTAAGATGAACTCATTGAGAATCAAAGAGAAAAAGAAGAGAAAAAAGCGACCCAAACAATAGCTAGATTTTCACTGATTTTGTGTTGTCTCTCTTCAGTTTTGTCAGTTTATTATCAATCAATCTTGACACTTTTTTTTTGTTTACTTGTTCAAAAAATGAAGACTCCTCGCTCATAATAAAACTGGTTTCAACACTTTTGTGAGAAAAAAAATAATTGAAACTTCATTTTGAATGGCAGTGAAATTATGCTAAAAAATATTAATTTCTTTTTTCTGCGCATTTGAATAACTTAAAATTCTTTTCTTTTGACCACTGCCGCGCTTTTTTTTTCTCAAAAAATCATACAAATTTGCATAATCTCTATTGACAACATTGTTTTGTTTTGATTTCGACGATGGAAAAGAGAAAAAAGAAAAAAAAAGAATCAACCGCACGGCGCCTTTTTACGATTTTCATAAAATATTGCATTTCAGTTTGGCCAGAAATAAAAATCAATGGGAATATTCGACAATTAAAAGGCGAATGAATAAGTTATAGATTTCTTTCTTTGTGAGCAACAATTTGGTAGGCGCTTCAAACGACAATAGTAGTTTACACGATTTTTATGAGAGAAGGAAGGATACGTATAAAATTCACTAGTAATCGAAAGAAAATCTACTGAAAAACTACTTTTTTTTTGTAGGGGAAATCAAAAAAACACGAAACTTGATTTGAAAAGTAATGAAAAACATTATTAAATTTTGATACACGGCTAATTCTAATTATTCAATGTACCATGCGCCTAATATTACGTGTGCTTATACAACTATACTTTACATTAGGTTCATCTAGAAGAAAGGGAGGGCAACTAGCACATTCCACAGAAGCTAATAGGTAATTTGATACTTTTTTCATACATCTCGGCTGTTATTATATATATTGTTGGATTACCAGACAACGCTGAGATAACTAGGGTTCAATTTTTTTTTCTTCTAAAAGCTTCAATTTCATATAAGAACGCTTATTTGAATTACAGTTTGTTTGGTAATATTTGGAAGCATAAAAATGAAAAAAAAAAACAAGGAAACAATTTTTAAAAGCAAAGGGAGGGGCGGATTATTCAAAAATTGTAGCTGTTGTTGAAAAAATCATTTAATAAAATGAAATGTTTTTTCATCGAAAAAACAAGTTGAAAAAAAAACAAAACAAAACGATTGAAAAACGGCGATTTTCAATAAAAAATTCATTTTAACTGGCTTTAAATATATTTTTCTACATGTGAATTGAAAAAAAAGCTTAACGGAGAGCCTGTTTCAATCATCTTCTGTTTTCTCTCAATATTGTTTTTTTCGATTTCTTTTAACCTTCAAACCTCTCGCGAAAGCCGAGCGAAGAAACGCGCTTATAATTTTTTATTCAATTAAAACTGTAGTTAATGATACTTCCGGATTATCGCATTTTAATTTGATTGAATTTCTACTTACCAGCGCAAGAAGAGTTGAAGTTTCCGTTGTCGTAAGAAGCATTAAACTATTCAAATCTGATGAAGTTGCAAGTGTGTCAAGCTGAAAAATAGGGTGAGAGGTGGGGATTTTTTTTTTCTGCGAGTGAATTTTGATTATTTACTTTTAAATTTCCGCATTCTTCGAGAAATTCATCGAGTGATTTCAATGAAGATTGATAAGTAGAGCTTGAAACTTCGGGCGGAACGTTTGATGTCAGAATTTCCACACCTTTGCGGCACCAGGAATTTGCCTAAAGACCAATTTTAATTCAAACATTTTTTTTTCAATTTTAAACTTTAAAATTTTGTGTTTTTATTCAAATTAAAAACAAAAACTCTTACTTTCATAATTTGATCATGCATGTCTGAGCTCATACGTAAAATATTTTCACGTTTCTCAAGCTTTCCTTTCAACGAATCGGCCATTCTTTCTAATTCAGAACATTTTGGAAGACAACTATTGCGGAACTAAAATTGAAAAACACGTTTTATTTTCAAAGTTAAATGAAAATGATCCTTACATCTGATTCGTTTGTCATGATCAGTTCTTCTCCTTTTTTCTTCAATTCTCTTGCAGCGAACACAGTTTCCTGAAAATCAAAAAAAAAAAATAGTTTGCCCTCTTTTTTTCATTTTCAATTTTCATTAAATAAAATGTTGAGAAAGTTGAACAAAGCGAAATAATTTTTCAAGATAAAAAAAAACATTAAATAAAAATGTTTTTGTTAAATGGCCGATATAAAATAAAGACATTACAATACACGCTGATTCAAAATCTCTTATTCAAACGTAGCGTGAAAAAAACATCGCATAGTGTTATTTTCAAAGCTTTTCTTATTTTTGTTCAACGAGAAAAAAAACGACAATTCGATCTATGTATCTATCATTTTTCTTAACAATGAGATATCAATCATATCAACGTATAGTGTGAAAGATTCTGCATTTCTTAACACTTTTTTGATAGAATAGAAAAAGCAAGCAAATAACAAAAAAATAAACGAATAAACAAACCATTGCAAGCTTTGTGTATTGATAATGTTCTTCAGCCAATTGATGGGCTTTTTGTTTTCCGTCGCCAATACTTCGATGCTCTTCCAGAAATGTTAAATGATCAGCAAATTGGGCTTGAAGCTGTAATAAGAAATTTTTTCGTTTTGAAAAAACGTTTTCGACAAAAAAACAGTGGAGACAAATTAGTTTCACTTGAATGAGTTACTTTTTTAGGCAAAATGTATAGTCTTTTATGAAGACGCTTGAAAAAAGTGCAGCTTCTCAATTGTTTATGCTTCAATAATGCTCAAAAAAGGATACCGACAGACAAGCTTTTATCATTTTTTTTTGTTTATGTGCATTGAGTTTATGGTTCAAGAGGAGAAAAATCGAGAAAAGTTAATTATAAGAAACAAAAGCATCAAAAATCGGAATAATGCTCAAACATTTTCAAATTGGAAAAAAACTTTATGTTAATAAATTCCAACAAAACTGAACTAAAAACAAAATTTAATTTTTATTTAAATAAATTTCAAGCAAAGTAAAATAATTTGTATAAAACAAAATCAAACAAATTCAATTTACGATAAAAAATGTTTCCATTCCCGTAAGGAAAAAGTGACGACACATTGTTGGCCGTTTTTTAATAAAAATTACGTAAAATTTCCGACAGAAATTAAATTACAAAATTGAGAAAAAAAAATGAAGCTGGAAAATAAACTCTCAATTATTAATAAATAAAACCAATCAAAAAATTTTGTGAAAGAAAATTGAACAAATTCCATTTTTTCATTTTAAGGTTCACATTCAAAATAGAATATGAAATAAGGCGTAAAAAAAATTTATCCAGTTTTTTTTTTATTTTTCCACTTTTTCGAAAGAATTTTAAATAAAATCGAAAAAGAAAAAGAAAAAAAAACTTTGTTCGTTGAAAAATTCGGCTTAATCATGAAAAATTGAAAAGAAAAAATAAAACAAAGCGATTTATTCACAATTGAAAAGAAAATAAGCAAACTGAAATTCCATTGTTCACTCACATTCACATTCATACAACAACACAACAACCATCATTTGTTTTGTGACATTTTTTGTGTGCTACTATGTATTGTGTCATTCTCTTTTTGCTCTTTTTTTTTCTTCCAATGTTACAACTTTTCTGCATGTTCACCTCAATCATCAATGTTTTTTTTTTCTTAAACTTACATAACTTATCAAAAAAATTTTTTATCGATTTTCAAGCAAAAGCTCAAAGGTTTGAAAATAATCATCATGGAATTATTATTATTTTTTTTTTGATATCAGTTAGAAAAGAAAGGATAAATAGAACATTAAAAAGAAAGTAGAACAATGAAAACTTTGGTATCGAAAGAATACATAGCGAAGTCATTAAAAAAAAGCGAGAAAAAAAAGCGAGTGCCCAGCAGCACTTTTCGAACATCAATAAATCATTTTCGTAAAATCGTGAAAATTTTTATTGGGACACATTCAAAAACGGCTAGAAAAAATCGACGAACCGACATCGAATAATGGGTGAAAAGAATGGAAACGAAGACCAAACATATTCTTCTTCTATACATTTTTTTTTGGTAGGGAAGAAGGGAGGGGAAGGGAGGGCGTTCGTACTGCATATTTAAAATGATGGATGTGTACATATATTTTAAGAAAGAACATGTGTATTTGGATTTTGATTTTTTAAAATAATAAATGAAAGCGCAGAAAACTTGATAACAGATAAAATCAGTGAAGAAATGAGGAAATGTGGTTGATGATAAGTAATACGTTTGTATTGATGAAAAGCTTGAAAATGAAGATAATGAAGAAGAAGGAGATGACAGCTGTGAAGAGAGAAAAAAAAAGATTAAGCTAACATAAAAAAGATAGGAAATTAACAGCTTCATACAAGAAAATAAAAAACATCTCTCTCAGAGTAATTTATTTTTATTTTTTTTTTCCAATTTGATCTGATTAGCCAAATTAAAAAAAATTATTTAAATTAACAATTAAAGAATTGTAACAAAATCATTTGGAAATTGGTTTATTTTGATACAATTGTTTCGATAAGTTGGGTATATCATCAAGAAATTAACTTTGCATCCTTTTTTTCTCAATTGAAACAAAAACTGGTTGGGGTGGGTGGCCGTAAACAAAACATTTGGTGTGAAGCGAAACAAAGTGAAGGACACTTTTTTTTTTCTTCTTTTTCTTTTTTGTGTGAAAATTTTGATATTCATGAATGCATGTACACACGTTGTGCATGATAACCAAGAACCCGGGAGTTTTTTTATTGTTTCTGGTTAGCTTTTACAAAAAAAAAAAAAAAAAAATGAAATACTCTCTCGGGATAATTTTTTTTAGTTTCAAATTTATTTGAGTTTTTGAAAAAAAATGTTCTGTTAAAAAAAATTTAAATGTATTTTAGCTATTGGGGAGACAAAAAAACGGAAGAAGAAAAATGCGAAGACATCAATTGTAGCATAAAATGAGAGAAAAACTACTGGAGATACGCATTTAGTGCGCAAGGATGATGAGGATTGGAAAAAATGAGAAACTTTGAAGGATATGACCCGTTGTATAATGTTGATGTCAGTTACAGATAATCTTCGATGAGGTCAAATGACTCTATCAAGTACATTAAACTAAGGAAGTGACGATTTTGTATACTAAAAGTTGTTGAAAAATCAAATTAAAAATAATCATTGGGGAGATGACACAATGAGGAAAGAGACGGTTAAAAAAGAAATATAAAATCTCCATTCTTGTTTTTTCTTTTCTGTTTTTTATTTTTTGTGTTTTCTCCCATATGAAGAAAAACGCGTCGTGTTTGTTTTAAATTTATGTTAGCCAGCGAATAAAGAGATGAAGAAGAAAAAAAAAGTGGAGAAATTGATGAAAAGTGAAGGAAAAACAAAACAGTAAATTTAAAGTCTTACATTCAGCAGATGTTTTATGCAATTTTCTTTCATTCTTCCTTTATCTCTCTCTCTCTCTCTCTCTCTTTCTCTCTCTCTTAATCTTTTTTTCCGTTTTTTTTTTTTTATTCATCGAATAAACCAAAATAAATAAAAAAAACTTCGAATTTCAAGTGTAACACGCAATGTGAACTTAAATCGCACTATTCCAAATATTATCTCGAACCACTGCTGAAGCTTATCTACATAGAATTGAACATTTGCAATTCGGTAGGCATAGAGAAATCAATAAGCTGGCAATTTTTTCTTTTCAAAAAAAAAATTGGAAGTGGGATGATGAGATTTACAAATTGAACAAACATTTTCTGTCACATATTTCTGTCTTAAACTATGATGACAAGTTTTTTTCATATTTTTTATCCGTTTTTTAAAAATATTTTCCATTTTTTTTGCCCTGAAAACAATAGACGTACTTTTTGCAATAAGAAATTTAAAAAAAAAAAGTCTCCTCAACCAAAACTTGATAGTAGAAAGAAGCGGCAATAAAGCTTTACGTTCAAAATGTTTAAAAACGAACCTTCTTAAAGTTTTCTTCAAATTGTCGAAATTGTAGACAATCGTTGAGTCGTTTTTTGTGCTTTGTCCAGTAGCTATCAAATGACTTCTCAGTTTCTTCTTAAAATATCATTTTTGTTTACATTTTCATGTCCGAGAGTTTAAATATTATTATTATTTTTTTTTTGAAATAAAGATATCATAATTTCAACATTAGAAACATACAAAATTGAAGTTTTTATATCTCAAATTAAATGAGAAACTCACTTTTAAGCTTGATACTAATTCTCAAAACAGTACGTCCCATCTTTTTAGCTTTATTCAATTTAGAATGATAAATATATTTTAAATTATCATAGCACTTAAAAGCTACACCAAATGGAAATGACATTTTGATAGGAAATATTATTTTCAACTCAGAGCCTCAATTTATACCGAGAAATTTATTGAATTATCAGTTGGTTCCCATAGGTGGAGTTTCAAAATCGAATAATCTTAATTATTTACATCTCGTATATGAACAACTTGAATAACAACATTTTACAACCATCTAAAGATAAAGATGGCGAACATTGGCATCTTCCAATGAAATTTAATAATTTTTTATCAAAGATATATTTATGTACATAAATTATAAAAGTTTCCCTCATAAAATCTTAATTTTTATCTTTAATAAACATTTCTTATTAGGAAGAAAAGTTGAAAACTAAAAAAAAATGGTTTTAACCCAACAAAATTATGGAATTACAAATAAACTTGAAAAGCTAAGACGTTTTTAAGATCACAAAAAAATCTGAATTGAAGCATTTAGCTTTTATTAGATTTAATGAATATTTCGAATAATAAGAAAAACAACTTACCTAATTGTACCAGCATCCTTTCAATTGCCGTCACATTGTGCAGTCGAGTAGGGGATAATTGCTCTGGTTTCGGCTTATTTTCTAATTGACGAACAGATTTGAGTAATGCTGCACCTTTACGCATTGCAATCCGAAAATCTTCCTGAAAACAAATCGGGGAAGAAAAAACTGGATTTTTTCTCATTGAACCTTATGTTCTATTTTAGAAATTTTGTTTTTTTTTGTTCATCTTTTTGGTAAACATAAAATTTGGCTCACATTGTTTTCTTTTTCGATTGGATTATAATTTTCATTCTTCAAACTTTCTTTGAAATTAAATTTAATTACGAAACTATGTAAGATCAAAACAAAAAATCGACACTATCCATTTTGAAAAAATTTACTGATCTTGATTGATTTATTTTTGGCCATTTTTCCAGCCAGAGCTGATGCTCTCTGCAGGTGTGGGAAAATACAAAAAATTGCCAGATGTTGAGAAATTCACTTTTCTTTCCGAATCGATTAAAGTCAGTGAGACGAAGAGGAAAAAGAAAAAAAAACGAGGCAAAAAAAACTAACTTTTATTGCATCTTTTTCAGCGGTTTGGGTTTGAAGAACTCGGCATGTTGTTTCAACATCATTCGGGTTTTCAGTTTCTCGAAGGGTTCGGCCAAACTCATTGAGTGAAGCAGCAATTGCAGTTGCTGACGATTTCATCCTTTCAATGTCCTGTTAATAAATTATATCAAACCATTTATCACGAAAAATGTTTCTTAAAAAAATTTTTGACAAACCTGAGCAATAACCAAGTTTTCTTGGTACCAATAACTTTGGAACACATTTTGTAAGCTTTGAAGCATTATTTTCCAAGCTTTTTAGATTGAAAAAAACAATTTTTTTTCAAATCAAGAAAGCAGACAATAAAATAAAAAGTATTTGTGGAAAACGCTCACACCAACCAAGAGTTTTCCGTTCCTCTTACGGCAATTTGTTGCTAGGTGGGGTCGGTTGCCTTCACAACTGATTTATAAGCTTTCAAGAGCAATGAATCAATAAAAAAATTATGCGAATAAAAGAAAAAATTTTTTTTTTAAAGTTTCGAACAAATTCGTGACTTCAAGAGTGCTCTTCTAAACTTCGCTCAACTATTGCCAAATAGCTATTGAACCATCTGTAGAATAGTGGCACTTTTCGGGATTTTTTTTCTTGGGTATAAGTATGAAAAACGTTAAAATTGGTGGACGAAAAAAAATGAGGTTGATTCTAAAAAAAATCGGTTTTTGACTTTTTTCCGTCTCGATCGTTTCGCTTATTTAATTTGTAACGATTTTGATGAAACAAAAAAACGAAAAAAATCAGAAAACTGATTTCAAAGAGAAAAAAAAAGTTTATGAAAATTTTTGCACAAAATTTAAATTTTTCACTTAATTATTGTTTGCCGTACACACAATTTTCCTGTGTACACACATCAACATATACGGGCAGAGGATGCTGGGAAACCACGGGAAACGGAATCTAAAGGATGCTGGTTTTGACCAAAAAGACTGGTCACCTGCCTTCCCATTTTCAACGCCACACCTATTTTCATCCCCACCTGCCTATTTAGCTTTTTCCTTTTTCTTTTTTTTTTCCTTTTACTTCTTCTTTTAAACATTATTATTATTCGTCTTTTTTTTCAATTTTTTTTCATAAATTGAAAAAAAAATGTTTAAAAAAACTATTTCCCTTAATATTCATGCATGTGTTCGTATGTACACACTACTTTTATGTTATTTTATGTTAAAAAGTTATTGAACCTGACACAACATTGCTCATTACACGTTTTGCATAATATAATATGTATATTTTACAATAAATCGTACAAATAACGCTAGTCAACTTACCATTCGATGAATTGACCATTCGAGATGGTTATATTTGATGAGCCCTCCAACATCCATTGTCAATTGATCGGCTCGAAAATAACGGCGCAATTCAACTGACGATTCCAATTGAACAACCTGTTAAAGAAAGTTATTAAAAACAGGAAAGAAATACTACTTTTTCAAGTGAAATATTATTTTAAAAATCGCTTTAAAAGTCAAAATAAAAAATGTGAAAAAAACACTTTTTGTCTGGTAAAATGAATGATTCTTCAAACAACAACAACAATCAAATAAAATTGTGGCATTAACAACAGTTTACATTGATGTCGTCAGAAGTTGTTTGAAATCAAAATTAATAAAACGCAAAAAAAGTTGATGATTCGAAAATGAAACGCTTTAAAAATGTTTTGTTCTCGGAACGCGAAACGAATGAATGTAATTCAACAATTTTTCAATAACCACGTATAGAATTCATTCCGGCTTCATCTTGTTCAAATTGTTGTTCAATTTCTGACCATCTCAAACGAAAAAAGAAAAGAAAAAGAGAAAGCGTCGCCATTTATAAATACAAAAATAGAAGATGAGTACCAAATATAAACTATTATGTGTTGTTTTCAGTCACTAATGTGTATTTTTTAAACGTTTTTCCTTTTTTTTTGTTGTTCCTGTTTTTTTTTCCTTCCTGACATAATAGTCAAAGCAATCAAAAAACCAAAAGTCTGATGGGATTTGTCATCATCTCAACTAATTTATGCCCTTATATTATTTGCTTACTTGAGTTTGTTTTGTTTTTTCCAAAAAATAAATAAATAAAATTAAAAAAAAAACCTTGAATGCACAATTGTCAGCCACACCTCGATAACCAACTTCTAAGGCTCTTTGCAAAACCCCTTCAGGTTTGATAAGAAATACAACTCGAACACGTCCAGGGAAAAAAGTCTGAAAAACAACAAAAAATAATAATATAGTAGGAGCCAGTTTTTGCAAAGAGTTTGTTTGTTATCGTACAATTAGGATAAGCAACAACAACGAGAAAAAAGTGCGCATGAAAGCGTCTTGTTAAATGTATTTGAGCCCAAGAAAATTGAAAAATTCAGTTTTAGCATTCACCAACGCTACTCATTTATTTCTTTGCCTTTTTTTTCTTCTTTTTTACGTGATTTCGAAAAAAAAGAAACCAAAACTGTGCTTTTGCTTGAAGGCGACAGACATTTTTTTTAGAATTGAAAATCCCCGCCTTTCTCACTTTCGATGTTTTTCTTTTAATAAACATTCTACATACAAAAATCATGCGTTTGCCTTTTTTGAAGTTTCTGCCAATTAAAAAAAAGTTCAATTATAAGAAAAAGCAAAAAGTTGGTCAAAAAGTGTAACTTTTCACTGAAAAAAGAAAAAAAAAGAAGAAAAATCGTAAAGTTTGAAAGAAAAATAAAGGTCCTACATTTAAAATAGCAAGCTTTTTATTTTTTCTTTCATACAAAGCTGAAATTGAAATTTAATACGTTTGGTGGCTGTACTAAAAAATCTTTTTTAGATCAAAACTGAGCGTCTCGAGTTGTTTGTTTACTTCATTTTGAAAATGGAAAAAAATTAATGGGATTGGTTAAAATTGAATTTCAAAAAAAAGTTTTAAAAAAAAGCCACAAGCACAGGCTTGATGTTGAAATGAAATTCCAAGGCTTTGAAGTTTTACATTAAATAATCATTTTTTTGCCCATTTAATCAATATTCAAACATTGAAAAACTCTGGGCAGTGTCTAAATTGACTGGCTAGTAAAGTGATATAGGCACGAAGGCAGACAAATTAAATGAGTTGCGCACGAAAAATTATTGTCAACATTGAGCGCCAACCTGATATCCGGTATATGATAAAGCTGAGCGGTTAAACGAAATGAAAACGCCATAAATCATTGAAATTCGATGATTTAATTATCTGGGTAAAGACTCATTCTACTAATGCGTTTCACGTAAACAATTTTTTCTTGATTTACACGCCTTAAACACACAAAAGCCAAATTCCAATAAAAATCAAAGGATAAGCGAAAAACTCACAGAAATTTGAAGAAGAACGTTTCTAACAGCTGACCATCGGTCGGATCGTCGATCCACTATAATTGCAAATCCACGATGACTTTCTTCTGATGGCGGAACTTGCAAAAGGTATGTAATCAGCAATGTATACGATTCAGTTGACAATTCTGACCGAGAATCGGGAAACGTGACGATTGTTAAGCCGTCATTACTTTTAACTCCTGAAATCCGAAATAAAAATGAACAATGAAAAAAAAATATGGCAGGCAGAAAAATGAGCTCAAAGTCATTTGAGTAAAGTGGAAAAAAATTGCGCCAAGATCGCAATATCCCAAATGTATGAGAACATCGACATAAATTTTATGCGTTCCACATTTTGGGCTTGGTTTATAGGTCTTTCAAAGACATTTCAAATAGCTTTCATTGCACTTTTCAACAAAAGTCATTTTCTTTAAACAAAAAAAAACTACATAAAAGGAGTCTTACCGGATAAAAAAGCGTAGCGAGTTGATAGAATATCAGACATATCTTTGATTTTGATTCGATCTGCTCCAACCGTTAAATATCCATCTGAAAATTTATTTAATTAATAAAATTGAAAAAAAAATTAAATATTTTAGTATAATTATTGTAGTTTATTTTATATAAACCTTGCTTTCTCCAGTTTCTCCACGCTATCAACGGGGGCACCATAGTAAATATATTTGTATTGTTTCAACAACACGAATACTTAGCTATTTATTTATAATTTGAAATAAATAAAAAATAAATAAAAAAAACAAAAACAGATGAAAAAAAAATAAAGTTTTTGTTTTGTATTGGCAACAGATTTCAACGAAATAAATGCTACTAAGCCGTCCCGAATAAATGCCAACAAGCGCTACAAAAAAAGGAGTATTTTCACTACATTGAATCATTATCGATGCTTCCTTCGTCCATTTGTTCTCAGGTATGTGTGTATATTACTGCTAATTCTACCTGCCGCTATTAACGTCATTTCAATGGTTACGCTTATAATCCTTCCAAATTTCTACTTTCTAGTCGACCACCCTCCCCCTATCCTCACTGTTTTATATGACTAATAATCGAGGTAAAGCATTTTTTGATTTCTATTCATGAAAATTCTTCAAAAACCATTTTTTTTCTGATTTTCTTTTTTTTTTTTATTGCGCGACTAGTCTCATATGGTCAAATTGCGCCATAATTGATTTTTTTCCGGAAAAAAAAAGGAAAAAAAAGAAAAAAGAAAGAGAAAAGCACTCACCCCAACTTTCATCCAAAGTATCTTCTTCTTCACTGAATTGGTCATCGTCATTCAAAACAAAACTGGTGGAAAAAGGATGGCGCGAACGTTCAATTACTGATTGATATCCAGATTCTAATACAGAATCAGCGCCGCGAAGAGCAGTCTTGAAATTATTGATTTTTTAAAAATTTTTTTGTAATTTTGTATATTCGATTTGATTAGAAATTTGGCCTTACTTTCAACTCATCCATATCGTTTGAAACGTCGTAATAAAATGCAGGAGCTTCAATAAACTGCTTCAATGAATTTGAACCAATTGATGTCGTAGAACTGTAACAAAACAAAAAAAAAATTTGTTTCTTCTTTGAACTTAAAAAACGTTTTCTAAAAAAATCGATTTGCAATTTTTGAAACTCATTAAATACATTAAAAAGCAGAAAGAAGATGAACTGCGTGAAAAGACTGAAAAAAAGAAAAAGAAACCATGATAGAAAAAAATATTCTCAATTCCCAAAGGAGACGTGAGAACAAATATCGAAAGTAGAAAAATAAGGAGAAAAAAAATAGACCTGACCCCTATGGATATCATGCGTCTGTCTGTGTTAAAATTTGTTCAAAATGTGTTTGTTTACCAATAACAGCCCCTACTGTTGGTGAAAATTTTGGCAGAAAAAAATAGGGAAAAAGAAATGAGAAAATTTTCATATTTATAAGAAGAAATCAATAAATAATGTTTTCACGGTGTGTCGATCGATTATGCAGGTAAAATGAATGAGCAAAAGAAGAGCATAATTTTAAATAAAATATGAGCTTATTTCGAACGTTTCAAAACATTTCCTTTATACATTTTCAAGTATTTTTTGAATAATTTAATGAGTGGCTACTTTTTTATTTGTTCCGAAAATTTCGAACTGTATTATTCCTACAAAAAGTGTTAAAAAAAGGGGAAAACGCAAAAGTGAAAGTTGTTGGAGCAAGATTCAATTAATAAAACATGCAATTTAAAAAAAAGATGTTGCGGGCCACCGAATAACAAAAAAAGCTCTAAACATACAATTGTGTAAATAATTGCAATTCCAATCCATCCATTTTTTCTTTTTTTTTTTTTTTTTTTTTTTTTTTTGAAATTTCAACCAGAAACTATTTTCAATTCGATTCAATTCGTATTCAAACAATTGACAGCATCCAAAACACAAAGAATATTTTCTTTTTTTTTTTTATTTTTGTTTGTGCATAAAGCTCATTCGTAATATTCCCATTGGAAGCTTTTTTTTGCCTTATTGATGACAGATGCACATATTTTACTGTTTTTTTTCCAATGGCCAAAGTTTGACACTTTTTGCAGATCAGTTTTTTTATTGTTCTTGCTCGAAAAAGGTTCGCGTGGGCGTGAGTCTTCTCAGTTGAAAATCTCTCGAGAATTGGTGATTTTAAACAGTGGCGGCTACTGACAAATTAATAAAAAAAACCCCCCAACACAAAAAGTTCAACGATTGATAAAATAATAATGAAAAAAAAGAAAAAAAAAGAACGAATTTCAACAAAAAATGAAAAAGGAGTGTGACTTTTTTCACTTACTTGACAAGTTTTGATAAGGTGAATGATGTACTAACTGATGAATTGGATGTGATATCTTCTGATGTGCTGGCCACCATGCTACCGTAGCAGGATGGCGTAGCCTGCATATCAAACACTCGATTCGTGACACCCTCCACTTCCTGTCAAAAACAAAATTAGAAAAATTGATAAGAAACAATTTAAAAAAATGAAAAAAGATAATAACTTGAAAAGCGGTAAAAAAACAAAAAGAAACCAAAACTAAGAAAAAAGAACAAGACAAATGTTAAACGGCAAACATCAAAAAGTCTTTTTTTTCACATATGGCCTGGATTTAACGCCTTGATAGTATTTTTAATGAAAAAGAAATAAGTGTCAACATGAATGATCGAAATAAATTCATCATTTTTTGAAAAACGACAAAATAACAAGGAGAATGAGGGGAGACACCGAAATAGAAAAAGAGGGGGGAAGAGGTTTGGGACACTTTTAAGCTTCAGTTTAGAGCAAACGGATATGGAAAATGTGCTACAAATGTGGTGCATTTATTTTTATTCAAGATTGTTCATTTTAGAGAAAAATATTGTAAAATTTTCTTGTTTGAATTAGCCGACTCAGGAAATATATAAATCTAAAAATGCATACTTTGTCAGAAAAAAAGTGATAATCATTATCTAACAAGAAAAGTCTACTAGAAAAATTTTTTTCACATCTCAATACAAATCTCTTTCGACAAAAAAAGAATGAAGAGAGAAGTGTTCTCAACCTTCATTTATTTTCTTACTTTACTTTATTTCTTTTTAAACGTGTAAGTTAAAGCTTCAAACAACCCCAGTGGAAATCTTAAAAGGACTCAAATTGAATCTGACTAAACATTATGTAATAAAATTAACAAACGTTTTTTTTTTGGTTTTATCGATTTTCTGAAAAAAAAATCGTTGAAACAATGAAACAAAATTAAAAAACCCGTATAGGAAATGAATATAAGACTTTTAACATCCAAAATATCTAAAAAGTTTAGACCAAATTTTAATCATCAAAAAATTGCTTCTAAGTAAAAATAGAAATGTTATGTTTTGAAATGGAATCAAGAATTTTCTATGAGAAAAAGATATGATAAAAATGAATGACAATTAATTCGTTCTTCTTCACTTTTATGAAATCAAATCACTTTTTGATATTGTGTGAATTTGAACGCCAACAATCAAATTGTGAGTACAAACATGAAAATTTCAAAAAGATCCATTAAATTAATTCATCGAAATGTGTCGGTCGGTCGGTCTTATTTCATTTCATCTCAATTGTCCCACTTTTCAGCCGTTTTTTTACTACTCAATTTGTTATTATTCTAATTCTCTTTTCTCCTTTTTACCTCATTCAATCCATCTCGATTGTTCAGAACATTTTGATACTCTTTGTTTTCAATACTATTTTCGTTTCTCGCTCTCAAACTAATGTTCAGTCATTTTCTTAATTTTTCTTTTTTTTTTTTTTTTTGATTTGTCTAGCTCACATCGTTTTTAAAAGACTTTTTAATAACCCCACATGAATGATCTCGTTTTTTTTTGTCT
Source organism: Caenorhabditis drosophilae (assembly GCA_963572285.1). Taxonomy (NCBI): domain Eukaryota; kingdom Metazoa; phylum Nematoda; class Chromadorea; order Rhabditida; family Rhabditidae; genus Caenorhabditis; species Caenorhabditis drosophilae. The sequence goes on from OY751565.1 coordinate 7,800,177, forward strand.
GAGTCTTCGTTTTCCCGCGGTTCGGGTCAAACCTAACCGGTAAAAAATGAGTATCAAAACAATTAAAACCAGACAAAAAAAAAGCTGAAAAACTGAATAAAACGCCATTGAAATTTGAGAAAATGTACACAATTTATTGGTTCACCCAATACATTGAAGAAAATAGAAATGCTGAGAAAAAGAAACACATGCTAAAATGGCATAGAAAAAAAAAAGGAAAGAAAAAGTTGTATTTAGAAAATGGAAACCAAAAACGAAATTTGACGAAAAAAGCTTGAATTAAAGTGTTTGAAGAGAGGAAACAAGAGAAAACATTGAAAATGTATGACATTCAATTTTTAATAAAACAAATTTACTTTCTCAAGAATCACTCATTTCAAATGTTCGCATAAATAAAAACTTTAAAAAGTTAAACTTTGATCCAAAATGATAAATTTTGTTTTGTTTTAACAATTTTTTTCTAATTGATGCAATTACATATATTCACACAAAAAATATTTTGAAATAAAAATCTTATTGCACATAACCAGAATTCCAAAGTTTTAATGATGATCTGAACAAAATTATTTGAATGAAGCATGTATAAAAATATATAAAATATTATTAGAAATGCAAAAAAAGTATATGAAAAACATATATGGTTGAAAATAGGAATAAAAGAATAAAATTCCTATTGATACTGAATAGAATAGAATAGAAAATGAGCGCATGATGAAAAATTCTAAACACTCAGCACACCAAAAAAAAAAGTCACCATTATGCCTACTCTGAGAGGCTTTCACTGCTATTGGCGTCATTGAAGGAATAATTAAGAGCCAGAAAACCCGTCAGACTAACCGGACAAGTAGAAAAACCAACCGGCAAGAAAAAAAGAAAGAAGGAAGATGCTCGTTTACATTTCTCTCTCTCATCCTTATTCATCCCTAGTTTTTTCATTTTTCTTTCGACTTGCTCCAAAATAAAAAAGAAAAGAGCATCATCGGACGCAAAAACAGGAGCCAGCGGGGGGGGGGGGGGGTTAGCCCTTTAAGCTTCTAGTTGTGTTCTTTATACAGCCAGAGGCAATAGAAGTGTCCAGCGACTGAAAAGTGATATAAGAAGAGAAGAAAAATGGGAGAAAAAAACGCGAAAAGAAAAATGAAATGAAAGACAGAAAAGGAGAAGCTAAGAGAGAAGTACGACAAAAAAAAACGACAAGAGACTTATTTCAAAGAGCAAAAAGAGAAAGCAAAAATATCTTACGCACACACTTGACACAAATACCAAAAAAAGTTGCATCAAATTGAATTTAAAATATTATTTAATAGTCAAAAAATTTATTTGAAAAAAGAAAAAGCTCGTTTTTTCCGCAAATCATTCTCATAAAATTAAAAATTATAATAGATGAAAGTCATTTATGTAAAATTTTGTTTTTTTTTTGTGTTATAAAAAAGCTCCGAGCCTCGGAATTTTAATTAGTTGGGTTTTTCTTTTATTTTTCCAGAATAGCTATTTAGCTGTAACGGAATTGTTTTTCAATTTGTTTCGTTTTTGCTGGCTTCGGCGCTTTCGAGAATTAATGCATCCATAGATGTATTATGCAATTTTATCTCCTTTATTTTCTGAAATTGTTTTTTTTAACTATACATGTGTCCCCCTATAAACATAAATAATGAAAAAAATTGTTAAAATTTTTATTTTTTTTTTTTTTGACATCTGTTTATTTACCAACCTCAACAAAAAATATTCTTATAAAATATTCAAAACCTGAATTTAAAACTTTGTTTCGTCTAGTCAGACAGTTGGAAATTGAAAAAAAAATGAAGTTTTAAAACTAAGAAAACATTTTAAAAAAAAGCATCGAAGCAAGAAAAAATTGCTGAAAAAGGATTAGCAAAAAAGTGAGTGTCTAGAAGTATATTTATTACTAATCCTTTTCCTTTTCGAAACAATTTTTTCTCGATCTAGATTTAATAAATTTCTTTTTCTTGCTCTAAAATGAAAACAAATAATCTGTGTATGCGAAAAAATTGAATGTATCCTGATGTATTTATAAATTTTTGATTGACATGTGTATGGATAAACAAGAGCATTCGAGTTTTTCCTGAGAAAAAAGGGCAAGGAAACATTTTTTTTTATTCATAAAAAAACCAATTTCTTTCTTTTTTTCTTTTTTTTTTTTGATAAATGAAAAATAAATTCATTTTAACAAAAAAAATAATTTTGAACGATGAATTAAAACTTGGTTATGTAAAATTTTGTATATACAAAGTGATGAGAAGCCAAGTGAAGGAAAAAAAAATGTATACATGAAGTTTTTATAAATATTATTGTAAGAAAATACGAATGAATTAAATGAAAAACGAAGCTTTTTTTGGCGAGCTGGGGAGTGGAATCATCGGAGAACAATAGATAAAGAAAAAACAAGAAAAACCATGGAACAATCGAAGAACTACACAGTCGGAACAAGAGTGATTGGGAAATGAGGAAAAAAAACGGCGGTGTGTTAGTCGAAAAAAGTGACAGGCGGTGATCAGGCACAGGAATTGAAGATGAAAAGGCATTTGGGAGTTTTTTTTTTTTTTTTTTTTTGGATTTTTCCGAACACAGCAAACATTTCAATGTTTGAAAAAAAAACAACATTTTTCACACGGTATTGTGTTGATTTCAATTCCTTTTTTCCTCATTTTTTTTTTGACACATGAATAAACATGGGTTTCGAATTTTCAAATAAAAAAAGCGTTTGAATTTTAAAAAGAGATTAACTCCTTGGTGCTTTTCACAAAACCAAACAAAATTGAACTAACTGGACAACAATATACACAAATTTGTCTAGTCAAGAAAAAAAAACTGCTGAAAAGAAAATGAAAACAATAAGAGACGATGATCCGAACAAAAAGCAACAAATGTTTATTAAAGAAATAATTGTAGACAATGAAAATAGACAAAATGCCTCCGAGTTTCTACCTAGTTTCAATAGAAACCAAAACAAAAAACGAGAACAATGAAAATGGCACTCTCAGTTAGGATAAACCCGCACACACACACATAAAATTCACTTGTTGCAATTTTTAAACTTGAATAGAAATGAACAAAAAGCGAAAAAGTCAAAGAAAAGAAGAAATGAGAAAGAAAGACAATTAAGAATTGGCATAAAAATCGGCAAATTTGAAGATGTGCACAATTGAGAAGGCAGATTAAGAAAAAGTAAGAAGAAATCAAATTGGGAGATTTAATCTTCAATTTAGAGTCGAAACAACGTTCATGAAAAATTAGTTGGGCAAACTAAAATTGGCTTTCTCCAATTCTTTCAAATTGTAAATGAGCTCTTTATTTAATTATTTCATCAAAAGAAAAATAAGCAATGGATATTACAAGCAGTTAGTGAAGCTCAATTTTGACTAAGAATTTTTTGATCAAAACAAAATGTTTATAAATGCATATGTGAATTAAAAAGAAAAACAATGGGAAGGGGGGAAAAAAAAAGATGTGCCATGAATATTCGATAGTTGCATATTTGTTCCGTTCAGTTGTCATTGAAACCACAGTTCAAATCTTTGCTGCGAGAAAATTTCAAGCGCATTATTTCGTACACACGAATGAATGCATACTTTATTTTTATTTTTTTTGCCCATGGAAAATCAATGAAAATATGTTTTCGGAAAATTTTGCGTTACCTTGTTAAATGTTCAAAGAAAGGTGAGAAAGAAAAATTCGATTTAGCGCAATCCAAAGAAAAAAATTGTGAAAAAAAAATTGTCAAAAATTGAAATTTTTCATGCCAATGAATATAGAAAAGCGAGGGAAAAATGAAAAACAAAAAAGCGGGGAAAAAAATGCTTTGTGGACAAAGTGTCAAATTTCGAAATCGAAGGATGGGCGCTGAAGACAGGCCCCAAATGTTGCCATACTACACGCCGGGAAACAACCAAATTGAGTTAACTAGGCTTGAGTAAAAAAGGATAGAAGATCGCATTTAAACATCAAACACAGCAAGGAAGAAGAAGAAAAAGAAGAATCAGAAAAAAAATAGAAAAAAGAAAAAAACGAAATAGATATAAACCAGCATTAAACCAACACCATCAAATACGAAGATTTATAAAAAGATTGAAAAAAAAAACGTAAAATAAGATTTTCGGTTTTTTTCAACTCCAGAAAAAAAGAAAAAATAGATTCGAGCGTAAACATCCATACTTTGTGGTTTCAAAAATGATTGGCTATTTTTAGAGAAATATTTTGTACGAAAATAAAGAAAAGATTTTCTGTTTTGTAACACCGAGAAAGAATCCTTAACTGAAATAAGCAACATTTTTTATGTTTTTTAAATGTTAGATGAGCATCGGATAAAAAGATATAATAGGAAGAAGCTTGTGGGAAAACCTGAAAATAATGTAATGTGCTGAAAGTTCTTAAGAAAAAATTTATTTACACATGTTTGATCAAAATTCTGTTTCAATTTCGATTGTATTTGTAAAGCTCTGTGATTCTTAGTTTCTGAACCCAAATCGACTTCTTCTTCTTCTTCTTCTTCTTCTTCTTGATAAATGTTCTCTGCTCAAATTGAAATTCCTTAATAATTAGTCACCTTTGTTTTTAAAATTTAACTAATCAAAAAAGTGACTTGACAATAACCCAAAAGCAAAAAAAACTGACAAAACCCTAATGAAGCTCAAAATGACTAATAAAATGATGACAATCAATTAGCGCCAAATTTTTATCGACACTTTTTCTGAATTTTTGCTGATTGCCAGGTGACAAAAATAAATTTTCAATACAACTCAAAAATTATAAAAGGAAGACTTTTCACTTATTTTGCTCATTTCAAGAACATTTTATTATTGTTCACCACAAAAAACATTAACTGAAAATTGTTTGAAAAAAGTATTCAAATCAACCATTATTCCAATTCTTCATCGTAAATCTCAAAAAGTTGAACAAGTTTTAGACGACGCTTATTGCTACCACATGTCTTCATCATCAATATTTATTTCAATACGTTTGAGACTTTAATTCTGTGTCAACTTGCTGCTACTGCTGCGATTTATTTTCATCGCTTAATGAATCCAATACATCGCTCGTCATATAGACCAATTAATCGTTCAACTAATTATTTTCCTTTAAATAGAGTTGGTTAGTTATCAATTATTGAAAATCTTATCAAAATTTCAAAACAAATACAATGTTTAGTTTCAAACCGTCGAAGTGTCAAACCTAGATCTGGCTATAACTCCCAATCAGAAAGATCAGGAGGTGAACAATTGTCTATTTTAATCATATTTTTTGATAATTGTCTTTTGCTATTAACTCAAACAAAAGGATTATTAGATCACAGCTGAGAAAAATTAAACTCTGCTGACTATACTAACTATTTAACATATTTTATTGATTACTTTTATTTTATTTCAAAAAAAAAGAAAGAGGCTACATTTAGTCGAATACATACACTTTGCAAAATTCTAATCGATAACACAGAACAGAAAAAAAGAACGTTGTTATTGTTAAGGCAAATTTCCCAGAGGCCATTAAAAAAAAACATCAAAGACATCGAATAGAAGAAAAAAGTTGTTTAAAAAATACATTTGTCTAGATTAATTTCGGATTGTCAAACTTTGTTCGAAAAATAATTTCAAGTTTTTTCAGATGAAACCGTAACAATCAATATTGATTTGTCATATCCCAATCAGTCATTTAGTTGCGCTAATCAAAAAAGGGTTCGCATAGAAGGTTTGATTTTTTTTATGGTTGTGTATATCTATTTAAACTTTCTAAAGAAATTAAAAAAAATAAATTTAAAGAAAAAAAAAACAAAAAAAAAATAATAAAATGTTCGGTAAACTCTAATCAGATGATGATAATTATCCCTCAGATATGTATACATAAATACACATATAAATATATTTATATAAATTGTATGTGACACTTCCTTTCATCAAAGTATAACTATCAGTTCATCGTGCACTTAACATGTCATTTTTGTACTTTTTTTCCAATTAAATTATATTTTGGTATGAGGTTTCCATGAAAAAAGTGAAAACAAAAATACAGCTGCAATTTGGTACGTACTTTTATATTGGAAAAGCTTGTCAAGAGTTTGTGCGATTTTTTGTTGAGTGTTTTCTGCTTCCTTGGCTTTTTCTCCTCTTTTTCTAAACAATTTCAGACACTTCAAATTAAAGTTTGAAGCAAAACCTCGTTAGATTTTTTCAAATGTGGTGTTTTTTTTTTGTAGATTTGTCCACATTTCAGTAAACTCTTTTTCAGAATTTTTCAATTGTTGATATATTTCAACATTTTTTTTCTTTTCCTTTCCTTTTTTTTTGAATTTTTTCCTTTTAATTTCAAATAAGAAAAACAAAAACTAATTGAAAAAGTCTTCTTAAACTATAAATTTTCCCAACTTTTCCTAGCAAAAAAAAAAACGTGAATAATATGTATTGTTTTTGGCGTTCGGCTCCAATAGTGGTGTGCCCTTGGAATATATTGTTCCAGATAGAATTTTTAAGCATTTTGCATATTTTTCAGTCAACATCGTATTTTTTCAACTTAATTTTTTTTTTTTTGCCTCATAGCTTTTTTCTTTTTATTAATCTAGTTATTTATTGAAATCGGTTGATCACACAAATACATACTCTGTATACACAGAGGCGTCATCAAATTGCTTTCCTAATTTTGATTTCATTTTGTCTCTTCACTTCTATCCTTGTCTTCTTTCTTTTTTTTTCGAGCTGTCACTTTTTTTTTTCAACATACTATTATATTATTAGATGAAGAAAGGAGAGGAAGGTGGAGCCTAAAGCATTTTTGACGAGTATTTCATTTTCAGACGATTTTTTCGAAAAATTTTGTGCATCTGCTTTTTTTTTATTTCTCTTCAACCACAAATCTCAAAGTATCAAACGCCTTTTTGTTTTGTTATGCTTTATCTACACATTGTTTTTCAATAATTCAAAAAAATTCAATTGTTTTTAGTTATTGTTTTTCTTTGCGCCTTCCTTTTATTGAATTGTATTCAATTCTAAATATTACTATAAGCATGTAACTTGTATATAAAGATAGGTGTTAACAACTAGAAAAAATATATAAAATATTGTATATTATTTCAGCAATGAAGCCAACGATGGGTTTTTTGTCCGTCGTTTAACATTTTTAAATCTAATTTTTATTGTATTTTCTTTAAATTGACTACACAACACTAACATCATATTTTTTAAAATTTTATTTTATAAAAAATCGAATCAATTTTTAAAAAACCCAAACTTCAATTTTTAAATGATTTGCCTTGAATAAAGTTAAAAGTTCTGATGAAAATTATGCCTATTTGAATGCCAAACCGAATGCTCAAGCGTTGTTTGTTATAAAAAAATTGAGAGGGGAAATAAAAAATAAACATTTAGAAATATAACTAGTTCTTGCATTTTTTTCATCGAAATAAATAGTTGAATTTCCGAAAAAAGTTAGGAAAAAGGAAGGACATCAAAAAAAAAAAGAGAAGGAAAAAAAAGGGGGAGGGAGGGAAGGTTAGGGAGGGTGGAGTAGAATTGTGTGCCTATAAGCGGGTAGCGGATAAAAAAGTAACGAAAAAGAATGGAATTCAATCATGAATAGGTTTCAAACTTGAAACCCAGCCCAGCTGTTTAAATTTTTTCTGTCTGTTTTGGCCTTTTTTTTAAGTTTCAGAGAGCAGTCGGTCATTTATTTGGGTTCTCTATGTTTTAGATATGTACATGAACCTACACTTTGACAACATTTTTACTTTTTTTTTCTTCTGTTCCCTGCTCTTTACACGCAGGTTTTTATTTATTTTTTTCGCTGATTCCAGTTTTACAATTAGTAGGAGTTGCGGAGGTTTTCTTTACTATTTTGATTCGATTCCGTAACTCGAAATTTGATTCTAATGCTTCATTTAGTTCAACATTTTGATTTGAATAAAGTTTGCGTTGTTTTTCTTTCTTTTTGTTTATTTTTTTGGTTTCTTTATTTTTCAATTTTTAACAAACCAGAACCAGAAAAATAGCAGATATGTATTGATATTCACGTAGTATTTTATAAAAGTCAAGTAAGCATAATTTATTTCATCCTTTTTTTTTTACGAAAATACGCTTTTGTACTAATGCCCAATGTAATTTGATCAGATTTTTTTCATCATTTTTTTTCCATAAAGTTTTTATTAGCTTTTAAGAGATGTTCGCAATTGCCACTGTTCGAAAGAATGAAAATGACATTAACAGTAAAAACAAGCAAACAATTTTTTTAAACTGAGTGTGAAGCCAGAAAAAGATGGGACCAGTTCAATTAAAATTCTATTATTTATTCGTCAATTTTTCCTCTTTTTCTTATTTTTTCAACTTTCATCAATCTTAATCTACAACATGGTCGGACTTGTTTTTTTTTTTTTAACTTGTCGTATTTCTAAAAATAATTTACTTCCTTTTTAATCGCTCACCTATTTTTTTTGAACGAAACAATTCAACGATAAACAAAAACTAATCTTCAATCGAAAAAATGATTTGTGAATACACAATTCATTTTTTTATATTCCGTCTAAAATTCATGAATTTAAATAAAATTTCCCCCACTTTTTTTGCGGTTGGTGTTGTCGAAAATTCACATAGCTACGGATAGATCACATTTCTATTCTTTGTTTTTTTTTTTTTTGAATTTTTGGATTTTTTTTTAAATTTTTTTTTTTTGGTTTCGCAAAAAGAAACACATTTTTCTTTGATTTTCTTGGGTGATTAATAATAATATAAATAGATTTAACAAAAAATAAAAGAGAAATTAGAACCAGATTTCATACAAGAAATTTCTAGATGATTTTTCAAAGAAAAATATATGAAATTTTCTTAAATTTGAAAATTATATACGGATGAAAAAAATAATGAAAAAAATAAGAAAATATCAGCCTTCGCACATTTCTTGGTCGAACATTGTTGAAATAAACTGACATTAGACAATTTTTTTTGCATCAACATCAAACCAATAATTAATAATTTTTAAAAATTTAAGACATTTAATTACATATAAAAAATAGAAATTTGAATGAAGGTTACCGAAAAAAATTTCGGAGCAAGCTTTTCTTTTTTTTGTTAAACTTATTTTCAATGAAAAACCATAATTTTTAATATTTTGAGCATTTTTCAACTTTTTTGTTAAAAAAAAACGCAGAAAGAAAAATGAAATAAAAACTTTAAAAATGATGGAATAATTAGCTTCAACGATTTTTTCTCATTTTTTATTTTTAAGAATTTAAATAAAACATTTTAAATATAAATTATATTTGTATTTCAAACAATTTTTTGAAAATTTCAAACTAAACTTTTGCTTTTAGCTTCCAATAAAAAATGTTAATTTAACTCAAAATTATTTTTTTAAATCACCTGTTTTTCTTGATTTCAATGCTTTTTCACCTGGATTCAATGTATTTATGTTTGTTTTTCAATATCAACGTTATGAGATGTGCCTTAACTTGAAATTGAAAAAAAAATTCACTAAAAAAATTGCTGAAATAAAATCCATGTAATTATTTCAGTTAACAAGGTTGCATGTTGACTATTCATTTGTTCATTGTTTTGTTTTTTATTTAATTCCAGTTACATATTTGTATTTTTGTTTTATGAATTTCTCCACTTTTGTATCAAATTTTGTTTCAACCGATTTTCAAGTCCACCCCCAATTGTTCATATCGTCTTTCAACCGCCCCTCAAAAATGGTTGGTTAATTTCCGTTTAAAGTTCATTTTCTGTCATCTTTTTCATCCATTCTTTGGAACTTTCTCATGAATCTTGAATTTGATGACTTTCTTGTGCAACATTTTTTTAATCGTTGTGAAACATTTTGTATTTCAATAAACTTTTTGACACAAATATTTTTCATTTTTTATCCTTTTTTTTTGTTTTTTTTTGTTTTGATTTATTTAGGAAAACGTCTTCTTTACGGCTTCATTAGAACAGAAAATCTGAGATCCATCAATCTTTCTTTTACCACAACAAATATTTATGCAGATGTTGCACTTCGTTTATTTTTTATAAATTATTTTCTGCAAGATGGTTATAAACTTTTAATTTCTTCTCTCAATTTATGTTTATAATTTTTGCGTTGACTTGAAAATTCGTAAAATCATACCAACTCGTTCTTTTTTTTCAATTATTTTTATCATTTTTTTTCCTATCTACAGAGTGATCACTCAAATGAGCAGTGTAAGGTAATAAATGGTGGGTAGGGCTTTCGCCAGAAGGCGCCAATCGATGGCGCCAATCGCCATCAAAAAGCGATCGTCTTCTGTGCATTTATACCGTGAGTATTAGTTTATTAAATGAAAAGTGGTGGTTTTTTTTTGTTTTATGAGATTTCTGAAAATGTTTATACACACTAATAAAAGAACGTTCAACGCTTGTTAAAAAAAAATGAATGAGAAACGCAGACATGAAGCTTCATTATTTTTCATGTGGCTCATTGTCACATCTTCAAAGCTCGCTTTTAGATTCTTTGTATGAAGAATATTCCAATTAAAATCTCAACAGGCGTCATATTGCGACGTTTTGAAAAAGCAAATTGATACATCTTGTTGCGCTGAAACTAAAAAAAAAAAAAGAAGACAGAATCGGGCTCATTTGTATCTTAAATCATCGGCTTTAGCTCTTATTTCAAACGTATTGAAAAAGAGTCATTTTTATGCTTTTTTTTTTGTAAAATATCACTAAATTACCCAAAAAAAAATTAAATTTTATGTATTTTTGATTTCGCTCACAATTATTTTGAATTGTATTGTATGTATATTCGTGGAAAATGATTCGAGCTTCATTGCATCGGAATAGAAAATCGATTCAAATCCATCGTAATTTATCGGCTTCATGTTCCTCTACATCGTCATCCAGCATATCAAGTTTGGCTTAGAAAAACATAGTTTAAACTTAATCGAAAAAAAAAATTTGTTTAATATAGTAGTATTTCCTAGTTTTAAGACAATTTAACTGTTCACTAAATTAATGAAAACCTAGATTTTCTAAATTATTGAATTAAAAATACGTTTTTTTCAGAACCCAAATCTAACAAACGTCAAAGTCGCGATGAAAATGTCAATGGTAAAATAAAAAAGGTTTTTTGAAAATTGTTTCTCATCTCAGATTTTCAGGTTTTCTTGTTTACGAAAGCACCCAGCGACCATCGATTGATTTCCCAACTGCTGTATTGGAGGTTAGTTTTTAATTTTTTTTCCTTTTTTGATGTTATACACATTTCTTTTTTGCTTGATCATAAATCAGGTGTTTTTCAAAGTGTCGCCAAAAAATCTTGAATTCAAACTTCACTTTCCTGACAATCATATCCCTTGAGTAACATTACGCAAGAGACGCTTCCCGTTTTCGTTTCGTTTCTTTTTTTTTCTTTTACCAAAGTATTTATTTTGCTTCCATTTTTCATTTTTTTTTCTAGTTTTGTTCACTTTTTACACCACCGCCATTTGTGTATGTTCCCATGAAAAAAAAAATGAACGTTTGTTACTCTCTCTCTCTCTCTCTCTCTCTCTCTCTCTCTCTCTCTCTCTCTCTCTCTCTCTGGACTTCTCAATATTCGACGATTGTCTCATTGTATACTACATATGTGTTTATATCTCGTATATGAGACATATTCGATGAGATTTGAAGATTAGCTTCACAATGCACAAAAAAAAACAACAAGCTTGATGAGAAAGTTCCAAACATCATGTGTATAAATATTAAGATCAGCAATCGAAAATAAGCATCGGAGCAAAAAGCAGAGAACCGCAACCGAAACAAAGAAAAGCGCTGAAGCTAATTAAATAAGATTTGGTTGAAATACAAAAAATAATTGAAAAAAATTTTTACTACAAGTTAAAAATGTTGCACCAGCTCCCTTTCCTGCATTACAACAGGGCATAGGTCACATCATTTTTTCGACAACTCGTAGCTTCTTTTATTTTTAGTCAAAGTAACAAAAAAAATATTTATGCGTTGAAATAAAAAATAAGACAACGTTTTTTTTTTCTTCGAAATATTCGACTAGTGAAAAAAGGAAAAAAAACATTGAAGTTCTCCCATCTGGAGGTGAGCTGAACAATAGATTTTTTTTTCTTCACTTCATTCTGCCCATTTTTTTTTGTGTGTTGCCTTCACCACCTCTTGTTCAAATTGAGGCATATGAAAAACCCAAGGTTTTTTTGCTTTTGTGGTTGCATTCTGCTGAGCTTCGACTGCTGTATTTGCTGAAGTTCATTTTCAATCCGACATGAATCACAGATTTTTTTTGAAACAATCAATATGTTTTGAAAATGTTTGACGATGCTTTATTATCTTCGGCAGGTAATTTCTTTTCTTTTTTTTTTCGTTTATTAATTTTCTAGACAATTAAAAAATATGTATACACAAAGCTTTCCCATTGAAGCGTTTTTTTTTCAAAAATTGTTAAATTAAAACTTAAAAATTGAACAAAAAATAAAACTACGGTAGTTTTTTTGATGTTTTTTCAGGTCTTGTAATTTGATACATATTTAGTTGAATTTTTTGTAACTAAAATATTAAAAAAAAAAATTAGACCTAATAAATTATTTACTGAACGTTGTTCAAACTTTTTAGTTCCCATATGAAATAGTTTTCGGGTTTTTGGACTATTTCGATTAGATTTTTAGATTCAAAAAAAAAAACGAATAACCGAAACAATTTTGCAGCGGGTGAGCTAAAAAAAAATTGATAACCAAACGGGGTGGACGTTCGAATCATTGCTTTTTTCTTTTCAATTCTCGTCCCATTCGCTTGTCGGTTATTCGTTGGCATTCCGACGAGGTGCTCAATCTATTTTGACATTAGACTCACAAAAAACTGGCTCACAGGGGAATATAAGACGGTCTTTACGCCTATTCCCTTCGTCTTTCTTCATCTTTTGTGCATCCATGAAATGGACATGGTGGCAAGAAAAAACACACATCCATAGTTTTTTTTTTTCTTTTTGTTTATTTGTTTCTCTGTCTTTTCATATCCTAAAACAGAAGCAAAAATAGAGGAGAATATTCTTTTTTAATTTTTGATTTCTTTTTTGGGTGAATTGTGTCCTTCTTTCTCTTGTCTTGTCGCATTTTGGTTTTCGAGAAATAAAAATAAATGTAGTGGTTATTGTTAGAAGTGAAGAGAGGAAAAAAAGAAGGGAAGGGAAAAAGGAGCCAAAGGGGGGGGGGTGTGTAGAATGGAGTGCGAGTTTTTTTCTGAACTCGGCCAAAAAAAAAAATGTTAGATTGAGCTCTTGGTGCTGCAAAGCAACGGAAACTTTGATATTTCTTATTTTCTCACTTTCTCTTGATATTGAGCTGAGAAATGTGTTGTTCTTCCTTTTTTTGTTGATGCTCGTACGACAATTACCTAGTGATTATTACTTGTACTTTTTTCCTCTTTTTTTTTTTTTTTTTTTTTGAAACCTAACATGTAATAGGAGAACATTTTTGTTAATGTTTGTTGAATTTCTTTCTGCCGCTCAATCATCTGCATAAATATGCAGAGAAACATAGAAAAGAATTGTCAGCGTAACATCTACCATCCAATTCAACAGCAACATTCGAGTTTTTTTTTTTTGGCACCATCCATTTTTTTCACTCGCCTTCTATTTGAGTTTTATTAAACTTCCTCAATTTTCGGTCACTTCTACAACCAATCTTGGACGAGTGAGCGAGGGAAAAAAAAACATTCTCCATATTCTCTCAAATTTTGCCTGAGTTCAAAAATCGGCATGGATGTTTAATGGTCTTTTCGTATCAGTTTGATGTTCTTTTTCTAGACTTTTCTTATTGCTGAAAACACCAAATTGAGATGAGTGAAATGGGAAAACGCTGTTTTGTAAAATGCGAAACCGAGGAAAAATTTTGTATTTTTTCGACATTTTTCAAAGAAAATTGATAAATGAATGAATCATTCATTTGCGTGTTATTTTAATTTCAAATTATGCCTTATTTTTTAGTTTGGAATTTGATTAAAAAAAATTTCTTGTTTTTTTGCGCGACGCGACTTTCCAGAATTTTTTTTTTCAAATATTCCCAATGCCGTCAAGTTTCTATTCATATCTTCCTCATAAACTCCATTTTCGTTCAAGCTCAATTCAGAAAAAAAATGAAAAAGAAAAAAACTTTTACTATTTTTTTTTTTTTTGCATACTTCTTACCTCTGTCCATTCCATTCCATTCTTTTCCAATTCTTCCTGTTTTCATCAACACGCTGAAATAAAATGAAATATATACAACAGATGAAAACGGGGGGGGGGGGGGGGGGGAAGCATATTTTACTTTTCAATATCATTTTCTTCTATACAAGACCCATCCAATGATCGACGGTCAAGATTTCGGTTACTACGATATTTTTAAACGTTTTTTCTTCTCAGTCAGGGTATGTTACAACAAAAAAAAACAAGTTTTTTGTCACAAATAATTTCTTTAATTTGTCACGGAAAATTCACAAAAAAAGATTTGCCGCTCACACTAATTGCTCAAGTTAAATGCTCGTTGAGAAAGCCACTTATAGCTTTAACTTTTTGATGAGCAAATTGCTCTTTTAAGCTACAAAGTATTTTTTGAAATAAAAAAATTCAAAACGAGGTTTTTCAAAAACTTTAAGTTTTGAATAGGTCAGTACAGTTTCAAATCAGAAATCAGAAACATAATGAATTGGTTAAAAAATATTCGAGTTTGGTGTTAAAAAATGGAAGATTTTTTTCAGTTTTTTATTGATTGAAAAATGGCTGCTGATTTAGTTTTTTTATTTCAATTAGTTACAACCAAGTCAAAGCTTCTTTCTCATTCTCTCGAATAAATATTTATTTTTTGCTAGTTTTTTTTGCTTCAATATTCGGATCATTGTCGTGTCACCAGTTATTTTGAAGACGTAACATGATGCTTCTTCAATTTCTTTTCGAAGGCACCTTTTTTTTCCATTTATGGAAACGAATACACCCAAATGTTGTTTGCCATCACCATTGTTACATTTTTTTCTCACCCATACATTTTTTTTTTCTGCTATTGATTTTTTTGCAACTTGGTCGGAAGTTTAACAACCGAAGATCTGATAAAAATGTTGTTTTCAAGGCACATCTACGTATAATAGTTAGAAAATGGATAAAACAAGTTTTGGAAAAGGAGGAGGAGAGGGGAGAGGAAAAAAAAGAAGGGAGGTCTTTTTATTGAGAGGGGGATTGATGGGAGAGCAGGGAAAATAATGAATTGCATCTTTCTTCCTTTCTTTCTTTCTATTTTTTTTCTTTTTTTTTACTTCTTCCACGGCTAGAAATGCATTTTGAAAGAATAAATACAAGAGGTCCTTTTCTTTTTTCTTTTTTCTTCTACTTCGTCTTCTTCTAGTTGGTCTTCATCTGCTGTTGTCCTCTTCACTTCCTTCTATTTGACAGAATGCGCGACGAGAGCGCGCCATCGCAATTTCTTCTTCATTTTTCCCCACATTTCGTCCCAATCTACATTATTATTTCAATTGGTCTTTTTTCTGCTCCCCTCCTCCCTCCCCTTCCCCCCCCCCCTCCCTCCCTCTCCCCGCTCTTCGTTCTTCTCTCTTCTATATCCTTCTTTTATTCTCCCCGAGATTTTTGCTCCCCCCTCCCCTCATGTCGTCGTCATCGGAATTCTCAACTTGAAGCCAAAAATCTAATATCGATCACAACCATTATTATCAATTTTTTTTCGAAGAAGGCAAAAATCTTTTGCTCTACTTGGCAAATTGGCAATATTGTCGACCGGGTCGGACAACACAGGCAACACGCCAAATAAAATATTTTTTTCTATTGTTCGAAACATTCAGAGCGGAATATTCTGAAAACCACCGACCTTTTTTTTTTTTTCTTCAATTCAGAATGGTCTTCTTTTTGCACTTTTGCTGCTCTTTCCCTCTTCTTCTTTGCTTATCTCTTATTCGACTTTCCAATTATTTTCCGGGTTTTTGAGCACTGCTTACTAATATATTTCTTTGGAATATTACCTTAAATAATTGTAGTCGTTCTTTTGTTCTGTACTCTTTGGTACCTTTTTCTTTTGCTGTAAGACTTGAGAAGAATTTCGTAAAGCCTAATGCTTTTTCTTTTTTCTCACATTTTTGAATGAAAAAAATCTTTGAATTTTTTATAATTGTGAGTGGAGAATATGTTTATAACCAACTAAATTGAGCTAATTGAAAGTAGAAAAAAAATATTTTTTTTTGCTTCATTTTTTCGCATATCTCATTATTACTTTTTTTTCACTCAAGTTTCGTTGTGACAAAGTCTTACCGACTAATTTATATTTTTCTTTTTTAACAACCTGTGAAAAAAAAAAGAAGATGTTTCACAATATGTACAAACTTCAGGCTGCACGACGCGCTTCACACATCGGGCGTTCTGCACCCGATCAAACACCATCGGCACCGGAAGCAGCGTCAGAGAGCGAAAAAGACGGTCAAACGACAAGCCGATCGCCATCAACAAGCTATTCGAGTTGCATTGACGAAGAACGCAAATTTTCAAGTCCACACCGAAGAAGGTACAAACTTTTTTCAAAATGATTGAAACCGGATTTTTTTTCGCGAAAAATGTATTGGGAAACAGAAGTTTTGAAGAAAAAAAAATGCTTTAAAAACAATTTGTTTTTTTCCCACCTAGCATACATAGTTTTCAAATGAAATATGATCTTATTTCACTTCTCATAAAATGCTTGTTGCATGGCTTTTCGTGTACTTTGAATAACATTTCAGAGTTCTCCGCTCCTTTTCTATTTCAGAGTGTAGCATCCAAAAAAAAATTTATCAAAATAAGATAAACATTTGTAAAAAAAAAAGAAACAACTTTCAAAAAATGTGTTTTATTTACTCATTTCTCACGTTTTCCTCAAGATTTTATGACATGATTCATTAAAAGCGTAGAATATTTGAGTAGAAGTCCAGACACCAAATACAATAATGCGGCATTCAATGATAATTCACATAATGAATAATGTGACGTAGCAATCAGTTGTTGCCACTTTTTAGGTTTGAGCAAAGTACAGGAAAAAAATAAAAATCGATACAATTTGTTACAAAAAATTGTACCAAATTTTGATTGAAAACCCGAATAACGATGGATTGGATTTAAGTTCAAAAATTTCAATTTATGTTCGTAAAACAAAAGAAAATCCTATTTTATGGGTTAGTTAAAAAGAAAAATATTGCCGCGTTTAATGCTTTATTTTTTTTTCTGTCTTCTTTCCCTCTTTGTTTTTCGTGTTCCATTCCTCATCGTCTTTGTTTTGCTTCACAATGTATAAATGAAGCTTCTTCTTGGTTAAACCTGCAGTAATCCCGCATGAAGCAGTTTTTGGGCGGCCGACTAGTTGGGAAGACGAAACGTTTCCACACCCATCTACAAACACTTTCTTCAGTCAACTATATCGATTCAGTTATTTTTTGCTCTTCTCTTTTCTTTTTTCATTTCTTGACAGAAAACAATTATACTCGCAAACTTCTTATCAGATTTGTTCATACTTTTTCTTTTCTCTCATTTTTTTTATTTTTTGGTTCGAACATCTCCGGCTTGTGCAATGTGCATTAGGATTTTCTATTCGACTCTAGATTCTTAATATTTGATTTGGTTTTATTGAAACAAAAAAATAAAAAATTTGCTGAACAAATTATGGAAGATGAAGATTTTCTTATCGACTACGAAGGAAATGCGGATAATCAACCCAATTTTTCATCACCTCCATTTATTGGATTTTTGGGACCAGCTTTATTATTTGAAACCCCAAGAAGGAAAGTAACCCAAACTGGTTAAGTTTTTTTTTTGGAAAACTAAGCCTCAGTTATAGAATTTGATGCTTGAAAACTATTTTAATTTAAAAAAAATATTTGATTTAATAATTACTGATAAACTGGTTCAAATCTATTTTTTTTCAGAGTGGTTAATGTCAGTGACCATAAGACATGTGCCCTGTTAATGACAAGAATGAAAGAGGCAAATAGACAACTGCCGTCACCTAGCCAGTAAGTCAATGAACATTTCTTTTTTATTTTTTTGACTTTTTGACAAGAAATCGAAATAAAAAACCAGTAAAATCCATACAATTGAACAAAAACTAAAAAATGTTCCGGGGCCAATCATGTTTTTTTTTGTTGCGAAAATAATGTACAAGTTGAAAGTTATAGAAATGTTCAAAAAAAAATGTTTTATTGAATGCTATTTTTAAGCACGTCTTATTTTTGTTAATTGGTTTTTTTTGTTTTAATTTTGTGAAGTTTTGGTGTTATGTGAATTTTCAGACAAAACTTGTAAAATAGTGAGAAAATTTGTCTTGAACAATGGTGAGAAACAATTTTGTACAAAAAAAAACTATGAAATTGTTATTTTGAAATATTTTAATTTTTAAATAATTGCATTTTAATTAGATTTTCTATTTTTTATTTCAAATTTAATAGATTTTTTAACGTTTTAATATACATATATCTAAATAATTTTTAGGGTTCTACATATTTATTTAGAAAACTTTTTTTTAAATTTAAGTATGTCTTAACTGAAAATCAATATTTAAGAAAAATGGTTTTCTAAAAACTCAATTTAATTTTAAAGGATCTAGATTTGAGAAAAAATAAATAAATCGAAAATTTTGAAGAGAAGATAAAAAAATAATTGTTTGATGGTTATAATCTCTCACGTTCATTTTTTGATCACTTTTTCTCATTTTCATAATGCTAGTAGCATGAAAATGAATACGTTTTTTTTTCTTCCTTTTCTTTTTCCGGCAATCTTTATGCGAACCACTTATCCTTTTTTTTCGATTTTCAATCTTAGACTGCTTTTTCGCTTTTCATCATTGTTTTTCAAAACTAACGTTTAGATTCGCACTAATGGGAATTATTTCGCGAGCGAAAAAAATCAACGCGCTTCATCTTTTTCTTCCACTCCTTCGCCCGAAATTTGACTTTTTCTCATCAAATTTTGAACTTTTACTTCTTCAGAAGTAGTCAGGAAAAAAAAATTTTTTTAGTCATATACCAAATAGGTAAATAAATCCCAGGAGACATTTCCTTTTTTTTCATGATTTTGTCTCAAATGTGCTTGCAAATGTAGGCTCAAAATGAACGAGCACAATTTTTGTTGAACCACATTTTGCATTTGTTTTTTTTTTCCAATAATTTTTGTTGAAAAAGTTGAACAAAAATTTTGTTTCTTTAAGGTATTCAAAAAAAAAAAGTTCATAAATTATTATATGTATGATTCATTAAAACTAAAAATATTAAAAGAACGTGGCGGTTCTATTTATTTTCGCATAATTCGTTCTTTTTTTTTCCATTTTTTTATATTCGTATTTTCTTAAAATAAAATTTTAAAATTTTTTCTAGAAAAGCCAAACTTTACTGTTTTTTTTTGTATATTTTTTTATAAGATGTTTAAACATTTGAAAACAACAATTCTGGAAAAAAATTTTGGCGAAAAAAGAAAAAAAAAAGGAGAAAAAAAATAAAATAAATTAAACACATTAGAGTTTGCAATTAAATTAAAAAAAGAAAATTTCTGTTCAGCAGTTTTTTTGTTGTTGTTTCTGTTTATTTGTTTTAGCTTACGAATCCTGAAACTATAGATGAGATTCTTTCAAAACGTAACATTTCCATTGAATGTTTCATTAATTCTTTTTTTGTCTTTCTAACTTTTCGATCATGTTTTGTCTTGAATTCCTTTCTTGAAGCTTCTTTTAAAAGAGGCTCAAACTAAAAATTCACCAAAAAAAAGCCTGATTTTTGATTTTTAACGGGTAACAATAAATAAATGGAAAAGACAACTTCGAACCCTTCATTCAATTTTAATAGATGACGAGTGCAGGCTGAATAATTTCCCATACGTAAAAAAGGTAAAAAATTTCGGAATGCTTCGCAGACGTTCAAAAATGATCCCTGCTTTTTTCTCATTTTTTTCAATTCATAATTTCCCATTTTCGGCTCAATCGAATAACAAAGAAATGTCAAAAAAAAAAGGGGGGGGGGAGGAGGAGAGGAAAATGTTGCCTGCCCTAATTCCCAACGAATCTTTTTTGATGACCGAACTTTTCATTTGGGATTTATTTGTGTGCGCTTTTTCTTGAATTTTTGAATCTCAATTATTCCCAGCAAAGAATGTAGGGGGACAGAAATCTCCGCACTCAAAAAAATGCAAAATGACCTTCATGTTAGAGAAAGCGAAAGAAAAAAACAAAAAAAAAGTTTTTCATTTCAATCATGAATCAAAACTATGAAGCTCTTGAAAAGAAATGAGAATCCTATATTTCGATGACCTTTTTTGTGCTTTCCAGGAGATTATTGATGAAATGAAACTTATGAGCTCAATAATATACAATTTTTGTAGTCTTTTTGGTTTTTTTTTCCAATTCTTTTTTTTTTTTTGGACACCAAGTATGTTTATTATTATTATTCTTTCAGTATCGCGTTTTTCCAATTCTTTGAAAGTTAAAAAAGAAAATAAAAATGAATACTACAATTTCATTAAAAAATTGCAACTTTTCGATATAATAAAAAGTTTAGTGTCCGTATTTGTTCTCACTGGAAAAAGTGTATACTTCGTTAGCTTTTTTTGCCCTCTTTTTACATGCTTCTATTTATTAATTACCAGCAATCATTTATACATAATGATAGGATCTATGTAGTATCCATGTTATTGCAGACTTCATCCTTCTTTTTTTTTAATTTTATTTTTTCATAACTATTCAAACTAATGATCATTTTTTACAACTCTACTCATTTTTACTTACTAGATTATTTTCCTACTCTTACTCTTTCTTTTTTTTTTCTTTTTTTTTGAAAAGCTAACTAGAAAAAAGTCATTTGAACAGGAAAGAATAAAAGTCAAACTCAAAATAATTTTTTCTCCGCTTTCTCTCTCTCTCTCTCTCTCTCTTTTATTTTTATTTATATTTTTTTTGGTTTTTCTAAAAAGAGAAAAAATGAGTGAGAGAGAGAGAGGCATCGTTTCAAAAAAAAAAAAAAATAAGAAAGACAAGAAGGCACTCAACATTCAAAGGGGTGACCTCGTTTTTTGTTCATATTTGTCGTTTTTAAACTAGTTTCTTGTTATTTGCTCCATGCTTCTCGTTATTTTTTAAAATCAAGTAATCATGTTACATTTATGAAAAGTTTGAAGGAAAAGCTTTTTTAATTGCTTTTGTTGAAATCTGAAAAAAAATGGATTTTTAAAATCAGTTTTTCCATCTTCTAAAAAATTGTTCACTTTGTTGTTGTTGTTTAGTTTTTCAAATTTAATTATTTTGTCTTTTTTCTTTTCTTTTTTGTTTTCTTCATTTTTTAGTTTGTTTTAAAAAATAAATGAATTTCATTTTTTTGCGCAGCTCATTCGAAATCTCATAGTGATGTCGCATTTTTTTATATTTCTTTTGAGCAGCGCATATCCGTCATGATCCCAAGTATACTAATGAGTAAAAAATTTCTCAAACTTATATTTTTTTTTGAATTCTCTTCTACACACTTTACTATTTTCTTATGATTCAGAAATCAATTTTGCTTCCTAAATATTTTTTTTTTGGTTTAAAAATAAAAATAGGAAAAGCACAGAAGAAAATTCATAACCAATTAACCGTCGCGTAGTAACATTCTCTCATTTCTTGATCGCCTTTTTTTTTCTTTCGCAACCGTTGAATTGAGACCAACATCATAAAAATGCTCGCATTATAAGATTCTGCTTGAGAAGTTGTTTTTATTATACTTTTTTAAATTAAAAAATTAAAAAATTATATTCATAACTTTTTGATTCATAAATTTATATATTTTTTCGATTAATTAAAAATGAGAAGATTTTAAAGCTTTCTCTACACGGAAACTGTAAAAAAACGAATGAAATCCACGTTTTTTTTAATGTTTTAACAATTGTTTCTTTTTATTTACTGTTTCATCTCAAATTCATAAATATAATAGAAAATCGAAGTCACCTGGAAAAAAGTGTGCTGACTAATGTAAATTAAATAATTTATGAGCAAAATGTAATGTGAACAAAAATGTTTGACGCCGATTCAAATATTGTCCGAATCATTGTTTCGGTTTTAGTTGAAAAGGAAAAGATAAAAAGAACGCCGTTTTTTTTTAATCAGTTCATTTTTTTTTGATTATTCTTGAGCCAATAAATTATGTCAATAAAATAAAGATTTCTATTTTTGAATGTCAGTTTTCGTATAACTTTTGAGCATGAAAAAATAAATTCAGACTTTCCTGTTTTTCAAGGAAGCAACGCCCAACTTGTCTCATTTTTTATTCTAAACATTTCTTAATTTTGCGATTTCCGGTCTGATTATCATTCAAGTATTTTTCCATTTTTTTTTCCATTAAACTTCCTTCTTCTTCTTTCAATCGAAGAATTTAAAAATGAAATATTTCGTGCTGAAATTTTTTTTCAATTTTAGATTGAAAATTCGTATTGAAATAATACAATTTCGTTCGACCAACCACCAAAAAAAAGAAAAAAGAAAGACGGTTTTCATCCTAACCATCATGTGTTTAACCGCAAGGTTACTATCATTCATTTGATTATATGGGACTGAAAGGTGGCGATGGTGATGGCGCCAACGGTGGTGCTCACCACATGCTTCGAAACAAAACAGCATCAACTGTTGTTCGATTGTTGCCATCACTTGATCGCCTCCAACCATGGATGATACCAATTGCAACATCAGGTAATTTTACAAATTAATCAACGTGGTTGGTTTTTCGTTAAATATTTGTGAAATGCATGAAGAATGTTTGTCTACTGTCACAGTTCATTTAGAAATTATACCTTCGCCCATTCAACCAAGAAAAATAACAAACAATGATCGCTTATTCGAAGTTCGACCGCCGAGACCTGGTGAGATGATTAAAGAAGCGGTGCAAATGGCTGTCTGGCCAGCATTACCAAGGTTTTGTTTTTTTCTTAAATGTTTTTGTACTTCAATGTATATAAATGAACAAACACTATAACTTTCAACTACATTATTTAAAAAAAAAACTGGGATAAAAATATGAATAAGTTTCCAATTGTTTTTTTTTTCTGAAGAAATTCTTCCTTGTTATTTTGGTTGATAACCTTAGCTTTTAATATCTTGTAAATATACTATTTTTTTTCCGAAAAAAAAACGGCAAGATTTGACAAATGATGCGCTCGAAAAAAGCTGAGAATTAATGACAGATTCTTCATTTTCTTACCACCAATATGAAAAAAGAGAGGAAACCCAATAAAAATGTGGCAGACCTGATAGATGAGCTGAAAACTGAGAATTAAAATTCATCATTATTGAAGAAAAATGTCATTGAGCATTCATACTCTTTTTTTTCCAGCTGTCATCAGCTTAGTTTTTTTTCTTTTCTTAAACAACCAAAAAAGAGAATAGTTTTTTGGGGTTGACAACCACGACGAACTTGGCAAAGCGAAGAACGTCGTTCATATTCGAGTTTATTTTTTACTTAAAAGAGAGCAAAATAGAATAGCGGATGGAAGGGGGTCCAGGCAAGGGGTGTTGGTTGTATAAGTGATTGTGTATGAGATCGTATTCAAAAATACACATGAATACATGATTCGTTCGACACGCAAGAACGCGATTATTGTTTTTTTTTCTGTTGCCTCCCATCTCTTTTTCCGTGAGGTTGTTTCTGACACTCACATATTTTTAGCATCATCCTCCTTTTTTTTTTGTTTCCTAAAAAGAAAAAAAAAGGTGGTAGAATACAACTCGAAAGCGTTTGAATTTCTTCTGTCATTTTATTTATTTTATTCTTTTATTTCTCTTATGAAATCTAATATTAGTAAATTGGAAACATTGGATGAAATTTATTTTTGGTAATCCAAGTGAAACCCAAAAATAGTTATCAAAAAAGTCTCTGAAACTGAATCGGAAGTCTGAAGAAGACAAATAAAACATCAATCAGAATCAGAAGAAAAATTGAATAAAACGTTTTACGTGCTCACATGAAAGAGTAAAATAAAATGGAAAAAAAGTGACTGAAATGCTACAAATCGTGTCGTCAAATTATACAATTGGATGATTGTTTTTGGCACTTGCTCTTCTTTCCGCTTTATTCCAATTGGGAACCACACGACTAACATTTGACAATTCGGCTACCTTTTTCTCCTAGTTTTTTTTTTTCGATTATCTGTATTGAAATATTTGATTTATATTCTGGTGAATCATGGCGCCGGGTTACAAAAAAGCTTATAAAAAACCGGATACATTTACTTTACTATATTACAGTTATATGTGGAAAAGAAGAGATAGGTGAGATTTGTTTTTTTTTTAAATTTAAAACAGCATAGCTTTTCCCATTTTTTGAAACATTTTATAATCCAATTTTTCATTTTTTTTTATTGAGAAATTTTTAGTATTTTTTAAGGCGTTTTTTTTCAAAAATAAAAAAAAAAGAATATTCGTATAAGCTTTATAACATTTTTTTTATTCAATTTTCTTTTCTTTACAGACAAACTTTAACAAAACTAACAAAATTTTAATGAGTCTTATAGAATTTAAGATTGTTTAGATATTTTTTAATTATAATTATCACTAGAAATTCTTTTTTTCAGTGTTTTTGAAATTGTCAAACTGCAGTTTATAAAAAATCAAAAGCTTATGTGAAAAAAATTTAACTAGAAAAAAATGATTCTGCGTTAAGAAAAATAATTAATTTTTTTTTAATCCAAATTATTTTTTTTCGCTCAGAGTTATTTAGATTAAAGTTTCTCATCAGCTTTGTCAAAATGGCAAGTCAAAAATATTTGTGTTTTATTTTTATCTTTTGTTATCTTTTTTTCTTCCCAAAATTCATATTTCATGAATGTTTGAAGCCATCTCGTTTCATTTTTTTTTGTATGTAGTAACTACTCCCTTGCGTATTTATACATAGTGATAACATGAAAAGTCATTTCATTTCCGAATAGTTTGCAACCATCAACTATTCAGAAATAAAAAACACAAGAATAAATAAAAAGAAAAAAAAATCGAGAAAGCAGTTTTCACCCATTTTTTAAATATTATGTTTTTAAAATGCTCGATTTCACCAGTGAGCGGAAAATGAGAAGGCGAAGAAGAAGAAAAAAAAACGACGACGTTGAATGTTTTGTGAATTTTAATTCGCAATTTTAGTAATTATTCATGAAAACGTTTTCCGGAAAACAATTTGTGTCGACCTTTCAAACCAGCCAATTACGAAAATTGATCATTTGTTTTCTGTGAGCACTCACATAAAAATGGGTTGAAAGCTATGAAAAAATTATTCGTAAATGTTAATGTTAATGATATTTTGATGAGATATTTGAATGAAATATGTTCACAACTTTTGAGATTATCATTGTCAAAAAAAAGAAAAGAAAAAAACTAAAATGAAATCATTGTAATTGACATTAAATCGTTGTTAACAACATCAGAAAGCGGATTAAAAATTGATCTGTTTTTGAATTTCATCTAATGACAAGTCCTGATGACACAACAAAAAAAATTAATAAGCTCATTTTGTTCAAATTTCAATGGTTTTCATATTCCTCAAGATAAAAGAATAATAAAAATTTAATTAATTTTGCGCTACAATTTACATAATTTTAATAAATTTGAACAAAAGGCAGGGAAACCTTTGAAATGAATTTCAGAGTTATTAAAATAATTTTTGTTTTTGGTTTTATTTAGGATATTTAGGTTTCACACAGTTTGAAGTCACCTTAAAATTCATAGAATTTTGAGAAAATCCCGTTTATCAAAAAAAACATTTCACGATCAACTTTTATTTAAATGTTTCCCCAACTCGCAGCGTAGTTTAATTTTAAAAATGTGTTTTTTTTTCTTGTTTGAAAATTTCGTATTTTTTTCTTTGGAAAAGAAACATTAATTCGCGCTTTTCAATAAAAACAAGAACAACACAAAACAAAAGGAATAGTTTGAATGAAAGCCAAAACAATTTTCAGTTTTTACATTTCCTTTTCATTACAAATTTTATATTTATGTGTTAAATTCCTTTTTATTATATTATCAAGCTATTGAAAAAGAGAATGGTGAAGAATAAGTCCAAAATCTATTCAATCAAAATGACCAGTCTGAGCATTTTCAAACAAATATAACAAATCTTTATATTTTTACAAATATAAATACATAAATGCATTCTCTGCTTCTTCTCTTTGTTTTGCTTTAAATCAAAAACAAAATGCTTAAAAAATTGCGTAAAGTTGTAATTTAGGAAGAGTTGAAATTATAGTGAAAAAAGGCAGATTAATGCGGTTCTACAAATTACAATTCAAATGAGCATAACAAAAAAGAATTCAGTTATTTTTTGAATTAAGATTTTTTTTATTTTGGATGTAAACTGAAAAGTCCACGTCCCTTTCGTCACATTCCTTTCCTTCTTTTTTTTTGGCATTTCTCCCAAATGAGTGGAATGTTCGTCATGCTCTCTCCTTACATCGTAATGGTCATCTTCAATGTCTAGCGTGTACTTTTTCAGAACTAGTGTTTATATACATATATATACAGATATATATATATATATATATATATATATGTATGTATATACATGTGTATGCTTCTTTCCTCACCCCTTTTTCCTATATATTTTTTGCATTTCTCCATATCTAGAAAAAGCTTGCGTTGTCATTCCCTTCACTCATAGCGTTTCTTTTTTTCCTCGTTGCCCTAGTCTTGTTATTTTCTTACGCGCTCTCTCTCCTAGAATTCAGCTTTTCCTCTTCTTCTCCTTTCTTTTTCCAATTCTCTCTATTGATCCTGACTACTTGCTGTTGGAAGTAGAACTTTTGAGGTGGACATCTATACCATCATCACATCATCGCATCCCATTGCTTCATACTTTTTTTTTTTTTGACTGGTTTCCTGTTCCATCACAATTAATCGCCTTGAGCATCCGCACATTAAAATCATGCTCACAATTTTAACCACAAGTGGAGCACATTACCATCGCTACTATCGCCATTGACATCAAAAACGAATAATCTCATTCATCGTTTTTGCTTCTTCTTCTTCTTCTTCTTCGTCATTTTTTCTTCAGCAAAAAAAGCTATTGACGGATTTTTTTTTCTATCGTGGATATGGAGGCGGTTCTTGACAGCTCCGTTTGTTCCATAAGCACGTAAAAAGAAGCAAAAAAAAAGAAAAGAAGTTGAATTTGATGGAAGTAAGAGAAAAGAAAAAGAAGAAAAAAATTGGAAAAGAGAGAGGGAGATAGAGTGAAAAGAAAAACAAAGGAAATGATGAAAGAGGAAAAAGAAGGCGTGACTGAAACGATCCTTTTGAGTTCACCCGCCTCCTTTTTTTTAGTCCCAGTTTTTTCCACCTTCACCATTTTCAATTTCTCTTACATGTCATTTTCAGTTGTTTCACTTTTTTTTTTAATTCATGATTTTCATTCTTCAACGTTTTCTTCCATTCAAAATGTGTTTATAATCTGATTCTTCTAGTGCGTTAATATTGATAGACTGATCTGGTCTATCAATCAGTAAAAAGCATTAAAAAAAGCGTCGTTGTTGACCAAAAAACGTGGTCAACGTTTCACCACTATGCACCAAATTGTTAGCGGAAGTTTTCAACGACCGAGATAGAGCTCGCGTCGGCCAAATCATTTAGTTTTCAATGCTGGGCATTGATCAAATTGCCAGGTAATTTTTCGAAAAAGCAATTTTTCACAACTTTAATCACGTCTAAAACCAATTAATTGAATGAAAAGTTTATAACTTGGCTTGCTTTTTTTGTTTCAAATTTTATGTTTTTTTTTTGTGTATACCTTCATCAATTTATTTTACTCTTACATACTCAGTTTCAACGTCTTAGAGAATGCTTTCTTTCCATATGAGAATGAAAAAACGGCGAAGAAGAAAAAAAAATGAAATTTAATTAAGTGCTAGGTGGCCTAACTCCATCTCTCTCAATCACTTTTAATCGAATTTTTCCTTCTTAATTTTTTTCTCTCTTCAACCTACTGAAATTGAAAAGCACAACTACAATGCTGTTTGTTGATAGAAAATGGAAAACAAAAAAAAATGTTGGTTTAAGAAATGTGTTGCTTTTAAAAAAGTTTTTAGTTAAACACAAGTTTCAGAATCAAAGAAGAATTGAAAATGATATTTAAAATAAATTGTTTTTCAGGCTAGCCGCAGAAGAAGCTCGTAGAGAACAGAAAGCAGATTCAGGCACATTTGTTCGGAAAACTACACTTTCATCAAATGCACCAATCAAAGAAAAGGTTTTAAAAGTTTTTTTTCTTTTTTCTTTTTCAATTATTTCAACTTTTTTCCTACATTTTATTTACGTAATTCATTCAAAATGTTGTTTTTCTCTCATTCTTCATATTTCTCTACGTAAAAAAAGAGCAAAACGTAATCAACAAAAAAAAAATTGACGGGGAAAAGAGATCGGCTGCGCGCTGTCTAATTAAATTTTCGTTTTCCATATTACCGAGGTCAGTGTGTTGTCCGAATTTGAAGCTAAAAATGCAAAAAAGAAAAAAACGTAAAAAATTTCGAAAAGTAAATTTTGATTTCTTTTTTTTTAAAGCTTTTTTCATCAACAATGTGCAAACAATTATAAATTAAAAATGCGATTTTTGACTTTCTCATATTTCTTAGACTAAAAATCATTGTTTTTTATTTATTTTTTTAATCAAATAATTTGAATCTTCAACTTCATTGCACACATCAAAGCCAATTAATTTTTTTTTGATAAATGCAGAAAAAAGTAACAATTTATTTGATGTTATAGGTCTTCTGGAGTTCTATAATTTGATATGTTTCAATACTTATTCAGTTTAGCTTCAATAATTCAAAAGCCAGTAAAAGCGCAACGTAGCAAGCAAGAAGCTTTTTTTCCGCCAAAAACGAGAATCGAGTTATTCTCTTCTTTTTTTTAATCCAAAATTTGGTTACTCACTAGTTCGGCGTTAGTTTTTGGGATGATACGAATTACGACGTTTCAAAATTTGCGTCTCTTTCAGCAAAAAGGGAAAAGAGAAAAAAAATTTTATGATGCATTTTTCGTTGTGTTTTTCTCATGCCCAAAAACTAAAAACACATGTTGTATATGTTCTCAAAAAATATGAGAAGAAATGAAAATGAAATAATGTTTTGTAAAAACCAGATTTTCAAGAAAAAAAATGGGCAGAAAAACTCAAAAACATCGTTATTGTAAAATATGAAATCTATACACAAATGAAATATTTATTTCATTTTTTATAAATGTGCTCACAAATTATATGTAGTTCAGTTGATTAATATGAGAATGTATTTTTCTCAAAATTAAAGAACTTTCACTTAAAAGCTCATCCTTTTCTTTCACTCAGAAAATATGAAAAATTAATTTGGAAAATTTTAAAATACAATGGGGGGAAAAATTGAACTTTTCAACACCATTAGTTCCACGTTGTTTTTTTTTTGTTGTCTTTTTTCAAATTTCGCGCATATATGTAGATACACTTTGTCAAGGTTTCGTTTTGAAAAACGGCCTGACAACTTTGCATGCATTTAAAATGCGCTAAAAACGACATGCCCAGAATGCACCTTCCCAAACCGGCCAATGTTGTTTGCTTCAAAGAAAAAGAAGAAGAAGAAGAAGAAGCAAAGAGGAAAATGCAAACTGAATGAATGAAAAGGAAGAGCATCAACGGAACAAAACGATAAAGACTAAAACAAAAAAAAAGAATAAAAAAAGCAAAAGAGAAAAAAATCTAGAAGCTATTCAACCAATTTTCTTTTCTTCTTTGTTTTCATGTACGTCATGATTCTAGAATCAGTAAACTTCGGACTTTGAATCATACGGGACAAAATCTGTGAAACTTTTTTCTGTATTTTTTGTTCGCTTTTGACACAAAAATTCGAAAAAATGAAAAGCTCAAAAATGGGTTGAGTATTCATTTCAGGTTAAGGTTGTGAAATAACGCAAGAAAATCCTTCTCTTAGTTCCTTTGCAATGCTTTTCAATTTTGTCTGTAATTCTTCAAAATGACAAAACCGCATTTATTAATGACAGTAAAGACAACCCGATAGAAATGTTTGAATAACATTTTTTTCTGCGATTCAGCTCCAAAATTGTTTCAACCAAATTGCATAGAAGTATCAAGTTTCTTTTTATCTTCATATGTAAAAATAATGTAACGACGTCATATAATACATGGACATATTTAAAAAGTTTTTAGCAGTTTATTTATTTTCATATTATTCAAGTTTTTGACTCGCTAAAAAAAGGGAAAAAACTTTTTTTTTTGAATTCATGTATTCATATGTTGTATAGTAGGTTCTCACTCACTTATAAATACATAAAACTAGAAAAAATATGACATTAAGAAATTATAAGATGAACTTTGTTTATCGTTTTATTTTTCTGTTTATTAAGAATGACTTTTAAGAAAATCGGGGATTTCTGTTTGAGCGATTTTAATGTTTTCAGCGCTCTATTGTTTTCTTTGTAGTGCAAAAACTAAAGATGCATAAAATTCTGGATGAATAAAAAAAAGAGGGGGGGGGGGGGGGAAGGGGAGAGAGGAAAAAAAAAACAAAAAGTCATATATTTCTTGCTTGATGCACATATTCTAAACAAAAACTTGAATAGTGCGTTAAGTCTTTCTTCGATTTTTGTTCTAGTTGAATCGAATTCTCAATCTCATGGGATTTGAAAAGAAACCTGAAGAAAACAGGACAAGTTTGAGTAGCTCATGGCGAAAAAATTTGAGCTAAACAAAACAGAAGACATTTAAGCTAATAACTGAAGCTTCATAAATTTATTACAACCAAATTTTCATTCACTTTTGAAATTCTGGAATTTGGAGAAAAGAAAAAAACAGATCCCAGTGGATTTTTGTTTTGATGTTTACGCTTACAACAAATTACCAACAAATTCGAGTCAGACTCAACTACATTTCGTTTACTTTTCTTCACATTTTTCCCATTTTTTTTCGTGTTGATTTTGTAGGGTAGGGTAACTGAGAAAAACAAGAAGAACAAGAGGGGATTATTTTGTATCAAATTTGTATATTTGAGCCTTTGATTTTCAGATAATCAGATATAGAGAATTGAAAAGATTTGTGTAGAGTGTAAAGGAAAAAAAAGCAATTTCCTCTGCCCATTTTTTTTGTTTCTTTTCAATACATTGAATTTAAAATTATAACGGCAAATTGTAACATTTATTTGAAATTTTGTTTTGATTGGAAAACAAAGTTATGGAGACACGACTCATTTTTGTTTTTGGTGGTGTAAATAAGCGGAAAAAATTGAGTTAAAGTTGGGCACCTTGTAAAAGCTTCAAAAAAAAAAAAAAATGGTTGTTTATTTTTCACATTATTCGAGCCGTGACTGCGTTTATAGCTCTGAGAAACGAATGGCAATGAAATAAGTTGAACTTCAATTCTCATTTCAAATTGACTGCTTTGGATGTTTGAAGAAAAAGGGAGAATGAAAAAGAAAAATTGTAAGCGGGGAAAGAGGAAGGGGAGAGGGGAGAGGGGGGGGGGGGAGGGAGGAGGTGGAGTATGGGAAGATGGAGAAGTGAGAGGAAGACGTTTGAAAAATGAGAATAAGTTATACTCCCTGGAGAAAGTGAATATGACTAAAAGGAATAGAAGAAGTGATGACTTTTTTTTTTGTGTGTTGTTTCTTTTGAGTAACTTTTTGAGGGGGTGAAAATGTTAAACATAAGAAAGTGTGGCAAGCATTTGAAATTGTCTATGAAAATTGTTTTCAGGGTCCGTCTTCGTTGTTTATTTTTGCTGAGGATAACATCATCAGAAGAAATGCGAAAGCAATCATAGAATGGGGACCGTTCGAGTATTTTATTTTGTTAACCATCATAGGTATCAACTTGTACACCAAAAAAAAAAAAAAACGAGAACGAAAAGGAAAATGAAAAACTTTTAACAGGAAACTGTGTTGTGTTATCAATGGAACAGCATTTACCAAAAAATGACAAAAAGCCACTATCTGAAATGCTGGAAAGAACCGAACCATACTTTATGGGCATTTTTTGTTTAGAATGTGTTTTGAAAATTGTAGCATTTGGTTTTGCATTACATAAGGGTTCATATCTACGCTCAGGATGGAATATCATGGATTTTATTGTCGTTGTTTCTGGGTATTTCATTTCTAGGCACAAAACTGGTTTTTCATCATTTAAAAACTTCAGGGTGGTTACAATGTTGCCATTCTCGCCAGCAGCTATGCAGGGCGCCGGTCAACAGGTAGACACTGTCGATCTTCGAACACTTCGAGCTGTTCGAGTGTTGCGACCATTGAAATTAGTGTCTGGAATTCCAAGTAAAAAACTATTTTTTTTTTTTTTTGATTTTGAAAAATCAATAACTTCAGGTTTACAAGTCGTTTTGAAGTCGATATTGTGTGCAATGGCACCTTTACTTCAAATTGGTCTTCTCGTTTTGTTTGCCATCGTCATTTTTGCAATCATCGGACTGGAATTCTATTCCGGTGCTTTTCATTCAGCTTGTTACAACGATCGTGGTGAAATTGAAAATGTGTCGGAAAAACCAATGCCGTGGTGACAATAATTGATTCTACTTGCGCATATTTTGAAACATAAAAAATTGCAGCACAAACAAAACATCGCCAATGGGTGTTTACAATTGTGATGTAAAAGGAACAGTTTGCTTGCCGAATTGGATAGGACCTAATTATGGGATCACTTCTTTTGATAATATCGCCTTTGCCATGATAACTGTGTTTCAATGTATTACTATGGAAGGTTGGACGACTGTGATGTATTATGTAAGTGGAAAAAATCGATATTGAAAAACAAATTCGAATTGAAATTAAGACAAACGATTCGCTAGGAAGCACTTACAACTGGGCTTATTTCATTCCACTTATTGTTTTAGGATCATTTTTTATGTTGAATCTTGTTCTTGGAGTCTTGTCCGGGTAATGAATTGTATTGTATTTTATAAAAGAGACATTTCTTTATGCATTAATACAATTTTCGCTTTGTGAAAAGAGAAATGGGGAACTTTTTAAAAAAGAAGCTGAAGCAAAAAAAAAGGATGAAAAAAAGTTCCGATGTGTGCATGATTTTTTTTCGGGAGAAGAACCACAAACTTTTTCTGCTTCTTCTTTTTTTTTATTCAAAAATACATGGATATAAAGAAAATCAAAAGAAAATAGAAACCGGAAGAAATGCAATGATTGTAACCATTTTCACACGCACAATGTATCATTTGCAGAGAATTTGCGAAAGAAAGAGAGCGAGTCGAAAATCGTCGTGAATTCCTCAAATTACGACGACAACAACAAATTGAACGCGAGCTCAATGGGTATGCACATATTTTTTCCCCCCATTTTTTTTTAAATTATGGAAGGGATCGGGAGAAGAGAAAAAATGTGAACAAAGTTTTTTAGTTATTTGGAATGGATTCTGACTGCTGAAGAAGTCATACTCAAAGAAGATCGAACAACGGACGAAGAAAAAGCAGCTATAATGGAAGGTTTCAGTTTCGCATCTCGTGAACAAAACCAAAAAAAAAAAAATTATTTTGTTCAGCGCGAAGAAGAGCAGCGAACAAAAAACTGAAACAAGCTTCAAAACAGCAATCAACCGAAACCGAAGAAGATTTTGAAGAAGAAGAAGATGAAATGGAAGAAGAATACGTGGATGAAGGTGGAGCAGCAGAGGACGAATTCGGCAAGAACATTCTTCAACTCCTTTCGAGCATGCCTTCTTTTCAAAAAAAAAAAAAAAAAAGATTTTTTAAATTGAAATGGAATGATGTGAAATGACCGCAAAAAAAGCTAGACAAAAACATTTTTTCGCATTTATCGTTTTTTTTTCGCATTTTCATAATGTAAATTCATAGTTTTTCTTTCGGAATGACGTTTTTTTGCCAAAAGTTTGCTGTGTTTTTACTTCAATGTTTTTCAAATTAACAATCAATATTGAGAAATTGCTTTTTGAGAGTTTTCTACAATTTGCCACGATATGTATTTTGCTTTGGCGCGTTTGAAAAAAATTTTTAGATTTGATCTTCTTTGAATATTTTTGTAGATTGATCAATTTTTTTCCTAGCACGTCAACTTCTACTACTTCAACTGTTTCGTGGTTTTCTCTCTTCAACTACCAAATCACTTTTCTTATACATGTACGTACTGTACATTGTAGATACTTTTCATTCTTCGATGCACTATTTAAAAGCATGAAGAAACCTTTTTTTCCTTGTTCAAATTTGAATTTTTCAACACTCAAAAATCGTTCTTTTTTCTTTCAATTTTCAAACAGGGAATTTTTAAGTCAAACAGGAAAATTTATCAAGAAAAGTTACGTCGAAAAGGTTTCAAAAATTATCAAAACAAACATTTTGCAGTGTTTGATATACATAGCTGTGACTTTACTTCTATTTTTTTTTGCATTTAATTTTATTATTATGGCATGCCGTTTGGGTGAAGTGTTTTTGCAGTTTTCTCGCTTTATGCCTAATTTTTGTGTATTCAATTATCAAATTGATTGATGTTCACAAAAACTATGCATTCAGCTTTTTTTTTTCCAGTTTCTAGCTCTTAAGCTATTTTTGATCGTTAAAATTTTAATATTTTTTATTTCAGCAGATCGTAAAAAGAGAGGATGTTGTCATTCGCTTGGAAAATTTGTTCGACAGTTAAGGTAATTTATCCGGTTATTCAGAAATATTGATTGATTTTGATTGGTTGTTTCCTTTTAGAGTTCAAATTCGAATTATGGTAAAAACTCAAATTTTCTATTGGTCAGTTATTACATTAGTGTTTTTGAACACATGTTGCGTTGCAAGTGAACATTATGGACAACCTCAATGGTTCACAGATTTTTTGAGTACGTCTGAAAATAAAAAAGTCTGAAAACGTTAATCATCAATGCTTTTCAGAATATGCTGAATTCGTTTTCCTTGGAATTTTCATCGTTGAAATGTTGCTCAAACTGTTTGCAATGGGGTCCAGAACATATTTTGCATCAAAGGTTTCCCTGAATTTTGATTAAAAATCAATAAAAATACAACTTTTCAAAAGTTCAGTTTAACCGTTTCGATTGTGTGGTCATTGTCGGATCAGCAATGGAAGTCATATGGGCTGAAGTATACGGTGGATCATTTGGTATATCTGTGATGCGTGCTCTTAGATTGTTACGTATTTTTAAATTGACAAGGTTGGAATAGGAAAAAAATCAATATTAACAAACAAAAAAAAGCGAATTTTATTTTCAGCTATTGGGTGTCACTCCGTAATCTTGTTCGATCATTAATGAATTCAATGCGTAGTATTATTTCACTTCTCTTCCTTCTTTTCCTTTTCATTTTGATTTTTGCATTACTTGGAATGCAGCTTTTTGGTGGAAAATTCAATTTTCCTACGATGCATCCTTATACTCATTTTGACACCTTTCCAGTTGCTCTGATAACAGTATTTCAAGTAATAAAAACAAACAAAAATCAATATTTCCAATTAGAATCTTAATGCCACGGTTTCAGATATTAACCGGTGAAGATTGGAATGAAGTGATGTATTTAGCTATTGAATCTCAAGGAGGTATTTATGGTGGTGGAATGGTCTATTCAATCTATTTTATTGTTTTGGTGCTCTTCGGTAACTGTAAGTAGCATTAACAACATTTTTTTTAATCAAATTTTTTATATTTTAATTTTAAGATACGTTGTTGAATGTTTTCTTGGCTATCGCCGTCGATAACTTGGCAAATGCTCAAGAGTTAACTGCAGCCGAAGAAGCTGATGAGAAAGCCAACGAAATTGAAGAAGATTCTGAAGACATTGATGAACAGTTTCAAGAAGGCGATCATTGTGCAATTGATGTTGAAGGAAAAACCGCTGGTGATATGTGCGCCGTCGCACGAGCCATGGATGATATGGAAGAAGAATGTGAAGAAGAAGAATCACCTTTCGGGGGCCCTCGACCAATGGTGCCATACAGCTCAATGTTCTTCCTATCACCAACAAATCCATTCCGAGTTGCTATTCATAGCATCGTTTGTACCAAATATTTCGAAATGATGGTTATGACAGTCATTTGTCTTTCATCTGTATCACTCGCTGCTGAAGACCCAGTTGATGAGTCAAACTCACGAAATACGGTTCTACAATACATGGATTATTGTTTCACTGGCGTTTTTGCTTGTGAAATGCTTTTAAAAGTTGAAGCCACAAAAAAAAATGCATTGATCATTTTAAAAATATTGATTTTCAGTTGATTGATCAAGGTATATTGCTTCATCCTGGATCTTATTGTCGAGATTTTTGGAACATTCTTGATGGGGTTGTTGTCACATGCGCCTTATTTGCTTTTGGATTTGCGTATGTTTTCATTTTTAATTCGAAATTTTATTTTGTTGAACCAAAAAGAGCCAACAAAACACAGTTTTTTTTAAGTTTTAGAAGTTCTGAATCGTAAGTTTTTGGTCAATTGAAAAGTGAAAAACCTGAAAATGTCTTAATTTTAGTTTAATTCCCTACATTTTATTTTCAAAGTTCTCTTATATTGTAAAAAAACCGATAGAATTATTGATAACTAATCAACCAAAATTCACAAATAACAAATTTCTTGAAAACTAATTACACAAAAAATTATCCCCTGTTCTCAGTAAATTTGCACATTTTTTTGTTTCAAACTACATGTAAAAATTGTTTTTTTTTTGTTGATTCTTAAAAATTTAAAATAAGATTTTTTATTACAGTGGAAGTGAAGGAAGTACCGGTAAAAATTTGAACACAATTAAATCATTGCGAGTTTTGAGAGTTTTACGACCTTTGAAAACGATCAAACGTATTCCAAAGTTGAAGGTTCTTTGTATAAAAGAAGGGAAACCGAATAATCAAATTTATTAAATTTTAGGCTGTGTTTGATTGCGTTGTAAACTCATTAAAAAATGTTTTCAATATTTTAATTGTCTACTTTTTGTTTCAATTCATTTTTGCTGTAATAGCCGTGCAGGTAGAATTTGTATCTTTTTTTCTTAAAAGCTCAATTTTGATATTTTAGTTATTCAATGGAAAATTTTTCTTCTGCACTGATAAAACGCGCCGATTTGCTGAACAATGTCATGGACAGTTTTTTGTTTATGAAAACCAAAATGATCCACCACGAGTTGAGCAAAGAGAATGGAGATTACGACCGTTCAATTATGACAATACAATAAATGCCATGCTAACTTTATTCGTTGTTACCACGGGTGAAGGATGGCCTGGAATACGTCAGAACAGTATGGATACAACATTTGAAGATCAAGGACCAAGTCCGTTTTTCCGTGTTGAAGTTGCCTTGTTTTATGTTATGTTCTTCATCGTTTTCCCATTCTTCTTCGTCAATATTTTTGTTGCGTTGATTATCATCACGTTTCAAGAACAAGGTGAAGCTGAGTTAAGCGAAGGAGACCTTGACAAAAACCAAAAACAATGCATCGATTTTGCGCTGAACGCTCGTCCCCGCTCGTTGTTCATGCCTGAGGACAAGAATTCAATCAAGTATCGGATATGGCGTCTTGTTACATCAGCACCATTCGAATATTTTATTATGACAATGATTTGTTGTAACACAATTATTCTTATGATGAAGTTTTATAAAAATCCGCAGTTTTATGAGGAAATTTTAAGGTTTGTAAAATGCAGAGATAAGTGAAAAGCTAATTATGGTTTTTTTAGACTTTTTAATACCGCATTAACAGCCGTTTTTACAGTGGAAAGCATATTAAAAATTTTAGCATTTGGTGTCAGGGTAAGGAAAGTTTTATTTTAAAAAAAAAGAATAAATTGAATAGCTGAATTATTTTTCATTCAGAATTACTTCCGTGATGGTTGGAACAGATTTGATTTTGTGACTGTTGTTGGATCAATAACCGATGCGCTTGTGACGGAGTTTGGTGGACATTTTGTTTCTCTCGGATTTCTTCGACTTTTCCGTGCCGCTCGTTTGATTCGTCTTCTTCAACAGGGTTACACAATTCGAATTTTGTTGTGGACATTTGTTCAAAGCTTCAAAGCTCTTCCATATGTTTGCCTTTTGATCGGAATGCTGTTTTTCATTTATGCAATAGTTGGAATGCAAGTTTTTGGAAATATTTGGTTGAGCACAGCGACGGAAATCAATCGACACAACAACTTTCAATCATTCTTCAATGCTGTCGTTCTCCTATTTCGATGTGCGACTGGAGAAGGTTGGCAGGATATTATGATGGCATCAGTTCAAGGAAAAGATTGTGCAAAAGCTGGCAGCGACGATTACAACACTGAAAAGGGACAAACGTGTGGCAGCAATGTTTCATATGCATATTTCACCAGTTTTGTTTTTCTTTCTTCATTCCTCATGCTCAATTTATTTGTTGCCGTTATCATGGACAATTTCGATTATTTGACAAGAGATTCATCAATTCTTGGCCCCCATCATCTTGATGAATTTATTCGAGTGTGGGCTGATTATGATCCAGCCGCAACGTAAAAATATTTTTTCTGTGTGTTAAACATTTCTTTCTATAATTTTAGAGGACGAATTCATTACACTGATATGTACGATATGCTTCGCAACATTGCGCCGCCTGTTGGATTTGGTCGAAAATGTCCATATCGATTAGCGTATAAACATTTGATACGAATGAATATGCCCGTTGCTGAAGATGGAACCGTTCATTTTACAACAACATTATTTGCATTGATTCGAGAAAGTTTAAGTATCAAAATGAGACCGGTAGAAGAAATGGATGAAGCTGATGAAGAGTTACGACAGACATTGAAAAAAATTTGGCCACTAAAAGCTAAGAAGAACATGATTGATCTTGTTGTGCCACCAAACTACGGTAAGAAAAACATTTTTTTCTAAAGAAAATCAATTTCAAGAACTTTCCACAATTGGTTTTATTTAATTTAGAATTGTGCTTTCAAAAACTAACAGTCGGAAAAATATACGCCGGTCTACTGATTCTTGAAAATTATCGAGCCAAAAAAAGTGGCACTGAGGTAAGTGAGGTCAACCGAAAAATTTTTCTGAGCTTCCAATCCTTCGGACACTTACAGATTGTCTAGGTTTTTTTGTAAGATTTTTTTCCGAAAAATTGAAATGAACCAAATGAATCACTGATTTCATGAAAAATTGAAAAAGACTAGTTTTAGAGAGTGAGATTGCTTTAAAAAACCCCCCGTCCCTAATGTATTTGTCATGTCAAAATTTAAGAGAAGAAAAGTGTTAATTAAAAGTGTGGCTTTTTGCTCAAATTTGTGTTAGAAGTTTCTATTGGGGGGCAATAAGTTAGGCGAAAATGAGAATAAGCTAAATTAGCTAGAGACGATCAAACGACAGCGTGCCGCCGAACTTCTTCGACGACGACGAAATGCATTGTTTCAATGGTTCTCCAAAGATTCCAATGAATCGAATCAGGTCTTCAAATTCTTGAGATGACCGGCATTTTCCCGTTTTTTTTCTTTCTATTTTGATAGTTATTCATTCTCCTGATAACTCAACCTATTAAAATTTGACCCCTTAGAAAAAAATTTGGTTTTTGTTACACTGATTTAAAATAACTGAATTGAAACTTCTTTTCTTATGAAAATATAATTCGAAAAACCTCATTTTGATTCCGAATGGCTTTTTGGCATGTATTTCTCATTAGAAAAATTGAAAATTTTTGAATTCATCAAGTAACTGATGTTCTTCTAGATTGGCGGCGGCGGGTTATTCGGTGGTGGCCTACGATCTTTAGTAGCCGCTGCAAAAGCAGCTGGTGGTGGATCGCAACAGCACAATGCTCACACACCTCAACCATCAGCTGAAGAAACAACACCAATGATACCGCATTCACAACAAAACTGTGTTGGTCAACAACAGCCACAGCAACAGCAACAGCAGCAACATCCAAATCAGCCAATCGGTGGAGGCCAGGTTGATTGAATTGATCTTTAAAACTAATCTGAAAAAATTGAAAAATTTCAGAGACCCTACTCTCTCTTTAACACGTTAGTTGACACAATTAAATCAGGCAAAGCTGATGGTGAAACAGCCCCGCTTCAATATCAATGTGTTGATCAACAACAGTTTGCCTTTTTTCTTTAATTTTTTTTTTTTTTTTTTTTTGAAAACTTAATTAATCAATGTTTCAGGGACAAAATGCCGAACACAACCGGGAGAAGATTGTCGGATATGTTTTCAAAAATTCGTCGTGGAACATCTGCCGATCATCATCCAAATCAGGTATTGAACATTGTTTAGTAGTTTCAGTTTTTAGAGAAAAAAATTGAGAAAAAATTAGAAAAATATTTTTTGATTCACTAAAGCACTAAATATTTTGATTAAATGGAGCACCTACACACGTATTTCAAAAATTTATTTTGAAAATGTTTAATGTCAGACGTCTTTGATGTGTTTCAAAGTTTTTTTTTTTTTCATTCATGAGTTTTGTATCACGTCCAATCTAAAAAAAAAGAAATCAATGATATTATTTGTCTCAAAAGCTTATTAAAAATTCATTTATTTATGTATTTTTGTTTTATTTCTTTCCTATCTGCAAAACTAAAATGAAGCTACAAACTGTATGTTTTCTCATTTTGACAACTGCGTGAAAGAATAATTTTCTAAAAATTAATAAAAATGATAAAAAAACAAAAAAAACTAACCTTTTTTGAAATCAAATTTATCAATTTAACCACTGTTTCTAGAATTATTCGCACCGCTTTGGTTGCAATCGTAATAGAAGTTCTCGATATGATGAGGTTTGTAGTAAATAATCAATAATTTGCTTGATGGTTTCATAAACCTTGCGTGTTTCAACATTTAACCAATTAATTAACTTTACCGTTCTCCCTCACCTTACCCGTCTTTTTGAAAAACAACATTCAAACGGAAAAATCAGCCAAAAAAAAAAAAAAAGTAAACAAACAACAAAAAATGTTCGAAGTTGTCAAAATTTTTTTTTGATCGAAAAATTATTTTTGTTTCTTCCTTGTCTGACTGTTTTCATAGTCAATAAATGCATGCTGATTGTTACGTTTCATTTTTGCTTTTAAAAAAATTGAAAAAAAAATCAGTTTTTAACCAAACAATTTTAAAAGTAAAAATCGAATTTTTGTTGCATGTTTTAGCTTGCTACATAAATCCTTCAAAACTTTTCATTATTGTATTAGATTAATTGTGTATTAACCAATGAAGAAACGAAAACAAATAGATTTTAACACTTAAAATAAAATGTATTTATTTAATGTTAATCAAGTGAAGTTTGATCTGCATTCTTGTTGGGTTTTTTTCTATTTTTTTTTTTTTTTGAATCGCTTCATTGATCAAAAATTAAAGGAATGCATTTTTATTTATTCAAAAATAATTCACAATCTTGATTAATAAATCATTATTTTTAAAGACGGAACATTTGCTACCGCAAGATAATCGATCACCATCATCGCCGAGATACCGTAGTATGGCTCGCGCATCACCGCCAAGTCCTGCCGAAAGATATTCACACAGTCGCTATCGAAACGGTTTGTGTTGTTTTAGATTTTATGATAAAATCTGCGCATTTTATCTGCTTTTTTTGACATGAATTGTTGTTTTTTAACTTCACTGAAGAAGTTTTTCTTTTAGATTCGCCACCGTCTTCTCGGGCTGAGTATCCAATGTCAATTCGAGACCCAATAATAAGAAAAAATCGCTATGACATGTATGATCATTCAGTTCCATCATTTGATTCATCATCTCATCATCATCCTCATCATCCACATCATCGTGTTTATCAAAATTCCAATCAATACTCACGAAGTCCAATTTATTCGGATGACTCTAGTATTGCTGATAGTTATAGAAGAGAATATAGAAGATATCAAGGTACCAATCACATCAATCAAAAAAAAAAGAAGGAGAAAACCATAATTTTAGATTCAACTCCTCAAGATGTCAGTGAAGATGATGATCCAATGCCAAGCGCGATTCGCGCTCGGCGACTTCCATTAATTGCAACAATGCCAACGCATTACGAATCGAGTTATCACCCAAACTATAATCATTCTCACGTGCCTTCTGATTCTTATGGTTTGCAATTTTCAAAATTTTTTTGTTTGTCTGAAAATTTGAACTAAAAAAATTCATAGGGTCCGGTAAGCAAAGGGATTATCAACCTCATCAGCCAATGTATAGTTCTTCGCCGTTAATATCACCAAGATCGAGTCATAGTTATTATACGCCAAGAAGTTCCCAGTATTATGAGATTCCATCTCCAAGTCCTGATGTAAGATAAATGAAATAACTGTTGCTAACCAGTGAATCAATAATTTTCTTTCAAGATTTATCCATCTTATCGTGTTCCAACATCTCCCAGAAGGTATCCGACAAGTACAGTAGTTGTAGCACCAGATCGGGAAGGATCAAGTGCACGAGTGATACAAGCACAACCTGGCTCAATACCACTATCTGATTCCGACAATGAAGACGATCCACGTTGGGCAATTGTTTAGGTCCCTTTCTGAAATCTGGCAACATCTTTTTTTCTTACCAATTATGCCTTTAAATTATTAGACCAATGTATTTCAAATTTTCAAAAATCAGTTTTTTTCATCATTGATTTTTGTACTTACTAAGTAAGAATAATTTTCTGAAGAAATATGTCATCCATTTTGTTCTTTCAAAAACTTCTCATTCATCATCTCTATCCAGCTCATCAACTCAACATTTTCAAGATTTTTCGCACGAATTTCAAGTGTTTGCCATTCAATAAAAATTCTGTTTGATCTTCTGATTCGTTTACATTGCCAAATATAGTTGATAATACGTTTTTTCAGTTGTGCTCAGAATCCCTGATTATTTTCATTTGTATTGCTTTAGAATGTCAAAATGGGTATTTGATGATAATTCTTTGAACATTTCTTACAAATCTTTTAAGTTAAAAATTATTGTAATTCTAGATTTTCTATTTCCCCCTCTCCCCTCCTACTTTTTTTTAATCCCTTTTTAATTTTGTTAGAATCGTCAAACTACAAACACACTTACCATGGGTAATTTATTGTTTCAACTGTTCATACCGTTGAATTTTTTTTTGCAGTATGAACCGTTGTTTGATTGTGATTCTTGTTTTCTTTCCAATTAATTTTTCACTATTTCAATATTTTTTTATGTGCATTTCTTTTTCTTTTTCTTTTTTGAATGAAGATATATTTATACTTGATATATGTAATAATAATGTTCTCAAGGTTATTAAAAAAAATAGTTGAAAGTTAACGACGGAACCGGTTCAGGTTTCTCTTTTTTCAACTTGATGATATCATTTCAGTATAAAAAAAAACTGGTGTTGCTTTTTATTTGTCATTCACAGAAAAAAAAACGTCTTGCAAAACTCGAAAGTATGAATTGGTCGTGTAGTTTCTATTTGATTTTACAGAAAAAATTGAAAAAAATTGGTTTTTTTCACGAATCTTTATTTTTATTGATTTTATT
The DNA here is from genome assembly GCA_963572285.1 of Caenorhabditis drosophilae. Lineage (NCBI taxonomy): Eukaryota > Metazoa > Nematoda > Chromadorea > Rhabditida > Rhabditidae > Caenorhabditis > Caenorhabditis drosophilae. The sequence goes on from OY751565.1 coordinate 7,843,536, forward strand.
ACTTTTTCAAATTTCGAAAAAATAACATTTTTTTCATTTTATTTTTTCTCGTGAATTTTTTCTCTAAAAATTGATATTTTTTCAATTCAAATTTCGTTTTTTTTTCGAATTAAATGCCGATAAAGTTGAAACAGTTGGAAATAAATGTTTTCTAAAAACATTTTTCATTTTTCCTAGGTCATCGTTCGAAAAGTTGACACATTTCTTGATTTCATTCTTTACATTTTTTTCAACGCGAAATTTAAAATTGAAACAAACTGAGATTGGAATCAGGATGGAAGAAATATTTTCAATCGGTTTTCCTCAATTTCGATCTTTGAGAAAACTGAAACTATCATCCATTTGTTTTTTTTCTTTTCTGTTAAATTGTGTGTATTGATGTCCCTTTAGTAACAAAAAAAATGGAAATGTAAAATGATTTTTGGTTTTGTTTTCTGACCAACATTGATATCAAAACAACATGTCAGTCTTTTTTTTTTCTTATTTTCTATCTGTCATCAATTATTCGAACATTTTTTTTAATGTGAATTCTTGTTGCTGAAATTCAGTAATAGAATAAATCATATCATTCCAGTTGTTATTTTCAATAAACAAAAATGTTTAAAAAAAAAAGGTGCTAGAATAATTGTTGTATTGTCAATGTACTGTGAATTTCCCTCATCTTAATGCCAATCTTCCTATAATTCCATATTCAATATTCACCGAAGTGTGAATATGGGCAGAAAAATCGATCATCATTGTCTTGACAGAGTTTTTCTCACTTATTCGTTAATTAATGTATGATATTTAATAAATGAGAAATAAAAGAAAATGGAAAGATGAGCGTGAAAGTGCATTCAATCAAACACATACTCATTTTTCTGTTGATAAAGATCTAAAGCGATTTTGATTAATTGAAATTTCTTTAAATGCCTTCATAAGGTTTTAAGTATCTTCTCTTCGCAATTTTTTTCTGCTGCATTGTTTTCTGGTTCGTTAGAAAGAAACCAATTAATCTTTATAGGTTTATCATATGATTTTCAGATCAATTTAAAGTCTGTGAATTTTGATTTCGCACGTCGAATCATTGAAAAACCGACTGTTATTTTATTTAATAAAAAGAAGAAAAACTGTTATTTTTTCAATTAAATTAAGTTTAGAAAACACGTGGCATTGATGATTCATAGTTACGTAATTTATTTTATTCAATAGAAGTTGAATAAAAAATTGTTGTATTACACAATTTTACAAATTGCGTAAATCTGCAAAATAATTATCACAGCTTTTATATCCTTTCAATTTTAAGGCCACTTTTTTTTTATTTCATTTTTTTCGGTTGCAACTATAATTGGGACCAATTTACAAACAAATTTACAAAGAAAAAACGGAAGGAGAAAAAAGATTCGCGTTTTACACATTTTTTGGTTGATCTGTGATTTAATTCAATTATAAAACATATAAACCTAGTTGAGAAAACATTTAATAAAAAGTTCATTCACCAAAACCAAACGGCCTTCCCATGTATAATTTCTATTCAGTGATTTGCCAATTGAAAACCGTTGGTTTTTTTTTGTTTTCTTTTTTTTCTATCATTCTACATAGCTATTTTGTTGTTGTTGTTTTTTTTTATCGCTTCATTCATTTCATTCTAGAGACCACCAGCCAAACGAAGAGAATTGAATGATGCGCCTAACAATTATTTCAAATATATAATTATTCATAGATGTAGACAGTAGCGACGCGTTCATCCCCGTATAGTCTGCAAAAACTGAATTAGTTTGACCATTCTCAACGATGAATAGAATCACATTTCTATTTTTTGATTGTCTTTAAAATATAAATTTTTAATTATAATGAATTACAAAAAACAAAAAGAAAATTATTGTTGTTTTTTCAACACAAAAGATTTTGATAATCAATTACATAGAATCTTGATAGATTTTGGACTTTTTTTTCTATCAACCAACTGTTCCCATTTGGGTTGCACTATTTATTAGATCTTCCTCATTACTTTTTTTCTCTAATTCTCCTTCTTTTTTTTTTCGTTTTCTTTTTCTTTCTTTTTTTTGATGGTTTGGTGCATGAACCTAAAATCCGAGTAAACAGAAAAACAGACAGGCAGACAGACAGAGGGCAAACACACACACACACACACACCAAATACAGTCACCAAAACGTTCTCTCTCTCTCACCCAAGCCTCACCAAAAAATGTCGACAAAAGCGACGTCCTTTTCCGCTGTTGAGACTCCGCCCACCTAACAACTATGGTTGGCCGTTCTCTTTGTGTGTTTCTCCTCATGTATTGCACTCTTCTCGTTCTCATTCTCCATCCTTTTTCTCCTTCTTCATCACTTTCTTTTTATTTTTAATCTTCATCTTATTTTTCCTTTTTTTTTCTTTTTTTTTGCTTCGTCGTCATCATCAGCAATGCTGCTGATGCTGTTGCTGATGGCGCGTCGTGATCATCGCCCTCATCGATTTCCCTCTCCATTTGCATGAGAACATTCCATTTTTTTTTGTTTTGTTGGATGTTTTCCACAAGCGCCTCAGATTATCGTTATTCATTATTTAACCTTTTTTCTACAAAAATTATTCAATTTTTGTTCTTTTTTCAGATCATGGGATTACCAAAGTTATTTGCGTTAATTGCAACTGTAACAATTGGATGTTTCGCTGAGATGATGCCGCCCATGTTGGCACAAGTGAAAATTGCTGATGAGCCATTTCCAGTATCCAATGCAGAGCATCTCAATCAAATTGTTTGGACAATGTTAGGCACATCAACAAAAGAAACAATTTATTGCGTTTCCGAAACACCTGTCTCGCAACTTCGATTTGTGTGTATTGACTGTCACGAAAAAAATATCACTGATATGGTCAATGTTTTAAATTCGGCACAAGATTTAACAAGACGTGTAGGATTTCCGGTTAGTTATTTTGGTTTTTTTCAAAAAAGAACGATGATTAACAGCTTCTAATTCTTCTGATTTTTTTTGATATAACTTTCCTTTCAATTTCTTTCTTACTCGTTCTATTGTCAGATTAGACGTAATTAATTAGTTAATCAGTTTTTCAAATAATTCAGACAGGGGAGAGAAGGGGAGGGGGGGGGGGGGGGGTTAAAAAAGTGTTTAAAGTAAAAACTTGGCTAGTAAAATGACATCTTTTTACAAAAATTTTTTGTATTGTAACTCGCGCGGTTTTTCCACCGAAATTCTTAGTCATAAGTCGCTTTTTGCGGATGAAAAATGTAAAAAAGTCATAACAACAATAGTTGCAAAAATAAAGAAGTGGGTGCTCGACATAAAAAAAAAGCCTCCGTCTTAGTTCGTTATTCCAACTGATCCGCAGTGTTGGGCAGGGGTCAAGGTTGCCGGCACAGTACATGACCGACAAAGATCTCTTTACCGCCAATCTTTTCTTATTTTTTTTTGTTGTTGCCTTTTTTTCTCTAGATTCTCTTTTAATCTAACAATATTTAATCATTTTGTTGGCGGATTAGTCGCAGATTGAAAAGTCGGATAGGCGAGAAGAAGTTAATCCGTTGAGATAAGACTGTGTGATTTTTTGTGGATGCTTGAGGATGGGTAAAAATGACTATGAAAAGTCACCGACGATGATTGAAAAAAAATGAAAGAATAATTTGATTGACTTTGATGAATGACATTTTAAAAGAAGTTGACACGTTTTCTTTGCAGATGTTTTTTTTTCTTCTTCTTCATTTTTTCTTTTCTCTGTCAAGTCCAAATATCATTCATCAAATTGGGGTTTTCTTGAATTAGCAGCAATCAAATTAATGATTTTTGTTGGCTGATTCAAATTCTACATTTTTCAAAGTTGTTTTGCAACGTAATTGAAACGACGTCGTCACACGTTCCTAGTGGTAACCCCATTCACGATTTACCCGAATTTCATTTGAATTCATATCGTCAAATAATATGCGTATGTATGTAGTTCTTTCCGCTACTACAACGACGTACTTCGATGTTTGCATAACGTTCTCTCAGTTTTAAACGAAGAGAATGCGATGACCTCAACTCATCGTTAGGTTTACCTTATGATATGCTTCTATGTATATTCAAATATACTACGCACATAAACGTTCACTTTCAAATCATTGATTTGAAATATAAAAACAATGCATAGTAATGTTGTATCTCATACATCTTGTCACGCATAAAATACATTTTAAGTGAAGTTGGAAATAAAGAAAACTCAATTAGATAAAAGAGACACGTTGAGTACGATGATACGGTTCAACGCTTTTATTATTAAATTAAGCAAAATACTTAAAAGTGAACACTCTTTTCTAAAACTTTTCCCATGGTGTTTATAAATAAGGAAAACAAGAAAATGTGCTACTGTAGTGAAATATTTTTTGTTTGAAGAGTGTTGTGCAAATGAATGAAGAAAAAAAAACTGAATGAGAAATTCTCTTTGATGTTACCGATTAGAAAAACTAATTGAAAATGAAACACACAGAGGAAATTCCTTCCTTAAAAAACAAGCCAATGTGTAACATTCGATTAAAACGTTGACATCGTTTTCGTCATCTCTTTTCCATCGTATTCATATCATGATTTTCTATCTTTCTATTCTGAAATATTGCACCGCAATCTGCAAAGATTATCTTTAAGCCAACGAATGGGTCACGCACACATTGCGCAATATTCTTTAGGATCGCGCAATCGGTTATCCACTTTTTCCTCGTTTCCCCCTTTTTTTCTACTCACCTGATAATAAAAATTTGAACGTTAATTTATCTGTTGTGCAAGTTTTTTTTCCCATGGTTTACTGATAGGACGAAGAAAGATATCATTGATGACCTTAATATTGATAATCAAGCTATAAATTATAAAATAAATATGCGCATTTTATATGCATATAAAATCAATTAATATTAATATCAAATCTAAAATACAAAATTGGGAATAGAGTAATATTTTTTTAATACGGATGTTAGGTTAACATTTTACGACAACCATGAGACGCTTTACCAGTTTTTATGTTTTTTTTTCTTTACCATCCATTTAAAAAGCTCCAGCAAAAGCACAAAGGGAGTAAAAGCGGGGGGTTTTCTGTCAGGCAGCTCATTCAAAAAACGATGCATGTGTATAGGGAATTGTTGAAGAAACATCAAGGTGATCCATATTGAACCGACAACAAATTTATTTCTGCACCATTACTTCATGAGACAAATACAATTTCAACGTCTCATTTTTTTTTCTTCACGACATTGAAATTGTTCGAAAGAAGAAGAATTGAATGAATAACAAGTGAGAAAAGGAGAGGGGGGGGGGGGGAAACTATTGGCGTTGCAACTTTTTTTCTTTTTTTTTTTTTTTTTTGAAAAAATTCGTTCACTTGTTGAAATGAAACGAATCAAACGTTTGTTGTCGGATATGGTGTAGCTAGCAATTTATGTCAATTCAATTCACGATCATCTCAATGTCATACTTTTGTACAATACTTACAACTTTGAAATACATTTATGTTTACAAAATATACACAATGTTAAAAATGTACAACTACGTAAATATGTATTTATACATACATTAAATATGCTTTACGTAAAAACATTTGAAAAAAATGATGTAAAATGCACATTTATATGCAATGTTTTTGTTTTCTCCATCAAAATATTTTTTTTTTCAGACAGTCACTTTGAAAAATATTGCTGTGAACACAAATTGGACAGGCGCGACAATCATGTGTCAAGCGGCACTTAATGGAGGTGAGCAATATTGAAAGCTGAAGATAATAAAATGTAGGAGCACGGAAAACACCTGCTCACTTCTTTTCTTTTATATACTCTTCCTTTTTTTATGAATAATATTGCGCAATTGCGGAAAATTACAATATGAAATTAGGCTCATTTTTGTCGGTTTTTAGGCACCGTCGATTCGGCTCCGGCTACAATTGATGTGAGGTACATTCGGCAGCCACATGTTGTTGACGCAAATGGTCATTCGCCGGTTTTAATTGGCAATCAAGGCTATCGGTGAGGAAATCTCTCAATTTTTTAACCTAATAAGTGTCTGAAAAAAAAATGAAAGTCATAACGGTATTTGATTTAAATAATGGAAAACAAATGTCTTTTTGTGTGTCATCATTCTTAAGAAAAGAGCGAAAAGGTGAAATGTAATTGGTGTCGCCGGCGTTTGAAATACCTGACACAATGTGTAAAAATGATGACCAATAAACGAACGTTTTTTCTTTCTATTTGCAGGTTCTTTGTTGAATGTGTTCGAGGTGCGGATGGCCTTTGCCAACAAAGCGGACGACGAAAGACATTGAAATGTAACGTTCAATCCCATCCCCCAGCTACACAATACAGATGGTTGAAAAATGGTAGTCCAAGGCAAGAAGACAACCAAACCAAAAGAAACAACAAAAACCTCAAATGATTTTGTTTTCAGTGGAACCGGAGCGGAGATTACAATTGGTACTGAAATGATCGGTCAATCAATTCAATGCCAAGCTAATAATGGACTTCATCCAGAATCAGACATGCCAACATCACAAGCGATTCAAATTGATCCTTATTGTATTATTTTTTTCAATTATTTTTTTTTGGAAAATATTTGGACTATTTTCAGCATCAGCTAAACTGATTCAAGACAACTTTCAACAACTTCAAGCAAGCGCTCCATTCTTGGCTAATAATCGCATCGAAATGAATCAGCAAATCAATTTGGGTTGTCAAGTTGAAGGAAATCCACGTCCAATTGTTTATTGGAGATTAAGACGAGCCAACGGGGAAGTCGTTGACGCCGCATGTCCACAAGGTTTAGAGGGACAGTATCAAGAAATCCCTCCAGATGGAAACCGAGCATCTGCTAACATTGTGGTAATCCTTTTTCAACCATGACGGATTTTTCAAAGATCTTTTACAGCGCCTCACAGCTTTATGTAGTCTTCGAATCGCCAACTACTCATTCTCAGGGCAATATTGGTGTGCTGCTTGCTCACAAGTCAGCCAAGGAACCCCAGAATGCTCCCCTGGAATTGAAGCACCAGGCTCATCAAGCCTCACCGTACAGGTGACTGGTGCTCCATCAAACTCCGACGCTCCACCAAGCATTGAACAGCGCGGAAATGACGCAATCATAACTGTTCATTATTGTGCTGAGCCAATGCCACGTCCACCAAGGGAAGTTGTCTTCAGTGTGGATCAAAATGACCTTCAGGTATGTCATGAGAAAATAATTTATTCGTATTTCTACATTGAATAGAAATTATGAATACATTTGTCGATAGAATTGGTCACAGAATGAGTGACATTTCTATAATTAGGAAAAGTCTTATTTCCTTCATTCTTTCTTTCCTTTTTTTTTTCAATCCATCAATAGATAGAAAATGAATAGAATGGATTGACAGAAGAAGTTTAATGTGTCTCTGTCCATCTTAATTTCTCTCGAATTTAATGAAGAAATTATTATTATTATACTCAGAAAATTGAATATACATAAATCATCATCAAGATTGATGGATTCTTTTTTCATTTCTAATTTTCAGGTTGGACAAGTTTGGGAAAATTTCCGTTTCGAATCGGCTGTTCTGAACAACACTGTCGCCAATTGCTATCTGGCTCGCCTTCAAATTTCTCCAGTTCGAGATGAAGATCAATATCGTCAAATTACTTTGAAACTTCAAAACCAGTTTGGAACCAAACAGTACGTTTGTAAATGGGCAAAACTATATTCTAACATTTTTTTTTATCTAATGAGCAAACAAAAGGTGTTTGACATGTGCATACACGTATGCATATATTCAATTTAGTCGTTTCTCCTTTGCTCTTTTTCATTTATTTGCCTATTTTTACTCGATGCTCAATTCTTATTGTGTGTCAATGCATGGCGGGTCAACTAATCAATGGCATAGAAGAGGTCAAATGATCCTTCTCTCCTATTTTTTTCCTCTTTTCTCCGTTTGACTAGTATTATCCTTTTATGCAAATATGGAAGAAAAAAGTGATGGGGAGGAGGAAATATCTAAAAGACAATTGAATGTGAATAAAAGGAGAAAATATGCTTATGAAAATAAGAGAAAAAAATACAAAAAACGTCAAGTATTTATCATCTTCAAATCTCAATGAGAATGGGAATATGAATAATATTAAGACATTTATAGTCATTTATGAATGTCAATAATTGTTTAATGAAATTGTGTTGTTTTGGCAATATTTGTTACATTCACGTTGAATCACTAATATGTATTAAAACAATTCAATTTTTTCCAGAGTAGGGATTTATTTATTTTTTTCTTTCAGAATTCCCGTCTCGTTGGATGCACTGCTTGGAGGTGATACAACAATGGCTGGAAGATTATCCGGAAGATGGCTGATTGTTGTTGTCATTCTAGGTGTTTTACTGATGCTCATTTGTGTGGTAACCATTTGTGTGAGAAGAAGTATGTTTGAGATTTTAAAAAAAAAACCAATTTATTTCACGAAAAATGTGGCTTTCAGGAGTCAGAGATCATAGTGATTACAATGAACCAAAAGCTAAAGCAAAGTAAGACGAAATAAAACAAATTGCAAAACAAATTGAACAAAAATTGATTTTCAGTCTGAGCTCACACGACAACTTTTTTGAGACAAACAGTCCGGATGCACCAAGATTATTCCAACATCCTCCAGAGGTATGCGATCCGGCGTATGGTGTGTACCTTAGCCGTGAAGCCGTCGTCTAACAATCTCTATTCCCCTTTCCCAATGTTTCCCCTTGATTCATTTTTCTTTTTCTTTTTTTGAGCAACTCGGTTGACTTTGTGATTTTTTCCCCAAAAAAAGAAAAAAAACAGTTTGCCTTATTCAAAACATCAGACCTAATTTGTATTATTTTCACACAATTTTTTTTCATTCCCAAAAATGATTGTTCGTTTTGTTCTAGTATGATTTAATTTTCTCACTTATTTATTTAACATTTTAGGCGAATGCTTACGACTTGGCAGTTCAAGATGCTTATTGCGATTCACGCATGTCAACCGTCTAACACTTCTTTGTTTTTCATCATCACCGCCGTCTTCTTCTTCTTCTATGTTTTGCTTTACATGTGATGTGCTTTTGTTCAAACAACTTTCATTTCACCATTGCCGAAGTTTTTCAATTAAAACAAAACAAAACTTGATTTTAATTTCTCAACAAAATAACAAATGATCGCATGACGTTGATTGGCTTTTAAACATTTAATTTCTTATTTTAATTTATAATTTTTTTTCAAACACTTGTTTGTATTTTTCTGTTTAGAAGTTACACCAAACTGCTTTTTTTCATGAAGGTATGACATATGCCGAAATGGAATTAAGAAGAAAAGCTTTGGTTGATCAAACTGGAAGCTTTGTGACAGATTCTAATGATAGATTCAGAAGCACTCCTTCTGTTCAGTCCAATGTCTAATGTTGCTCTTTTCTTGATTCTAAAAATGTACCGTCTTTGTGTAAATTTAATTCCCACATTGATTCAGTTTCACTTTCTTTAAAATTCGATTTGTCATGTTCTTCAGCTTCACTTCTACTGATTTTTCAAGCATTTTTTCCCTCTCGATTAGTATGAAAGCTCCATGTTTTTTATGTATCCGTCAAACGGATTGAATTTTTCTATATGTTTTTCAATGGTAAGCCATTCAAACGTTTCGGGTTTCTAAAAGCTATCTCCAATTTTTTCTTTATCAACTCATTTTTTTTTGTTTTAATCGATTAAAAATTGTCAGCCTCAGGCAAATATTTTTTAATTAATTTTAATATTATTGTTATTCTTTTTTTAATTAATTGTGTCTATGTTGGTTAAAAATTGCTTTTATACACTCTGCATTTGTCAAAACGAATAAATTTTCAAGTTTAGAATAAAAATGATAAAAATGATTGTTGTTGTTGTTGATTTTTTAAAAGTGGAATTAAATTCCAGTTGTTGAACAAAAAAAAACTAATTTCCGTCAGAAAAACAAAATTAATTGCAGGTTTTTATTTAAATAAAATGAATCTTGTGATTACAAATATTTTGAATTTAGCACATGTTTTTATTTCAACTCATGCCAAAAATAATGGATTGTCGTAGACCTGTTCACTCGGGAACATCTTTTTATAAGCATTTCTTCCGCAACTTTCCATTACTGTAAAAGCTTTTAAAACAATTAATAGGAAATGACTGCGGCAAAATTACTTTTCATATCGGACGAGCTTAAAATAAGAGTTCTTTGTTTTCTGGCATTTGATCTTCTTTTAAAATAAATGTAACTGAAAATGTTTTCAAGTTTTTAATTGTAAAATTGGTTGCATCAGCTTACAAAAGAACTGGAGCGGCAATAAAAAACACAACAGTGAGAGGTAATGTTCCAATAGTGAAGGTGATAACATTTCCAGACCAAAACTTGTTTTCAGCTTCTTCTTCTTTTTCAATATCATTCACTGAGATGTCTCTGAAAACAGATTTCTGTCAAAGAAAATGATTGATTGCAAATAAACTCTTTTTTGACGATAATAACTTTATCCACTGGAAGCTCTTCCACATTTGTTTCTTTTTCCTAAAATTAAATAAATTCGTTGCTTCTTCGAGGATTAACTTACGTCTTCAGTGTCTTCGGAGTTAATCGGCTTCACTCTGTCATCCACCCACTTATCCCATTTGAGCTCATTATTTTTCGCGGTTCTTTTTGAAATATGCTTTTTAACCAACTCATCAATTCTGCCGTCGTCAATAATATCGATTTCGTTTTCACTTGATGAAGGATTTTCAAATTTCAAATTTTTTTGCTTCAAACTTTTTTTCAAAACAAACATTTCTTCCTTAAATAAAATTTGCGATATATTAAAGATAAAATATTTACATTATCATCCCATTTGTCTATGTATTCATCGGAATCAGATAATAATTCTTCTGAAGAATATTCCTGAAACTTTTCATTTTTTTATAACTTTAGGTCCACTTTTGAGAATAAATTTCATTACATTTTTGTTTCAAGTAAAAAAATCTCAAACTAAGTTTTATATAAAAAAAACAACGTTTTGCTTATAAAATTGAAGATACCTGGAAATTTTGAAGTAACTGATCTTCGGAAGATTCAAAATCATCTTTTTTGGACCGCGCAATTTTCAGCAACTCTCGGGGTTTTCCAGAAATCTTTGAAAACTCTCGAATAGCTTTTTTTGCTTCCTGATATCAACAAGAATCATGAAATGTTCTAAAATTGTTTTTTGTTACCGATTTAGTGAGAAAAACTGGTGTTTCAAAATCCTCTGGAATTGTTCGTCCAAAAAGAGATTTACGTCGATTTTTATTTTCACCAAATCTGACTACATCCAAGGTCTTTTTAACTTGAGTTTTGACAGGTTTGTAGTCAGCATCATCAAGCATCATATTTTCGTCCGGGGTTTCTCCTTCTTCTTCTTCATCTTCGAAACGTTCATCATCACCTTCGTTGTTATTTTCATCAATACTTTTTATGAAACCTTCCTGTTATATTAAAATTAATACCATATTTTGTTAAGTATAAACTTTACATCGTCTAAAATGTTATCAAGAACTCGAAATTTGAGTCGATTTATGTTTAAAAACTCCAGTGTTGCAGTTTTGCAATTTTCATAATATGAAAGTATCACGCTATAAATAAAATGCCTTTTGATATTTTCTTGCTATTTTGCATCATAAACTTGTCTGGCATTCCCTTTGTATCAATTTCATTGTCACAACTGCTACAGAATGTGTCATGACTACCTTCACAAGCAACCCTACAGCGAATTATCTTTTATTATTTTTCTCATTCGTTTTTCTACGTGTGATTTCAAATAATTTAATTTTGAAAATAACTCAAACATTTTTATCAGCTTTAACTCTTTTTTTTTTGTTCATATCATGTGATGATAGATCGATGTTTTCCGTGATTAAATATTTTTGTTATCTTTTGTGAAAAAACTTACAGTTCAAATGTATAATCACTACAGACTGTGCATTCAGAGCAAGAGCTTGAAGTGAAATTGTAGAATGTACCCTGAATTTGATACATTTTGAATCTTATTTACCATTTTCAGGTCATTTAAGATAAGAATTCTGTGATAGAATTCAACTCGAAAAAAATTACAGTCAAAATTCTCCATTTTTTCTCTTGTGTAACGATAAAAGATGATTATGACAAACCAAAACTCAGGTAAATCTTGTCCAAAGTATACAAAAGGTATGTATTAATAAACCCACATACCTCTTCACATGAAATATCCGATGTTTCTTCGTGGTAGGTCCATCCTTTTCGATCAACAAAAAGTTCCGATTCCGTTTTTTTTGATTGGCAAATCTAAAAATGGTTGATAAATTATTTTCTTTCCTTTCATTGATTTTCTCAAACTCACTATGGTCAGAAACGACAGTAAAAAAAATAATTTTAAATGCAACATGATGCCTGTAGAGTTGAAAATCAAATGAAGGAGCACTGTCTCGTCTTATCATTTACTTGATAAAAGTTAATCGATTGATTTTTTTGATGATGACTTTGTTTTTTAGCTTTTAAAACTCTTTTATCAATTATTTTTTGTCAGGTTAAAAGTTGTTTTTCCTTTATTGTTATGGTTAAATTATAAACAATTGGCATACTTCAAAATATAAAAATATTTCGAAAAGTCTTAAAAACAACCCCCAATTTAAAACAAAAATCTTTTTGTTTTTTTTTTTGAAGCTTCGCAACTGAAAAGCTTTGAACATCTGATGAAATAAATACAATTTTTTTAAATTTCGAATAACAAATTTGACTAATGATTTAAAAGTTTTTTCCAAATTATAAAAACTCAAAAATGTTAATATAAATAATTATTTTTACCTTGGACATTCAAAAAACATTTTTTCGAAATTTTTTCCTCTGATTCGTCTTAGCTTTGTCTTTCGTACTGTGCATTGAAAAATAATTTTTCATATCAGTTTATTGTTTATTGTGTAATCTAAAAATTGGAATATTATGCAATAATTTCTAGAAATACACCAAAACAAAAAAGAAAAAGAGAGAATCAGCAAATCTGTAAATGGAAAAATGCAAAACGTGAAACATGAAATATATAAATTCGTATTTGCCGCACATTTAAAACTTGGCATCTCACGAACTGAAACCTGAAGCTCGAAAAAAAATGGTTTACAAGTTTCAACTAAAAGTTTGGATGACATGATACAACAAAACAAAAATCAGATCAAAAATTTTTGCGGAATTTATGAAAAATGACATAACATCGTTGTCTTTGAATTGTACAATGAAACTGAGACAACTTAAGTAATTCGTCAACTGGATTGAAATCACTAATTTTAAAGATTTGAGAACCGGAAAAAAGAAAAAAGTACAATAATTACACAGAATGAAAAGCGCTTAATATTTACGTTAGACTAGAAATGAATTTTAAAAATACTACTTGAATTTGACTAAAAGTGCTGTTAGTAGATTAAAAAAAATTAGTTGTTAGAAGTTAGAAAACCATTTTTATTGATAAAAACCTAATTCTACTAATTTGATACTTCAATTGTGTTTTTTTTTGTTATTTTAAAAATTAATAAAATTATTAAATAAAGAGGCTTTTTCATATTTTTTTGATTAAAATCATGAGCTAATAAGACGGATTAGAGTGAGATGCTGGTGACATTTCAGTCGAATGCTCATCAAGATACCTGAAGAAAAAATAAAAAGTTTTTCTAAAATTTATTCCAGATTTCAACGTTTTTTTTTTCATTTTTTCTCATTATGATTTTTTGTAATTTACCTTTCAAAATCTACAATAGGACGAGTATCATCGGGTCGTCGAGCTGCATCTCTCCATGTTCGAAGAGAACGAGCACAAAGTAGACGTTGATTGTCAATTCGACGCATTCGATTAATTTTTGCGCTGAGAATTTAAAAAAGTTATAATTTATGTACATAAATTGAATAATTATTTTAAGTAGAAAAAACCTGTGACGAATACTGGCCATTGCAGCAAAAAAGCACATTGCACCAGAAATGCAAACCAAAAAAACGCCACTTCCAATTGAAACCTCATCGTCCGGTCTTTGAGCTGATACTTCACTTTGAGCAATTATTGCAGTAACACATGTGCACAATGTTAACATCACTGAAAAACACCAATTATGAAACAATTTTCGCTTCAATTAGCGGTTTACTATTCGAAATTTCCATTATAGAATTAGTTCTCAGCCACAAAAGAAATCCACTAGGTGGTGGGATGAGATTCATTGAGCACGACAATGATGAATTTATTGATAGAACAAAGCAAAGCGCAATCAGAATATAAAACAAATTGGCAACGGTTGGAGTGATACAATCAACAATAACTGAAAGTTGGAATTTGAAAAAAAAAAACAAAAAAAAATGGAAAAACCTCTTCCATCTGAATGAAAAGCAATGTGTGATTTCCCATCAGAATCTATAAACCCACCAAATCGAGCAGGTTTCCAAAAATCACGACATCCTTTAACAGAAAATAAATTAGAAATTCGGCTTGAAATTTATTACCAATTGATTTGCATTGCTCTGAATTGCTTTCTGGTTGAAAAATAAAATTCCCAAATTTATATTCAGCCGTTGAATTTTGATTATAACTGTTGATTAAAAGCCAATCATTTGACAGTAAAGCACAAATAGCCTATAAAAATCAAATTAAGGCAAAAAATAATGAAAATTGGCGTATTATTGATCACCATTCCAGCAGATAAAACGTGAAACAACGCTGATACATAATTGGCATTTTTCAAATCCAATCGGACAAGATATTTTGTTACCACCGCACTCATTCACCTAAAAAAAAAAGTTTAGATTTTTTAATTTGAAGCTTTATTGAAATAAACAAATATTGAAAGAAAATGGGTTTGGTCAATAAATTTGAAAAATGGAAGATTTAAATGAAAACTATTAAAAATCAAACAAAAAAATAGGAAAATATAAATAAACCGCCAGAACAAGTGAAAAATGTGAAAAAAAAGTATCATGTTATTCATATTACATTTTGTTTTTCTTCAATTTCAATGAAAAATGGAAAAAGAAAAAGAAATCGATGATGTTGTGAAGAGGCGAAATGTGTGTGTAGAGAAGAGAGAAGACAAGAAAAATGAATTACCCCGCAGAACATCGTGGCGAGACTCAAACATTTTTAAGCCATATTTTGGCCCTGTCATGAAGTGTTTATTATTGTTTGAGTAAATTAAAAAAAATATTCTCCTCATAAGAAATAACTTTAACATTTTATCTGTTAATTTTTTTTAATTAATAAATCCCCACCATTAAACAATTGAAACTTAAAAAAGAAAGTTATAAAAACTTTTAATAAAAAAATGTGTTAAACAGTTTTTAAAAATCTTTAATTTTGGAAACTAATTTTGGCTATATATGATATAAAAAATTGATACACACAGACAGGGCTCATGACAATTATTAAAAGTTATGTGTCACTATGAAATTGATTGACGCATTTACGGTGCACAGCGCGCAACTTATTTTTTTACAATTTTAATTTTTGTTTTTTTCTGTTTTAACAGTTTTTATCAAAATATCAATAATATTTTCAAACGTTTTTCTGTTTACCTTTTAAAGTACAATTTTTTTAAAGGTAATTTGCTTCTACATCATTTCAAAATGTTTCGTATTGCATCGGTTTGTTAATTTCAAAAACAAAACTGATTTTAAAATCGATAAGTATTCAGAGAAGATCTCTCGGCCAAAAGTTTCGAAGTAACCGTCAACAATCAACACAGCAAGCGGCCAACCCACAAAAACCTTCAGCATCAATTTCCCCACCAAAGTAACTACTTTAAACAATTTTCTAAAACAAATACCATTTATTGTTATTTAAGAAAATCCGGTGGTGGAAAAGGTTTAGCTTTTGTTGGAGTTACCCTTGTTGGAACTGGAGGACTTGTTGGATATGCATATGCTGATCCAGAATTTAGGCATAAAATTGAATCGGCAGCACCACAAGTTAAACCAATTTTCGACTCAGTTCTCGGTGAATCAAGTCTTGAGTGAGTTTAAAAAAAAACATTTAAATTAAGAAAAAAAAAGTGGTTAATTTGAAGAAAAACTAAAAAAACACTTGTTGAATTGAAAGACAAAGTAGTTGAATCGGTTCCCAAAAAGAAGGCGGAAGTTCTTCCGCCACTTGAAATTCCCCCACTGCCGCCAATTGTTGTCAAAGAAGCCATCAATGTTGATCCAGTTGATGTGAAGCTTGACATCATTTCATCTAAACCAAAACCATCCCCAGATGTTGTTTTAGCCAAAAACAACCGTAAGATTTATTATTAACGTTTTTACGAATCATTAGTAACTGAAAAGGAAATATGTTTTTCTAGAGCTTGAAAGTAAACTGAAAAGTGCAATTCATGCTGCAGAGGGAAAAGTTCGTCTTGCTACTGAAGCAAAACTTCGCACAATAAACGCAATAAATGAACATGCGACAGTGTTGAAAAAAACTGTTGATGATGCGCAAAATGCAAATTGGGACTCTGTTACAAATGCTCTTCAAAGAGCTGAAACTGAAGCTCGAGTAGATAGCGGCTATGAAATTGATGGGCGAAATTACATCGACAGTTTGCAAAATGTATTGTTTGTAGCTGAATAATATGTTCGCAATGGCACTCGTTTCAGATTGTTCGTGAAGGAAAGAAAGATTCATCGACATCATCCAATCCACTTTTATTGATTGCTCAAGAAACGGCAAACAAATTGGCCCATCAACTTGATGAAATCAACGCGTTGGTTAACAAATCTCGTCAAGAATCAGCGGTCATGAATCAATACAAAGATTTGATTGATAAATCGCGTAAACAGTTTGCATTAGAAATGAAGAGTATTCTTCCAAATGTTGATGTTCATGCGAAGGGGAAGAATTTGAATGAGGATGAGTTGAATGCTCTTATTGCTCATGCTCATTTAAAAGTCGATCAACTTCGTCGACAGTTAACTGAACAACAAGTTCGAGAAGAATTGCACATTTCAAAAGCTTTAGATGAGCAGAGAAATGCAGATGAAAGAATTGCAAATGAAAAACTTGCGATAGAATTAAATCGACTTGGAAGACAAAAAGAGCTTGATATTGAGAGAGCTGTATGATTTTTTATTTTATGAATTTGTTCATTTTTTTTTCTTTTTAAAGGTTTCTGATAGTCGCTCTTCATGGGAAGGAGAATTAGAGCAACAACTTCGTAGAACAGCATCGGCTCATTCGGAACATTTAGAGCAAGTGATTCGAACTCAACGACAACTTTTCGAAATTGAGCACAACCAAAAAGTGGAAGAGGCAATTCTTCGTGAAAGAGACCATCACAGTAAACAAGTTGGAGCTGCATTAAGCCGATTAGAAGGAATTGAAGAAGCTCTCGGAAGTCGTGTCGCTTTAGACAATGAGAATCGTCGCGCAAAACAATTTTGGATTGCATGCCACAACTTGATTGACACTATTAAACATGGCAACAAAGCTGGAGCCACAATTGACGCGAGACGTCTTCCATTAGAAGAATCATTGAATATTCTGAAAGAAGTTAATCCAGAAGATGATTTTGTCAAAGTTATCATTAATGCTTTTCCAAAAGAAGTCAAAACAGTTGGAAACTATACTGAGCAAGATTTGAAAAATCGATTTGATCAGGTTTTTTTTAATATAATTTTTATTTGTTTTTTTTTCAACTTCCAGGTATACAAAATCGGTCGTCGAACAGCAACCATTGATGAGAATGGCGGAACACTAGGTGCATACTTCTGGTCTTATGTCAAATCATTGTTCCTTGTTGATTTACCAAAAAATTATGGAGACTTGAACACAATTGATGTGCAAAATGTTGACAACATTGAGGTAAACAACACGAACATTTTTTGCTCATTTTTATCGATTGAAAATAATAATATTCAGATTTTGGCCCGTGCCAGATACTTTGTTCAAACAAATGATTTCGAAAATGCTGTTCGTGTTGTGCAACTTTTGAAAGGGCAACCAGCTCGATTGGCTCAAGATTGGGTTGTTGATACGAGATCTTATTTAGAATCACGTTTGCTGGCTCAGCTTCTTGTTGCACACGCAGCTGTTTCTTCGATTCGCTCAACTTATTAAATGATTTTTTTGAATTTTCCAACTTTTTTCTAAAGTTTCAATTACCTTTACTGGTTAATTTTTATTTCAAATCGATCCCCAATTTTTTTAAAGATAAATTGAAATATTTTCTGGAATGTCTTAAAGTATTTCCAAAGAAGTTCATACTTTAATTCAGAATTTGATTTCTTCAGTAGCTTTGTAAGTGTGTTTGGTAGTTCTAGAAGGGAGTAATTTTGTTTCTTTTTGTAATGAACAATAAAGTATTCACGAATTGAAGTTTAAGATTTCTTGAATAAATAATTTTGGTCTGAAAATAAAATTTGGTAACTATTTCATTTATAAAAATGGCGTTTCACAATGAAAAAAATGCATAAAATCCGAAAAAAACAGGCAAGAAAAAAGAAAACGAGTTTTCCGAACATCACCAGTTTTATACAAGTAAAAACCGATTAGAACTTTGTTCCTAAAAAAAAAAAGAAATCCAAGAAAAAAATGGAGAAAAATGAAATGACCCGGAAAAGAAAAAAAACCTTAATGGTGTCCTAGTTACAGAAGTAGCCCAAACAAAAATAATTAATATGGATAATAAAATCTATCAATTTTGAAAATTTGAAAAAATTAGGTATTAAACATCACTTGCTTCATTTTGACTGTCGTTTCGTCGAGACCTGAAAATTGGGCTGTAATTATGATATTAATTAGCCAACGCTCATTTCAAAATTTCAATGTAGCTACACAAGCTTTTGTGATCATGAAAAATGTCATAACCATTATCAAAATGAACAAAAAAAAATGTTAGGCATGCACTTTGCTTGTTACAGTTTTCAATACACACCTTGTTAACCGATTTGAAAGTTTTAGTTTATAGTGAAAAATTGAAATGTTTGATAGAAAGATTAAAGTGCAAATCGAAAATTAGCTGTTAATTAAAACATTATGTATGCTTTTGTATTATTAGTCAGCTTTGATTTTTTACAGAAATTTTCAACATATTTTCAGATGCACAAACGCAAAAATAGAAATTCATGCAAAAAGGAAAAAAAAAGAATAGAAAATGAATAGTTTTTTTTTAAATGAGAGAAAAAAAACGAATATACAAAAGTTATTATTTCAGTTTTTACAATCACGCATAAGAATTGAATTGAGAGTTACTCACAAAAGCGGGCGATAGGTGGATGAAGGGGTACGGTAATATCTGTAATTTGGACAAAAGGATTCATGAAATTAAGATTTGAACCTGCTGATGGTTTGTTGTTGGAATTTGCAATGAGTTCAAAGTGGTTAATGAAAAAACCGGTTGAGAAATGGTTTTTCTTCAAAAATGTTTGTTATAAAATTTTCAAAATTAGCTTTCTATTTCTCCACTTTTGAATTTAATTTTTTGGATTCTTTATGCATATTTAAATATCCGTTGAACTAAAATAATATTTTACCGACATAATTTTTTTCGACAAAAAAATGATTTTTAATTAAAAACTGCTGAAATAGTTCAGAACGTCTCACTTGGATTTGAAAACTCACACTGGTGGTCCATATCGACTAGTGAAACTTTGTTGTCGCATGACAGTTTGCAACGTTGAGCATCTACATGCCAACATTTCACGAAACGGTATTCGAAACTCTTTGTTGTACTTGCAATAAATCAATGGGTTCAATGTGCTGTAAAAATTGAAAATTCCCCCATTCATAAACAGTTGATTTCAAAAATTGAAATGATCATGAACCAAACATTTTTAACTTCAGTGAAGAAGAAGAAAACACGTGTTTAAGATAACGGCGATCAAATTTCATTGCGTGTGCATTTTGCATTTAATTTTTCCTGTGCTCGTCATACAATGCTCACAATAAGATTCTGTTCGATTCTTAAAAACGATGACGGAAAGAAAGAGATTTGAAATATCGTCTGTGATTTCTTTAAAAACACTTTTTATGGACGTCATAATATCAGTAATTTGAGATGATTGCGTTGTTAGAAAGTGAGAATTCACCAACAGAAAAAAATGGGAGAGGAAAAAAAAAGAACAAAAGATCATTCATTTTTTTTCTGATCCCATTCATTTTATTCGAAGCAAAAGTTGGTAAAAGAAGGAAATGCAGAAATTTAAATATTGGCAAAAATCGGAATTGGCTTGTTAACGGTTCCTATTTTTTTTCTCTTATTTTTTTTTTATTTTTTGCGCCAATAAAGCTGAATTTTATTTTTCAAATATGTCAGAACAATACATCTTATAAAGTTTGACGAGTGTCAGAAGTGAAATGAATTTGCAATGAATTATATACGATTTTTGCATTCGAATTTCCCTCAATACATTTATTTATAAACGTCGACCATTTTTTTTTTTTGGTTAACTTCAACCAAAAATTTTCAAATTATTTTATAAGAAATTGTAAAAGTCGACGAACCTATTCGAATATCCAAGCCATAATGTCAGCATATCAAACCATCCAGCAATGAAATTTGGGAAAAATGATTTGATAATAGCGACACAGAAAAATGGAAGCCAACAAATGATAAACACTGACATGATGACACCAAGAGTTTTGCGAGCTTTACATTCGCTTTTTTCGGTTTGTCGAATCTGAAATTTGTTCATTTCCAATTTTTCTTTATTCATTCCCCCTGTTTTTTGTTAAAAAATCTAAAACATTAATAAAGATAAAAACATCAAATTTCAAGTGTTTATAAAATATGTTGTCTGTTTAGGTTATGAAGTGGTTTACTAGGAGTCAGCAACGTTTTAATTTCTTTTGAAATCTTCAAGTTTTATTAAATTTGAAAGATCAAAATTTAGTAGTACAAGAAGTCTTCCAATAAAAAATATTTGGCGAGAAGTCCCTTTCTCGATTCTTTTTTTCTCATTATGCTAAATGTTCGCAAACAGAACTAAATGTGAAATGGAAATGAAGACGATTGCAAATATTTTTCATTACTTCCTTAACGCACTTTTAATATTTTCAATCTATTTTTAATCATCAACAGGTCAAGGAAGAAATTTGATAGTTTAAGCAAATATCAGCCCAGGAAAAAAGGAAAAAAAAAGTTGCTTTACATTTTTCAACATCAATGATGGCATCCCCCCCCCCCCCTTTTTTATCCCCTTTTATGTATATTTTTGAAAATAAAAAATTTGTTTTTTAATGCTGGCCTTTCAAAAAAACTTCAACACAACTAAATTGTCCTCAGCGAAAAGCTCAACTTAATATGGTTTGCCAAAGCGACAGTTCATCGGAACTCGAGTCAGCATCTTTAACTTGTTTGTTGATGATGAGGTTGTATACAAAATTTGATTTTTTTTCGAGCTCTCAAAAAAAAAAAGAAAAAAAAGAGAGCGAGTTGATTTATGATTTCATTAGAAAATTAGTTTTTTTTTACTCCAAGCAGACAAATATTTTATTTTATTTTTTTCTTTTCATTTTATTTAGAAGATTTTTCAATTGTCATTTTAGAGTAAGCCATCGAAATAAGTACCACTTTGAACATTTTCAAGAGAAATTGTCTAGTGGTTTGGCTTACATCAAAGACAAAAAAACAATTTTTTAGCGATTCTTGTTTGGTTTTTCTTTGATTATCCCTTTGGTTTTTAAACGTAATGATTTTTAATATCGAAAAAAAATCAAAAATCAAAAAATTCCGTTGAATTTTAGTTTGAAAGCTGACAGAAAAAAGAATGAATTAAATTGAACTCACTAAAGGTCCTTTTGTTGAAAAGAAAAACGCGCTGGGGCGATGCAAATACTTCCGTTCAAGTTTGAAAAGTCGCGAGTTCGTCGAGTTGGCTCGTTCCTTTTTGGACGGCGGCAAATCATTCAAAAAATCATTGTTCTCCGATGCTGAACGTTGCGTTTTCTCGGATGACTCGACCGAGTTGCAGTGCGACATGAGACGATCCTGGTTGGCGAGTCGTTTGGCAGCTCGCCAAATTTTGATGTTCAAAATCACCATTATCAATGTTGGTCCATAGAATGAAATGATTGTGGCATAAATTTGGTACATAAAATGTGGAATGACCTGCAAAAAAAATTTTAAAAGTCTTTTTTAAGATTTTAAATCCTTTTTTTCAGGATTTTTCTCAAAAATTTTCCATAAGCCATTTTTTATTTGGTTTCCGTTTAAGCGGCAAAAAATGGAGCTTTTTCCCCGCTTCATAGTTAAATAAATCCTCAAACAGTGAGCCACATTTCACACAAACTATTTTTTATATGGGTGGCCTGCGAAAGCTTCTTCAATGCGTTCCTTTATATGAATCTATCGAGGGAATTCACACTGGAATTTCTTTTCACGTTCCTTTTTTTCTTGTCTCCCTTCCTTTTTCTTTTTGCTTGTGCTTTATTGAAAAAAAAAATCACTTGAACCAATTTAAAAATAGGGCAAAAAACAAAAAGATGAACAACTTCAAAGTCCAGCTGTTTTCTCATTTTTTTTTTCTCGGCTTTCTTTTTTCTTTCTTCTTTCTTTTGGCTCCGTTTATTCCCAACTTTAATGGAGCAGAATACATTGAGATGGGGCTGAGAAACAAAGTTGAACCAGAAATATACGTGGCATGAATTGATCTTGATGGATATTTGAGACAAACTTTGTCACCAGATGTGAAAAATTTGTGAATCCCGGGAAAACACATGGAAGAGACACCAATTTGCATCGATGAGAATCCAAAACTAATCGTTTTTTTTTCTCGGTTTTTTTCTTTTCTTTTTTCTTTTCTATGCTTAATTTCTTTCCGGATGGATTAAATATTGCGATAGAGGCAATAAATAATTGAATACTCACCAAATTGTCTTATCTGATCATAGCTTTTCATAAGAAAAAAGCCGATACAAACACATTCACATTAAAACTGCAAAACGTCAACCATTATTGACAATTTATTACGACTCGTTTAACTATCTTCCTTCAACTCAATTTTTCATCAGTAAATGATGGGACGTGTTTGCTTTTTCAGTAAAAAAGCTTACATCGAAAAGAAATATTTTAGGCTTTTATTCGGTTAATCGCTAACTGCGAAAAAAAAGAGCAAAGTTAAAGCTCAAAAAATCACTTTAAATGGGTTTTGGAAAAAAAAACCGTTGAGCCAAAAAAATGACTTCTAATGAAGATTGCAGAATTTTTTTTCGGTCAACTATTGAAATTGTAGTTTAAATAATGTAATTTCCACTTGATTAACTTCAATCTTTAGCATTTCCATTTTTTTTCGTCGATTTTCAAAATAAAAACTCCCTCGATTGTTTCATCTCATTTTTCACCATTTTTTTTTCTCGATTTACGTCGGAAAAATCGGACCAAGTTTCATTCTCACCAAGAAAAAAAAGAGAAAGAAAAAATAAGACGAGTTTCGATGCACCAGAGTGTCTTCGGTTTCGAGTATTCTAATTTTTTTAGAGCAAGAAATCGAAAAAAAAAAGACGAAGAAGCTGAAGCCAAATAAATATATTCACATTGGTCGCTAGTGTCCGCAATGGTTTCAAATTTCAATCTCAGTGAATTTAAAACAACTCAAGGTTATAAGGTCAAAATGCTTCATCTTTAAAAAAAAATTGTTTTTTTTTTTGAAAATTGGGTTGCATTTTCATCAAGGATAGCATTTTTTTTTCTAAATGTATAGATGGGAAAGCTGTTCAAAAAAGAGTTTTGAAGCGCAAAATGGTAAAATTTATTGCTTGGAGATTTTGACAATGAAGCTTTGTCTTCGCGACAACAAAATTTTTAGCTTTTTTGTTATTTTTTACTCACGTGTACACAAATTTGTTCAATTTACCAACCTAATGACACTTGCGTGTAGTTATTTTACATTTATTTTTTCAAAACTTGTTTTGTTTTGTTTTTGGCGGTTGAACACACACAAATAAAACTTTACAAAGAAAAAAAGAAAATAAAAGAACACCGTAAAGAAGGACTTGTTCCCCTTTTGAAAAGCTCATTCATACTTCCAATTCGTCGTTTCTTTTGCCCACTGCAATGCTTTACTACCTCTATTTTAGTTATCCGTCAATCAAGACAATTTTAATGGGGGGTAGCGCAGTTTTTTTTTTTTTTTGCTGTTTTCTCATTTTTCGTTCTCTCATCTATCTCTTCAATTTTTTTCTTCTTTGCCTAACTGCCATTTCCATAACTAGAGAAAAAGCATCAAAACCTTGAAATTAGGTGGCCTACTAAGACGAAGTGCAAGAAGGAACGTGTAGCTCCCAAACACAAAAGAGGAGGCGAAACAGCCACAAGATTAATGTGTTTAAAAAGCATATACACTCGGTCGGTGTACACCAATCAAAGTTTTGAAGCCGGTGAATGAGATGGAAAAAGTGAGGAGAAGGAAAAAAAAAATAAATGGGGCTGACTTCATGACTTCAAAAATTGATCACCATGAAGGCGGCGGCTGAAATGAATAGAACCGAAAACCGACGTTTCCTCGTTTAAGTGCAAGTTTTCTGGGTCAATTGAAAAACATTTCTGGTAACATGAAGGAGAAAAAAAAGTGCAATTTCAACAAATTTGCAATCGAACATAATAGACCCATTATTTGAAAATTCACATAAAATCTTATGGCTTACAACAATAACTGAATTGGGTTCAGTGACACCAGCTGTTTGGAATTATGATTTTATAGGTTTGAAAAAAAGAGGACAAGAAACATCGAGGAAAACAATTTTTTCGTGAAATTAATAAAATTCACCACATAAATTTTTTTTTGTTACTGCTGTAATTTCTTGCGACATCAAACCAGTAAAATATCAAAATTTCTTCAAAACCCGATTGTCTGCTGAACACACAAATGTTACCTGACAAGTTCCTGAATCATCTGTAGTGCCATCATCCAACAAATCGGCAATGACATGTGATGAAAATCCAATTATTGCAGCAATTATCCATACCAGTGAAATGTAAATCATGATTCTTTTGGTTGTGCGTTTTGGTGAGTAGCGAAGGGGCTTTGTGATAACAAGATATCGATCCACTGAAATTGCACAGAGGTTGATGATTGATGCGGTGCACAATGTAAGATCAGCAGTTGTATAAAATGAGCACATAAATCTGAAATTTTCAGTTTTTAAAGTTTCCACCCAGCGACATGTTTTTTCAATTTGTCTTTCTTCTATTTAAACTCATTATTTCTCAACTAGCCAGAATGTTGTTTAGTAAAGCTAAAGTGTTCAAATGTTTTTTTTTTCTAAGTCAGTGGTCCCCCCCTCCTTCCACCCTTCAAAATTTCCAGTTCACAAACCACAAGCGAAAACAAATCGTAAAAAGCACCAGTCAAAAAGAGTGCCTACCGATTTTATTGCACAAATGAACTTTCGAAGGCCGCAAAAAGCCAACATTTTTTTCTTCCCTCCCTCCCCATCCCGAATTCTCCTTTAAGGTAGCTTCTCCAATGGTTTTTTCCAGTTTTTCGAAGATTACTTTTTGGTCGGAAGAAGAGAACAAAAAAATTGAAAAAAAAAACCGACACATTTATTCGAGTAGACGAGATTTTTTTTCCGTTCTTAATACTTTTACATTTGTCTCCCCTTTCTCTCTTTTTTTTTCCTCATCTTTGAAGATATTAGATTGTGTATTTTTGTTGGAAACGGGCGCGCTTGTTTTTTTTTTCCTATCGGCATTTCCTTGCCTCTTTCATTTTCATCTCTCACATTTTTTCTCATGGTTTCATAAACGTATTTCAATTTGAGAAAACGACAAAAATGGGAATGATCGAGACGTAGCTATTCGCATTCTTTACGTTTTTGAAATTGTGGCAACGGATCCTTGTTTTTTTTCAACACATAAATGGCCAAAAAAAGAAACAAGTTGTTTTTTTTTTACTAGATGCTTCCGTTAGAAAATTTGATTTTGTCAGCTGTTGGCTGTACATAAAATGTATTATGATCCAAAAAAAAAATCATCAAAAAAAAAAAGAAAGTATTTGTGTTCGAAAATATTTGAAATAGCAAAGCAAAAGCCCTACCTTCCCAATGGCCACCTGTTAAACATTAAATCAATTAATGCTAATGGCATGACAAAAAGGCCAACAAAAAAATCGGCAACCGCCAGAGAAACCAGCAAAAAGTTTTGTGGATGCTTTAGTTTTCGAACCATCATTACTGCTGAGCACACCATTGCATTTCCAACCGTTGTCATCACAATCATTGCCACAATTAAAACAGCCAACATTAGTTTTGGCGTTCCATTAGTCGTTGAATATCCAGAAAAATAATTTTGAGTTTGAGCTTCATCATAATGTCCAATATCATCAAACTCTTTGTTGCCATTAATTGAAATTGTGTCAGGGGTTTTTGAGACAACAAAATTGACGACACGTTGAGTGGCTGAATTCTGAGGCCATGGTGATGTTATTGGAACGATAGTATAAGATGAGGATGAGAATGGAGAGCTTTCAACAGATACACGGCCCATTTCACCCTTTCGTTGTTTTCAACTGCTGCCACCGCATAGACCACACAAAAACTGACTGGCTTTTATTGCCCGCCGCCGTGTTTTTTTTTTCCTTCTTATTCCGTTTCGCTGACTGCCACTGTTGCCTCTGCTTCTGCTTCTGCTTCTGCTGCTTTCGTTGTTAACGCCACCACTTCTGCTGTTGCTTCTACCGCTGCTGCTGCCGCTGCTGCTGCTGCTGCTGCTGCTGTTGCTGCTGCTGCTGCTTCTGCTGGTCGCGGATGCTTTCGTCTTTGTCAGAAGAAAATTGTTTCGTCTCACGTTTACTTTTCTTCCCACCCCAAAATTCAATGGGCGTGGTCACAATTGTTGTCTACGGTAACTGAAAAAAGTATTTTTTTTAAAACATGAACTTTGTTTCTTGTTATGAAATGCAACAGTGCAACGCTTTAACTAATGAAGAGTTTTATTTATTTTTTTTTTGAAAGCTTGGACTCGTATTTTTAAAGATTTGATTTTTTAATTTTTTGAACTTTAAAATATTTTCTTTCATTTTAAGAAAGTACCAGAAGTTATGAAATAAATATAAAATAACATTTTTCAACCTACAAACGGAAAAAAAAACAAAAGAAACAATAACATTTTTTACATTTGTTGGTCATGAATTGCGAATGTTGAAAGGAAAAGAAAAATGTTAAAAATGATAGAATGATTCTGTTAAGAGTTTCATCAATCATTTTATATTGTTTGTAAAACCATAAAAAATACAAAAAAACCGATAAAAAATCAAAACAAAAAAAAACATGGAAGAGATCTGAAAATGTAAACACGAAAACATACATTCAATTAAAAAATAATGGAAAAATTTTTTCATGTTTTTATTTTAATGGTTTTTTAAAATGTTCGAAATATGATAAAATTTATATTATTTATTTATTTATTTTATTATGGGTTTTGACAATTTTCAATCAGTTTTTCTACTGGACATTTTTGAATTAAATTAAAGACATTTTTCAATAAAAATCAGCATTTTTTTTTGAAGAAACATGATGCGTTTGAAAAAGACCAAAATTATTCTATACACTATCAAATTTCACTTTTCAAGGAATAATTTTTTGTAGATAACTTTTCTTCTTAAATAAGAATGTATGTTACATCATAATTAATAAATTATAACCTTCTAAAGTTTATTTCCGATTTAAAAAAAACGAAATGAAAAACATTCTTGTTTTGACTAAAAAAAAAGTTTGTTTTTTTCTTGTGGTATGACAGAATTTTTTAAAACTGTTGTTTTCATTTCTTTTTTTGTTGACTTTTTTTTCATAAAAACTTGAAGGTCATAAGAAAAACAATTTTATCTGAAAAAAACAATCTCAACAAATCCAGACAGACACATTACGAAAAACATAAATTAACAAAATTGGTCTTTGACTTCTTTTTTTTTCTGAACAAAAAAATTTATGATCTAAAGCCACTTTGAGATTCAAACAATTTGTTTCTCAGATATTAAGGAATACAATTGAATTATTTAGAATTCGGTGAATATTTGAAGAGAAATTATTTTTCTTATTATCGAAAAATTGTGATAAAAAGGTACAATTTGAAGAAAACGAACAGACATAGAAAAAAATTAAGAAGCATTTGTCTTGAATTTAAAAAATCAGATATCACAACTGAAATTTATTGATACGCCTCTGCCCAACTCAAAAAAAAACCAAATTTCAAATAACTTGTTATAAAAATTTGATATTTTTAAAAAAACAAGAAAACAAATATCAATAATATTTTTCTTGTTACAAATTTTTGTTTTCATGATAGTTCTGATTTTCTTTTGAAATAACATTGGAAAATACAAAAATATTTTTGCCATCAAGATTGGTTGATCAAAAGCCAAAACCCAAAAAAAGAAAAAAAAAACTGGTAAACATGACTTTTCTGGAAATTTTGTTTTGATATTGTAAATTTTTGATATTAAAAAACGGTTTCATTTTAAAACGTTGAAAAATTATCACGTTTTTTTTTTTCAAATTTCTTTTAAAAGGAAAAAATCAATATAAACATGTACACATGAAATTGGCAAGTGCGAGTTTAACAAAAAAAACATAATTATAAGTTTTATTTAGAAAATATCAAGATCTTAATTAAGTTAAGGTAGACGCAGTTCAAACAATTTTCCTGAAAATGTAAATAATTCAATTAAAAAAAAAAAAGTTAAAGTTCAAAAAAGGGAAACAAACAGCAAGTTGGAACAAGAAAACGATGTTTCAATTTTCATCACTTGAATGGTCAACTTGAATATTTTTTTATTTAAATTTATTTATTCAATAAAAAATGCAAAAATAGAAAATTAATAAATAAACAATAAAATTATTCGAGAATGCATGAATTATTTAAAATTACCTTTTAGAACCGACAGTAGTTCATTTGTTCAAGTTCAATAATTGAAAAAACCAGTAAACATTTACGGACATTGAGATTGAACACAATTTAAAAACCGGAAAAAACGATTTTGTGGTTTCTCGGGGGAGAAACTCCACAGGTAAATGGAACACGCTTTGAACTAGATTTTAACAAACTTTTTTCCAGCTGATGCTGTCAAAAAATTCTTGAAATAGATCTGTATTTTAAGAATGAAAAAAACAGAAGATATTAGTTATTTACGAGGCCAAACCGAATATCCCAATATTTTCAAGTGCTTCCGGAAAAATATGAATGGTGAAAGATTTTATCTTCTGAAAATAAGAAATATGTGTTGCATTTCAAATTACGGATATAAAAAACTTCATCTTCAAAATAATCCAACGAAACTACAATAGTTATGTATATACCTACTTTTTTTTCACAAAAAAAATATACATTTTCTCCGTTTTTCATTATTGTCGCGTTGCTCTTTATCTTAAATTCATCAAGTATAAATTCAATCGATAATAAAAAAGAAATTCTTTCTCTCTCTTTTTTCTTCAATGATTTTCATGTTGTAAATGTATGTACATATATATTCGATATAACAAAACAAGTAAAACTTGAATAAATTAAAGAATTATAATAAAGCTGAAATTAATATTCATAAAAAAGTCACGAGCCATTACAGACCTCTTTTCAGAAATTCTAGGTTATGATTTATTTTTATAACTTTATTTTAATTAAACTTGTTTCACTTTGTCTTTAAATTTTTAAACATTTTGCAGTGTAGAAAATAGTAAAAAGTTAATTTTTATTTGATTTTCACAGTTCAGTCGAATATTTTTTTTTAAAAATTGATTCAAGAAACTTAAAAAAGCCAGAAAAAACCGAAGGTTATTTCAAAATCTACAAATATTTATTTTAACGAAATTGGAATTTAAATTGAATTCAAAATAAAAAAGAGAAGAAAAGAAAGCCTAATTTGATTATGTCAGTCTTACTCTTGTTTCATCCGAAAACCTTGTTGCTTGTGTCAAAAATACTTCACTTTTAAAAAAAAAAAAGCTTCAAAATTGAACGAAAAAAATGCGTTTTTGTTTCATCCAACCAATACAATATGAAAATGAACTTTTTTGGGTTTTTTTAACGTTTATTGTAAAAATAAATTTCTAAATTCGGCTTAATACAGATGCTAGGTTCAATGTTTACGCTTTTCTTTGTTTACAAATAGACAAAACCTGGCAATATCCAGCCATGATTTGATTTCTTAATTATTTTTTTCGGCCTTGAAAATTGTTCATTCGTGTTCCGTATTGAATGACAAACGTATTACGATTATTTTTTTGCTTCACTTCAATATTTAAACCATCGATTGTTTCGACTTTTATTTTTCAGCCAACGCAGTCGTTATTTGATGCACTTCGTCTGGCCGACCACGTGTTGTGCCCATACGAACGTCGATATCAAAATCGAAAATATACTTGCAAAAAAGACAGTCGAACAACAAAGACACCAAAAACCGCCAAGTCAATGCCAACACTTCTTGAGGACAAGCCATCGCCATTTTTAAACTTCAATGCTGAATTACCAAATGAACATGGCACTTTTTCATATTTTTCAACAAATGATGTAAGTGAAATTCAGTTTTCTCGAACTCAAAGTTTCTCAATTATTGATTTGCTTCAAATTTTAACAACATTTAAAAAAATCCAACAAAGCCATTTTATTCTTCTCGAACTTAATCGAATTATTTGCTACCAATTTAACATTTTTTAAATAAAAAGCATAATAAATTGTGTCGAGATATGTTCCATTCATGTCGCATTTTCATATCATTTTTATTTTATTTTGAGTCATTTGTAAATAAGAAAAAAGGAGACGCTTGAATGAAAATAAACAAATAATTCATAAATATATGTAAGTATTTCTTCATTATGCAAAAAGGAAAAAAAACTGCCCAAGATTACATTATTATCTTTTTCGAAAAAAAAAGAAAAAAAAAAGAAAACATGGTTTTCCATTGACACTTTTGGGTATTCTCTTTTTTGGTTATCCGATGGGAAAACGTTGAGTATTTTGTTGTTCAATTGTTCCAGTTTTCTTTTATTTATTTTTTTGATTTGTTTATGTCCCATTTTGAAAATTCCTTAGTGATTTATTTTTCTTCAAGCTGTTTTTATTTCATTTTTTTATGTTATGAAAAACATTCGTTTTTTTTTTAATTTCAATACTTCATCCGCACCATCTATTTTTGTTTTTATTTTTGTTTTTTTTTTCGTTTTATTATTAAGTGTGGTCCCCTTCTGCTTAAATGGTTTACACATATGAAAAAGTCAGTTTCACTAGAAAAAGAAGCTCAAAAAGATGATTAGTGGATTTTGACATTAATAGATTGGAAGCTTCCAAGATTGAAGGACTTAACAAGCTGGAAATCGTTGTTGAATCACTGGTTGAAAAAATTCGAATAGGGGAGAGCACTCACGATAAAATTTTCAATCAACTAACTGAACGTGACAAGTCATCAACTTCTAAACATGATATTAGAATTAAATTCAAGCCGATGGTCGATAAAGAAATAAAAGCTGCTGCTGGATGTTTTCCAGTTATCAAACCATCAAAACAAGTGGAAGAAAAATAGTCCGGATCCATTCCGTATATTTTGATGACCCACACGTAAAATAGATTTAAAGCCTCCGCTAAGACTATTTTGATATTCCGCAAAATTGTTCAAATTAGGAAGAATTTAATACAAAATGCGCCACTGTAAAAGACTCGCGCACTTCGTGTGACAAAATAGTGTGAAATTTAAAGAGTGTGTTACAGTGTGCTGGCACGAAATTTGATGGAAAAAAGCAAATTTGGGAATTAATCATTTTTGAAACCTTGATTATTTGTCATAAAAAATCAGCTTGAAAAAAAAGTGAAAATTGGTTCCTAATTGAATTTCTTTTTTGTATTTCTCCTCCATCAATATTTTCTTATTATTATCCGTGGGTGCATGAAAGCTAGGCTCACAACATGTTCTCAAAAAAAATCGGAGACAAGTGTGTGTGTAAGAAGAAAAAAGTGATATTTTTGTACGGATCAATGTGGACTATTCTTGAAGGGGATCAAAGTACAAATAAGGTAAAACTATACTTTCACACTCTAAGTGGATATCTAACACAATTTTTTCCCTCATTTTTTCTTTTTCTGTTATATCAGATATTCAAAAGAAATCTTATATCAAAAAAAAAAAAAATGATTTCAAGTTTATACATTTTTTATACTTTCAGTAATGCATGCATGAATTTGTGATATTTAGTTACAAACTTTGACCGAGTACTTTTTCCTAAATTTTTTCTGTGAACTTTTTTGGTTGTTAACTTTGAAAATTGATTTTTTCACTTTGAAATGTTTTCCTTTTTTTTTCTTTTGTAAATAATTTTTTTCCGAAGATCTTTTTTTTTCATTTTCAGAGCAAAAAAAAAAAAAAAAATTAAAGCGGATGTTGAAAATTCGACACGAAAAAGAAACTTTTTTTTAATTCTAGTGTCAACATTACATTCACCAACATACTCTGACTAGTATTCGAATTTTGTAAATTGTTCGGCTTGATTCGGTGCAGCCCAAAATTGACTTCCGAATTCTCAATTAGGTCCTCATCAAAGAAAAGCGAAAGGACGCCGTTTTCTTTGTCACGAGAGTGGTTTGACGACACAGTTATTTTTTTCCATGCTTACTTATGACTGATTTTTGAAAAAAAAAGTAAACAATTAAAATACCACCAACGTGAGGAAAAGTGACAAAGTTATTTTCGGATTTCGCCCCAATCAATACAATGAGCAACAATATGGTGAGTGAATATATTTATGGGTCCGTGTGTTTTTTAAAGATTTTATTGAATGGAAAAATTAAAAATTGTTGTCTTCCTTTGTCAATTTTTTTAGTTTTTCTAAATTTTGAATAAAAATTGAATAAATTAAGTTGAAAGTCTAATCAAACACTTATTGTTTAAAAAGCGTTTTTTTTTGTAGTTATTAGCTTTATACACATGTGTATTAAAATTGTACTTTTTTCCCATTTATATATTTAAGCATAGTCTAAAAATTGGAAAATTGTTTATATCTTATTTCCATTGATGAAATGTTATAGGTAGAATATTATCAAATTTATTATTTAATAAATGTTTTTTTTTAGAAATTGTCTCAATTGTCTCATTTACTTTTCCATGATTTTTGTTGTCTTAAATGAAACCATTATTAGAATGATAACTTTACAAACGTTTTTTTACGTGATCAGTTTTCGTTTTAATCAAAAAATGTTCATTTAAAAGAAATTCAAATTTTGTTTGTTTGCTTCACAGAAAATGTTGTTGTGAACAATTTTCTTTTTAAATAAATGTAACGGATCCTTCCTTATTTATTTTTCTTCGATTCTATGAATTCATATTTTTTTCAAATAACTTCAAGGTTAATATAACCTTTTGAGAGAAAAAAATTAGTATGTCTTAAGAAGTATTTTTATATATTTTTTCTATTATTTTGTTATAATCCAAGCACTAGATTTTCCTGACGTTGGATGTGAGATTAACTTTTGTTCGTGTGAATAAAAGAAAGAAGAAAAAGACAAGAAGAATAAATAATGAATCGGATTTACGAAGTGACTAATTATGAATTTTATGATTTTTTTTTTCTTTCCATAGAAGACTTATACATTTACATACATATCACTTTACAACGTTTTGTGAGTTTTTCGAAATTGAATATCGTACTTCTTCATTTATTTTTTTTTTCATTTTTTCTTCTTTTTCATCTTTTTTTTTTCAAAATCTCAGAGTCTGTATAAGTGGCCGTCGAAAATTTAAGAATGATTCGGATGATTCACTAATCACACACCCGTATCAACCTTCAGAAAGACTCCAGAAGTTTTTTTTTCGGGTTTGTCTCCAAAATGAATTTCAATCATCTCAATTTTCCTTGTTTCTTGCTGATAAAAAAATTGTCCAATTTCTGTTTTTTGTTTTTGTTCAAAACTAATTCAAAAAATGAAAGGAGATTGGAGCTTTTTTTTAATGTTGGTCTGCACGATAGACGGCACACTCCGTATCAATCTTCAGAAAGACTCCAGAAGTTTTTTTTTTTCGCTTTGATTCTATTCGCGTGTGCATGCACTCGAAAATTATTCAATTCTCAGTATACATATTCGCGTGTTTTTTTTTTGTCGAATAGCGATTTCTTTTTTTTTATTAGTTTGAACCAATTTCTATGAATATTCTAAACCTTAAATATGTTAAATTTTGAAAAAAAAAAAGGAAATGTAAACAATAAGGGAAAAAGTCTAGCAAAAACTAAGCTTATTATGGTTGCTGGTTTTTTTGCGTTAGAAAATATCAGAAATATTGAAAATGAATGGTTGTGTGTGAATAGCCAACAACCTTATCCAACTTACATTCATTTTTAATTCATTTTACAAAGAAAAACTACTTTCAAAATTATTTTTTTTTCATTTTCTCTTCCACATTTCGTTGTTTTGTCGTTCACCTCAAATCAACTTTTTTTTTGCGGAGTCACAAGACTTTCAAACTTTCCTCGGCACATTGTTGTTTCATTTTAATTACACTTTTCCCTTTTTTTTCAACTTTCCGGATTGACATGTAACAATTCGTTTTAGCTTTTGACTTAAAAATAAGTTGAATACTTTTTAAAAACTTTTTAATACTTTTTCAGTTACGTTTCAAAATCTGAATGATGAATTTCTAATTTTAAATGCTGGATTTAAAAAAAATAATTTGAATTTTTTAATAAAACATTTTTCCAATCAAAACTTTTTCAAAAATTTAATTCGGTCTTTCATGATATTAATTCATAATTTTTTAAATTTCATTTTGAAAAAAAGCGGATGTCGTTTTTTTAAAACATCAACAATATTCATTCTTTGTCAAAACATAAAAAAATTAACTTTCACAAGGAAAACTGTCGAAATTTTTTATCGCGTAGAAAGTTTGCACAATATTTCAATTTAAAAAAACACCGTTGAACATTATTGCATCTACAAAATAAAATTCCATATAAGTAATAATGTTTGTACATTATGTACATATCCATTGGATTTTAGAATGCTTAAATTCGGAAACATTGCTTACTTCCTATTTTTATTCTTTGATCGAACAGCATCGTTCAAAATGTATTTTTTTTACACGAACAAATTAATTTTTCATAAGCAATAGTTAGACTATGTGTGGATTTTTTATTTGCTTTTTTCTTATTCTTTTTGAATGAGCATTTAATTATCCACGATAAGAACTGAGTTTTTGATGTTTCACATTTTATTTGATATTTGTATTTTATCAAATAAAATATAATAGATTATGATTTATTTGTCTGAAAACATAGACTAAGCTTGTTAAAACGTGTTCTCAAGAGTGTATTTGTATTACACGTAAAAGAAAAACACTGCCTGGTTAGCTCAGTCGGTAGAGCACCAGACTCTTAATCTGGCTGTCGCGGGTTCGAGCCCCGCATCGGGCTTAGTATTTTTTTGGATTTGAGGTGGTCAAAAAACATTTAACTTTGTTTTTAAACTAAATTTTTTAGTATTTTTTCAATCAATTTTTATCACCACTTTTTCAAAGTATTTTTAGTGTAAAGAAGACGTATGTTAATATCAAACTTTTATATTCCTAAAAGAAATAAAAAGTAATTAGATTAGTTTTTTTGAGTAATAAAATATTAGGTTACTGTTTTGTGAACTCAAAAGTGCGTTAGATATTTTTCGACTTTTTTTCGTCTTTCGTCGAACTCACCCCTCCAAAATTAATGAAAACAGCTTTCCTGTTCCTGCAACTTAAAATTAGGCACCGAGGAGCAAAAAATGAGAGTGAGGAAAAGAAAAAAAAAGATCCAAAACACTATTAAAGCCAATATTCATTCATAGGCAGCCATCGCAATTTTATTTCAGTTCTATATGTGTTTTTCAGTGTCCTCTTTACTACAAATTAATGTTTTTCAAAAAAAAAAAAAAACACATTTTCAGTTTGCCACTTTTCTTGTCTCTTTGATGAGCTCAAGAATCCAGAACCGTCTTGTTTCCAACAAGAAAAACATGTATAAATTAGAAGCGAGTACATACACAAACCCAAAAATGTTCTGCCTTGTTTTTCATATTGCTTCAAAAAGATTTTTAGAACACTTGTCTTTTTTTCTTTTTCCCATTCATCATCATATTCGCTGCATCTATTTTTTTTCTTTTCCACCAACGTTGTCGTCGTCGCAAAAATTTTCATGAGAATGGTGTGACGCCGCCGCAGAAGGGACCACACATTTTATTTCCCCTCTTCGCCGCAATTCATTTGGGTGACTAGAAAATGTTTTTATTCATGAAAAGTTATGCTTTTTCATATGCGTTTTCATCGCAAAATTCAATTGTGCAGATTGACTTTTACAAAAAAAAAAAAAAAAAAAAAAAGTTCAAAAATGTTTAAAAGCTTTTTCCTAGAGCATTTTTTTTCGTTTTGTGGAAGCTGCTCAGTCACTATACTTTCTTTTTTCTTTTTTTTTTGTTGATGCAGTTTTGAATTACATATATTGAATTTTTTGTTTTTTAATCTATGTTTTTGAAAATTTTCGGAAAAAACGAATATTCAAACTTTTTGACGTGAACATTTTCTGTTAGATATATGTACATATATATATTTTCTAACTACTTTCTTTTTAAAAAAATTAACTAATAAAAAAGAGGGGAAAAAGTATTGGATTGTTCCCGTCGTGGTTCAATGTTTTTTAATGAAAAAACTAAGGTGACTAATAGAAATTGAAAAATCAGTAGTCATGAATTTTTTGCACACCTAATTAACGTTAGAAAGCAACAGAAACAAATGAAAAAAAATAGGCAAAGAAAAGAAAAGAAAGAATAAGAAGAAGCACGACGATTTTACACATTCACGACCTTTTTCCTCCATTTAGTCTCGTTTTCATTTAAAACGTTTATTGTCCTCATTTTTACTATTGTTTCTTTCCATTTTTTTCATTTGGTTTTTTTTTCCGTTGCTCGACTTTTTTCCTTTATAAAATCTGGCAAATTTTAAAGTGTCAAAATCTGGCAAATTTTTAAGTGTATTTTCACTAGACAAACCATACTTTTAAAAGAGCAAAAAAATTGCAGGTGAAAAATAATTAAATTTTTCGACGGTTCAGCTTTTCCTTTTTCTTATTAATTCAATGTTTGAACTCATCTGAAATTTTTCTGTTGCTTTTACGCTGAACAAAAAAAATTAACATAATTTCGAGCTTTTAAAGTGAATTTTACTTTTCACAATGACAAGCATTAATGATTGTTTCAATTTGTCGCAGCCGATCCAATTGTTTGGTAGACTAATTTAACATAAAAATGAAGATTAACCAAATTTAAATTCCATCACCATGTTCGTTTTTTTTAAAACCATTTTGAGAAGAAAACAAACGCCATCCTCTTTTCTCTTCTTCTTTTTTTTCCTTTTTTCTTTTTTTGAGGTCTTGTTCACTTTTTTTCTTCTTTTTTCACTCATTTCATCAATTCCGGCGAGCTCCGTACATAGATAATGTACACATAGCCATTAACTAATTTCTTTTGGACATCTTTTTTCTCTCTTTCTTTGGCAACTATTATGATGTGAATGAATGTGGATTCTATTCATTTTATGATAGTTTTATGCTTTTTTTTTCAACTTCCTTTCATTATTCGCTTATGTGATTTTTACTACTAAAATTTCAGAACAATTTTTCTTTCTTTTTTGTTTGATATTTTGGCCAATGTTAAAACTAAATAGTAAATATACATATATTCCTTAAAAGCCTGTAACAAAATGCCGAGATCATCAATTGATGAGAATATGCTTCATGTGGACTGGAACGAAGAGGTAACTCAATTTTTTTTGATGATGATTGTAAGTAAAATGAAAAAAAAATTAAATTATTAAAAAAAACAGGATTTTTTTGTGCTACCAGAATTATTATTTTTCGATATTTGAAAAAAAAAACCAAAAAAACAAGTTTGAAACAGAAGCTTTTGCAAACCAAGGGAATAACTTTTTTTTTCCACTACCTTTTCAAGATGACTGCACTAATTTTAAATGTTTTTTATTTCATCCCACAAAAACTCCAAATGGTTTTCATTGCTCGTTATCTTCTTCATTTTCGCTTTTACATTCATACATTCTCTTGAAAATATGTGGTAGTTTCGAGTTGTTTTTTTTTTCTTTCATTTTTATCTTCTTTTTTTTTCTCTTTATGTCTACTTCTCTTTTCTTTCTTTTTTTGAAGAAATCAATTCTCAAGTTTTTAAATTTCATAATGGGAAGAAAAATTATTCTATTTTAAGTGAGAAATAACAAGAAATCAAACCAGAAAAACTAAAAATGTCTTTTATTTTGCAATGAAAACTGTCGATTGTTTGTGGTGAAAAATCAAACTACAAACCTCATTTGAGGTTTCTAATCCAATTTTGGATATAAAACTTAACGTTTATTTTATTGGAAAGTTATACAAAATACAAATGTTGCTTTTTTTTTTGATTAAAAAAATAATATGTCTTTGTTTTTTTTTTCTGGAAAAGTTTATGATGAAATAGAATAGTTAATGAAAACAAGGAAGCAATCAAAAAACAAATGTTATTTATTTTTAATAACAAAAACAGAGAAAATAAAATTGGAGTTTGGAGAAAGCGTTTTGGGCTTTTGCTTTGTTACGGTTGTTTTTGATTTCATTTTCAACTAGTTTATACTTTTTTTGATCACCTAAATCTTTTTTTTTTTTTTTTAAATATTTATTACCAGAAAATAAAATTGAAACATGAAAGGAGAACAACAATATGAGCATTTCAATGAACAAAATATTTTGAATCGAATTTTCGAGTTTTTTCTCCTTTTTTTTGCATTCCATTCCCTTGAGAATATCAAAAAAAAAAAAAAAAAACTTCAATCTTTCTTGTGGGCGAATATTTAATAATGTCTGGTGGTTCAAAAATGAAACGAGAAAAAAATATTGAAGGCACGCTGATTCGTCTTTTTTTTTAAATTTTAAAGTTTCAATTCGTTTAAAACCTTTTACGCAAAAATATAACTTTAATTTATAATTTAAAATTCATGACAATAGCTTTAAAACTGAAGTTACAAAGATATTTCATTTTTTTTTCAGTTTCATGTTTATAAATTTATTACTTCTTTTAGGTTTTTTTTTCGAAAAAGTATTAATTTTAAAAGTTTTCGATTTTTCAAAGTTTCCGATATAATTGCTTCCTTGTTGATTTATTTGAAAAACTAGCTTAGAAAAATAATTTAAAAAATGTTTTTTGGTCGAAAAAAAAACTTTTTTGTTAAAATTTCTGCAAAAAAAAAAAACAAAATTTTTTTGTACTCTTCTGATTAGTCATAACGATTTAAGTAATGAAAAAATCAGTTTGTTTTTCTTCTTTTTTTTCATGTCGAAAAAAAAGCGCATAAAAGTGTGTTTATTGGAGTAGCACTAGAAATATCAAGCAGCACCAATAAATAATTTATGTAGTTACATCAACAAATAAAAATAGTGAGCTGCTTCAGTGATTTTTTAAATTTTGTCGCCTTGTGTTTTCTTTATTTATTGTGTTTTTTAATTCTAGCCGTGTGTATTGAATAATTTATTTTTAAATGATGAATAAGATTTAATGAATAGATGTAATAAAATTATATTTTGATTCTTTTTTTTCTTCAATCAGCTTAGATATCAGAAAGCTGAATTAATATGATAATATGCACATATTTATTTATTCCTTGTCTGTGCTTCTTACAACTATTTATCAAAAATTCGTTTTAAATGAACACATTTAAAAAGTTTGTATTTTATATATACAAACTTATTAAATAAGTCATAAACTTGAATGTTTATGATAGCTTTGCTTTTCATTTTTTCATTAAAAATAGTAAAAATTATATTTTAAAAAAATTTGTTAACACAAGCTTTTTTTCAACTTACAATTAAACTGTTTTGTCAGATTTTTTTTTCCATTAAAAATAAATTGTATAATTATTTTGCGGAAATTTCTGGGATTAAGTCATTCACTAAGGATCTTATTATTGAAAAAAAAACGTAACACATTCTATTTCGTGTTTTTATTTCAAGCAATTGATACAATTGCGAACAAAAAATAATCTTGCGCAAAAATTAAATGCTATTTCCCAAAAAAAAAAAAAAAACAAAACAAAACAAAACAAATTGCTTTTTGATTCCCTTCTTCTTTTACTTCATTAAGTGAAAAAACCTGAAAGAGGATGAAAGAACGAATCATTTTCATTTTTTGTAGACAATTATAATACATTTTATTTGAAGGCTGCTCGTCTTCGTGCAATGGAAAATCGTACTGGATCAGTTGGCGACTGTACCAAGCTTACAAATTATCGATCCAATAAACCAAATCTTTTTCGACGAAGGTTTTTTTTTTGATTTAAGCTCAAACATAACTATTTTAATTGTACTTTTAAAGATCAACAAGAAGAAGAATTTCGAATGCTCAAAGACTTGCTGACCTGGAAGATTTCATCAATAGAAGGTGGGTTTTAGCTTTAAAAGTACAACTATGTAGCTAAATTTTATAAAATTCGTACTCAACTCAAAATTCAAATAATTAATCGAACGATTCGAAAATTAAGCTTTTTTCAATTGTTTAAAAAGATTTGTTTTAATTAAATACTATGTAAATTTTCATTTCATTGAAAAAAGAAAAATATGAAAGCATGGTTTACGAAACAGGATTTATGATGTTTGTAAGACTTTTCTACGTTCCATTATTTTTTATTTTTTATTCCTCTTGGCATCAACAATTAATAATAGAAAAGTGACAAAAAATTCGTTCATTCATACCGAATCGATTTCTTTATTTTTCCGTAGGCTTACGAATTGAATGAGCATCATTTGACGAAAAATTTTCACAGTATAGCAGGAAAGTTCACTGTATTAAATAATGCCGTGATTTTT
The DNA here is from genome assembly GCA_963572285.1 of Caenorhabditis drosophilae. Lineage (NCBI taxonomy): Eukaryota > Metazoa > Nematoda > Chromadorea > Rhabditida > Rhabditidae > Caenorhabditis > Caenorhabditis drosophilae. The sequence continues at coordinate 7,884,292 of OY751565.1, forward strand.
TATTAATTGATTTTCAGATTTTATTTCAGTCGAACTTTTTAAATCTGTAATAGGCATTTAAAGATCATTGAACGTTGTTAAAGTTTTCAAACATTTTTTTCAAGGTTTATTGGTAGAATTTTCCTAGTTTTCTTAAAATTCAATGATGTTTGAAGTTTTTATGTTAGAGAAAGGTAAAAGAATTTATGAGAAAGTTAGGATGGTTCCACTTAATATATTCATTCTGGGGAAAGCTCACAGAAGACATTTTTAAAGTTATGATTGGAATCACGTTAAATTTTGAAATGCTTTCCAAGTTTTCTTCAAAAAAAATAAATAAAAATAAGGCTTTTTGGTTTCGTAGAAAGCACTATTAAATATCCGGAACGGGAAAAATGACGATAAAATAATTTTTTTTTGATACAATGCATATTGTATTCGCTAAAAATACTGTAAAAAACAAAAAAATAAAAAATCGCTGAAACTTTTCAACATTTAAATGTATTCCAAACGTTTTTTTTTAGTAAATTATTCAATCAAACTAAACAAAACTGAAATAAATATTAATGGTCTTCTTTGAACTTTATTTGATGCTTTTGTTTCTTAAGTTCAGATTTTGCATTCAAAATTGAGGAAACAAAACGAAAAAAAACAGAAGTGAATTTTGTAACGACCTCATTTTTTATTAAATGCAAAGAATAACAGATTGTGTTGCTGAATTAATGGGAGCTGAAAAGTTGACGTCAAAAAGAGAGGGAAAAAAGAAGGAGATCAAGAAAAAAAATTCAAAAATTGTAGAGCCTTTTCACTAAGAAAAACAAAAACCGAATAGTTTGTACGATTTTCATTTCTCAATAAAATTCAAGTGAAACAAATGGTTTATGGTCATTTCTGCAGTCCGACTTTTTACAAGTGAGTTTCTAAAAATTAAAAATTCGAATGATAAGCATCTGAAAAATGACGGCTGAAGTTTTTTTTTAAAAGCAAGGGGCTCATAATTTAATATCAAAATTGTTTTGAGTTTTCAAAAACTATGAAAGCACAAACCAAAACCAAATTCTTTCTAAACCATTAAATTCAATGTAGATGAACGAGAGAAGATAATTTTGTAAAGGAATTCTTTCTTCAATTATTTTTCTAGCAAACCAACGCCATAATTGAAAGCTGTGAAAGCACCAGGCACTCAACAAAAAAAATAATTTAGTTTAGAATACGCTGAACAAACCAAATTTTTTTTCAAAATTTTCAAATTTATTTATTTACGAAACACCCGAACGTTTTTTTTCCCTGAAGTTTCTCATGATTTTCTTCATTGTTGTATGAGTCACTGTTTTTGGTTGGTTTTAACTTCAAACCATTTTTTTTTCAGTTTTAAAGTGAAGGAAAATTTTTTAATTTCAAATATATTCCGAAAAGTTTCGTCTTTGAATAGAAAATATAGTTCTTTTATCATAAAAAAGCAATTTAATTCAAAAAAAAAAAGTTATTAGAAGCCTGTCAAAGTTTTTTTTCATTCTTTCAATGCACAATTTTCGATCTCATCTTGTTTTATATTTTCATGTTTTTCTTGTGGCAAACAAACCAGCTATGAAACATTCAATTTCACATTTTATTTCTAATTTTCTTTTTCTTTTCTCTCGTTTTTTTCTGTGTAAAACTTGATGAAAATATGTAACGTGTACTTGACATTTTTAACTTATTTATGAGACATCGCTAACAAAATTCGCTCACTTTTTTTTTTGAATTGTTTCAGCCTTTTTTCAAATGAATTACAAACGCTTTACATTTTTTCTTTCAAGTTTTTCAAACGGACCTCTGTCTTTTTATTTTTTTTTCTAGTTGTTTTTTAATTTCCCTTTTTTTTCTTTGAATCATTCTTCAAATATTTTTGTAGTCCCGCCACTTTCAAAAAATTTCAAAAAAAAAAAAAACAAAAAGCTTATTTAGTTTAAATTAAAGTGAATTGAATTTAGTTTTTTATCTATCAATATTTGAATTGTAAAAAAAAACTGGAAAAAAAGCAACCGGTGGATTCATTCATTGCTCTCACTACTATGGTTTTCATTCTGAAAATGAATCAATCATGAAGAGAAAATGAAGAAGGAAAAAAATGTCGTGCGAAAAAGACATTACAAAAAAAAATGAGATTGCTTCCCCCATAACCAATTGAACCTGCCAATTTTTTTTGAGTCTGTATATGCAAATGTGGGCGACAACCAAATATTCGCGTTTTGACGTGAGAAAAAAAACAAAAATCAAAATTGAAAATGATCATTTCACTCGGCACCCGAATACTCGAATAGAAAAATGCGCGAAACTCGAAAGTATCGAAAGTCGCTCATCAATCGGGTTAGCTATAGTATTCCCAAGTTTCATAGGATTTATCTTGATTACATGAGAAGGTTGGTGAACTTTTCAAATTCAATTCAATTTTGAATCAAATGAAATTTGCTTTTTGAACAAAAGCGAAACTCTTTTTCGTTTATTTTTTACTGGAAAATCTTGATAATCAGTTTTTCCATCATAGTTGAAACCTTAAGTTTCCGAAAAAATTTTTATAGCTTTAAGCTGTTTAATAAAACAATTTCCACCATTTTATGAGCTCGACTTTTCTACTTCCACGTTTTTTTCTTCTTTTTTTTTTGAACCAACTCAAGATTACTGCTTATATAAATATATCCTTCCATGTATTTATAACATACGCAATGAATCAGATCGGTTTTTGTTCATGGCAGAATGTGCTTATGCACATTCATATATTTCATCGAAAATTGTCCAAAAAAAATTGTTGTTCGTCTTTTGTTGAGCCACTTTAACCAAGGAAACGTCAACTGTGGCTGTGAAAAAATATAATTTTTCACTTTTTTGTTCGCACGGATTTAATGATTTCCAAGAGACATTTTTAACAAAAAAAAACAGTTTAATCTTCTGCGCTTTTTTTCTCTCGATAATGTTAAAAAATAGAGAAAGTTATTTTGTGTGAAAACTTTATGGTTTTTCTGTTGCGTGCGAGTTACACATTTTCATAACCTTGGAAATGACCAAAAGTTTGTTCTTCAAAATATTCAACATAAATATTTGATTTTTTTTCCAATGATGTCAAAATTGTATCAATTCCTTCTTTTCTTTTTTTTTTACTTTTCTTGCATTTTTTTGCTGTTTCTGTTCTCTTTTTAATATTGATTGAAATTGAAAAAAAAAGTTTAGAAAAATAAAAACATTTGAAGATTTTTCTCAGCAGTAATTCACTAAAAAATTTTTCTGAGCTTTTAATTAAAAAAATCAAAAATGATTCTCGCGTTTTTTTTATAAATTGACTTGAAGTCGTTAAAATTTAAATATTTATTTCGAGTTTAAGTTGAAAACTTCTTTAAAAAATTACGTTCAAATTTTTTTTTTCCGAGTGAATTATTTTGACCATTTATTGGCGTTTTTTGAGATAAAAAGTAACAAAAATTGTGACAATGATGGTTGGTTTTAAAAGAAAAATGTGGATGAGTGCGGAAAAATTCTGACGGAGACGCGAGCGGTGAAGGAAAAAAAAAACAAGGCAAAAAATACGAGAAGATCGCAATTTTTACATAGACAGAGCCACACAACACGCTGGCTCAACTGAAAAAAAGGCATGCACGCAATAACAAATTAGAGCCGTATGTGTGTGTGTGTGTGTAATGTACATACATATGTGCAGCTATCTTTTTTTGTTTTTTGTTTGCTTTATGCACATTTTTTGCACATGTACTAAAAAAAAAAAAAAAAAAAAGAAAGTTTGATTCGATTTCGGATTTTAATTTACACTGTTTTTAATCAGTTTTGACTCATTGGAAGTTAATCATTAATTTTTGAAAACGAGAAAGCTTAAAAAAAGCGTCAAGGAAATTGAAAAAAAAATTTGTGTTAACTTTTTTGTTTATCGAAGCTTTGCAAGGATACTAAAATGAAATTCTAATAAAATTTCTGCTTTTTTTCTGATCAATTTTTGAATAAAATGAGTGTCAACAAATATTGATTCTTGATACTCACCAAATTTGAATCCCAACGGAATTTAAGCAAAGCTCTTATGTGTTTAGCTTCTTTTTTTTGTGTTTTCTATTTTTTTTTCTTTCTTCACAATATCGTTTATCATATGTATTTTTCTTTCATTTTTGAATTATTCAAAAATCTTTCTCGTTGTTTTTCTTTTGTTCCATCATCAATCCGTAATCTTTTTTTCGCATCATCACGTTTTTATCTTTCTCAAAAAGTTTTGGCATTAACTTTTTGAAAGTAAAATGGAAGGATTTTAATGTACACAAGAAAAAGTTTGGAATCTAAGTTTCCTTTTTTCTCACTCACAAATAAACAAATTTTCTTATTTGTGCCCATATTTATGTATTCACACGTTTTTTTCCTGACATTTTCTTGACAAGCTTTAACCCTATTTTTCGAGCTGATAAAGAAACAGAGCCCAAGAGAATGAAAAAAAAAACATTTTTCACTTTATTTTTCCATGTTATTTCCATAATTATCCAAAAAAAAGAAGCAGAAACAAAAAAAAATTAAAGAAATTAGCGTCGTTATAAAAAAAAAATCTTTGCTACATTTTTTATACTCTCAATTGTAAGCTTGCTTGAAAAATTGCTTGCCACTCCTCTTATTTTTTTTTCGCTTCATTTTGTTGCTACAAAATGTTTTCCTCTTGGTATCGAGGGATAAAATAAATATTCTACACAAAAAATGCAATAATTTGACAGAAAACAAGGAAGGAAGGGGGAGGGAATTGGGGTTGGGCAGTGAAAAAAAAAAGAAGGTGTCCTATTTTTATTGATTTTTGCATGAACAAAAGAAGAAAAAGTTTCCTCCTGATTTTCTAATCCTTTTTTTGTTATTTTATACTTCTCAAAACTAAATAAATTCTTGTTTAATACTTTACTATTAATGAATATTCTGGAAAAAAACAAGTAATTCGAGTCTATTAAAGAAAAAATATGTATGTACATAAAAAAGGAAAAAAAATGCCTTCTCTTTTTTCCCTTTTTTTCTCTTTCTATATGTTCTCATTAAATTTTCGCATTACTTTTTTTTACTTTTTTTAAAAACAAAAAAAAAGTTTTGGTCAGCTTGTTGCTTCATCTTTTCTTATCAAAACTACTTATAAGGTAGAAAAAAATTGTTAGATTAGTGTTGGCCAATGTCAATTGAAACAGTGGGGCAACGGTTGAATGTTGGCCAGAAGTTTGTCGCTGAACATGTTGAACGAGTTCGGCACGCTCAGGCTTGGGCTGGTAGGCAGTTAAATAAAGCGCAACAATTTATTCGGGAGCTATCTGTGTCTCAACAGGATCCGAAGGATATTTATTATCAGTAAGTTTGGCTTTCTATTAATAGACTTATAGTAACTTTAATATTTTGTTGGCTCCCTGCCAAAGCAAAATGTTAACTGAAGAATGTTTATTTCACTTAAGACATTATAAATTTAAATTGAACAAATTGGTTTCTACGAGTTATCAAATTTCAAAAAAACCGCTTAAAAATGTAATTTTTTATTTTATTTTCAAAAAAAAAAAGGTTTTCTTATAGCTGAAATCAATATTTTTAATTTCATGGGAAAAATATCCGTAAAATTTTCCAATTTTGTTTGAATTTTATTTTCAAAAAAAAAAAAGACAAAAAAAAAAGTTTTTTTCGAAATAAAATCAAAAGCAAAAGCTGAATTTTTTCCGCTCAATTTGAAAAGGAATGGGTCAAACAAAAAGAAAATGGCATGTTTTGCGATCAGCTGAACTAGAATATTCAGCCAAAAAATTAAAAAAAAAAAAGCGAATTTGTTTTTTTGTAACGCATCAAATGATCTGTTCTTTGAGCATAAATAAACATTCGTTTTAAATTAATTATTAAAGGTTTAAAATAAAACTTTAATAACTAAATTTTATAGGAAGACGATTCAGAAATTTTTTTTATTTTTTCAAGTTTTTAGTTTTTTCGATTTTTTTCATGGCTTTTCCTACCAACTAAAAAAATTGGTTCAGCAGAATAATAAGTCATTAATTATCCAAACTGAAAAACAAGTTTCTCATAACTTTAAAAGTTGTAATTCATAATAAAAATGAATCATCACGAGTGTTTTTCTATGAATGTTGAAATCCATTTTTTTGTTTCAAAAAAAAAAACAAAAGTAAATTCACATGATGTGGAAAAATTTAGGGCAGACAATTTAAACTTTCAGGAAATGGAGGGGTTGCCTTCATAATAATTGTTAAACTTATTTGAAATAGGAATTGCAGTTAATACTATGTAAAACATAAAGGAAATTGTTATTATGTTTTGCTCTTTTTTCTATAAAAATTATTTCAAGTTGTTTCAAATTATGAAAATTGTATTTACAGCAATTTTCAGCAAAAAAAAACACCACTTTTAAGGAAAGAAAAAACAAAACTTTGAAGTTATTTTTAATTTTCCAACTTTTTCCCACTTCAAAATTTAAAATAAGTTGGAAAAAGTGAAGAAAAGTGAATCACTAACATCGCCACCTTCATAAATTATTACCAACAAAAGAAATGTAACTTTTTTTCAAAAATCTCCTTCACATTCTGAAACTTTTTGAAAAAAAATTGGAATTATGTGAATTGTTAAATATGCATTTCTGAAGGTTTTCGTGATTCAAGTGAAATTTGAGAAAAAAAATAGTTGATTTTTTCATTATTTTCAAGAAAATGAAGAAGACGTTAAGTAAAATTTTGACGTTTCTGATGTCTACGTATCAGTTTACAATAAGTTTGAGACGTTTGTTTGATACTTTCTTCTTTAATTTGATCAAATATTGCAACGAAAAACACGAAACATTTTTAATTAAAAAAATGTGTCATTAGAAATCTTATGAAAAAGCATTCATCAATTTTGTATTTTTACATTCGTTTTTTTTTTAGTTTAAGAATGCTCTTCTTGAAATCCTATCACTTCTTAGCTGAACTCAAGTATCATAGGCAACCAATTTTATTTTTCAACAAAATAAAGATAAATTATCATTATCATCATCACTGACTTTTTTCTTTTTTCTCCCTAATTTTTTTTTTCAATTTTAAAAATTTTCCCAGAAGGAAGGCGGCGCCACCGAGCCCTTCACTCTGCGGCCATGCGATTACTTCATACTGAATATTAGGCGGGCATTGAGAAGGCTGAATTTGGGGTGTGTGTGTGTGTGTGTGCTTCTACACATTGAGTGCACATAGTCATTTTTGTTTGTGTGTGTGTTTGGGTCTGTGTGTGTGTGTGTGTGTATGTGCGTTGTTTGTGTGTTTAGAACCCGACGGCTTCTATTTGTGAGTGTATTAAAAGTGTTTTTGAATGTTGTTATTTATAATTGGAAGTTGACTTAAAATTCTCTAGCTCTTCTGTATTATGATGACAATGAAAACTTGTCGAAGTCGCAGTGCTCGATTACGTCGCCGAAAAGCGTAAGTGAACTGAATCATTTATTTCTCTTGTCTTTCTCATTTTCCTTTTCAATCTCAATTCCAGCTTTTAATTAAAGTTATTTTCATCACGTTTTAAATGTTTAATCATTGAGTTTTAAGGCTGATAAAAATAGCTTTTTTCAGCCTTTCCATTCAAAAAATATAATATATTAGACATAAGTTAGTCATACCCATAGTTTTTTTTTCTGAAAATCAACTGCCATATTTTAAGCAGTCATTAGTGACTTCCCATGGGAAAAAAATTGCTGAAAAATTTCGACGATGATACGTCTATATGTAGATTTCAATTAGCAGCTTACCACTTTTTTACTCGTGTTTTCGAAAATAGCCAAACGCAAAAAATTGTGTTTCATGTTGAAGTTGGTTAAAAAAAATGACAAAACGCTGTTTTACGATGAAGTATTGGATACTAAAAAGTGAGTATTGAGTAGTAGTAAAACTGGAGAAAATTGAAAATAGGCTCATTTATTTTAGTTAACGGGGGTGCTCTAACAATTTTTTTAACTTCCTCCTTTTTTTCACAGCCACCTACATTCAGCTTTTGGTTTCTTTTTCTCCATTTGTTTATAATGAAAGGGTCAGTCATACAAATCTAAAACAAATTTTTAATAATAAAAAAGTCGCGATTTGACTTACAAAGAGATATTTTTTCATGATTTCGTTACTTGAATAATACATATAAATGTAGATATACATGTATTTATTGTGGATAATATATTGAATTACAATTTTTTGATAATCAAACTGTGTGCCTGACATGAAGAAAGTAACTCACTGCACATTTCTTTTTCATTATAAAAAAAAGTAATCAGGTTATATGATGGCATTCATCTCATTTTTTTTCTCTTTGGTTGAAGCAATTGAAAAAGAGAAGAAAAAAAAATTGAAAAACGGACGCAAAGAAAGCGGAAAAGAAAATTAAAAATAAATTGTTTTTATTCCTTTTAAAACAAAAACAGTTTTTTTTTTTTGCAGAGTACAAGCATCGGACGGGAACTTTTTTGAAAGGGTCACAGCTCCAAGTGATGCTGAACCAGGAAAAGATGATGAATTATATACTATTAAAAACTTGAGTATCAATGGAGATCGAAAACAAATTGAGGTTTGTCCAACATCATTTTTTGCTGTTCAAAAACTTTTATCATCTCATTCATTTTGTCTCATATTTCATTTTGAAATTTTAAACAACAAAATGTTCAAATATTTCTCACAGCACAAAGTTCAGTCATGGGAAAAAAAGCGAGAAATAATGCAAGCAATAAAAAAAAACTATGTCTGAAATATTGGTTTCAGGCTCTTTATGTTGAAGCCTTGTATACAATTACACACAAGCTTGGTCAAGGAGATGCAGAAGAGAGTCAAGAAAGTTTGTACAAATATGTTCGAAACGCGTTTCAAGGAGATGCCGAGCTACACAATCTTTTGATGGAGAAAGCAAAACAAAATAAAGTTTTTCTTTTAAATTATTTTTCAAAAAAACAAAATTACAAAATAAAAAATAAAATTCAGCCTCCATCAGTTTTATTGAACGTGCTCTTATTAGAAGCAAAAGATTTGATTGCAAAAGATGTCAATGGATTCAGTGATCCATTTGCCATGATGGGAGTTGTTCCCGGTAGACGTGAAAGTTTGCAAGCTGTTGAGAATTGCCACCCACAAGAAGAAGAGCAGGATACAAAATCGCCAAAAAACTTGGTAAATGAAACCAGTTTTGGGCAAATCAATACATTTTTACTAATAATTTAAGCATAAAAAAGATGGATTGATACATCGATTCGGAGGATCATTTCGAAGGAAAGTTGGCGGCAAAAAAAGTGGAAAACCTTCTGACTCAGGAACAATCCCAGCAAAATTAATAAAAGCAAGCTCGGTGCAAAAAAAGACATTAAACCCAAAATGGTCTGAAAGGTTTCAATTCATTGTTGAAGATGTTCAACGGGATCAGTTTCATATTGACATTTGGTTGGTTTAAAATTAGTTTTTGAATTATTTGAAACTGATCCTACACTTCCCAGGGATCATGACGATGAGGAACAATCAGTTCTTGACGCAGTCTCATCTCTCAATCAAATATCCGGCGGTTTTAAAGGACTTGGGCGATATTTTAAGGAAGTCACACAAAGCGCAAGAGCAAACTCTGATGATTGCACTGATGATTTTCTTGGATGCATCAATTTGAAATTGAGTGTTAGTTTTTCTTTATTTTTTTGGTTTTTTTTAATCACTTTCGTTTTAAAATTTCAAACGAAAACAAACAGGAAACTTTAGGAAATTCCACCGGATGGTTTCGAGCAATGGTTTACCTTACAACCGCGCTCAGAAAAAAGTAAAGTGTCAGGTCAAGTGAAATTAAAGGTTTATTTTTAATGCAGTTTATATTAATTTTTTTCAACCAAACATGTATCATTTAAAGGTATGGTTGTCTACAAAAGAAGAAGGGCGAGCCAACGAGGATGACGAGCTTCTAGACGTCAAAGAGCACATTGAATTATTGAGGCAGTTTGCTCTTTACGAAATCCGTCAAACTGGTCAGCCGGTTCGGTTTTGGGATGGTGTTTATCCAGAACGAGCAATGCTTATTTTGCGTCAGCATGCAATTCAAGGAGATTTGACAGATGTTCATACAGCCATGTGTCGCTGGCTGGCTTATCATTCAATGATCCCAATTGATATTTCATTCTCATTGTTGTACAAGACTCTTCAGAAGGTTATTGATAAATGGCAACCACTGACTTTAGATAAGGTATCTACACATTCAAAACTTTAATAAAAAATGATGAATTATTTTGAAGGAAGAGGAAGATATGTTAACCGATTCATTCTCATCATTCGATTCGTATTGTAAACGAATGATGGTCGATCATCGTAACAAATTTGCTCCAAATAAAAGAAATAGTGGAGAAGAATTTTCAAGTCTCATCAAGTAAAATAGTTTGGTGATATTCAACATGCAGCCGTTTCAAATTTTCAGATGTATGAAAGTTTTGCGCGATTCACCGTTTTATCAAAAGTATTTGCCTTACAAACGCCCGTTTCATGCTCACATTGAATCATTAATTGTGGTTAGTTATTGATTTTTCGACAGTTTCAAGCTTCTTTTTTTTTCTTTGAATTTTCAGAAAAGCGCCGAAGAATTTATTGATCGAACAATTGAAGAAATTCAAGATGAAGATCCGTGCAAGGAGTTGATGCGACTGCTGAACATTGTAAATGCTCAATGTGCCAGATTTCTTCATTATGCTGCTGTTATTCGAGAAGTTGCGCGAATCGATTATTCTCAACTCACATTAAGCACATTTGATAAAATGGTAGTTTCAAGCCAAATTTTCAGATGAGAACCAACATTTTCAGATAACTGAATATTTAACATCAGAAATGATGAGTGAGAAAAAAATGGATCTCAAATCACAAATGCGATTATCAGCTGCACAAGATCCTCCAAACGAGGATGATTTAGTTGACTTGATACGAATCCACATGGCATTTCTTGAGCTTCGAAATTATCGTTTGGCAAACCGAGTGTATTGATTGAATTTTTCGAAAAAGTGTTCTGAAGATATTTTCAGGCGAGTCAAGGATGAAAGTGAATGGTATGCGATTTTCAACAAAGGAATCAAGAAATTTCTTGAATTGGCCAGAGAAAAAGCATTGGCTCGTGTTCATTTGAGTTGTCAATTAGACATGCCAGTGATTCATACTTTTAGAATTAATAACAGAAATTGAATGAAATTTTTTTTAATCAGATTTCCACATCTTCAAACGACATGCGTCATTCAAGCAGTCACATTGATATTTGTCATATTGTTGAGCAATTAACAGTCTTTTGGGAGCGAATTGATATCAACGAGTTGCCGCTGAAAATTGATTACACCAAATTGTTGGTGGATATTCTTTGCGAAATCGTCACCGTTTATACACAAAAAATAATATCCAATCTCGAAACAGAAGGTTTTACGCAAGAGCTTCAAGTGTTTGTGCCGTCTCAACTTTTGCAATTAGTGAGCGTTTTCAGCTTTGAAAACGAAGTGTACCCTTTTTTGGCTATTTTTAGTTATGCGCAGCAATTAATAATTGTGAGCAAGTGCGGCGTAGTTTGATGATTCATGAGAAACTGCACTTGGATGATTTGGCAATCGCCTGTGAAAGGGATGGAACAATGAATGGTTCACCAATGTGGAAAGCTGAAATTGAGAGTCGTTTAGAGCAATGTGACGCAACAATATGTCAAGAAATTGACAGAATTGTTGAGCTTCTCACTGGCCGATTGTTACCACAAATGAAGAAACATGTGTTTCATTTAGCGTGGAGTCCCGCTGCACATCCAGTTGAAGATTCTTTAAAACCTCTCACTGACATGGTCAGTTTTGAAAATTGTTTAAGCAAATAAATACTAAAAAAAAGTTGCAGCTTGATATCGAGCTGTCAGCAGTGCACAAAAACTTGCTCCACAAGAACTTCCTACGAATAATGGGATCACAAGTGGCAATCGTGGTGAAACTGCTCAAAGACTGTGTTGATGAGAACACCGGCATGGAACCATCATTTTATCATCGACTGTTTGAAGCATGGCATGTTCTTGTTGATTTTTTCCACGCTGGTGGCAAAGGATTATCGATGGAAGCACTTGAAACCAGCCCAGATCATGTGGTATGATGTCGTGTTTTTTGTGAGGCAATATTTTTCAACAATTTTTAAAGAAACTGGTCAAAATTCTATCATTGAATCAAACTTCTACAGACCAACTTATTGAGAAATATTATAAAGATTTACTCAAACAGCAGGTAAAGAAAAAAACTTCAAAATTCATTTAACAACACTATTTCTATTGAACTTGTTTTCTTTACTTTTTCTATTATATTTTAATTTCGCCTATAATTTATTTTTTTTCTTTCAAAAGCTTGCGTAATAGTCTCTTTTTTTTATCGCAATCACAAAATTGGTTTTTCACCTAAATTGTTTTTTTTTTCAATTTTGCTAACAACACGCTGTCTTCTTACACTATCGCAAAAGTATTAACTGATTTGAAATTTCAAAAAAAAAACACCGAAACCAAACCCAGCAATAAATCTACTCGACCCTATTCACTTTCTTCACACGTCTCCTCCACACTTTGAGGAGATTAAAAATGATTTATCAGGCAATTACACTCAAAAAACATTTTAGGCTCTTGCTGATCATCAATTTGGAGTAAGTTTGGACGTGAGAGCAGCGAAATTTACTGCAAACCCAAACCAAAAAGAAAAATAGAAAAAATAAATAATTTATTGTTTTCCACCATGTCTAGATTGATGAATTTCAAGTCTGAATTTCCGCAGCTGCCTCATCGTTGTTTTTTTTCGAAGCTTTTTCGATTTTCCAAAAACTCAATTCTCAGATTAAAAAACGTGAGAAAAAATGCAATTATTTAGATGAGCTGAAATTTGTTCAGCACATTTTTTCATCAAATCTTTTAAAGTATCAAAAACAAACCTTAATTGTTTTTTTTTCAAAATTGTTTTTTGCATGGCTAATATCTGTGCTAGATTTTCGCTTATTTCATGTGTCCATAGAATTGTGTTATAATTTAAAAGCTTTTCATTGAATTATCAAGATTAATTTCAGAATGAAGTGACCGAATGCAAGTTTGGTATTCTCAATGTTCGAGCATATTATAATGCCAGCGCTCAGACGCTTGTTCTTGACGGTATTTTCTTTGAAAATTATTTCTGATAAGCTTTCCACAACGAATAAATTCAAATAATTTTCTCGAGAATCATCATTTTTTTTGTTTCAGTGATTGGAGCAAAACAAATAATTGCACTTGACTCGAATGGGTTGTCCGATCCGTTTGTTGTAATTGAACTAATTCCGAAGTTTCGCTATCCCTCTGTTCCGGTTGTTAAAACAAAAGTTGTCTCAAAAAGTCTCAATCCGATTTTCGATGAGACTTTCGAATTGTTAGAATTTTATTGTTTGTTCTCTTTCGAAACTTGATTTTCAGTCATATCCCACCGAATCCGCCACCAACGGCAATGCTTCACTTTACAGTAATGGATCACGATTATCTCAGATCAAATGATTTTGCTGGCGAAGCCTTTTTGGAGCTTTTAGATGTTTGTTTTTGTTGTTGTTGTTGTTGGTTTTTAATAGAAAATCTTACAAATTTTTCAGGTTCCTGGGTTTGGAGTTACTGGAGGAAATACTCTACGACAATTTAACTTAATATTAATTCAACCAGTTTCAAACAGTAAGAAAGGCACAAAGCGTGACTTTGAACAAAAATGTCTTATTTTCAGCCAAAGAGATATTAGATGTTCTAAACAGCCGAAAAGAAGATAAAGATGCCGTTGAATTTCTTCGATCAATAAGCACAGTTTATTGATTACTATGAACATTTGAGCAGGATTGCACTGGATATAGATTAAATAATTTATTTGTGATTTTTTTTAATTTGAGAAAAACGAATTAACTGCTTGCTTGTTTTCATTATTAGTTTCTGAATCAAATACGTAGTAGCTTAATTATTTTAACATGTTGATCTCAGTTTCGTGACCAATGATTTATTAAGAAAAATAACTTTCGAAATTGTCTGATTTTGCCGTAGTTAAATTTTAACTTTCATGCTGGTTTGTTGAAATTGATAATGGAAAAATATTCATTCATCTTTTCAATTTAGCCATTTCAAAGCTTCGGAGTTGTATCCAAAAAAATAAAGCGAACAAATATGAAAAATAAACAAAATTTACAAACAAAAACAATAAAAATAATCTTGAAAAATAAAAAGAACTTATGCAAATTTTAAGAAAAACCAAAATCGCACATTTTTTCACAGGAAACTCTCAAAAGTTTTTCATCTTTTATTAGAACACAGTTGGCGCACATCCGGATCACACGACAAAAAAAAAGAAGAAAAAGAAAATGAAAGAAAAATGAAAAAGCGACAAAAAACCAAGAGCCAATAATAGTCAGCTGTTACTTGCCAACACTCATTTTTTGACATATTTCATGCTTGCCATTATCAACCAAAACCCAATCGATTCATTTGCACATTTGATAATATAGAGCTCGATTGATATGTCAGCCTTATTTTGATTTTTTTAAAAACCACTTTTTTAGCCGTTGTCTACCCATTCGTTGTTTTTCTTCAGACTCATAAGATATTGATGCTTGAAAGTGTTTTTTTCATAAAGAAATACGTAGAAATTTCTGGTTCAATGAACGACTAAAAAGTTATAAGGAATTTTATATATTTTTTTTTGCTCTATGTAATAATATTTGCCCAAGTTAAATGTGGTTTTTTTGGCGGGAAGATTCAACCTTCTTTGTCAAGTATAAACAAAAAAAAACCGTTTTAATTTCTACATAACCTCGATGTAATTTTACTTTTTGTTGGCAATAATCCAAAATGTCCTTTGATTGAAAAGATATGAAATTCATCATATTTCATCAATTTCAAATCAATACGCATAAGTGACTGATTCGACGCTCTACGCCATTCTTAATTTTGCGCAAACAACTGTTCTTATAAATGGTGTGTAGGGTTTCCGAGTTGTGTAACGTTGTCCACCATTGAACGTCGCCGCCAATTTAAATTCGAGTTCATTGATTCGTGTTGTGAGCCATTGAATCGGTTTTTTATTATCTGATTTGTAAGCTGACATCAATTAGTTTCTGATAGATTTGCGCACCAACATCAAAGTTCCAGTTGGGGAAGTCACAACAGTTGCTTTTGAATGATTTTGGCGCAATAAAATATTTTCGATGGCAGAGTTGATTGGACGCTTCATTTCTTTTTCATCTTTTTTCGACATTTCTTAATGATTCAACCCCATACATATTTTTGAGAATTGTTCAATTGGTAATCCTCCAACTAAATATTCTTTGTCTATCTTCCGTCGTCGTCGTCGCATATGTCTTTTTTAGGATTATCTTAATTTCATTCATTATTCGAAATTGCGTTAAAAATTTGAAAAATATTTAGAAAAATAATTGAAGAACATCAAGTTTTTCATTTTTAGTTAAGCTTTTTTTAGACAAAATTATTGATGTATTTTGATTAAAAAATATTTTCTTCAGAATTTTGAGATGTTATACATTTTTGTTTAACTTATCAACTTGATGGTTGTAAAATGTGTTTTGTCAAATTGAACACAATTATGTTTGTTCAGAATTTGTTTTAATTTAAAATGTATGTATTAACATCGCCTCTCATAAATACATATTTCTAAAGAATCAAAACTCATCGGAAGGCAGCAGTTGTTCATTTTTTTTTATTTTCAGATATTTTTATAGATTAGGTTTATACCAGATATACTAAAAAGAAATTCAGTTTTAAAGCTTGAAAAAAGATTGGGTTAATGTTAACATTTTTTCTTTTCTTTTTTTTCAAAACAAAATACAGCCAAAATATGATGGTTGGTGACGCCTTTTTTATATTTTGCTTTTTTCTTTCGACTTCTTCTATCAGATAAATAATGAGAACATCTGTGAAGAATATGCTTGAGTTCTTCTCGGGTCGTTAAAAATTAGTCTTTCATTGTTCGGCTCTCAAAAAAATAAAGTTGAAATGCTGAGAAAAAAATGTTCAAAAAGTGTGGAAGCGTAGGAGTCGAATAAAAAATGGCAATTTATTTAATCTCCTTATCGTTTTTTTGTTTTGTTTTGTTTTATTTCTTGCTTCTTCTGCCTGTTGCATGAAACACTTTTGATCAGTATGACCTTCTCCTTGGCTCTTCATCTTCTTTTTCAATTTTTTTTTCAATTTTCCAGTGACTTGATACTATTTTACACTCAGTCATCCGCACGCACTAGACATTGAATCTCTTTTCGAATTTGCTATTGACACTTAATTTTAACATTGCTTGCTTTTTCTTCAGCCACTAAAGTTGTTGTTTATTGATACATCTTACATTCTTCTTTATTTTTTTACTTGTTTTTTTTTGTTTTTTTTTATCTCATTGTTTAACATTACTTGGTAAGTCTGTTGTTTAGGTTTTGTTTTCAAACTACTTTTATTTTTTTTTCTGTTTTTTTTTCAAAACATTCTAAAATCGTATTTTTCTTCAGATGATATTGGAAGCAATTTTATTTGAGCTCACTCTGTTACTGAGCTCATGTTTTGCTCGCGATCCTGCTGGTCAAAATCTGATTCTCATTCTTGCTGATGGTTATGGAGCAACATTATTGAACACAACGAAACCGGATGCAACTTTCGGTTGGTTGATTTCTTTTGACTGGTCATTTGAATCATCGGAAATCCGAAAGCCGGAATTATAAAAGGTGTTGTGGTTTTTTTTTTTTGAAGGAATTCGTCATTTGGCTACGAATGGAGTTCAAGTTGATTATGTAACACCATCGTTTCCAACTCATACTTGGCCACAATGGATGAGTATTGCAACGGGTACTTTAAGCATTTAAAAAAATTAAAACTCTGAAAACGGTTTTTGGCTGAAATTGCGTAGGAGCAAGAAATACACAATGAAACAAGTAAAAAAAACCAGATAATCTCACTCAATGAGCAAGACTAACTGGAAAAAATTTAAACAGCCGTTATCTTTTAGAATCTTTTAAAATAATGTGCTGTGTCGACAATTTTTTTTGTGACTTTTCAGAATTGAGAGATGGCCATTAAAATTTTCTCAGCTCTACGTTTTTCTTTTTCTCGCATTATTTTTTTCAAACATTCAATTGGATTCCCACCATTAATTTGGGGTTTAAAGGATTCTGTGAATGAGCTCGCTCTCTCATTTGTTTTCTATTCGCATTGATCAAATTTTGCATTCACATGAAGAAGATGAATCATGTAATTTGAAAATGCATTTGTCGAGTAACGAGATGATAAATGATAACATTGCACACACACAAGCAATGTCGCTGCTTGTTGTGAATATGCAGATGACCAGCATCATGTGTTGTCACGACAGTTGCATTTTATATCCGATTTCTTTTTGCTGAACATGATGTTAAACATATCAAAAATTATTGTATCAAAATCATAAAAACAACTTACAGGATTATACACGGAGAATCATGGGTTCACTGCTGATTTTATGTGGGACAAAAAAACGAACTTCACCTTTGAAAGGGGAACAGGTGGCAAAAAAGTTAACAAAACTATGGAAACCACAATCATTTTCAGGTCCTCATGATAACGAAGATGTTTGGTGGCAAGATGCTAAAGCTCCATTTTGGTATACCGCTGGAAAAGCAGGTGTTGATGTGCATTGTTATTGGTTTGCTCACTGTCATGTAAATTTAAAAAAATGGAATCGGTTTGAAACTTATTTTTGAATCACAATTGCAGCGAGCATATTACGATATGGTAGTTCAAGTACCTGAAAAACGTTGGGCGAACTTAGATAATGAACACCAAACTGACAATTTGAGAGACATTTTCCCTGAAATTGCTAACCGGATTCAAAAATATCAAGTTTATAAGCAACAAGTGAATTTTTTTTAAATTTTCTACATATTTCTGAAAAAAAGAAAATGTTTGCAGATGTTTTTGGTTCGATACGCAAATATTGGAAACGCTCAAAAAAATCATGGACCAGATTCAGATGAAATTGAACAAGAAGTGGCAAGATTCGATCTTTATATTAATGAACTACAGGTAAAAAATCTTGATGAGGAATCAAACCCGGACCGCCCTCGTGGAAAAACACTTCTACTTCTTAACCACTGAAAGTTAATCAAAAGAAGGAGTGTGTTTATGATTAAAATTGGCTTTTCGTCAGCAAATTTCAAAAATTTCGTAACAATTTTATAAAAAAATTACAGCAACTACTGGAAGATCGTGGATTATTTTCGTCTACAAACTTAGTTGTAATGTCAGATCATGGTTACACTCCTTTACAAAAGGAAGAACAATTCTTCATGGAGCAATGTTTGCCCGACTACTCATTGGTTTCTTAACAAAATTTTAAACCTGTATCAAAATTGAATAATTCCAGGTTAAACGTGTGGTAAATGCTCATAGTATGATTCTGGTCTTTACAGATCCAGAAGACGAAGGAACAGTAAGCAATTATCGAATAGTTAAATAAACTTATAAAAGTTTTTAGGTTCATTATGAGTTTAGTGTTTGTGAAGTTTGGTCACCAATGGGAGATTATGATGAAAACGATACGCCATTTGTGAAAACTTACAGAGTATGCAAAATCTATTGAAGCTAAATGTCTAAAAAGTTGTCATTCACCCATTTTTTAGATGTCCGAGTTGCCAGAAGAATTGCATTTCAAAAATTCAAGATTCATGAGTGGTGTCGTTCTCATCACAAAACCTGGAACCAGCGTAGTAACGGTAAAAATTTCATATTTTTTTTAGCATCTTTTCGAGCTGAGAATGAATCTGAGTTAACTTTCAGCGCGAGTTACCAACAGTTCCATACAAAGGAGACCCATCAATTGACGCAAAACAAGCATTTGGCTGGGAGCCAACAGTTGACGATATGAAGGGAATTTTCGTGGCGCGTGGACCAGCATTCCGTGAAAATGAGCGATTTGGACCAATCGAAATTGTTGACATTTATCAAATGTTGCTCAACATTTTGAGCATTGAACCAGCCCATCAACACAATGGAACATGGTCAAATGTTGAGCACATGTTGAGCGAAGGTTGGGAGAATCGCGGTCCAGTTGACAACTCGGCTTTTGGGTTGCATTGTGGGCTTTTTTCGCTTATATGGCTAGTTTTATCGGTATTTTTCTGATTGCCATAGTGATTTCGATTGGAATATACCGAAAAGCAATTTTCAAAGTTGTTCGTGATATATTTTGATTAAGTGTTCTCAAATTTCCTTTCAGATATGTCATACATAATTTAAATATTCTGAAAAAAAACATTTATTGGCCCACAATTTAAACTAACGTTCTTTCTTTCTCTTTTCTTTGTTGCCCGTTTTTCAATTGAAAAACGATTAATGTTTCATCAGAAATCATTATCAAATAGCTCAAAAACTGCCTTCTCAATTTTTTTCATCGATTTTTTTTCTTTAATTCAGATTTTATTCATAATTTTTTAATATGTACTTGTTGCCGTCCGAATAGACCATTTTGAATTGTTTCGTATTTATAAAACTGAACGAATTCCCGGTTTTTGAACCCAATGTTGTATTATAACCAATTTGGTTTCTTTTTCTTTCTTTCTTTCTTTTTTTTTTTTGAAATAAAAATTAATTTTTACAAGATTCATTAACACTGAAAGAAAAAAGACGATACTTTAAGCATAATTACGATTAAACTATAATTTGAAACCACCACAAATTTAATTGGTTTCGTTGGTTTTTGTTGTAAAAAATAAACAAATTTAAAACAAATGTAATCCCATATTCAAACATGCGACCTTGTTCCATTTAATGGTGTTCACCACCACTCGAGTATTCAATCTTGTTATTGGAACATTTTCCAATGATTTCTGTAACAGAAAAAAAAATAATTGAACATCTAATAATTGCCCCCTCCCCCTTCTTTTGGTTTTGTTTACCTCAGCTAACTCATCCATCATTTTATTGGATTCTTTTCGAACGCACATATTTATATTTGGGGACATTCCAACCGCAGCAGCAGCAAGTAAAGATCTAGAAAAAAGCACAAATTTTTCAATCTTTGAATTGAGTTTGAATGGTTAACAATATTTTTTTGGAATGTTCAGAACAGCTCTCAAACTTTTACAAAAATGTTTAAAAACAACGTTCAAAAAGTTAAAAAATTCTGTTCAGTAATTAAATGATGATAAAGGCAAACTTTTGAATATTTTCGTCATCTCCATAGCATTGAAGGATTGTGCTATTGGTGTAAACCACGTATCCAACCGGTTCCAAACCAACCTTGGCTACTTGGGCAGAAACCTTGGGAAAAAAAAAGCAATTTTGTGTCAAAAAATTATAAGAAATGTACATTTCCAGTTTTCAGAAGAGACGTTAAGAAGTCTTCACGATTGAATAAAGAAACTTCAGCATCATAATCGAAGATTAGTCCGAGTTTCTCGATGTTGATTTTTTCAACTGTTAGAGATTCGTTCTCTGGCTCAAGAGCCAAGAGCTCAAATCTTTGAACAGTGATTCGTTGATATGAATTACGATCGGTGACCACAAATCCAGCGACATCTCTCCAAGAATCAATATTATCATATCTGTAACGTTGGACAAATTGAAATCTCTCAAATTGTTTTCGAAAAACTTCTCAAAGTCAACAGTTATGTTTTTGTAAACATCCATGGCCAACAAACCGACACTGTTTTCGATTAAACTGTCAAGAAGATGAAGATGTACAAGTCTGGAGAACGTTGAAAATTGAGAAGCAAAAATTAAAGTCAATTTTTTTATTTTACTTTTCATCTCGATTGGCGAACGATTGCTCAAAATGTGTTTCACCAGAATAATCAACTCGCGGTATACATTTGGTTATCTGTAAAAAAATGGAAAGCTTGAAAAATCATATGTTTTGGTTGGATAAAGCAGTTATTTTTTTTAACAAGCTAAAGCTTATAAATGATCACTCAAAGCCTTGAATTTTTCTTTCAAGGCGGCGCAAAGTTTGAAAATAATTATATAAAGAACAGTGTAAAATAAAGATTCTTGTCTTAAATCCTGTCAATTGCAAATTGAAACCCCGCATCGTGCACCAAGCTGTCTCTTAGCTGATTATTCAAATGATACTTTGTAGACAATATTGAGTTTGTTAGCTTCATCTGCGTCTTCTTTTTCAATCCAAACCGATTTATCTTGATAATTTTTAGCAACTTCACCAACCATGACATACGCCTAAGTTAAAATTAAAAGTTGTTATTCTGTTTGCAAACGTTGAGTACAAACCTGTTTCTCACTGCATTTCACAATGGATCCGAACGCCACCACTTGTTCAGAATCACGGATTGTTACAGTTGTTGAGTTTGAAAGACTCATAAATTCGGCATTGTTGTTTACGGGCAGAAATGAGTCTCCAAGAGATTTGTAGGGAAGAGTCTTATTGACAACATTCACTAAGCTTGCAGATTGAAGCATGATGAGTATCACTTGAAAAACAAATCGTGGAGTTTCCAATGGTTTTGTCTAAAATTTAAGAGAATGAATTGTTGGCGATAAATCGGTTGGTTGAAGTGAAGAGGCGCCTGAAATCCAATAAAACTTGAATCAGAATGACCAAATTTCATTTGAATTCGGTTCGTGATGATTTCATTCAAAGGCGGGGCTTTTCTTGAACATTAAAATTTATCTCTGTGCCGAATAGATATTGATCAAATTAGAAATTTGACAAAAGACCGATATGGATCTTCATCAATTCTTCCGAACAATTTCCATCATGTTTACCTCAAAACATGTATTCGTAGTCTTCAGGTCAGCTAAGATATTGATCTGCTTTTTTCTGCTTTTTATAAAATTTTAAATTGCTTCATTCCTATATTCACACATTATAATTATAATAATAACAATAAAAATAAAACACTTTTTTTATGGCAAGCAATATAATAGATCATTAAAAAAATAAAGGAAAAAAACTCTTCTAAAACAAAAGAATTTTCTTTAAAAAAAAACATTGAAAATTATTCAAAATTAGGAATACCCGACATATAAACGTATTAATTTTTTTCTCAGCTTCACTTCAGAAGAAACATCAATGCAAACGATAACATGACAATTAAAATTTTCTAGAATTTAATATGACAAAATCGAATAGAATATAAACAATAAGAGGTTATAAAACAAAATGTGAGATCGAAGAAGAAATAATTGAAATAATTGATTTGAAAATAAAACAAGAAAAGAAAGATGACTTCAATCATTAACAATTGTTAAAAATCAAAGTTTTCATTGGCTGAAACTAACCACCACTTGAGATGAAAGCATTATAAACAAAAGTCTATTAAACACCACTATTGTTATCATAATCGTGATAAGAAATTCTCATAAAATACAAATCCTTTTGATATTCAAATTTTGCACATATAACATTGGTTATAAGCCAACAATGATCAATTGGTCAATCAAATCATTTGTTCGATTGAATATATGATTAATATCAAAAACACGTTTTATAAATGAAGCCACTTTCTGAAAAAAATTAAGAAAACGCTTTTTTTCGATAATTAAAAACTTGCAAAACTTACACTTAATGTTGATGACATCATTAAAAGGTTTGAAAATATGATTGGAGCTTCTCGCCCACGCTCGCTCACAATGTAGGAATATAATTGTGTTAATAATCGCATTCTTTCACTTTCGATCGTTTTTTTGCCCATTGTTGATAACCCATCAGCATCTGGAAAAAAATAAGAAGAAAAATGACAAGAAGATGCGTTAAAATTGATTTTAATTGCAATTAAAATGTCACCTGGGTTATGAAAAAGTAGCATTTTATACAAAACAAATGTGGGTTCTTTGATTTGCAATTGCCTCATCAAATTATAACAGCCATCAATTAACATTGCATGCATTTCTTCTTGTGAGTTGATCGGTTTTTCACCTTTTTCAATGTATGAACCATCTGGATAGTTCAGCCTTTCTATCGGAGGTGTGGGTGTACAATCTGGTTCGATTTCTGAATCAAATCACAGTTTATAAATCTAAATAGTTTTTTTAAAAATCGATTGATTACTTATCACAATTCCGTTTGCGTTTTCATTTCGAGTATAAAATGCAAGTTGAATTAATGGAAACATTGGAGCAAAGGCTTTCATTAACGCAAGCTGAAAAAAAAGTAATGGATAAGTAATTAATTGTTCTAAAAACCTACCTTATCATTTAATAATAATCCGTCCATAATTGGTAGACATTTACCCCACTCAAGCATTAATGAAAGATCGCGAACGAACCATTCGCGCATGTTTTCCAGTGTACACTCAACAGGAGCACACTTTTTCAGTTGAGGCTGTGAGTGTTCTGCCATCCACGAAATATCATCTAATAAACAACTGAAAGAAAAAATATCAATTCTTAATAAGAGTTCTAGAAAAAAAACAGCTGAAAAGCAACTTGAACTGTCAAAATAATTCAATAAAACCACACCTTGAATACATACAAGATGTTGCTGATGTTTGCGGCTCAAATCGATACGCATTTCGAAGAACAATTATTTTTGTTTCAATTCGAAGTAGATCCTCGAGTAGATTTTTGACATCACTCTACAAATCAATACATTTCAACGGATTATGATAATTTAAAAACTCCAGTTGAAGTTACCTTAATTTCAGGATCAACGTTTATTGCATCCGATTCAATGACGTTTACCATTGTGCTTGAAGATGGTGTTGATGTGTTAATATAAGTATCTGATATCACACTTTGCGGACTTCCAATATCTTCTTTTATAACAACTTCTTTCAAACGTTTTTCTTCATCTTTTTTTTTCTTTAACGCTTTTGTATATCGAATTTTGTCTCGATCGTGTTGAATAGCTGAATATAAATCAATCAATAATTTATGTTTTGGTTAATTATCTCATTTCAATTTATTTTTCTTTTCTTGACCTTTTCAAATGTATTTGAATCAATGCGGCTTTTAGGATGATATATAAAAGAAACTTAAGTAGATGCACCATTCACATTTTTGCCCAAATCTATTCGTTATTTAGAAATGAAATTAGCAACCTTCATCGTGCTATTTTTTTTGTTGGCATTCGACATTCTTTCACTTTTATTTAGGCTTTAACAACGTCTTCGTTTTTTTTTTCTCGTTTCCTTTGCTGTCCTTACGCTCAACATTTTGCTTTGATTTTCCCACTTACTCAAAAGTTTCCGGCTTTACAAAAAAAAAAGAAAAGAAAAAAAGTGTGCCCTTTCTTGAATGTATCAATACTTAAAGAAGCTGAGCACAATTGTGCTTCAGACCTTAGGTTATGTTTCGTGTTTTATGTAAATAATATATGAGTTGATAAATGTATGTTAATGAAAAAAATAAAAATTTGTAAACTTGTATCATTGTTTTGAAAAAATATTGAAATCTATAAACGATAAAGTGTTTTTATTTTTCATGAGCTCTCACAAATTTATTTCGCTTTTCTTCCTTTCTATGTGTTTTGTAATAACATTTAAAAAACGCTCAAACTAAAACATACCCTTGGGGTCCATTCCCATATCGAAACATTTTTTCAATCGACAACTTCGACAAACACATCTTACAGCTGAAATGGTTGATTCGTTTTTTTTTTCTTGTCAAAATTAAAGGCGTTCTTACATTTGCCAACAACACAATCACCCGCAAATTGGCATGTAAATGTTTGCTTGTTCTGAAAAGCCGTGAGAAAAATGAACAAATTTCAAATTTAATTAAAAAATTATATTAAAAGCTGTCTCATCTGGCCGCTTTAAAGAAATAAAATACGAACAAAAAAGAATCTAAATTGTATTGCTGCTTTTTTGTTTGCTATTTTGAACACTTGACTGAAAACAAGATCGTTGTGAACTAGAACAGAAGTTTTGTTCCGCGACTAAAAATAGAAATTTATTAAGCTTAAAACTTAATTCCAGAAAAAAATCTTGGTTTCAACAAAATTCAAAATTGAAAATAGCCAAGTTCTTTTTTGTTTTCGATTATTTTTAAAAGTCCAAGCTGTTTTTGTTTCTGGTGAAGAAAAAAAACGTTGTACTGAAATCCTCAAGTACAATCGCGAACAATTTTCAGCACAGAAATGAAGCGTCGAAAAATGAGAGGAAGCAGAATACATGTTTTGGTGGGGAGAGAAAAGTGCATACCACAAGTGCGCGTCGGAAAAATGTTTTGCATCCATTGCAGCTTGCCACCGAATAATGTATTCCGCTTGCCAAATCTCCGCAAACCACACAAAGTGTGCCTTCGGGGATTTTTTCCCTTTCTGAAAAAATAATTTCCGTTTCTTTTTTAGTTATTACATTTTTTGATCATTGCTTTTTTGCTTGATTTTAACATGTGTGTCTGCTATAAAATCTAATTTATTTTTCATTTCATTATGTATAAAGCTTTCCGGAAAACAAAAACTCTGCCTAAACCTGAAGTCTGAAGTTCAAAGAAACTTTTTTTGCAACTTCTAAATTACAAATTTCACTCACGTAAATTTAATTTTTTCAAAGTTTAAGTTATGTAAATCGTCAAACTTTCGGGGAACAAAACTTAAATGAAATTCAAAAAAAAAGTTCCAATTTTTATGCTTTTCTAAGAAACTTTTTTTTCATTTTAAGCCTAAAAAATATTTCTCTCGCTTGATTATTGGTGATAAATTCAGACATTATTAAAATACATAGGCACCAGGTGTTTTTTTCTCATTTTTTTAGAAAATAATTACAGTTTTTGTTGGAAAATAAATATTTACGTAGGCAAAATAATGGCATGAATGGTGTTCGATAGAAGATTCGAAATATGAGAGCAACAATCATTTTTTACAAAAAAAAAAAATTCAAGAAAAAATGAAAATATCGGGAGTTAAATTTCGATGATATGTTTTCGACTTACTTTTATTTTTAATAGAAGATAATTCATGATACAGTACCATTGAAACAGATGGTACGATCATCTCATATGAAAACCTAAAAATGTTATCAACAAATTAATTTCAACTTGTTCAAAATTGGGGAGGGAAATGGGGAAGAAGCTGGAACAGACGTCTAAACAAAAATGATGACGCGCGATTGAATCAAAAAGAAAAAAGAGAAAAAGAAAAATAAAAAATAAGAAGAAAGTAGAAGAAAATGAGTAAAAGAGGTGACAGAAAAAAATTCGTCGAGAGAATGTTGTATGTTAAACGAGAACGACACGTCACAAGAGAATGTGTATCATGCGGAGGCCGACAAGATGAAGCTCAAGGCAGAAAACGAGAGCCCCTGAGAGCAGAGCGCAGAAAAAACGTCGGCACATGGGTGGGGTGCGACAACGAACTCGCTATGGCATAGATGCCACTCTGTCCCCTCTCAGTCAGCCAAAGCAACCAGCCATCCTAGGCTCAACTGGGAAATAGAAATAAATAGAAGAAGATGAAAGAGAGAAAGAGTTGAAATGAGAAGAAGAAGAAGAAGAAGAAGAAGAAGAAGCAATTTTTTTGTGTGTGTGTATGTGCGTATTTGCACATTTTTTGTGTGTTATGTCGTTTCAACTGTTCTCTGGTCTAACGTCGGTGAATGAAGTTGAGTTCTTTTCAGTGGAGTTAAAAAAACCGAGTTTATCAAAGAGTTTCAAAAAAAAAACACATATTTTTTTGCCTATTCAAATAACGCCTTTTAAAAGTTTTATTCATAAAACAAACTATTTTTTTAAAAATAAAGTTGAACATGTTTATACATACATATGTACAAGAAAACTTCAATTTATTCTGGAAGTCACGTATCTTTATTTTTCCTATTTATTCAATTCAAATTATAAAAAAACATGTTTTTATTAAGTTTCTTGATTAAAACTCAAGAGGAAGTGTAAAAAAATTATCAAAATGGGTTTTTTTTTAAAAATTAGAAAAAAACCATCATAAATTATCAAATTTAAGTTTTCGAAGATGAAATTTTCTTCTGAATTGAAAAAAAAGGTTTAAAAACTTTTACTTACAGCTTTAGAAAATTTTTTTTTTAAGTCAGTTAAAAATGATAACAACATGGTCCCTTGAAAAATAGGGCATCATTAATTGACGAATAAACGGAATTAATTAAGAACAACACTTGATAAATGTACAACGAGTGGAATTGAAGACTCTAATAAAATCGCTCAATATCAATTGAAAAAAAATGTGAAAAAAAAAAGAACCGATGAAACTGTCACAATAATAATAAAAAAACACGATTGATGTCATTTTTCCGTTTACTACACAAATTGATTTTTTTTCCTTTTTATTTAAAATTAAAAAACATAAATTTGAATAAATGAAAAATGTTTTGAAGCTTGAAATTACAGACTTTCGAATTTTTTAAATTAAAAATTGTTTGATTAAAATAATAATTTGAACTTTTAATTTTACTTTCCATTTTAATTACGGTAAAAACCTAAACCTTAACAAATTAATCATTCACTTTGTTTGAAGAATTTGAATTATTTTCAGAAGTTCTGAAAAACCAAAAAAATGTTCTTCTATGTATTTTGTTTTTGTTTCACATATTTTTTTTTATTAATTAAAACAAAAATGAGGAGCAAACACATTCAAGCTAATTTGTCTGTAGTAAAAAGAAAGAAAGTTTAGGAAAACAAAGCTTTTACTTTCTTTTTTTAAGGTGGCTATTTTTACACACTATAAAAATATTCTTCATAAAATTATAGATGCTTTTTTAAGTTCAAAGTTTAAAAAAAGTGATTTTTTTAATTTTAAGTTTGAGAATTTGAGAAAAAAATTTGAAAATATATTTATCAAAAAAGGAAGTTTTTATATTTTTATATTTAGATTCGTTAGAATAAAAGTAGACTTAAGACTGCGTTCATTATGATATCATTCAATTTTAATTTCTTCATAAATGTTTGTATATTTCTATGTGTGATTAATTGGAAATTGAAAAAAAGGCGGAAAGTGTATACAGATTATCCATAAAGACATATAATTCGAGATTAGCGCTAATAATGTTAATAACGATTTATCAAACGCCTTTTTCTCAGATCTTATATCATTGGCTGACGTGAAAATTATTTTTAAATGAAAGAACAAATGTTTCAAATAGCAATTAATGACTTACTATTATTGGGCATTGCATTCAGAAAGTTCCAATATGATTTATCCTTGTCATTCAGTATTATTTTGTTCCTTTTTTTTCAAACAATAACTTTGAAACAAAAAGTTTTATACACTAGCAAAATCTGAAAATAAAGTTTTTTTTTTTGAAAATAGTTGGACAAATTAAAAAGGCTACGAGTTTAATAAACGTAAAATTTTAATATTGTTTGTTCGTAAAACAAATACGAAAAAATATGAACAAAAATGAATAAAATATTCAAATATTTTCATTGATTTTCAAAACATTCAGAATTTTATTATGAAAAAAATGGAAACTATTATAAAGCAAAAAAAACATGTGTTAATTTCATTTTAAAAAAACTATTAAATCATAAATTAATCTTATGCTCACTCTTCATAGTGTAAAAAGAAACCCGTTGTGATATTGTCTGACAACATTTTGTCAATACTAAATTGGCTAACAAGCATAAGCTCTCACACAATTCATAGAGAAGTGTGTGGGTGATACGCAGGTTTGGCTGGCTAAGTGAAGACTAAAGACCTTAAAAGTTGGCTTTTTGGAAAAATATTTTTCACAAAAAGTCAGTTAAGAGAGATAAAAAGAAGTGATGCGAAATCCAGAGGGGCATTGTACATACATATGACAAAGACAGTTTTTTTTTCCTTCAAAATATTATATTATTTAAAAAAAAAGTTCAATTATTCGTTGAATTCAATTTTCATTGGTCAGAAGTTGTCTCACGATTTAAATAAAATGTAAACTTGAACAATGAAAGCTCACAAACCAAATATTTAGTAAAACTCAATCAATAAAAAAAGGAAATGGAATTTTAGTTCGTTGATTCTCGAAAAACCTTTTTTTTTGTTGTAAAAAAACTAGTTTTAAATTTGAAGCAAATATTTTTTCGTTGAATGAGAAGAATCGAGAGAAACAGAGAAACAAGCCAAAGTAAAAAAAATTGAACACACTTATTAGGTATTTACCATTGAAGACAATTTAACAATGTTACTAAAAAAAAAACGCTTGAATACTAATCAAATTCTAAAATCTCTTATACTTAATTTAATTTGGTTGAATTAATTGGAAAAGCAACAAAAAATTCATAAAAAATCGAAACATTTCAAAGAAAATGAAAAAAAGACGAGAACGAATAAAACATTCAAACACAATAAAATGAATCCTTGAAAAAAAGAAGTTTTTTTCCCCCGAAAAACCAATTGCTTATTTATTGTGTTTGAAAATTCGAGAGCAGAAACAAAAACGAAATTCATTTTTGAAAATAATACCAAATAATGATTTTAAAAAGTATGAAAAAAAAAAAAGTAATTTGATAATGTTTTATTAAAGTACATTATCAAAGAAAGAAAAAAAAACTTGCGAAATTGTTTTGGAACATTGTTAGAGAAAAAGAAAGAAAATTGAATAGGCAACAGAAAAAGAGTGTGTGTGCGGGTATGTATGTGTGTATTTATGTGTGTGTGTGTGAGTGTGTGTGTGTGTGTGTAAGTAGTTACCCTGTGTGTATTTTCAAAATGAGATAGTTAATAAGTTACAAGTGGAAAGGAAAAAAGGTCTAAACACTTGTTCAATAAGTAAAATCAAAGGCCACACAAATTAAATGTTTTAAACGAAAAAGGAGAAACGAAATCATGTGCGACTTCATCACTTTTTATCCAATTTTTTCTCACTCTTCCCACGCCATGTTTAAATGATAAATACGGATCGTTTTGGTCAGTCACCTGTCTTTTTTTTTCCATCAGTCGCTCGCTCACTCACTTGCTGGCTGATGTTGAGTTTTAACCGATTGTTTCAGCGACAACACACTGAATCCACTTCTATCTTTTAAATTTCATCAATCACTTGGGTTCTATCTTTCTCTCTTTTGTTTTCCATTCGAATTTTAAATTTTTATTGATTGATAGATAAAGCAAAAGTGTTTTGTTCGAGGTTTTTTTTTTTAAATTTTGTTTTAAGATTAAATGTAGGTTAAAAAAATTGTGAACAGAAATAAAATTTCAAGAAAAAACGACAAAGAAATGGAAAAAAAATTGAGTTTCATAGAAAGAAATAGATCACGGAGATGATTAAAATTCGATGAACAAAGAAGCAGTCGGGAAATTCAAATAAAAAAAAAACTATGCCGCGTTAGTGGCGAAAAAAATCTGTGCGATGTTTGCAAGTTACGCCTTATTATTCCCAACATAACCCCCCCCCCCCCAATCAAACTCAAATTAATTGCAATTTAATTACAATTTTTATTGAGTTTAACCTTGCAAACATAATTTCAATTAGCCACACAACTATTTCATTTTTGAAATTTGTTGAAAAAATAAGTTTTGTGCGATTTGTCACAAAAAATATTATCACACAGCAGCAAAAATAATATGTAGGAAAAAGTTATCCAGCGTTAGGTACACCGTAAAGTATTTAAACAATTTAACCTTGGGCATTGAAAATTTTATGTTTTTTTTTTTTTAAATGAAAGGTAATATGATAAAATAATGAAAAAGAATAGGGAAATTTTATATGTTAAATGAATATAAAAATGTTTACAAATAGTTGGACGAAAATCAACAACACAAAACAAAAAAAAACAGTTTCGAACGAGAAGAAAAAATAAAATGGAGTAGAAAAATTTGTTTCGAATAAACAAAGTTTCATTTAACAGGTTTGATATTTTCAAGAGAAATGCAAAACTGTTTTTGCTGATAAAACGATTGATTAACCAAAAAAAAACAACCTCTATCATTGGCTCAAAAAACTCGGAGAAAAAATTGAACTCACTCTTATCAATTTTGTTAGTGACGCAAAAAAAACTTATTTTTTGACTCATTAATGAATGAAAAACCACACAAATTATGACTTCATTCAAATTTTTTTTAGAAATTAAAAAGCTTGAAACTCGAAAATGAAACAAAAATAAGTGCGAAAAAATAATTAGAAAATTACAATCCTTATTTATTTCTATCCATACAACATTCTTTGACTTTCATTCTAATAAAAAAGATAAGAAAAAAAGAAAAAAAGGAAAAAAAAAAAGGAAAAAGAAAAAGAAAAAAATAAATAAATAAAAATCAATACACATAGTTGGGAAAAAAACTTGGGGAAACAAAAGAAAGCATTAACTCTACTCAACATGAAGGAAGACTTCTTTTTATTGTTTTTTATGTTACATTTAAAATTGATGAATAAATAAATATGATTTTCTTTTTGGTTTATTTCAAATGTATAAAAATGATTGGAAAAAATCATTTAAAAACACGAACCAAAAGTTTTTAAAAAATTGAATAAAATGGAAAAAAGAAACGCTTAGAAATTGAATCTTATGAATTTGGTTAGACAAGCAGTGAAAAGAATAAAATAAAATTGAAAGAAACGAACCAAAAAAAAATTGTCAAGTTTCAAATTGCCTGATTCTTTTTATTTGCATAATATCTTTGAATTACTTTTTTATTAAAATTTTATAAAGCTTGGTCGTTTTTAAGGCTTATTTGAAAAAAAAAACAAATTTATTTTTGACGAGAAGCAAATAAAACGGATTAAAAACGTGACAAGTTTTTTTCTTGGAATTTATTTACAATTAAACGTCGGTTTTAAGGAATTAAAGTAATTAAGTAAGCATTTTCGCAAAAAAAGTTGTATATCATTGTTGAAGAAAAACTGGCTGATTTGATATGAAATCTATTCACTTTCAATTGATTTCTTATCGAATGATAAACGTTGATTTCATCGGTAGATTATTACACTGTAATAATATCCTTCTGATTAGGCCAAAGTTTCTAATTCTCCAATAAAAAATAAAGAGTTTCTTCTTTTCTTTCCATTTTTTTGTGACACTTCTATCAAATTGAAGAAATAAAACGTGTATCACTTTAACTCTGTGTCGAAACTTAATTTATCTGTTTTCGAAATTCTACCCCAAAACATTTTAAAAATTCTGGGGGGGGGGGGGGGGCGGAAGGGAATGTTTTGTTCATCTGTTGGAAAACTATCAAAAGGAGCAGTTAAAATGAAAAACAAATACAAAATAAACCAAGTTTCTGATGATATTTTGGTTAACAAACAATTGTAAAAACGTTTTTGGTTTTCTGAATATTGGAAAAGTTGGTGTCTTTTTATTCAAAGTAATACACCAATGTGGCTGAACGTTCTCTTGTTTTTCAAATTTTGTTCAATGTGCCATTCATGTGCTCCTTTATTACGTGAGCTGTCTTATTTTTAAAAGTTATTTTAAAAAATAGTTTTCAGCTGCTGCTGCTAACACCAACACTTTAAGTTCAAGAATTCAAACACCGTCTGTAAACACGGCGAACAGTTTTCAATTACCTGACACATCTTTCCAGTTGGATAACCTATTTGGAGCGGTACCACTTTCATCAGATTATGAAAATAATAATGATGGGTCTATTCAAAAGTAAAATAATTAATTTTTTTCTTCCCCCCTTCCTCTTCCTAACGTCACATCGCTGATTTTTTTTTGATTTTCAGAGACAGTATTGTACCTTTACAACGAGAAGATTCAAAGCTGAAACTTTCTTTGTTCGATTTATTTCGACCTTTAACCTTATCAAAAGCAGAATCCAATCATATGAACAAAAATCCTGTAAGCTCGAGCCGATTTCTAAGTTCATTCAACATTCTGATTTCAGAAATTGAATAGCTTGATATCAATTAACACAACATGTTCACCTCCAGTACATTGGACATTTTGTGAACCGATTTGTGGTGTTGGGGATCAAGCTGTAGATGCAGAAAATTCTTATGAAATTGCTTATGATGATGTTGTTGAAGCCATACAAGCCGCATGTAAAAATATGAACACAAAATGTGACGTATCAAACCTTATCTTTCAGGTAATTTTTTGTTTGTTTAATATTGATTAATTTTTTATTTTTTTAGTACAACCCAGAATCTGTTCTGACTGAACAGTTCGGATTTTATTACGATTTGAAAGGATATCGTTACCGAATTAGTGGAAAAACCGTTGCGTTTCGTTTCAATAGTCAAAACCCTGGAATTGTAGAAAGCTTTTCAATGCCTGTAACATTTTTCCATTCAAGCAAATTAATTTGTCTTTAAAAGTTCCTTTCAGATCCTAATCAAATTCCCATTAGTAACATTTATGTCTGAAAATCAACAAAAAAAATTAAAACAAAGAGTGAGTTTCCTTTCAAGCCACCCTGACTATGGCAAAATTGTACTTCAGATTGTAGACTACCTGGCGACACAAAAATTTCTTCACTTTCGTTCGACCTCTCAAATTTAAAATTGTATTCTTGTACTTCATTTTATTTTTTTTAATGATTTTTTCATTTGTTTTTTGTATAAATTTTCTAAACATAAATTTGGAACAAATTCCAGAAATTTCTTAATCATCAAATGCCGTCTGTTCATTGGACTTTGAATGGTTAAAGCTTGGAATAGTAAAAGTGGCAAAAGCTGGTTTTGATTGTTTTCTTTTTTGAATTTATAAGATGAAAAATATCGTTTAAACTGAAAGAAAATGTTTTTGAAATGAAACGGTGAAACAACAAACAAGCTTATTGCAAAAAAAAAATTGTTTTATTAATTTCCATTTCCCATGAGATAATTAATTTTATTTAAGATATAAATATTGTTTATAATGAAAACTATTTTGGCGAAATATTATGAATGCAAAAGGGGATTTGAAAAAAGAGAGACTTTTGTTCTTTGTTCAATTGTCAAGAGAAAAAAACTTTTTTAACGAAAATTAACTAAAATTTGTGTAATACATACACATTTACATTTATGCATTCAAACATGAATTAAAAATTAGCTGACATTTTGATGTGCTTAATTGTTATACATATTTATAATAACTTTTCGTATTACCAAAATATTGTTGAATAAGTAGCAATATTTTTTTCTTTTTTTGACAAATTGTGGTCAATTGTGCTCTTGCAAAACTATTTAAGACATTTTACTGATTTTTATTACACTTTAGTCAATGTCAAAGTTATTTGTTTTTTAATGTTGTTGAAACTGATTCATTTTGTTTATCAGAAGTTGATGAAACATTTTTTTGGAATCGTTACTTCAACATTGAAAAGTTCGCGTTATTTGTATTTTCTTATTTTTTGAACAATTTTTTCTCAACAATTTGAACGAAGTTCTGTTGGTTTTTATTTTGTTGAACTCCAAGCTCGTAAATTGCGAAAATAAAAACGCAACATTCTGCGTGTGTGTGTGTGTGTGTGTGTGTGTGGTGTGTGTGTGCTCATTCCGAAAAACGCAAACAAGTTGGACCAGAAAACAAATAAAAATAATTTTTTTTTCCTCAAAAATGCTTTTTGATCTTTTTTTCGCACTCTACGAAAGTAGAAAGTAACAACCGTTTTGTATTTATCGAATTTTTTTTTCCAAATTCATATTTTTCTCTATCTTCGATTGTATCATCTTTATTTCTTTCTTTTTTCACATTCTTTTCTAGCCTCGATAACGTTTTGCCCTCTCTTTCATCCAATTGATGTTTGTCGCATCTTTGCCATGGTTGAGATTGAGTTTGATGTAGGTAGATGACAGTGCGGGAGAAAGGAGATGAAAAATAGAACAAAAAAACGTGACGAGCGATAGAGAAAAAAAGATATGTCGCCATGAAAACGAGAAAGAGAAAAAGAAAAGCGAAGTGAAAAAGAAAAAGACGAATTGTTGTTGTGTTGAACGTGAAAGAGTAAAAGGAAAATGAGAAGGTGATGGTTGTGCGCAACAACAATGAACAAGACTCTGACGAAGGAAAAGAAACATATACACGCAAAGTCCTTCAAGATGAAAGAAGAAAGAAAAGAAGAAGAAGAAAAAAAAACGGTGGCATGGTTTTTGCCCTGTCTTTCTATTCATCCCCACACTATTTTTTTATTTCGACTTTTATTCACCAACAAAACTACACCAAACACACCATTTGGTGAGCGATTGTACAATTGATTGAAAATCTTGCATGTGATCATCAGACCTGAATGATCATCAAATTTCGCGCAACTTTTAAAATTTCTTATTTTGAATATGTTATGTTTCTTTCTTTTTTTCTTTCCTTTTCTTTTCATACTTGAATATTTATTAAAATTATATTTTCAGCTTGCATCATGTATTTTATATTTGTTATACTTCCCTATCTAGTTAATTAACTATAATTCCAATTTTCTAATGCTGTTTTTTTGAAAAATTTCAATCAGCTAAAGCATCAAACATGATTTCAACAGCAAAAACAACATTGAGAAAATGATGTTTCAAGCAAAAAAATGGTGCTAAAGGATTGCCGAAAAACTAAATGAGAAAACAGGAAAAGTTTAGAGAGAATGAAATTAGGAAATCGCACGAATTTTTTGTGAAACACGAATTATATTCATAGAATCATCTGTTTTGTTCCATCGTCCAAAAAAGATTCAAAAAAAAAAAGTTTTTAGAGCTCATAGTTCGTTTTTTTTTTCTTTTTTTTTCTTTTTCTTTTTTTTTCTCTACTTTGTTAAAGCTATTTATGAGTTTTGAGAATAATGCAAGTCAACTTTGATTATTTTTCATTATATGTGTTGTTGCATATCAATAACAAGATTTGAAAAACTTTCAGCTTATTGATCAACTCACGTGCGCACTCAACATTCTCATTATTTGTTTTTAATATTTTATGTAACGAAAACTTTAAACAACATTTTTTCCTTGACAATTTCATATTTATTCAAAAGTTATTTTATTTTATTTCATAACTTTTTTGTTAAATTTACAAATTTAAATAATCTTTAATTTAAATTTCTTCAATTCTTAAAAAAGTTTTTGGAAATAAATTGAAAATTTGGATTTTTTCCAAATTAATAATCGAGAATCTAAATTCATGTTTTAAATATTTTATTATAGATTATTTATACAGTGCTTTTCATAAGTAAAGATCCAGGCATTTTTTGGCGAGTTCATGGGGAAAAAAATTTTTAAAGAAAATCTGTAAATGCCAATCGATTCAGAATACGAAAACTCCCCCCCCCCCCCCCCCCCAAACAATTTTTTATTGAGTTTGGTGTAGAATGGCCCCCGAACGGCCAAAAAAACAAAAAAAATGGTCTTTTCAAAAGTCCAAAAATGTTTTTTTTCACAAAAAATTTAAATTTTTTTCGCAATTTTTATTTTTTTTTCCAATTTTTTTGCAATTAATTTTTGTTTTATTTAATATTTTAAATTAATTCCAATTTAAATGTTTAATTTTTCATTTCAGATTTTAGTTTAAAGTACGAAGAACCGATAAAAATCAAGTTCGGTGAAAAAAAATTTGAAAAGATAGCTAAAATTGCTAAGTAATCAATTTATCATGTTTTTAAATCATTTTAAAGAATTGGTTAGGCATTTAATCGATCAGTGTCTTCAACTGAAAAAAATCAAACGTCTTTCCATGCGTCAAAGATGCCTTGTTTCAAGCTTGCTACGTCAATACATGAATTCTCACGGACACAACCGGATCGTGCCAACATTTCTTAAAGGTTTTCGATCGGGCTTAAGTCTAAAGAACATTCTTTTCAAGGACTTGCTTGGACTTTTAAGCAATTCTTCGAAAAAAAGGATTCTTGCATTAGAATACAAGAATCCATTCATTCAACTGAACAAAACGCTGGTTGACAACAAATGGAATTGATTGTTTTAAATAGCCCACATGTTCTCTAGATTTAAGCCCAATTGAAAACCCTGCAGGAAATGTTGGCACGATCCGGTTATGTCCGTGAGAACTCATGTCTTGACGTAGGAAGCTTGAAACAAGGCATCTTTGACGCATGGAATGACGTTAAAATTTGTTCAGTTGAAGACCGAAGTGGATTTTTATCGATTTTACGTACTTTAAACAAAAATCTGAAATGAAAAATAAAACATTTTAACTGAAAATAATTTTAAATATTAAATAAAACAAAAATTAATTGCAAAAAAAATTGCGAAAAAAATTGGAATTTTTTGTTGAAAAAAAAGGAAATTTTTGGTAGATTTTTGATAGAGGCCGTTCGGGGGCCATTCTACATTCTACACCAAATTTAATAAAAATTTGTTTCGGAGGGTTTTTCGTTTTCTGAATTGATTGGCATTTACAGATTTAAAAAAAATTTCCCTATGAACTCGCGAAAAAATGTTTGGATCTTTATTTATGAAAAGCACTGTATAAATCTACACGTTTTCTTTTAATTTTGTTAAAATAATATTAATTTAATTCTGTTTAAGGTTTTTGATCTACATATGTGTAGTATATATTTTCCCATAGCAATTTTTTTTATTGCTTTTTTTCCGCATCTTTTTTCTCTAATTCTATTCATTGTACATATGAGCTTATATAAAATGCCATAAACTGACCCAAAATACGCAAAGAATAAAGAAACGGTTGATGAACAAGAGAAAAAAGCGAACAAAAAAACCATTTTTTTTTCTCTCTCTTTTTCGAAACTTTTCGTAACCTTCATTTTGTTCGAAAAAAAAAGACGAAAAGGATGAGATGAACTCTCCTGGTGTCCTTCTCAAACATTTTTCTCATGTAATTCTGTGATTTAACATCTTACGGTTTTTTGATGATGATTTGTGTACTTTTTCAAAAAAAAAAAAAAGGTTTTTTTTTAATTCTTTAGCTTTAACATTTCCAATCACCTTTTATTAAAAAACTAATAAAACTGAATTTGTTTCTCCGTGAACAGAGCTTTTTTCTTTTCACACTTTTGACTTTTGCGTCCAAATTTTCATTTTGAACCTCATCGTTCAATGTACTCTTAGCATTTTTTAGTGAATTGTTTGCGATTTTTCTAAATTTTCGCTCTATTTATTTTACTGACAGCTCCGGCTCACACTTTGCACTTATTCTCGCTTCACCCATCGTTGTCAGAAATTTTTTTGCACTGTTTTTGTATCAAATTCAGTTCAATCAAGTTTCACCAGCTAACGGGTGTTGAAATACTTTCATGTCAATTTTTAACAGAAAAAAAAAATTAAATTTTCTAAATAAAAATCATTTAAATATTTTATCAATAATTTTTCAAGCGAACGCTAAATTGAAAAATTATCGAAGCCTTTTTTTGTGTGTTAGTGTTTTTAGAAATCGAAAAATCACTC
The DNA here is from genome assembly GCA_963572285.1 of Caenorhabditis drosophilae. NCBI lineage: Eukaryota > Metazoa > Nematoda > Chromadorea > Rhabditida > Rhabditidae > Caenorhabditis > Caenorhabditis drosophilae. The sequence goes on from OY751565.1 coordinate 7,922,394, forward strand.
CAAAAAATTAATCTTGTTTGTATCTCTAATTCTCTTACAGTTAACAGTGTTTTTTTATTGTTTTGTACGTAGGTACATACATATGTACGTACGTACGTATGTACGTATACGTATAAGTGTTAAACCATTTATACGTCAGCCAACAAACAATATTAATGTTTAATCCAAGTGAATTATTTTTTGTTTTTGTTTTTAATCATTTAATCATCCTGGTTTAGACATGTCGCACATCTGAATGTATTTGAATTTGTTATTTTCTGCTTAATTTCACATAATATTGTTTTATTCGATTCTTCAACGACATTTTGCAACGATTAGTTAGGAAAAAAATTTACGGTAAAAATTCAGTTTTGGCCAGCTGTCCTTTCTGTGTGAATTCCAAATGTTCTTTTCTCTTTTTCTTTTTTTTTGCCTGCCTGAACTTTCCACATTTTTTTTGGTATTGTTTTCAATACATCACGATTGAACATCTGCTTATTTGGATGATCAAATGCGTTAAAAACATCAAAAACAAATCGTTTTCTAGTTTTTCACTTCATCGTTTCAAATTCTATTTTCATTATTGAATTCCTCGCTAAATAAAATGCACAAACCGTTTCAGACGCGTTTTTTTTGTTGCGTAAACGTAATCTTTTCGTGCAGGCAGGGCGCGGTCGATCATTTATCATAAATTTTCTTTTTGACATTAAGAAATGAGAACAATAAATGAAAAGTATTTTATTGATGAAAAACTAATTGATCAACAAATTGTTCACCTCCCTCTACTAAGTTTATGTACATTTGTATTCGATACACATTGAAATAAACACCCGATTTTTTTTTCTTCAAAATATGGCAACTTTTCATATCAACGTTTTTCTTTCTATTTTATCAAATTCTTGCTGATTTACATGCTTATCGAAAATTTAAAAAATTTGATCATTAAATATGCATTTCTAGAGCAGAAACTTTTTTTTCCCCATTTTTTTTTCCTGATCCTTGTATTGCGTTATTACAATCACTATTCAATTCTAGAATGCAATGGATGTAGGATCAGAACAGACAACTGTAGTTTTAGTCGACCGTTGTAAGTCCCTCATGAATATCATTCGCCGAGCTTTGAGCTTCCGGGAGAAGCGACCACGTATGTTTTATCAAATGCTGTTAGTTTACTGTAAAGTAAAGCTTGATTTTCAGGGCCGGAAAGCACAGATACGTCTCAGTCATCGATTGAACTAGAACCAATAACTAAAAAACGATTTCCATCAAGTAAACAAACATTTTAATCAATATTTAAAAGAAAAAACATTTCAGACAGTGACGTGGCGTCAACATCTTTTACGATTGTACCAAACGCACCATCGGTTTATGAAGATCCATTTGTTGCGGTAACAGCAGATGGTTTGATTCATGTCAAATACTATTATTCGTACAATCCACGAACTGAATTTCACATGGAAAATGTTCATCAACCTCATGTGGTAAAATTTTTCAAAATTCACAAAAAAAAAAGTTCTTTTCACTTATTAATGTGAACTTTACAGAAACGTCTCTGCCGTATTCTGCAAGTAAAAAAAATCATTAAAGTCTATTATGCTAATGGTTTGGAATGTCAAGACGACCAAATTTGCAAAACATGGGGAATGTGCCGTAATGATGTGTGGTGGGCAAGCCATCTTAACAGGTAAATTAAAAAAAAAATGCTTCACCTAATTTTTTTTTTATTCAACAGAATGGAAAAAGGGAATGTGCTGACAAACGTGGTTGTTGAAGATGGTAGCACAATTCGCGCTGGTTTCTCGGTCTTCAATATTGAAGCGTTTGCTGAAAGTATTCAGTGTGTCGGTCTTGCGAAGGATGTTCCGTTTCAACATGGTCTCCCGAGCCCACCATTCAATGCTCTTCAGATACCGTTTATTGATGAAGATGTTGAAGGTAACTCAAATTTACGGATCAGAAGCTAATTATCAAACGAAACATTAAGGTGAAATTGAGAAATCCAATTCTTATGAAGGAACATCTGCTGGTTCATCTGAATGATGATTTCCATCCCCTGTTATTATCCGAATTAATCCAATATTTTTTGTTTACTTGTTTCTTATTGCTCTATAATCATTGATTTTACTTTTTCTTTGCGTTCTGTTCAGCGTCACAGATTGCAAACTGTTAATTTTAAGTCATTTAGTTATTTTAACCCAACATGTCTTCAAATATTGACTCTCTCAGGTTTTTTCATTCGTTTTCCGTCTGATTGACTATCTGAAAACCAACCTTTTGTTTGTTTTCAAACAAACTCGTTCCAAATTTTTCTTGTGAAGGTGATAATCAACAATTGTTGCGAAATTTCCAATAACATACAACATCGGTCATGTCTCAAAAGAAAAAAGTTGTTTGAAATTCGAAAAAATCACTGAAGTTTTCTTTCGGGGAGTTACAAACACTGAAGTTGTATGTTTTAAGTTGAGTTAAAAAATTTGGCATCAAGTTTTCTGTTTTCTTTGAAATTTTTTATACAATATCACGCACATATTGATGAATTTGATGTTTTACGCCTTAATTTACACTGGTTATACATTCTTCTTTTTTCTGCTTTTTTTGTTGTATTTTTTGGCTATGTTGACTATTTGATTGATCTGATTTTGTTCAACAAAATATATTTCGAGAATTTTTTTTAAAAATGTTATTTTCAATTTTTAAATTGTTTTCCAACAAATAAATACAATTTTCTTTATTCTTCACTTAAATGTATGATTGTAAATGTATCACCCTTCCATTATCCAAGTCAATAATAACTGTGTGAAGCTTGCTCAACCAAGTGTTTTTCCCCAAATCCAATTCGAAGGATTTCCATCCATCTAAAACCTAAAAAAAGTCAAAAATTGTAAAAATCTTTATTTTTTGAAAATTTGTGACTTGAGAGCAGTTATGATAAATATGTAAGTAAGGATGAATTCCGCCAATTTCAGTTTGTTCTCCTCTTAACATGATTCGTTGTTCTGGTTTACGATTAAATTCATAATCAGCTACACAAAGTTCATCATCTTCATCAAACGATTCGAAAATGGCTGAATTCATTTCAGCAAAATAATTTTAAAAGAATAAAAAAATTACTTACTATTTGACAGGTCTTTTTCCATTAAAAAAACTTTTGCAACCTTACTGTATGGGTTTTGACAACGAATTGTTAGAGAAACTTGAACTTCTGTTGCTGAACACGTTTTGATAAAATGTGGAGTCAGCAAAAATAGAGCTGCAATAATTTGAAGAACTCTCATCATCGTCTAATGAAAAGTTTTTGTATAATTTTCAATTAAGAACATGTTTATTAAATACTCATAATTTGTTGATTATTGAAAAAAATATTTTTTTTCGAAAATTTATGGTTAAATATGGCGGCTTCATTGTTTTTAAATAATATAAAACAATATTTTCATCCCGATTTTTAATAATAGAAGCATGAAATACGAATAAATTGAGTAGGAAAATGTTTTCTAGACATACTTCAAAAAAAAAATGAAGAAAATGAAAAAAACCCCCTATTTTCCAAAAAAAAAACAAAAATTCAAACATTGTTCTAAAGTTTAGAAAAACAGCGGTTTAGTGAAAAATGTTCCGAAAAATTGTCATCAACTTTTGTAAACAATTTCATGAAACAATTTTTATAGACAATTTTTTCAATACCGGAATAATGAAATATGAAGAAGAAGAAGAAACTGGATTTTTTTTGGCCAAGATGTTGGAGAAAAAATGAAATGAGATATGGGAGTTTTTTCAAAAAATAAAGTGAACATGATAAAAATGAAAAGAGTAGACAACAGAGTTCTTTCTAGTTTCAGATTGAATCTTATAAATAATTCAGCAATGGCAAGTTATCACTTTAAAAATAATTTCAGGTTTGAACAAATTCCAATGTCATCAGACTATAAAAATCTGACATCATTGATTCAAGAAAATACAAGTCATTTTTCACTTCATCTGGAAAAGATTTTAAGCGATCCCTATCAAAAACAGTTAAAATTTTACGCTCAACATCTAACAAAATACGATAAATAAATGAAAATTGAAAATGTTCAACACCAACACATCGGTTACAATAACAATTTATTTTATCATGTTGTCGATCAGCTAATGGAAAACTATCGACGGTAATCGGGCTCATCAAGAAGTTTTTCGCAATATAAGGAAGAGCAGTTGTGATTGTTTTGACCTTAAGCTTATCATCAAAAACCGACCACGTCTTTTTGAACTCCTTCAGATCGTCACGATTCTTCAGCGCATCTTCGGCATCCGAGTGTTGATCATTCACTAATTCTCCATATTCTTCCATTTCTTCATCGGTTTTCAATTTCAAATCGTCCAACATATCTCGGCCGCGAGATTTGCTTTCAAGGAAAGCACAATAAACAACATCGTCCAATAATTCGCTACAAAATGAGAAAAACTTTCGGCATATCAAACATCTGCACGGTTGTTTATGTGAAACAGGAGCAATTCGGATTTCTTTAGGCGCCAACTTTCTCAAACGCCATCTCATTAAAACACCTTCAATTGAAGCAAGCAATGTATCTTGTTCTTGGCTCGAAAATATCGACCACCTTGAGAGATTTTTCCACTAAATATAAAATCAAGTTTATTTCCGATAAAAATAAAATTCTCACCATTCTCCTGTGCTCTGAATCAATTTCGATTCGATTGTGCACTTTGAGAACTTCTCGATTCCATACAATTCGATTCTATAAAATTTTTAACAAATATATTGGCATTAAAATTGCGGAAAGTGCTTACATATGCTCGGCTGGAACATGGTCCCAATACAGGTACAATCAAATCGGGTTCGGCTGCGAAATTGGCCATTGTTTCGGTTTTCTCTCCGTTTTCGTCGACATCTTCAACATAATATGCAATTTGTGGAATCATTGGTTGAACATAACATTCTGTTATCGATACTAAAAATGGCTCTTCTCCCTTAAATAGAAAAAAAACATTTTTTATTATAAAAAAACTAAAATCATACCGAAGAAGTTGGTTTAGCACCGTTATTTGAGTTCATAATGAGTAACGTATTGATTTTCTAACCAGAAAAGCTGCAAAAAATGGTTTGTTATGCAATTTTAAAAAATAATGACAATTTTTCACAGATTTACATAAAATCTCAACTATATTTCATGTTTTTAAAGAAAAGAAAGCTAAAAACAGTTTTTGAATTTCAAAAATAGTGAAAAACGCGAAAAAAAAACAAAAAATTGACAAAGTAAATACGAAAAAGGCCACACACGAAGAGAAACGATAGACATTTGGGTCTCGCCGCGAACCCATGCGTTCTCTTTGAATCACACACTATTTCTTGCTAGTAATTCTACACACGTTTTTAGTAATGAAAATCACTATGAAACTGTTTGAAATCAATTAAAAGAAAACTTGTAAAATGATTTATAAGTTTCAGGGAAAAATTAGATTTTTAGAAGAAAATTAAACATGTATAAAATAAAAATGAGGAAAAAATGAGCAGAGTTCGTCGTTTTTTTAACTTGGAAAACCATTAAATAAAAGATGCATTTATTCAGCAAAGAGTGAAATTAGTTTAGAGGTTTCAGCCGCGTATTCCTCAAACGTATCGATTTTAAGTTAAACTGAAAGACGTTTAGAGAAAAAAGGTGAAGGGAGAGGAAGGAAGCTTGCCGACGCAACTGCTTCATGAGCACGCATACTCAATCATTAAAAGATTATGAAGTAATCGGAGAAAATATCTTGGTAGTAATGGAAACAAAGACATATTCAATTTGTATAAATAGATGAAAAAATTTATCCGCATTAAAGAATCAATCCGCTTTAAAAATTAAAGTTTTTTCTGAAAAATTTTTTTAATAGATTCATTTCCGGTAAAGTTTAAAAATTCGTAAACATTAAAATGTTTTTTCTTATTTCCGTTATTGAGAAGTTTACCTGGTTTTCTCATTTGAGGGACCTAAAGACTTGGGATTTAAGACTTTGTTTCTAATTCGATGAATTGTGTTTTTGGTTTTTGCGAAACTGATTCTAGTCTCATTTCGGACGCTGATTTGTGTTTAAAGTGTCCACTTTACCAAAAATGAAAAACTAAAACTTGCGATAGCAGACTTAAAAAAGATTTTGGATGGATGTTTTCATTTCTCGTTTTTTGTAAGCATTAGTTGTGAAAAAAATTTCAATATTTTATTGCGAGTCGAGTGGGGAATACAAAAATCATTTTTTTCAAAAATTCAAAAATGGCTGTGATATCAAAACTTCTACAACCAACATACTTATCCACTCGATCAGAAAATTGTCAATATGAGAAATGAAAAAAATTAACATTTGGGTGTTCAATTTCTGGCAAAAATGTCAAAAATAATGAGTTTTTCTTTTTCCCCTCTCTCTCTTTCTCTGATCTCCTAAGAAGCTAACTCACCTACTCTTTGACTTTAAAAATGTGTTCTTTCCTTGTCATCTTTGTTTTTATTTGAAAAATTTATGAAAGGAAAAAAAATTAAAATAAAAGTTTCTTACCATAAACTTTGAACTTGATGGTGTTTTTTTTAAAATTTTGTAGTTTCTTTTTAGAAATTTTTTCATGTAAAATAAACAATTTCAAATTCAAAAATAAACGTTACCTGTTTTTAATGTTAAAATAACTGATCAAAAATTATTTATTTTTATTTAAAAAATATTAAAGGGAGGTAGATTAAATAAATTGGTAAAGTATGCGAGATCAAGCCACAATATTATAAAAAATCGGTTATAAATGGAGGAGGGGAGAGAAAAAGAAGGGGGGGGGGGGTGTTATGCAGTGAAAAATATTAATTTATTAAAAAGAATAAAAATAAAATTGGAATTAAAAAAAAACGCTCACTAGCTTCTGACTCATGAAATTATTTCAAACTCAAAAAAACAGCTAAATTTTATTGATAGTATTTTGGATCTAAAGATAATGAGCAGAATTTTTTTTCTTCTAACAAAATTGGTCCGCTGATGAGTTCGAGATTTTCTTTTCGAACAATCAAACAGATTTCACAGGAACAAAAAATTTCATCGTGATCCACAACGTAGCGGTAACTGCCTTCACGGATTTTTTTGTAAAAATTTTCAACCGCTCTTGGCAAAGCAATGAACAAAACCATGGTTTTTTCCATATTGTTTAACCAACGAACTGATGATGAATCGATATTTTTTATGTTCTTCTTCAGCTGCCTCAACTTTTCGAAATTTGGCGTTTTCTGTCTGGTGATGCTCATCATTTCAGGTAGAAGTGTTCCATTTTCAATCAGAATCGACATTTCTCCAAACTCGCGCTTGAATCCTTCCAATCGAACACGGGTGGTTGCAAAAGTCGGAACGGGTCTCAAGACTTCACCAAACGTCAGATCTTTGCATCTCGAAATTGCTCGTTCCAAGAGGAGTCCTCGCATTGCCAGAGCAATGTTGGCATGGTCTTGAAGAGTGAACAAATCACTTTTTTTAATTTCTTCAATCTGCAATATTGAATTTTTTTTAATCACATAATTCAAATCTTATTTTCTCACAATTTGAAACGTTTCTTCAGTGAAATTCACACAATCCTTCTGTTGAAAATTCACTGCATGATGTTCTTCGACGAAGTTATCCTAAAAATTCAAATAAAAAAAAGTATTTTAATCAAAAATTACAAAGGTCTGAGTTGAAGTTGAAGAGCCAGGAACCGGCCAGCAGCCAAAGATATTTAAGAAATTGTTCTTGCAACAATCATTTACTGTTTCTGACGAGAACAAAATTTTCAACTCTTCAACCAATCGGCTTTTTTCGTTGTCTGACTGTGATGTATTATCGGAAGACATCTGGAAAATATTTTGTTAAATTATGCATTAAATTGCAAAGTAACTGTAGAAAAAATTAAAAAAGCAAAGAGTGATTGAAAATAAAAAAATAAGTTCTGAAAAAGAAATGATCCTAAAAACAACAAAATATACCAACTGAGTAGGTACGGACCAAAAATGATCTCAACACGATGGTCTCCCTCTGTTCTCTCTTCTGTACACACTCTCTCGTAGGTATGATGTTCGAGGGGGCGGAGCAAAGAAAAAAAGGTTCTCAAAACGATTTCATTCGCCCCTCTGTTCTCTCTTCTGTACGCCCTCTCTCGCCGGGATGATGTTCGAGTAGGCGGGGCATTAGACAACTGCCAAATTTCAAATATTATTTTCGAAAGAAAAAAAAACAGCTAAATTGACAAAATTATAAACAACAATTCTACTAGAAACTTGGGTAGCAGTTTTAAACTTAAATTTATCGATTAAAAAAAATTCTAAGTTTGGAGAACATTTTTAAAAATGACAGGAATAATTACAAGCAGAGTCAGCAGACAAAGAAATCGGTCTCAAAACGTTTCAATATTTTTAATGGAGTTTCAGGGAAACTGGAAGATGACCACATTTCAAATATTATTTTAAATAAGGAAAATTCATGAAATCGAACAATTTAGAAATTTTAAATTCTTACAAAAATTAATGGAATAATAAAAATTTGAAAAATCTGGAATAATGCCCTGACTATACAGAAAAAGAAAATAGGTAATTCTAGTTTTTAAACAAATCCTAAAAAAACAATACAAGGTGCACAAGTTTGCCGTAACCAGGTCTCAACACGATTTCAATCACCCCTCTGTTCTCTCGTCTGTACGCACTCTCTCGCAGGTATCATATTCGAGTAGGCGGAGCATTGGACACTTGCCAAATTTCTAATATTATTTTAAATAGGAAAGCAACTAAATTTATAGAGTTATAAAAAGTGATTCTACGAGAAATTCTTCTAGCAATTTGAAACTTAAATTTATCAATTTAAAAAAAAATATAAATTTGAACAAAATTTTGAAACGACAGGAAAATATACAATTGAAGTCAGTAAGCAAATAAACCGATTTCAAAACAGTTTTATTTTTTTTACGTAATTTCAGTAAAACGTTGACTAGCAAATGAACTGGACGTTGACCCCATTTCAAATATTATTTGAAAAAGAAAAAACCATAATATCGATTCAATTATAAACTATAATTCTTACAAAAATTAATGTGATATTTAAAGCTTTAAAAAATTTGGAATGATAATTTGAATATACAAAAAAAAACGTTTAATTCTAAATTTTGAACGAATCCTAAAAAAAAAATAATACAAGTTGCATAAGTTTGCCGTAACCAGGTCTCAACACGATTTCAATCACCCCTCTGTTCTCTCGTCTGTACGCACTCTCTCGCAGGTATCATATTCGAGTAGGCGGCGCATTGGACTCTTGCCAAATTTCTAATATTATTTCGAATAGGAAAAAAAATTAAATTGATGATTCTCATAGAAATTTTAGGAGAAATTAGAATTAGGAAAACTCGTTGTTTCGATCATCTGAAAATGTTAAAATTTTTTTTAAATGAAAATGTACCTAAAAAAAAGGCTTTAATAGTATATATTTGCATTTATTTTCAATAAGTTTCTTTTGAAAGTTGTTTTCTGATTTTGTTTTAAAAATTAAACTATTTATGAATCAAAAATTTCAATTTTAACTTTAATTACGGAAATGCCCGTTTACTACCAAAAAAATTGTCTCAAAATGGGCATTTTTTTAAATTTATTACAGTCTGGACTAAGTTTAAGTATTGATTGGTAGATCTTTCGATAAAATAATATTTTGAGAGTTTTTTCTGACTAAAATTAAACTGCTGAAACTTTAAATCCAAAAGTTGCGCGGAAAATAAGAAAAAACGCCTGTAAATAAAATATTTTCGCATTTATTTTTCGATGAGTTCCTTTTTGAAAATTGTTTTCTGATTTTATTTCAAAAATTAAACTATTTATGAATCAGTTTGAATTGAATTTCAATTACGGAAATGGCCGTGTACTAAAAACCCAAGATGTCGGCGCACATTTCCTGTGCCATTGCGTCCGCGGAATTGTTTCATTTTTGTGCCTGGGCTTTTTTCAAGTTCCCTTTTTTTCTTCTTTTTTTAGCTTTATTTTCTGTTTCCTTTCTGATAAAAATTTCGTTCCAAGTTTCAGATAAGTAGAAAATCGAAAAAAAAAAACAAAATTCAAGAAATGATAAAACACATGTTGATTGGTTCCTGTTGCTACCAACTCGAAAACTTTAAGCACCATTGAGGTAGACCAACGGTTTATAAATTTTGGGGATCCAAAAAAATTAAATTTCATAACTAAAACAGAAAAAAACTTTATGTTTTGTTTTTTGTTTATAAAAACTGAGCGAATAGAAATTTTTTTATTTTTACTAAAATAATTTATTGGAAGGTTTTAAATTTACAAAATTTTTTTTAAAAAACAACTAAAATATTAAGCTTAAACTAACAGTGTTTAAATAATAGGAACAGTTATTAGGGATGGGGATTTCTAGTGCAGTTAAAAAATAATAATTAAACTTAAAAAAATGGGAATTAAAAAAACGCTCATTAGCTTCTGATTTTCAAAATGATTTTTAATCAAAAAAAATATCTATGAATTTTAGTAAAAAACAACAAAATCTAAACCAATGAGCAGAATTTTTTTTCCTCTAACAAAATTGGTCCACTGATAAGTTCGAGGTTTTCTTTCCGAACAATTAAACAAATTGCACAAGAACAATAAATTTCGTCGTGATTCACAACATAATGATAACTGCATTTACGGACTTGATTGTAAAAGTTTTCCACTGCCTTTGGCAAAGCAGTGAACAAAACCATGGTTTTTGCCGAATTGTTTAACCATTGAACGGATGATGGGTCAATACGTTTTGTATCCTTCTTCAGCTGCTTCCACTTTATAAAATTTGGCGTTTTCTCTCTGGTGAGATTCATCATTTCAGGTAGAAGTGTTCCACTTTCAACCATAATCGACATTTCTTCGAACTCGCGTTTGAACCCTTTCAAATGTTTTTTGAAGTCTTTGAAAGACTTAACGGCTCTCGAGACTCCGTCAAACGTCAGATCTTTACATTTTGCGTTTACCCGTTCCAAAAGAAGTCCTCGCATTGCAAGAGCAATGTTGGCATGATCTTGAAGAGAAAACATATTACTTTTCTTAATATCCTCAATCTGCAATATCGAAAATTGTATTTATAAAAAAACCAAATTTATTTCCTTACTATTTGAAAAGTTTTTTCTGTGAACTCCACGCAATCCTTCTGAAAAAACCTCACGGCATGGTGTTCCTCGATGAATTTGTCCTGAAAAATCAACTTTTTCCAAAGAAATTATTTCAATTAAAAATTACGAATGTATGAGTAGAAGTTGAAGAACCACAAACTGGCCAGCAGCCAAAGATAGTTGAGAACTTGGTCATGCAGCAATTGCTTACTGTTTCTGATGAGAAAAATGCTTGCAACTCTTCGATTCTGCGGCTTTTTTCATCGTCTGACTGGGATGTATTATCGGAAGACATCTGGAAAATATTTTGGTAAATTATAGAGTAAAAGACTATAAAATTGTGAAATATATAACTGTAGAATCATTTAATGAAGCAAAGAGTGATTGAGAATTTAAAAATTATTTACAATGAAAACAAATTGGCGGAAAAAAAAAGTTCTGAAAAAGAAATGATCCTAAAAACAACAAAATATACCAACTGAGTAGGTACGGACCAAAAATGATCTCAACACGATGGTCTCCCTCTGTTCTCTCTTCTGTACACACTCTCTCGTAGGTATGATGTTCGAGGGGGCGGAGCAAAGAAAAAAAGGTTCTCAAAACGATTTCATTCGCCCCTCTGTTCTCTCTTCTGTACGCGCTCTATCGCCGGAGTGATGTTCGAGTAGGCGGGGCATTGGACAGTTGCCAAATTTCGAATATTATTTTCGAAAGAAAAAAAAACAGCTAAATTGACAAAATTATAAACAACAATTCTACTAGAAACTTGGGTAGCAGTTTTAAACTTAAATTTATCGATTAAAAAAAATTCTAAGTTTGGAGAACATTTTTAAAAATGACAGGAATAATTACAAGCAGAGTCAGCAGACAAAGAAATCGGTCTCAAAACGTTTCAATATTTTTAATGGAGTTTCAGGGAAACTGGAAGATGACCACATTTCAAATATTATTTTAAATAAGGAAAATTCATGAAATCGAACAATTTAGAAATTTTAAATTCTTACAAAAATTAATGGAATAATAAAAATTTGAAAAATCTGGAATAATGCCCTGACTATACAGAAAAAGAAAATAGGTAATTCTAGTTTTTAAACAAATCCTAAAAAAACAATACAAGGTGCACAAGTTTGCCGTAACCAGGTCTCAACACGATTTCAATCACCCCTCTGTTCTCTCGTCTGTACGCACTCTCTCGCAGGTATCATATTCGAGTAGGCGGAGCATTGGACACTTGCCAAATTTCTAATATTATTTTAAATAGGAAAGCAACTAAATTTATAGAGTTATAAAAAGTGATTCTACGAGAAATTCTTCTAGCAATTTGAAACTTAAATTTATCAATTTAAAAAAAAATATAAATTTGAACAAAATTTTGAAACGACAGGAAAATATACAATTGAAGTCAGTAAGCAAATAAACCGATTTCAAAACAGTTTTATTTTTTTTACGTAATTTCAGTAAAACGTTGACTAGCAAATGAACTGGACGTTGACCCCATTTCAAATATTATTTGAAAAAGAAAAAACCATAATATCGATTCAATTATAAACTATAATTCTTACAAAAATTAATGTGATATTTAAAGCTTTAAAAAATTTGGAATGATAATTTGAATATACAAAAAAAAACGTTTAATTCTAAATTTTGAACGAATCCTAAAAAAAAATAATACAAGTTGCATAAGTTTGCCGTAATTAGGTCTCAACACGATTTCAATCACCCCTCTGCTCTCTCGTCTGTACGCACTCTCTCGCAGGTATCTTATTCGAGTAGGCGGACTATTGGACATTTGCCAAATTTCTAATATTGTTTTAAATAGGAAAAAAACAATTAAATTAATAAAATAATAAACAACAATTCTCACAGAAATTATTAGGAGAAATTAGAATTTAGTTTTTTTAAAATGAAAATGTACCTAAAAAAAAGAAAAGCTCAGTCGATACCAAAAAATTAACCTTAAAATGAACCTTCTATTTGAAAAATTTAAAAAAAAAAAGCTTTAGTAGTATATATTTGCATTTATTTTCAATAAGTTTCTTTTGAAAGTTGTTTTCTGATTTTATTTTAAAAATTAAACTATTTATGAATCAATTTTAATTGAACTTTAATTACGGAAATGCCCGTTTATTACCAAAAAAATTGTCTCAAAATGGGCATTTTTTTAAATTTATTACAGTCTGGACTAAGTTTAAGTATTGATTGGTAGATCTTTCGATAAAATAATATTTTGAGAGTTTTTTCTGACTAAAATTAAACTGCTGAAAATTTAAATCCAAAAGTTGCGCGGAAAATAAGAAAAAACGCCTGTAAATAAAATATTTTCGCATTTATTTTTCGATGAGTTCCTTTTTGAAAATTGTTTTCTGATTTTATTTCAAAAATTAAACTATTTATGAATCAGTTTGAATTGAATTTCAATTACGGAAATGGCCGTGTACTAAAAACCCAAGATTTCGGCGCACATTTCCTGTGCCATTGCGTCCGCGAAATTGTTTCATTTTTGTGCCAGGCATTTTTTCAAGTTCCCTTTTTTTCTTCTTTTTTTAGCTTTATTTTCTGTTTCCTTTCTGATAAAAATTTCGTTTCAAGTTTCAGATAAGTAGAAAATCGAAAAAAAAAAAACAAAATGCAAGAAATGATAAAACACATGTTGATTGGTTCCTGTTGCTACCAACTCGAAAACTTTAAGCACCATTGAGGTAGACCAACGGTTTATAAATTTTGGGGATCCAAAAAAATTAAATTTCATAACTAAAACAGAAAAAAACTTTATTTTTTATTTTTTGTTTATAAGAACTGAGCGAATAGAAATTTTTTTATTTTTACTAAAATAATTTATTGGAAGGTTTTAAATTTACAAAATTTTTTTTAAAAAACAACTAAAATATTAAGCTTAAACTAACAGTGTTTAAATAATAGGAACAGTTATTAGGGATGGGGATTTCTAGTGCAGTTAAAAAATAATAATTAAACTTAAAAAAATGGAAATTAAAAAAACGCTCATTAGCTTCTGATTTTCAAAATGATTTTTAATCAAAAAAAATATCTATGAATTTTAGTAAAAAACAACAAAATCTAAACCAATGAGCAGAATTTTTTTTCCTCTAACAAAATTGGTTCACTGATAAGTTCGAGGTTTTCTTTCCGAACAATTAAACAAATTGCACAAGAACAATAAATTTCGTCGTGATTCACAACATAATGATAACTGCATTTACGGACTTGATTGTAAAAGTTTTCCACTGCCTTTGGCAAAGCAGTGAACAAAACCATGGTTTTTGCCGAATTGTTTAACCATTGAACGGATGATGGGTCAATACGTTTTGTATCCTTCTTCAGCTGCTTCCACTTTATAAAATTTGGCGTTTTCTCTCTGGTGAGATTCATCATTTCAGGTAGAAGTGTTCCACTTTCAACCATAATCGACATTTCTTCGAACTCGCGTTTGAACCCTTCCAAATGTTTTTTGAAGTCTTTGAAAGACTTAACGGCTCTCGAGACTCCGTCAAACGTCAGATCTTTACATTTTGCGTTTACCCGTTCCAAAAGAAGTCCTCGCATTGCAAGAGCAATGTTGGCATGATCTTGAAGAGAAAACATATTACTTTTCTTAATATCCTCAATCTGCAATATCGAAAATTGTATTTATAAAAAAACCAAATTTATTTCCTTACTATTTGAAAAGTTTTTTCTGTGAACTCCACGCAATCCTTCTGAAAAAACCTCACGGCATGGTGTTCCTCGATGAATTTGTCCTGAAAAATCAACTTTTTCCAAAGAAATTATTTCAATTAAAAATTACGAATGTATGAGTAGAAGTTGAAGAACCACAAACTGGCCAGCAGCCAAAGATAGTTGAGAACTTGGTCATGCAGCAATTGCTTACTGTTTCTGATGAGAAAAATGCTTGCAACTCTTCGATTCTGCGGCTTTTTTCATCGTCTGACTGGGATGTATTATCGGAAGACATCTGGAAAATATTTTGGTAAGTTATAGAGTAAAAGACTATAAAATTGTGAAATATATAACTGTAGAATCATTTAATGAAGCAAAGAGTGATTGAGAATTTAAAAATTATTTACAATGAAAACAAATTGGCGGAAAAAAAAAAGTTCTGAAAAAGAAATGATCCTAAAAACAACAAAATATACCAACTGAGTAGGTACGGACCAAAAATGATCTCAACACGATGGTCTCCCTCTGTTCTCTCTTCTGTACACACTCTCTCGTAGGTATGATGTTCGAGGGGGCGGAGCAAAGAAAAAAAGGTTCTCAAAACGATTTCATTCGCCCCTCTGTTCTCTCTTCTGTACGCCCTCTCTCGCCGGGATGATGTTCGAGTAGGCGGGGTATTAGACAACTGCCAAATTTCAAATATTATTTTAGATAGAAAAAAACAAATAAGTTTAAAAAGTTATAAACAGCAATTCTACTAGAAATTTCGGTAGCACTTTTAAAATTAAATTGATCGATTTAAAAATAGAAAAAAAATTCTAAGTTTGGAGAACATTTTTAAAAATGACAGGAAAAATTAAAAGCAGAGTCACAAAGAAATCGGTCTCAAAACGTTTCAATATTTTTAATGGAGTTTCAGTGAAACTGGAAGATGACCACATTTCAAATATTATTTTAAATAAGGAAAATTCATGAAATCGAACAAATTAGAAACTAAAATTCTAACAATAATTAATGGAATAGTCAAAATGGAAAAAATCTCGAATAATGACCTAAATATACAGAAAACGAGACCAAGTAATTCTAATTTTTGAACGGATCCTAAAAACAAACAATACAAGGTGCATGAGTTTTTTGTAACAAGGTCTCAACACGATTTCAATCACCCCTCTGTTCTCTCGTCTGTACGCACTCTCTCGCAGGTATCATATTCGAGTAGGCGGCGCATTGGACTCTTGCCAAATTTCTAATATTATTTCGAATAGGAAAAAAAATTAAATTGATGATTCTCATAGAAATTTTAGGAGAAATTAGAATTAGGAAAACTCGTTGTTTCGATCATCTGAAAATGTTAAAATTTTTTTAAAATGAAAATGTACCTAAAAAAAAGGCTTTAATAGTATATATTTGCATTTATTTTCAATAAGTTTCTTTTGAAAGTTGTTTTCTGATTTTATTTTAAAAATTAAACTATTTATGAATCAATTTTAATTGAACTTTAATTACGGAAATGCCCGTTTACTACCAAAAAAATTGTCTCAAAATGGGCATTTTTTTAAATTTATTACAGTCTGGACTAAGTTTAAGTATTGATTGGTAGATCTTTCGATAAAATAATATTTTGAGAGTTTTTTCTGACTAAAATTAAACTGCTGAAACTTTAAATCCAAAAGTTGCGCGGAAAATAAGAAAAAACGCCTGTAAATAAAATATTTTCGCATTTATTTTTCGATGAGTTCCTTTTTGAAAATGGTTTTCTGATTTTATTTCAAAAATTAAACTATTTATGAATCAGTTTGAATTGAATTTCAATTACGGAAATGGCCGTGTACTAAAAACCCAAGATGTCGGCGCACATTTCCTGTGCCATTGCGTCCGCGGAATTGTTTCATTTTTGTGCCAGGCATTTTTTCAAATTCTCGTTTTTTTTTTTTTTTTTCAACTTTATTTTTTGTTCTAATAAAAATTTTGTTTTAATTTTCAGATGGGTAAAAAGTTGAATAAAAATCAAAATGCAAAAAATGATGAAAATACAGGTGCATTAGTTCCTATTGCTACCAGCTCGGAAACTACAAACACCAATGAGTTAGACCAACAGTTTATAAATTTTGGTACGTGAGAAACAAATGTAAAAATATTATTCGAGTTTTTTCTGACAGAAATGTTTATCAACCGCGTCTGGTTACACGATCCTTATTCGATTGAACCAGAAGCTTTAAATAGTTTGTGCCAAGAGCTCGAAAGACTGAACTTCATTGATTCTAGTGCAGCGGATAAATTGATCAAAACAAGTCTGTTTTTAAGTTTATAGCAAATTGTTTCTGATTTTGCTTATAGAAAACTTTCTTGAAAATCTACATAGGCTTCGAGATAAGAAAGAAAACGAGAAGATCGGAGAGCAATTAGTCAAATTTTTCCCATTAGAAGCAGGTTCATCTAAAAACCAAAGGAATGTTCAAACATCTGTAGTTAAACTTGTTGACGAAATATTGAGTCAATCTCCAGACGAAAATGCATACCAGAAAATGCGAAATACGTTGGCAATGTTTAGACCAATTTTTAAGTTTGATAGAATGATGTTGTCGGACGACTTTCTCTATGAACGTGAGCAAAGAGTTAGGATGAGAAATATGCATTTTCAAAATAAACAAGAAGCTGGTGCTAATACTGAAATTGAAAATTCAAACGCCTTAGAAAAATGTAAAATACCGATCTTCTGAACAATTCGAATTTCTCATTTACAGTGGGTATACCAGTACAAATCACAGTCGAAGAAAGAAGAAACGAAAGTCAGTTTGAGAATTCCGATCAACCAAGCGTTGAAGAAGAAAATAAGATGGTCCGAAAACAGCAGGAGATTTTTGAAACCCTTGGTTATGATTCTTTTTTGTACTTTTTTTTGCATTCGTTTGTTTAGGCCTTCGACTCAAGAATATTAACATGGAAAAAGTGAAAAATTTTGATGAGAAAGTCAAAGAAATGTTTGCTTTTGCACTTAAAGCAATTAATTCAGAAATTGAAGAAATAAAAATACAAAGTGAGTATTTTTTGCAGAACCAACCTCGACATTATTGAAATTATTTTATTTTTGCAGATGGAACGATTTACGACGAGGATGATTGCAGTGACTATGAAGCTGAAAGCGAAGACGACGAGGAAAGATGTGAAGTCGAGGAAGACAGTAGCGACGACAATAAGGAGAATGAAAAAAAAGAAGAGAATAAAAGAAAGGAAGAGGAAGAAGGAACAATTCAGAAGAAGAGAAAAATGAATGAACATTGAGACAAAAATCTTCTTAATTCTACTTAATTTTTAAATAATCATTCAACTTACTATTGTTGCAGATGTAAAACAAAAATCTGCCCCTTTTTTAAATCAAAATAAAACATTTATCGAAGTTTTTTGGCGTATAAATTAATGTTCTCCTACTTCAAAAGCATGTAATTATTGCCTATAATGAAGTTGAGGTAGGCAGAACCAAAAACGGACCGGAAAAAAATGTAAAAAAAAATTGGGACTAGTCATGAAAAATAACAAAAAAAATAAAAACAAATGTGGTCAAATAAATCAATAAAAATAATTTTAAAAAAAATAGAAAACTATTTGATCAAGGTTACGGAATGAATATGTAGCATTCTCATTGGGATAAAAACCAGAAGTTGAAAAATCAATAAATAAACACTTATTCAATATAATGAATAATTTCCTTCCAATATTCAGCTTCAATAAATCTTTGATTTTTCGTCAAAACTTGCAATCCTCCTAACAAAATTTCAGTCCACAGAAAAACGAGCTCCGGCAAATTCAAAACTTTTTCAACTTCAGCGTATACTTTTCGCATTTCTTGTCCACTTTCACCGGCGCGCTGAAAATGTTCGATGCGCTTCGAACAAAACTGTTGAGCCAATCGATATTTAACTATAAAACGAGATTTTGAAAAACATTGGTTTGAATAGAAACTTACGCTCAACACCTAAACCATTTTTCCTACAGTGATCTTCAACATTTATTGAAATTTCCACTTTTTTCTCTTTTGCCTCTTGCGATACTGAAAGAATGCGTTTTTTCAACCGATTTTTTAGACCAAAAAATACCCAATTTTCCAAGAAATAAAAACAGAACACTTCGCTCAAATTGTTCATAAGTCTTTTCTTTGTAGGATCGCGCCAAATACAATATAACTTTGGCCATTTGAAGCGAGCTTCGAATTTTTCTTTTCAATGATGTCAAAACGTCAGCCAAATGATCCTCCGTCTAAACCTAGTTTTTTTTTAAGTTCACTACGTTTCACAAATGTTACCCCTCCAGCCATTCGATCCAACAAGTATTGATTAAAGTTTGCAACGAAGCCTAAAAAAATTAAAAACCTGGTTCGGCAAAAAAAGTTAACATACAATCGTATCGATCCTTCGTCAAAATTGTGTAATCCCTGCTGGGAACAAGCACACCATTTTTCGAGAAATAATATTTCAAAATTAATTGAAGAAAATGATCAGTCTCGTCGGGCGTATAATCCGCATTTTCGATAATGGGATTTGGCGTGAATTCAAAATTTCTGATTGATCGATCTTCAAGTTTTTCAAGATACTTCACCGTTTCTTCCCAACAGAGCATTTTTTCGTTTACGGTGAGATCAGAAACGCTGCAAAAAATCGATAAAACAACTAGGAAATAAGAATAAAATCTTACAGATTCGTAAACTGTTTTTCTTCCTGGTGATGACTAATCGTCACACCAAGAGACTGTTTTGTCATCTCTTCTCGTGCGAGCCTTGCGGCAATTTTTTTCTCCTTTTTTTTCTCGCGTTTCTTTAGTTGCTTTTTCACTTTTCTCATCGATTTCACTACAACTGTTATTTCAGGCTCCATTTCTAATTCTGCAACGGCGTCCGCTTCATTCTTGTTGGTCTCCAAATTGTTCATCGGCACTGTTTCGGGTGTTAATTCCTCGAAAGGCGATTCGTAAGCGTTTCTGTAACTTTTTTTTTGAGATTTTTAATGATTTATTTAAAAGCTTTACGTATCAAAGAGGCGACGTCGACAACTTTTCTTTTCCGAAGTGGTTGGAAACTTCCTCTTCTTAACTTTTTTGACAGGCTTCTTCAATAAGCTTTTCATCATTTCCCTGTAATCAAATATAAGTTAGTTTCTTTTTCTACAATTTGAATAATTATTACCTTGACATGTCCACTGAATCACTATCATCATTGTCAATACTTGGATCAACACCCTTCATTTCAACACTCAGATCTTGAGCATTCACTTCAG
The DNA here is from genome assembly GCA_963572285.1 of Caenorhabditis drosophilae. NCBI lineage: Eukaryota > Metazoa > Nematoda > Chromadorea > Rhabditida > Rhabditidae > Caenorhabditis > Caenorhabditis drosophilae. The sequence continues at coordinate 7,942,428 of OY751565.1, forward strand.
CTTCATCATGTTGAACATCATCTTGTAATAAGATCGGATCGATTTTTTGCTCAGTAGTTTCTCTTGATTGGTCAACATTGGTCTCTTTATTCATTTCTCCATGTTTTTTCTCAGATTGTGTTGTTTTGAGCTGAACGTCATCGGCACCTTCATGTTCGTTTCGCGCGGCAAGACAACTCAAATCATTGTCAGCAGCATTTTCTTGAACTTGAGTAGAATCAGATTCGAAATCTGATGAATCTTTCAATGTAACTGCATTGTCCGCTGGAACAAACTCTTCGAAACTTTGTTGAAGATCTCTTGGTTCTTCAATTTCGGTATCATCATTTCTTTCACCTTGTCTTGTTGGATACACTTGGTGATTATCGAAACGTGGAGGGTTTTCAAAAGAGTTTTCTGGAATCATATTGTTTTGAAGATTTTGACGTTCTTGGATTGATGTTTCTTCTTCAATATGATTTGGTGATACCATTTGAGTTTGATGAATAAGTACTTCGTGATTGTCGTTTTCCTCATAAACTGGATAAATTCGGCCATCAGAATCCCTACCATATCCAATAAACTTGATGGTAACCCCTCTTTTTTCTATGGTTCGAGTTGTTGTTGCTGGCAATAGCGACGAATACGATTGAGCCTCCGTTGAATGATATGGACGAGTAGAAGTTTGGTTGAGTGGTTGATTTTGTGGCGGCATAGATATTTGCGTTGGGACTCGATACTGTGCTGAAAACGGAACTCCATTCGGCTGCTGAACTGGTGGCGTCATTGGAAATTGAGTTGGTGGGTTAACAGGTGCACTTGGAAAATTATTTGGAAGCTCAACAGGCGAAATTGGCCTTTGATCTCGTTGATAATACCATGGTCCCATTGGCATTCGAATCGGTGACGAAATAACCGGGGTACTAGACGATAACTGCCTATTGTATTGAATTGGTTGAGCGTTCAGCCCCAACGGCGGCATCTGTGGAAAGATTGTAGGCTGAGTTGGAGGCATAGGCACCAAAGATGATGATAACGAAGTCGATGGAGGAACCAACGATTCAAGTACAGCTTGAATTTCGGCTTGCACCGACGCTTCTAGCGGGTAGATCTTATGCCATGGAAGAAAAATCGGTTTCGGAAGTGGCGTGACTGGTGTTGGCACAAGAACAGCAGTCATATGAGCAGTTTCCGATGTCATGGGGGTTGCAAACGCGTCTGGGGAATTCACCTCGCCCGTTGGCACAAACACAATGAACACCGATCTTGGCAACAACGAAAACGGCAATGGAAATGTTGATGGAAGTTGACGACTTGTCCCATCTCCATTTCTTTGATTCAAGTTTTCTTGATAGTTCTGAAAATATTTTTGTTTCACAAGAAATTTTTGTATCGATTATTACTCACCATTTTCTTATCGAAAAAGAAGCACAGAACAGATTATACACGGAGATTCAATATCGATCTGAAATTTCAAACAGAATTCGCATTAATTAAAAAGATAAGAAATGTGAACAAATAAAAAAATCATGCCAAATCTTCCCTTTTATACTGATCCCCCCCTGCCATTCCTCTCATTCTATGGTAAAAAAAAGAGCAAAGAAAACAAAGAGAGTCGAGTTGACAAAACACGCAAGACTGTGTGGGCAATGGAGAAACCAACGCAGAACGGTAAGGTGGGCGTTGTATTAAACATGCCCCGATGACAAAAAAAAAATGAGAATAACTGGAAAAATGGCGGGAATTCCCGTTTTTTTTTCTTCACTCTCAACACTTTGTTTTTTTTTTCAAAATTTTCGAACTTTAGAAGGGGAAGAAATGAGAATGAGAGAAATGCCACGAAATGTTCAAAGCGAATACATGGGAAAATTTAAAATTGCGGCTCTTATTTGGGTAAACATTGAGTTTTATCTTAATTTCCAACGGAATGCTGAAATTTCAGATCACAGTAGGATTGCCGTTGTTTTTTGACGGTTTGGTCTGGCTTCATTTTTACCTCAAATATCCGGAAGTTAGTAAACTGAAATAGATAATATTCAAAACACTTTTTTTTCCTAACAGATCAATCCAGTAACTGGAACATCACTTTATCGTGAGATTCAATATTTGGTTTATTTTTCCTCAATCGCTTTCTTTGTCGCCGGTTTCGTTATGAAAAGTTTCTACGGGATGTTTTTCTTAATAGTTTTTAAAGTTGTTTATTTCAGAATGTCAGAAAGAAAAAAATAATAATTTCAACCTACAGATCAATTTGTTCCTAATGTCTTTTGTCAATGGTTTGAATATCATCTCTAGTTGGTCTGAAGGAAAAAACATTAGAATTCGGTTGATTTCCATTATCAGTTTGGCTTTGTATTCGTTTTTCAGCGCTGTATACTATTTGTATACTCATTTTCAAGTGATGAACAACTATCAGGTAAATAAATTCTTAAAATTGTTTTGCTGAAACTTTATTGACTTTTTTTTAGATTTGGAAAAAAATGGCAAACAAGTTGAAGATTTGTGATCCGAAGAAAACTTCAGAGGTTTCATTAACAAAGAGAACAGTATCAATTGCGAACATTGAGGCAGCTTATGAAAAAGCTAGAAATATCTGTGAAGCAGAAACGTCTGAAAACATTGGCAAACCAACAATTCTTGATTACGAATCATTTTTAATGGAGCAACTAGATAAGAGCAGCTCAAATAATGGTAATTGTCAAAATCAGTCTAATGAGGAAGCGCAAAAACAAGATTATCGAATAGAATATCTGAATTATATTAAAAGCACTTATCAATATAAACAATCCAGCAAAAACGAAAAAACTTTTTGGATCCAATCGATTAAAAATCAATGGAAGGAAGATGATGAAATGGAGTATTATGGAGATTTCGATTAAGTTGCCTTTCTTAACGATCTTACACATCCTCTTAACCTTTATCTATCTGTACCGGTTTTTAAAACATTTACTTGTAGAATTTTTAACTAATTAACTACTTTTTAAGATTGAAACAAATATACAGTTATTACTAATATCACCTGGTCCCAAAAATATGTATATTCGTTCTTAACTTTTCTTTGAAATGCTGTTTCACATCATTTAAACAATTGTATTTTCTAATAAATGAAAGGAAAAAGCTTGAAAACTGCAAAAAATATGATATTTGACTCTGGGATGATTTTAAAGGATTTCATTTGTTAATTTTGCTTTTTACAACTCACCCAACTCACTAAAAAACGAAGTTTTTGCATTTCTAGTTGAAAAAAACTCAAATTTTGTTCCTTTTTCAAAAATATATCGAATTCGAAAATCTTTGTTTAAAGGTTTTGAAACAAGCTTTGAGCAAATAATAATAACAAACGTCATGAACGTAAAATTTTCAATAAAAGATGGCGTTGAAAGCATAAATCTTTGGTGATATTTATTCCCAACAGTATTAATTAAAAACAAAACTGGAAATTGTGAAAAAGGAATTACTAACTGATCGACATATTAACAAAAAAGTCTTGATTAGGGTTAATAATTTGGTTAAAGAAACGATGTAAAATTATTGGTTAACGAGAGAAAAATCAAAAGTGAAAAGCTTCGCATGTTAACAAATATGAACGGAATAAATGCAGAAAGCGTTTTAAGGCAATTTTTGTTCACAACCGAACTTCCTAGGAACGTCATAATTTGATAAAAAACCATCTCAAAAATTATAAAAATAAGGAAGAAGTCGGATGCTAATTTTTGTTGCTGATTGATAAGATAATTTGCTCTCTTCCATCTTCCAAAAAACGTTTAGTGAGGTGATCTCGAAGAGCTGAAACTGGTGAGACAAAAAAATGCAGTAATTCAAAGTTTACATTAAAATTACCTGCTTTGCAACAGTTTGCCGGTGGTTGGCATTGCTTTTCTATTTTTCTGCTGAGCTTCAACGTCATTGATGATGCTGTAATTTCTTTAAATTAATACGTTTTTATTTTTTGAAGTTTCCGTAAGTTTACTCGATCAATTTATCGACCAAATCATCATCCAACGTCACCACTTCAGAATTGTCATCATTTGATTCAAGATGAACATGATAAAGCTGCTCTGTGGTTTTTTCCAAAAGCCTAACGCTGTCTCTATCGTTTTTTTCAACATTTCTGTTGTTTCTTCCAATCTCCATCGAGCATTCTTCCTCCTCTTCCTCTTCTTCAATAATTCTCGTCAAAGACATATCGAACAACGATGAAGGATGTGGCAACTTGACGAAATTCTCTTTTCCATTCTTAGAGAAACTTCTGAAAACAGTGTTCAACTTATATTTGAAATAGTTATGAAATTTCACCGAATTGGTTGATTTTCACCATATTGTCTTGAAAAAACATCGTTAATTGTGTAAGCTTCATCGGTTTGAATGATTTGATTGACCTGAACTGTTTTATCGGTTTGAACAGCTTCACAAGGATTGACAATTTGATCCGTTTGAAGATTCTTATCAGTCTGAACAGTTTCATCGGTTTGAACAATTTTATCCTTTTCAAGAATATTGTTCGTTTCGAAATTCCGATTTGTTTTGTTGATTTCGTCAGTTTGAACAATTTGATCCGTTTGATCCGTTTGAGTTGTCTGATTTGCTTGATTCGTTTGAATATTTGGCCTTATAGTTGTTAAATTGTTGTTGAAATCTTTTTGCTTCACTTCTCCACCACTTTCAACAGCAATGGATGATGAATCAAAATCAACTTTCCGACTTCCATTTATTGAAATTTGAAAACTGAAAAAATGAAACTTACAAAGGGAATCGAAAAAAGGTTAAAACCTGATGTTTGTTCCATCTTCAATGCTTTTTTCGCTCAAATGAATCGAAAACGTTATATTGTTGCCCGACATTTTCACACTGCAACATTCAGTTTTTTTATTTCATCAACCTGCTGGTTAAAAAAGATAAGAGAGAAATGAAAAGACCAATAAATGAGTTTCACTCCTCCCTCCATGTTAAAAACTAAAACTCAATTGAAAATTTATTCGAAAATTCACTTTTTTCTTGTTTTTTTACTTGAAAAAAATGAAATTTTCGAAACAAATGATTGAATCATTGACAAATTGAAAATTTGAAATCAATAAAGTCAAAAATAAAAATTGAACGTAATAATTGGTTTACAATCAGACATTTAATGGAATCTATTTTGCCACTATTGTTCAACAGTTTTTTTAATACAAAAATTATATTGGAATTTGCTTCTTTTTTTTTTTTTTTGATTGAAAGAAAACAATTAAAAAATTATCAAAAGCAATGATTTTGAGTGAGGGAGGGGAGAGAAGGGTGAATAGCCAAATAATAATATGAAACGATGGAACAACACGAAACAAAAATGGGAATGGGAAAAAACAATAAAAAAATATCATTATGTATATCATAAAAGAAGTCAAACGCGATCAATTTTCTGAATTTTATGAATATTAACCAACCATTGGTGTTGACAAACTTTTAGAAAAAAACTAAAATGCTTGAGAAAGAAGGCAAAAACGTACGAACTTGTTGCCGCAAAAAAAAAAGAATGGCTAAGATTTCTGAAATAAGTCAGGATGACTCTAGTGGTGAAAGAAAAATTCAAAAAAATGAAATATTATTTGGGCATTAAAGGGGAAACTCGTAAAAGTTAGAAAAATGATAATTTAGAAAAGACGAAGATCAGAATAACTTAAACATTGGAAAAGCGACAAAATTCTTGTCGAGTTTATGACACAAGGGGCTACGAAAATAATTCTAATATTTCTATTATCAAATTAATAATGGGAAAAAACATCAGAAAGACGTCAAAACTACTCACAGAAAAGTAAGAAGAAAAAGCTTAGAAAGTCTTAAACGAGAGATCAGCAAGAAATGAAGCTTCGATCGTTCTGACTGTTTCACTCGTAACTCCTGGACGCATATTATAGAAGGAGAAAAAAATCATAAAAATGTATTGAACAAATAGAATTCGTCGCTGAGTTTGCATCCATAGCTCAGCACGAGTCGCATGAGGCTCATTGTCTCCAAATGATCTACAAAACTCAATTTGATTCTGAGCAAACTGATAAGTGAATTGAATATACGCTGCAAGGAAAAAACAAATTGCAAAGTTTGAAACTGTTCATCAACCTACACCAAAACTTGTTGGAAGTGTTTTCAATCAGATGCCCCGCTTTAATTTTTCTAAGAATATTGTCGAGCTTCGAGTTCCGTTCTAAAAAAATGTTGAACTATGCTTTTGTTTTCATTAAAGTTTGAAACTAACCAGCCAAACCGAAAACACGATTGAGGTAGTAATCTTCAATTTTCTCCAGGCGTGGATGATTTGTAGCTTTCATCTCGCTAATTTTGGTTACATTAATACACATATCTTTCACTTTTTCCATTTCAATAATGAGAAAACAAATTTTCCGTCTCAGCTTGTCTAGCTTCTAAAAAATGTTTAATTTTTCCAATACTTTTCAACAACAAAATCTCTTACAGACACATGGCGAGATATCACATAACAGGTGAACGCTTTTTCCAAATCTGAAAATTAAAAATTAGGAAAAAATCCATTTTTTTTTTTTTGAATGAATCTTACTTTTAAATTCCAGCAAGGAAAATTCGCGATAAGTGTATCTAATTTCGTTCAGGTCATTAAAACATCTTTCTGTTTTTTCAAATTCTTCATTATAATGGCAAGTGAGATATTCATTGTTGAGTATCTTCTGAACCCGAAAAGCTTCTTTTTCCTCTTTGATTTTGCGCATTTTCTCTTCTCCACTTATTTTCTGCTCTTTTCCTTTTCCAGTTTTTTTGACCACTTTTTTTGTTTTGATGGTTTTTCAACAGGTTCCATATTGATTTCCGAATCATTATCTCCATCATCCGAATCAGAATTTGAACAGTCGACCAGATTTATTCCAAAGTATTTCGGAGGTGTTGACAACATTGGTGAGTCAAGAACTGACGCTGGAGCCGCTTTTTTTGTGTTGACTGTTTTCCAGCATTCATGTTGTTGGTCTTTTTTTTTTCACGAATGTTAGCCAATTCGATGCGATTGTAACAGTATTGAATAATCGATTGAGATTAAATTTAATCTGCTCAAACCGCAAAGCAATATTAGGCTCTTCATCACTCATCAATGATTTTTTATCGCAATGTTCTTCGGCAATAATCGTCTCATTGCATTCAACTTCACTATCACTTGTTTCAATAAGTTCTTTAACGTGGCTCAAACAGAGTTCATTCATTTTTGCTTCGAAGTCAGACTCAGCGCTGAAAGTTCAAAGATCGAGAACTTGAGAATATGCTACGACAAACCAATATTCGTTTTTGGAGCTTTCGAAAAAGTTTGAAAACAATACATTCCATTCGTCTTTGTCGGAAAACAAGAGTTTTGTTGGCATCCCAACATCGCTCTATAAAATATTGCTTTTTCCGATTGAACATCATAATGATTTCTCACCAATGATTTTTCAAATTGATCCCCGCTTTGTTTGTTGTTTACACCATAAACTGTGTCGTTTTTTCTTGCGATTCCTTCAACGACTTCTTTATTTTTTTGTTTAAATCGACTTCATCACGACGTGTTGAGTAGCACTCATTGATTAAAAAATTGAACGATGGCATTCTTGACCAAGGTGATGATGGTGGCATCAAATCGACTGCTGATTTTGGCTGGGCACGCGTTGTTGTAACAGGCAACATTTCAAAGAATTGAGAGAAAATTAAACTTACAGGAACTTCTGTAACTTTTTATACACTTTTTGTGTATTTTTTCAATTAGATAAAGATAAAGCTGTAGATATTATAAAGAAAATTGAACATTTCAACCAAAAACACATTTTAAAACAATTGTAAAAAATCATTTTTTTAAACAGAAAATTCAATAAATAATCGATAAGTCAAAAGTAAGGAAACATGCAACCAAATGTTGGCACAAGTATGTTTTCCTCTAATTCAACATTTCTGATTCCCAAAGAAAGCGTTTTTTCGTAAAAAGAAGACGTTGCTGACCAAACGTTTTCAATAAAAGCTAAATTCTGCTTGGTTTTAGATAGTACAATAGTCAACGAAATTCCGTAAAGACTGTTCGGGTCCTGGAATTTTTATTGATTTTCAGTTTAAAAAAAGCGTTTTCAGCAACAACCTCAATCATTTTTGCCTTGGTCATTTGATGTCGAACCAATCGAAATCTGTCTAAAGTTTATTTACGTTTTTCAGTTTTTTTTTCTTTATTGGAGCTCACCACATTTGGTCAGTTTCATAGATTGGCTATAAGCTTTAACATCTTTCATCATAATTGTTTTCATTTCGTTGTGTGGTCCGACTTAATGAATAACCGCTTATGTACTGGGAAAAACTTTAAAAAACATACTGAAAACTCCATCGTAATAAATCTCAAAAACGTCTACCAACGTCATTTCAAAACTGTTTCCCTTGCGATAATGATTGACAAAAAGCCACCAGTCGAGCACTTCGTAAGCTTTCTCCAACTTTTCCTCCAGCTCCACCAGAAAGCAACGAAAATTAGAATCTTTTTGCAAAAATGCCAGCCGATCATCAAAATACAAATGGCATTTATTATGAGCCAATTGAAGTTGATTCAAATCCATTGTCAAACCAAGTTGGGTCTTATTTCCAATAGTTGCTGTTGTTTGGGATGCCATCAATACTGACGCGATATTGAATGATAAAAATGAATATAAAAAAAAACGCTCTTTTTTTTCTAAATTCGCGCTCAAAAGATCAAAAAAAAGTTGATCAGACTAGAAAAAAATGAGTGGACGGTTCAATTGTATTGTGTTATACGAAAAAGAGAGAGGGTAAAAAGAAAAGCGAAAAAAAAATGGTTTTGCTTGAATTCATATTTTCAGAATTTCCCGTAAATAAAAAATAATTGATTTAAAAAGTTAAAAAGCAAATTTTGTAAGCACTTGTATCAATTTCTTTTTAACAGTTTTTTACACGAAGGCCAGACCATATGGTCAATTTTTTTTAGATTGAGGTCAACTATTCTTAATATAAACTGTTATGATATATATATGTATATATATATATATATATATATATACAAATTACGTGTTTATAACATTAATTTTTGTGTTATAGAAATGTTTTTAAAAAGATTTCTAAAATTACAGTTTTGAACTTTGAGCGTTTGTAAAACAATTTTTATATAAAATTTCCTCAAAAAAAGAAGAAAAATAGATATGTTGATTGCATTTTTTATCACAATAAAATTTGCATATGTATAGTTTATTGTTCTCAAATTATTTAAAATGCCCTATAGTTTAACACACAAAACCCTTTAAATGTGAGAAAACTCAAAATAAACAGCTCACCATTGTTATGTCGATTTCGTCATTTCTTTAAAAAGTATGATAAACCCTCATTTTTTTACAATCAACAAGCAATTTCTTGATTTCTTTAATTCATTGTCGATGTAAGATTTGTTGAGAGCTGAAAAAAGTAAAAAATATTTAAAAAAAATCATCTTGTTCTCTTTGTTTTGAAATGTTGTTTCAAATAAACCAAACTCCCAATTTTCTGCGTTTTAAGTTACCGTATGCTTTTGGGTACAGTATACATTTGTCCACTCGTCAGGTTTCTCATTTTGAAAATTGTATCATTTTGCTTCAAACTATTTTTTTTTAGTTTCAGCTTCACTGTTTTTATCAATTACAAATTTTGCTTTGAAAATTTATGCAGCAAAAAAGTTTAAAGTTATCTGAAAGTGCAAACGTTTTAAAACCACGGAGATGGTTTTGTCTCCGAGAAAGAGCTGGCAGTTACCCAATTACGGCAATAAATTTTTACGATTGAGTATAATAAATTGTTTTTTTTTTTTTCCAATTTTAATTTTTACATTTATCGTATTCACGCTACAACAATACACAATTACGGTATTATATTGTTTTTAAACGTTTAGTCCGGTAGAGAAACGGCTGAAAGTATTTGAGCTATTAAAAAAAAAAACTAACGGTTTTTTTTTAATTTAATGGTTTGATACGATTATTTTGTCACATATTGATTTTTCGATTGGCCTAAAAAGTATTCAAAAAAAAATGTATCCCACCTTCTTTAAATCGTTTCTCTCTGGTCTTAAGACGTTCAAAGGAATCTTGAAAATATGATTATTTCGAAAAAATTAATGACGAAACTGACGGAAAATAGGTGTTGTCTGCTTCGCGCCAAAGGGATCTGGCATCTTGCCAATACGCGGCAGCGGGAGTTGTTGCAGTTGAGCGTGGTTTCACCGCATTTCAAAAAGGGGCGGAGTTTTGTTCTGCCGAAATGAGATCGAAAATGATGAAAACATTTTAGGATTGCGCTATTTCTTCTTGGCTACGGGTTGCTTGAAGCCCTTTCTAACTTTCTGTTTAAATATTTTTTTGCAAAAAAATTTGAACGATGCTCGCGGGCTTATTCAAATTTTATAGCTACAGTAACTTAGATGTGCATTATGGGTCTTGTTTACATTGGGGTCTTGCCACATTTCTCATTCCCAAAATTTCATTATTTTTTTAGTCATCATTTCATTTCAAAAAAATCTCACTGTTGCTTCTTTTCTTTCTTTTTCTTTATTCTTTTTGTTTAGAATATTGGATCAATTGAGCTTAGGTTAAAAAATAGTGCTTTTGATATATTTCTTTTGTATAGAAAAGCGGCTACCCATCATAAATCTAATAGAAAAAGGGAGAAATAGAGGAAACTGGTATACAGAGTGACAGATGTTTTTTTAGGATAAAACTTCCCAAGCGCTTTATGAGTTTATTAGTTTCTTTGGGTGGTAAACAGTTTGACAGAAACCATAAAAACTTTTAATACCATAGTCATTTTTAGTGTGAGCCAGTTGAAAATAATTCTAAAAACTGGCTTTTACTTTTTCTTCTACTGTCTTTAACTTTTCTAGTTCTCGAGTAATTTTAACATGTTTTTTATTCAGATATTAATACAAGACTTCATCTACCCATTGAAGGATTTTTTCTGCGACACTTTATGATTTGAAAAAAGATAAATGGTGAGGACTAGTTTAAATAACTTTATCTAAGGTTAAATTAAATTAATTCCAGTCTTCTTCAAATAACTTTCATCACAATCCGCAGCTTACTGCGCAGCAAACAACGAATTTTCAAAATCCTCCACCGCCTTTGGGGGTTTTAACTATCCAACATCAAGCATCGGATAACCATGCTTCATCTCAAAATATCGAACGAGAGCCGGCATTAAATGTTCCAAATAACATTGGTGATTCGCATCAAAGAGGTTTTTTACATCAACCGCTTTATCCTGGGCACGCTTATCAAGTAAATGAATACCGACCCCAGTTGCCAGTAGGGCATCAAATTCCGCCACCAGGGCAACCATATTATCCAGCTAGCCCACAGAGCTATCTGCCGCAACCTGGAACAAGTCCCCATAACATCCCAACCGTTTATTGTGGCCAGCCTGTATTACTACCAAACAACCCACAAAACCAAGGAAGTTATCAGCATAGTCAAGAAGCTTTGCAAAATGTTCAAACACAACAAGGAACAATGACCAACAATCCCCAATATCACAGAAATTTCCAAAAAAGTCTAATTGGTCAATATAAGTACCAAAAACAACCTGGAGAATTTCCATTCAATCAACAGCCTCAAGAAGCCTATCAAAATGGTCAAGCTGGTCCACCGAATTTCTATCCACAAGCTGGAGCCTACGCGATCAATCAACAATTTCAAGGAACGTATCTAAATGGTCAAGCTAGCCGACCAAATTTCCAGCCGCAAGTTGGAGCCTACACGATTAATCAACAGCTTCAAGGAAACCACCAAAACAGTCAAGCTGGTTTCCAGAATTTTCAACAACAAGCTGACGCAAATTCGATCAATCAGCCATTCCAAGGAACTTATCAAAATGGTCAAGCTGGTCAGCAGAATTTTCATTCTCAACTTGTAGCATTTCCCGCTAACCAACAGCTTCAAGGAACCTATCAAAATTATCAATCTGGTCAACATAATTTCCATCCCCAAACTGCAGGAATGCTACACAATTTCCAGCATCAAGGAAATTATCAATATGGTCAGATGAGTCAGCAGAACTTCCAACCTCATCATGGAGCTGTGTCCAACAATCTACAGTATCAAGGAATGTATCAAAGTGGACCAGTGATACAGCCACAGAACTTTCAACCGCAATTCGGAGCACAGCCAAACAATTCTCAATATCAAGGAAACTTTCAAAATGGGCCGTTTGTACAGACACAGAACTTTACAACAGTTCAACAGAACATTCAACAACCGTTTGGACCAATGCCATTCAACCCACAACTTCACCAAAACAGTCAACCACAGAATGAAGTGGCTCCAATCCGTCAGCACCTTCAAGAAAGTAATCAAAGGGATGAGGCAGTTCAAAAACACTCTCCACCACAGTCTGGACCAAAAAACAACAAGTTACAAACACAAGGAAATTCTCATCAGAGAAATGCATCACATGTTAACGATTCAACATTACCAACAAAAATTCTGAGAAGTCAAAAAGAAAAGAATTCAAAAACAAAAAACGACAATTCTGAATCAGTCAAAACTTCTGAAACTCAATCTCACTCCAATCAGACAAAATCAGCTGAGACTCAACCAATTGTTGCAGCAAATGATGTGAACGTTAGCGATGATTCTCAAAAAAAGGTGTCAAGTTCTTATTTTTTTCAGTCAAGTCAAACTTTTATTACAGAATGCTGAAACGAAGAGCAACACGTCATCAACTGCTATTGACACTGGAATTGAGAAAAAAGAGAAGACCAACAAGACTGAACAAGAAAAACCAGAAAACCAGGAATTACTTAAAAAAAGTAATGAGAAGAAAGGAAGTCAAACGTCTGTTCAGAAGAAGAACAAAAGCATTACCGCGACTGAAGAGAGAACCAACAAAATGAGCACATCAGTTCAACCAAATGCCAATAAGCTCAATCAAAAAAATGTTGAAAGTCAGAACCAGAAAATCCCAAAAACTGTTGAAGAAAACGAGAAAAATAAGTGAGTTCTTTAATTTGTTGAAAATAGTTTTTATTTTCTATAAATTGAAACTCACAGATCTGAGATTATTGACAAAATGAACGTTCCCGATGATGCTCAAAAAACTTTTGATGATGCTGAACATAACAGCCAAACAAAGAAAAGCGTTGTGACGAATTCTCCCCAGGCTATTGAAACACATAAAACTGAGGAATTGGGCTGGTAAATTGAAAGAAAACATATTCAAATTATCCCAGTAAATTTTTACACGTTTCCAGCTCGAATGTAAATGAAAAAGGAGCTGAGAATAACCGCAATTCGCTTATTCGTAATCGACCTGGTCAAAGACAAAATACACCAAGAACAAATGTTTGGTTAGTGAATTTTATTGATTTGTTCTGTCGTTTTTTGTATGTTTATTGTGCACATAATTGGGAGCCTTCTGAAGTATATAAAGCTCAAAAGCAAAACGAAAATCTCATGAGAGAAAAGTGATTCAGCCAATAATCAGTAAAATAATGTAAAGAATCTTCAAAATTTTTCCTGGATTTTTGTTGGGTGCAAACTATTTCTACCTAAGCGTTCGAGATTCTATTGATTGATATTTTAGCAGCTTTGTGAAATTAAAACTACATAATTTAATATGACATTCTGGTCTTCTGTTTTTATTGATTAATGTTGATGGGATTTTTTAAAACCATGAAAAATTGTAGAAAATTTCCGTTGGAGTGAATCTCCAATTTCAGTTTTTAAGTTTTTTTTAAATTCTGATATTAAAATTTTAAAAAATACGAAAAATGAAATCGAAAAATATACATTTTGACCGGGAAACAATCTCGAATGATTTGAAAAAAAATTTTGCCCACGCACCTTTTTCATTCGCCCACGACATTTATTTATAACTCATTTGCATTTGGAATCATTTCGGTGTTGCCGTGGATTATTGGTTAGGAATGTTGTCTTCCACTCGGAAGGCGTTGGTTCGAATCCACGGCAATTCCTGGCAATGATGTTCGTTCCAATCCGGTAGGTGGATGTGACCGGCCCACCCTACTAACTTCTAATGAAAGAAAAGAGACGAATTTGGAAAGGGATCGAACTGAGCCGAAAAATTTTTTTAGATGTTTCTCAAACATCGTTTTGTTATCTTTGTATACATAGCTCATATTCATTGATTTAAGCTCAATAAAGCACTGAAGGCTTAATTTTATTTTTTTATAGTTCAATTTTTTTTGGAGAAGAACAAAACGAGTGGAAATTTGTTAAACCAAAACTGAGAAATGCCTACGGTAATATTACCAATTTTTCAAAACAGAAAACCCTTTTCTTCAGAGAACCAGAGCTTGGAAAAGCCTACTGTGGAAAATAATACTACCTTGAAAGCAATCACCACGAAATTTGTTCCAGTTGAAAATGAGAAAAAAGAAAACATGTCAGCAACTAACCTCAGCCAAACGTATTCAAACTTTCGAAAGTTTCAGGCAGACTCAAAAAGACAAAAAAACCACCAAAAATGAAGTTGATGGAAATTCAAATGCTGACACTGTCCCAGTAAAAAAGCAAAGGTGCGATAAGTAATTCAAACGAACTGGTTTTTAATTATTTTTCAGTGAAAATATTTCCAAAAACACTCAGAAAGTTGATCAGGAAAATCCAACCCAAAATCAAGTTTCTGAAAGCTTAAATTCTGAAGTCTCAGTAAAAGAGCAAAGGTGCGATAAGTAACTCAAACGAATTGATTTTCAATTATTTTTCAGTGAAACTGTTTCCGAAAACGCTCAGAGAGTTGATCAAGAAAATCCAACCCAAAATCAAGTTTCTGAAAACTTGAATTCTGAAGTCTCAGTAAAAGAGCAAAGGTGTGATAAGTAACTCAAACGAACTGATTTTTAATTATTTTTCAGTGAAAATATTTCCAAAAACACTCAGGAAGTTGATCAGGAAAATCCAACCCAAAATCAAGTTTCTCAAAGCTTAAATTCTGAAGTCTCAGTAAAAGAGCAAAGGTGTGATAAGTAACTCAAACGAACTGATTTTTAATTATTTTTCAGTGAAAATATTTCCAAAAACACTCAGGAAGTTGATCAGGAAAATCCAACCCAAAATCAAGTTTCTGAAAGCTTAAATTCTGAAGTCTCAGTAAAAGAGCAAAGGTGTGATAAGTAACTCAAACGAACTGATTTTTAATTATTTTTCAGTGAAAATATTTCCAAAAACACTCAGGAAGATGATCAGGAAAATCCAACCCAAAATCAAGTTTCTGAAAGCTTAAATTCTGAAGTCTCAGTAAAAGAGCAAAGGTGTGATAAGTAACTCAAACGAACTGATTTTTAATTATTTTTCAGTGAAAATATTTCCAAAAACACTCAGGAAGTTGATCAGGAAAATCCAACCCAAAATCAAGTTTCTGAAAGCTTAAATTCTGAAGTCTCAGTAAAAGAGCAAAGGTGTGATAAGTAACTCAAACGAACTGATTTTTAATTATTTTTCAGTGAAAATATTTCCGAAAACGTTCAGGGAGTTGATCAAGAAAATCCAACCCAAAATCAAGTTTCTGAAAACTTGAATTCTGAAGTCTCAGTAAAAGAGCAAAGGTGCGATAAGTAACTCAAACGAATTGATTTTCAATTATTTTTCAGTGAAACTGTTTCCGAAAACGCTCAGAGAGTTGATCAAGAAAATCCAACCCAAAATCAAGTTTCTGAAAACTTGAATTCTGAAGTCTCAGTAAAAGAGCAAAGGTGCGATAAGTAACTCAAACGAATTGATTTTTAATTATTTTTCAGTGAAAATATTTCCGAAAACGCTCAGGGAGTTGATCAAGAAAATCCAACCCAAAATCAAGTTTCAGAAAGCTTAAATTCTGAAGTCTCAGTAAAAGAGCAAAGGTGCGATAAGTAACTCAAACGAACTGATTTTTAATTATTTTTCAGTGAAAATATTTCCAAAAACGCTCAGGGAGTTGATCAAGAAAATCCAACCCAAAATCAAGTTTCAGAAAGCTTAAATTCTGAAGTCTCAGTAAAAGAGCAAAGGTGCGATAAGTAACTCAAACGAATTGATTTTTAATTATTTTTCAGTGAAAATATTTCCGAAAACGCTCAGGGAGTTGATCAAGAAAATCCAACCCAAAATCAAGTTTCAGAAAGCTTAAATTCTGAAGTCTCAGTAAAAGAGCAAAGGTGCGATAAGTAACTCAAACGAACTGATTTTTAATTATTTTTCAGTGAAAATATTTCCAAAAACACTCAGGAAGATGATCAGGAAAATCCAACCCAAAATCAAGTTTCTGAAAGCTTAAATTCTGAAGTCTCAGTAAAAGAGCAAAGGTGTGATAAGTAACTCAAACGAACTGATTTTTAATTATTTTTCAGTGAAAATATTTCCAAAAACACTCAGGAAGTTGATCAGGAAAATCCAACCCAAAATCAAGTTTCTGAAAGCTTAAATTCTGAAGTCTCAGTAAAAGAGCAAAGGTGTGATAAGTAACTCAAACGAACTGATTTTTAATTATTTTTCAGTGAAAATATTTCCGAAAACGTTCAGGGAGTTGATCAAGAAAATCCAACCCAAAATCAAGTTTCTGAAAACTTGAATTCTGAAGTCTCAGTAAAAGAGCAAAGGTGCGATAAGTAACTCAAACGAATTGATTTTCAATTATTTTTCAGTGAAACTGTTTCCGAAAACGCTCAGAGAGTTGATCAAGAAAATCCAACCCAAAATCAAGTTTCTGAAAACTTGAATTCTGAAGTCTCAGTAAAAGAGCAAAGGTGCGATAAGTAACTCAAACGAATTGATTTTTAATTATTTTTCAGTGAAAATATTTCCGAAAACGCTCAGGGAGTTGATCAAGAAAATCCAACCCAAAATCAAGTTTCAGAAAGCTTAAATTCTGAAGTCTCAGTAAAAGAGCAAAGGTGCGATAAGTAACTCAAACGAACTGATTTTTAATTATTTTTCAGTGAAAATATTTCCGAAAACGCTCAGGGAGTTGATCAAGAAAATCCAACCCAAAATCAAGTTTCTGAAAACTTGGATTCTGAAGAACAATTTTCAACTCCAGAACATCGAATTGCTTATTTCTATTACCCAGTGAAGAAGTAAAAGATTGAAATTTTGCAACGATATCAAAATAAAACGTTTCAGATCACCTCGAAAAAACCCCAAAAAGAAGAAAAACAAGAAAGGTAAAAAGAAAAAAATGAACAGAAGTAAAAGAGGTAATATATTATTGGTTATGAAAAATCCATAAATCGGTCAGGAAAAAAAAAGAAGCAACCACCAATGCTTAACGAAATTAGTGAAGATGTTTCGCAACAGCCTGAAATACCACAAAATGAAAACAACGAACCGCCACACTTATCTGAGCTAGACAAGCGTTTTGCAATGATTGAAATTGGTGACACAATGTAAGTTAGAAAAAAAAATTGAGAGTAACGAATGAAAAAATGTTTTATCAGATCGTACGAATCTATTCGAAAAATGGTTCAATCACTTGTGATTGAAGAGCAAAAGGTTGAAAATGAATCAGATAGGAAACCTAAAGTTGTTCCCTCACTGAAGTCGTTGTTAGAATCTGCCGAAGATTCTTACGTTGAAGAAAACCAAGAAACTCTACCGAACACTGAGAATGATCTTGAAGAGTTTGATGAACCTGTTGGATTGGAATCATTTAAACGGATAAAATCCACTGAGCAGCTAAATTTAGCCTCTGAAAATCCATCAAACACTATGGAAAATATGTTAAACTATGAGCAGCAATCGTTAGCATCTGAAAAACAAGTAAACGTTGAAAAAAGTATGCCAAACTTTGAGCCCCAATTGTTAGCATCTGAAGAACAGTCAAAAACTGAAGAAAGTATGTCAATTTTTGAGCAACTAACGTTAACATCTGAAAAACCATCAACAACTGGCTCAGCTAGTAAAATTAGTGTGTGTGAAGAAAAGCACGAAGAGCAGTCAGAAGATCAGAGGGAAAGTGAAATTGTCAACCAACAGACAGATGAATTGTTACAAATGGAAGCAAGTTTGGACAGTTTGCAATTTTATGTACACTTTGGCGAAAGCACTGAAAATCCACCATCATTTAAGGAAGCCTATATAGAGTTTCAATGTCAGTTGGAACAAGCATTTTAACGAAATAATAATTAAAGAATATTCAGATGAAATGAAAAGGTTCAGCGAATATTGGTCAACTCGAGTTCAGGTTTGTTAAGTTAAAACACGTGACAGATCTGAGACGTTTTTTACATCATCAAAAATCGATAAAATATGCAAAGATCAATCAATAGTTCTTTCAAAAAAAAATCGAAGCCTATCGAATTTTTTACATATTTAAAAAAAAAGAAATTTTTTTTAAAGTTTCAATTATTTTAAAAGTTATTACTTCAAAGAAAAAATTTGAAACTCAAAAAATTCTTACCTTTATATTTATTTATTAAGACAAAGGATGAACTTTATGATGTTGTGCATGAGTTGTCTGGACATTATTCCGAAGCACAAACACTTATTGACTTGTTTTGCTGTTTGATAGAATTTAAAAGCTTTCCCGAAGCGAATTATTTTCAAAAAACCATTATCATTCTGTATCATAATAATCGTGAGTTTGAAAAGCTCTATTAAAGAGTTTCCAAATCCTAACTGTTCCAGTTTCAGACAGAACAGATGTGTATGTGGATTACATTAAAAAATTAAGCAGGGCGAAATTTATAAAAAACCGATTTGGTAGGATAAAACAGGGGGGGGGGTTTTCAAATTTACATTTTTATTTTCAGTGAGATACATCATTGCGGTAAGAGAATGCATCAGTTTAATAAATAAATGGAAGCATTTGAAAGATTCAAATTATTTGGTGAACTATTTGCTGTTTTTTTTGGGTAACCTTTTAATTCCACTAAGAATGTTCAAACTTGCGAACGGAATGCTGGAAAGAAACCAACTTGCCAACACACGAGCAGTGCGATTGATGGAAAGCAAAGTTTGGGACAAATTTCTTTCGAAATGTGATTTTCATGAATGATTTTAATTATTTTTTTCCCTCCCCCATCAGTTTTTATCACTTTAATGAAGATTACTTGTTGTTGTTGTTGGTGGTTTTTTTTCATTGTTTTATACAGTTATAAAAAACTGTTTTATACTTTTTTCATTGATTTTTTTCCCAAAATCTTGAAAAAAATGTTAGTATTTTTCTCACACGAAAAGAACAAAATTCTATCATTTTTCACTTTTTTGTTGTTGTTTTCTTTTTGAAACTTTCCTTTTCCATTCGATCTAAATTTGTTTTCAATTACAGGACGTGTGAAAACTTCACATTGAAAAGCTTGAACTCTAACAACTCCAGAAATGGAATCGTCAGAGCCTTTGCTATCGTCGACTGTGTGGAGAAATTTAATTGTTTTTGACAAAAGTTTGAGACTACCAACGGTTTTAAAGACGAAGATGCCGACTCAGTCCGAGCGTCTATATTTCAGTGATTTTGTCAGTTTTTCAAGAAAAATTTATGTTTAAAAAAAATGAGTTTGATTTATTTTAAGCCTACCTACCCGGAAGTGTTTTCAAGAAACTTTATTCGTGCAGATGTTCATGAAATAAGTCCACAACTCAGAAAATATTTCAAACATTTTGATTACGATCAGATTTCCGAAAAATATTATCAGTTGTTCACTCAAGACCAATCTTTGTGCATTTCGGATGAATTTTTGGTAGTTCCTTATTTTTTTCATAGTAAATATACATATTTCCAACCAATTTTTATTGTTTTCTAGCCTAAGCCTAACTTTCAATTAATTAGAGAAAAACACAAAAAATAAAAATAAAAATAACGTCTTCAGAAAGACAAAATTGTTTTCATGATCGACTTAAATGACGCTTTACATTTAAAAAATCAATGTTCAATTTTACCAAATTTGGAAAAAATTTTCATCGAAAACAATCACATTGGAATTTTGAACGACGCTTTTTGTGAACAAATTTATAATTTGAAATGCTTATATAACGGCTCTTCGGAAGAAAATATCGAAATCCTAATAAATGAAGGAAATTATTCGGTAATAGTTATTTCAGAATTTTTAACCTGACGATGTTTCAATCGATTTTTTCAGTTGAAATTAAATAATTTTGGATGCACAATCATCGAGCAACCATCAGAACCAATTGGATACAAAATAAACTTTTCTGTTTCTTATAGTGTAAAATTGCATGAATGTGATAGAGCAGGCTTGGTGGTATTTGTTTTTTTTTTTCAAATTTTCCAACATTCATTAATCACTGATTTTGAGTTTCAAAATTCATTGGATACCTATAAGGCGGTCAAAGTTTTTGAGGCTCATCAATTTCCGATTTTATATTTAATTCCTGATCGATATGTAGAGATAATTACACATTGATGTTTAACAGTTTTCACCCCCATCAATAATTTCAGATATGGTTTACCAGTCTTCCCAATCAAATTTGGGCAAGTCTAGAATATGTTTGGTACATTACAAAAATTTTGAATGCCAATCAAATTCCCTTTACGAGAAGTGTAGTAATAGACGATCAAGATCAATCTGTTGAAAGTCCCACCCCGTTTTGTGATTTACATCAACCTTTGAAATTTTTGAAATCATTGGTTTCTCCGGTTATTCGAAATGTACTCGATACAAATCCGCTTCTCAGTGAAAACTTTCCGGTTTTTTAATCATTCTGTTTTTACGTGAAAAAAACACACATATTACAGGATAGCTCATTTATTGTGGAAATAAAGCAGTGCAGTGGACAAATGAATGGTAATGCTATAATTGGTCAACGATGTTACCAGTTCACTTTTCCAAATAATAGCAATGTGATTGCATTTGAAACTGCTAAAAGTTTATTGGAAAAAAGGGATGATCCATATTTGTATCGATATCATGAAAAACAAGAATTTCTTGTGAGTATTATTAATCAATCAATAATAAGAGATTCATTTTCAGGGAAAATTGCTTCCATTTGCTTCGAGAAGTTTCACAATCCACAAAGATATGAGAAATTTATTTGATAAAGCTATTCAGTTATATGACGAAAAAATCCGAAACATCACTAAAGAGATGATTGTTTAAAAAAAATGATTTGATTTCAATATTTTTCATTTTCTTTTTTAAAGGGAAAAGCTCACTCTACTGCTATATATTCTCCATCATGTAATGTTTATTACGCAAGAGTTTTTCAAAATTGCAAAGAAGATGACAATATTGAGCTTGGCATTGAAGGTTGGCCGTTATAGTAAGCAAAATCTGAAAGATAATTTTTAAAAAAAGAGGGGTTTTTTTCAGTTTTGTTAAAGAAGCGTTTGAAGAACTCACAAAACTTTTGGAGCCAACTATTATTGATTGCAAATCGACTGAATGCGAAAAAGTCCTTTATGGGTTTGAAACCATTCAATGTTTTTTTTTAATTTTTTTCTTTTTTCAGAATTGGTGAAGCTCATGCCAAAACCTTTATAGATGATCATCGGCCCAAGTTGATCGTCGATTTCGATCGATTTGGAAAAAGATTGATTGTTTACGGGATGGATATTACAAAGTTTCAGAGTTTTCTGTCTAAATATGATACTAAGTATGTGAAAAAATTCAAATCAATCGACATTTGATAAATTTCAGAAAACATAATTTGGTGGTTACGACCTATATTGATCTTTCGACTTATTTTTTGAATGATTGGCTTGAAGTCAATTATTCAAACTTAAGACACTTTGCGTTAGAGGCTTCTGAAAACCCTTTAACAGACTAAAAACTAATTTTCAGAGAAGAAACGGGAGCCAACATTCAGCGAAATGGTAACAAGTCGATATTTTTTCGCGGAACATCAAAAGCCTATGATTGTCTAAAACAAATTCTCAATCGAACTCAAAAAACAGTAATGGACTCTATCAATGTTAATATTGATGACTAGTTTTGGATTTCAGCAAATTTCTGAGAAGCTTAAAAAAAGAATAATGTTTGACGATAAATGTGTGAAGTGCAACAATTCAACGGAAGACTTTGAAAAACTGAATTGTGGGCACATTTATTGTCCAACTTGTATACATGAGCTGCTATCCCATGTTACTAATAACATTAATCTTGTTCATTACTGTTTGAAACCTCATTGTGATAAAGTTATAAAAACAATGGACATTGAAGTTGGTTACATTTCTCATTTTAAATTTAATTCGTGGTTTATAGAGAATAATCTGTGGTGGTAAAGATCGATATAAATTTTTGGATAATTTCAAAATGGCTAAATATTTAAAATCGATAAAAGATAGGGCCTTACTTTCAAAACATACCAAATTCAGAATGTGTTCTAGCCCAGAATGCGAAGAGCTTTTCGTTCCTTCAAACGGTTCAGAGCTTTGCAATAAATGCCTTTTTAATTTTTGCCCAGATTGCTTCGAACCACATCATCGCCCACCATGTGCATCTGATCAGTAAAGAACAAACTTTATAATAATTGTAAATTGAAATAACTTTCAGATTGATTCGTGCTAAAAGAGGCAACCGCCCAACCACCCTCTGAATCGTACAACTACGTTTTTTTTTAAAACTAATTTCACTTTTTAAATGTTCATTTTAAAACAAATCTGTTTTATTTCAGTTTCAAATACTGTTAAACGATCTTTAAACTATTTTTTAATCATTTTTTCTATCCAAAAATTTATTTAAACTTACTTTTAATCAATAAAACCTTAATCATCCCATATGTTGTTAATGGAAACTAGCAAAATAAAAAAATTACTTTTCTTTTGCTTTGTTTTTATGCTGGAAGTTTTGATTTTCGGCTTGCATCAAAGTTATGTTGAAGATTTTTATTTGAATCCCAGATTAGGGGAAAATTTTTTTTTGAAACATGAAATTTCACTGATTAACGCAAAAAAAAAAACCAGTGTTCAGTCAAACAGCAATTAAAACTATTTTTTTGAATATAATTAAGTTGGAATTTATTATTTTTTTTTACAGTAAAAACCTTTTAAAAAAAAAAAGAATTACTAAACTTTTAATTAATTTTGCGTAATTCTGTTTGAAAAACCAAAAAATGTACGTTACAATTTTCGGGTCAGCATAATCTACTTTTGCGTCTATTAAAACCAGTTGACGCATTTTTCGATAGGCCCTGTACTATGCTCAAATCAAAAACCCATCTTTTTCAAAAAAAAATTGTGTGCTTTGATGCTTGAAGTATAAATAACAATTTTCCACAATTTCTTTTTGAAAAATATCTCAATTTTGTCAAAATGTGTTGTTCTTTTTTCAAAAAAATCATATTTCATTTTTTTTAAATCAAAAATCAATTCTGAAAACTTAGTAAGACATATTTTTTTGGTTTTCTTGATTCAAAACTAACTGCAATTTTTTAAAAATTTCTTAAAAAATGCTATTTTCTAAATGAAAATTACTGCGTTTTTCGGGTCAGTTAATCACATTTTGCGTCTGTCAAAAAATGCTGACGCTTTTTTCGTTTAACCCTGTGAGAATTTTTTTAACCTTCGTTTTCGGAAAAGAAAACTTTTTTTTAAAATTTTACTCAATCTAGGAAAACAGATTTAGACACACGAATATGCTATTTTTTAATTAAAAAAAGTTTATTATAAATTTTATTGTTTATCGGTTCAGTTATTTAAAAAAAATCAGTCGTTTAAATTTATTTTTTGTATTATAAACTTGTGAAAAAGTTTATTTTGTAAAGATGTAACTTCAAAACTGGGAAATGAGAGTCTAAGTACGAAAATGTGATAAAATTGCTCCGGTTTCAGACTTTTCACTATTCGGTCAAAAGTCAATTCAATTAGGACATTTAAAGAAAAACGTGTACATTAAAAACAATCAATAACTTGAACCAATAAAATGCGATATTAATCAAAATAAACTTTAAAGCATAGAAAAAAAAACTTAACAATAAAACATAAATTAAGTAACAAAAATTTACATAAATAAAAATAAACAAAATTGGAAATTTATTTAAAAAAAACAATTTCAACGCATTGAAAAATTATGTTTATTTTCCTCGTTTGGGTTGTTTTCTCGAAGCTTTCAATTTCACTCTTTTATCAATTTTTGTTCGTTTTTCTTCATCCGAATCTTCTGACCATGAACTTGATGAAGCATAAGATGGAACTTGTGATGTAGCACGTTTTGATTTTGGTTTCACCGTTCTGAAATCAATAATTTTTTAGTTTTTCGGCGATTTCCTTTATTTTAAGTAAAACAAAATGATTACGTTTCTCCAAATCGATCATTGGCAACAAATTCTTCTTTATGTTGTTTATTGTAACTATAATCAAACAGCAACTCGCTTCCAGGCTTAATATCATCCTTCGCAAAAATTCCAATTCGATGTTGACCATTAACGATCAAAATCTGGAAAGGTTATTCATTTTTTTTTCTTATAAATCCTGCTTAAAATTCTTGAAATTCTAACCTGTGAATAACAATTTGCATGGTTTTCTGAATGATTGGCGAATCGAATCAAATTTCCCATTTTTTGTGCATCGACACACTCATCTTCACTAAGAGCTACAAACAAACAAAAAATGTCAGGAGGTCATTGAAAAATAAATCGATTTCTTACCGAATATATAACTTGTCTTGAACTTATCATAAATATGGCCTCTTCTCTCAACTTCAGATGATGAGATTATTTCGCCGGTATATTCGGAGATCAATTCGCCTTTTTCAGCTGGCTCCATCAAAAACGCACCCCATCCGGCCACTTGTGATGGGAACACTTTCAGCTTTTTCTGTAAACCTTTTGAAATCGCCGAGTTTCGACACAAATTTTTTGAGTAGACTAAGGAATCTGAAAAAAAAAACAATGCTCAACCTAATCGTCTTTGCAATTTTTGTTTTAATACCGCATTGACATGATTTACAAAGAGTCGGATCACACTCCCATTTTGCATAAAAACATTGGCATTGCTTTGTTCGGCATTGTCCTAAAAATCAATATTTTATCTGGAAAAAATATTGTTTCTAATTTCAAAAAACCTGGAGCGCATCGACATCCGGGAAATTTCATTTTACACGTGTCATCGCACGAGCAAAATTTGGTACAGACACCATTCTTCAAACAGACGCATTCCTTGTTGTTTGGTCCGCACGTCCCCTCATGATGGCACGGATCCATTCGATATTGATTCTGAATTTTGCCAATTCCACTAGACCATGTTGAGTTGCGGAAATTTTTGTGCATTTGGCTTGGGTCACTACAAAATGATGAGAGGAGTAAAAGACTCAACGTTTTTTCTGATGATGAACGCTTACACTTTAACTTTTTCACGATCAGCAAACAATCGAACATTGGATGGTGTTCGACAAAGTTCCAATAGGGTTTCATAAACTTTTTTACAAGTTAACTCTTCATTAAACTCCAACTCAATGACTCGCTGGGAGAAAATACAAAAATTCTCTTGAGCCTAAAAAAGTACATTATTAACGCATTTAAAAAAAACTTCTGGTAAAAAATATTCTTACAGTTTTACTTAAACTGTATTGCAAAACAAATGATGTAGCTTGAACATCCGCGCTCTTCATTGAACGAAGTAATTCGCATTTATCGAACCAAATATCGATTTTATCGCACTTTGCATCGTCATCTTCTCGATTCAATTTGTTTAGAATTGTCTTAAAATCGTTTTTTAAAGTTTTCAGAACTGTGAGAAAAGGTTTTACTTGTCGGTTAATTGATTTCCAACAATCATCCGAACATTTATCTTTCTTTTTGGCACCTTTTGGTGGCAGTGGCAACTTTTTTGAAATCCAACTTCCAAAATTGAATTTGCTTGGTACATTCGGCACAAATCCTAGAATCTGAATTTGAAGCATTTCCAATTTTTAAATTTTTTTTACCATGTGTAGAACAATCATAAGTTCGACATTGAATACAATCCATTGCTCGTGTTGTATGCAAGTTTTGTTTGGAATCCAATGGATCATAAGGCAATGGTTGATCAATGTCGGCCACTCTTCGAAATCCTTCACCCCATTTTTCGCATAACTCATCAAAACTAGAAAAAATTGATTTTCAACAATTTATCGATTGGATATTCTCAAAGCTTACACATCGGGCAACTGACGATAAGAATATTTATTTGGGAATAATTGATAAAATGCATAAAATACGTAGTCCCGGTCAAACTTGTTAGTTTCAAAAATTTTGCCCAGAATCTTATAAACCATCCAATCATTTATGTATTTCCAATTGTCTGAGTAACCATGAATTCCCTGAAAAAATGCTTTCTTGCTTGATTTTTAATCAATAAAATTCTCTGGGTTACATCTTCGAACAATGTGATAAGAGCGTCACAAAGCCGATCATCATCTTGATGCTCATTCAAGTATGGAACATGGGATAATCTCATGTCATCTTCAGCTTTAATGTTGCTTTCAATGTGAACCCAATAGGGCATTGGCGGTAAAACATCGCCAGCTTCAACAACAACACAATGAACATCTTCTTCTTCTGGATATTCAACACAATCATTTGTTGTTTTAATAAGACAATTTTTTGAAGTGTTTCGTTGTACAACTATTGTTGGCCTTTCATTCATTGGTGGGCCAGCATTTTCTCGTGCCAATGGTTCCATGGTTTTTAGCTTTTGTAAAAAATCGTTCTGAAGTTACATAAAATTTATTTATATTATTAAGCAATTGTTATTTTACTTGCAATTCTTCATCAACTTTCTTTTTAAGCTCCTTTTCCACCTCATTGTAAATTTTTCGAAGCTCAAGGCTTACAGATTCTAATGTTTTCTTGTCAAATGAGTCATCCTAAAATATTAGAAATATTCAAATTTTTTTGAAAACGAGTTTACCTCCATTATAACGTCACGATCATCAATTAAATCTTTCTCCCAATCATCTT
Source organism: Caenorhabditis drosophilae (assembly GCA_963572285.1). Classification (NCBI taxonomy): domain Eukaryota; kingdom Metazoa; phylum Nematoda; class Chromadorea; order Rhabditida; family Rhabditidae; genus Caenorhabditis; species Caenorhabditis drosophilae. The sequence goes on from OY751565.1 coordinate 7,969,214, forward strand.
CTACTTTTTGTTTTCTTTTGCTTTGCTGATTCAACGATCGAATTTTCGATTCTCCTTTACATGCCGCCCGCTCAACTTCGGTTTCTTCTGGAAGCATTCCTGAAAACAACTAATAGTAACTTTTTTCAAATCAATAAATGGAAAAAAAGAAAGCTTTTCATGAAAGTTTGAAAACTGTTTACCAAACCAACGAAGAACAATTTTTGCAGGAGTGAACATTTTGAAGTGCACCCAGAAGTGCTTAAAATATAATAGCAGTACCTAACTCGATTCAGAAGTGCAGCGTATGTATAAAAAAGCTGGATGAAATGACGTCAATGACTTCAACAAAAAAGAGGGGGAAAAGAAAAAAGTAGCGTCCCAAGAAAAAAAAATAGTGTGGTACAAGACGAAACTTTTTTAAAGTTTCTAACAGCTTAGAATTTTTAATTAATTACTCTTTGTTTAAATACAGCTAATTGCTGTAAATCAATCAGTTTGTACAGTTAATTAACGAATGGAAAATCAAACTTTTTTTCAAGTTGAACTAATTTAATATTTTGGGGATCAAAAAAATTTAAAAACATTAATTTACGAGAAAGATTTGATTTCAGTTAATTTCCAAAAAGATATTTTCAATTTAAAATAAATTCACCATTTACAGGCACAGATTGCAAAAAAAAACGCCTAAAATTACTAAACTGCGCGGAAGGTGTTTAAGGGTGGCAACGTTGTAAACCGCATATGTATATAAATAATTGTCTTATCTCGGGCGTGCACATTTTTTTAAATTTATGTGTTAAAAATTGAAAAAAAATAATTAAATGAAATTAAAATTAATAAAAAATAACATAAGCAATAGCAATAAAAGCAGAAAAAAAAGAAAAAAAACAACAACGTTTTACACGTAAACTATTTTCTTTTTTTTTTTTGAAAAAGATTATTCCTTACTCATGAAAAAAATTTAAAAAAAAACGCTCACTGCGTTCGGGGGGAATCGAACCCCCGTCGAATGCTTGGAAGGCATCCATGCTGACCATTACACCACGAACGCAACGAAAGGAAATTGTGAAACTGCAGACATTTTTACGCTTTTCACCATATTATTTATGAAATATAAAAGTTTAATGGCATATTTTCTGCAGTGAAGATTTCTTTAAAATAAAAATTAATTTATAGGTTTGAGACAAACCCATTTCGAAAAGTTCAAGATGAAAACGTTAAATAGAGTTTTATCTGAATAAAAGCCTCTTCAAAATAAATCTGCCCTTTATTTATTTTTCATATTTTCAATTCACGTTTTTTCATTTTCCTTATCTTTTAATGTAACAAAATAATTAATTCTACACGGATAGAAAAAATTAAAAAATAGGAACATTCAATAAATATTCATTCAAATGACCAAAATATAGTGCGGTCTCAGTTCAAAATAAGTCAAACATGAGACAAAATGGCAAATGTAACACACAAATCTACCGCCATGTGTGATTAGCATAAATTGAGCGCTATCATTTTATGTTTGGTGTAACGTTTAACATTTTTTTTTGAACATTGTTTTATTTGTTCAAACTGTCTGATATTCACATTGATCCGTTATGTTTCAAGAAAAAGATGAAGGGAAACCCAAGCGATGGGGTTACTTGATTGCAGTTTTTGTAACGGTTAGCTTCAAATTTTTTTTTTGTAAAAAAATTATTTTAAAACTTGGATTTTTTCAAACTGAAAAAAACTAACTATAATTCTGTGAATTTTTGATTCAAAATGAAAAAATGTATCTGCGTTCGGGGGGAATCGAACCCCCGTCGAATGCTTGGAAGGCATCCATGCTGACCATTACACCACGAACGCAACGAGAAGCTTTGGCAGCGTGTGTCGTGTTGTTCAACTTACAGATTTAAGGTTTGGATGATGTATCGACCTTTTGGTTTTCAGGTTACAGCTTTCAATATCTGTGTTGTTATCACAATCCGCGCTTTATTAGATTCTGAAGATGAAGTTAATGTGCCAATAATTCAAGGTGAAGGTTTTCAACTGAAAAAGTTACAGTTTTTAAAAAGTTTTCAGGAGATCTCAGAGAAAACTTAACATATTTTCTTGGAATTTTCACTATGACCTTTTTCTTTGGCTGCTGTTGTTGTTTTTGTTGCGCGTGTAGCTGTTGCAAGTAAAGAATAGAACAATTATTTGAAAGAATGATTTTTATAACACTAAAAACGTGAAATTTTGAATATTCAGATGGTGTTTTTACAATGTTCCTGGCGGTATATCTCGAGTTTGGTCCGGAATCCCAAACTTATTCGTGAATAATTTGGATCAATTTCCAATTCATCGATTTCGTGAGCGAAATGGTAATGAACAAAAAAAAACAACTTCAATATTTACTTTTCAGAAGATTATCCCCAACAAGATGATGTTGTAGAAAAAGCAAAAGGTATTTTATCAACTAAACTGGAAAAAAAGCGATCAGATCGATGTGCTTATGAAAATAATGGTTATTTTGATGTTGTTGAAGTGCGTTTATTTGCAATATTTACATATTTGCATTTAATTGTTTTTTTTCAGATGGATAATGTTAACTCTCCTCGGCTTATTCTTCCACCATTATCGATTGGAAGAAAACGATCTCATAGTATCGACATAACTTCAATTGTTTAATTATTTGGTCAGTTAACCAGTATTTTTTGCATTCTATATTGAAAAAAAAACAGATTTTTATCAATTCGATTAGCATAGTACATATTTTTTTGTTTTCATATACCGGATAGGGAATTTGCAGTTAATTCAAATTAATTAAATAATAAACTCCAATTAAAAAAAAATCCTTAGTTAGTTCCTTGAATTCGTTAAACTTTATTGTGAGAAATATTGCTCAATTAGATGAACATGTTTTTTAATCAATACTTTATTTTTTATTTGAAATATTTGAAATTTGTTAAATTACTTAAGTTTTTACTGCAAAACTGTCAGAAATCATTGCAAACTCATCAAATCGATATGAAAGAAGGAAAATCTATTTTCCCAAACCAAAATAATGAAAAATGTCAGTTTTTTGTTAGATTAATACATTTTCAGAAAGTTAGGATATAAAGTAAGTGCCTGAAAATCAGCAAACAGTTGATTTCGGCAAAATGCTGTCCCCGAAACAACATGTTTTACACTTTCAAAATCATATTTAATTAATAAAAGAAAATCAATAAAAAAAAATAAAAAATAGGAAAAATAAATATTGAGATCGTTATTGCAATTGTAGAAGTAGCTTGTTTTTTTTTGTCACAAATCATGGTAGTCAAAAGTTAAAGAATCCATCTTATTTTCTTCCGCCAAAGAATTGCGACAAAATTGATGCGGGTTCTTGTTGTGCCGGTCTTGCGTTGCTTCGTAACAGCGCATTCATTATACCTTCAAAATTCGATGTTCAATTTTTTCACGTATTATCATTGAAAACTCTGACCATCCAAGTCTTCTGGAGTTCCACTGTACGCTTTTCTTGGCGCGAATAATGCTTGTAGTGGAGCTTGAGTGGTTGTTGTTGTTGTTCTTGGAGCCATTCCGAATAATTCAAGAAAATTGATTTTGCCACGGCTTGATGATTGCTCTGGTTCTCGTCTCTCAGTTTGCGGTACTGAAACGTGAATTCAATGCAATTTTGAGTTTTTACCTACCAAACATATTGATAATTTTTTGCACTGGTGTCGATTCGGTGGTTGTTGTAGTTGTTGCTGGCATAATTCCACCTGAAATTTATTACTTTCAGTATAGGGGTTTACTTCAGGGCAACTGTTTACCAAACAAGTTTCCTAATAAACTAGCAGCTTCAGAGTTAGTTTGAGTTACAGCGGGACCTGAGGAAATTACAATATTTTTTTGAACTTCTTTAATAAATGATCATACTAGAATTTGGTTGTCCTCCAAGAAGACTAAACAAGTTTTGTCGCGCTCTTGGTCTAGGTGTTGGCGGTGGCGGAAGGTTTTCTAAATCGCTGTCGGCTGATTTTCCAGTTCCTTTAAAATTTAAAAATTAAAAATTTGTGTCAATCTTTATTAAAAATACCCAAAAACGTGTCGATGATTGATTTGAAGCCAGCTGGTTTCTCAGTTGTTGTTGTCGTGGGTTGAATGAAGTTTGTGTTAGCAAAAACTCCTTAAACTTCATAACGTTTTCATTGTTTCAAATAAAAATTTGCAAAAAAAAAAGAGAATTACTAGAAACCTTGATATTCCTTAAACATTTTCGCCATATTATTGATTCCATTGGAAGTTGACGCCCCGCTGAGAATGCTATTATCCTCGCTAAATGATCGAACCCCTGAAAAATGTCAGTTGTTTTCTGTATGTATCACTTTTACATGATAAATGGCGCACTAGATAGAAAAAAAAATGGAATTCGAAAAAGAAAGATTAACAACAGGTTGTGTGATAATTAGATGAAATTGAAAATCGCGGTTTTATGAATTATCAAAAAAGTTTTTATTTTTATTTTTATGAAAAAGAAAATAGCGGATTTAATTGCAGTTGCGTTATTATAATTGCCGAACAATGTTTGCTTACCTTGAAATCGTGGCCTAACTTCATCGTAACCTCCATTGCCACCTCCACCGCCAGCCCCACCCATAATATTTCCACTAAGTTCCATGAATTTTGTTGCAAGCCCGTATACTAAAAAATTGTTTGAATGTAAAGCGAGTTTTGTTTTGACGAACGTCTCCGAAAGTTTTCCACATTGTCTGCTGCTTCATTACCACCTTGAGCATTCACCAAAAATGGAAGGAGTAGACAAATCCATTTTAACATTTTTGGTGATCTGGTGCGATCTTAAAAAAATATCAAATTTGAAAAAAATCAAGATGATTAGAAGAAAATCTGTTTCGTGATCGCCAAAAAAAATCATTCAATTAATGAAAATGATATTAGATATGCGTAGAAGAAAACAACTCTGGTATATTGAAGCGACAAATGAAAGACACGAAGAAGCTTGATAATGACTATAAGAAAAATTGCGGCTATTGTGGGAGGGAAGGAAGAGGGTAGGGGGGGGGAATTAGCGAAAAAAAGAGGATGGAGGATAAGGGAAAAAAACTAGTGAGATAATAGAAAAAGAAGAAAAGGAAACGAAGAATGGGAAGAGAATAAAAAAGAGAGGGGAGGGGGTTGCCTATCAAAAAAAAAAAACCCTGTTTTCCAGTTGATGGTCGGATCACAATAATATTACATTAGCAATTGCGTCAGAGGCAATGAGTCGACATGATGATATATAGAAAAAAAGAGAGAAAGAAGCGAGTTGAAATTTGGTAGAAAAAACGATGCGTTTTTCACGCAAATCTCTTTTCCAGCTTGATTAGGCAAATGCGATGTATCGTCATGTTGAGATTAGAATAGTGGAGAAGATGTATAAATTGGCAGTGGGCGGAAAATCAACACACACAACAAAGTGTGTATAGACATTGTATGTATATGAATATCCCTTTTTTTTCCCTCACAAAAATTTTTTTCATTCTAAAAATGTCAATCATATGTGGAGAAAAGGATAAAATGAACAAAACCTGGTTTCATTTAGCGATTGAGAAACAAGGAATTGATCAAAATAAAAAATCATCTTCCAATTTTTTTGTTGTTGGAAAGAGAAACTGCTTATACGTTTCATGCATAATTTTACTTTCATTTCATTAATTTCATTAAAAGCCTAATACATACAGTTAAAAATGGCAAAGCTTGAATTACCCGAGACGAACGTAAATGAAATTTGGAAACTTAACATTTATTTCTATAAATGTTTGGAAAAAAAATCGATTGAATTTTGAGGGAGAATACATAAAGCGTATCGTCATTAAATACAACATTTTCTGCAAATGAAACTTTCGCTTTTTCATTTTATTTCACTACTTTTCTTCTTCAAAGTAAACCATCGAAGATAATCCCATTGTTGGAAAGTGACATCGATCCGTCGTGCTTGCTTGTCCTCAATTTGTTTAATTTTAATTTTTAGTTTTTTTTTCCTCTCGAGAGTATTCAGAAAATTGTTAAATCAGTTTTTAAACTGAAGGATTTACATAAAAATTTATTAAATTTGCAAGCCACAAATAAATAAAAAACGCGACTAAAACTATCTTGGAGTAGTTGATAAACTTTGAATTGTAGCGCTGAAACTGTTTCCCAATTTTTTAACGGTTGCTGCTTGTGGTTCTTTTCCAGCTTCTTTTGGATGAGCCCAATCAGCGGTCAATTGCGAGAAATAAACATCGGTTTGCTTTGTGTCATCAACTAAACAATTGTTTCCGAAAGTGTCCCGAACTTGCGTTTTTTTCAGTTTTGATTTCTGCTCAGTTGTTGGATTTACTTGTCGCGTGCATTTCATCTAAACATTTTCACAATTTTTTTTCCAAGCCAGCCATAGTTTACTTGCCATTTTAATTAGCCGCTTTATCTCTTTTTGCCAATAAATATTGTTTCGGTACATGACGACGGGTACAATGGCACCATAAAACCAGCAGCAATAATTGAAGGCGATGTAAACCCAATTACGGATTCGAGGATTTTCGGTGTACTCGTCGACAGATAGCATTGTTGTACAAAGTGAAGCGAAAAAAATGATTGAAAAGCACATCACTTTGAATGACTTTATGGAAATTTTGAAAAATCATAATTTAAAAGAAAATTTTTGAATGGACAAAACTGGTACATTTTCTTGAAATGCCAAACAATTATTCTTTTCTCTGTTCTTTGCTTTTCTTCAATTTATTCAAAGAAAAAAAAACTGTTGAGTTCCCAGCAAAATTACAGTGCAAAATAGTTTTACAAAAAAATCTCACTTTTGTAGAACTCAAATTTTCCGAAAGTTGAAACCTGACACTCAAAGTATAGTAGGAATTGCTGTTGCGCAATGAAAAATATCGTTTTTTATTATAAATTTCCACAACAAATGTAAGCTGGAAAGAAACGAAAAAACAAATAAATTAACGTTGGAAATTAAATTGAAAAAAAAAAGAAAAAAACTTGAACTTACTGCAAATGCAACAATGTTGAAAATGATAATGAGAAAGATGTGGAATTCACGACCGGTCGCGCCAAAAATAAACAATTGTGAAGAAATTATTGAAACGCAATAAAGAAAAATGATCAGCATGTAGGATATCCAACGACGTTTATTTTTTGCATAATCTTGCATGAAATACGTAGCAAAAACTCTTTCGAAAACCGGAAACGATGAAAAATAAAAAGCAACGAATAACAGTGTGTTACGCAACCAAGTTGCCACAAGAAATGACGAATTTTCAATTAAAACTTCTGAAAATTAAATCAATAAAAGTTGTATGAGTTGTTGAAAGATCATCAAATTTTTGAACCAGTGTCTGTAATTGTTAGTTGCATGTAAATAATGAACATTCGAACAAAAATAGACGGAATATATTGATTGGGAAGTTGCTCAACAATCATTGCAAGATTCCGATGATATTGCGAAGTGTACCGAAGTAAATACCACAAAAAGCTTGTTTCAAACAAACTAAAAATATTTAAGCTTTCATCAGATCTTTCAAAAACGGAAATCTACCCAGTGAAAAGCAAAAAAAGTTCTAGATACAAAGCCAACCGAATTAATTCGTCGCTCTGTTCAATCGCCGCAGTTGTCATATTAAGAACCGTTAATTTGTACATTTCAGATATGAAAGAAATCTAGAAACATTCAAAAATTTGAGAAGTATAAATTTTGGAAAAAAAATAAAAACCGGGGTTTTGTTGGAACATTTTTTTTGAAAAAGATAAAAACGAAAAAAAAACATGCTTTTGCGTTAAAAAAACTGAATTTTGGTTTTTTAAGCTGCGATTGGATCTATTGAACAATTATATTCATTTGGTTTGTTCATTCAAACTTCCTTTTCACAAAACAAGAATTAAGAAAATCAGCTCGAAATCATAATCTTTACAAAATTTAAAGTGCTTGTTATAACAATGATAACGCATAAACTGAAAAGGGCGAGATAATTACTATTTTTCAATAATACGGAGCAAAAAATATCGTTGTGTTCAAAATTTTGAAATTTGTAATAATTGTAGGATATAAAATCTGAAAAAAACTGAAAGTTTTGTGGTTTTGTTTGCGTTGATACAAAATGTTAGAACTTTTGTTTTGTTAGCTTGAACAAATGTGATTTGAGTCATAAGAGATTAAATTTGTTCTTTAAAATTTTTCAAACAATTTGTAGTACAATAAAAAAATTTAATTTTTTCAATTCAATTAATTTTGTTCGTTTTCATTGACTGAAATGTTTTCAAGAATACGTATTTTACTTTCAACTTAATCAATGAAAACCTTTTTCTAGAAACATGGAAAAAATGTTAAAAAATACTTTTAGAAGTTTACCAGTTTTGTTTCAATAAAAATGATTAAATACTTAAGCAAATAATACAAAATTAAAAGATAGTAAAAAAATGCTTTGCGTTCGGGGGGAATCGAACCCCCTGACCATTACACCACGAACGCAACAATCTGAAGGGGAATTTATGTTATTTCCTAGTTCATGATTAATTTAATAACGCAATCAATGATCAGTTAAATAAAAGATATGTAAAATTGTGTTTTTTCTTCTTTGGAGGGTTTATCAATCAGACAAAACGTGAAACCGTCCCGATAGTTTCATTAAAATTTTGCAGTAGTTCATCAAGTCTATCACTGCGCGTTCGTGGTGTAATGGTCAGCATGGATGCCTTCCAAGCATTCGACGGGGGTTCGATTCCCCCCGAACGCAAATTTGTTTTTTTTGATTATGAGAAACATCTTGAAAAAACTTTTTTATTTTTGTTTTGAAAACCACCCTCAAATTAAAAAAAAATGCAGATAAGATATACACATAACAAAAAAAAAAATTTTATAATTTTTTTTATCAAAAGCTGTAAAGTTTACTCTTAACTGAAATTTTCTTAATTTTTAAAAGTTTATAAATAGCTTAAAAATTGGACTTGGTTTGAACATTTGTATTATATTTAAAAATGTACTAAAAATTTGTAGTTTGCTTTTAGTTTATCAGGTTCAGTTTGACGTACAGTAGGTTTTTCTCAAAAATTTCACTAAATACTCATTATTTATTTTTATTTGTACGACAAAATAAAAAAAAAACCTTAATTTACTATTTTTTGAAAAAAGCTAGTTTTTTAAAATTGAATGCTTACAGAATAATATGCCAAAAAACTGATTGAAAAAAACTAAAGAAAAAAATGAATCTGCGTTCGGGGGGAATCGAACCCCCGTCGAATGCTTGGAAGGCATCCATGCTGACCATTACACCACGAACGCTGCGGGATAATCTTGATGAACTACCCACAAAACTTTAATGAAATTATCGAGACGGTTTCACTTATCTCAATTAACTTCAAATTCCATTTTAGAGCGCTATTGCAAATCACAAGTTTAACATTTTTAGTAATCAAAGATAAGAAATTCGTAAATGTGGTGTAATGGTCAAAATGAATGCATTCCAAATATGCGACTGGTATTGATTCCCCCTCTAGAAAATTAAAATTTTTGCACTTTCAAATGTTGATTGTTCGTTTAAAAAAACGTCTTATTAAAATTTGATAATCGTTAAGCTGATGATGGTTGGATGAAAGGAGTTACGTTTCAGTTGAAGTTTTGTTGACAAATATCTGAAAAGCAAAAAATAAGAACTCTAAAACATGGAAATTTTTAGACACTTTAGTTCTTACTTCTTTTGAGCCTGATTCAATACTTATTTTTTGTGGACCAAATGTGCTTCTCTCATTTTTTTTCTCTGCTAACTGAAAATTGAAATAATTTGAAAAACAAGTTAATTAAAAAGTTGTACCACTTTTGCAATCATCCAACGCATTGTGTTTCTGACCAAAACTGTTTTGCGTAAATCTTCAAACGGATCCATTCTTAAAAATTAATAAATTTAATTGGTTTTTTTTAAGTTGGCAAAAATATATTCAAACTGTTAATTTTAAATATTCAATTCAAAAAGTTAAAATTGATTTGTTTATTTTTTAAAAATTTTTTTAAAATTTCATTAAAAAAATTTTTTATGATACGCTTTTCTCTTTTATATTGAACACTATAAAAATTATCATCTCATTTTTTAATACCTTTTGAAAATTAGCTTTCTCCGTTAGTCCGAATAAGATTCAGAAAACTGATCTGTTCCAAAAATAGCAGCACTAATTGTTTTATAATAAAATATTTAGAAATGCTTAGATCTTATCAGTCAAATTTACAACTGTTTAATGGGAAACTTTTTAAAAAAATGTTGCTTTATAGATAATATTTTTCAGATAAAAATAATGAAAAGTACTTATAAAATCAACTAACTGTTTTAAATAGAATAATAACTTGCATTGATTACATTTATTATTGATTGGCTTTCTGAAACTTAAAATGGATGACTTCTCAATAAAAAAAACAACAGATTAATTCAGATTGATTTCCTAATAAACATTTTGAAAGAAAAAACATTTTCTTAAGTTCAAAACACAATTCTCTTTTTCTGCAAAACTTCACAACCTCGATGAATATTTTTGTGAACTTTTGAAACAAAAATATTTTTTTTATTATTTTTTAATAGATTTTTCAGTAAAAAAATCGATTTTTTCATTTCATTTATTCAGAAAAAATTAAAACATTTTTACAATACGATGAGTAATTATTTCAAAATGTGAATGTTTGTTCCAGTTATTATGAACAAAGAATTTGGAAAAATATTTAAAAAAAACGACAATTTTAAATTTAATTTTCGATTAATTTAAATTAAAATAAAAATAGAACATTTTGTTACACATAATCAGAGCAACTGAAAGAATTGAAAGATACGTATGATATCACAGAAAAACAAATGCAAAAACTAGAAATAAATCTAATATCCAGGTGCTGTTCTTGGAGGTGGACAATGTTCGCATCCGCCACTTGGACCACGTGCTCCGTCTGGTCCAACGGGTCCTGGACCGCCCGGTTGACCTGCCAATCCTGGCGAGCCGTTATCTCCGGCGTCTCCCGGTGAACCGTCTTTGCCGGGCTGCCCAGCCGCGCCGGGTGTTCCCGGGTTTCCTGGTGGACCGGGTGGACCGGCTGGCCCTGGTGCACCATCGGGCGCCGGCACTTCGACAACAATTCCGGCTGGTCCTGGCGGGCCAGCATTTCCAGGATTACCATTATTTCCTGGGGCACCCGGTGGGCCAGGTGGGCCAGGTGGTCCACTGTTGCCGGGAGCGCCGTTTGTTCCAGGCGTGCCAGCATTTCCAGGCGCACCTTTAGGACCAGCGTTTCCTGGTGGTCCTGCAATACCTGGTGGACAATCGAAACACCTGAAAATGGATGTATCAGACAATGGGAACTTCTTGAAAAATCGAACCAATCGTAATTAGGAGCAGGAGTGGCTGCTGGTCCATCTGGCCCATCTTTACCCGGAGTTCCTGGCTCACCGTCCGCTCCGTCATCGCCATCTCGTCCTGGAACACCAGGTGGTCCTTGTGGTGAAACTCCACAACCACAACAACCACCAAGCGACTGGGCCGTTGATTCAACAGCACCTATTACAAAACCATTATTATATTAAACCATCTTGAATCAAAAAGAAAAAATTATAAAAAAAGGACCCACTACTTTCAAGTGGACCATTATAAGAGCTGTAGCCAGCTTGACGACGTGCACGAGCCATTGCAGTGCCGGTAACCTGAGTTAAAACCTGAAAATTTCCAAACTGAAGACTTGAATGTTGGGGTAGAAAAGCTCAACCTGTGTTTTAGTGAGCTCTCTCCAAATATTGCCCGATCTAAGTTTACAAAAGTCAACCTTAACATGAAAAACGTGTTGAAAATTAAGAAAAAATGAAAAAAAAACCTCAGATTGCATGGAAGACTGCATATGTTGCATGAAACTATAAAGAATTGGAATTGAAATCACTGAAATCAGTGTTGCTACGGTTGAAACCGCAACGCCAAAAAACGCGAGTCTGAAAAATGAAAGGAAAAAAAGCCAGATGGCGCATCAAAATTGATTCACACACTTTCTAAGAGACTTTGCATGCTCTTCAAGAAGTTTTGGATCTTCTGAAATCATTGTTGAGAACAACTTAAGTGAGAAAAAATGTGCAGTGTCAAAAATGCTCAAAATGTTGTATTAAAATATAAATAAACAGTTGTCGTCTACCGATAAAGGGCCAAAATCGGTATTTGATGTAATGTAAGTTTTCTTATTCAATGACGAGTTGTTGAATAATTAAGGAATTGCGACTATTGTTGAAGCTTTTATACAAGTGTTTGCGCCGTTTTAGCGTCAAATCTCCACCCACAATATATAGATGAGTGAGTAAGAAACATGTGTATTCGTGAGAGTAAAAGGAAGACGAAAAAAAAAACAGACGAGGAGGGGGAGGAGAAGGATGAAAAGAGAATGAGGGGAGGAGGGCATTGACGCACCGCCACCGGATTGGATTGACAACGACGCCAATGAAATAAGAAGAAAGCGAGAGGATAAGAAGAGAAAGAAATGAAAAATAATTTGTTAGACGTTTAAGATTTCTGTCATCTTTTTCGCTGATCAATGATGATTCTTTGGTATTATTAGTATTACTTCTTTATGCTTCTCCTTTTCCTTCGTCATCTACAACAACTATTAATATAAATACGAAAAAGAAAAGAAAATGAATTGAATTGAAAAAGCACAGTTGACGGCAATCCAATTGATAGAAACGTCAGACATGCATACAGCATCCATCATCCATCACATAATTATTACTGTATAAACATTGTTGATATAATCTGGCCAGAATAGAATTGCCTCCAATGCTAAAAACTAGAAAAAAAGGAGGAAAGGGTGACTCAGTACATTCGGCTAGCTATTTGTTATTTTCTACTTGTTTTTTATTTTCTTCTTTCATTTTTTTTATCTGATTTGGCACCAATTTTAGGGAAAACAAAAACAAAACATCATCTGATTCATTAAATTTGATTCGGCATTCAATGTGGCGGATGATTGAAATTTGATTCGAATAATTAGAAATGTCGTAAAAAATTCTTCCCATTTTTATTTTCGATGGATATGTGTATGTCTAGTTTTAGAATTGTTATGTAACCAATTGTAATGAAATACTAATTATTTTTCACTTTTTTTTTCAACGCACTTCTTATAACCAAAAATCTATAATTACAAAAAATATAAACAAAAAAAAATAGATTTGTGTCATCAAAACGATCCATAATTTTTCTCCACCCACTTTTCAACTATTTCTGTATAAAATGTTACATTAATGATATTTTTTCATGAAGTACACTAGAAGTTACTGGATTCGTGAACCGATTGACGGCACTTTGAGGATTATGACAAAATGACATTTAGAAATTATACCAGTCGGAAAAAAAAACAACGAAGAGGGAGGAAGAAGAAGTAGGAAAGAAAAAAAATCGGATGCCACTCTAACAACAAAACACATTCACATAAATAATATATTCTTTACAATATTTATTTGTATATTATAAAGATATAATGTGAACGTGAATCTTCTTCCTCAATCCTGCCACAAATCTTTGTAAGCATCAGATCGTCAACAATGAGGAGTACTCATCTGGCTTCATTTGCAGAAACCGGCAACATTTTTTTCAATCATCGGTTGGTTTTTCGACGATGAATCTCTTTTTAATTGTGTCGTCAACCATGGTGACCATAACCATGAAATTTGGTGTCTTTTTCTTTCTTTCTTTCTTTTCTTTTTTTTGGAAGACAGAAAAAAAACCTCGCTGACTGGAATTAAGTTTTTCTTTGCAAAGTTGACGTTTTATAATGATGGGCGACACTTTCATTCTTGTTGTCGAACAGACTTTTTTCATGGTTGGCACAGATTAAATTCAATTGGACAAATAATTCTTCTAATTTGGTTTCATTTTCTCAAGCATCGTCACACATTTTTTTTCAGGCTTTCCCCGTCTTTTGAATTACACAATTAAGCAATTCGAATCAAAAATTTGTTTCCTTTCGTTTCCATTTTTTTTCAAACTTTTTTGTTTGTTTTAAAAAGACAAAGCTTTATTCTACTTGGGACCGACAAGGAAGAGAAACTTTTTCGCATTTTCACTAACTCATTTTTGAATCAAAAAAAAAAAAAATGGAAAAAATGTCTGATTCACCAGAATAAAATGAATCGGAAGGTGGGAGCAGAGAAGGGGGAGGAGAGGGAAGAGGGTGAGGGGAGGGGAGTGGAGTAAAAAGAAAATAATGAAAAAGTTGAGATCACAAAGCGGTTAGCTGAATGAAGAACGTGAAATAGGAAAAGTTAAAAGAATATAATTTTTGAGATGATTAAAAATTCATCGCTTCGCTTTTATGTTATAAAAAAATTGAAAGTATGAGGAAACATATACAATATTTTTCTTTCTTTTTTAATGTTTTTTTTTTCAAGTTTCCATTTATAAATTGCATTTGAATTTTTTTTTGCTTTTAACTGAACAGCGTGTGAAAAACAACCCATAATTTAAACGATTAAAAATTATTTTAAAGTTTAAACGGAAGATTAATCGAAGCAAAAGTTGTTGTTTTGAAAAATAAAACATTTGTTTTTAAACTTTTTTATTTTAGTGTTCACCACTAAGCTGAAATTCAAACTTTAATTCAGATGAAAACCCATTGGAAGAATTCAAACAAGATTAAAGAATAAATTTCTTAACTACATTTTTTTGTAGTTTTCTTGCAGAAGCTGAAACAATTTTCTTAAAACGTTAAAAAACCAAATTGAATTGCTAAAAAAACCATTGAAAAGTGTTCGATTTTATGGACATAGTTGGGTCTTTCTCTGGGCTTTGTTTTTTTTATTTTCGAAACAATGAAACTAAACGTTTTTTTTTTGTTATTTTTCATTTCCTCTTGTCATTTCTAATTCCTGGCAAATATTTCAGCGGAAATAAACTGATTTTATGATGGTTTTTTTCAGTGGCAACCGGAAATCCCAATAATTACTTGGCTTGCTTAGATAAGAGATAGGAGAAAGCATGGATTTCTTTAAATAGGAGAAGACATAACATTTTGAAAAAGTGGTGTTCAATTTATTTTATTCGATAGCTTTTTTTGAAGAAGTTGTGGCGTTTTATAAAATGTTCTTTTTTGAAAATCTAAAAGAAAAATTGTTTTTATTATTATACAAAAATTAAATAAAAATGTATTGCTCTTTAAGCTCTCAATATCAAGTTCATTTCTATGCACACAAGAAAAAAAAACAATTTATTTGAAAATTCTTAGCACCACTGTGCTATTTTTCACTTCTTCATAAATTGGTTTTTTGAAGAACAAAAATTGAACCTAAGAATTCATTATCAAGAAAATGCTTATTTCTATCCGCAAAAAAAAGCGAAAAAAAAACTTGCACAGCACATTTTTTTTTCGACAAATTAGTTTTCTCCACTTCTTCAATTTCAAGCTTCACAGTTAACACTAAAACATTTGACAAATGCACTTCTTGTCTTCTTTGTGTTGTTTTTTTATTGTTGTTATACATATGCGTTCTCTTCTTCAAATTTTTTTCGCTTTCATTGTGTTTTTTTTTTTTTTGGCTGTTGTTGTCCTCTGGCTCTTAATATTGGTTCGAAACGAATTTCTGAACCAATGACTACAAGTCGTTAGTGGAAGCGCAAAGTGTCGATTTCGGTTTATTTTTTTTTGCCTCAATGTTCAGTTCAATAGGTGCCAGAAAGAAAAATAAAACAAATGAGCTTAAAAATAGATCAGAATTGTGTTTTTTTTGTCATTTTTTTCCTCTTCCTTATTTTTCTTCTTCTTCATCTTCATCTTCATCTTCTTCAGTTTCTTCTTCCGATTGAAGAAGCATGTAAAAAATAGGGTTTGGCGAAATTTGTTTCAAATTGTGTTGACGTTTCATCTGACATTCTAAATTATTATTTGTCTCTTTTCAATGCGTGCATTCATGTAGGAACACATATGTATGTGCATTGAAATTTGAAAAATTGACAGCAGAGAAACAGCGATGGATTGAAGAAAAGCCGTGTTGAACTTGAATTCGGATTCGAATGACAAAAAAAAGAAAAAAGAAGCGAAGCACACCGGAAATTTGAAGAATTGTTTTTTTTCGATTTCATCTTTTCAAGAATCATTTTCAAACTATTTTGTATAAGTTTCTGCTTCAAATTCAACTGGTTTGCAATAGAGTTTTGAAAAAAAATTGTTTCTCTGCAATTAGAACTGAAATTTTAAATTTTTTGTTTTGTTATTGATGGGTCTCTGTCGTGCTCATTCTTTCTTCTATGTATTCATAATTGCCCTCTATCGAATCCGCTCATTTTTTTAGATTTTCCCTTCGTGTTAAAAGGCGATAAATAATATGTAGCAAAAAAAAGGGGATTTTTTGGTAAAAATAGAAAAAAAATAACGTTCGAAAAATGAAAGGTCGCTTGCTCAAACATTAATTGAAAGGTTAACCAACAACATCAAAAAAATCAATGTGTTTGAAATCATAAAAACCAATCTTGTCCCAAAAAAAAATATAAATAAATAAATTAAAAAAAAAAGATATTCTGAGAAGAGCTTTTTTCAAATCTTCCTGATTTCCATTCTCTTTTTTTTTGTTGTTTTGTTTTTTTGTTGTTTTCACGCTCGATGTCGTCGAGAGGTCCAGTCTCTCCATCTATTATTGCTTTTCTTTCTCTTCTACTTTTTCCACACAATCCGTCGTTTTTATTCTTAATAACCCAATAACTAAGAGAGGAATTTGTTTGGCGCCGTCGAGGAGGGTGAAGGGGGGAAGGTGGTGGTGGCAGTGCGGCACAAACCACCTGAAGAATTTTTCTGGCTGACGCGCCATCTTCTTTCTCTTTACAAACATTTTTGTTCTTCTTCTGTCTTCGGGGTTTTCCTCTTTTTTTTTGCCCCTTTTCCTTCTTTTTTTCCTTCTTATTCATTCTCGTCAGATTCTGCTCCTTAATGGGCTTCAATTAGTGCACATCGATTCAGAGAGCGCTAACTTCTTTGTTATATGCACTCGGCCATCGACGATTCCAACTCAACAGTGAATAGATTGCCTTTTTTTTGTTAGCTGAATTCGTAGGTTGTCGGTTTCTACAAAATATTTATTAATTTTCCAGCAATTTTTGTCATTATTATTTATTTTTTAAGTTTTACATTATTTTTTCTTTTTCTTTATTCCTTCTTCTTTTTTCACAAAAAAAAGAAAAAGCCAACTTCATTTTTTGGCGTTTTTGTTATTTTGTCATGTCAAATTAATATTCAAAAAGACAAAATTTGAACTTTTCAAAAGTGGACAGCAATAAAGTGGTTTTTATTTTTTCGCCTCAGAATGTTAATTTTTTAAACGATTTTTGGTGCTTTTCCAGTCAATCTAATTATTAAATCGTTAAATTCTTAAAAATCAATTTTTAGTTTTGGCACAATGTTTAAATAATATTTTTTGGGTTTTATGCTAACTCTAGAAAGATTGCAATTCTTCTGAAGGAAAAATTATTTAAATTAATATTTGAAATTATCGAATTTTTTTCAATTCTTGAAATAATTTTTAAAAAAATTTCATCCCTTCAAATTAAAATCAAATTTAGATTCAACTATCAGAATGTTTCTAATTGCAAAAATTGTTCGTGGTCGACGACTTCTTCATGAGCTTGAAAAACAGGAAAAAGATGCGCACATGGCTGCTGATGCTGCGGCTGCGGCTGCCGCCGCTGCTGCTGCAGCATCGGTTTCACAGGTTTGTTGTGTTCATTCAAAGTGTTTCTTTTTGTTTTGTTGTCTTTGTTGAACGAAAAAAAATTAGCTTAACTTAATTTGAAATCGATGTATTGAAATGTCTTTCTTTTTTCATCTTTTTCTTCAATTTTCTCTTCATTTTTCAAATTGAAGGTGTCAAAACGAGGTGGAAAAGAGTCGGGTTCACTAGATTGCGATCAACATGGCGAAACGTCACTTAAACCAAAACGGAGGTTGGTGAAAAATAGCTTGAAAGTGAACTTGAACTTGTTTTTTTTAGCATAATTGTTGTTTATGAAAAATAATAATGTCAGCTTTGGCGCCGCTTTGATTTTTGTTTATAATTTAAATTTAATTGAGCTGAGAATAGTTTTTTAATAAAAGTAGAGCAACAAAGGTTGTTCACCAACTTTAAAAGTTTTGATTTTTTTAAATAAAGAAAAAATTAAGGGGGAGTGGGGAGGAAGGGGTGAGGGGAGAAAAAAGTTAATCTGAATTTTATTAGAATTGCATTGTTAAAAGGCTTCTTTCATTCGAACAAAAAATGTCGATTGTGAAAAAAGTTATCTTTATATTTCTCAAAGATTTTTTATCCGTCCCCTTCACCTAACTGAACATTTTTAAGTTTTGCTTAGAAAAATCATTACATTTTTTTTATCCTACCATATACTGCTTTAATTGAAACAAAAAAAAGTGCTGAAATGAAAAAAATTGATGACAAACTAACTGAAAGCTTACTCATCGCTTTTTTTTCACTGAGGCGCACGTTCACATTGTTATTGAACGTGATTATCGAAAAATTCGTAAAATCAGCAATTCTTTAGGGAATCGATTTTTTGTCTTAAAATTTGTTTTGTTAATCAAATCATAGGTTTTGAGCAGTTTTGAAGTCACATTTTTTGGAGAATAAAAAAGCTTCTCTAAAAAAACTTTTGTTCTCATCAAATCTTTTTTTTATTTCTAGAACTTCAGAAGTGAAAAAGAAAAAGAAAATGAGGTAAGTATATAATTGAATGAAAAAACTCGAAAGTTTTAATCATTTCATTTTCTTTCATTACGGTAGCCTGAAAAACATTTTTTCGGACAGTCCTATTAAACAATTTTTTCTGGAAATTTGAAAGTCTAGCAGCTTTTGCATTTTTTTCTAATAAATTAAAACTTTTTTTGGTTTTTCATATTTAAATATAGCATGAATATTAATTTGCGTTCTGTAATATGTACTAATCTTTAAAAAAATCTTGTATTTGCATCATTAATCTCACAAATTGTTTTTTTTTAAATTTTTTTTATAGATATTTGCATTGTTTCAAATAGAGAAAAAAAA
Organism: Caenorhabditis drosophilae; assembly: GCA_963572285.1. Lineage (NCBI taxonomy): Eukaryota > Metazoa > Nematoda > Chromadorea > Rhabditida > Rhabditidae > Caenorhabditis > Caenorhabditis drosophilae. The sequence continues at coordinate 7,988,218 of OY751565.1, forward strand.
TGACGATGTTATTAATTTTTTTGTAGAGAGAAAAAAATTGGTTTAAGAATCTTGCTGTAATCTTGTTGTGAAAAGATTTCAGCTTTGCAGATTCAATTCCAGGTAGGCATCCAAACCTTCAGTTCACTTTCACTAAAAGCAGATTCTGTTTACTTGCATTACTATTTGTTTATTTGTTGGTGTTGAACTCAATCAATTCTTTCCAGAAGCCTTTTTTCCAGCAGAACGCTACGCAAGAAAGCAACAGGTGGCGTTGGCAACGGCGCCGCAACTGGATCAATCGATTCATCGCATCTGGAAGAGGGAAAAATTGCGCGAAAAAGCAGCAGCATGCCTAGTATTTATGATGCGCAGCAAGGTTTTTGTCGGATAAATTTCAGAAAGTTCTAAATGAGGCTAGCACGTTCTCTTTCAGCAACAAGCTCACTGTCACTGAAGCACTATAACTACGAAGGGAAGCTGAACAAACTTCAAAGAAGAGCCATTCGATTCACGTGGCATCGATTACAAACTCGGAATGGTGGGAAACGGGTCGAGAATGTTTTTGAGGAAGTCAGATTTGATTTCAGTCAATGATTCGAATTTCCTGTAAAATTTCAGATATTCGAAAAACTTGTTAAATTGCTTCCAAATATTCGAGACATGTTTTCAACACGAATGTTTTTGTGCGCCATGTCAAGAGGACAAACATCATCCTTGAGAGATCATTCAAGAAGTACTGTAAGGATGATAGAAGCCGTCGTTAAAAACCTTGAAACTGAAAAAAACAAAAGAACTGATACTGGATCTGAAAATGATCCAAGACAAATTGGTATATTTTTCCATTTATCAACCATATTTATTCGCAAGTCACACACATTATAGGTCGAGCACACAGCACATTGAAGCCATATGGATTGACAGGAAACTATTGGGAAAAGTTTGGTGAAGTGATGATTGATGTCGTTTTATCGCAAGAAGCGGTTCGGGATTTACCAGGCGCTGGTCAAGCGTGGGTCATTTTCACCGCTTGTTTGATAGATCAAGTAGGAGAAAAAAGAGATTGAATGTCTTCCTGAAGAAAACTTTTTTTTTCCCAGTTGCGTGCTGGTTTTGATGAATCAAGAAGAAGTGATCAAGATGCTGTGATGAGAAAAAATACGGTCCTTCATCATGCAACTCAACATTTAGATAATGTCATTTTTTGATTTTTTCTGTGAAATAAAATAAATCAATTTTTCAGGAATCAACAAGCACTGAACAGAATAATTGTGATGAAAAAATTCCAACCACTTCAACAAATATTGAATGCCCGTTTAAGAAAATGGATTTGCACAAAGTTTCTACCTTTTTCAGTGGAAATAATCCTAAAACTTGAAATTTAGGATGATCAGACATCTGAAATCGCAGCAGAAAATGATTCGACCGATACAATTTATCTTTGAAAAATAATTTCTGAATGAATATCTCATTTTTGTATCTTATCTTCATTTAATTGGGTTATTGTGTCGATGTCCTTTTGTTTCGTGACCTATTTATCCATTTTTTGTTTTTCGTCTTCATACTCGAGGTTATTTTCTTATTTATCATTTACAATTTGAAACCGTTCTCCAATCGGTCGATTGGTTTCCAAATTTTTTTCTGGATTTTCATCATTTTTCGTATGTGTAATAATTGTTTTTTTTTAATTCAATTTGTTTCTTTTTTATTTGAATATTTGGAAAAAATCAAAATAAATGTTATAAATATTGTAAATGATTGTAGAATGGAGAAGCCAAAAGAAAGTAGTCATAATATTTCAACCGCCACGTTGTTGATAAGCGTTTTTAGCATTTTGGCCGTTGGAATTGTCGTTCCAGTGTTGAATGCACAATTGAATGAAGCTCAAGAACGTCTTCAAAATCGAATGGGATCATTCAAGGTGTGTAATTCACTGACTTTTGTTGTTATGAATAATAATTGGTTTCAGTATGTTGCAAGGAATATCTGGCAAGATATTATGTTGGTTAAAAGTAATGGAAGAATCAAACGTCAATATGGGGGAGGATATGGAAATGACGCTTCATCGGATAACCTTCAATGCACTTCATGTGTTCAACTTCGTTGTCCACCAGGGCCATCTGGACCACCTGGAGTTAGTGGTGAACCAGGCATTGATGGAGCACCAGGGCGACCAGGTTGGTTATTTGAAGATATTCGAAGATCAAGTTGCCAAGTTTAAAATTTTCAGGAAAACCTGGTCTTGACGGATTAGATGTTCCTCTTGATCCTGAACCAGCGTTTCCATGTGTTATATGTCCATCGGGGCCCCCAGGAAACCGTGGACCACAAGGAGAAACTGGACGACCAGGTCAACAAGGAGAGTCTGGACACCCGGGTCTTCCTGGACGACCAGGAAAACCGGGACGAGTTGGGGATGCCGGTCCACAAGGACAACCCGGAGAGCCTGGCGAACCAGGAATCAAAGGCCCGCCAGGAGACGATTCAATTGGAGGAACTGGTATCAAGGGACCACCAGGACCCCCAGGACCGCGTGGACCAAAAGGACCACCGGGATCTAACGGTCTTCCGTCGCAAAACAGCGGACCACCAGGACCAATCGGCGAAATGGGACCACCAGGACCCCCAGGACCACGCGGTGAACCAGGACCACCAGGACCGTTCGGACCACCAGGAGATTCCGGAGAGCCAGGCGGTCACTGTCCATCATCATGCGGTGTTCAAGAAATCGTGGCTCCATCTGTCACCGAACTCGATACAAATGATGCGCCAGTCCGACAATCAGGAGGCTATTCAGGCTATGGAAAAAAATAATAAAAACCCTTTTGCCTTTTATTCGAATTGGAAAAAAAATAAAGTTAGTACTCATATTAAGTTTTCGATTTTATTTCAAGTTGAAATATGAAACAGAAACCATAAACTTATGCAATCAATCATGCCGAAAAGCAAGGCAAAAATAGCATTTTTCCAATTTAAGCTTTATTACCTTATCAATGATTTATGTTGTGATAAATCAAATATACCAAAATAAAGCAAAACACACGCTTAAAACCGAGCAATTATATGCATTTTTCGTCTTCAAATAAATGTGTTCTGAAAATTCTGAAAGAAGAAAACAGAAAAAAAAGTGTGTCTCTTCCTATTCTCGGTCATAGGTATTGAATAGCAAATTTTCTTCGTTTTGGGTTAACGGGGGATAGAGGAGAAAACGGGGGGGGGGCACACACAACGATCGTAAACTCGACACAGGGCAGACATAAAATTTGGCGAAAAATTTTTGCGAAAAAGAATGTGAGATAGGTGGAGATAGGGCGGTTAAAAACTGGAAGCCGGCTGACACCGAGCCAAAACCAAAAGCCGAGAAGAAAGGCGAAAATATAGGCAGATGTCTTTGTCTATTGCTTTCGTTATTTCTCCCTTCTTCTGATGCTTTCAACATATATACAATACTTGTTCGAGACTACTGTAATGACCTCAAACAATTCTTCTAGTGACATAAACGAAATAAGGGAGGGGATGAGTGGAAGGAAGGAAGATGAGTTTTTGAAATGACCCTAATTATACGTTAGATTTCTTTCCGGTTTTCTAACTTTTGCTCGGAACATCGATGAACATTCTAAAAACAAAAATATGAAATGAAGTAAAAGAGATCAAAAAATTTTGTTCTGTTCAGTTTTTCTTTCTTTTTTCAATACAACGATACTCCACTTTGTAACATTTTCTACAAGGAAAATAAACTAATCCACTTAAAATATTTATTATCTGCATATAAAGCTCTTTTTGTTATCCCAATTAATTGCACATTTGTCGAAAAGTCATCACATCTGAAAACAAAATGCCAATACTACATATACTGTGAATATACATATTTATTATTATTATTATTTTATTCACAACACGACACAATGTGTTGCTCTGTCTTGTCGTTGTCGCTTTTTACGCGGGTTTAATTCCGTTTCAAGAAGAAGACGACAACGACGACGACGATAATGATGACGAAGAAGAAGAAGAAGAAGAAGAAGAAGCAGAAGAAAAAGTCAAGGTTATTGAATATTTTATGATTATTCTTCACCATTTTACTTTATTCCGACAGCACGCTTCTTCAAGATGGATGATGTTAAAATTATGTGACAGTGGAACAATATTGAGACAACGCCAGCAAACATCACCTTCAGCTTATTTTTCCCATTCTTTTTTTTTGTTCTCCTTCTCATTCAGATCGATAAAACTAGGAAAAAAAAATTATTTCAGACATTTTGAAGAAGTTATTTTTTTGCTTTGTAAAAAAAAAACAAATAATTATTACTAATATATTACATTTATTTTTAAACAACATTGTGTGTATCTATTATAGCATGACATGTCAGAAATTAGGATAATAACTTAATTGACGCATTTTAGCACCAGTTTTATGAGATCGAAATTTGTTGCCAACATGCTGTCAGCTGCTCTCCTATCCAGCCATTACGATCATTTGAGAAAAGTGAAAGGAAGCTGAGAAGAGGTGGAAAGGAGGCACAACGCGCACCATATTGGCGCATTGATGGACTACAACCCAACAATGATAATGAATGGGTGAGACGCCAGTCAGTTGGTGTGTGTGTGTGTGTGTGTGTGTGTGTGTATGTCATTATAGTGGATAAATTTTTTGCGATGCTTCTCGCTCGCCTTTCCACCAGTTTTAACTATTACCTAATTTTGGGAGAAAGCTTTTGAGAGCAATAAGAGGAGAAGCAAGAATGACTCGGTTGGAATTCAATAATAGATGGTTCTACATTTGGTGTGTTTTTCTTCCTTTTCTCTCTCTTTCTCTCTCTCTCTCTCTCTCTCTCTCTCTCTCTCTCTCTCTCTCTCTCTCTCTCTCTCTCTTCTCCAATTTTTAGAAGGAAATGCTCAATGAAAAATAAAGAAATGAATCTCGCCTCTATTTTAATTTAACTTTTCATTGTTGTTTGAACTTTTTGCAGTTTAATTAAACAATAAAAAAATGGAGGGGAATCTTGGAAAAAATAAACTGAAAAATAATCTGACACTGAAATTTTCAGCATCATCGACAAATTTTTTAGAGGTAATTTTTAAGTGATTTCTAATAAATAGAAAGAAAGAGCTAAAGAGAAAAGCAAAAAAAAACACCGTTGTTTTTAAACATTTTTCCATTTATTTTCTTTTCGTGCAATTTTCAAAGCTTCAAACAAACAACCTCTAACCATTACCTATCGTAATCCGATGCACGTGTATATCCCAAAGATGGCGTTTCATAAGCTTGAAGACGTTAGAAGGCGACCAACCGACATTTTTCTCAGTTCCCTATTGGCTTGAGACGAATTGTGGGCGGAGCACAACACGTTTGGCGCATTCATGGCTCAACGGACAACACACCAAACAGAAAAGCACACAACCCGGATTCTTGGAATTTTCTTGCTAAAGTTTGAGCAGTCCCTTTTGCAATTTTTCGGTTTTTTCTCTGGTTTTTTTTCTCTGATTTTTTCATATTTTTCCCAGCTCCGTTAAATTTTTTAATGAAATGACCAAATTTTTATTGAACAAAAGCTAAATTTACCAAAAACATTTATCATAAGCATTGAAAACAACACATGAAAGTCAAAAAAAAAATCATTATTTTTAAAATATTGTTTTATTCCTCTTTATTTAAAATCCGCTAAAACCAGCTCGTCTGTTTTTATCTTTGCCATCGTTTCTTTTTTGTCACAACATTGATTTTTGCTTAAAATTCTCCTCTAGCTGTTTCCTCACTCTTTTGTTTGCCAACAATTTTCATATCGCTTCGATTATTTTTATTTTGTTGCGCCTTGAATCATTTGAAACTTCGGATTTTTTCTCACGAAATAACCAAACAAAACAATGTGAATCCCTCTCTTCATCCAGAAAAACATGATGAATCATAATATTCTAACACTTACTCCATGCGCGTTGACCGAAAGTCAAATGATCATGTGCAGCTCTGGAATGATGTCTCCATCAAACACTGATTATGATCCGGGTATATTTTTTATTTATTTTTTTTTTATTTTAAAATTTATTAGTTTTGCTCAACTGTGTTGATTTGTTTTATAACCTAGGTGAGGTTTTAGTGAGTTAACACCATCTAAAAATAAGCAGAAGCCATCAAATTGAAATATGATATTTTAATGGTTACCACACAAAAGTCGCTTTAGAGCGCATCATCCCGAATCTCTAGGTGGTTTTGTTGGAAAACATTAACACCTGCAATGTTGTTTGACACATTTCTGATCGCCGAATACGTTTAGAAAATGTAAAAGGAATATAGGTTTCAGCAGCAAAAACACGATAATTTTTTTCCTTTTTTTATTCTAAAGCAAAAAAATGTGATGAAGGGAGAAAAAAATAAAAAAAAAGTGTAGAGGGCAACAACAAAACAAAATGAACTGACTGAGACCGAATATGAAACACACGGCTTTGAATTATTTATATTCAAGTTAATGCAGGTCATCCGAATTGTGAAGAAGCCATTTGTAGTGCATGCGACAAGGAGATTCGAGATAGGTTCGTGTCAAAAGTGGTTGACAGGTAAGATTTTTTTTTTTTGAAATTTTGAAAGCAAGAAGCGAAAGTTGTAAAGAAAAAAAAACTGAAAATTCTTCAAAAAAATTTCTGTATTCTTTCAGCTTCTTCTTAACTATCTCTAATTTTCTCCTCGTTTAGATCTTATCACTCGGAATGCCTTCGGTGTGTTGTATGTAACAGTGAACTAGTAACAACATGTTTTCTTCGCGATGATCGATTATTTTGCAAGCTTCATTTTTACAAGTAACCAACATTGTGAAAGAACAATCTGAAAATTTTCGTTTGTCTAAAATTTGAATTTCTAGAAAGTTTGGCACAAAATGCGCACTTTGTAGTGAAGGAATAGTGCCTGATCATGTTGTTCGAAAAGCGGCTGGCCATATTTATCACGTAGAGTGTTTTCAATGTTTTATCTGTAAAAGGTAAGTTTGCCACTAGATTTCTGGAAATAAAAAAAAAGTGAAACAAACATTTTTTAAGATTATTAGAAACTGGAGAAGAGTTCTATCTCATATCGGATGATGCTCGACTTGTATGCAAAGCCGATTACGATTTGGCAAAAGAAAAGCGTATGTTGAGAAATCTGAATTTAATATTACTTGAACATGATAGAATTAACTCCAGAACTTTCTGAAGCCGAAGCTGATGTCAACAACAAACGCCCAAGAACAACAATATCAGCAAAAAGTCTAGAAACGTTGAAACAGGTAATTAAAATTTCAGGTTTTCTGACGTTTTCTTTTCACTTCAAATTTATATTTGAAAACATTTTCAAGGCTTTTATTTTTAAAAATGTGTAAAGTGTGTCAAATCGCTAGGTGATTTCAAAAAAAAAACAAATTCTTTCCCAAAATATTAGTGCAATATTTATTGGATCAATATTAAAACATTGGAACAAAAAAGTGTAATTTTCAGGCGTATCAAACAAGTAGCAAACCAGCGCGACATATTCGAGAACAATTAGCCGCAGAGACCGGCCTCGATATGAGAGTTGTTCAGGTAGGCTTCAGCAACTAGGAAAAATGAAAGAAAAGAATTCCAGAAAAATTTTTTGAGCATCAAAATATTAAAATCAATGACTTAAATTTAAGGTATGGTTTCAAAACCGTCGCGCCAAGGAGAAACGTCTAAAGAAAGATGCGGGTCGTCGCTGGAAATGCACAAATCCAACGGATAGCGAAAGTAATTCTCCAATTGAAAGTTTGAATGGTCAAAGCCCGAATTATTGTGAGTGCGAAGGAGAAAAGGATGTTGATCGGCAACGGTTTTTTTCAGCTTATATGGAAACAAATTCTGATGATGTCGCAACCGTCGATAATAATTATATGTTCAATTCAAGAGAAGCAACACCCGGTAATCAAGACAAAAAAAATATATTGGAAAAATTCAATGAAAAATTTATAATTTTCAGTGTCCGTATCCGATTATATGACTGAAACTGTTTCGGTCGATGCTTCAATGTCTCACATGACAACTGATTCAATTATACCAATAACAACACCTGGATATGATCTTCATTCGGTGATTCCGTCCAATGATCCACTTTTGATTTCACATCTTACTACACAATATATTTGATCTCAAAAAAAAATGCCAAACATTTTCAACAAAATCTTGCCAAATACATCTCCAAACAACGGCAAACCAATTTTCAGAATTTTAAGAAATTTGTGAAAAAGCGTTTGCCGTTCAGTTTAGTTTCCTAGTCACGTTTTTTATTGTTTGTTTTTTTTTGATACATTTTCCCACAGCTGAGTTCCACCACAGTCTAAAAATCATATTGTAAGTACAAAATGATAACTAAGTCTTGAATCATCATTAATTACCTCTTCAAATTTTTTTCCAACTCCTTCTCCTGAAATGAACGCCATTAACTACTGACCATTACCTCCCTGTTCTCCCCTTCCCCCACCTTCTCCCCCCTCAGCTTTAGCTTTCATAAATAAACGCCGATTGAATTTTGGTCGTTATGATTTTATAAATTTGTTACGTATCTCTGGCACCTTGCTTAAGAGAAATTGATTTTCTTGTTTGGTGTAACACTTGCATTAAAATTTATGATTGATCGATTGAACACCTTCTCATTATTAAATCAATGATATTCGTGTGTAATTATAAAACTCAATTTTCAAATTCTTCAAACTGAAAAACGCCGCCAAAATGATCTTTTTTTTGTTTTCATATCCATTTTTATATCTCATTTTTTATTCCATGTTTTTTTCACCCATTTCTGTGTGTTTTATTGTAAAAACCCATTTCATCGACACGTGTATACAATTTTATTTTGAATAAAATGACATAAAGAAAAAATAATAGATTTAAAGAAAATAAAAAATAACAAAAATAATGAAAAAAGCACTTATTGTATGTGAATCAATAAGACAACATTTTTGAAAATTTTCAACCGAGAATAATGATGAAAATTTGATGATTTACAAAACAAAAAAAAACAAAAAAAAACCGATGAAAAATGAAAAGAAACATGAAATCAATGAGCAATAATCGTTTACGGCGAATCGACATAAGGCAGATTACCAACTATAAGTTTGACTGGATCGTTTCCTCTCTGGAAATCGAAGAAGCTAAATGGAATGAGGTAATTGGTTGAAAATCGAAAAACACTGATAATTTGATCTTTCTTTTGCTTTTGTCACTGTCAATAAATTTAACAAAAAAAAATGATGTCAACATGGCTCTAAATTATTGCTCTCGGTTATCTATAATCACAAATCAGCATACAAACATTGAGGGTTAGTTACAAAAAATGAGAAAGATGAATGAGCAGCAACAAAGATTTAATAAAAAAAAAACAATCGGAAAAGTAGCAAAAAGAAAAAAGAAAAAAAAAAGGTGGAGGACAGAAAAAAAGCAAAAAAAAATTGAGGTAGACTTTGTAAGACAATATTGATTCAGAAGTAATTTTCCGAATCAATAATTACCTTGGGTACATTTGGTGTGGTTCGATGAGACATATCATTAGAAAGTGAGCTTTTTTTCTCATTTTCTGCTGGAATTTCAGTTGATTCAGTTGAATAAGGCTGAAAATCAAATTTAAAATTTCACTAATACAAATATCGATTGGAGCAAAAATTGGTTTTCAAAAAATGTTTACTTTATAATTAATTCCACCATTTGTTTTGTAATCTGGACTGTTTCGGCAGTCATTAGTTTTTTTCTCATCAATTGAAGGACTGAAATTAGTTCTTCTCAAATCAACTGTAAACATTTTCCATCTGAATACCTATAATTATGTTTCGGTCGATCCCATGGCTCCGGAGCATATTGAGAAGAATAATAATATCTTGGTGCTGCTGCTGGGTATCCCTCTTCCATCTTAAAAAATCAATAATTCATTGAAGCCTGACGAGAAAAATGTTTAAAGCCAATACTTGTCGTTGAAATGATCGACGTTTTCGTCTCGAATTTTTGTTGTGTATAATTTTCAGAATCAAAAAGCAGACAATTCCGAATCCGGTCATTGCAACAGCGGCAAGCGTCAAATTTCTCATATCCATTATATAATCGGTCATTCGATGCATATCATCAGCAACCTGAAATCTCAAACGACGTAAAAATGGTGTTCAGATAAATTCTACCTGAATCATTTTAGGAATTCCTTTAAAAATGACATTCATGTCTGGATATTGATGATGATCCATTAGATCACTCGGGTTGTGATTCATACTGTGACTACCACCCATTACCGAAAAAATTTTGCTGCAAAAAGAACGGAACATTTTGAGAAACAAAAAAAAATTAAAAAAAAAAGGAAATAAACAAGAAACAAAATAAATATGAAAGCAAATTTGAATGAGACAAATTTTTGAAACCAAACGCATAGAACAATTGGAATTTTATTGCCGTCACATAATGTTGCAATTCTTTGATTCGAAAAATGGAAGATGTCGGGTTTTCCGACGTGAACCATTAAAAGGGTAAGGGAGGGTTCTAAATATAAACGGGCTTTTCCGAACTTTGAAGATTTCTGCCTATCACTTTGTTCTATTGTTTATTTTCGTTCCTCTTCTTCTTTTTTTTTACTAAAAAAATCTGTGAGCTAAAATTGTTGGTCGTTGTCTACTCTCGTAAATGAATCTCGGGGGATTGAAAAAAAGCTTCAAGCAATATGCACATCTATTCATCGAACTTATGAGTGCTCTCCCTATTCACCCCATCCCGCCCTCTCCTGCTTTTTAAATTTTTTTGTGCCTTTTCACCACGAAAACCGAACAAATGTTCTATGAACACATCAATTCAGTGCGAAACATTATTTTTTGAACACAAAAAAAGTGGAAGAATTGGATCATTAAAATTAGTTGAAGGACAAGAAGTCGGCAAGAAAGAAGAAAAAAAAACAATTTCAGCAATTGAGAGCCGAGTAGAGCCCAAACATTGAAATGAAATTTACGAATCGCAATCACAATCGAAATATAAGTGTAAAAAAAAGATGTTGAAGATAAAACCAAAAAAAAAAATGAAGAAAAAGACGACGGCAATGATGAAGGTAATGATGATGGCGAAGGGAAAGCTCCAGACGGATTTGAAAAGAGAAAATTAGGTAGAAAAATAATGACAATAGTTTGTAGTTTGCAGACGGATAAAAATAAGTGTTAGGAAGAAAAAAAAAGAGAAAGAGAGAAGAGGTAAATGAAAAGAAAAGAAATGAAAAGAAGGAGGTGGAGATGAAACAGCTGACCGTTCAGGATGTGAAAGAAAGAAACGTTTCAACGCTGCCCCTGTTAAGCAAGGATGAAGAGGTGGAAGAAACAGAAGGGAGAAAAAAACAAAAAAAATTTTCTTATTTTTGAGCCAAAAAAAAAAGAAAAAAAAAGAAAAAGAAGAAATGAAATGAAATCGGTGCAAGTTGGAAGATAGGAAATAATGGGATATGTTTATAGATTGTGCATAAGAAACACACGGGCACACACACGCACGCAAATCTGAGGAAAAAGCTTGACAAAATAACATGTGCCTCCAACATCATCAACACATAAAAAAAAGCGTTGGTTAATTTGTGAATTGTGCGGTTTTTCAATTATAATTTAAATTTTAAAAAAAATGAGATTTTCGCTGAAAATTAATAAAAACAGTTAAGCTTGACAATTATTAAACTTGTCAAATAAATAAAAAAATCGTATACAGAAGAAGAAAAAAAAACAAAAAAACAAGACGCAAAATGATAAGAACAACAAAAGCCCGATTTATATTTTTTTTCCGTCATATCTAAATAAGATTTTGATGTAAATAAATATTAAAAAAAAAGAAAAAAAGAAAAGAGCGTCACTTTTTTAGAATTTTTCTGGAAGATGAGGATGACACGACAAGAGAACACCTGTTGTCGAGTAAAGAATATACCCAAGTGTTTTACCGCATGCCACTCGAGCAATTACTTTTCTCGGCTCGACATTTTTTGTTCCTACCTCTTTCTCTCTTTCTCTCTCTCTCTCTCTCTCTCTCTCTCTCTCTGAATGAATATTGTGTTGAGGATGATTCAATGATATAAAATGATGGCATGTAGTAATAACGGGACTTGTTGCATCATTATCTAGGCTAAGGTTAGACAAACATACCAAATTGGTGTCTTGTGGTTTTTTCTTGTTGACAATGACTCGGCTCTTTTCTTTTTAGTTGAAAAAGGACCTCAAATAAAGTTAATCTCGCAAACAATTCTAGTCGATTTTTACGCTAACTGACATTTTTATGCATTCTAATTGGGCATTTTAAGAAAAAAAGTGCATGAAAACTTGCCACCTAATTAAATATGAAATAAGATTTCTATATATCATATTCAAGAAAAAAAACGTTTCACTTTTAGAAAATGATTTTTATTTTATTGAAATAAATTTAATTCAAAAATTAAAAGTTTCCAACAATCAAGTAATATTCACACGTCTATAACCTTTTAAGAAATTTTTAAATAAACAAACAATTGTTGACTTCTAGCATATTCAATGGAAAAAATTTAAAAAAAAAAGAGTGAAAGGAAAAAAATCTCATTTTAAAATGTCATTAGCAAAAAATGTGTGTTGTTCTCAAATTAATTGCAAAACTTGATATCAACTCAAATTAAATCTAAAAATAAACAACAACAAATCTGTCACATCATTTTCTTCTTTTTTTTTCCTTTTTCTTTTAATGTTTTAATTTATGAGCATGATCTGGTCATGTACAACTGTTGTTGAGCACATGGATGTTGAAACGCTTAGATGACAAAGAAAAAATCGAAAGAAAAAAGCGTCGACTAAGAATTGATTCTGAGATTTGAGTTGCATTAGACAGGGGATGTTAAAATTGAAACTAAAATCTAAGAATAATTGGTTTTTTTTTTTTGGAGATCCCAGGAAAAATGTGAAATCAAAATTCCTAGAAATAATCGGAAAAAAATGATAGAAAACTAAAAAAAATGTTTAGTTTTTGGAAAAATTCAAAAAATCTACATATAAGCTTCGATCAAAAAAAGATTTATGGTGACATTTTTTGAAAATTTTGAGCCGTAACAAAAAAAATTGTGTAAAATGTATAAAATGTTGTAACAAAAAAGTCATTTATTTTTTTTACATTTACCAAATGGTGCAAACAATAAATCAATATAATAAATGTATGCTTAATACGTTTTTATATGTATGTATGTATTGGAATTAGTTTTCTTCTACATAGTTAATAATACATAGCCATACCTAATAATTATAATGATGTTAAGATCATATTTATTTCTTATTGATAACGTAAAGATAAACAATATAACACTAAACAATAAAAAATAAGTTTTTTTGCACAGATTATTGCACAAAAATTGTACAAAAGCTATTTTTTTTTCAAAAATAAAAATAAGAATGAAATATTTTGAGAAAAAAAAACAAAGTATAAAGTAGAATGCCATATATGTACATACATATGTATTTATACATATAAAGCTCTTATTAGTTTAAATATGTCTTTGTAATATGTAAAACTCTATTCATTATTTAAATTGAAGAAAATGAAAAATATATTTATTCACTCACATTAAATGAAAAAGGGTCGAATTCAAAGATAGTTTGAAAAAATGAACTTAAAGTTTATTTTTCTAGACATTGAATTAATGTTAGAAAAAGTTTGAAAATTGTAAAATATCGGAGTAGAAAAAATAAGTTTTTCTGCTTGGCTGAACATCTTTTTCAAATTAGTTTTGCATCTCTTTTTTTAGCCATTCAATGATTTTTTTAAATAGAGACGTGTTTTAAATATGTACAATGTTTATAAACATGAAAAGCTCAAAAATATTAAAATAAAGATCAATTTAAATAAATGAAAAACCTTTTCTCTTTTTTTTTTCTTTTTTTTTTATTTTTAAATCGGAGAATGCAAAATGAACGATTTCAATGAAATAGAATGCAGAAAGGTTCTGACCTAGCACAACATTTTTCCATTTAAAGAAAAAAAATTGAAAGAAAAGAATTCCAATTTTGTTTTTCAGTTTAAACTCAATTTTTGTTTTTCAGAAAATTCAATTATTTTTTATCTTAAATTTTTGCCAAGCTCTTTTAAGTATTCACATTACTAATGACACCACTCATGTTTTGCGCATTATGTACGAAAATAAATTTGAAATTTTTCTCAAATTTTAAATCATGGAAATGTGTTTTATTTGCAGAGGCAGGATGTGCAGGAATATGATGAAACAAAAAAATGGGAATTCCTATTTTTAACCTCTTTTTTGTTGAAAAAAAAGAAAGAAAAGAAAGGCTCACATCTCTCTCTCTCTCTCTCTCCCTATGTATAGGCCTAGTGTCAAATATTTCACTGGATATTCAATTTGTTTCCAATATTAAATGCAGACTAGAGAAAACCAGACATAGCTGAACAGCAATGGTCATCCAGTCGTTTCGACGTCTCATCGTATTTTTGTTCAACCAAACCAATGTGAGGGATGACGATGATGGTGTTGTTTTTGATTCAGGTGATCAAACATAATCATCTCTTTCTAACAATACAAATGAAACAGTAAGAAGCGCAGAGATAGATGTACACTAACCAACACGAGCCGAAAGTGGACCAGAGGCTAACAGAAGAAGGGGAGGAAAGAGGGAGGAGGCAGCGAGTGAGGGGACTTAAAAGCTAACTGAGAGGGTGGAGCTGATGATGATTTTGACGAGATAGTAAAGAGGAGTAAGAGACAAATAGAAAACTCCAAAATTCATTGAAGTCGACGCATTTTGATCAGTCTTTTGTACAGTACAATTCATTTTCTCCACAGAAATGATTCGGCTATTAACGCTGTTTTGTTATTTAATTTTTTATGGTAAACAAAATTGTTTCATTCCACTGAAATTTTTCCAAACAATTTTTCTTTTAGGTCTTGCATCAGCCAGTTTAAAACCAGGAATGATTGGTCATCCATGCATTGTGTCTGAAAGATCTCAATGCATTTTATCAAATTCTCAATGCATCGAAGGAATTTGCATGTGTTCAAGCTTTTACAAATATATAAATGGATCGTGTGTTACCGATAAAAGTAACTTTGTTCTTTTTTTTTTCAACTTTTTTTAAAATTTACTTTTCTTGCTATAAAAAAAATTGTTATTTAGGTAAAACACTTGGGCAACATTGCCGCGGTGGTGCTGATTGTACAGGGGAAGGTGAATTCTGCTCGTCGTTTTCGGTTTGTATGTGCCTTGGAACTCATGTCGATGTTGGAAATCAATGCAAACCAGGTTGGTAGTTATTGTGAATTCAGCTTTATCATAACTCCTTCTATTCGTTTCTTTTTTCTTTTCTTCTTCTTCTCCTTTTCCCTTTTCTTCATCTGATGATCCTCTTTAACGGTCCACTAAACTACTCAAATAATCAATTGTTATTAATCAAATAAATTATTTACTGCTCATCTTTTTCTGCTTTTATTGGCAGCCGCCTACTTGTTGACATTACAGCGAGCTGAAGACAAATGACTTTACAGAACAGAGATTATTGATTGATTGAAAAACACTTGAAAGAAACTTGTATAATGTTGAAAGTGATTTTGTTTCAGTTATCTACCCAGGACAATTTGGATGCGAAGACACACTACAATGTAACAAAGGATTTCCGGGAGCTGAATGCGATGTGTCAAGAATTTGCGTGTGTCCACATGGAATGTTTGTGAATCAACAAACCTGTATGAAAAACGAATCGAACTCAACAAGGAAGGAAATTGAAAGAGGTGGGAAGTTTGAAAAAGCTCCACAAAAAACTTAAAACCCAATTTCAAAAAAAAAAAAATGAAAAAAACTAATTTTCCTTGATGAGTCATCATCGTCACATTTGTTAAGTTTCCCATCAATCCATCATTCAATGATAACTCACTGACATTTGAGTCTCATGATTTTTGCTCAATTTTTTTTTGTCACGGATATATTGAAATTAAATTTCATTTTCTTTCACATCTTCATTTTAACATTTTGCCCTTTCTTATTTCGACAAAAAAAAATGTGGTTTTTTTCTTTAAAATCAATAATATTTTTGGGTTGGTTGGAATTTTTTTTTAAATATCTTACAATGAATTTTAAGAGTTAATGCTACAAAATGTTATCATGGCGGACCATCGACAAGTCAATCGATCAGAATTTCGTGGAAATTTTTTTCGTCGAAAACATTTTGATCTTCCCAGAAGCTATCAAGTCGCTCCAGGTGCGCTTTTAGCATTTTCAGCTGTACTTCTAAGTTCTAAACTGTTTCAGATTCTACTTGTTCATACGACAATCAATGTGCTGGATATCCTCTCGCTATTTGTGATTCAATTTGTAAATGTGTTCATGGAGCTTTGAACACTGGTACAATGTGTATTTCTTCATCGAAAGGTAGGAAGAAATTCTCTGAGCCAAGAAAAATCGATAATTAAGCTCTCCAATCATCGGTTTCATGTCCCGCTGGTCAGACGTATATTCGAGAAGCGGGTGTGTGCATGACAGCTCAACAACCAGGTGAACCATGCCAATATTCTCAGCAATGTTCTGCACTTGAACCTGGAGCCTACTGCTTGAAAATGAGGTGATTGAATCAATAAGTCAAGAAGATCAATAACTTTTTGTTTTTTTTTTCAGATGCGAATGTGTTTATGGAATGAAGCAAAGCAACAATGGTTGCACATTCGTTAATAATGATTGCAAAGAACGAGGGCACATATTCATCAGTGAAATTGGTGAATGTCGCGAAGTGATTCCGCCAGGTGCAAAAGGATGTTCACACAATCTTCAATGCTCCGGAGCTTATCCCGACGCCACATGTTTCATGCAGACATGCACTTGCCCTCCAAACCTTCCAGTAGCGGCTGATGGAACATGCGGACGATCATGTTCTGAAGGTTACGTTTATTCTGGTGTGACTGGTGAATGTCTTCCAGGTAAAAAATTATTTAATCAATGACGTGAAAAAATTAATTTCAATGGCAGAAGTTCAATTGGGGGAAGCATGTCTTTACTCATCACAATGTCAATCAGTATTTGGCGGCTTAGTCTGTGACAAAAACCAATGTCGTTGTCCAAATGGCTTGATTTTTGATGGATCAAAATGCTCACAAACGTGCGCCAACGGCTATGTCATTGAAAAAGACATCTGCGTGTCATCATGCTCAGCAGAAAACGTGAACGTAAACGGGCGATGCGCTCCAAAAGTCGCCATTGGACATCAATGCTTGTCAAACGCTCAGTGCAGCTCTGGAAGTTTTTGTCAGGATGGTTCATGCCTTTGTCCACCAGGATTTTACGTTATCAACGAGCAGTGCAAACCAGGTTTTTTTTTATTTGATGAGCAATCGATAAAAAAAATTAAAAAATGAATTCGGGCAAAAAATAAATTGTAATTTTAGTGGAATCTGAACCAAGTGGAAGCTGTGCAAACAATGAAAAATGTACAAAAGGATCAGTTTGTTATAATGGAAAATGTGTATGTCCAAGAAATCAAGAGCTTGTTAATGGATTCTGTCAACCAAATCGAGCCGGTAGATAATTCATTGTGTCACTATCCCACAATTTATCACTAACCAACCATTGTTTTTGAAATTAACAACCTGTTTGCAGCTATTCAAGCTTATAACAACGCTGTTGATAACATCCGAAGAATCAGATTACGTTTTTCTAGTCAATCAAAGTACATGAAAAACCCAACTAACACTAATAATGAACCTTTGAGTGAAGAAAATTCGAAAGGTGCACAACTAACACTTCTAATATTCTAGGAAATTCCTTTAAAATTTAAAAAATACAAATCAATCAATAATGAAACACTTTTTTTGTATTCAGTTCCAATTGGAAGCGCATGCGTCCGAATCGGCGTCAGCTGTGATGGTGGCTCAGTATGTGTTGCTGGCGTTTGTGTCTGCCCATTGGGTAAGACACCGAAGAATGGAATTTGCGTCAAGCACGTGATCGGTTCGTCAACATGAACATTTCAACCGTTTAATCATTCAACAAGTTTCAGCGTTACCCGGTAATTCATGTGAGAATGGTGAAGAGTGTATCGAGAATGGTATTTGTAATGAGAAAACATGGACGTGTGAATGCGTAAATCCATCACAAATGGTCGTCGGAAATCGGTGTGTCGAACGACTCCGATCACATCCAGGATACGGATGCAGTTTCGGCGAACTGTGTGTCGGCAATTCAATTTGTGTTGACGGAAAATGCGCGTGTGCAGCTGGAAAAGTTGAAGTCAATAAAATTTGCATCGACAACATTTTTGGTAATTAATGAAGAAGAGAAAAGCTGAAAATTCCAGTTACTTTATTTCCAGCAAGAATTGGTGAAATATGCGGCAAGGGTATAATTTGTAAAGGTGGAAGTTATTGTAGTCATGAAACAAATACATGTTCATGCTCACGCGGACAGAAAGAAATTGAAGGGGTTGAAATCAATCAAATGCATGTTTAGCTGAAAAAAACATTTCGAATTTTTTAAGGAGTGTCGTCAAGTAAAGCTCGTCTTCCCTGGGGAAGTATGCACTGATCTGGCATCTCGCTGCACCGGTGGATCGTATTGTGTTCATGGAAGATGCGAATGCCCATTCAGTATGCAACTTTTAGATAGAAAATGTGTTATTCAACAAGTTTGTAAGTAGAAAGTGATAATTCGACGCAGCAAAATTCTGTTTAAAAAATTTCAGCGTCACCCGGAGAAAAATGCACTGAAACAACAATTTGCTCCGGTCAATCAGTATGCAGAGGTGGCGTTTGCTCATGTCTTAATGAAATGATAATTCGAAATAAGCAATGTGTTCAACAACGAAAAGTGAGCATTGGCGGTTCATGCGATGAGTTTGATCATTGTTTGGGCAATTCGAACTGCTCAGAGAACCATTGTCAGTGTCCACCCGGTGAAATTGTGGCTAATAATGTTTGCAGTAAACGAAAAACTGGTTTGCCAAATGAAATTTACAATAATTATTGATTTTTTTTCTTTTTCTTCAGTCACACCAGGCTATCTTTGTAATCCAGAAGATATTTGTACGGGAAATTCGATTTGTGTGAAAGGAGTTTGTCAATGCAAGCCAAATTTTAAACAAATCAACAGCATTTGTATCAAACACAGAATTGGTGTTGAAGGCAGTTCATGCTCCACCAAATCGGATTGCGGGGAAGGATTAGGATGCAATAATGGTATTTGTACTTGCCCTGGCGGAACTTTTAGTTATAAAGGAGGCTGTAAAAAATTTGGTTAGTCAAGAAGCCGCAAACTGTCTGAAACAGTCTGAAAATCGTTTGTTTCAGTGGAGCTGGAAGAACGTTGCACAACAGATGATCGATGCAAGGCAGAAAATGCTCAATGTATCAAAGATCAATGCACTTGTAAATCAGGATACTTCAAGCTGAATGAAGAATGTGTTGCACAAATTGTGACGCCAGCCGAACCGGAAAAATCATCCCAAATGAAATGTGAGTAAATCTAAAAATTGTGTTTGTCAGCTTGAAAATTTGCTTCTTTTTTTTTTCGTTTGCTGTGATTATTTTTGTTGAACTTTATTCAGCCGGATTGATTGGTCATTTTTGTCAAAACGACAAAACGTGCAAAGTGGCCAACTCGTTTTGTCGCCGATCGGTTTGTATGTGCAAAGATGGTTACCGAATTTTCGGCTCAACACAGTGTATACCGCGTGTTGCAAAGGGAAAAGAAAAGCCAACAACGAAAATGCCGGCGATTAATCGATTGGTGAATCTTGGTGAGAAGTGTGATCGATTATTGATTTGTCAAAAGGGTGCGATTTGTGAAAATGGAAAATGTGTTTGTCCTGAAACATTTGTGGAATTAAATGGTGTGTGCTCGAAAAATGCGACAATTAAAGGTAACAAACATTTTTTGGGCTGAAAATATATTGATTGATTTTTTTTTTCTATTGCTTTTAGTCATTGTTCCACCATTATCCACTTGCATTAACGGGGAAATATGTAGCGGGAATAGTGAATGTGTTCATGGAATATGCTTCTGCAAAGAAGATTATACATTATTCCATGGAAAATGTCAAAAACTAGAAAGTCTTGAAATTCTTCGAATCATTGACGCAAAACGAGGAGGACTTTCCATTAAATCAAGCTCGACCACATCAAGCTCGACCACAACAAAGCCGTCATCGCCGTCACCAACACTGACACCAATTCGTATTTCTTTAAAATTGACGCCGCAATCCATAACACCAACAATCGAAACGGTGACGTCAACATCTTCAACGACTGTGTCAACGACAACATCACCATTTTCATCATCGCCATCAACACCGGATTCTCAAATTTCCACATCATTTTGGTTCAAGAGTCAGTTTTGAAAAAAAAAACCCTTCTTTTCAGTTTATTTTATGGGTTAAAGCTCAGTTTTGTTGTGTTTTTCAGTTGTTAAACCTGGTAGAGCTTGTGATAATTTGAGTTTTTGTACAAATTGTTCTGTTTGTATTAGTGGTTTTTGTGTTTGTCCCGAAGGTTTGGAACTTCATGGTGATAGATGTGTCAGTCATATTGATGGTTGGTTTTTCAAAATATGAAGATCAATATCAAAACTTCAAATTAATTTTCAATAAGAAGTTTAAGCTCAAAAATGTGTAGCTTCAAATCAATGCCCATCTGGAGCCAATTGTGTGCGTGGAGAATGTAAATGTAAACCAGGATTAGGATTGTCAAGATTCGGCTTCTGCATTCCAATAAATTATGGTATTAAATATTAAAAAAAAAAAATGAAAAGTGCTTAAAATTGTCTTGAAGCTGATCCTGGTACATCGTGTGCTCATGGTGAACGATGCCGAAGTGAATCAACCTGTCTTGATGGAATCTGTGTTTGCAATGAACCATTGATTCTAAAAGAAAATAAATGTATTCGTTCTCCAAGAGGTAACAAACATGTTTAAAAATAATAAGTCTAACTAATATTTTTGAAAAATATAGTTCATAATACATATTTTAAACTTTGCCTAACAAATACTAACAAAAGCATGATGCAGTTTTAGAGAAACGTTTTACTAACGATAAAACCTCAAAATTATTGCGATTCACACCAAAAAAGAAAGCGCAACTCGGTGAGTATTGCATCAAAAACGAGCACTGTGAGCCACAAAAACAATGCCTCAACAATGTTTGTAAATGTTCAACAAATTTCGTTCAAACCGATTTCAATTGTATTCCAAGAATGTCAGGTAGCTCAATTCAATAGTTTATTGATTTTTTCTAAGGTCACCGTTTCAGTCATTTCGAAAGTATTGGTTCCTGGGGAGGCGTGCTTTTCTGGATTATGTATTGGTGGATCAACTTGTGTGAATGGCATTTGCAAATGCCCTGGAGAATATTTTAAGCTTGGCGATACTTGCGCAAGAATTGAATGTATTGGGAAATCAATTGATAATTAAATCTATTTAAGCTGAATTTTCAGCAAAAATTGGAACACCTTGTGGAACGACAACTGGTTGCGCATCAGGATCAGAATGTGTTTCGTCATATTGTCAATGTCAAAACCAGTATGATGCAAATAATGATGAGTGTTATCCACAATCTGAAAACTTGAAAAGTCGCACAGAAAGGAGAAATTCAATAAACTCAAAAAGATTAAATCGAGTTGTTAGCGGTAAAAGTTTTGATGCAAAATTCCATTTCAAAAATTTTACAAAAAAAAAACTAAAATTACAGCTTCATCTTTAAATTGTCCAATAGGATTTGATTATGTCAATGGAATGTGCGTAAATAGTGAAACCTTATCAGTAATTCAGCTGTGTGAGTAAACCACAAAACGTTTTCCAATTATGACCAACTTTTTCAGCCGAACCTGGTGGATCTTGCGAAGATGGTCGTGTACTGTGCACGGGAAATTCGGTATGCGCCAATAATGTTTGCATTTGTCCTGGCGGCGAAATTGTTCGCAACGGTTCGTGTATTTCGTTCAACTCGTTTTCATCACCTGGCGATCCTTGTGATTTGGAGAATTCGATTTGTACGGGCAACTCGAAATGTTTGGATGGCATTTGTAAATGTGCTAATGGCCAGGTAAATTCAGAAAAAATAAGATTTTTGGAAGAAAAAAAATGTTTATGTAGGGAGCTCTTAACGGCAAATGCTCAAATATTGGAATTGTAATTTGTGGACAAAAACAATGCGGAAATAATCAAATTTGTTATCAAGATAAATGCCAATGCAAAATTGTAATTAAAATAGTGTTTTTTCTTAATAATCTGTTCAAAAATTTTCTAGGGTTTCATCCAACAACCTGCTGGTTGTGTTTCGGATCAATGTAACTGTGTTCCACCAAATCCATCGCCAATTGTACCGCTGATTGATGAAACGTCAAACTGTCAACGACAATGTGGACAAAATCAGATTTGTGCTCAAAATTTATGTGCTTGTAAACCTGTGAGCATTTCATTTTCAAATTTTTTATTTTTGGTTATTTATCATTTTTTCGCAGGGATATTATCAACAACCAGAAACCTGTATTGCCGATCGTTGTAATTGTGTTCAGAGAAATAATGTTGCGAATTCGTGTGTCGGAAACGGTTGCTCACCCTCGCAGTCTTTTTCTCCATGTAAATTTTTTTTTTGCTTAAAATATTCAATTATTTTATGCAGTTTTTGGACTTCCGGGTCAAATGTGTGACCTTCGACCTTCTGCAATAATGTGCCGGAACAATGCTCTTTGTGTTAATAATCAATGCATATGCCCATCAGATAAAGTAATAAGCGGCACAAATTGTGTCACATATCTTGGCGATGCTTTACCCGGACAAAGTTGTCATGTGAATGGAATTATTTGCAAGGGTGGTTCGACATGCAATCAAAACATGTGCCAATGTCAAAATGGATTCTCACCGATTGGCAACTCGTGTGTGCCAATCATTCAGCTTCAATTCACGTTAATCCCAAACGGTGCGCCAACACCACCCTCACCAACATTCAATTGTGAGTTTTGAGTTTATGTGGAGCAAAAATTTTGATTCAAATTTCAGTGAATCCTGGACAAAGCTGCAATCCAACATGCTCATCCCAGCCGTGTCTACAGCAATGTAGTGGCGGATCGGTGTGCACAAACTCGGTGTGTACCTGTCCTCAAGGAACGTTTCTTTTAAACAACGCGTGCAGCTCAAATAATCAAGCCGATAATGGGGTAAACAAAAAATGGCAAGTTTTCAAATGAGCAATCGTCATTTTTCAGGGATCATATTCAACAAAAACCGCAAGACCTGGCGAGAGTTGTGACAATACTATCGTCTGTGTCGGCGGCTCGTCATGTGTTATTGGAACTTGCTCCTGTGATTTAGGATACACACCAAGGTGAATCGTTAAAAGTAAACATTTCACCGAATATTTTTAGTTCCGATCGCTCGTCATGTATTCTGATTGGTCAAGTGAGTATCAAATCAAGATCCTATCCAAAATCATCGTGTAAATTTGACACTGATTGTCCCAACAGTGCGATTTGTATTGATAAACGGTGTAATTGTAGAGATGGTGAAACACTAGTAAATGGAAAATGCGAATTAAATGTTTGTACATCATTGCGAAAATGAAGAAATAATGGAAAAATTCAGAATACACCAGGAAGCCGTTGTCGTACAAGTCATTGCATAAATGGAGCTGAATGCTTGAATGGTTACTGCGTCTGTGCAAAAACCCAATTTTCAAATTCGACACTTCATTGCGTCAACAAAAATCAATTTTCCTCATTAGAAATCAGTTAAAATTTTTGATTTTCATTTTTCAATTCATTTTACAAAACCCTCTTTGCAATTCTTCAGTGTATCCCGGTTCGAAATGTGACAAGTCAACAATTTGCCAAAACAATTCCACGTGTCATCAAAAATATTGTGTCCGTCTTTCTGATGAAAATGATCATATCAAAATATTGAATCAACAAAAACGTTCGAAAAAAATCAATATTGATTTAAAAAAAATCATTTTATTTGTTTTTTTTCAGAAATTTGTCAGAGCTATAAAGATTGTAAAAAATTAGAAACTTGCTCAAAGGATGGATATTGTGAATGCTTTTTCAATACTAATCTTGTTAATGGAGAATGTGTAGCTCGTCTTTTTTCCTAACTCACTAATTCACTAATTCAACTACTAAAAATTCTGTTTTTTTTTAGAATATTTGTATATTTGTTAATAATAAAATATATTTAACTACTAACATTTTTCTTCTAACAAAATTTGGGATTTTAAAGAGATTCCGATTCGACGAGCTCCATCAGAAACGCTAACTCCTTGTCCTTATGATGATTCTTGTAAACTTCCAAATTGTTATTGTACCGCGTAAGATTCAGACGTTCTTTATTTCAAACTGAAATCGATCCTTTATAGAAATGGAAAATTGCCACCCAATAATTTTGATGTGAAGAAAGTGCCACAAATGATTGTTCTGACGTTTGATGATCCAATCACTGATCGAATTATAAACACATTGAAATCATTGTTCAGTGGAAAGGTATTAAACTGAATTAAAGGAAAAAAATCAGGAAAAAATCGATTTCTATTTTGAAGATTCGAAACCCGAATGGTTGTGCAATCAAGGGGACATTTTTCATTTCTCATCAATGGAATAATTATGATCAGAGCCAATGGTTATTCAGTAAAGGAAATGAAATTTCAGTGAATTCCATAACGTAAATCTGATATTAGTTTAGTATTCAACATTTTAAATATTTAATTTTAAGAAGAGAAGATTTGTCGGAGAGAACGAAGGAAAGATGGATTCGTGAGCAGAAAGGAATGCGGGATACAATATCCGAATTCAGTTATGTTGACAAATCCGATATTGTTGGAACACGAGCACCTTCCTTCAAAATTGGTGGTGATGTACAGTTCGAAATGATGTCGGAGAACAATTTCACCTTTGATAACTCAATGCAAGTCAATGGATTGTATTGGCCTCAGACGCTTGATCACAAGCTTGCGTGGGAATGTGATGGGAAATGTCCGCAACGATCGCACAAGGGAATCTGGGAATTGCCAATACAAAATATTCAAGCAAATGATGGAATGTGGTACTCAACAATGAGTCAAGCATTGAAACCAAGCGACTCAAGGCTAACAGTTAAGCAAATGTTGATGAGAAATTTTTTGAATAACTACAAATCCAATCGAGCTCCATTTGTGCTCACATTGAACACGGATTTCTTGACTTATCTCCCGGACAATGGCGCTATTTATGCTCTTGAAGATTTTTTGAAAGAGGCAAAACAAAGCAAATTAAATTGAAAATGCTGAAATTTTTCCCATTTTTCAGATTGTTCAAAGAAATGATGTTTTTATTGTAACCGCTAGCCAGGTTATTGATTGGATGAAAAATCCGACTGAAGTACAATCGATTAAAAGTTTGAAATCTTGGCAATGCAACTTTTTATTGAATGACCATGTTCAACCATGCGAAGTTGAAAAAAGAAAATGTTCATTGAAATCATCCTTCATTATTACAGAGCCCATCAATTTGCAGTTATAATTCTAGAGCAAAAGGTCAACTGGCTCATAGCTTCCGAATCTGTGGAAGCTGTCCGAAAAAATATCCATGGATCTAGTAATATTAAGAAAGTGTCGAACCCTACTTAAATTTTAAATAACTTGTATGTATGCTTTAATAAAGCCGATCTCTCTTCAAATAATTTTTTTTTGAGAAAAAAAAAATCGTGTAAAACATGTGCAAAAAGAAAAATAGAAACAATGACAAAAAACATTGAACATCACTACAGCTTTTGAGCTTTACTCCGTATAAAATACAACTAGACAAATAATCGAATCTCAAAAACCGTGTAGTAGGAAAAACGTGTAAAAAAAAGTCAGAAGGACTTTACAAAAAAAAAGATTAAAAATCTCGTATCAATTTTTAGGATGGTTGAGAGAAAAACAATGAAAAGAAAAAGAAAAATTGAATCGTACGGTCAATATTCCCACAGTCAAATACTTCATTGTTGGCAAATAAATCGCGTGTTAAACAAGACGATTCATCTTCTCTTACTTTTTGCGATATAGACCGTTTTGTGGTGGTTGAGCTTTTTCCTTCTTTTTTTTTTTGGAATACCGTCAACCTTTCCTGTCTTTACTTTTTCTCTCCCTTTATTTCCTTGCTCTTTCATTTTGTTTGTTTTTTTTATGTTTCTTAACCTTTTCTTCGCTGTTTTTTTTTTGGCAATTTTAATTTAATCAATATTTGAATCAATTAAAAGTGTTTTGCAGTTAAAATCCTCCGATTCCCTGATTATTTTTGTCCTTGTTTGATTTGTTCAAACATATGAACAGAATTTATCTGCATTTATTTATTTTTTTTGTCGGCTTTTTTGTTGATTGCGGTGAGTTTGAAATCAACATTTTTCGTCTTTTTTTGCAACTATGAGAAACAATTTTTTTAAAGTTGCCAAATTATGGCTCATCTTTTTCAGAAAAACAAAAAAGTGTGGAAAAAAATGAAAGAGAGCTAGCCAAAAGTTTGTTAGACAACTATTCGCAATATACTCGACCTGTTAAAAATTATTCAAGTGTTTTAAATGTGACGGTTCAGCCACAAATTTATAATTTGGTCGAAGTGGTTGGAATACTTTTCAGCATTTTAACGCCTTCATTCATTTTCACATTTTTAGAATGAGCAAAACGAGCAGATCAAAATTTTGTTATGGTTTCCACAAAGCTGGAAAGATGATTATTTGACGTGGGATCCGAAAAAATGGAATGGAATTGAGAAGATTATTATTCCGAAATCGGCAATTTGGATTCCAGATGGCTATATTTTCAACACGTGTGGTTACTTTATTCTTTCACTTCTTCACTTTTTTTTTAAACTTTCAATTTCAGAGTGGAAGAAACCGAACCATTGGAAAATCACAACGCGAGAGTTCGATTTGACGGAAGAGTTGAAGTGGATTTCAACAAGGTTTGTAAATTTAAAGACGATAGTAACAATAAAAATCGATTTAAATTTAAAAAAAAAATTTCAGCTTGTTGATTTAACATGTCCAATGTCTGTTCTCTCATTTCCATTTGATGTTCAACTTTGCGCACTTCAATTTGGCTCCTGGTCATATCAAGCTCACGAAATAAGCTTCAATGTTTTAGATACATTTGTGCCAAAAAAAAGTGTAAGCACTTTGTCCAAATTCAAATAACAAGAAAAGGTTTCAGAAAAATTCTGAATGGGATATTGTATCATTCAATGCTACCAAAATAGTCACAAAATACGAGGACACGTTAGGTGGCTTCAACGTTTATGAGGAAATTTTTTATCATCTTGTAAATTAACTGAAAATAAGAAATTAAATCAAAATTTGTAATTCAGGAGCTTCGTAGAAAACCATTGTATTATATTGTTGTTATTTTAGTTCCTTCTTTTTTGATTGTTGCTGTTTCTAATATTGGGCTTTTTACTCCTCACGGAGTTCATGGTGACCGAGAGGAGCACGTTTCGCTAGGATTAACGACAATGCTTACCATGGCGGTTATTTTAGACATGGTGACTGGTCAAATGCCAAGAAGTAGTGAGGGAATACCATTATTAGGTAGAATAATTTCTTTAAGTTGAATTTGAAATAAATAAAAAACATTTTTTCTTCAGGAATGTACGTTCTTATAGAATTTGTAATATCAGTTGTGGCAGTTTTAGTTTCTGTTGTGATAATTTTTGCGCACGAAAGAATGCTTTACCTTCAAGTTCCACCACCCTATTGGGTGTGGAAATTATTTTCCGAAGATGGAAAATGCAGTATTGAAGAGGTGAAATCAAACTGCCGAATCGTTTCTCATTTCTTCATTACACATCAAAATTCTAGTTCGATTTTCAGATAGAAGAAGATTTTTGCTCAAAACCAGCTGATATGCTTCAAGAGCTTCGTTTTTGTATGGATGAAATCAAAAAATACATCGATGATCAGGTAAGCTTACATTTTTTTTCAATAATTTCTACATAATTTGATTGAAAAGGAGTCATCGGAAAAGCTTCGAATTGTTTGGCAACGTTTTTTTTCCTGGGCTGATATTTTGGCGAGTTTGTTTTTCTTTCTTGTTAACCTCATTGTTACCTTTTATATGTTTAAAGATTTCATGTTTTGATAATCTTATCAAACATTATTTAATAAACCGCTTTTCATTGAAAAAAGTATATCACTTTATGTTTCATGAGCATCAAAAAAATCAAAACCAAAAATCAAAAAAAAAAGTAGAAAATTTGGAATTTCCAGAAAAATTAAAATTTAAAGTAACAAAAAAGTATTTAAATAGTTTCTCATATTTTGAATATGACAAAATGGCTTAATTTGAACATTTAATATTAAATTTTTAAAACTCCCGAAATTTTTGATTATTCATTTCGACGAACTCCCTTCGGATGTCGATGCATTTTTTGTGTTTTTTGCTAAATCAATCAGAATGTCACAAAAATAACAAAACAAATAATTGAAACTTACAAAAGTTTTGACGCTGGTGAGATGCCAAAAGCAAAAAACAATCCTCTTCTAAAAGATATAAACTAGAGTTCATTTATTTGAAAAAAGAAAAACTACTTTTGCTATTAAGCTCATTTAATTTGATTTGGTGCATTTTTTCTCGTGCAATTTCTCCAACCATCTGCTCGAGTTTAAGAAGAGTTGCTGCTGCACAAACTGCTGGTTTTCCCTAAAAATCAGTAAGAATAAATCGAAAAAATGTTTCAAGATTTTTGATAAATTGATTACCACTTGTTCTTCAACACTTTCTTTGTAACTCTGACAATCACAAGTATTACATTTTTGAAGTATTTCTGCGATTTCCTAAAATAATAAATAGAATCTTATATTATAAGAAACTTTTTTGAAAATCTACATTTCTCAATTTTTGTGTCCGATTTGTCATTTTATGCTTCAACCCACTGAAATCCTAAAATACTTGTTTTATAAGCCAAAAACGTTGTGTTAAATACGTGTTAACCGATTCAACGGAATCAACAAATACTTAAAACTAGAAAATAAAACTTTTATTTGAAAAAAAGAAGAAAAATCAAATTTCTCAACACTCGAAAATTTTAAATGATAAAAATCTCCATAAGTATTTTTTTTCTAACGCTGGCGGCAAACTACATATGTTTTGAAAAAAAAACATAAATGACAACAAGAATTAATAAAGCCACAAAAATGCAGTGTTATAAAAGTAAAAAAAAATTAAGACATTAAAAATTATTGCTTTTGACCGTTTTTATTGTCTGAAAAAAATTGGTTAATTTTTTCGAAAAATAAAAGCCTTACTCATTTGATTAATATCGGATTTGATAACAAGTTGTAACTCGTCTACTGCAAAAATAAAATTAAATAACTTTTAAAAAAATCGATTGTTATTACATTGGTCATTTGTTGTATCTATTCTTTGAGTTAATTCTTTATATGCCATCATTATTAGAACGTAACCCGCAATTTTATCCACACTTCTGTGAACGCAATGATCATGGGCTTCCTGAAATCCATTAATTATGAACAAATTTTCTGTTAGAACATTGAAACCTGATCATCAGCACTTCCTAAACAATCACAGCAATAGAATGTGTAGTCCTCATTGATTAACTCCTTAATTTCCTGAAATTCAAAATTTTAATTAATGCAAGAAAAAAGAACCGAGTTTAAGCAATAAAATCCACTTTTTTCATAGTTTCCATATTCTCTACAGTGAATACACGATCCATAATACTCGGCTCATTCATTTGTATTTTTTTTTACAAACTCTGTAACTTCGATTAAATTATTGCCGTCAAAAAATAAACATCATTTAAGAAATATTTATAGGTCAATTAGGGACAAAATCCAATAAGACTAAAAAATAGCTTAAAATGCTATTAAATGCTTGAAAAATAAAATATAAAAAATATTTGTTTAAGTATAACAGCATTTTTTTCAAGAAATGTGATGAGAAATATGTAAAAAACGAAAAAAAAAAAGTGCTCGAGAATTGCGTCAGTCTTGTTTTTTGAAGGCGTCTAAATCAAGTGTGCAACGTCAAATTAACTTGTTGACCTACTTTCAATTCCGTAACTGTCTTTTTATTTTATTGTTTTATTGTAAAAATCTTTTGTTAAATTATTCAAAACTTTTATAGGTAATTATGATACGGTTTCCTCTCTTGCTCATTTTACTAGGTATTGGGTGCTCAGCAAAAGAATCTTCAAAAGCTGTTTTAACAACATTAAAAACAAATTGGAAATCAACATCCTTTTTGGCCGAAGCAAGGTGATAAGATTTGAAAGATAATATAAATAACATAGTGATTAATTTATAGTGAGTTTATTGCTAATGATAGCCCGAAAAAGTTCCAAGAGTTTTTAAATATTGTGAACAAGGATGCACCAACTCTTAAATGGGATACACGTATATTTAAAAAGTTTTGATAGATTTTATTGATTTTTTTAAGTGTCTGACGAGAAAAAGTATGAATATACTATTAAAGCTGCTTCACAAGTATTGTCTCCTTCTAGTGTTGATTTGCTTAAATTCGCTTTAGCGTTGCGACAATATTCTCCAAAAGTGCAATTATTCCAACAGGTAACTTGTTATAAACTTTAAAAAATGGAGTATTTTAAAAATGCTCAGGTTGCTACTGATTATGGGCACGACAATTGTGAGGTTTTCTTTGTTGCTCGCGGCAAGAGCTCATGTCAATTAACTGACATCACTGGATTATTAAGTGGAACTCATGAGCAGGAACGAATCCTACCATTGGATCATGAAATCGGAGAAAAAAATGCGGACAATATTCTCATTTTCTATGGTGAAATTGGAACAACATCGTTTGCCACTGCATTTTCGGGCTTGCAAGAAAAAGCTGATGCTAATCAAATTAAATTGATTGTTCGACATTATTCAAAGGTTTTCGACGCAAAAGCTGAAACGTAATCGAAAAAATTGTTTTCTTTTAGAATGTTCAAAATAGATTGATGTCGCTTTCCGGATATGGTGTTGAGCTCGCTATTAAAAACACAGAATATAAAGCGGTTGATGAATCAAATACGAAAAAGAATGAGCTTGAAGAAGATGAGGTCAATCTTCATGGATTTAATATCAAACTTCTCAAAGAGCTTCATCCGGAAGTTGTTGAACAACTCGAAGCTTTACGAGCTCATTTAAAAGAAACTGATGAATTGGTGCCGCTTAAAAAATGGGAACTTCAAGATTTAAGCTACCAAGCAGCTCAAAAAGTGCTGAATTCTGATGCATCAGATGCCATTTCAACCCTTGAAGATATTTCTCAAAATTTTCCGACTCACGCCAGAGCTCTTGCTCGAACTCAAGTCACTGAACAACTTCGAAAAGAAGTGAACGCCAATCGAAAAACGCTTGAGGATGCTGGAATCGATTCAGGAGATACCTCATTGTTTATCAATGGTGTTAATGTTGATGTCAATAGTTTGGATCTTTTCAAATTAGCCGAGCTGTTGAAACAGGAAGATAAATTAGCAAATGGATTTCATGAAATGGGAATCAATGTAAAATGATTTAAAACCACGAAAAAAAAAAACAAAATATATTTACAGAGAGAATATTTATCTATTCTTGTGGGAATCGACAACTCTGATGAAGAACAAACCAGCTATGGTATTGATTACAGAGAGGCTTATCCATTTGTAAGAAAATAATTTAAATTTTACCTTCTATTCAATAACTTTTCAACATTTTCAAGTATTTGAACAACTTGGATAAGGATAAAAAATACAAACAATGGGGAAATAGCGTAAAGTTGATGCTTCAACCATATTATCCGGGAATGATACGTCCGATTGCTCGCAATTTGTTCAACTTGATTTTTGTAATTGATCCAAGCTCACAAGAAGGAAGAAAATTGATGAGAATTGGCAACACATTTTATAATCACGATATTGGAATGAGGTTTTTAAGATGACAAAGAAAATAAAATAATATTGGTTTAAAAAATGCAGAATTGGATATATTTTTGTTGTCAACGATGATCCAAAAGCCAATGGAGAAAATGACATTGGCGTTGCTCTTCTCAATTTGTTCAACTTTGTTGCTATTGATTCATCAAATGCTGAAGCTTTAACTGTGTTGACAAACGTAAAATGATCAACCTTTTGAACAAAAAACAATTTTGAAATATATTTTCAGTTTTTGGAAAACTATCGAACTCAAGATCCAACTATTGCCGAGCTTAAAAAATATTTTGAAAAAAAATATTCTGATGTCAGTTTTACCGATGTGTTTGGTCCAAAATCCGATTATGATAATGGAAGAACAACAGGTGTTGAATTTTTGAAGCGTTCCGGTTTACGAAAAGCACCAAAAGTTTTACTGAATGGTTATGTTCTTGATGATGAAGGTGTTAAATCGGATAACATTGAAGAAACAATTATGATGGAAATGATAAAAATAACACCAAAAATTCAGCGAGCTGTAATGGAAGGTTTTGTCTTTTATTAATAGATTTCAATCAAAGAAATACTTTTTGATTACAGGAAAACTTACTGATCGTATGAACGTCGGAAATTGGTTACTCGAGCAAAAAGACATCATGACAAGAATCAATGAGCGAATTCTATCAGCTCCAAGCAAAAAGAATTTAATTGATTTGTTTGGCTCAAACGAATGTGTAAAAGCGGATCATGTCAAGGATTTAGAACACTTGAATAGTGTCGACCTGGCAAGATGTCTTCAGGATAATATTCTATACCTTCAAAAATCAACAATTGATTCAATCTTAGTAAGATAATTGGGAAGCGAAATTGTGAATCGAATGTTTTCTATTTTCAGCCCATATCATTTTGGGTTATTGCCGATGCTGAATCAGCAGAAGGTCGCAAATTTATTTATAATTCGCTGCAAATCACAAAATCATCTTCCAAATCAAGGGTAAGAAGTGAAAAAATGTTTAATTTGTCTTTTAAATCTAATAAAACTTCTTAGGTTGGAATCATTTTGAATCCAGTAGATATCAAGAATGCTTGTGATCCATCTAGTATCTCATCTTACATTCGGGCTGCTTTGGAATATTTACCTTCGGACCAAGCGAGACGATTAATACTGAAATTATCCAATGAAGAATATGCAGCCAATTTTCTGGCTGGTAAATCAACGTTTGATGATATCAGTGTCGGTGGAATGAATGTCGAGGAATTCTTGAGTTCGAAAAAAACGATGAAGTGCGATTCGATTGAATTAGATTCTTATTATTCTACTAAATTGATTGGGTTGAAAACTGGTGAACGAGCTGTTGTTGGAAATACTCTTGTCGTTGGCCCACTCAACAAGGATGAAGAGTTTGAAGCAGCTGATTTCAAGCTTTTCGAAAACTTATTATTATCAAGAGGAGCAGAAGTAAGTTAATGATACGGGTTTTCCAATTTTTTTGCAACTTGTTTTCTATTAAAGGTCATTGCATCTCATTTAAAAAAATGGGAGTTTGAAGCCGCCAAAGGAGCTGGGTCAAATGTTGCTTTATCAATCGCTGGTCTTATCAGTAAATATGCATCATCACAGAAACGAAAATGGATTGCTGTCAAACAAGACCGTCATTGGTAAGAAAATAAAGGAATATATCAAAAGCTTCATTTTCGTTTTTAGCTCGCTAACACTTCCAGCTGATGATAAAGATCGATCTGCTATTGATATTTTTGCTGTTGTTGATCCACTCAGCAGTGATGCGCAAAAACTTGGAACCGTCTTGAAATTGATTAAAAAAGTGACGAATAGTGACATCAAATTGTTGATGAATCCAAAAGATAAACACTCGGAGCTTCCATTGAAACGCTTTTATCGTTATGCAGCTTCATCAGAATTGAGCTTTGATCAAAATGGAAATTTGAATGATAATATTGTTAAGTGAGTTTTTTATAATCTCAGAGCTGTTATTTTGAATTCTTTTTCAGATTCGATGGTCTACCAAGCAAACAATTACTAACACTTTCCTTACAAGCTCCAGATTCATGGATTGTTGAAGCTGTAAATGCTGAATACGATCTTGACAACATCAAAATGGAACAAGTTTAAACAGAAATCATTTTACTTTTAAATAACTTTGAAATGTTGAAGGTTTCGGATAATGTGAATGCGATCTTCTCATTGGAACATTTACTGATTGAAGGACAATGCTTTGATGAAGTCAGCGGTCAACCGCCACGTGGATTACAATTTGTCCTTGGCACCGACAAAAACCCAAACCAGTTTGATACAATTGTTATGGCAAATCTTGGATATTTCCAACTGAAAGCCAATCCAGGAGCATGGAAATTACAAATTCGTGAAGGAAGATCAAGAGATATTTATAAACTTGGCAGTCAAGTCGGAGCTGAAAAGTTGACCGATGATGTTATTCAAGTTGTTCTTGGTTTGTATTTCAACATTGTAAAAAATAAGAATGATTGTTTAACAATTTCAGACTCGTTCACTGGAAAATCGGTAAGAGTTCGAGTCGAGAAAAAGGAAGGAATGGAAGATCGCCCTCTTCTTTCCGATGATGACGAAGGTGTCTGGAGTAGTTTGAGCAAGTAAGACAACTTCAAAGAAAAGAGAATGAATTATGTTTATTAACTGAATATCATTTCAGCCTTGTTGGTGCCAAAGATCAACCGGAAACTATCAATGTATTTTCTCTAGCGTCAGGACATCTTTATGAGAGATTTATGAGAATCATGATTGTGTCAGTGATGAAAAACACGAAAAGTCCAGTCAAATTTTGGCTTTTGAAAAATTATCTTTCCCCACAATTCAAAGTGAAGACAAAAAAGTATCTGAAAATGAAACATTTTTTTTTTAAATTTTCAGAAAACCCTTCCGATAATGGCAAATCATTACGGTTTTCAATATGAACTCGTTGAATACAAATGGCCAAGATGGTTGCATCAACAGAAAGAAAAGCATCGAATCATGTGGGGTTATAAGATTCTTTTCCTTGATGTTTTGTTCCCGTTGGATGTGCAAAAAATCATTTTTGTCGATGCCGATCAGGTAGTTCGTGCCGATCTGATGGAGTTGATGAAGTTTGATCTTGGCAACGCGCCATATGGATATGTGCCATTTTGCGATAGTCGAAAAGAAATGGACGGGTTCCGTTTCTGGAAACAAGGATATTGGGCGAATCATTTGGCTGGAAGACGTTATCATATTAGTGCACTTTATGTTATTGATTTGCACAAATTCCGACAAATTGCGGCTGGCGATCGACTACGTGGACAATATCAAGGATTGTCGGGTGATCCGAACAGTTTGTCGAACTTGGATCAGGACTTGCCCAACAATATGATCCATCAGGTCAAGATTAAGTCGTTGCCACAAGAATGGTTGTGGTGTGAAACATGGTGTGATGATGAAAGCAAGAAAAATGCAAAAACAATTGATCTGGTAAAATCATTTTACATGAGAGCATTGCAGAAAAATTGAGTTTTTTTTTAGTGCAACAACCCACTGACAAAGGAGCCAAAGTTGGATTCTGCAGTGCGTATAATTGGAGAATGGAAGGAATATGATGATGAAATACGAAAAGTAATTTCTGAGCAAGGACAAGAATCTGAAAACGGTTCGAAACAAAATGTTGATGAACATGAAGAATTATAAATTTTTTTTTATTTGTTAAATTATTTTTTGTTTTAAGCTTTTTTATTTTTTTTACAATTGAAATGATGGAAATCGTCAAAAAAATGTGGGTAGAGATTTTTTTTTTCAATTATTCAACAAAAACATTGATTTTCAATATCAATGTGGGGGTGTTTCTTGAAATGAATTGTTTTTAGAAATTGAATTGTTGTTTATTACACAAGAACGGAAAATTCTGATTGAGCTTCAGCATTTTCAATATCATTCGGGCTCTGAAACATGTTGCGCTATTTTTTGCTTTCAACATTTTTCGTTTCTGTCACTTATTGCATGTTCAATGCGGATCCAATCAACTGGAATCGACATCCCTATCTAGTGAAGGTGTTTTGTTAAAAATTGAATTTGCAAAAAGTTGGGGGAGTTTGTAGGTTTTGACAAGAGATCTCGACAGCAAAAACATTTCCACATGCTCGGGAACATTGATCTCACCATCAGCGGTGTTGACAAGCGCCAAGTGCTTTTCCTATCCGCAAGAGTGAGTTTTATCATTAGATTTCAGACGATAAACTTTAGAAATTTTAGAAATCTGGAAGCACAAGTAATTATTCCGATTCAAGGCACATCCAACGTTTTAAGACGATCGATGCTCGATGTGAAAATCGATGAGAATACGGCAGTTTTACGAATCGACACTGTCAAGCAGAAAACTGTTTGCAATGATCTTTCAGCGACCTAACTATTTTTGGAGTGTTTTTTCAGCTTTGTGAACGACCCCCACACCCAAACCGTTTTTCTCATCTCAATTTTAAGTCGAGCTTGATCGAGGTGCCATTCCAGCCCTTGCGATCTAAAGAACTTGAAGGATTGAAGTGTCGACTGATTGGATTTGAAACAAATGAAGATGGTCTTATTAATATTTCACATTTTCCATAACGAAAAGTTGATTTTCTAGTTGAAAACTTTGCGAAATCACCCAATGTTCAATTGCTGGAGCTTGAAGTTCGCCCAGAATCGGAAAGCACCGTTTTCTCAGAGGTCAATGGAAATTCAACAGGAAGCGCGTGTTGGGTAAGATCATGTTTCATGTAAAATGGAAAATTTAAATAAAAAATGCAAAATTTAGGATGACGTCGGTGCTCCGTTAGAATGTGTTTTGAATCAAGATTCATTTTACACTCAAGTCGGATTTTTGAAAACAATTTATTCAAATGAAGTAAGAAGTTCAATAAAATTTAAAAAACGAATTCAATTTTCTTGAATTTCCAGTTTAATGAAGAATTCGATGTAATGAACGCAACATGCACAAATGTTCAAGTAAAAATTCCGAACAATTTTCGAGTTCAAGCACTTTTTTCAGGCAATGGAGTTTCAAATTTTCAACAATTTCTCTCTTGCAACCAGCATTGAATTTGTTGACAAAATCGGAGTTTTCGA
Source organism: Caenorhabditis drosophilae (assembly GCA_963572285.1). Lineage (NCBI taxonomy): Eukaryota > Metazoa > Nematoda > Chromadorea > Rhabditida > Rhabditidae > Caenorhabditis > Caenorhabditis drosophilae. The sequence continues at coordinate 8,025,130 of OY751565.1, forward strand.
AGTTCTTGACAAATGCTTTTAAAAGAATTAAAATCAAAATCAATAAACTTTTTGTTTTTTAATTTCTGTTTTAAAAATAAATTTTTTTCAAAAATTGTAAAAAAAAACCAAACAGAAATGAAAAAAGCCACGTCTTTTCAAAACAAGCTTTTTCATTGATTCTCAGGATTTCTTTTAAATTATTCTCCTCTTCTTATTGAATGCTCTCTATCTTTTCATTTCCTCCTGACTACGACAAAACGAAAAAAACGAGAAAATTTCCGTTTTTTTTCTCAATTTTATTGTTTGAAGGAAAGTAGCGCAATTTTTATTAGACATTTGATAATTTTGAAGAGACAAAAAGAAAATTGCAATATGAAACAGTGTTATCATTCGTCTCTTTTCGTTATTTTCTGAAATTATCAATCTGTTACTTACAGAAAATTGAGAATTTCAGCCACAATGTCAGGCATCAACTGGAGACTTTTTGCCATTTCATTCGTTCTAGCATTGACCGCAATTTTTCAGGTGCTCATTGTCCTGTTCTGTTTTTTTTTTTTTGAAATGCGATTGAGCAAGGTTTATTTTAGATGGGCTACACCAACGCTTATCCAAACACAGCAATCAACGGGTTTCGACAATTTATGAATGAATCTCATCATGAGCCAATGAAAATGTCAAACATTGAATTTGAATGGATCTGGTCTGCAATGTTGGCAATTTATTTCATTGGATTCGCAGCTGGAAGTTTAATATCAGCAAAAATGGCTGATATTATTGGACGAAAATGTGTGTTGTCTGTGAAAAACAGAAAATGTTGAGCTCCCTCGGAAAATTATCAGCTTTTTTGGTTTGCAGGGACCTTATTCATTGGCACACTTGGAAGTCTGACATCAGCATTTGTAGCGTTGTTTTCAATTATTTTGAAATTGCGTATTATTTTCGGAGTTTCTCGTTTACTAATGTCGTTATCAGCAGCAATTTCAATGAATAGCCTCATTCTCCTTTTTCAAGTTCGTTCCCTTCTTTGTATTTTCTGTCGACAACAAAATGTATGAGATGAAAGATGAGAAAGTTGCGGAAACGCTCATCTCATTTAAAATTCGTTAAAACATGCATTTTTGAAAATTAATACACAAGCCAAGTCGGGTTGCTTTACAAAACTTTAAAAATTGTGTCACTCATGAAAATGATTCGCACACACACACACATATCATGGCTTAAATATGTATGAAAAACATTTTTTTAAAGGAAAGTTCACCAAATAATATGAAAGGTTTGATATCATTCAACGCAGAAATGTCATTTGTCATAACAAATTTGATCGGTGGATTGTTTGGCATGAAATTTCTATTCGGCAATAATTTAGTCGGGCTTGTCGGGTATGAAAAAAATTGATAGCGGTTTATGCCGCAAAAAATATTCAATATTCATTAAGAATATCAATAGTCCCATCAGCAATTGCTTGTTTTTTAACCTTCTTTCTTCACGAATCTCCAAAATATTTATATTTGAAAAAGGATGACGATAAAGAAGCTGCAAAGTCATTGAAATTTTATCAAAATATTTCAGGTGTCTTAATAATTTGAATAACAAAAAACTGGAAAAAACATTTTTTAGACGAATCAGTTGAAGCAAAGTTTTTGAGTGAGCTGAAAATTGAAAAAAATGAAATGAACAGCTCACGGTCTTTAACGATATTTGAAATCTTCGCCTGTCAACCACATCGGCGCGGATTTTTACTTGGTCTCATCACAATGCAGCTGACTGTTCCGATTTGGCCAATCATTTTTTTCTCCACTGATTTTTTATTGGATGTTGGCTTTTCGTATAGTCTCGCTGAAAAAATAAGCACTGTTATGTTGTTCGTCAGGTTTGATTCGTTTTTTGTGTGCTTCAAAAAATAAAGAAAACAATTTCTGAAAATTGTAGCACCCTTTCAACAGTTTTCGGAATGTTTGCTGTGAAGAAATTTTCAAGAAAATGGCTTTTAGTGGTCACTGCTATATTCAATGTGATATCGATTTTAGGTTTTGCCGTAAGCGCAATTGGCTCAAAATTTGCTCCAATTATTTCCTATGGGTGTATCGCATTTTTGATTTTGAATGGCGTTTCTTACAGGTTTTTGTCAAGTTTGGCTCACTTTGAACCCAACTCGAATGAAAGTTTCAGTATTGCACTGGGTCCAATCGCTTGGTTTATTTCGTCAGAGCTTGCTCCAATTACATGTCGAGCAACAATTCAGTCATTATGCCTTGGTGCTAATCATTTCTTCGCTTTGATTCTTGCATTTTTAACATTTCCGTTATATAAAACGATTGGTTGGTGATACTTTTTTTTTTAAAAACTAAAAAAAAAAAACATATGAAAGCTTGAATAATTTCATTTTCAGGTCCAATAATTTTGATAATTTTTTTTGTTATACCGGGAGGAGTGTTCATCATGCTATTAATAATCTATTTACCAGAAACCAAAGATAGGCATATAAATGATATTCAAAATGATTTAAAAACAAAACAAACTCAAAAACAAGAACAAAATTATGCGTTAAATGGGAATGATATACCAAGCTTGAAAGAAAATGAAGAAGAAGAAGAAGAAGAAGACGACAAAAATGATACGTTAAAAATTGATCGATAAAATTAATAAAATGATTATTGAATGAAATAATAAATTATTTGAAAATTTTTGTGATGAATTACAAAAATCATAATTACAACAGCACGTTTTACGAGTCGATTGATCAGCCATGCAAGTGTAAATCTGAAATTATTTTTTTTCGAAAAAATGAAACAGATATTTGCATTACCTGTACTGTTCCAAGCCAAAACCGATTGAGAGTTCGTTGACAATCACCCGTATTGTCACAGGACAATTGTTCCTTAATTAATTAAATTAATTAAAATTCAAAAATGCCTTTGAGCCACATACAATCCCTGTTGCCCCCACGTATTTTTTACAAAAGTTTGAGTCACACCGTATCACAGTTCTTGCTCGTCCGTCGAACGAATCAATACAATTAATGTAGCCTATGACACAACCCCAGTATTGCGCAAAAATTAATTGAAATGTTAAAAAATAAGCGGGAGAACACAACATTTCTTTTGAGAGAAGCTCTAATTGATTTTTCAAATTGTATATGTATATTGATAGGTAAAATAAAAAGCGCAAAAATTCAAAGGATGAGTCATTGGAAAATCAATATATGTAAATATTGTTGTTATTGAATCATCATACCTTGACTAAACAACTATCATTTCGCCCCAATCGATTAATCGCTTTTTCCACCCTTTCTTTTTGAAAAATTCGATCATTTCGGGACTATGTGGATCACATTTTCCAGTATATCTGATTGAAAAAATGTTCAATTTTTTTTTTCTGAAAAAAAGTTCTCACTTTTTTGTTTTACAATAATAATTTTCAAATTCGATGAATCGGTTTTGTTTATCCCAATCCGGATTATATTCATATTTTGTTAATTGATCCGGATTCTCCAAGGTCTTCAGAGGGATCAGATAAAATCGAGAATTTTTGAAAACGACTGTGACAACTCCATAATAAGCGGTTCGTTGCATTCCACCCTTAAAAGTGTGAAAATGTTTCATTGTTTTTTCTTTTCGTTTGTGTGTTTGCATTCATTAAGTGACGAAAAAAAATAACAAAATAAAAAAAAAAAACAAAAAGAAAAATATTCATAATTCATTACCCGAATGTCGGTCATTATTTTAAAAAATTTCGCCAGCTTATTCCATTCTCGAATGTTGTTAAACGCCACTCTGAAAACCAAAAAATAAAAAAAATTATTTGAAAATAAATGTCACTTGTAACTATAATTATTGTCCACATTCAAATCAACTGTTTCATTTTTAATATCGATTAGTTTTGAATTCTAAATTTGAAAATTTTTTCTGATAACTAAAACCATTTTAGTTTGTGTACCTTGATATCTTCAATTAAATGAGAGTCATAGATATTTTTTTGAACAATAAAAGGTGGAATCAATGAAAAATCAATATTTGAGGTGGAGGCTCCAATTCTGCTCAAAAAATCTTTGAACATTCCACTGAAAACCGTGAAAAAAATCAATTGAAATAAAAGGTAAAAACAGATTGCTCACCCGCTTGATCCTTTGCCAGCCAACTTCATATTATGGGATGTTCGACTGATTTCGGGTCGAATACAAACACGATTTTTGCGAATCTCAGATTTTCTCATCCAATCATCCCAATAACTATTTGGAAACACTGACGACAATTCAAGCCACAAGCTTCGCTTTAACATCCAACCAAGACCTGGAAAAAAATCGGTGCGCCAAACCACATCTCCACGTGACGGATCAATTAATTGTGTTGCGCCATTATCATTCCAGGCTGAGATGCACCTAAACATTTGAGAATTTAAAAGGAGAAAAAAAAATTCCGGGGATCTACCAAACACTTTGATCTTGCTCTAGAACTTTTTTGCCCCATTCAAAATAAGAAAAAAAATCGTTCCCGACGTCAAGATCATCTGAATGAATTATTGACAGGGTTGTACTGAAAACAATCAATATTCAACTGCAAACCTTCAGTGATAATAACGTGCTCATAATTTTTCTCAATAAAAATTTTATCGAGAGCCCATTTGTAGTGAGCTGATATAGCTGGATAATTGTTTCCTCTTCTTGCTGGTGCAATTTTGTTATGCTTCAAAACAGGTCTTTATCCATTATGACTTTTTTTTTGTTAGAATACCTGGATGAATGAAACATTCTTAAATTCATTCACAAACCGAACGGCAACCTCGCGAACATCAGGTTTATACCCATCCTGACTTATCACAATATGATATTGAGACGATGATGGTCTTTGACTGAAACTCGGATAATTTTAAATGCAATTCCGTTAGTTTTTAATTGAAAAAATGATACGCTAAAAGTTGAGTTAAATGATTTTTAAGAGCATTGGCTCTATTGGCACACATAACAAGAACGGCGGCAACGAATTCATCACTGTTTTTTCGATTTGGCTTCACCTGCAATTTTTTTGAACTTGAAGTTATTTGCTGGAATTTTGAAATTCCTACATTTTTCTGAATATTTTGAGCAACAATTTTTGAATTTGATGGCTTTTTCTGTGATTTTTTGACAATTCATTACATTATTAATAAAATAATTACCTCTTCTTCAATAGAATTTTCTGATTTAAGATAGAAAATGACAAAACAAAGAAATATAATAACAGTTATTTTTGAAAAAATTGTCTGATGCTTCAATATCGATCGACGAAACACCCGTTTCATTAAAATTGAAACTTTTCAAATTAACATGCGCTAGTATTTCGAATTGAGAAAATGAAAACGAGCCGCCTCTCCAATTCAAGCCTTATTCTGTCAAAAGAGGGGCAGAGTGCAAACGAAACTTCATTCTTTCTCTCTATGACTGACACAAGTTAATTTGGAAGAAAGAATATTTGCTCTACTGTGGATAATGACAGGGTCGAAAAAGCAATTGGGATTAGAGCGCACTTGTTGCTATACGAAAATATAGTGTGGAAGATGAGTAGCGAGAGATAAAAATGGTTTTTTTTACGAGCTCTTTTAAAAGTGAAAGGTGAGGAATATTTTTAATTTTATGAAAAAACTAAAAGCTGATCAGAATCCTTTAAAAACTTTTTTTTGTTAGTGTGCTCAAACAAAAAAATTTACGACAAGTTGTATTTAGTTTTCTTTAATCGTTTGGCTGTCTTTTTTTATTTATTGTACATTTTTTTCAAGATTATTTTTTAGATTAAAAAAATAAATCTCAACAATGAGATTATTTTTCTAATACAATTTTCATATTCAGCTTTTATAATGATGAGAAAAGAAAAGAAGAAAATGTTTCTTTATTCAATTTCTCTTAAGAAAATGAATATTTTTGTTAAAGAAGGCGGAGACAATTTTCACAACATTATTTGTAGCGGAAAAAAGGTTGATTTGATAATGCTTTCATCATCTTTATGTTTGCGTAATGTTCAGCCCAAATCTGAGGAAACGTGATGAAATTTTCAACGACACATTTCACTTTTTCCAGAAAATCAAACAAAGCAATGAATCGAAAAAGGAGGGTTTTGTAATATTGCATCACCATGATTTTTGAAAAATGCCTATGCAGGTATATTCAACTCGGCTTTTTGAGTTGGAATATTCAAAGTTTTTTTTTTGATGCGTTTGAAACGAAGAAGAAACAAAAAGTGTCGCTTATTTTTATGTTCAAATGTGTTCCGTTTAATTATTTTAAATGCTAGAAATATAATTTAGTTTTGGAATTTTGAAAAATCAATGATGAAATAGAAAAATCGATAAAATATTCTTTTTTAAAATAATGCAGGAATCCACGAGAAGTTCAATGCTCAAAAAAATAATGGGTGTTCTTACAGCATGCCATTTCAGTTAAATTTATCTTGAGTAGAAAATGAATTTCGTGATTCGTTTTGAATCACGTAAGATTTCATCATTTTTATGTAATTATGATTCGCATCAAATAATCTGAAGAAAACTGATGCAATAAATTGTCATAATTTTTCAACTTGCAGGTTTTCAGACATTGCAAAGAAAGAAAGTTGAGGTTTATTTCAATGACAAAAAAGACTGACGCAATTTGAAAATGTTGCGTCATGCTTATTTCTTAGTATTATTTTCCTTCAGAAATTTGAAATTATAAACATTATTTTAATAAATATGAGTTAAACTTAAAGAATTATTAAGAGAACATGTGCGCTCTATTGAACTGTTTTTATATATTTTAATTTTTGAATGCAAAAAAAGAGAAACACATTTTTTTTAAATTTAAATTTTAGTTTTTTTTTTAAATGCTTTTTATTAATTTCCATATTATTATTTAATTTTTTTTTTCTAAACAATCATGACAAACTTTTTTGTTCTTATTAATTGAAAAATGTGTTGGCAGCATACCTAGAAAAATAAAGTGTGATGAAAAACAGAGAAAAAATAACATGAAAAAAGCTGTCAACGAAATTCATATCATTTTGTGTTGCAATCATGTGTTAGACTAAATGTTTTGCTGGGTAATAATGAAGTAATCTGATGCAATGTTTTTGACAATTCTTCAAACTCCAGATATTTCTGATGTTTTCTCGATGCTTCCTCTTCTAATTCTAAAACTTTGGCTGAGTTCTGCTTCTCTTTTTCGGAATATATTTCTTGTGTCGATCTGATGCTTGCTTCTAATGCTCGAACCTAAATTTTATAATTAATCATCAGAAATTGAGAAGCACACATTGACAAAAATTAAAATTATCTTACTTTTCCTTTCAATTCATCAATTATTTCCTCACTGGATAATTTTTCTTCACGAAGAATTTTATTTTCAGATGATAATGATCTGAAAAATAATTAATTTCTTTTATGAACTTTTTTAAACATACTTTGATAAGGCATGAAGAGCGTTTAATTCCTTCTCAACTCTATTTCGTTCTTCAAAATGAGCTTCATCATTTTTTTCTTTGTCTTCAATCTAAAAATTGGAAAAATCAATAAAACAAAATTGTTTTTTTCTTTTGAACTTAATTACCACAGCTTCTAGGTTACGGCATTTTTGCTTTATTGTTTCTAGTCGACTATTTAAAACGTGAACATTATCTTTTTCATCTTGCAAAGCACTTTTCAATTCATTCACAGTTTCAGAGCTCACTGAGTTTCCTTTTAGCTCTTTCTCAATATAATTAACCTCGTTTTGCTCTAACCGCGAAATTTTGGTGGTTAATTTTGCAATTTCTTTAATCATATTTTGATTTTCTTCCATTAACTAAAAAAAATTAGTTGAAATTATTAAAAAAAATTTAAATTAAATTAAAATGATCTTACCTGATCAATCAATTTTTTATCATTGATTTTTGTCAGTTCAAATTCTCTTACTTGTTGCGAAAAATTCCCAATTCTTTCCTGAAATTTTCAAAAAACTTTAATTTAACTTAAATTTCGATTTGAAACCTGATAATCCAAAATTTTTCTTCTTAATTCCTTAACTTCCATTTCAGATGACATTAATCGATCTTCAAGGAACTTCATTTCATCATAGTTTTGTTTTGATTTATTATTTTTTTGTTTCATTTCTTCGTTAAGTTGTGTAATTGTTATCTGAAAAACTTTTGATTTTCACAATTTTTTAATGGCTTTACCTGAAGATTAGAAATTTCAGAATTCGAAAGTCGAAGGCGTTTTGTGAGCTCAAGTTTTTCACTTTCACATTGAGCAATTCTATAACAAGAGTTGTAGAATTTTTCCCGAAAATTCGACATGAGCTTACTTCACTTCTTTTTCTGCAATAACTGGTGTCAACTCATCGATCCTTTTTTGAAGCTCTAAAAGTTCTTCCATCAATGCTCTTTTTTCAACATTTGTTGCTTCTGAAATTGAAATGGAAAAACTGTTTTTACAAGTTTCTATATACCAATTCCTGACAGTTGAAGATCTTCTATTTCTTTAATTTTACTCGTTAAGGAATTAATAACTTTTTGATGATCTTTTTCTCGTTCTTGTAGCTGTTTAAGATTTTTTTCCAGAAAATTATTTCGCTGAAAATTAATCTATTTTTTTTTAATTTCAAATAATTGACAAACATTTGCCGATTCTTCTAGCTCACGCAGTAATTCAGCATCGGAAACTGACATCACTCGAGCAGAAGCATTTTCTCTAATTGGCATTGATATTGAGGTCATTGAATGAGAATAAGGAAGACTGTAACCTCTTCGATCATTGTTTTCGGTTGACTGAAAAAAAAAGTTGAAATCGTTTTTCAATTTTATTTCAACAGAAGTTTTTGATTTTTAATATTTACTGGAACACGTTGATTTGTAATTGTTGACCGTTCTGATATAATTGATGGAATGGATGGATGAAATGCTGGTAATGTGCACCACGTTTCTCCATTTAGTGAGACCTTAAAATGTTCACTTGAATTGTGTGTTCTCTAAATTTATTTACTTCGTTTCCTCTTGCCATAATTTGAGTTGTTCCAGTTTCAGGGCGCTCACAATAATATTTACGCGGTTGTCTCAACGGCGCTGCTTGTTGTAGCTGAGGTGGTTGATTCGAATTTTTTCTGAAACAAATCAATAATAAAAAATCGTTGCAGATTTTTAAACTACAAATAATTATTCTCTATTTGAAGCAGTTGAATTTGTTGTTTTAAGCTTTTTGCATATTGCTCCACAAGATTTGGAGTTGTCGAAACTTTTTTCTTGTCAATACAATTTAATTCGCTGAAATTATGATTTCAAAAAACAAGGCTGAAAATTAATTTTGTATCTTATACTTGACTTTATTCCTTTCAGCATTTTTCTGATGTGCTCGTCCATCTCTACCTCGGCTCATAACTGAAGCCTGTTTTCCTGGAAACAATAAGAATTTTGAAAAAATGTTAAAAAAGCTGGAAAAAAAGCAAAACAAACACAAACCTTTAATGGAAAGAGACATTATTGTCAGTGGTCAAAGGTTGAGACCAAGAAAGCACCGAGAAAAGACTGGCGACGACGAGTTGTGTCGCTTAGGTTACCATGGCGATCCTTCTCAAAGTGACCAATGGCTAGTTTTGCCTAATCCTTGCATTAAATTGGTCTCAGCTTATCGGTCTTAATGAAGAAATTTGAAAAAAAAACATTTTTTTTTTTGAAGTTTTTAAATTTTTCTTTCTTTAATATTTGAAAACCCATTTTTACGCCAGGAGGGAAGGAATTTTTGTTTTTTTTTCAAGTATTGATTTTTTTTAATTATTTTAACTGCTGATCTTTAAATATTTTTATGTTGCGCAATCGATCAAAAATTAATAATTAAAAAACATTAAAACAGAAAAAACTTGTCTTCTGCCAACTTTTTAAGCTTGTGTTTTTATTTTGTTATTAAAAAACCAATTTTTTAGTCTAACATTTTATTTAATTATTGAGATTTCTCAAAGTAATTCGGAATAAATTTATCTTATGAAAGTATGAAAGAATCTGAAATTGAAAATTGACGTCAACTTCAAAAAGTATAATCATTAACAATATTAAACTTGCTGAGTGAAAAAAAATCCAAATTAAATACACGTTGATTAAATATTTTCAAAGCTGCTTTTCATTTTCTTAAATTAAAGCGAAATTTCTTGATTTTTAATTAAAAAACTGAAATATTTTGAAAATAATTACTCATTCAAGAATGTTTGAACTTTTGATAAAGATGTTTGAGCTCAAAGTTTGAAAAAAAAATATATTTTTTGAAAAATTATTAAAGGAAAAAAACTAAAAAACTGAAACTCTGATCATTGAACCTTTATGAAAAGCAAGGTTTTCTTGACTTACGAATAAATCTTTTTTTCATTAGTCAAGTATAGAATTTGATCTTTTGTAAAAAAAAAAGTATAAAATAGCTTTATTTTAGCTAATATCATGTGTGATGAATAACATTTTCTTCTCATTTTTCAGATTCTCACGTCCTCCTCCAACTACAAACATAGAAACTTGTCGCAGCGACTAATGTTTTCCGATTTTTCTATCAAATAACATAAGCTAAAGTAACTTAGGACAATCACAATTCTTCATTATTCGCGCTAAATCTAAAAAGGAATTGCACAGGAAAAATAGTTCATAGTCAACAAAAAAAAATAGTGACGTTATTATAAATAGGAAACAAACGGGGAAAAGTCAATAGAAGAAAGAAAAAGAAACGAGTATGCAAATTGAAGAAGCATTCAAAAAATGTCTACAATATTTTGTTTTAATGCTTAAAACAAAAAATAAAAAGAGAGAGAAAGAAGAAGAAGAAAAAGAAGAAAAGGAAAAACAAAACATGGTTGAGAATGAGATTTTTATAATTGAAAAAAAGTTTGAAAGAACAAAAATTCATTAAACAATTTAAAGGAATTCAGGAAAAACTACACTGTGGGATCAAAGAGATCTCTAAAAGCTACATGACCATTGATGAGTTAAGAAAACTTTAAAATGACTAAAATCGATTATTCAGAATCACAAGACCAGTTATCACTTAAATGATTGGAAATATGTTTTAATTGATTGACTACAATTGGTTTCAGACACATGCACAGACACAGGGTTTGAAATTAAAATTAACAAAGAAACGAATGAGAAGATATTTTTGAGATAAGGTTGGAACTAACAAGATCAATAGAAACTACATACATAAATTAATGATTAGAAATTAGGAGCTTTGAGCTCCCATAACTTCAGCGAACCACTCTTCAACTTCACTTTCAGATTGCATTGTGTCGTGAAATTTGATGAAAGAATGATTCTGAAATAAAAAACAAGTATGATTTATTCTAATAAAAAACTCACCAAAATGTCATTATAGTTCGGACGATCTTCTGCTTTATATTGAAGGCATGCTTCAACCAAATTACAAAACTCTGGAGAAAATCCATCGCTCTGGAAATAATTTATTTGGTTTTATAAATTAAACTTTAATTTAAAAAAGAAAATTCTCACCGTCGAAAGACGCGGCGGTGTTTTTTCGAGAATCTTCGACATCATTTCAAATTCAGTTCCAGCGTACGGATATTTTCCCGTGGCTAGTTCGACCAAGGTTAGACCGAACGACCAAACATCACTGCGAATATCGTAAGAGCTTTGGTTCTGAAATTGAAGATTAAAAGCTGAAACTACAGAACTAATTCTTCTTACAAAGGGGTCTAATCTTTCCGGTCCCATGTACAATGGGCAGCCAGCAGCTTTAGAATGAGCTCTTGATTCAATCAGTATTCCAGCAATTCCGAAATCGCAGAGTTTAATAACACCACTCCAGTCAAGGAGAATGTTTGATGGTTTCACATCGCGATGCATAATTTGCTGAAAATGTTAAAAAAAAAAATTTGTAAAACTAAATTTGCTCATACATGTTTCGTCTTTAAATAATGAAGAGCCTTAATGATGCTCACACTCATTTTTCCAATAATTTTTTCTGGAATTGGCATTTTGATGTGAGCAAGCAGACGATCAAGGCAAATCGCCATGCATTCCATGCAAACTTGAACAACAGTCTGAAAAGCTTGGTTTTCATTTGAAAAAAATCATTTCTTTTAAAGCTTACGCTAGTAATAAAATACCCGAAGCATCTGACAATGTATGGGCAATCAAATGAACGACAAATCACGTTGAGATCCATCAGAATTCTAGACATTTCGTAATCATTGTTAGTCCGTGGCATCATCTGAAAGTGTTTGATAATCAGTGAATTGTTGAAAGTTTGTTTCTCACTTTAACAGCCATAATGAATCCCTTGTAACTGCACTTAGTGACAGTTCCACAACTTCCATGACCAATGTCCTCAATAAAGTCAAGATCTGAGATGTTTGCTCGGATTCTTTTTCCTGAAAAGAGCATGTTTTATTTTCTATTTTTAAATTTAAATTACCTTGAAGTGTCAAAACTCCCGAATTTTGTTTTGCCTTTCGAAGCAACTCTTCAACATTTGATTTCGTGGTTCGAGTTGGTAGTTCTGGTTGTGGCGGAAGTTCATTAAGTGTGTTTTTTCCGAGATCAATTAAGTTGAAAGCCCGATCCATTTCCAGCTTCAAACAAAGAGATACTTTGCAATAGTTTTTTTTAAAGTTTTGAATCAATTAATAACAATTTTTAAACGAAATGTTTTTTGAGAAGCAATGTTTTTAAGCATTATCCTATTCTGTTAAGCATCGAATTAAAGTTAAATATGAAATGAAACGCGTCCAAGGTGATAAGCACAAACAAATTTAGAAAAAAATGAGTTAAACTATTTAAAAAAATGAGAAAAAAAAACTTAAGACAGACATTGGGCGAATAAGCGAAAAAAAATTATAAAAATTTCTAATATATACATACAGATATGTATAAATATATAAATATATACATATATATTCGAACGCTTAGCCGCGACGCGCCCGCTCGCTTTGTAAGAAACTTAACAAACTAAAACGTCTTCTGCTCAATAATGATCACAGTTTTTTTCCAAGCTAAATTTATATGAATTCAATCCTCTCTTCCGCCCGCCTCTCTTCTTCTTCTTCTTCTTTTTTTTCCATCTGTTTTTCCTCTCTATTTTCCCTTAGTTTCTGATTTTTGAATCTTTCTTTGCATATCCATATTTCTGAGTTTGTATGTTTTCCTTTTTTCTAATAGTTTCTACTTTTTCATTTATTAAAAAAATATTGTTTATTATTATAAAAAACGGAGAAATATAAAATTTTAATAAAATAATCTTTTCTCTTTTCTTTTCTATCAAAAAATGATATAAACAATTAAAGAATTTCATACATTTTCTGGAATTAGCAAATTCTATTAAACCAACGAAACACTGAAATTGCTTAAATCTTTTCCAAAGATTATTGTTTGATTACAAAATAAAAATTTGCATTGTAGTTTATGAAAAAAAGAAAAGAAAAATGTTGTATGTAATTTGATCGAAGATTATAAAGTAAAAAAAACAACGACTCGGACATGTTCTCATTTAGAAAACGTGACAAACATTATGAAATTCAGCAGATGATTCTGAAGATTACTTTCAATAATTATTTCCTAGTTGTTGAGCCCTTGATAAGGTCAAGATCAAAAAAACGGAAATGTGTTTTTAAATAGATTTCAATAAGATATAATTTTCAAGAAAAAAGTTTTGAAGCTTTTTCTAAAAGAATTTAAATATTAAAAAGTATAATTCGAAATATTACCGATGGAAAAAAAAATGGTTTTTTAGTAAATTCAATTACAGATTCTTCCGCGGTTTTCAATTTTGTTTTGTCATTCTGAAATTTGTAAAAATGTCTGAAAATTTGAAAAAATAGTAGAAAACCCAAAAGTTTTTTACAAATCGGATTGAACGAAAGTTTTTCCTAAAAAAAAAAGTTTTCAAGAACTAGAATTTCTCCACTTCACAATTTAATTGGTTGATCACATTTTCATCCAACCTTTGACTCTGCGAGATTGTGTAAAGTTGACACGGAAAACATTAATTTGCATTAAAAATGAGCCAAAAAAAAGCTTTTCATCTGTTCTACGAAAACTTAAATCCGAAAATGTTTCATTTTACTACGGGGGTTTTTATTCAGTCTTCAAACCCTTCCTTTCTCAAAAATAAATTGGAATTTAATAGTTGAACTTTAATTCAAAGCAAGGTTTTGATATCTTCCCATATTAATTTATTTTTCATTTTTTTTCCATTAGTCAAATATAGAAATTGATCTTTTAGGAAAAAAAAGTTTAAAATAGCTTAGTTTTTGCTAAACCATGTAGGATAAATAAAATTTTCTTCTCATTTTCCAGATTCTCACGTCTTTGCCAACTACAAATATAGAAAATTGTTGCAGCAATTAATGTTTTCCGATTTTTCTATCAAATAACATAGACTACAGTAGTGGTTTAAGACAATCACAATTCTTCATTTTTCACATTAAATCTAAAAATGAATTGCACAAGAAAAATGGTTCATAGTCAACAAAAACCAGTTACGATATGATAAATAAGACAAAAAAGAAATAGATGGAAAAGAAAAAACCCAATTAAGAAAAGAGGAAACAAAACATGGAACAATGCAGTGGAAGAATCATCAATGAAAATAAATGCTTCCAATAAAATTAGGGAATGGTGAGACAAAATGAAAACAAATCGATAACAATTTAAACAGAGGAAAACTTAAAAAATTGAGATAAAAATCGAAGAAAGAAAAGGAGAGAAATAAAATATGGTTGAGAATGACGTTCTAAGCATGGAAATAAATTTAAAAAAACATCTAAATCTAAGATTAAGAAAATCTCTAAATACAATTTCAAAAAATTGGTTATTTTTCAATGCGACTAGAAGAAATTATTTAAAACCACAAGGCAAATGATCACCACAACGACTGGAATTATTTCTTATGTTGACTACAGTTTGACTACATTACACAGGGTTTGGGGACGATTTAAACACCGAATAAAAACACACATAAACTGAAAATATTTGTGCTGTCACAAAACAAAATTATTTTTCCATAACATTCGCGAACCACTCTTCAACCACGCTGACAGATTCCGCGTTGTCATGAAATTGGATAAATGGATGATTCTTAAATCATTAGAAACATTTTATTGAAGAGAAAAAAAAACATACCAGAATATCATTATAGTTCGGCCGATCTTCTGCTTTATATTGAAGGCATGCTTCAACCAAATTACAAAACTCTGGAGAAAATCCATCGCTCTGGAAATAATTTATTTGGTTTTATAAATTAAACTTTAATTTAAAAAAAAAATTCTCACCGTTGAAAGACGTGGCGGTGTTTTTTCAAGAATCTTCGTCATCATTTCAAATTCAGTTCCAGCGTAAGGATATTTTCCCGTGGCTAGTTCGACCAAGGTTAGACCGAACGACCAAACATCACTGCGAATATCGTAAGAGCTTTGGTTCTGAAAAAATAATGAAACTGCGAGAATAGCGCAAGTTCAACTAACGGATGGATCTAATCTTTCCGGTCCCATGTACAATGGGCAGCCGGCTGATCTTGAATGAGCTCTCGATTCGATCAATATTCCAGCAATTCCAAAATCGCATAGTTTGATTTCACCACTCCAGTCAAGAAGGATGTTTGATGGTTTCACATCGCGATGCATAATTTGCTGAAAATACTCCGTTTCTAATTTTTCTAAAACCAAAGTATTTCTTCTCACATGTTCAGTTTTTAAATAATGAAGAGCTTTGACAATGCTCACACTCATTTTTCCAATAATTTCTTCTGGAATTGGCATTTTGATGTGAGCAAGCAGACGATCAAGACAAATCGCCATGCATTCCATGCAAACTTGAACAACAGTCTGAAAAGCTTACTTTTCAATTGAAAAATCGTTTCTTTTAAAGCTTACGTTAGTAATAAAATATCCGAAGCATCTGACAATGTATGGGCAATTAAATGAGCGGCAAATGACGTTGAGATCCATCAGAATTCTCGACATTTCGTAATCATTATTCGTCCGAGGCATTGACTAAAAACCGTAAGCGATTAAATGGTTTTAAACGTTTTTTTCACCTTCACAGCCATAATGAATCCCTTGTAACTGCACTTAGTGACAGTTCCACAACTTCCATGACCAATGTCCTCAATAAAATCGAGTTCTGAGATGTCTGCTCTGATTTTTTTTCCTGAAAAGAGCATTTTTTATTTTCTATTTTTAAATTTAAATTACCTTGAAGTGTCAAAACTCCCGAATTTTGTTTTGCATTTCGAAGCAACTCTTCAACATTTGATTTTGTGACTCGAGCTGGTGGTTCTGGTTGCGGGGGTGGTTCAACAATTGTATTTTTTCCGAGATCAACGAAATTGAAAGCCCGATCCATTTTTAGCTGAAAAATTATTTCAAAATCTTTTTTCAAAAAAAAAAATCAAGAAAAAATGAAATGAAGCTTAGCATGAGTTTGAAAAAACTGAAAAAAATTGTAAAAATCAAAGAAATATTGAAAATAATGATAATGATAATGCGCGAAACAGCGGCAAAAATTGCAATAACGTGTGTATTAATAATGTACATTTGAACGCTTGACCGCGACGCGTCCGCACGCATTGCACAATTTATTCCAAACGAATATGTTTCCTCCTTAATATTTGTAGTGAAAAATAGTTTAAATTAAATTTAAATCGCTCATATTATTTTAAGACTTTTCTTTTCAATTTAATATACTTTATTTTTTGATTTGTTAGTTTTTTTTTTTGAAAGTCTTAATGCGTTTTTCATTGTAAAAAACTTATTTTCCTCGATGTTTTTTCATTTTTTATTCTCACTGAAAAAAAAATTTTGTTTTTTAACTAATTTTTTTTGTAGTTTTATTTTCTTATTACCAGCTCTCAAACTCAAAGTCAAGTTTACTAAAAATTTCAGATGTTTTATGCTCAATTTGTTCTGTCAAAAAAAGGACCGTTAGCAAAAATATGGTTAGCAGCACATTGGGAAAAAAAGTTGTCAAAAGCTCAGATTTACGAAACAGATGTAGATGAAGCGGTAGATGAAATTATGAAGCCAAAGGTTGGTTTAAAAAATGAAAATAAAATTTGCAAAAAAAAAAAAAAAACAAACGAACAAAAATTTAGCAAAAAATGGCGCTACGAACAACTGGTCATTTATTACTTGGAATCGTTCGAATTTATTCAAGAAAAACGAAATATTTGTTGGCCGATTGTAATGAAGCATTTTTAAAAATAAAACTTGCCTTTCGTCCAGGACAACTTGATGCTCCAAATGAACCTGACCCTTTAGCATCCTTTAAAATGCCAGAGGTATGTAAATATTTTTTCTCTTAAAGCATTGAAAAACAAAACAAATTTTTTCGAGAAAAAATGAAAAAGAAACTTCTTTGGAAGGGTTGAAATACTTTTATTCCAAATATTAAAAAAAAACAAACAGAAAAGCGTGAATAACTGTTAAAAAGAAAAAAAAGGAAAAATAAAGCTTCAGCAGAAAAAAATTGAAAGGTTTTCAAATAAAACCCAGAAATTTAATTTTTGAAATGAATCATACAATGAAACTAATCAGCTTCTTCCGAAAAAGATAAGAATCAGCAAACAAATAAAAAACTTGCGTACGCTCCAAATCAATAATTATAATACTGTAAACATTTTTCAGTTGTTTGGTGATTTTGATGCAACACTTCCAGAATTCAACGAAGCTGATTATTTGACACAACCGGTTGGTTATCAGTTTTTTTTTTTGGTTTTCATTATTAAAAATTAAATGAAATAATATCGTGGGAGATTGGAGGGAATTATGAACAAATTTATAGATCAGTCAAAGTAGAATTGATGATATTACTCTCAAAGAGGACACATTTAATAATGAAATCAATGATAAATATTCTGGAAATTATGAAGTAAATCAATAATAACAAATCAATTATTTTCAACTTTTTGTTTTTAAGGTGGATGATTTTGGAGAGCACGCAGCTGGTGTCAATTTTGATGAAGATTTTGGAGAAATGGCTGGTGATCTTGGTCTTGAATTTGTTCGAGAAATGTCGGTTGACACATTATTTGGGTAAAGAATTTTTGTTTCAATTAAAAATTTGGTTTTTTTTTTTGTTTTAAATTCGTGTTTTTTTCTTTTTGAAGAAGAGAACGGGAACCAACACCATGCCTTGAAAATGCACATGCTCCAGGAGCTGCCATTTTTGGTGAGGATGATTTTTGTGACAGCGAACCAATGGATGATGGAGGTCAGAAAACATTATCACAATATTTTTTTAATAATTTCAATTTTCTTAGATATGATCTCTGATAACACATCGGAATTGATGCCACTAAGTGATGTTACTGGGGAAATGGATGAAAACATGTCTGTTAGAAGTTTCAATACTCATAGTAGGTTTTTTTTTCAAAGAAAAATGAGGGAAATTTTTTTTTCGACAGAAAGGAATAATTAAAATTGATTTTATTTGAAAATTTTTGCTCAAAAATAATTTAGTGAAGAGAATAATTGTTTAATAGGAAGATATTAAGAAAAATATTTTCCAGCAACCAGTATGGAACGTGATACATTTCAAATGGAGCAGCTTGATTTATTCCATGAGAGACAAGAAAAAAAGAAAAAAAAGAGAAAGCTTCTTGTTGATGAAATTAAGAATTTGTCTGGAGAAGAAATGAAATCTAATATGGCAGAATACAGGTGTGAATTTTTGTTTTTATGTTCTACATATTTCCCGTTCTATAGTTGGTGCATTTTTTGAAAATCTGAAATTTGTATGTCCTCAAAATAATTAAAGAAAGAATTCAAGCTTTTTATATCTTCTCTCTGGAATTCATTTAAATTATTTCTCGTCTACGTGTCGGAAGTTTTCGAGATTCTGAATTCTGAACTTCAACAGCACTTTTTTGTACAAGTTTTCTAGGCTTTTCATTAAAAAAAAATGAAAAAATAGTTTTAAAATGTACAAAACAACGAAATTTTTTTATTTGAGTTTTATTATTCTGTTGAGGTAACATTTTTTGATTGAAAAAGAGAAATTTGGATTTTTTGCAAGAAAAAATAATTTGTTTTATTTCAAGAGTAAAAAAGAAACTTTTTTTTCGAACTTTTTATAAAACGGTGTGAACGTTTTTTAGACTTTCCCACTTTAAAATTTGTTTTCTGTAAAATTAAAGTAGGGCAGGGTTTTGCAAATTCTTTGCAATAAAAATAGAAAAAAAAGTCAACTAAGACTTTTTTGAAAATATTCATTTATTTTTTGTGAAGAAAAATTGCATTTTTAATTATTCTAAAGATTATTTAAAATTTTATTTAGAAACAACATTTTTTTTTCAAAATGAATTGCGTAATTATTAGAGAGAACGTTTGCTTGCAATTCGTTTTCCTTCCGGCTTATGGCTGTAACTAATTTGTTTCTCTCATTAATTTGCAAACTTCTAATTTTTGTTTGAGAAGAAAAATTGTTAACACATAGTCTAGTTGCAATTATTTTTGTTTGGTGTCAGAAGCGTTTTATACATTTTTGCAAACCAAATTTTTCGAAAATAAACTTCCGTCTAATTATATTTGTATTCATAAAATCTGGAAAAAATAAATTTTGCAGTATCTTGTGATATTCTTTTTTCTGAATGTCTGCCTAATTGAATAGAAAACGTGCAGCTTTTCTTTTTTTATTCAATTTTAAAAGTGCATATAATTTCAACCAGACCGGAATTTAATCATTTGTGGAAACTAATGAAACGTAAAAATAAAATCAAAGATTCTGAAAAAAAAATTTAAAAAAAAAAATTTTTTTCCGAGGGATTGAAAACTTTTTTTAAATATTGAGGTTAACAGAAAAGAAAATTTAATAGATAAGGATAAGAAAGGGAGAGTCACACATTTTTTCAAACTCAAATTTTGTTTTTACAAGAAAAAAACTCAAAAAAAAAGCCCATTTTTTTAGCTTAGAAGTTAATTTTTGATAAAAGTTTCGAAAAAAAACTTGAATCATCAAGATTCTAAATCATTTTTGTTTCATAGAAAGCTTAGACCTTTTTTCTAAAATTCGCAAAGTGAATATAAAATATTATGAAAGAAAAATTGAAATATAGATTTTGAAAAATATATTATTTTAAAAGCAAGCTAATTAAAATTTTATTTTCTTATAAAAAAAATCAAACGATAATTCTTATTGATTGTAAGATAATTTATAAAAATCGATACTCTATAATCAATAATTAATAAGACATTAAAAAATTGAAACAAAGTATTCAAACTTTCAAAAAAAAACTTAAAAAGAATGCGTGATAGCAAATATCGAATTTTTGAATAACCTTTTCCAGGGATACTTTAAATGTATTGGATTTGGCTCCACCAACTCGTAAACTTATGAAGTTCAAAGCTGTTGGAACTGCTGAAAAACTGTTCCACTTGCCAGGAAGCTATGCATTCCGCTCGAAGCCAATCATCAGAGTTTGCTTATTTTCTTTCTACAGTGGTAATTTCACTTTTTCAGCAATATCAATCGCGTCTTGTAATTGTAAAAAATGAGCAAATTCAAGAAAAGAATGATCGGATTAAGCTTGAGCTTGGTCTTGGTGAAATCATGGAAGACGAATTCAATTATCCAGTTCCAAGTGTTCAGGTAAGCAGCTTGCAAATTAACACAGAATCCTTACCTTCCCCCCCCCCTTTTTTTTTTTTTTAGTTGCACACCCCCGACTGTGCAATTCTTGAAAATGTTGAGACTCTTGAAAATGCATATAACACAAATTATATGATACTAATTAGTTTTCTCAATTTATTGTGGTTTTTTCCTCATTTTTTCTTGTCATAACAAAAGAGTTGCGTATGCTGTCGCTACTTTCATGAGCTCCATCGACGATCGTGTCAAACTTGCGTAACATTTATGTGACATGTAGCCGATGATGAACCGAAAAAGAGAAGTGTGATGTTACGTGAAGTATTGTGTTCAGGGTTCAGTCGGTTCCCTCCTCCCCCCCCCCCTCCTTTCAATCACTAATTACCCTTGTGTTCCATGGCTGGAACTTGGATTGTACAACATTTATGTATGTACATCATCTGTGTGCATAGATGTTATGAATACATTACGCACAGTGTACGGTAGAATTGCGCAATTTACCTACACCCAACTACCCAAAAACATTGTCAGCCTGTCTCCACGGTGGTTCACCGATGTTTCTCGACCCCACATATTGTGTTTTGTTCTCCTCATTCTCATCGTTGATGCTTCTCTACCGTTTTTACGCCATTAATCAGTGTCACTCACCTGAAAACAATAGAAAATGAGCGCATAAAATATAATAACAAAGTTTTATTATATCAAAAATGTGATTAATGATTTTTGTGATGGAATACAAAAGAGCACAACAATTTAAGTATAAAAAATGTCGTCCCCACATTTTCCTTTCTTTCATTTTCTTTTATTTTTTGGAGGGAGGAGGGGGGATAGAAAAATCAGAAAATTAATACATATTAAACGTCTGTCACACATTTCGTGTACTGATTTCTAATAAGGAATTTGTTTGGTGCGAAGGAGACGTCATCTTCGGCCGGCAACAATAAAAATGAAGTGAAAACGATTAGTCACTTAATTATATGTCAGCTTTGAATTGTTTCTGCAGTACTTAACAGGAACATATGTTGTCAGGCTCTCGACATGCATCTGTAGACTGGGAGCTCTTCAATTCTTCCTTATGCTTCTTCGCCTTTGTCGCGTTGTGCCAATTGTTCCAGATGCATGTAAAAAAAGTGGAAAGACAAAGTCAATGATGTCTTTAAAAAAATACGCTATCAAAACCCATTCAACAAATGAAAGATTGATTGGAAAATGATTGATTTGTGGTTTTTATTTTTCATTTCTTCAAACATGCCACATCAATTGGTTTTTCGGTTGTAGAAATGTACATGTATACTTTATCGTCCGACAACTAAATCACTTTTTTTCTTTTTAAAACCATCACTTCCCCCGCGCCCCCCCCCTTCCTTCGCTTTCTTATTTTTTCCACCTCTTCAAACAGGCTGGCTGGTTACGATATGAGTAGATAGGATTATCGACTGAAGATAGTGACAGTATGTCAAGTGCAAAATGCTGACACAGATTTGATGTTGACTGACTCTTAAACATTGTTCTTCACCTCCTCCTCCTCCCCTCATCCTCTTTTTTCTTCTTCCACCCTCCCCCCTCTTCACATTTTAATGCGCTATAATCCTTAATCTACTTTACATATCCGATGGATTATTCAGAAAAAAAAAACTACCAGTTGCATGTTGAATAAAAGCGATGATAGAAAAACACCAGAAATCTGGAAGAAAAAAGACAAAAAATGAATTTTTTTTTTTAATTTTTAAATTTTTTTCAGGACAATGCATTCATTGATGATTTTGAAGAAGTTGCCGCCATTGATCTTGACAATTATGACGCCAACTCACCAGTTCACATGGAGCTGCAAGAGGATCGGCCACCATCACCATTGACAACAATGACGGATGTTGGCGACGATTTTTCGCCAAACGAAAAGAAGAAGCGACGCGAGGTGAATTTCAGATTAGATACTCATTATTGTCTTTACAATTTCTTCTCGACGTGCTGCCCGCCACACACTTTTGAATTGAATTTTTAAGCGTGAGAGAAGGAAAAAAGCTTGAATTCAATTTTGAGAACAACAGATTTGATACTTTGGTCGCCTCCCCCCTCCCCCTCATTTTCCATCGCTTCTAGCACATACTTTATGTATAATGAGAATCAATACATTTACATTGTATACTTGAAGCATTCTCAATTTTCCCTTGTTCTTTTAGACAGTCTCGATTATTGTTGGTCAAATATCAAATAACCTCTCCTCCCCCTCCCTCTCTCTCTCTCTCTCTCTCTCTCTCTCTCTTTCTCTTCAACTTTTTAAACATTCTTAATGACATTTTTCTTTTATATTATATACATTTTTTCCAATTATCAATACCCTAACACCTATCATAACATTAATCACCAAAAAAATGAAAAAAAAAAAAAACAATATGCATTTGAATGGGATAGGTATTGAGGAAGAAGAAGAAGAAGAAAAGTGTATAAGAGTAATATATAACCATAAGGTTAGTGCAAACATATACATGAAACACAATAGAATAAAAAAAAGAATATGGGTCCTCTATGAGAAAAAAGCCTCTCTCTCTCTCTCTCTCTCTCTCTCTCTCTCTCTCTCTCTCTTTCTTTTTTTTCTCGTTTCATTTCCCCGTCATGTTTCTTTTGTTCATGCCGATGATCTTCGTTTCACACAGTGATGGTGTGTTACATTGTTAACGTTGAGTTGTTTTCTCTCTCTCTCTCTCTCTCTCTCTTTCTCTCTCTCTCTCATTTTCTCTCTAAAATTCAAAAGTTTTGAAAAGAAAACGATGATATAATGAAAAATGAAAAATGAGAAGGAAAACAATTGAAAGATGAGAATGGATCAAGCCCAATCTAATCTGAAATACTTTCAGCGTGCCGCCGAAGAGGAAGAGCCAACCGAAGGTGATGAGGATAATCGATGGTCGAAACGAACGCAGGCGGTGCTCAACTCTATTTCGAATAAGATTGGTCATTCAGAAGACGACGAGGTAATTAATCAATACAATTTGAATTATCCCCGCACTTTGAAAATGAGTATTCAAATAAGAAAAATGAAAGACGTGGTGGGAAGGATGGGGTGAGGGTCCAGCGTTTTTCGTTTTCAACAACTGTTTCAATCTTGGTGGATAGAGAGATGCATCTTATGTGTACGTATTTGGATGTGATGGTTCGATGTACGAGTGTGTGAAGTGTGAACATATGATGTGCGGTGAAGTGGATGCAATAGCACTACTGACAAGGACACATAACTGCCTATGAAGTAGGTACATAAGAAAGTGTCGAAGTGTACGATGAATTGGTCGACTTCATCGAATCGACATCGTCAAACCAAACATCATCATCATCGTCAGCATAGGCGTTGTCGCCTTTGAAAGATTAGTCGTTTTGGTCAATGATGGTGAAGATGTCGAGAAATTGACGTGGTGGCGGACGATAAATCCGCTTGAACCTCAATTCTCACTTCCATACAAAATCGACTATTACATTGAAATTTTTTATTAATAAGTGTGGCTCTTATCGCGCTGCCCACCATCCACTTGAAGTCGATGTTGTCAATTCCATAAATCCAACAATACTATGAAAAATTAAAGGAGTTCGATGAGGTCAATAAGGCTTCAATATTTAATGTTTTCATTTTCTTAATTTTGATCTTCTGATCCCCTGGATTTCATGTCAATTCTTTGAAACTCTGAAGAGAAGAAAACAATTTGTGTGTGTGTGTCTGTGTGTTTCACCGTACCGAGAAAAGAGAAGGACTGTCATTATTTCTTGATGCCCTTTTTAGGTTTAGGTTGCGGTTGGAAGGTCATCGCAGTCGATTCCATACCACACATATTTAACGTGTATGGCGGTTTTTTCAAGTAGCGCATCATCATCATCATCATCATCGCCTACGTCGTCGTCGTCGTCACGTTTTGGGAGAAAAAGAAAGAAAAACGATGGCACAGTTTGAAGATGGGCGAGAACAAAACCAAAGACAGACACACAAAGTTCTTGATTGTTTTGAAGACGGTGACGATGAAGAACAATTCGGTTTTTACTAGTACTCGATGAATGACCGGTGTCGAGAAGACAAGTACATTGAAGGAGGAATCAAATAAATTTGGCGACTCGACCTGACTTTTCGAATTCTCAAT
The DNA here is from genome assembly GCA_963572285.1 of Caenorhabditis drosophilae. NCBI lineage: Eukaryota > Metazoa > Nematoda > Chromadorea > Rhabditida > Rhabditidae > Caenorhabditis > Caenorhabditis drosophilae. The sequence continues at coordinate 8,049,779 of OY751565.1, forward strand.
TTTTCTGACCAATGATTGAATAAACTGAAAATTGAAACTACCTTCTCTCTTTCTGAAATGTTCACCCCTCATCTTAATAAATCCAAAGTATGAGAAGTAAGTGAAGCGAGAATTGCAAATCTCTTGATTTAACGAGCGTGACAAAAATTGATAAATTATAGTTTTTTGCGCAACACTCAACATATAACATAATGTTAAGTATGTGTCATAACAATCTGCTCACGTGGAATCGCATTGCCCCATACCTCATCCTCCCTCAACCCCATATGGTTTCTGTCATGTCGTAAATTGTTTCGAAGAGCTTTCGAATAATACGTAATTAGCAACATTGCGATTGTTGTTTCTCCTTTTTTTTTTTTTCAATTTTTTACTTCTTCCAACACCCCTCTCAACCGTGTTGGAGTTGGTTTTGTTGCGTCGCCCACCTCTCCCCTCCCCCCCCCCCCCCTCCCCTCTGATTTTTCTTCCGTTTGGTCACACCGCGCTTGTTGCCCTGTCCTATTGTTAAAATGCTTTTTTTTTCCTTCAAAAATTTTTTGAATGAATAGGAATTTTTTGGCCGGTGCTGCGGTTGTCTTTCTTCACAATTCTGTAGACGTTAGTAAGAGACGAAATAATTTGAAATTTGTTTACAATGGCTGTGAGCAAAAAACAGTGGGGGTAACAAAGTTTGGAGAGAAAACAGCAAGGAGAAGGAGAAAAAAGAAGTGAGGAAGGAAAAATGAATGATTCGTTGTCTCATTTCTTCGTTCGCCTTCTTCAATTCTCAGACATGTGATAATTGTTGGGTTGAATCAAATGCAAAACATGATGATTTAAAAAAAAAAACAAATTGGAAAAGAACACTTTTTGAAACTGACATTAACGATTTGAAAATACAATACAATTTTTTCCAGATCACATTAACCGATTTGTTGACAAAAGGTTCGACACGTAAAACGGCCGCACAAAAGTTCTACACCCTGCTGGTGTTGAAGAAGTGGCAAGCCATCGAAGTTCAACAATCCGCACCATATGAGGAGATCTTCATTTCGGCTGGTCCGAACATTGAACAAACGATTGGCCAATAGTTCGGCTTGTGGAAGATGAACGTGACGCAACGTAGCAAGAAAAAAAAAGAAAAACCACACACACAAATAATGCTTTTCTTGCTGCTGCTGCTTCTGTTGCTGCTGCAGCCACCACCGTCACCATCGCCGCCGTCGCCTCTGATTTTTTTTGTCATCTTTTCATTCTACACTAAATTTTTTTTGCAATTCTATGTATTCCCTTTTAATATTGTATGCTCCTCGGATGATTTTATATGTGCGCCTTTTCCAACTATTTTTAACCATTTGTGATGCGTCTCGACATCATTTCCTTTTTCATTGTATTTTTATTTCTGATTTTTTTTGTGGTTTTTTTTTTCACCCCCCCCCCCTCTCCCTCCCCCTTCTCCTCCCCTTCACTTTTTTTTGTTAAATTTGAGGTTAGTTGTGGGTGGTAGAATGAATGGCTGGGTTTCTCTCCTCTCCTTCTTTGATCGGGGGAAGAGTTGCTTCAGGTCGTCGGAAACGGGAAGAGAAGGAAAAAAGAAGAAAAAAGAAAGAAAGAGAGAGAGAGAGAGAGAGAGAGAGAAGGGAGGAAGGAAGAAAAGAAGGAAAGAGAAAATGGTTACGATTATCGTTTGCATATATTATAGAAGACCAAGCTTGTAAGAAATCAACAATACCAATGTTACCGATCCTTTTTATTCTAGGTCTCTTTGAATTGTTTGATATATCGATTACAATGTATATTGTATTTCGTCAATTGCGACCCCTCCCCCTTCTCCACCTCCTACCTCTCTCCCCCCGTTTTCTTCCCTTTACTTTTCTCGTTCTTCCCTCTCACCCGGGTTTAAATCATTCTCGATGTGCCTGCTGATTCGTTGCCACGGCCTCAAGGTATGAACAAATAGAGGTGGGACGGTAGAGAGACATTGAGAAAAAGAAACAATTTTCTTGAATAATTTCCACCCACCATACCACCATCACTGCAAATCAACCACCAACCCTTGGGGCCATCAAAAATAGCGAGAGAAAGAGAAAGAGAGAGAAGAGTGGAATCTCTCCATGCACAGTATTTGAAGAAGGGCGCGTTTCTTCTTTTTCTCTCCCACTTGGAATTTCTTTTTTATTCCTCAAACCTTTCTCGTTTCAATTCTCTTTTACACCTCAAATACTTCATCACCCTTCGCCCCCTTCCTTCCCTCCCTCTCTTTCTCCCCTCTCCCCTTTCCTTTCTACCACCACCACTAACCTCCTCCTTCCATCCCCCCCCCTCCCCTCCCTCTTTTATTCCATTCGCCCTCCTCTTTCTTTCTACATTTTTCTGTTTAATATATTTCGGTAGTAGACACTGTCGAGACGTTTACCTGTTTCTCACGTTACCAAAAAGCAAAATGTATATCGGCTTTCCTTTTCTCTTTTAGCCAATTTTTTTTTCAAAAATTCAAATTGTAATATGCATTTTTAGGAGAGTCGATATAAGCATATTCATTAAGCTTTATATTGATTTTTATGAGATTTTTACTACTCTTTTACCTCAACTGTTAACAATAATTTATGTAAGCTTTGCTGGTTTCAAATCATGTACTTTTATTGTTTTTGTTTTTAACATTCCATTAGTTCACCCCTCTCTTCTCAAATTTTGACAAATCTACTTCAAAATAATTTAAAGTGATATGAGTGATAGAATTCAGTCGGCAAATTTGAAATTAGGAAAAGAAAAAAAAAACGCGAGAATAGGTTACTAATTCAATGTTGAAACTTTTCGAGTTCGAGTAGGCAAACTTTCGAAATAGCTTTGATCATTAATTTGATCAAATCATCGTGTTAAGAGAAAAAAAACCTTGAGACCAAAATTTGTACATATGCTAATTAGATCAATTCTATCACTTTCAGATTTCACCTTTCAAATTCAGAAATGAAATTTGAAAGTTTTTGTAAAACTTTCCAAAAAAATGCAAATAATTTGCTTGTTGTCGTGCATTTACTCTTCTCTTATTTTTTAATCCAATTTTAATCGATTTTTACGAACACTAATAATCCTCAATTTTTTGTGTCATTCATTGAATGTCTTAACGTTTCTATTTTTTTTTCTCGTGTTATTGGTTTACTCAATTAGAGTTATCAAATTTTTTTTTATAACCTCGAAAGTCATTGGACAGTTATCAACTACTCAATGGTTTTCGAGCGACTTTTGACGAAATTTGATTTCTGTCTTGAATAAAGAACATTGAAATGTACATACATTTTGTAATGAAGACAAGTTTCACAATTTGTGCACACATGTTTATGTTTTTAAAGTGGACGATAGGAAAGACGAAAAAAAAATAGAAAAGAAGAAATCGAATCAATTTTTGTGTCGTGTTTGTGCAACAACACGATGTGGTGACAACAAGATTGTTGTTGGCCGAAAAAGCGGAAAGCTAAAGACAGGCGGCGATACAATTGTAAGAAGGAGAATACGTGGTGGGAACTGATTTCCGCTGTCAGGTATACTGTATGGGCGGGGGTAGACAATCGTGTTGACTGATACATAATCATTGACGCCAGTTGGTTGGTTTCGATTGGCCTGGTCGATTAGTTCTTCCTCACACGTTTTTTTCAATCTTATTCTCTCTCTCTCTCTTTCTCCCTATGTTTCTCGCATTCTCTCTCTCTCTCTCTCTCTCTCTCTCTCTCTCTCTCAATTTTCGTCAAACTTTCTCAAAAATCCAGTGTCATTCTATTATCCAATGTTATCTTTTTATTTCTCTCTTTCTCTCTGTCTCTCATTGTCCCCCGGCTTGTTTTATTCGCACTCGCTATCCATTGAATGTGTATTTTTTCGCCGGCGAAAAAGTTTGTCTCTAGCTTGTCCAGCGCGCTCTACAGTAACCCGATCCTGTCGGGCGCCTTCCGACCGACCGACGGATCGTGTAAAGATACACATACACGCGCATGTCTTGTTCGTAGGTACGGTGGTTTGAACAAATACTATACAGACACACACACACACACTTTTTATCTAAATTCTGCTTCCGATTTTTTGATATACAAACTGTACATTTTTTAGCTTACTGAAATTTTTTAATATTAATTTTATGTCGAAGAAGAAATGGAAAAAAAGCTAAAGAAAAGAATGAAGAAGAAGAAGAAGAAGATGAAGAAAAGGAAGGCGATGAAGCTGGAGCTAAAATAGGGACGTTGTTGTATTAGAATTGTGTCTATATGTGCCCGCGTACGCCCTTTTCAACACGAATACAAAAGGCTGAATAGGAGGAATGGAGCGGTGGATTGAAAAGAAACAATGCGCTGTAATGATTGGGGAGGGAAAAAAAAGAGGGAGGAGGGGGGGGGTGGATAGAGCTCGAAGAAGAATAGGAAAAACCGACGGCGACACTGCAAAAGAAGACGGAAAAATTGAATCGAGGCTTTTTCTAGCGAGCTCACAATGCAGCAAAATGTTCAGATCTGCCAGTTGTGCCATGATTATGATTATTAATATCTACTAGTATGTATTGTCGGAAATTTCGTGTTATGTCAAAAAGCATCGTCATCAAGATCAGAGTTAACTATTTTGAAATGCCCAAATTCGTCGTTCGGCATTATTATCATCATCGTCATCGTTATCAGGTAAGAATTGAAAGGAAGCCGATGTAAAGATTTGCGTAATCTCTCCTTCTTTTTTTTGTTATTTTTTTTTCTGAATTCATAAATCAGTTTATATTATCTGAAAAAGATCTTTGAATGTGAGAAATTGAAGAATTTTGCACTTTTCTCTATCAGAAAATTTCCTCATTTCGTTTGTTTTTTTCACAACCATCACAATTTTCAAGGTTCCGAGTTTTGGTGACACACTCACACTCACACACCTATTTATAAATGTCGAGAAGCCACGCGCCTCGTTTCACCCACCTCTCTCCCTCCGATTTTTTCTCAATTCTACCGCACTTAGGCACACACACACACACACACTGTCGCTTCTTGATCGTTTCGACCTTCACGTTCAATAGATCCTAAAAAGATCGTTTTCGTACCTTCTTTTCCACCTCTTTCACTCGCCATCCATCGTCTTCTTCTATGTCACTGTCGTCTTCGTTTTTTACTTCAACTTTATCGTCGTCTTCACATTCCACTGTATAAACTGTTCTTTTTTTTTTCAAACTGTGTGTAAATGTAATTTTTTTTCTTCTCTCCTTTTCTACACATCTAAACGATATACTTATAGCGCTTGTCTAATGTCTCTTCCCTCCCATTTGAAATCATAACATCTTAATGTATATTTTACTAGCAGTTAGCCAATCGAGTAAGAGATGATTTTGTAGTCTTTTTCCTAGTTTTTTTTTCTCCGTGTTCGTCCTTTCTTTCCCGTATTTTCCCCACTGCGCGCCGATTGAGGCTCTTTAACTCAATTGCTCGTGTAACAATAAAAGGAATCGTTTTTTTTTTCCGCGATTTGGTCAATCGTTTTGTTGGGTGAAAAATGGGAAAAACAGCACACCGTTTGAAGTTTGGAGTAAACTATATAAAATCAAATAACGGAAAATTGGATATTAATTCACTAAAAATCAATGTTTTTGTTTCCCTGCTCATCTTGTTTCCGAATGAAACAAAATTCTTTTCGCCCCATTTCTGCTTTTCATTATTTCTAATTGAAAAATATCAAAATAGTTTTTTCATCATTTTCTCTATTTCTCTTTTCCTTCTTCAATCTTATTTCTCTTTCTTTTTTTCTCTCTTTCTCTCTTTCCTTTCCATTACCTCGATTTTGCTATTCCAAGTTTATTCATCATCGTTTTTTCGATTCAATTCATATTAATTAAAAATGATCGGAGCTCAGGGAAAACGTTTTATCCTATTTTTCCTCCTCCGCCTCATCGAGCCACGTTTCGAGCTTATGACTTTGAAAACGATATTTGACTAATGTGAGATAGAGCCATTTTTTTTCGAAAGTTTCTCCTTTCTTTCTTTCTCTCTTTCTCTTTCTCTCTCTCACCCAATTTCTCTTTCTCGGGACACTTCTCTAAAATTTTGTCGATGATTCCCTGTTTTTTTTTTATTTTTCCTTCTCGACTAGAAAGCTTCGTTGTTTTCGATTTGTGCCGTCAACGCTTTTCTGGGATACTGTAGCTAGTGTGTGCACGGAGATGACGGACGACGAAAAAAAATTGAAAATATTGAAGCATAGAGAGAATTTTTCTCTTTTTATTTTTTATTTTTTGTGCGTATGTACATGCATGTGTGTGTGTGTTGCCTAACGGCTTGCTGCTTGTGGTTAGTTGGTTGGTTGGTTGGTCGGTTGGTTGGTTGCGGTTTGTATATACATTGAAAAACGGAAGAAGAAGAAGAAGAAGAAGCAGCAACACAAGGATTTTCTCCATTATTTGTCTTCTGTTAGTTTAAGCGTCAAAATAGAAGCGAGAAGTTGTTCGATTTAAGTTTTCATCCCCTATTTACCTTTGTTCAGCTCTGCTTCTCCGTCTTCACAATTTTGTTTTCTTGTTTTATGAGCTTGAAATGTTTTGATCACTAAACTAAAAAAAATTCGAAATTGACACATAATCCCGATATATTATTCATCCCTTTTTTTATTATCTGATTTATAACTGACAGAAACAAATTATAGCCATACAAGAAAAAAAAATTGAATAAAATAATGATGAAAAAGATGAAGAAGGGAGAAAAGGGGGTGGCAAAGGAGGGGGAGGATAAAATGTAATAAAAACCCCCCTGTCATCTATCATTTGTCGTCGTCCAATTTGGATCGTTTTATTTTCATCCGCTTTTTCTGTCTATGCTCAATTCATTAACTCACCTTTCATTCAAAATCACAGCATCGGATTAAGAAATTCAATCGAAAACGACTTGGGTGCCTAACCTGGCACACCAAGGATTAAACCTGAGGGGCGGTTGGTTGAAAAACACACACATGTATATCTTTCTTCTAACCGCTCCTTCTTTTTCTTCTTCGTCTCATCATCACTTTTCAAATTTTGTCAACGTCAATAGAAATATGTATGTACATACACCTTACACGTCGGCATGGATGTTACCTAAGATCTCCCTCCTTCTTCTCCTCTCCTCTTTCAAATAATCATCTCCTATTGTTATTGTTATTCCAGACGCACATTTTTCATTCATTTCTTATTCGTTTTTTTTTCGCTTTCAGCCTTGTTAACTTTTCGCTATTTATTTTGTATTGATTAGGATATTGTAAAATTGATATCAATCTGATTTTACAAGCTCGCCAATTATAATTTTTATGGTATAAAAAAATTGAAAAACATAGAGACAATTAGTAGTATTGCGCATTGGGCAACAAGCGCCTGAAAAAAAGAGAGAAAGAGAGAGAGAGAGAGAAAGAGAAAAAATGTATGAAAATGCAGTAATTAGATTAATGCAGTGGCTAATTATAGATGGGTACACGCGCTTGCATCATGGATTAGTTTGAGATGTGCAGTTGTTGGCACAAATTTCAAAGATAATTTTATAAATCTGATATGTGTTTATTGACAGAAAAATCAATGAATTCTCATCATCATTGATTATAAAGGAAAAAAAAAAAGTGAGCAACTATTTTTCATTGTTCCTGAGAAATTGAAAATAATAACTGCTGCTAAACTTTTTAATCCCCTTATCAACTATCTTTATAATTCCTGAAATTTTCTCCCATGAAACGTTTAAAAAACTGAAAATCGACCAGTTAATACTTATATTTAACCGAATATTACTATTATGATTTGTATTATTTTTCAATCGTCACTTTCTTTCCGTCCTTTGATTCTCCCCACATTTCTAACCGCATTCGTCTTGTTGTTCGAGGTCCGCAATTCCTGTAGCCACGCCCATAATGAGTGTTGATTGGCGGCGGCCGTTGGTAGCGGACACGCCCAACGGTCTCCCTCCCCCCCCCCCTCTCCCTCTTCTCCTCCTCCTCCTCCTCCCTCTCTTTCTTCTTCCTTCTCCTCCGCTCTTCTCGACGTCGATCGGCGGTCGGTCGGTTGATTGGTCGTAGTGTGAATGTGTATGCATCTGTGCGTGTATGAGCGAATTGTTGTTTTTTTACCTGACATTATTGGTGCAAATTCTTGAGGCATTTTTTCTCATAAATTTTTTTCTTGCCACATAGACGTCGACAAACATGTGTCATTTATCTTTTTTTCTTTGATTTTTTCATTGTTCTGCGTCAATCTTGTTCTGATTTGTTTCATTTTTCCTTTTTTGGTATTTTTCTTTTATTTTTTCAACAATTCAACTAAAAATGAAATTCGAATGAATCTCAATCCTTTTCGTCTTTTTAGCAATTCCGGCCGACGACGTCATTAATACTTCCAACATGATGATGGATCCGGATTTGAAGCACATGCACGATTATCATTGGATGCAAGGCTTCACTATTCCACCAACATCATCAACTCATATTCCGCAACAAGCGTTGCCAGATGATATTTCGAACGGGCCAGACAGTCCGGACTCGACAGGCAAAGATGGGAAAAAGAATGACGATCGGTAAGAGCTCAGCTTTTCATCTTTTCTTTTCTTTTTTTATCAGTTAACACCAAATGATTTCAGTGTCAAACGTCCAATGAACGCTTTCATGGTCTGGAGCAGAGGACAAAGAAGGAAGATGGCACAGGTTTGTTAAAATTATTCTCAAACCTATTTACATAAATTAAGAATTCTACCTTTATTTCTTTTTTCGCATTAACATAATATTCAGAATAGAAGTGGTATTGTTCAAGAATTATAATAGAGAATTCTTTAATCTTATCTAGTGATGATGTAATTGGGAACTTTTTTTAATATCATATGATATTTTTTAGGAAATCTGTCAGCATAGGTATTAGGTTTTCTAATCTTTGTCTTCAATAATTTCCTTTTAGCATTATTTATAAATATAAATAAACAATAAAACAATTACTAATCCAGATGACAAGAAGAGACAATATCTCTTAAATTGTCTTAAAGTAGAAATTTTGAAACTTGTTGATCACCTTCGTTTCAAGTTATCAACCGATTTTGAAATTCAGGAGAACCCAAAAATGCACAACTCGGAGATTAGCAAGCGTTTGGGATCTGAGTGGAAAATGCTTAATGAACAAGATAAACGACCATTTATTGATGAAGCGAAACGGTTGCGCGCCATTCATATGAAGGTTAGAACGCCATTTGACTGTGCAGTGAGAATTTAATGTTATTTGAATTATAGGAACATCCGGATTACAAATACAGACCGAGAAGAAAGACAAAATCAATCAATAAGAAAAATGGTGCAACCATCGGGTTTGGAACAATTGAACAATTAAAACCACCGGTAATTAATTTGAGTTGACAAATCGATAAAATCAATAACTTGTTTATTTTGAAGGTATATCCATCCATTCCAACAACATGGAACACGGCGGCAAGCACTTATTTCGACGCAACAAATTATCCGTTCTATGGACGCACCAGCTATGATATGATGAATCAAATGAATTATTTGGGCGGAAGCTCAACTGGACAATTGTCAACCGACAACTCATCGCCATCACAATATCAACAGTCACCGCTCGGCACCAACTATACAACGGCGAGCTACTTGACGCCAAAATCAGAGTCATCGCCGGTCGGAAGTGACACAACAGCGGCGACGATTGATCCGACGGCGCAGTTCCGTCAATTCTATGATCCAACCAAGGATCAAATGACAGCGATGTATCAGTACAATTTGGATTTGGGTCTTGCTCAAGGTTTGCCGGCAGCTCTTTCGCAATCACACGTCACATCTTAAATCAATGACGTCCAAAAAGTTTTACGCTTGAAAAAAATTTTAACTCGTCTCGTTTTAACTTTTCTATGCCTCTCTCTCTCTCTCTCTCTCTCCTGTTTTTCTATTTCTCGATTTTTCTCATTTTCTTTAATAATTCATTGTTTGTCTTGTAATTACCTAAAAAAGAAAAAATTTAAACTTTTTTTTTTATCAATTCTAAAACGGTTTTAGGGTAAGAATTGAGCACCAAACATGTTCGATTCACTTTTTCATGCTGTTTTTTCATCTTCCGTTAGTATTATATATTGAAACCATTGCTGATTATATTATTGATTTTTTTGTGTTCCTCGGAATTTGCCAATTGACATGGTATTCAAACTTTTGATATTGATTCAACTTGATTTGTCATTTTTTTTTGTTTTCTTTTCATTTTTAGTGCTCTTCCCTTTTCTGATTTTTCCACTTTTTCACCCCTCCTTCCCCGCTTTCCTTCCTCATAAGAAAAAGAAAACTAAATGTTTGATGACAAACCAGGGCCTCAATTTTTCACCATCCAATATATTTGTGTATTTAAAATTAAAAATTTTTCTTTTTTTTTCGAAGCTTCAAAAATCAGTTTTTTTTGTTTTGTTGAACACATTTTTGACTCGTATCGCACGTGTGTCAGATATTATCTCCCGCGTTTGGTATCAAATCTAACATAATCTTAAATTAATATTTGTTTTGCCTGATTTTAAGCTCCACATTTTTTCCTTCTGTAATTCACCCCCAAAACTAATGTTGAAAAACGAAATCCTCTTTCAGATCATTTTTAATTCTGTATAAATTTGAGTGTTCGATTTTTGTCTTTTCTCGTTTCCATTCTCTTCCCTTTTCATCCCCCTCCCCCCCCCCCCGCTTTCTTCTCCTTCTGTTTTGAATGAACTAGAAGTATTTTAGATTTTTTTTTCGTTTGTTTATTATTTTTTGATTTTGCATAACACCTCAACAATATTTTCTTTTCTTACTCTTTATTTTAGACCGTTTTATTTCTCGTTTCATTTTTATGTCTTTTTTTTGTGGAAATTCGGTATTTATTTAATATATAAATCTTGGAAAAATTGAAATCTTCAATTTAAGCACACATAAAAAGTATAGAAGACAAAAATTGGCAAGAAGCAAGCTGTTTTGATTCGGTAAAGCATCCAGTTGGATTTGGCGATTTTTTTTTGAAATCGCGACTGGCGGCAAATGAGAAGCGACAGAGAGGAAGTTGAAGCTTTCCGAGTTTCTACATTGCATATTTTTTACTGTTAACAGGGCATATGTGTTGTGACCAAATTAGAAGAGTAGTCAAGGCCAAAAAAAACCACAATAATTCATGTACCAAAATGTTTTTTTGTTCGTATTCCGATCTGATTGGGTTTGGTCTACCGTCTTTGTATTGTATACAAACACTGTGAATGTGTCACCAAAAAAAGATGAAAACTGTGCATATGAATTTCACGAATCGTCAAACATGTATACATACATATAAACACACGCGTACATAAACACAAAATCGTTTGCTTCCACTCGATGATCGTCGTTGTCGCCTTCGTTGTCGCCGACGCCTTCGCCGCCTCGCGTTTGGATACAAACACACAAACATCCTCAAAATTGTTGTACATACAGTGAATCTCTTCCCCATCTCACTATTTTCTCAGTTTTTATTCAGAGCCGCCATGTTACCCGGTTGCATTGAGCTACTCGGAAAAGATGAAGACGAAGAGGGAAAGAGAAGCCCCGAGCAGAAATGAAATACACGACGATATTGGTGGGAGGAGAGAGGAGAGTGTCGATTCCCGTGCAAATATGTATGCGCAATGAAAATAGATTTTATTGAAAGCATAATTTTGAGAGAAAAAAGAAAGAAAAAAATCAGAAGGGGACTCCAGAAGCTGGTCAAATTTTGATGAATTCACCAATCGATATTCTAACCATAAATTTTTAATAAAACATATTATTCATTTTGAAAGTGTGTATTGTTTGTGGCCAATGTGCTCTCCAATTTTGTCGCTTCTGAATTTCCACAGCGGGGGGTGTCCAAATACCCCCCCCCCCCCTCCCTCACTCCTCAACTAATAATCTGTCTCGATTTTTTTTATTCGTTTTCTCTACATTTCTCATTTTTACCTTCCCCCTCCCCTTTATTCTCGGCTCCACTTCCCCTCCTCTTCTTTTCCAACAATTCGATTTCATCTCCTTCCGAAAATTTTTCGTGTGCAAAAACTCTCATTCTTGACAACTATCGTATACCTGAGCCAATTTTTTGAGTGGGCACTCTCTTTTTCTTCAACTCACGCACACTCAAACACACACACACACACACACACACACGCACCACAAAAGCACACATACACTCACAGAACTCACACATGCACACATGACTGAAGCTTCCTACCGTATACTGCCTCCCCTCCCCCCCCCCCTTCCTCTTCCCTCCCCTCTCCAGTCTCCTCCCTCAAACTCGGCATTTTTCTAGCTGTATTGCCGACGGGCAGAGAACGAGAATTTGAAATGAGAGTTGGGGTGGTTTGAAGTAGAACTAGAGAGTAGTTGGAAATCAAGAAAAGGGGAAAAAGCATAAAAGTTTTTCGCTGAAAATTGGGTGTGTTTTGTGATTTTTTTCCGTTTGTTTTTTTGTTGCTTCTCTTAACAACAAGCGAAGGTGGTTGACAACTTTCGAAAAAAGGCAAAACTAACAAGACAAAAAAGAAAGGAAAAAATTTAAGTTTGAACAAAAATATCTTGTTTCTGATAGCCACAATAAAAATATTAATAACAACAACAACAACAATACACAGGCACGGCAGATGAGGTGTCGAAAAGCTGTAATCCGATTTTTTCTTTCGCTTTCTTCGATGGGCTGTCAATGAATAGAAATACAGATGAACCAGACAACAATCCACTTTCCTTTCAAGCTGATTTCATGTGTGCTACGCAATTTTGCAGCCACCACCACTTTTGTCTATTGTTCAATTCTTTGCGCGTTGACAACTATGAGCCGCCGACTTTGATTTTTTTTCCTCTGTCCATTCTCTTTTTTAATAAAATATTGCGCGAGAAAAATATATTTACTGTTGATCGGAAGAAAAGAGTTGGAGAGAGGAAAAGATGGAAGGAAGACATGAGATGAGAGGAAGGGGGGGGGGGGTGGAGAGGAGGGAGAAGGAAAGGAAAGGAAAGGAAAAGGTTTAAAGAACCGAAACCTTGATGGTTGGACGGCGACGATAAAGAACAGGAGTCTATTCCATTTGTATATGTGTATCACATACATCGTGTAAGCAAACAAACCATCTCCTTTCCTCACCTTTCTTCTCTTTGTTCTTACAATACCCTTCTAAACCATATATTCTATTGCAGGATATGTAAACCATATCGATGATGATGATGATCAGTGTTTTTTCTCCCCTATTCTGACATTCTTCTACCAACATAGATTGGAGCAAGAAGGCAATCAAAATAAAAGAAAATTGTGAGAGAAAAAATGGGGATGAAAGGAAGGCAAGGGAGGGGGGGGGGGGTGGAGGGGAGGGAATAGAAGGGAAGGGAAAAGAAAGATGAAGAAGAAGCTGAATTTAGTTCGAGTCAAAGCACCAGGAAAAAGGAGTGGAAATGAAGAGAAGAAAATTGGGGTTGAAGAACAATAGAAGCGGATACGGAGTGTTGTGACTTGAAGTTCGTGTGGCGCACACCTGTCTGTCCGGCTGGAAAAAATGTGCGACGAGCACAAAATCAATGAAATATTCTAGTATTTTGATGATACTGGATTTTTGTAGCCAAACGATTTTTAAGACAACTGAAAGGGACGTTGTTCTTCTTGTTATTTCATTTGAAAGGGTGTGAATGTAGTACAAATTTTGAGGTAAAAATGAGCACTAGAATTGCTCTTTATTTTCAATAAGCTTAATCTTATTCAAATCCAATCAACATACACAATGTATATATTTATATAAATTTATTTATATATGTATTATATAGACATTCACATTACCAGCCCAAATACTGTTCAAATATGACACCAATTTTGACAAGAGGGAGTAGGTTGGGAAAAGGGAGGAATGAAGAAGAAAAAAGGTAAAACACGTGTGTTCTGTCAATGTGTGTCCTCCTCCAATTACACCGTCTTGTCACCGTTAATAATCACAAATCGGCTGTCCTAATATACAGGTTGGTAAATCGACGAGTAGTCGGCTCAAGAATTGAGCCCAAATAGTTGGTAGAGGCGAAAAAAGCTGCGGGGGACCACGACGACATTCCCTATTAATTATCGTACCTTCGTCTCCCTCCACATTGGTTTGACCTGTCGTCATTCTCCACAATTTCTGTGTTCTCTTCTCAAACCGTCGTTCCAAATTCTATTGTCTTCATCTTCCACCACCCCCTCCCCCTTCTCCTTTTTCTTTTTTTTTTTTTGAAGAAAATGAGGGGGAGGAAAGAGGGTCCAACAGGTAGAGAGGAGAGGGAAAGATGGGGAAGGTCGAGACTCGATTGGTGAACAACACGCATAAATACATTAAAAATAAAAATAATTGAGGGAGAATGGAAATTTCAAGAGAAGCAGAGAGATAATCCGCATTTCGGTTGATTGCATAAATCACATCTTGATCTTCTTTTTGCCAACACGATTGAGACACAATGGGATGACAAAAAGAAAAATTCAAATTCGATTCATCCAACTGACGAGGTGGTCCAATGAAAGCGCAACAAATTTGATTGGGATGGGACACGGCGTAAAAAGTGGATTTTAATCAAATGAAATTTCAAAAATATAATTTTATGAAAAAATTTTCGTAACAATTTGGCTCGAAATTCTCACCGTTAACAAACCAATCATAATTTATGTATCTTGACACTTCACTTTACTTATTTTTTAATCACCACCCATTTCTCTTTTTGTTATATTATTCATTTCTTTTTTGTGTTGCTTATTGAATGTATAGGAGAGAAATGGCATATTCAAAATAAAAGTTGTATTGAACGACAAAAAAAAAGAAGGAGGTAGGGGAGGAAAAAAAAACTGCAAAGTGTACATTTTTTTTTTTTTGGTCCTATTGTATTGGGGCAGCACCAACTGTAATGATAGAATGCAATTATATCAGTTAGTCATAGGCATTTTTTTCTCCCTTTTTTGTTGTATCGATAGAATGTATACATTTTCGATTTTCTCTCTCTCTCTCTCTCTGTCTCGTTTCGATTTTCAGTATTTTCTGATTTTTCTGTACTTGTTCAAATTGTTTTCACTTCTTTTTTCCATTTAAAAAAACGCGAAAAAAATGAAGAGGGGAAGCGGAAGGAGGAGAGTTGTTGAATACAATGATAAAAGGGTTTGAGTTGATCAAAGGATCTATTATTTAAATTATGAGAAAGAAAAATGTAATAATAACAATCGGAATTTTTACAGTAGAAATATTTCATTGACACGAATGTTTTTTAACGCAAAAAAAAGAAAAAACAATTTTTTTTTGAAAAAATTAAAGGGAAAAATGTGAAAGGGGGGGGGGGGAGGGTGGGAGATTGGAAAAAATTTGAAAGTGGTGTGAAGGTAATAATCGGTTAATCGGTCAATTGAGCAAAAAGCCAATTGAAGATAAATATACAGTACAAATCTCCATATGTACGTCATGTTGCGTGAGACATCATTCATTAACCATAGCCCGACTAAGATTCTTGTGAGATGTTGGAATGCTCTTAAAAAGAGCACCGATTTTATGGTGTCACTTTTTTTTTTCGTCCAACGTGTCTAGCTTTCAATTGGTTTTTTTTCATATATATGCACGTTTTAATCAAAATAATAATAATTCTATATACACTATTTATTAAAAATGAGAAAAAAAGAGAGGAAAGGGGGCTAATTATTTCAGCAAGAAGATATGCTGTTCTCGAATTCTTTATAAGAAACTATAAGCTTGCATACTTGGACCTGATGAAAAATGTTATGTATGACAACCCAGTTTCAAGCATTTCAACGTTTGCACACATTTGCGATGAGAACGAGAAGAAAAACCGCGATGCCTCAATGTCGAAGAAGATCATTGGCGGTTCCAGCTCAGCTTGTCGACAGATGCGTCTCCATCTTCATTGGTCTTCGTCTATTTTTTGTTCTTTCGTCAACTTGTGTGGAGACCGAGCAAGCAAGGAAGGGTTGAGACTGGTGGCAGCTTACAGAATTATGCATTACATGTCTAGTGATTATGAGCTGTGACGAAAAGCTCTCTCAATTTTTCTCGTTCTCTATAAAGCCTCGCTCTTATTATTATTATTATTACTATTATTATTATTATTATTATTGTCAACTAATATACATACATTCTGATGACAGATGAGAAAGAAAGAAAAAGAAGCCGACTTAAAAATGAAGGACCATCATCCAACAAATCGGGACTAACTAGTTGTAATCCGCTCGAAGATGCGGGTTCGGCCTTGTTCTTGGATTAATGTTTCAGTGTTTTTTTTTTGTCTCAAATAAATGTTTAGCAACAATAAAGGGCAAAACAAAAAAGAAACGAAAAGAATTGGAAAAAAATGGTGTTCGCGTCTTTCCTGAAAAAAAATCAATACAAAATAATGTTTTTTTTTAGTTAAAACAATGTTTTTTCTTGTTAATGGCAAAAAAAACGCAACTAATCATCACTTTATTTAAAAACTTTTAAACAAAACCCTGAGGCTTGTAGAAAAAGTCAGAAAAATTACTCTGAAAGTAAACAGATTAGTATGTATTTTAAGTGCAGTCTCAGTTCTGCCATTTAAATTGCCTTGATAACGATTTTTTTTACCAATATCATTAGGATTTTTAAAGAAAGAAATAAATTTTTATATAAAATAATATAAAAGTTTATATTTTATATGAGAAAGTAACCTCATGTCTTGAATCAGTTAATTAGAAATACAAGCGGTACGATCACAAGACATTTCTGGCTAATGAACCTATTCTTTTGCTCTTCCTTGATTTGTTACTCAAATTTGTGTGCTTTTCATTGTTCGAAAACTCAACCAAAATTTTATATAAATTTATATACAATATATATATTATATATATATATATATAAAGAATATATGATGCATTCGTCCACCTGGAAAATTCTCAACTATTTTTTCAAGGGATGATGAATTCATAGTCATCTGCTTGCGTCGTAAAAAAAAGAATTGATTGATTAATAAGAAAGGCGAGCTTGAAATTCATCATTTTTCCTCAAATTTGGAAGGCTCACGCTGTGGTGCAACACGCAGATTTGAGTTTGAATGGAAGAGTTATTAGAATTAAAAAAATGGAAAAAATCATTGCGCAATGATTTGCGTGCAATGCACAATAATAAGGTAGGTGCGAAACAATTCGAGATGAGCGAGAAGAAATTACATGCTCAATTTATTGGATGACATAATTGCAGAAATGCAATTCGAGAGAGCTGAAAATTAGAGAGAAACTTTTATGGAGGGAATCAAGAGGGGTTTTAGAGTTTTTGGTTCTGAGTTGAATTAAGACTTCTTTCATTAATTTTTTAAAATTTAACTGTGCTTTTATGATTTTAAAAGTTAAAGTTTCTTAATTTAACAACAGAAATGAACAGAAAAACAAACGGAAACTAGTTGAGAGGTGAAGCTTCTTGGCTGAAAGCTGAATAAAACTTCACAAGTATTATTGACTTTCCGAAAAAAAACCCCTTGAGCAATATTTTCGAAACTAAAAATCGTAAAAAATCTCTTTCCTTGAATTTAAAAAAAAAGAATGCTTTTTCGTTTTTTCACATTTTCATTTGTATTTGGAAAAAAAAATAAAATTAATCAGAGAGGGGTTTTTATTAAATTTATGTGTGGAGTTGGTTTAGCATTCTGAAAATTAGTGTAAAAAACAACGAATAAATTAGTGATTCAGGGCAATTTTTCAATATCTTAAAAAATGATCGACAACTGAAAAAAAAGTTTTTATTTTAAAAATTATTAATTCTATCAGTGTTAAGATTTTTAATGTTTCATTGGATTATCTTGACTTGTATTGATTTATTTTATTGATTAAGGTACTTTTCATTTTTTTTTTTTGAGAAAAATTGTGAGATTGGTTTAAAAAAAATTATTTTATCATTTTCTTTTCAGTTCTTGTAATTTTTCTCGAAATAATGAACTATGTAAACGTATTTATGGGGATTATCAACACATCTTTCGCACTCTTAATAATTGATTTCTTGTTATCATGAAGTCGGAAGAAAAAAGCTGCTTTGAAGCAGAAGCAATAAACTTTTTAAAGCTTCTAAACTTCTCATTTCGCTTTCAATACTTTGAAAGAAAAAAAAACGAATTTTTTTCTGTTTGTTCTGTTCGAAAATTTTCATGTTTTATCGCCATTTTTTTGCTTAAAAAATGACTCAACGTTGGTTTTTTATGATACTTGGTCGGATTGTAAAATTTTGTTTGTTTGATTATTTCAAGTATAAATAGTCTACAAAAACATTTTTTCAACGAAGTGCCAAATTTTTTTCAGTGACCAGAAATTTCGAAAAACTAGTTGAGAATCAATTTAAAACTTAGACCTTTTCCAAAAAAAAAACCGGATTTTAATTGAGTTTTCTTGTTTGTTTCTATTTCGCTTTCAAAATTAAGTAAGAAGCAAGTGCACATTTATTCATTTTTTTGTTATTTTTAGAATTCTTAGCTTATTAAAAATATACTTTATAAATTTGTTTTTTTCGCTTATGGTTTTTTTCTCATTTTTTCTCATTTTTTTAAATCATTTTTTAAAATTTATTTGTTTCCATTGTTCAATATTGATTTAGTACACTTATTTTTTTACAATTTTTGGCTTAAAATTATATTATTTGGTTTTCCGAATTTTTTTTCGTAACCTCAAGAGAGAGGGATGGAGAGCTAATTTCCTTTCGTTTTGTGTGCTTTAATGTAATCTTTAAGTTATAGCTTTTTTTCGATTTAATCATCGTAAAAAATCAATCGTAAAGACTTGAAAAAAAAAATAGAAAAAAATAAATGAGTGAGCGAGAAAACACAAAAAAATGACGTCATTAAAATACAAAGAAATTCATGACAATTCATGACTCAATGTGTTGTGTGTTTCACTTTTAGTTTTTCGAAACTTTAAAAGAAACAAAAAATTCGAAACTAAAACAATGAATTGTTTTTGAGATTTTACTTGGCTTGGCCACCCCTTTCAAAATTTCTCTTTGAATTGCCGTTTAAACAAAAAAAAAATGTTTGCATTTTAAACACGCAAAATTTTTGTTCATTTTTCATTCGAAAAATATCCAATATGCCCTTTCATCAATTTCGCAAATAAAAAAAAAACGAAATTTTAGTATGTAATAAATATTGTTACATAAATAATCGTTGGCTTGTTTCCAAAAAAAATGTTTTGATGTCTTGTCTAATTTTTTCTGTCTGTCTGTCTCTCTCTCTCTCTCTCTCTCTCTCTCTTTATTTTTATCTCAATTTTCCACTCAAAAAGGAGACGAACAAAATTTTAGTGATATGAAAGAAAGCTATTTTTTGAAATGCAATGATTTTTCTACATTTCGAATGTCGGAAGTAAAAAAGAGGAAAAGATTTTAGCGTATCCAACTTAAAAACGTCAAAACCAGTGAATGTTTTTCTTTTCCATTTCGTCATTTCTTGCTTGAAATTGAACATGAAACGCTGAAGCAAAAAAAAACGAACAAATGTGTCATAACCAAACGTTTGAGTTTCGTTGATTTTTTTTTTTTGATTAAAAACTAATTTAAAATTGTCGGGCGTCAATTCATTTTTTTATTATTGTCACCATGGTAATAGGATACAAAAAAAATGTGTTTTAAAGTGAAAAATCGGGTTAGAAAATTCATTTTTGTTAAATTCTTCTTCTAAATAATACTTTATTTGGAAAAGAAAAAATCCAAACTGATTCAACGTGAAGTTTCGAAAAACTGAAAATGTATTGCGGCATGTTTGAATAAAGTGAGTCAAATAAAAAATTGATGTCAAGTTAGCTTTCTTTTTGATTTTTAACTTTCAATATGTGTTTTCTTTAGGTGAAGTTAATGTTTGTTTTCGTTGAATGTCTGACTTCTTAAAAAATAAATTAAAATAGAATTTCAGTTAAATTTGTCTAGAATTTTTTCAATGTTTTCGATTTTATATCAAGGCAAAAAGTCTTTTATTAGTTTTTAATCGCATTTTAAAGCTTCAATATGATACTGCATCAAACTAGACAAAAATTTTCCAATCAATATTGAGCACTTCAATAAATTGAAATGTTTTAGAAAATGAAAAGAAAGAGAAATTAATAATAATGGTCTGAGATTTTCATTTTTTTTTTTCAAATAATTTTTGATAATAATTCTTATCAATCACTCTATTTTTTTATGGTTTGGTAACCCGCACTTTTTTGGAAGACTTGAAGAAATTAAAAATTATCAGCTCTAAAGTGTTCTTAATGTTTTTTATCAAAAAAAAATGTCTGACTTGATGAAAAGGAATTATAAGAAAAAACTTTGTGATAAAAAAACAAGCTTCCAGCTTATTCTTCTTTTCCTATTTTTGTTCATTTTCATCATTTCTTTTTTTTTGTTATGTCGTGTTGTTGATGCTGTTCGTTTCGTTCGTCATTTTTTCTCCTCTATTTTTTTCTTCCCCATTTTTTCCTTCGTCGTTGTTTATTAGGTATTTATAAAGTGAATATGATTGAGATATTTGAAGACATAACGTTGTGCTCAATATGAATGTGCACATGAGCGTGAGAATCTGCTCTCCACCTTTTTCTTATGTTCTCACATTTCAATCATTCTTCAATAATTCAGAATTTCCGTTTTTTTTTCTTGTTCAAAGTCTCTCACGTTGTTTTTTTAATGCAAAATGTTGAAAGGTGCATAGTTCAATTTGACTGGCAATTTTTCCAACTTTTTTAAAAATCTAAAAATCACACTTCATTTTGTTTTGTTACTAAATATTAAATCCGCTTATGCAATTTTAAATACATTTAAAAAAATTCAACACACGCCCGATTTTAATGGAAATAATTTTTAATGACAGTCGAAAAAGGAAAATATTCAAATGATAAAATTTTCAGATTTAAAATTTATTCCTGTTTTTTTTTAATTTTAATTTTAATTTTTTTTCGATTTTTTTTTCCAAAATAATGAAAATAACTGAAAATAAAGTTGAACTTGGAATTTTAATTCAAAAAACCTTTGAAAAAAATTCTTTTCAAAGTTCCTAAATCGTTCAGTTTTTTCATAAATGTTTTTTTTCGCGCTATCAGATTCTTTTTTATCATTTTCATTTTTTTTAGGTGATAAATTGATTCAAAAAGGTGAGGAAATAAATTTAGCTACAAAATGTAACATAAAATATTGAACAATAATTTTTGATGTCGTCTCGTATACAATGAAATTTTGCTTTTTTTCGTTTTTATTTTAATGATAACAAAAGCTGCCATGTACCTACCTTTTCATAGATATAATAGAAAAGAAGTTCAAAAATAGGAAACATATTTTGAAACCAAAAAAAAAAAAAAACATTTTACTATATTTTCTTTACTTTTATACATATCAAATAAAATTTTTTACACATTTCATTTGTGTGGTTGACCATCAACCTTGAAGATTTGATGATTTCAATGTTGCAAAATTGTTGTCATTTTTTTTCTTTCTTTTCACGACGTGTTTTATACATATGTATCTTCACATTGTAAACTTTCAACCGACTCACCTCATTTATTTTTTTTTGATGGTCCCATTTCAATATTTTTTTTTATTTTTGTCAAAAACTAAAATGACATGCATTTACATATAAAGAGAGGAAAAAAGAGAGAGAGAGAGAGAGAGAGAGAGAGAGAGAGAGAGAGAGAGCAAGAGTAGTACGTAAATGTGCACTTTTTCTCCAACCCTTCAACCTCTCTTCTTTTTTTTTCTCATCTCTCTTGCTTTTGGTTTCGATTTGTCTTTTCTTTCTTCTTCTTTTTCTTCTTCTTTTTCTTCTTCTTTCTTTTTTTTTCTTCTTCTTCTTCTTCTTCTTCTTCTTCTTCTTCTTTGGCTGACTGCTCATTGAGCCGAAAAATCCATGGAGCAGCGAAAAAACAGGAAAGCGATCGGGTGCCGAACTAATTTCATTTCAAAGTATGTGTATGCGCTCCGTCGTAGTTTAGTTGAGAGTTGAAAAAAAGAAGGAGGGACGATTGGAAAAGAAGTAATATGAGAAAGAAGAGAGTGAAAGAAGAAGAATAACGAAAAGAAGTGGAAAACATATAGAATAAGATGAGGTTAGAGAAGAAGATGAGCATTCTCGGTGTTTAGTGTTTCTGACTGCCCTTTTCTCCTCATTTATACTAATCATCAACATCATCTATGTATATTCCAAAAAAAAAGAAAGAAAAACAAAAAAAAAGAAGAAGAATTTATATGTGTGTATCATAAAAATTCAAATGTATGCAAATACATTTACCACATCTTTTTTTTTTCCTGTTAATTTGTCTTCTCATTAATCCTTTTCAGCATTAATATTGAAAACAAATTAATTTTCATTTCAATTTTCAGACATGCTTGAAGAAAATATCATCAAACCAAAAAATCAGAAGGTTGAAG
Source organism: Caenorhabditis drosophilae (assembly GCA_963572285.1). Taxonomy (NCBI): domain Eukaryota; kingdom Metazoa; phylum Nematoda; class Chromadorea; order Rhabditida; family Rhabditidae; genus Caenorhabditis; species Caenorhabditis drosophilae. The sequence goes on from OY751565.1 coordinate 8,072,119, forward strand.
GAAAAACAATGCCAAATTTACGTGGATTGGAAACCAATGAAAATGGTTCTTCGATTGATATTCGTCGAATAATTGCATTTGTTGGTGAGTTTAACACTATTTTTTCCTATTCTCGAACTTTTTCGGAAACGCTGACAATTTTGAACAGGTGTTTTGTATTTTCTTATCATGACTGCTTGGATTGTACCAGTCGCGTGCGTCATTACTGTTACCGCAATCTACCCATTGATGTTTTTCAGGTAAAAAAACCAATAAAAAAATAAAAAAACAGAAACCACACTAACGTTGTTTTCAGCCAAACACTTTTCAATTATTTAGAGCAAAAATTGTGTGGTATGGTTAATGCACACTGGAATGCTTGTGCTGCATTTTGTGGCACAAAGAGTGAGATTAAAACATTAAAAAAAAAAAAAGGAAAGTAAATTATTTTTTTTGTTTAGTTAGCGAATATGGCGAAGATATTTCAAAGTATTCGGAAGAAAAGTGCCTTTTCTTGGCAAATCATCTCGGATTGTTAGACCATTTTGTTTTAATGCAAAGCCTTAACGAGAAAGGTTCAGTAAGATCAAAGGCAAGTTGGGACTTTAATTGTTTTTGTTTAAACTTTCGATTATTTTCAGTGGATGTGGGTGATATATAATATTTGGAAATACACACCACTTGGTGCCATGTGGTCAATGCATGGCAACTTTTTTGTTAACGGAGGAAATAGTCAACGAGATAAAGTGTTGAGCTCATTCAAAAATCATATTGAGAAACGATTTTACAAAAATGATTATGGATGGATTGTGATGTACCCTGAAGGTTTGCAGTTTTTAGTTTTTGTCAAAACTAGAAAATCTACAAAAAATTGATTCAAAAAATCAAATTTTTTCATTAAGTTTTATTTTTTTTTTTTTGTGATTTGTGTTTTTAAAAACCATTAAACAATTTTTAGGCTCTCGATTGTTTTTGGTGAAAAACAGCGGTCAACAATTTGCTAAAAAAAATGGTTTGAAATCATTAACTAATTGTGTTTATCCAAGGACTGGAGCAGCTCATGCGGTTTTAGAAGTTCTCGGACCAAAAGAAAGTATTGGAAACAAAAAAAAGAGAACTGAACATAATTCTTCGAGCTGAACATAATTCTTCGTCATTTTCAGACAGTTCGAATATTTCAAATTGTGGAAAAGGTGTCCCTATCAAATATATTATTGATGCAACAATCGGATATCATGGTGGAGTCGTTCCAGATTTAGGTAATATTTTTGAGCTTTCAAATTTGTCTCGAAATTGCCATTAATTCATATTGTCAGGCAATGCGCTCATGGGAAACTGGCCGAACAACGAGTCGTCACAATTTTCGGTTCATTACCACGTTTTTCCGGTGAAAGCAGAATACGCGGATGAAGAACAGCTGAAAACATTTTTGTATGAAAGATATGAAGAAAAGGTAATTAGAAAGAAAGAAAAACGAAAAACGAGAAACACAAAAACATGAAAATTGTAGGATAAGCTTCTGACGGATTTTTATAAAACTGGATCATTTCCGGGTGAGAAGCGTAAACTGATTGCGAACACATTTGAAATGTTTTGCTCGCAAATTTTCTGGATGGCTCTGTATTATATTCATTATAAAATTTGGCTCCGTCCATTGTTGATTTTTTCCTGGAACTGCTTGATTTCCTTAATTGCATAGTTTATGTATGGTTTTGAGGGAATTTTCAGCAATTAAAAAAAAAAAACATTCATACCATTTTGTTGTGTTTAGTTATATTTTGATTAACTGTTTTTTTGGAAAACACGAAAAAAAATCTTGCTAAGAAATAATTTATTTCAAAAATAATTTATTTCATTGAATTGATTTATCGATTTTTTATCATTTTAGTTGTTCATCTTTGACTTGTTTACTTTGTTAATTTCTTTTTTCAAAGATTCATTTTCTCAACTGGTGTTCTTATATTTTTGTTTTTTGTTGTTTTTTAATTGTAAAACAATTTTTCGAGGAATATTGTAAATAGTAGTCTTCATGACTATGATGATAAAAATTCTGAATCATTATTATTATTCAAACGAAATAAGAAAAAAATTATTCATCTTTGTCACTGTTGAAGCTTTTTAACTAAATTGGCTCAGTTAAAAGATTTTCTCGTTTCATTAATGCCTAAAATAAATTTCATTTCAAATCTTTCTTTTTAATTAAAACGAAGAATTTTAATCATTTTGAAAGACTCGGCTCAAATGGATTAGAAAACTCGTTTTTGTTCATAGATTGAATCCATTTTTCTGTGTTTAAAATAACTTTTCTTTAAAATTTATTCATTCATTTTTTTTTTAATTTAAAATTAACAAAAAAAAATTAAAAAATTCTGATGTTTCATTCTTATTGCTTGTTTGTCGTCGTCGTCATTCATAGGATGAATCTTCTTCTACGTGAATTCTCTGACTTTCCTGCTCTGATATCTGAGCCATCGATTATTTCGTTTTTCGAAAATGAATGATTAAATCGATAACCTTCTTCACATGAAAAGAAAGGCGAATCGCTACTTGGTGATGAATAAATAGACGAATCAATTTTCGAAGAAGCGGATGTTTGATCACTAATTAGGACAAGAAAAATTTCTAATGATTTTTCTACCGTCGAAAGCACTAATTGCCTACCACTAAAACAAAGTGGTTTCTTTAATGTTCCGGATGAAGAAATTATTTCATCTGCTTCATCCTCGAATTTGCAAGATCTGTCTATGTCAGGAATCATATTCCTATCAAATAAACTACTGATCTCATCACTCCCGCTTTCATAAATCCGCTCGGATTCGACGATTCTTGCTGAGAAAATTTCTGATTCTTCAGTTCTTTCAGATGAACTAACCGCATCTGAACTTTTTTTTTATAAAAAAGATAAATTGATTCAATGGACGGAACCATTTTATTTCATCTGAATTCAAAATAAAACTTTTTTGTTAAATTTATTTATTTATTTTTACTTTAAAAAAATTAAGAACTAACAAAAAACAAAAATAAAAACAATTCAGATATTTCCTTTATTTTCGCTTGACACTGAACTATCAGACGAATCGGTGCTTAACGATGAACTAATAGAGGAAGAGAACTCTAACAAGGAAGGCATAGAAATAGAAAAGAATTTTGAAAATAAATCGAGGAGTATAAAGATTGTTGGAATAATAATATCGTCCATTTCAAATAAACGAGCTTTTTTTTCTTGTACACCATGAGAACTGTGTGATTCATCATTTCCGTCAAGCTGATCAGCAGATCTTTTTCTTGAGTTGAGTAAGTGATTTGAAATTTGATTCTTTAATTTTAAGAAGCGATCAAATTGTTGAGTTGCTTCATCTGATGGTATATCCGTTCTTACAGATGAGCGTCCTTGTTCTTCAGTTCTTCCCGGTAAAGATCCGTGTTCTTCATTTCTCGTATACGATGGCCCTGATTCTTCATTTTTTCCAGGTAAAGATCCTTGTTCTTCAGTTTTGCCAGATAAAGATCCTGGTTCTTCGTTTTTTCCAGGTAAAGATCCTTGTTCTTCAGTTTTGCCAGATAAAGATCCTGGTTCTTCGTTTTTTCCAAATGATGTTTCTGATTCTACAGTGATTCGAGAGGAGGTTCCGGTTTCTTCAGGTCTTCCATGTGAACCAGCTGATTGTTCGTTTTTTCCAAACACACGGTTTTCAGGGAGAGGCCCAAATACAGGAGGGGGGACATTTAAAAACGCATGAGAAGATTGTAAAATAAAATTATTTAGCTTTTCAAGGTGAATGCAGTAGTGAAAGTTCAGTGACATTGATTCGAAGAATTTATTCCGAATCTGAAGTTTGCTTCTTAATTTTTTAACGAATATCGACTTTTAAGTTTCACCTCATTGTCTCCTGGATTTCTACAGAATTGAAGATGAAGTTCAATTGCGGGATCGATGTGTTTGCGAATTTCCATAAGGTTGTTGAAAATCTGCGACGATCCAGAAAAATGCAGCATCATTTCTTTCTAAAATTTGAGAAAACATTGAAATTAATTTTAATGAAGCTTCGTTACCGATTTATGTTCCAAAATTTCAATGGATTCTCGGTTTTTTTCAATCAATCTTTTAACGAAATTATCCTCCATTTTCTAACCAGAAGAATTCAACTAAAAATTGTAAAAATTAAATGAGAAAAAATTATTTTAAATTTCAAAAAAAATTGAGAAGTTCAATCAATAAATTGAGGGAATGCAATATTTCCCCATCGTAAGCGTGAATCATTCAAAAGCTTAAAACTTGCGTCAGTAAAATCAGGCTTGACGTGTTTTAGGATTTTTAATACATAGTACAGATGTTAGCGATTTTTCAACAGTTTTTTGTCTTAAAAGTAGTTCAGAGTTTGTCTTTAATTTGATCGACAATGTTTATATTAGAGCAATAAAAACGTGTAATTATTCAATATAAACCAATACTATCATAAAAACTTTGAACATATGACAAAAGGTCAAATTTTATTCATTTTTCTTTGAAAACTCATAAACGTTTTTATAAAAAATTTTCATAAAAATTATCCTTTAATTTTAAACAAAATTTTTCTAATTGGAAAAAAAACTATAAAGGGAAACATTTGGGAGAAAATCAAATTTAGGTAACACACAGGGTTCAGCAATTTTTCAATGAATGTAACTACGCTCTAATGAACAAAATTTTGTACATTTTTATTTGTAGAAATGTTTTTTTTAATTGAATTTTTTTTTAACTTTGTTGCTTTATTAAACAAATAAATTTAAATAAAATAAAATTACAGATTATTTAAAACAATCAAAAGCTATTTGAAGGTGCAATAATTGAAAATAATCGAAAATAATTAAAAAATGAAACACCGAAAAGCAAAGAAGAAATTAAGTTCTCAAACTAAAACAAGAAAAGAGGTAGAAACAATTCAGTTGTTTTTCAAAGGTAATTTTTTACATTGGCATTTTTTATTATTTTCACAAAGCTGTCAGTTGTTATTAAAGATGGCTGACAATTAAAAAAAAACTTATTTTTTTCTGGCATTTTTTTGTTAGTTTTCAATGCTTTTTTTTTATGAAAATTAAAAATGCATTGAAACTGTTATCTAATTGTATTGAAGCTTTTTAATCTATTAAGTTTCAGATTTCATAAGGGTGTCTGGTAGTTTCAAATGGTGTCTGGCAACTTTTTGAGAAAAATGTGACAAATATTAATTAGGGATTGCGTCATAATTTTCTCATCTTTTTTTTTGTTTCAATTCATTTTTTAAAAAAGACATCTGAACTTTTTTTATAAAAAAGATAAATTGATTCAATGGACGGAACCATTTTATTTCTTCTGAGTTCAAAATAAACTTTTTTGCTAATTTTTTTTATTTATTTTTATTTAAAAAAATTAAAAATTAACAAAAAATAAAAAATAAAAACAATTCTGATATTTCATTTATTTTTGCTTATTCGTCGTCATCATCAGAAAGATCAAATATGGTGATTCATCGGCAACCTGGATAGTCTGTTTCTCCTACACTGACAACTGATCCTTCGGGTCCCTCGCTTTCCGGTAATGTATTTGTAGGTGGTTCGACTTCATTATTTTCCCACACTGAGTTAATGGTTGAGTTTGCCGTTGATGTAGATGAATCCGTTCTTGGTAATGATCCACCAAATGAATTGGATCTCGACAGTTCTCTAATCGGCAAAAAAATGCGCGACACTGAACGAATCGATGAGTCGGTGCTCGACGATGAACTATCAGACGAATCGGTGCCCGACGATGAACTATCGGACGAAGCGGTGCCCGACGATGAACTATCAGACGAGTTGGTGCCTGACGATGAACTATCAGACGAATCGGTGCTCGACAATGAACTATCAGACGTATCGGTGTTTGAAAATGAACTACTAGAAGAGTCGGTGTTCGGCAATGAACGAGTAAGGGGAGGGAAGTCTAACAATGATGACGTATTAAGAAAAGAGAATTTTGAGCGACCTGGTTCTTCAGTTCTTTGATAGGAGCGACCTGGTTCTTCAGTTCTTCCGTATAAACGTCCTGGTTCCTCAGTGTTTCGATATGAGCGCCCTGGTTCTTCAATTCTTCCATATAAACGTCCTGGTTCCTCAGTGTTTCGATATGAGCGCCCTGGTTCTTCAATTCTTCCATATAAACGTCCTGGTTCCTCAATTCTTCGATATAAGCGTCTTGGTTCTTCAGTTCTTGAAGATAAGAATCCTGGTTCCTCAGTGTTTCGATATGAGCGTCCTGGTTCTTCAATTCTTCTATATAAACGTCCTAGTTCCTCAATTCTTTGATATAAGCTTCTTGGTTCTTCAGTTCTTGAAGATAAGAATCCTGGTTCCTCAGTGTTTCGATATGAGCATCTTGGTTCTTTAATTCTTTCATATAAACGTCCTGGTTCCTCAATTCTTTGATATGAGCGTCCTGGTTCTTCAAGTCTTCCATATAAACGTCCTGGTTCCTCAGTGTTTCGATATGAGCGCCCTGGTTCTTCAATTCTTCCATATAAACGTCCTGGTTCCTCAGTGTTTCGATATGAGCGCCCTGGTTCTTCAATTCTTCCATATAAACGTCCTGGTTCCTCAGTGTTTCGATATGAGCGCCCTGGTTCTTCAATTCTTCCATATAAACGTCCTGGTTCCTCAATTCTTCGATATAAGCGTCTTGGTTGTTCAGTTCTTGAAGATAGGAATTCTGGTTCCTCAGTGTTTCGATATGAGCATCTTGGCTCTTTAATTCTTTCATATAAACGTCCTGGTTCCTCAATTCTTTGATATGAGCGTCCTGGTTCTTCAAGTCTTCCATATAAACGTCCTGGTTCCTCAGTGTTTCGATATGAGCATCCTGGTTCTTTAATTCTTTCATATAAACGTCCTGGTTCCTCAATTCTTTGATATGAGCGTCCTGGTTCTTCAAGTCTTCCATATAAACATCCTGGTTCTTCAGTTCTTCGATAGGAGCGACCTGGTTCTTCAGTTCTTCGATAGGAGCGACCTGGTTCTTCAGTTCTTCCGTATGAGCGCCCTGGTTCTTTAATTCTTTCATATAAACGTTCTGGTTCTTCAATTCTTCCATATAAACGTCCTAGTTCCTCAATTCTTCGATATAAGTGTCTTGGTTCTTCAGTTCTTGAAGATAAGAATCCCGGTTCTTCAATTCGGTTATATGATGGTCTTGGTCTATAATTATTTCTCGATAAGCGTCCTGGCTCTTTATTTTCTCCAAAATAGGTGTCTGATTCTTCAGTTCTTCGAGAGGAATTTCCGGTTTCTTCAGTTCTTCCATGTGAACCAGCTAATTGTTCGTTCCTGCCAAACATACGGTTTTCAGTGAAAGCACCTAAGACTGGGATACTTGAAAACCTTTGAGAAGAGGAGAAAACAAAAATTCTCAGCTTTTCAAGGTAATTACAGTAGTAATCAGTCAGTGACATAGATTCGAAGAATATTTTCCGAATCTGAACTTAGTTTTTCAATGAACATCGGTTTTTAAGTTTCACCTCGTGGTTTTCTGGATTTCGACAGAACATATAAAAAACATCAACCGAGATATCGATGTGCTCGCGAATTTCCAAAAGATTGGTGAAAATCTGTGACGATCCACAAAAATGTAGCATCATTTCTTTCTACAAATTTTTAAAATTTGAGAGAATATTGAAATTAATTTTAATAAAGCTTCGTTACCGATTTATGATCCAAAATTTCAATGGATTCTCGGGTTTTTTCAATCAATCTTTTAACGAAATTATCCTCCATTTTCTAACCAGGAGAATTCAACTAAAAATTGTAAAAATTAAATGAGAGAAAATTATTTTAAATTCCAAAAAAATTGAGAAGTTCAATCAATAAATTGAGGGAATGCAATATTTCCCCATCGTAAGCGTGAAATGGGTTGAAATGTCATTCAAAAGCTTAAAACTTGCGTCAGTAAAATCAGGCTTGACGTGTTTTAGGATTTTTAATACATAGTACAGATGTTAGCGATTTTTCAACAGTTTTTTGTCTTAAAAGAAGCTCAGAGTTTGTCTTTAATTTGATCGACGATGTTTATATTAGAGCAATAAAAACGTGTAATTATTCAATATAAACCAATACTATCATAAAAACTTTGAACATATGACAAAAGGTCAAATTTTATTCATTTTTCTTTGTAAACTCATAAACATTTTTATAAAAAATTTTCATAAAAATTATCCTTTAATTTTAAACAAAATGTTTCTAATTGGAAAAAAAACTATAAAGGGAAACAATTTGGAAAAAATCAAATTTAGGTAACACACAGGGTTCAGCAATTTTTCAATGAATGTAACTACGCTCTAATGAACGAAACTTTGTACATTTTTATTTGTAGAAATGTTTTTTTTATTGAATTTTTTTTAACTTTGTTGCTTTTATTAAACAAATAATTTTAAATAAAATAAAATTACAGATTGTTCAAAGCACTCAAAAGCTTTTTGAAGTTGCAATAATTGAAAATAATCGAAAATAATTAAAAAATGAAACACCGAAAAGCAAAGAAGAAATTAAGTTCTCAAACTAAAACAAGAAAAGAGGTAAAAAAATTCTGTTGTTTTTCAAAGGTAATTTTTTAATTTCAGAAATGTTGAAAAAACTGCAATTTTTATTTATTCAAGAGTCTTGTTTTACGAAATAAGTTTTAGCTACTTTTTTTCTGATAACTGAACACGCAGAATTCACAACGAAAGATCGCCCTTTGATTGAAAGTAATTAATTAATTGAAAGGTGAAAGGCAATTTAAATGTTTTGCCCAAGATCCGGTTGATAACATTTCGTTTTTTATTTTGAATTCTAAACCATTTGCCCATCCATGGTCACGCTTCACCTGTTAAAGAAAAATTGATAACCGATTGAGTAGAAGGAAAATGAAAGACGTTTTTTTGTTGTCCACTGGGCAAATCAGAAACCGGTTTGGGTTTGTAGCAATCAGCGGCAATTCATTCAATCAGTCAGCCATTCTTAGTCAGCCAACGACATCAACATCGAGAAACAGCAGTCGGGGGTCTTTTTATTCTTAAAATACAATCGAAAAGACGCGCGCATGTTATTTGATCATTTTTATTTGTCCAGCCGCGCGGGGATTTTTATGCAAAAGTCAAGGTGAACAGTGTGTTATTTCTTTCCATTCTTATTGCCCTTCCATTTTACCTCAATTTTCTTCTTGTTAAAACCATTTTCACATGAAAATTTACCATTGCAGATTTTAAATCAAAATGACGTGCCCAGTGTCAATGGATGATGAGGATTTGTTCCCGAAATCTCGGATTCTTGATCTGAACTTTTCAGTGAAATCAGAAATAAATGCGGAAATTTTCAAGCAGGTTTTGATCGATGCTCAGCTGAGTTTTATTTGAATAAACTTGCTGACAATTTGCAGATGTTTAGTTCTCTTGATCGACTATGGTGGTCAAGATTGGTAATTTCTGTTCGCGGATATGTTCTCAATTATGTTCAAAAGGATATTGAAGTTGTGTTCAGTTGTGAAGATGCTTTCATCCGAATCCATACAATTTTTGCTGAAAAACATAGTCAATTTGATAAAGGATACGTCGTAATCTTTTTTGTTTTAACAATCATCTTTTCCTTCTTCAATCAATAATTTAGTACCTCAACTCAATGCTGCACTTAATCCGGGAAAAAAACCAGTTGATTCAGCTTATATCCAGCTCACATGACTCGCGTGCTCCATCGATTTCACCAGAATTGAAGTCTTCATTTGAGTTGATTCTTCCGCACTTTAGCGACATTTATCTCAAATTAGCAATTGGTGATTCTTATTTTTTCATTGAACAATTTTAATAAGATTGAAGAAGTTTAAGCACAATTCCCAGCGTTGATAATGTTTCTCAAAGTTTTTATCATACTTCAGCAACGATGGATAAATGAGAAGAGCAAAAAAAAATCGATAAGATTTGAAACTGATCCAGAATGGGAACCTGATGAAAGAGTCGTCCTTTTTCAGACTTTTGGACATGGTTTTTTAAAAATAAACAAATTTTAATTTTAATCTTTTTTTTTTTGATTTTCAGATAATCGAACGTGGGTTTTACACGATTTTGACAGATATGTTCTTCAACAATGGAAGCCGAATGGAACTTCAGTCATTTTTGGCGATCGTTTTATTGAGAAAGTAAGTGCATCTTCGGAATTCTTTTAAAATCTCAATTCAAAAAATAGAAAAAATCAATTTAAAACTCAAAAAATTGTGAGCCTAATTTCAGAAAAAACGAGCTGGCTTAAAACTATGCACAGTGTGTGGAATGATCGAACAAACGGTGTGTTGGTTTGTGGAACTTAGGAAATAATACGTAAGAAATTTCAGATTGGACAGTTTCGAACATTTCGTGATGAATGTTTTTGCTCCAAACAATGCTACTTAGAGGCTTTTCCGCAATGATGTCATTGAAAAAAATGAAAAAAATGTAATTAATGTGCAATTGTGGGAAATCAAAAAACTTGCTCAAACCATTAACTCTTTATGATCTTGTGAAATGTGTTTTTAATGAAAATATATTGAGGTCAAATGTGCAACTTTAATTATGAAAGCTTACTCGTGATTGTTAGTGCTTCAGGCCAATAATTGATTGTCTAAGAGAAGAAAAAAAAAAGACAAAAGTGCTAAATTGAAAAATCAATAACTGTAGAAATGCCTTGTTTGTGATTTAAATTCACCGTTCGGCGATACCGCTCCAGCGATGACTGAACCATGATCAGTTGCAGGAGTTTGAAGCTTCAAACACAAAAGTCTATTTTTCTTTAATTATAAAACAACCAAACCTGATTTAATAATTGAGATTGATAAGGATAGCTTTTTCCGGAATAATAATTGTTTGACATTTTTAAAGCCGACTGAAAAAAAAAACAAAATCAATCATTTGCTGGAAATGGTTTTGTAGAAAACCTGATTGTCATCTTCGTAAACTTCTTCGGCAAAGAAAAATGTGTAAGTTGTTATAAGAACAGCAAATAAGAGTAAGAAATTCGTTATCAAGAAAGCAAATGCGGCAAGGTAAAATGAATAACCGTAACTTTTCTAAACATAAAAAAATATTTGTTGATCTTATCGATTTTTGTTCACCTCAAAAGTATTTTTGACACCAATCAAGAACTTTGATTCCAACATTTCAGCATTTATCATGAAAACCAGCAAGGAAATGCCGAGAAAAAGGCCTAAAAAGGAAGAATTACGTACATTTATCGATTTTCTCCGAATCACTCACAAGATAAAAACGCAAAAAGATCGAATAGAATGACGAAAAGTCTAGAGCGATTTTTTTTGAAATAGGAAACAATTATTGCTACCATACTCAACGTAAGAAAAATCATTGCAAAAACATTAAGAATCAAGACGGCATAATGCCAGCCTGAAAAATAGTCGGATTTGCCACGAATTCAGTTTATTATTTACCAAAAAAATATGGAGTTCGAAGCAACTTTTTTCGACAATCAGCAATGAGGAAAAAGCGACAAACATCAACCTGATGTTTAAAGCTCAGAGCTTGTAAAAATAAGAATCTTAAAAAAATTGTCTCACTTTTTCATAATAGTTGATCAATGTATCGCTGAAAATATACCAGCATTGTGCTTGCCCTGGACAATAAAGCCATAAACCAGATTGGACATACCGTTGAGCATCAAGATCTTCAGCCACCTAGAAAAACAACAATTTGAATAAGATCTAATACTTATTGTAATTCTATTCAACCTGCCATGACGGTGTTAATGTTCCCAAAAACAAAAATACGTTTGCCAATGAAGCTGAAATAAAACCAGCAAGCTGATACCTCTGAAGTTTTGTTCGGAATTCGAACATTTATCTATAAAAACTTTAATTAAGGCAAAAATCAATAAAAAATTGTTTAAAAAAATAAATAAAGAGATTGAAATAACTCTTGAGTCCTTCAAAAAAAAATGTTTTTTTTAAATTTTTATTCAAGGCTTCAAGAAAAAAAAGTGGCTGTGATAATTTAAAAAAAAATCATGGATCGTGGCTGCTGAAAGAGATGTTTTCATTAAAAAAAAAGAAGAAAATCCGTAATAAATTTGATACGGCATATCAGAAATAGGCAACAACAATGGAAAGAGAAAAATTTTAACAGCACCCGTCAATGTGTTAAAGATGATAAGAATAAGTAAAAAATGATTGAAATTATTAACCGAATAAAAATGTTGGAAAACCGATATTTTTAAAATTTACAAAAGTTCTAAAACATTGTAGTTTTTTTCTCGTGATGACGTGGTAATGGTGGTAAAGTTCTCATAGCAAATCGATCTTCATATGTTGATGATTGTGTTGATCGATCCGGATTAAAGTCATAGTCGAAAAAGTCGCTTTGCTGAAAATCAAATTGTATTTTGCGAAAAAAAATTGGATTTACCAATGATGAATTAATATTTTGTCTGGAAATTGTTGATCTACTTTGCTGAATTAAAAAACAATTGATTAATGAGCAAATAATCGCAATAACATAAAAACAAGCTCCTGCTAAAGCGATGTACCATGAATATCCACGATGTTTCTAAATATTTCGTCGGTTTTTTTTCACTTTCAAACCAATTTCATTTTACTTCGTATATCCCACTAACAGATACATGAAAAAATCGATATTCGACCATGTATGAATAAACAGCAAACGCAATTAAACATCCAAATGAAATAAAAGCTAAAAACAAACAGAAACTTTTTTTCAACGCTGAAAAATTAAGATAAAAACAAAAAAAACCTGCAATGACTAAAAACACCATTCTTAAAATGTTTGGAAGCTTTGCGCCGCGTTGAGAAACCGAAACACAAAACGAAATCAAAGAAAGAAGGGCAAACAACTGGGATATAAGATAAATGTGGAAAATTGTTCTTTGCCAAGCTGAAACGTTTTGGAATTTTAATTGGTTCTAAGTTCAAGAAAAATCGATTAACGATAAAATGATGGTGTTCGAAATCCAGATACTTCATCGCTGAAATATGTGTTGAAGTCGTCGTGTGAAAATGTGTATGTGCAACTATACATCCCATTGGGTCTGACAAAATCCATTTTTTTATTTCAATGTTAAGCTTTTTCGAATTTTTGAAATGCTTTATAGCATTTTGACATATCAATCGATTAGTAAACAAAGAAAATAAACGTGGGGGGTTTGTACCAACCTTGTCTGACAGGATAACCATAATCCGCTTTGAATCCATTGTCGAATTTCTCGCGCGTACACAACCTAAAATGGGTTTTTCAATTCATTTAATTCGTGTTTTTCGATGAGTTGGACAAAAATGTCAAACCAAAATCTTCAAGCGATTTTCTCAACAATTTTTGATTCGAATTTTTTTCTAGGCATTTTTGTAAATGGGTTTTCGATTACGAAAATCAATAATATCTAAGCAGGGATTTACCTGCCACGCTGGTGTGCATAATGCGACGGCGGTCAATAGAAATGCAATAATTGTGAAGACAAGTATTGCATAGCTTATCGCTTGACTCATAATTCAATTAAAAATATATATTTTTTCTGAAAAATGAACACAAATTAGAAAAATCGAACACTTTTATCAAGACAAATCATTTCAATTTATAGCTAAACAGTGGCGCAAAAATTCAGTGAGCAACGTTGGAAAAATGATAAAAAATGCAAAGTAAATAAAATTATAAAACAGCATTGAAAACCGAATCGTATTATTGGAAATCACGTTTGAAATTGTGTTTGAGTGTGTGGGTGTTTCGTTGTCTGTCGCCGATGTGAGAAACCGAGGACGGATCGCGTTGTTCGACGGCGTGTAGTGCACGAGGTGCTGTTGGTGATGTTGGTGAACACAAATGATGGTGAATAAATGCGAAAGGGCGCGCCTTTCTTCTTTTTCAAAAATGATGTTGTTGTGACCAAGGGTGAGAATGCGAAAAAAGAGAGATGGGCGTTAGTGAAGAAGGTGAAAACTTCTAGAGAGATGAATTGAATAATACTTGATCGGAATCAGGCCACAACAGTCAGTCAACGACAACAAGAAGAAGGTGGTCGATTTTCGGTGGCAGAAAAAAAGGGTCATTTAATACCAGCCATCTATGACTTTCAGGTTCAACAGACAACGCGAGAAGAGAATCGGATTTATGACGCGTTGACAGAGAGACATAGACGACATCATTCAATTCTTCTACCAAACCAACGAAGGCGCCTCCGTTTCTATGCCCCTTACGTACCTGCGTCTCCCACACTTCAATCAATATTTTAGTTAATAACGACTATCTGCGCATTTCACCAACGCATTTCATCTGTCAGAAACCTCGCCGTTTTAGGCAATATTTTATTATTTCCAAATTTCAATGTGACCTTTTCCGTTGTGATGTTTTGAGGAAACTGACGAAAGATACTTTCCATCCTATCGAACCTTCACATCACAAGTTACACAAGAAAACTTTAAAATAAGGAAAGAAAAGAAACGAACCGTATTTGATGATTTATTTTTGTCGAATCAATGAAATCAACGAATTTAAAAAAAATTATGAAAGTTTGAAATTGACAAACAATTCCATTTTCGACAATAAGAAATCAAAAAGGTAATGAAAATGGAAAAAAGAAAAGAAATCGGAAGATGAAATAAAATCGATACAACTGATACCATCTGACCGTTAATTTAATTATCAGACTATTTGATCTAAAATAATATAACCAAATATAAAAATCATTTGAGGTAAATGAAATTGAACTGTATAAATGTATAAAAATATAAAAATAAAAAGAAAAATGTGTAAATATTTTTTGGATGTTTTAATTATTGCATATTGAACATTGATTGAACGAGAGAAAAAGAAAGCGGACCAAATACATAAGAAATCAAATCTCAATTAAACTTTTATTTTCGTTAAAATGGTTGAAATTTGTTTTTTTTAATTGTTGACGCAATGTTTTGACAAATAAATAATTGAAACAACACTTGGGTGAAAAATAAATTTAATCTGAAAAAAAGAAACAATTTGTTTTATTTTAAAATTATTTTTAAAACGTTGAGGGTTTTTTTTCAAACAAAATCGTCTTTAATTGCTAACAAATTTAAGAGTTTTTATCAGAAATGTTTTCAAACACTGTTAAATGTCCGCAAAGTCTTAGTAAAAAACTATGGAAAAGCTTTGTTTTTTTTTTTCGCCTTTTTCTGAAATTCTGAAAGTCAAGTCAAGTTGAAAAAATATGATTTTGTTCTAAACGAAGCGAAAATTGTTCTTAAAAAATAATTGGATAAGGTAATGGTTTGTTGGAAAACCTTCTTCGATATCAGTTTTAATGTTCAGTTTTTTTCATCAACTTCAATTTAAAAAATATCAAAAACTAATCAGGTTATTGATATTTTTAAACAATCAAACAGTTCAGTGGATTATTGATGAACCATTTTTTTTATCTTTAATTTATCATTTTTTTTAAAGATATTATTAAAGCATTTCCCCAATTTTCGGAGGTTTTGGAAAAAAAAATTTGGAAGGAAAGGGAAGGAGAATTGAGACGGATCCACACTTGAATAGGCGATTTTCAATGACATATTATTATTATCTGACTTCTTTTATATTTTCAAAAAATTAATTTATAATTCAAGACAAGGCCTTCTTATTTCTTCTTATTTCTTCTTTATCGAATTCCAGCATAATGCTTTCATCTATTTGTTTGGTGTGAATTCTCCTCTTCACACTTTGATGAAGAAATGAAAAAGAAAATGAAATGAAAACGAGAGACGAAGTTGAATGTGCAATTGAATATTTTTGCCAAAATAGATAGAATGATAGATGCTTTTCGGCTGTGCACCCGACGAATGTCGACACCTCCGCTATTCGCACAATCCATTCATGGCTCCTTGTGGCATTTTTCTTCAAAACGCAAGCTGATTATTAATTCTCACCGCTCATCGGCTTTTCAACAAATGTGATGAGAAGCTATGATCATACAATTTTATATATACACACACACACTCACACACACACACACATGGCGTGTTTATCGGATCGCTGAATTTCAAATTCATTTTTGCGCGCTCGCCGTGTCACCGCTTTCATATCCTTGAATTCAATAGTCATAACATATCAAGTGTTCCAGAATTACGGTAGCAAGATCTCAATAATAAAAAAGGAACAATGAGCACCGATTAAAAATTACTGAAAATTGTGTTTTAATGATTCCAAACCTTTTTTTTCCGATTTCATTTTTTAAGAAGCTCAATATTGTATCATTTCAAAAAAAATTAGAAAAATAAAATTTAAAAGGAAAAGCTGTCGAAGTAAATTGGCAATGCTTTAATAAATTATAAAATGATATTTTATTTTGACCAAAATTCAAAATAAACTGTTTGAGATTATTCTCTGCTTTATTTTTACAACGAAAAAGTTTGAGCTTTTGATCTACAAATTTATTGATTTTACTAATCAATAAATACTTGACTGGTTTTTCATATATGAGGGAAAGAAAAATTTATCGAGATATGTATGTATGTACCCACATGGAAGGTGAAAACTTAACAAAATTGTTATGTATTAATAGTATTAGTGTTATTATTATTACTTAATCTTAATTGTAATCTAATATACTATTGTCGATGACTCAATATTCTCATAACATGCTATCTGTTGAGGGCAGCCTTCGTTTAAAATGTCTCCTCTGATGGTGTTGATCGATATGTCCGGAAACGATTCAATAATTACTACCATCTTGTATGTTTGATTGCTCCATGTTTTTGTGATGAGAAATGTTGCGGATTAGCCAACTGACTGATCATCAAAAAAGTGTAGATTGCGTGATACTACTCAACCTTTGGAGAATAAAATAATGGCAACATGTTTATGTGTGGTTTACCTTTTCTCTTTCTCTCTATCTCTCTCTGTATCTTTTTTTTTTCAGTAGCTTTTTTTTCTTTCCCCTCCCCCCCCCCCCCTCTCCTCTCCTTCCGAATTCTTTTCTCCATCTGTTGCTCCAAAATAGATGGAATGAAGTGAGAAAAAGGGGGGAGAGTAGGTTGAAAATCAGCAGCACACATTTTGCTTAAAAGATTTCAAGTGATGATTTTAATATTGAGGCGTGCATGCAATGCACACATGTGTGCAAAGGTTCAAGAGTCAACTCGAAAAATTATCCTTACTTAATTCTTAATTTATTTTGATATAATTTACAATTATGCTTATTTCATTTGTAGCTCATTTATCAAACCTCCCCGTTTTTTTTCCGGGCTTCTTCTTCTTCCTCTTCTTCGCCTTTTTTTCCTTCTTTTTATTTTTGTTTTTTATTTTTTGAATGCAGAAGGCTGAGATCAATATAATAAGAAAGAAGCTGAAAAAAAGGGATAAATGACTTGTTTGCTCAAAGATGACATAATCGTAAGACATCTGCAATTGGAGAAACAACCTTCGGCAGGGTGCCAGATTGGTTTCCATAACCTACCTTAAAAGACATTGATCCTTCCCCCTCCCCTTTTTTATTTGTTCCGCTACGTGTATTGTTACCATCAATTTTGTGCATCTGCTTCTGATCTTTGCGACACAAAACTCATTGAAAACTTATTTGTTTTTCATTTTGAAAAGTTAACGCAGGTTTTTATTTCTTTCCGCTTACTTTTCTCGAAGTTTTTGTATGAAACCAATTTATTTTTCTCAATAAGCTTTAGAAAAAAGAACTTAAACATTCTAAGTTTATAGATTTTTAACTTTTATAGAAATCTAAGATTATTTCTAAAAAAATTCATTTTATTTCTTTCAAAACGTTCACAAGCTTTTTATTTACAAATTTCATGGCAGAAAAATGAGCAGATTCTTTTTCACATCTCATTCACTTCCTCGCCTCTTTCTTTGCCGAGCCTTACTTCTCTTTGACTCCGCCCATTGTGAGCTCCCCCCTCGTGAGACTACGGTGGCTCAGCTCATAACATTGATGTTGAAAAAGAAAAGACATCCTTACTTCATCATTGTTTTTTTTTTGGTTTTTATCTACAATTTATTTAGTTGATTTATTAATTAAAAATGTATATTTAAGGTAATTGTGAATTTTGAAAAAAAAAACAAGCAATTAATAATACAAGCTGCAAAAAATGTCGATTGAAGCTTCTCGATCTTGTTTTTTAATCGACTCACTTTTGGACAAAAAACCAAAAGAAGATTTTGATGTGGAAGCTGAAGAAGATGAAGACGAAGAAGAAGATGAATGCTCCTCTTCTGAAACAATCAGGTATGGAATATTTTTCAATTTTTGTTACTGAAAAAAAAAATTAAAACTACATATCGATTCTGAATTATTTTCAATATAAAAACATATGAAAAATAAAAACTTTTCATTTCGAAGTGGCATCGATTTTAAAAATTGAGAAAAAAACGGTTTGTTAAACGTTGAGAAAGGGTGGAAAAAAAACAATAAAAAATTCTGGAAATTTATGCACATTTTCAATTGGTTGTTCACACCCATCTGTATTACCATTTTCCACCATTTTGTTGTTTTTATTTCTCGTCATTCTTTCAAAAAAAAAACAATTAAGAATTCAAAAGAAAATCCCAACGAGAGTTTTTAACTTCACCTTCCCCCAATCTCTATCTCTTTCTTGACAAATTTAAAATCCGTTTCACGGGTGATGGAGGTTTTGTTATTTTGATGTTCCATTCTTTTCTTGAACTGTTTTTGTTTTCTTTGATGAATAAATATATATTTGTGGGTGTGTGTGTGTGTGTGCAAGTTTGTGGGCTTCTTGTCATTCAGTTCATTCAATACACACCTGTTTTACAAAGTTGTTATTCTCAACTTCCTAAACGAGCCTAGAAATGAATTATTAAAGTTGTAGCATTTCGTTTCAAGAAAAAGCAAAAAAACCTCTATGAGAAGAAAAGTTATAAGAGTGGTTGAAAAAAAAAGTAGCGCGCTTTGGAATCCATTTTCTCATTGAGTTATTTATTTTTCATCCCATCATTTTTCCATTGGATAATAGTTTCAGTGAAAACGATATGGAGCCAGCGACAAGTTGTTCAAACAGCTCAACTGGTGATAAAGAAGAAGTGAAGAAGGTTGAACCTTCAGCTCTACAACGAATTATTACGTCATCACTTGATGCAAGATACTCACCAATTATGAAAAAAAACAACCAATTACTGGTGAGATTGCTTTGTAGTTTTAATATTTCCCAGTTTTTTTTTACAGAAGCCGGAATGTTTTTTGCAGTTTGAGCTCAGTAAACACATGCATCTTGTTCAGCAAACATTTCAAATGAATATTCTACAAAATTTGTCACATTCTTTGGCTTTACCGTTTGTTCAACCTCTAGTGAAAAGTATAACTCTTTCTTGAAAAATAGGAAGATAATTTGATAAACGAAACGGTTTCAGCAGTTCCAAATATTCCAAAGCGAATCGTTAAGAAAACTGTTACGGATCCAACTCAAAGATCAAATTTGAAAAAGTATCGATGTGATGTTTGTGAGAAAACATTTAGCAGAAGCAACACGTTAATAACACATAAGGTAATAAATCAATACTCATTAATGAGTGATGGGGGATGGTTAAAAATTGAAGAGAATTCATACGGGTGAGAAGCCATTCAAGTGTGAGCACTGTGGAAGGGCATTTCGACAACCTGGAAATTTGACACGTCATCGACTAACGCACACAACGGTAATTGATTTTCGTCCGCTAATTCCATTATGAGTTTTTCATGTTTTCAGGTTAAACCGTATGTTTGTGGCCTTTGTGACAAAGCGTTTAATCGGGCATCAAATCTGCATACTCACATGAGAACTCACACAAATTAACTTGAAAGAGAAATCAATAAAAATCAATCAATAAATGAAATGTAGACTAAATTTGAAACTATTTTCTATTTTCAGCCTGTGTTCATTTTGATTTTTAGTTTTAAACTTCGTTTGTGTCGTTTTTTCCCAAACAAAACAATTTTTTCGTGATCTCTTTTGTCGTCGATTTTTTTTTTGGTTGAAAAAAAATGTATAGTTTTTTTATTACTAAGCAACTGAAATGTTTGAAATACTTTCATATGGCGCAGCAAATTATTCAAGATTAATGAACTCAATAAAAAAATGATTAAAAGTTGTCCACTGTTTTAATATTGATTTGATTAGTGTTTGCATTTTTCCGGCCGGGAACTGCTTCAAACACAATTTCTCCAGTTTGTTTTTTAAAGAATCCAAGAAGGAGAAGGAATTGAGAACCAATGAATGATGAAATAATTGCGATAAACGTATAAACAATTTGAGGTGATTTCTATAATTCTGAAACTTCAAAAAAAAATCAACCAAAAAATAAACGAACATTATAATAAAGCGTTATCACTTTGAAGTAGCGATAATTCAGCAAATTACAATACATTTCGTATCCTGAATTTAACTTTTTTTTTTTTTTTTGAAAAGTTCTGAAATTGTTACCCGTCAACAGTGAAAATCGATAAAAGCATGACATCAAAATTAAGAAAAATAAAATATAGCCCAGGATTGTTGTAAAAACTAGAACAAATGAAGTCAGAAAGCGTTTCGAACTGAAAATGAATTATTTTAACAGACTTCCTATTTTTATTGATTTTAATACATTGTTAAAATCAGCATAACAATTATAAAAATTGAAAGCGGGATTGAAATAAGCTCAAACAACAAGGCTTTTTCTTTAGAATATTCCAACGTCTGAGAAACTAGAAAGTTTAACAAAAAAAAATCAATAACAATCAAAAACTGACAGCCCAAAATTGGAAGCAATTTCTAAACGGAAACTTCCATGGTAAACATTCTGCAACTCCAAAATGATTAATTTTACTATCATCTGATCGGATATTCCAATCTATAATCAAGAATTAATCGATTTTTTTCTTCATTTTTTTAAACCAAAAGTGAACACATCCAGAATAACAGTGGTTGCTACAACAACAAACAACGAAATTGTAATTGATGAGAAAAATAAACGACAAAAATGCATCGAGCCAATTGGAAACAAACCGTCTTGAACAACTGCCACTGGGGTGATGTTTTCCAACAACAAAATAAAATAGCTTTTTTCAATTTATTTGTAAACGTTGACAAAGAAAACAGTATAGTTATTGGCAAGTATAAAAATATTATTCATCATTTATGAATCACAAATCAATTGTTAACTTTGAAACCTATTTTTTTGTGCATTTGTGTCAAAAAAAGCGAACAGAAATGCAGACTTGTTCCTTTTTTCATATTTTTTTTAATTATTTCGCTCTTCTTAACACAAAAAAAATATTTTAATTAAACTTTGTCCCTTTTTTAAATGAGAAGAAATCGTGATAAAAACAATGTACAAACTGATTGAAAAAAATCGAATCGGGATTTTGTTATAAATTAAATACTTTTGTGGTAATAACAAAAAGAAAATCTGGAAAACCTGAATTATTGTTTCCGATTTCAACACAAGAAGAATTAAGAATAAAACAAGTGAAAATTTTTTGAAATTTTTTTTCCCAAAGAGTTCTCTTGTATTATTAACTAAGGATTTTATGAGGAAGTTGAAAAAAACTTGAAGAAATCTGAAATATTGATTTTCAATTTTCAAATGATCATACTTTAAGTTTTCTTTTTGAAAACATGCAGCACTCAATAAACCAATTATTGTCTAAAACTTTTCTATTTTTTTTATTCAATCAATACATTTTTTTGAGAAAAAATGAACGAGTGGGCTCTCTCGCCCACGCACACTTATATACCGCCCACTGCCTTTGGGAAATATCACAGGGCCCACGGACCATATAAAAACCCGACGTCTCAGATAATTTCTCATTCTTTCGTTAATTGTTGCAAACTCATAGACGAGGCTCTTTTTTCTAAGACACACCTAATAAATCCGAAAAAGTGAGTTTTCCTTATTATTTTTTTTTAGATATTTTTTAATGAATTATTTTAAGAAAAATGCTCAGAAACCCATTTACAACCATTCTACCAATTAATTATAAACGAAACCCTGTTTCTGCTACTGTGAACGTTTTGGAGTCTCCACACGATCATGTTAAAGTTGGATATTTCAAAATTAGAAACCCTTGTTTGGATGATGCACTTCCTGAGCAGTTAGGAAGAATTCAAGAAGAACTCGAAGGAATAGTAGTTTTCCACAACTTGGCAGCTGATCCAAATTGGATACCTGGAACACCTCAACCACGATATATCACCGCAGTAGTGGTTTTGGAAAACATGTATGGCTCCATTTACTTAGAAGATACCATTATTGGATTAATTGAAAACCCTTACTTCAATTCTGAGGATGCAATTCCAGATGACCCAACGCCATAAGTAATAAAAAAAGTTAATGCTAATTTTAATTTTTAGTTTTAATCATTTTCACTTTTTTTATTGAAATTGTTATTAATAAATAAAACAGTTTTTCTTTTTTTCAATTTTTATTAAAATAAAAATCTAATAAAATAAATTTTCACTCAATAAAACCTCACTGGTTACTTGTTGAAATAAAAACTATCGTTGACAAAAAAAATTGACTACTTCAATAAAAATAATTCATTCAACGTAAAAGAATTGAAAAAAAAAGTCAAGAATCAGCGGAGAAAAAAAAAGAAAAAAATTTGACTGAATATCTGATTAGTTGACCCTTTGAAAGCATTATGTATAAAATCTTAGCTATATTTATTAACATGGCTTCTAAATATTTTCTTGGAAATTTTGAATTCAAATATTGTTGAGTTTGTTTGTAATTTTAGTTACTTCTAAGCTTTTTTTTATTAAAAGGTAAAAGTAACATCTTAAAACTTAACAACTTGTAAATGCCATAATTGTTAAGTTTTTGTGCAACTCTTAATTGTTCTCAATCAATTTAATTTTTTAATTAAAATGGCGATTTAAAAACAAAGCTAAAATCTAAACTTCGTTTTTTTTTGCAAGTATTCCCCTCTGTTCTCTTATTTTTCCTTTCTCCTCAATAGCGTCAACCATAAGGTGCTGACTTTTTTCTTGTCATTTTTGAACGACTTCCTTTTTATCATTTTATGTTTATTTTTCAAATTAATTTTTTCTTTATTTTTCTTTTTAAATGCTCTAAAATTTAACTTTTAACCAATTTTATTCATATTCCATATAATATTTATATTTTTAAAGTAATTTTAGACGACTTACACCTAAAAATCACGGCTAAAGTAGTAAATATGGCCAGAAAACGTGTTTCCCCACCTACTGCTCCATTAACTGTCAACAAACAGGAAGCCAATAAAGAAAAAAAAGTTTAAAATTCAAAATATTTTAAAATAGTTTTTAAATCAATGTTTTTCAGACGAAAAAAAATGCGAATGTAAAAAAGGAGCAAGGAGAAATTTCTTCAACAAAGAACCCAGCTCTTCGTCGTTCTGAAAGATTGAAAAAAGTGTTTGAAAACAGAAAAGATGACGAAGTTGAAAATCAAGCAAAAAACGAAAAAACCAATGTTTCGAAAAATAGGAATAGAAAAAAAATGGAGAATAAACTGAAAGAAAATCAGAATGAAACATTGGAAGGTAAGATTTTACATGAGAATAGAAACAAAGTTGAAAACGAGTTCTTTTCAGAAGTATCATCAGACTCTTTCGATCAAGCGGAAAACGAAAATAAATCAGTCGATACATCCAAAGACGTTGATATCTATGCATCGTCTGTTGAAAAACACAAATTTGCGTATTTAAAGCTTGAAGAAAACAAAAGAAGACGTAATGTGATAAATATCAAGTTTGATAAAATGCAAACTGAAATTACAATTTATAAGCTGAAATTCAAAACTCACATGTTAATGAAGCAATATCAGTTTGGAGCAGCTTTGGAGGAGCTTTTAGCAGATAAATTGATAACTCTTGAGCAACTTGGCTTGAAATATTACGAAGGACACACTTGTGTTAGAAGCTTTTTCCTCGAAATCGATGAAATTTATCAAAATGAAATGGAGTTTTATCTACAGGAAATTAGTGAAGAAGATCGAAAACCGTTGTTCAAAGCCAAATCGGACTATCACGGTTTTTGCATTTCTCGAGACACAATTTATCCGGACAACGATTTACTTGAAGCTGAGATGACTGAAACATCAAGATTTTTGAATTACGCTCGAGAGCTGGCTTGTGTTTCAGCTGTTAAAAGAGAAGAAAGGCATCTTATGGAAAAATCGTCAATTTTCGAAATTTCCTATTCACGAAATATTGACATCAAATTTGCAGTGGATAAAACTTCGTGTGAAGACTATAAATGGTTACCAGTAAGCAAAAATCGCTGCCCATACGTCCGGGTCAGATATTATTCACTTAAAAAAAAATAAAGAATTTGAACGTTTTTAGATGGATAGCAAACTAGAAATTGTCGATGAAGGTGAGGTACATGTGTCTGATGAAGACGCTGCTGTTGAGATTATCTTTGATGAAGCCAGCAGGTTAGTGATACAATTTCATTTTGTAAAAATTGATAATTGACTCAAATTGGACAAGTTTAAAAAAAACTTTAAGAGTTAGAGAGGCGTTAGAGAGAATAAGAGACTTTAAGCGAACGTTGTTTTCCTTCTAATGAAACAAAATGATCGAGTTCTTGAAAAAATATTCCACTTTTCGAATATTTCAGATGTTGTCCAATCTAACACGTCTTTTACAAGTTTTGAAAAGGCAAAGAAGAAGTTTCAGGTGTTTAGAAATGTTAAGTTTAGTGATTCTAATTCACATTCTTAGAGTTTTTTGTTCATTAAAGATTTGCCCTCATGATAATAGCTCTCAATAATTCATTTAACAATTGTTTGAATATTATTCATCAAAATCCCTGTAATGTTAGAGTTTCTAACAAACATTTGCTTTAAATAACCAGGTTGAATTCGAGTGTATAAAAAAATTGTTTAAAACTTTACGGTTAGTTTTATAATTTTTTTTCGGTGTTGTCAATCTTGCCACATTTTTTTTCTTCTAAATTTTTGCTTTTAATTTGCTTTAACCATTTTCACTAGGCTCTCACACACGGAAGGGTGAAATGTGTTGAGACAAGTGTTTTAAATTTGTTCAAGAAACTTATTCAATTTTTTGAATATTTTTCTATAATTTTTTTTTTGAAAGCTGTTGAATCTTGAAAACATCATTGGCTTTAATGTTTAGAAGCGACTTGATTAATTTCCAAATATTAAAATAAATATTTTTCAATTTGGTTTTGACATTTTTTTTAATTATTAGTGTGCATTTTTTGTGGAGGATAATTAAAGTTGTTTGTTCTAATTGTATTTTGCAAGAAAATGTGATAATTTTCAATGAAAAAATATGTTTTCTATCATTTCAATATCTCTCTTCGATAACTGGCAACATAGATGATTTAAAATTATTGCGTTCGTGGTGTAATGGTCAGCATGGATGCCTTCCAAGCATTCGACGGGGGTTCGATTCCCCCCGAACGCAGATATTTAATTTTTTTTTCGTTTTTGAAAAAAATAGTGGATTTTGTTCGAATATCGAAAAGATTATTCAATTGAAACTATCAACAGGAAGTTATAATAAACCAATTTTCTGAAAATCGTTTATTTTATTAGTAATAAATGGATTTGACTGGATGTAAATAATTTAATTAATTGATACATATGTATATCACAGGACTTTTAAATTATTTGTTTTTCGATGTTCAACTAATTTTTGTTTGCTAAACTTCAGCTAAATTTAAAACCCAAAAATTATTGAGCTGAGAAACAAAAGTTGCTGAACTTTTTACAAACATCCAAATTACTCAAAAAAAAAACGATAAACAGATGTTTTTGTTCATTTTCGGTTTCTATTTGAAAAATTCATGTTTTTTTAAAGATTAAGTCTTGTCTTAAACTGAAAAGAAAAGTTTTTGCAAATAGATTTTAATAAGATAGCAGATTTGAGTTGAACTCGTATTATTAAAATTTCGTACATACAAAAATTCCAATAAAAAATAATATAAATATTTAAATAAAATACAATAATAATTATTATTATTACTATTCATCAGACAAAACTATCTTTTTCAATATCATCGTCTAATACAATTCGTTGTCCTAACATTTTTGGTTTATAAACTGATATTGGAGGACTTGGTCTTTTACTGAAATTAAACAGTAATAAATGATTTTTTTTTAAAATTTAAATGAAAATGTGCAAACCTGTGGATTGTAACTAAAGCGGATTCTTTGATCCCATCCTTTGTTAAATGGGAATTTATTGAAGTTATCAGGACTGCTTCATCATTGTACACGGAATCTTGTCTAAAAAACCAGTTTCAAACAATTCAATTTTTTTTAACTGAAAAAAAGAAGAAAAATGTTTACCGGTTTTGAGCAATTGATGACATATCATGTGGAAATCGATTTGGCACTTGAGATTTTGTTTGACAGCGCACATATTTGAAATAGATTTCAGAAAACTCGTGGCGAAAATTTGTGTTCAAAAAACCGTAAAGAAATGGGTTGATACAAATTGATAACATTGAGACCATTTTACAAGTTTGATCAATACGTTCAATTAAGCCCACATATTCTTGCTTAAAATTTATAATGTTTTTTTTTCTTTCAAATTTTAAATATCAAAATTGCTGCTTACATCATTTACCAAATCAAAATCCAACAAGAAAGTGATTAAAGTAAACGGCAGCCAAAGTGTCGCATAACTGCCAGCCATTGCAATCAACAATGAGGTTGTTCTGCTGGTGCGACGATGGTTTGGGTTCCGGTCAACGATTGAGCTTCGAATCGAAGGCATTGATGGTGATCGAAGAGTTGATTGTACTCCATTTTTTGACTGAGTATCGCTCTAAAATTATTAAAATGAAAAATAATTAAGAAACACATTTTTTTACTTCATGTCGAACAATGATCTCTTCACGTTTGTAAGGTGATCGAACCTTGCTCATTTTATTCGCATTGGTTTTCAGAAATCGTGTAAGCTTCACATTAAAAATTGAAAGAACAAAAAGTGGGACGACATATAGGAAAACCACTTGAAGAATAGACATCATCAACTGAAAAAACGAGATTTTCAGAATAAACTAGTTTGAAAATATTGAAATTAGTTCTCACCTGAATGCTGTGAGTGTTGATGTCAAGAAAACTGAATCGTGTCGCAGCCAATCTACATTGTCTCCATCCATAACTTCTCACAATTTCTTTACCATCCGAATCAATAACTTTTATTTTCTAAAATTCATTTACTGAAGAATTGGCAAGCTTGCAAAAAATTACCTTCATTACATAAAGCATTGAAGTATCATAATAAAGTAGAAGGGGCAAAGATAGAATAAATGATAAAATCCAAATAATCAATGAAACTCCCACAGCATGTATACATTGTTTTCGATTTGACGTCATTTTCAGTTTTTTCACAGAATAATATCTGAAAATAAATTACAAGTTGATAAAAAAAGATTTTTTTTTAAATTTTTCCAGCCATTTTTCAACAAAGAGTGGGAAAAATACAAAAACAAGGAAAAAAAGAACCGCGAAAATAATCACCTGTCGATAGCCATAACAGATATGGTGAGTGTTGAGCAATAAATGTTGCTGCCTGGAAGAACATTGGCAAACTTGCAGAAGAATCGCGAGTATGGAAACTCGAAATCGATTGATGGCAACCAAAGAAATGGAATATTTGTGATGGCAAGAATCTGTGTTTGAGCGAATGAAAAAAAATCAATTTTGATTGATAAGCTTACAAGATTTGAGAATGCCAAATTCAAAATGAGCACATTTCGATTTGTGCGCATGCTCTTTTTTCGAACAACAGCCAATATTACCTGCAATTAAAAAAACACATTTTTTAAAATTCTTTTTTCAAAACAAAAAACGGTGACTAAAAATTCACCAATCCATTTCCTATAACAGCGGCAACTGAAATGATAATATACACCGTTGTATATAATATTTCTTCCCAAGGATTAAACCTCCTCAATGATGTTTGGAGTTGATAGAAAAATCGCTGAAAATATTTCCGCTGTTTTCAGAATACCACGAGAAAAAAAAAGAAGTGTTGCTCATTGATACTTGTAAACACGTTCCATCAAATGGATGACTTTCATAGTTTGAAGCGTTTGGTGATATTCCTCGATCACAATACTTGTCAATATCTTTAACTTCCATTATCATACCCTGGAAAAAAAAAAACATCAGACACTGAATATTGATTTGCGGAAAAGAAGGGAGAGAGAAAAATGAAAAAAATTGAAAAATGTTCGGCTCATATTTTTTTCTTGTTTGACCAAAAAAAAAAAATGTATAAGGCAACAATAACAAGTAACTCAATCTTATTTCTAATTCTAGATTCATTTGTTTTTTTTTTTGTTTTAAACCTCTAAGCTGTAGATTTAATTCTTTCTCTGATTTGACTTGATTCGGAAATTTTTTTCGAGAAAATTAAATGAAAATCACTAAAAAAAAGAAAGAAAAATGATATTTAGACGGGGAAGGATTATAAATTTGTAAAACATTTAATTGATTAGTGGAAAAAATTCTGTATACGAGCCATGCTTTTTCTAACTTTTTTCAAAAACTGGAATGTTTTGAAGACGTTTTTTAAGTCATGCTCAAAATTAAGATTGAATAAAAATATGCATCAAATATTAGCTGAAGTTGGTAAACTTTAGATCTCGAAAAAAAGGCAAATGCAATAAGGAAACAAATTAAAACGTCTCGAAAAAAAAAAAGATGATGTGCTTAAAAAGATGCAGCTACATTAACATTATTAATGCAATGCGTTTCGACAGCCTCAATTGTATGTGGCGACCAATTCCATTATTTAACAATTGACTTTTCAGTTTTACAACGAGGAAAAAGAAATGATAAATATTCCATAGTAAAAATTGGGTTCTTTGCTCGAAAAGTTGAAAAGAAACGTGACTTCGATGATGAAGCTTCTTCATCTTTCGTTTCATTACTAAAAATTCATTTTGATGACGAAAAACAACGAGATGAAAAAAAAGTAGAATTTCAAAGTCAAATTTTTGAGACGAGCATGAAATGAACTTGATCAAAACATAATTGACTCAAACTATCATTAAATTCTGGTAATGTGCTCGAAAAAAAAAACAATTCCTAGCACATCATTTTTTTCCGCTTAACAAAAAAAGCTGAAGAACAAAAAAAGATGTGTTGACTTTTTGAGAAGTTAAATTAACTTTTTTCCTCGACGAACACTTTCAATTTTTGATTAAAAATTTTTTTAAACTGAGAATCCAATCCGCTCGTACACTTCACATACAACCTGACTGACTGAACACAAAACAAATAAAATGAAAGATAATTAAGCACACCACGCGGCTTTGAAGCTGAAAATGTACTAGAAAAAATGGAAGAGAGAGAGAGAGAGAGAGAGAAAAAGAGAGAGAGAGAGAGAGAGAGAGGAAAAAGGAGAGAAAAAAAATACTGATATAACAGATGATATAAACAAAATTCGATTAGCCCAACGGGAGATGTATGTACATATACATATGTACGTATGGAGAAAAAAAATTATAAAAATTTTTTTTGTTTCTTTCAGCACATTTCAAATTATATGCCGGTTCCTGTTGATTTGAAAAAAAAATAGTAGAGATAAATGAAAATATAAACAAAAGATTATTAGTGCGCGTCAGCTATAATAACGTTGAACTATGTATATTGGTATGTATTTTTGTACTCATTTTTTATTATTCAAAGACCACAAAAAACGTAAGAAGGAGATAATGAGGTTGACACATTCATAAAATTTGTATCTCAAAAGACATTTTTTTCAAAAATACATTTTCCAAATATTTTGCGTTCACTTTAGAAAGTTCGCAACAATAAAAAGTGTAAAAACGCCTTTTTTTCTTTTTGTTTGTTTGCTTTTGTTATTCTTCCAAGTCAGAACAAAATGATCAAGCCGATCAATGTTTTCTTCTTTTTTCGGTAGTGGTCGAAAGACGCTTAGAATCAACAATAAAGGATTATGAACATGATTTGTGGGAAATTCAGCAAAAAATGGAATGCCAATCGGAAAACATCATTCCTATGCTAAGCTTCATGCTCACAAAAAAAAAAGAAAAAAAAAAGAACGCATTATTTTAAATGCCTTACTATATGTAACTCTCAAATTTCTTCCGAAAAGGATATAAGAAATAATTGTGTGTGAACGCAACGGGGGAGAAAAAAAACACTAGGAAGCAAGAACAAAAACAGAATCGTCATATTGTTTGAAGCTCACTCGGAAAATGTTCACTCTTTAATACGATACTTTAGCCGAGAAAAAAATCTTGAAATTTTCTCAATTTCAGCTCGAACGTCAATCGATAATAAATTTTTTCAGTTGATTAGAGCAACTGAAAAAAGGGAGGCGTTCGTAGAAAACGCTGACAAAAATATAAGCTGAAACGTAGGGATTTTTCCTAAGTTTTCCAAAAAGAAAGAAAGAAGAAGTTGAAAAAAAAACAAGGTCGGTTCAGAAGCATAAATTATTCTGCTCGAGAAGATGCTAAAATTAATAGTAAAATAAAAAATGTGCGACTATGTTTGGGACGGAAAAAAAAGCAGAAGAACACAAAAAAGAGATGGGGGAGCCACTGGTGAAATAAGCAGAAATGAAGACAAAGTTTTTCATGTAAATTTTTAAGATAAAAAAAAAGGAAGCAGGTAGGCGGAAAACCAATTTTTATCAGCAATTAAAGCGTTATTAAATTTTTTTTCTCGCTGAACCAAATTGTAGCGTTATCAACAAGGAAAATTGTCTCCCTTGGGTGGTGTGAAAAAGTGTTGCAGCTCAATCTATGGTTGATGAACGCAAAATTATAAAAATTATCGCGTAAAATGTTGTTCAATTGCCTGTGAAAGTACATAGAGCGGCTGAGAAATGCAGGAGTGCGGTTGAAAGAGAAGGCGCAAGTGAAGGAGAAGACAAGTGACGATTTTTCGTCTCAATCAAATTTGAATTTGCGACGTTTCGCCGAAATTCTATCCATCTTCTATGCACTTATTTACACTTACTTATTTACAAGTTTCAGTTCGTTTTTTCCCCCTTTTTGCTCTCTTTCTTGAGCTGCAAAAAATTGAAAAACTAATCTTAAAATTATCTGAAACGATGATTAAGCTTTTGAATTGATATGAAGTCGTAGCAACTTTTCAATTTCTTATTTTTTTTCTTTCACAAACTCCTCCTCTTCTTTGAGTATTAAAATAGAAAATAGAGACAAAAAGCTACAAAATATTGTTGACGCTAAAAAAGTTTGCTTCATTCAATGTCTTTGTGGTTGCTCAAAAATTCCACTAAATGTATCGTCACATAAAGGTGCACGTGTTGCTTAAAATTCTCTCGATTATATTTTGCTCGCATTTACATTTTATGTGATTTACGTGATTTACGTGAAGTTGAAGTTTTGTTTTAAATTTAATTGAAAAAAAAAATAGTCGAAGAGATGATGGCAGAAATATTGCCGCTAAACTAAAAAATATTTGACGTGGTTTTACAAATTTTCAGCATTTTTTTTTTCAAAAATCTTAAAAGTGATATAATCAAAAACCCAAGAAAAAAAAACTGTGGTGCAACTGAAATTTATTTCAGCTTTTTCTCCACTTTACGCACAAAGACAAAACTTGAAACGACTAGAAATAGAAGCAGCAAGTTATTTTAAATTCATTCGATTATCAGCGGCTTCCTTCTTCGGAAATGATGGAAATGATATCCGCTATCAATTTGTTCTATGTTTAGAATACTCGAGCAACACATTTTGCACACTTTTTTTTATTTTTAGACACTCACCACGTACTTTTAGAAGCTCTCTTCTTTTCTTTTC
The DNA here is from genome assembly GCA_963572285.1 of Caenorhabditis drosophilae. NCBI lineage: Eukaryota > Metazoa > Nematoda > Chromadorea > Rhabditida > Rhabditidae > Caenorhabditis > Caenorhabditis drosophilae. Next base: position 8,103,815 of record OY751565.1, read on the forward strand.
TTTTTTTTACATGGCTGATTAAGTTTCACATTGCAAAAACACACGTTTCATTAAATCGATTTTAGAAAAAGCGATTAAGAAAATAATTTGATTTTCATTCAGTCAAGAAGTTATACGTAAATTCAAGAAAAACAAATTTTTTTTTTTCCAAACAATAAAAATCTGAAAATTATTATAGAGAAACGTGCTCTTATTATGGTGGGAAGTGCATTTCTTGTTCAAGACAATTTTCTGGTGTCTTGAGAAGAATAAATTAGAGTGTAAAAAATTGAAAAAAAAAACAAAAAACAAAAATATCTATTTTTCACCCATCAAAATTTTAATCTGAGTAATGAAAAAGATATGACAAAAAAGAAAGTATTCGATTTGAAGATACACATCTCATTTATGAATATCTCACAATTTTTGAAAAATAACATTTTTCTTTTGTGAAACCCAAAAGAGATCGGGCGGGGAGGAAAAAAACAAAATGGGGAAAACAAATGATGAATATTTTAATGATTATATAATAATTTGAAAAAAAAATGAAAAAAAGTTGGTCATGAAATTTTCGTTTGCATTTTATTTTTATTCCATTTTTTGAACAGAAAAATCGAGTTTTCTACTTTTAGAAAAATTAAATAGAATTTTATAATTGCGGGTTTTTAGTTCAAAGAAAACGAAAGTAAGGAAAAATCTATGGATTAATTATTATCAAAATAATTATCACGTTACTAAGCTATGAATTATTTAAAACTTCCTTATGATAAAATTACAACTTAGCGTATTTTCTTCTTCGAAACAACATGACTTCAATTGTCAGTGCGATTTAACGAGGAACGAGAAGCTGTTTTAAATTGAAAAAAAGTTAGTTGAAAACCAATTTGTCATTGTCAAAATATTTGTTCGGTGTTGATAAAACGACAAATTATGATTTCAAATTTTTTTCTTCTTCTAAATATGTAAATCAAAGTGAAAACAAAAAAAGTGAAAACAAAAGTGTAAGCATCATACAAAAATAGCTTTGAAAGTGCGTTAATAATGTCGGAAATTGACGACAACACAATTTCAAATTTTCTTTCTGTTCTTCAAGTTTCTTTTTTTCAAAACTTAAAATACGAAAGACAATAAGCGGATACAGAACTTTGAGAATTTGTTCGAAGAATCCGACAAGTCTACAATAATAACAAACACATTTTGTGAGAAAAAATCAAGAAGAGAGAAGACAAAACGAAAAAAAGGGAGGAGTTGCGGCTAGTGGCAAACCAATGACGTGGCACTCATTCACAACACGCTGAGTGGTGTATGATAAAAAAAAATTCGGGTTCATTTTTTCTTCTTCATTTGAAATGAAAATGAAACGAGTAAAAAAAGTCAATGAGGTTGTCAAGAGGGAATTTGAAGGATTCATTTGAAAAAAATGTGATACTTTAACATTTGGATATTTGATCTGTTTTGTGTTTTGATTTAATTAAAAAAAAAAGTGACGAACGAGAATCAGTTTCACCATTGAAAAAAACTTGATTACAAAGGCAGAACTTTTTTTTTAGAACAAATTTTAGTTTGAAAGTGGAGTAAAAAACCATTTCCTTTGATTGAAAAACCAAACCGATGAAAAGCAAGCCACAATGTTTTCAGTTTTCCAGTATTTTTTTCCTAAATGAAAATTGAGAAAAATCCGACTTACACAAATGAGTATAGTGAAGCATGGAAAATAAACAAAAGGAAAAACTTGATAACGAAAAAAAAATGTTTTCTCACCATAATTATACGCTTTATTTTATATTTTTAAGCACATTTTTTTCTGGGAGTAGAATTACTTTCGTAGTTTTTTTTTCAGAAGAAGAAAACGAAGAAGAAGAAAAGCGCGAACAATCGATGCGCATTTTTTTCGAGCAAATTTCAAAACATTCAAACAAATGCTCGTTTCACTTTCAGTGTGTCCGCGTTTTTTTTCTTCAAAAAAACCGCCAAAAAAATGAAAAAGGAAAGAAGAACGTGTGGCAAAGAAATGATATGCCTAGGCGGGTACCTACCGTATACCTTAATATGGCATAAATGCTCTAATCTGAATTTTTTCGAAAATGTTAACACAATTATTTTTAAATAAGAATTGAGACAAAAATTAATGCTTTTTCCTGATCTGCTTTAAATATTTCAACATTCTTTTTTTCCTATTTTTAATGTAATGATAGAGAGGCCGGGGGGGAGGGGGTTTAAAGATTTTTTACTAAAACTTCTTCGAAAAATTGCTGATTCTAATAATAAAAGTGGGAAAAGTAAAGTTTCTCAATGAAAAGACAACATGTTTGTTGTTGATTAGAAGCGATTTTTCATGAGACAATAGAATAAAGGCCAACGCAAACCGGAAACAACTGGAAAAAAAGCTCAATTAGCCCAAAATCACCTTTTTTTTATTGAATACATAACAGTTTTATGATACTTTTTGAAAAAAAAAACTTTTTATAATTGTTTTTACACAACAAAAAACAATTTTGTCAATAAAAAAATAAAGCGATGATTATTTTTTTTCAGTGATTTCATATTTAATAGAGAAAACGTGAAAGATTTGCTCTTCGGTTCAATGATTCTTAGAAATTCCACATGGAAAATTATAAGAAAGAGAGAAAAAGCGAAAAAAAAACTGAATGAAACGAGAGAAAGAAGAGAGAGAGAGAGAGAGAGAGAGAGAGAGGGAGGGGGAGGAAGGAAGGGGGGAATCTAGTTATATCTTGATTAGCAAAATGAACTCTACTACTCTAGATTTTTAAGCCGGAGAAATAAGAAACTTTTCTAAAGTTTCTCTTCCTGCACGTATAAGTGAAGATCAAAAAAAAAGAAAAAAAAACTCAATTACGTGGAACAAGATCTTACCAAATCTTCGATGTCTTCGTTGCTAAAAAATAATGAATTGATGAACTCCATTGTGGTTGTCGTTGATCGATCAAATAAAAATGGCAGAAGTTGAGAGCAGATCAGAAATTTTCCACTTTGCTAGTTTTTATTCTCGATTTGTCTGTAATTTTTGAATTTGGAAAAAAAACTAAGAAAAACAATGAATCAACTAAGCTTTCATCAAAGATTATAAGAAAAATTATACAAAAACGCACAATGAAAATAACAAAAAATATATTTTAAAAAACTGAAAAAAAAAACGTTTTTTTGTGTTTTTTGAATTAAATTCAAAGTCTGAAGAAAGGAATTTCGTTAAAAATATTTATGTATGAGTACTCAACTGTTTTTGTGAATTTCTAAAAACACCGAAATTTCGTAATCCTTTCTGCAGTTCGGTCGATGTTAGAATTTTTTTCGACACCAACAGATAATTTTTTCTGTGAAATTTCGATGAAAAAAAAAAGAAAGAAAAAGAACGAAACGACGACAGAAATGATGAAAAATACAATTTTTTTTTCTTCATTGGAAAACAACGCACACACACACACACACAAAAAACATGAGAAAACGACTTGGATGAGAAAAGAAATGAATAAAAAAAATCAAAAATAATGACATCCAGAAGTCTGCTAGAAAACGTTTAATTTATATTCCACTTTGATCTTATAAAATGCTCTTCTAGAATTTGTTTTTTGCTTCTCGAACTTGGATAATAATATTTGATCTACTTTTTCTTTTTTATATTCATGCAATTAATCCTTCATATCTACGCAGATAAATAAACTAGCAAAAAACACTGGAAATGCTCAATCTTCTTTAATTATTTGGTCGACGAAAAACTTTGCTGAAAAAGTGACAAATTGACAATTTGAAATTTTCAAATAAATCCATCTTAACATTATTTGATCTACGTCATTAATGTTGAAGGAAAAGTTTGATATCTTCGTCATAGGAAACATTAATAGGTAAAAAAGTGGAAAAATTGAAAGACACGTTGGAGTTGAGTGAAAAACATTGTCTGTTTGAGCTAATTTTTTTGTCATTTCAAGATATTTGAAACAAGGAGAAACATTTTTGAGTTGAAATGAACAATTTGCCCACAAAGCTCATCAAACTGTCTTGAAATCTCCTTCTAATTGACATGTTCTAACAATCAGACAGAACATTTTAAACCACTTTTGAAGACAATATGGGTTCATTGTGAACATTTTATGAATAAAGATTTAAAGAGAATTATGAGTTTTATTTTAGAAATTGTTGTTTTCCCGCATAATAAATGACTGTTCGGGTATTCTATTGAAAACCTAATGAAACAAAACAATATTGGCGCATAAATAAAATCGAAAATGAATAAGTTCCAAGAACATTTAGAATATGTACAAATCTTGAAATTTGCTTTGTTCACAGTTCAATTGAGAGAAAAAAAACACTGAAAATGCGAGGGTTTTTGATTTTTTTTTCTCTTTTTGAAATTTCATATCAATTTGATGGGTTAATATTAGGTCTTGGACAATGTCACGGCTTCGTTAATTCAATTTCACTTTTTTTTAGATTCTAAGAGTCGCTTTGAGAGAAAAAACCAAATTTGAGGAGGAGGAAAACGTTTGGGAAAAAAAAGAAGATAAAAATGGATATCGCACAGAATACAAACAACTTGCTTAAATTTGCATTGAATAAACATTTAAATTGTTGCTTTTTGATGAATTAGCTCCAAGTTTATTATTAAAAAAATAAAAATTATTTTATTAGAAAAAGTTTTCCTCTTCAAGCTCAATTCAAAATAGTAGACATTAAACAAATAATATTACTGATAACAATTTTTCATTTAAATTGGCTCAAGAAGTTGAAAAAAAATCGGAAATAAATGAGTAATATTCAAAATATTATTTAAAATTGAATTACCAATATTTTTAACTTATTAAAAAAGCAATTTTATTTAGGTGTTTTGTGAAAAAACAAATTTTTTTGCTACTAAAAATAAATTGGTGACTAATTCTATTAAACAAAAAAGTATATTTTTTAATTATCTGACCAAACTCCGATCTTAAATTAAAGAAGCGGGGGGGGGGGGGTTACAAAAAATAACTCCAGAATAATTTAGTTTTAGTTTGATACTACAAGGGTTTTAGAGTTTCTTTATTATACGTATGTAGTTTCAAAAAAAAAGAGCAAAAAATGAATTAAAAAGAATCCAAGAAGCAAAAAAAAAACACTGAAAGTTTTCAGTGGGGGCGGCTAACATTTTTCGATTCTATTGTTTCAATTTTTATTATTCAATGATTCTGTGTATTTGAAAATTTATCGAACAACAAACTAAAATTAGAATTTTGTTACGTTACTTAGAAATACCACATTAATTGATTTTCTTATCGAGAATTGTTTTGGTTAATTAAACTTGAAAGAAACCAAAATCAAAAAATGACAAAAACAACAAAAAAAAAACACCGAAATGGTAAAATATTATCACTTCCGGTTTCACCAGCTTCTTAAACCCCACCCCTTTCCTTGTTCTTATTTCATCCACTTTCTTTTTTTTTCTTTCTTTTTCGTGTGTGTGTGTGTGTGCTGTTGACTAGGGTAGTTTTACATTTACCCACCAAAACCTTCGAAAAACAAAATTAATGAGGACGGATGGGATTTCAGTTTTTTTTTTTCGGTTGCTGGTTGCCAGATCTTCTTTTCTTACGCTTTTCTGTATACATATTTTTCACCAAAAATAAATACAAATACAAATACATATTAATTTATATATTTTTCTATCGAGTGAGTGAAGAAAAAGTGGAAAAACTGATTGCTAAACGTATACAATTGTAGTAATTAATTCCGTAATTGGCTTTAAAAAATATAAATTGACTTCCGGAATTATATAATTAATTTTTTTTTCCAATCTTACAATAATAAATATTGCAATTGAAACAATAATTGGAGTTTTATAAAACAAAAAATTTCGAGCTAGTTTTTTTTGTGAGCTTCGTGGAAAAGTGATTAACTTTCGATATCGCAGTTTGAAAAACACACAAAATTCATTTTAGAAAAAAAAAACAAATTTTCGAATAAGCCTTGGTTTTGAAACCTACAAGCTCAAAAGATGAATTGGTTTAGAATCTACAGTTAAAATTGAAAACATTCGAAAAAAATAAGGAAAATGAAAAATTGAAACTCATTTTTCACAAAATTGAGCTCACCTATTTCACCGAACTCCTTCTTGAGATTATTTTTAAAAAGAAAATGGAAAAAAGAAAAAATGTTCACAATAATATGATATTCAGTAAAACTCGGTCGAACATAGAAAAAAGCTTTGAGTTTGTCCAAGCTCAAAAAGTAATCAAATCAAAAGCAAGTTTCTTGAAAGTTAACTTTTTAAGGACCAAGATTGCATGAAAAAAAGCGAAAAAAAATTGAGAAAAAATGGTGATGTTCACCATTTCTGTCAAGAATCTCTTAAGATTTCAAAGTTGTCGAAATTTTTACAGCCGAAAACACATTCAAAATGCATTTTTTTTGAAAATAAGTTTTAGAAATTTAAAAAATGACCAGTCTTTGTGTTAATCACTGAGCTTAAAAGCTTCTTTTTTTCAAAACTGAAATTCTCTTGTTCGACAAAGTTTTTAAAAATTCACCAAATTTTTGATTATTGGTGAGCTAAATAATTCAACGTTTTTTTGTCCACTTAAAAAGGTTTAGAAAATTACTGGTTATTAGAAAATTTGTTAACCCAAACTTGAAAAAAAACGGATTATTCATTTCAAAAAAAAAATAATAAAGAAAATCGTGACGTTTCAGAGGATTGATCGTAACGTGTGAATGATTTACCAAATAAATAAATTTAAGCGTGTTCAGCTCAATGTTTTGTTTGAAAAAAATGAAAAATAAAACCAGGACATTATAAATTCAGTAACTGACACTTTGACGTGACAAGCTAACAAAGTTTTCCCTAAAATCACCCGGTTTTATTATTATTATTTTTATTATTCAGTATGAAGTTATCAAATTATCAACAAGGCTTATATTTATGACGTACATTATATGTATTCGTGAGCTATAATTACGCACTATCAATTAAAAAACAATTAATTCTGTTGCTTTAATGTTTTTCTTACCTTTTTCTTATGTTTTCAGGTTTGAACAAGTTCAGAATAACCAATAAACACATAAAAAGATGAACATTTTTGAAAGGCTCACTAGAATACTGAAAAATGCACTTTAAACGTATTCTAATTGTCACATGATTGAAAAATTAAATGCCAATTTGACAAACAATCACTAAAAGTAGAAGAGGGCAACAAAAAACGAAAGAAAAAAAAAGAGAGAGAGAGAGAGAGATCGAAAAGTTTGATGTGATGATTGTTATTCTCAGACTATCGGATTTTTAATTCTGGTCAAATTTTAGCAAACGTTGGCTCAATGAGCACAGAAGAAATTTTGAAAAAGAAAAGGAGGAATGAAAAAAATAGAATTGAAAAGTCAACATTGAAAAAAAAACAAACTATTTTGATATAGAAAAGCTGGAAACTTGAGACCGTAGACGTTTTTCAACGTCAGAAGCGGAATCCGATACACAAATTTTCTGAGAATTATGATTAAGGAAACATTTTTCAAAATAAAGATTATTGTTATTAAAGAGTTATTCATATATTGAACTCCCAATTTCTAAATATTTTATGCAAATGTTTTATTTGTTTATAAAAATAGTTTTTATCATTTTAAGCTTATTAAAAATATTTTTTGAAAAAATAAAAATAGTAGATGAAACTTATTCATATGCAAAAAAATTTTGTAGAGTTCTATATTAGCCACAAATTAGTAATATTATTTTTCCGAGCCATGTGTGTAATACAAACGCCAGATAAGTGGATATAAAAAAATCCTCTCGATTATTTAGGAAAAATATTAAAAAATAAAAATAAAGAATACAATTCTCGAATTGTACTAAAAAATTAAAAAAGACAAAAAAAGATAGGAAATAAGAATATAAAACTATTAAATGTAGTTAAATTCTGAAATTTACAGTTTGTGATTACAGTTTTCAAGCTCTAAGTAATTGGTTATCGTCAGTTAAAGTATTAAAAAAACCGTTTTACTCAAACGTAGATGAAAATGGTAACAAATCAATTTGGTTGGGGTTCTGTGTTCTTGTGGGACAAAAAGCACAAGGACACGTTTTTTTCGAACTCACATCGAGATAAAAACACGACAGACCGCTGTTTCCTCATTTCCCGCCCCTTCTTTTCCGTCCTTCCATCCTTTTTCTCTCCCTCCCTCTCCCTCTCTCTCACCCTTTTTTATTCCTTTTTCCCTTTTTTTTTTCTTTCTGTTATTTCATTTCTTTTCCAATGGAGTTGGTCGGCTTTTTGTACTAAAATATAATTTCATTAATTGACCATGATTATATAAAAATGTGAGAAAGAACAACGTGAAAATTTGAAAAAAAAAAACGGGTGAGGGGGCGCAAACTGTTTCAAAAGCTTCTTCAAATTTTTTTTTATCAAAGATTGATTTTGCTAATTTTAAATTGTGTTGTAATCTAAAAAAATATGATAAATGAAGAATAGACATTTCAGATAAAACAGCTTTACTAGAGTGTGACGAGATCGTTAATTTTACTCTCAATTTGTGTTTTGTTTCTCAAGCTCAACATGACTTTTAGAAGAAAGAAAAAACAAAAAGTTTAATAATAGAAAATGTAGACATACAGGTGCAATCACAATAAATCAACAATGCTGTGTGCCCTTACCCGAGATTTTTTTTTGTGTTTTTTTTGAAAAACAGATATAATAAAACATATTAATTTTTTTCATAAATTCATCGGAAGTTAATAATTGGCATTGTAAAAAAAAAATAATAGAAAAAAAGTGAAGACGAATGAAAAATAACGGAAATAACAATGAAAAGTTTTTATTTCGTTTTTTGATGTTATATATTCTTTTAAAATTAATGAACTTTTCGTTTTTTTTTTTTTTTTTTGAAACACCCAATAAACAAAACATCGAAACATTGAAAAACAAAAAAAAAAACAAAGATTATTCCAAATAAGTTCTTTTTTCCTTTTCAATTTGTGTCAAAGTTCACGCAAACAATTTTTCTTGTAATTGCACAATTTTGAATAGAAAAAATTTATCTTTTCAAGAACTTTTTCCCCTTAAACCAAACGAAACGCGCATTTTTTCTTCAAAGTTTTCAAGATTTCAGTTGTGTTTTTTTTTCAAAATATTTAAAGTTAGAAAAAAAAGAAAACTGTAATTATTTTCTTTTCAATGCTTAAAAGCATTTTTTCGTCACACAGCGTGAAAGTTTGACAAAAAATATGTAAAATCAAAATGTTTCAGTGAAGAACAAAAAACAAAGTTGTAAATTATTAAACAAACGACTCTTTGTTTTATTTATGTATTTTTTTCAACAGAAATCTACATTTTTAATATGTTTATAAATATGTATGTGGAGATGTATTTAGTTACTAACCTTTTGCGAAATGTATAAACCTAATGAAACGTTGAGTTCTGTTAATTTTTGCTAAAATTAGAGCAAAAAATCTCAATTGTATAATGCGTTCGTCGAAGATTTCTCACATCTTTTTCGCAGAACCGCGAAAATTATATACAATTCACATCACATCACGATTTTAAGAGAAATCCGACTGTGAACTCGATACGCATAATTGTAAACATTGAATTAGTGGAAAAAAAAGAAAACAAAAAAAAATAACAATTCATTTCCTTTATTTAAACTCATTTTCAGTCGTAGACTTAAACAAGCAGGAAAAACAAAAAACTAACATCTCATCGATCACAAACTTTTATTGAACTTTTGTGCTCTTTGCGCTGTTTGAAAAATAAACAATAAGAACAGCAAAATGAGAAATGAGAAAACCACTATTGAGAACAAAAAAAGAAACCAATGGAAAATATTTGAAAAATTGAATGAAAGCGGTATACGTATACATAAATAAGCCTTTTTGAACTTTTTTCTTGCAATATAATTCCTATTTATTTCTCTTCCTCCTCCCCCTCCATTTCCTCCTCTTCCTCCTCCTCCTCCTCCCTCTCCATTTCCTCCTCCTCTTTCTCCTCCTTTTTCTCCTCCTCCTCCTTCTCCTCCTCCTCCTCCTCCTCCAGAAAAGTAAAGCAAAGCAAAAAAAAAAGAAAGATGTGGAATAATTGTATATTTCCTACAAATTTTTTTTTCAACTTTTTTCTTATTCTAACAAAAAGTCGAGAAGATATGCGGAAATAAAATGATGGAGATTAAAAAAAAAGACGAAAAGTCTAAGAAAAGGACTGAAATCAAATTTGAACGAAAATTACATAGAATCAACAATCAATTATGTCTGGCAGGTAAGCAGACAAATAAATTTCAGAAAAAAAAATGAAAAATGCTTTCAAATAAAACACTTTCTGAACGCCAACATAAACTCGAAAAAAATTGTTGAAAAAAATTTGATGTCGTTGTCGAAATCTTTTTTCATTTCTTTTTGAAAAAAATAGAAAATAAGTTGATTGGCATCGTCAAAGAACATATTTGAGTCGGGAGAAGTAAAAGAAAGACAAATATCTCTTCCATTTTTAATAAAAATAAAAATTGAAGAAAATATGAAAGGAGAGGGTGAGAAGCAAAACTCAATGTTTCCAAGTTTTAAAAACCAAAGTGAAAATAATGACGAAAAATTTTTTTTTTTCCTTGAACCAATAAAGTATGAATAATGAACGAAGACCAATTTCAATATTTCTTATTTCTAGTTTTTAATCCCACACCCCCCTCCTTGAAAAGATATTAAAAACTAATTGTTTTTTTTTTACGTGAAAATTGATGACAATTTGTTTAGTTTGGATAAAGTGCACTCAATTGCTTACATTTATAAAAAAAAAAGACCACTGAGTGGTAATGATGGTGGTGGACTGTTTTGAAACTTGGTTTTAATAAAGCGTCATCATTATCGTCAGGATTGTCATAAACATTCATTGAATACTTTTAGAGAACAAATTCGTAAAGTTCAAGTTATTAAATGCGTAATTAAAGAAAATGCAAAAACTGAAATACTCATCCAAGATTAATTGAAATCTATTTGTGTATTGAATTAATAAATGGACAAGCAGATTAAATATATACAATTCTTTTTATTAATAATAATAATAATAATGGAGCTGCTCATTCGTATTTTAAATCCTTGCTTATAACTGAATAATGAAGAAATATAAAACTAGAATTTATTAAAATTCAATATTCAATTCAAACTACATAGAAATGGAAAAATATTTACAGATTGAGAAAAAAAAAACAATTTTTTTTTCAATTTTATTGAGTAAAATTGATTGATTTGATTCTTGCGACAAAATTAAATTAAATTAATGACGGACAGCTTAAGGGGAAAAAAAGTTGGAAAATCTCAGCTCTTAAACTTTTTAAATCGCGACAAAAATGAAAATAAATGAATAATAATAAAAATAGACGTATAACATACATAATACAATTCTGAAAAAATGATTTATTTTCTCTAATCGAGAAAAAAAGAAGAGGCATCCCCTCTTTGTTGTCAACGATTCAGAAAATTGGTATGGGGAAGAAGAACAAAAATATATCTTTCTAGATAATTGAGTAGTACAGCAAAAATATTGAGCAATTGCTTCACTACTCAAACAAACTTGAAATTTGGAAAAAAAACTAACAAAATTCATATGATATCAGATTTATACCTTGAAAATAATTAATTATTCAGCGTTTTTCAGATTTTTGATAGGATCATCTGAACTAAAAACAATTAGCTTCTTCATTCCTGGCACACTTATCTCAATGTGGTAAACGTTGTTTTAGATTTTTTCCAGAGTTAATATAAAATATTTATCAGCACTCTAAAGTTAAATACACAAATTCAGATTTTTTTTAAGAACACAGAAAACTACAAGCTTGAATTGAAGCCTCTTCATTTAGTTTTCAGAAAAAAATAAAAAATAAGATATACTAAAATACATCGGTACATGCATACATCATTGAGTTTATAGTTTAATAAGAGTGGGAATTTATTTATTCCGTTAGTGAGTAAGCATCAAGTTGAGAACCTATTTTAGATATTTCATTCAAAATTCATACTTTTCTTTTCCATCAGAGCAACAATATTCATCGAATTATATTTTGGAAATTAAAATTTATTATTTTTTAGTCAAAATCTGCGAAAAGGAAAATTGTTTTGGGAATATTCAATATTTAAAAAAAAGCAAAAAAGCTGAAAAAAATAAATAACTGTTTGATCGTCACGAGAAATAAGAAATGACATTACTGAAGATTAAAAAAAAATGGTACAAAGGACAGTTGACACCTAAACTATTATAATCCAACTAGTTCAATTAGGTCAACTAAACAACTTTTTTAATTTTTTTTTATTATTATTGAATTTTTGAAAACATTTTTTTAATAAACAAAACCCAACTATTTATTTCCTTTCATTGAAAAATTAAAAAATTGAAAAAACTTTGCCAGTTAAACTGAAACAAAATATAACTAAAAATCGTTTTTCTTTTGTTATTATGAAAAAAAATTAGAAAAAGTTTAAAAAAGAGAAGCTTTTTAATAAAATACGTATGTTTCTCTAAATGAAAAATTTCAAAAGTTCTAAAAATAAAAAATAAAAAAGTGAAATTATGAAAAAATGTTACGACTATCCAATTATTTTTTGAGCTCTCGAATGAATGGTGACAAAAAGATTTGCTTCAGACTCTCGATTGATAATTGTAACATTGACTAATTGAGCTGTTAATGAATACGCGTTCTCCACAAATGTGATTTTTCTCTTCACCGAACTCAATTTTCGGAGCATCGATTTGCTTAAATCGTTTTTCACCGATCGATAATATTTCAACCTTTTGTCGGTGTACTCTGAAGCCAGTCGAAAACGAACTAAAAATTTGTACGATTTTCATAATGCTTTTCGATTAAAATCTGAGCCACAAACCATGGGGCTCCATTTTAAACTCTTCCGCGTGAGCATCAACTAACGGTTTGTAAGCTTCCCGATTTTTTAGATTGCAAGGAAGCTCTAAAAGTAGTTTCAAATGACGTTTAATATGCTCTCAACATTGATTCCAACCTGATTCACATTCATAAGCTTCGAGTGCGTTGTGCTCCAACTCTTCAAATCCATCATTTTTGGCTTTTGGGATTAGAAACACAATTAAATCAATAATATGTTTTAGATGCTCTGTAGCGCTTTCCATGAATTCAATAACTTCAGTCAGCGGATCGACATGTTTCAATTCTAATTTTTGTGAATTTTCTCGCCGACTTTTCGTATAAACAGCGAATTTGGTTTCAAGCTCTAGAAAATGTGATTAAATCAGAAAAAAGTTTTTGAATTTATTTTTTACCAATTAATTTTTGCTCCGTGAGAACTGTATAAGTTTTTTCGAGTGTCAAAAAATTCATATTTTGAATAATTTCATCTATAATTGCACTTTTAATATCTTCTTCTTGTTTTGTCTCATCAATTTTTTTTTCATTTAATTCTTTTGCGTCTTCAATTAGTTGCTCGAAATTCTCCATTTCCAAATTCTCCTCATTATTCCTCTTTTTATTTTTCTTATTTGCTTTTGTCTTCGCTTTTTTCTTTTTCTGTTTCTCATGGTCTTTGACAGTTTCGGTGATTTCCACTTCAGCTTCACCATTCAAACTATTCGAGTCAGTCTCATTCAGCTGTTCGGTGTTTTGCACGATGTTTGAATTTTCATTTTGGACCAGAATACTGTGCAAATATTTTTGTTTGCTTGTTAAAGTTCTGAAAAAATCAATAAAAGAAAGAAAACATTTTTTTTCACAAACTCAAAGTTGAAGCTATCAACTTTATTTCCTTTAGTGACCGTGTGCCATTCATCTAATTTTTGAAGTTTTTTTTTATTTTCATTTTCAACTTTTTCAGTTTTACAAACTTGAGAGCTTCTGAAATTTTTTTATTTAAATAACGTGCTTAAAATCTTAAAAAAAAACTGATACTGTGATTCAATTGGAGAAGGCTTTTCAATTTTTTTTTCAGTTATTTGATTATTGTCAATATTAGGCATTTCCTTCATTTTAACAGGTCTGAAAATCATTTTTTTTCCGAGAAAAACGTGCTATCTTTTAAATGGTTTTTTAATCATGTTTTTTTCTTATCAAATTAAAAATAATTAATAATTGATTTTCACCTTGAACTTGATATTTTGGAAACTGATAACGTCTTCTCTTTTGTGTTTTTTAATGAACAAGCTTCAGCATAATTCATTGGTTTTTTTTCTTTACCCAAGATTGGAGTTTCCCTGTAAACTTTATTTATTGCCTTCAAATTTTTCTTCATTTTTAAAATAAAAAAAAAAAAGAAAAAAAAAGCGACCTCTTTTTTTTTGTCATTGCGATCTCGACATTGAAGACGATGTCTTTTTCTCTTTTTCTCTCTTACTCTTATTTCGTCACACTTACTGATTTTTTCTTCATTATTTCTTTTCTTTTCTCGCTCTATTTTTTTTGTGTGAGAAAAAATTTTTTTACCGACTATCTTGATGTTCTCCTTCTTTGTCGATCATTGATTTTTCATCAATTGTTTCATGTTCCGTATTGATTGTGGTTGAAGATCTTGAAAAAAAAATGATTTGAAAAACGAGTACTAAAATTTCGAAAAAAAATTGAAAGAAAAAATTGAAAAAAACTGCTACTTTGGTTTCGAGTTTTTTGGTTGTGTAACTCCTTGAGTTGATGTTGAAGGAATGCTTTCCTCGGGTGTTGCTTCTACATCACATTGCTCGTCGGCACTTTCCTGTAAAGCTCATTTTGAATCACGTATTAGATATTCACGTGTTGAAAATGTCTTACATTCCTATTTTTATTTGTGTTCTCCAAAGTGTTCTGAATTGGACTTTCGACGACAGGTCCTGCCTGAAAATGAATAAATTTTTTCGCGGTTTTCTTTTTAATTTAATAAATCATTAAAATTTTATTTACCGTTTCATGTTGAGGGTTTTGAACGCTGCTCTCTACTAATGGTGTAAAGTATGTCACTCCTCTTTCTTGTTGCTGAAAAATAAACGAATTATTTTTCTGAAATAATAACTGTAAATTGCTTACCGCCATATAAGGACCGTTTGCGTTTCTACCATATTGAATATGGTTTGGAGGTTGCTGAAGATTGGATGAATATAAAACATTTTCATCGGGTGGATAAAGCGGCGGTGGTGGAAGTGGCAGTTGTTGATTACTTGACGATCCTCTATTATCATATCCATGTTGATTGTGATGATTGTCACCACCTTGACGCGGATATCGTTGACGATAGCGGAATTTTCGTTGATTTCTGCCAACATTATTTTGATCTGCAGGGTTTTCGATTGGCACCACAGACACGTTCTCATCCACGACTGGTAATGATGGCTGCGATGGTAGTGGCGGAGCACCATTAGCTGGCTGAATTATAGGATGAAATGGCGTGTTTAGTTCCATTGGTTCAGAAACCATATTGGCGTTTTGTTGGTGAGAAATATTTGGAGGTGGAACAGGTTGCGGCTGTAAAGGATTTGGTGGCGGATAGTTTGGAGCAATGACAGGATTTGGTTGCAATTGTTGAAGTTGTGAAAAGCAATTCGAGCAACTAATTGGTGGATAGATTGGCGTTGTTTGATATTGACATGGTTGGTTTATTATAATTGCCGAGATCGGCTCTTTTTGGTTTGACAACAGAGCAATATAATGCTTTTGAGGAATGGTGACAAAATTTTGAGATGCGTCAATTTGAAATGGTGGTGGATATTGTGTGAAGGATGGGATTGGCTGTGAAGGAGTTGGATAATAATTTTGTTGCATTGGATTCGAAGCTTCTGGATACAAGGGTACGTGCTGCTGATTAATTGAATATTGACTGTTCATTACGTTTTCTGTTAATTGATCTGAAATCTTCTGAGATGGACTTTATTTATAAATAAATGTTAAGCTTTAACTTAAAACCGAGCTTAGAAAAAAAAAAGAAGAAAAAATGTGATACTATGTAATCACCATTATAAAAAATTATATTGCAATTCTTATTTGAACTGACACAAAAATGAAAACTATCAAACATTGTAGACAATGGTATGAAGATCTAAAATGCGAAAAAGAAAAAAAGTGGGCGTGACTTCAATTAAAAAAAATTTGGCGCAAAACAAGTTTGAAGGCAAATGAGAGAGATAGATTTTTTTTGGGATAATTTGTTTCCAATATTTGTATCGACGACACAAAGAAATTGAAAAAAAAAAAAAGAAATGATTAATCAAATGATTTTAACCGTTTTTATATGTCTATGTTAAATAAAAATCTTATTCAGTTGGGTTTTTGGAAAAGTTATGACCACCCACCTTGTCAAAGCTGTTTCTTTAAATGTCATCTTTAACCAATTTTTTTGTTGATAAAGCTTTGAAAATATTAGATAAAAAATTGCAAAGTGAATAAAATATAACTGTCTCATCATCATTCATTATTACGGTGATATTTTGCGTTTAAAAACTCGAAAAAAAGGGATTTGTTTCAACATTAAAACCAATATTTCACTGAAAAACATGTTGACGTTAACTTGTAGAATATTTTAGAGCGAAACCATGTTGAAATATCATATTTGAAGTTTTCAAAATGTGATGATAAAACAGTCGTTCATCAATTCCACTTTTTCTCTTTTCATCTTTGTCAATTGATGTCAAGGTATAAAATAAGATACGGCGACGAAATAATAAAGATAGAAAATTGGTGATGATCGTTCTAAAAATTATCACGCAGTTACGTTTTTTTTTCTTTCTTTTTTTTGCACTCTTATATGTATTTGCAAACTGAAAATATGACCATTGATTACGATTTTTTCCGAGTGAGAAATCGAACGAAAGTTCGAGATACAAACTTATCAATTGGATGACATTTTCTCGCGTATTTCCATTCATGAACAGGAAATAAAAATAATTTTTTTGAATACTTTTTTTTAATAAACACGATTGGTGTGAACAATTTTGAAATTAAAACCAGAAACCAAAAAATTAATTTTAAATCTCTCAAGACTCATCAAGAAATTCTTTAAAATCTTCAATTCAGTTCCGAATTTTTTACAATATTTTTTTCTGAAATATTTCAACATTTTTTTTCAATTTCTTTAAGCTCTGAGCTTTGAGGCAGACATGAAAATTATAAAATGTTCAACGATTAACCTAAAATGCTTTTTCAGATTTTTTTCCCTGATTATTTTATGAACGAAAGCTGAAAATTTCTCGCTTCGAAAAAATTAAACAAACGTCAAAGTAGAATGCTGGACCGAAATTTTTTTTTCACATTTTTGTGTGTAAATATTTTACAAAATCTGGACCTTGTCTTACTTCGCGTTGAAGAATTTTCTGATAAAATTTTAAAAAATGAAAGCTGATCGGACATCTTGGTCTTCAGACCCAATTTAAATCATTCGAATGTTTAAAATTGATTAAGAAGACCAAAATGTCGACAAGCTAAGAAATATAGATATGTTCTATTTTTCGATTTAGAACATGTAGGTGAATGATAAATGAAACAAATGTAGTATTAGAAATGTTTGTATGATAGAAATTCAACAAATAAGGGCCCATTTATATAGCATTCAAAAGTGGGCGGGGATTAACAAAAATCGTTAAAGTGTGATAATTCATCAATTTATTGAATAAAACACCCAGAAAAAAATAGGAATTGATTCAGGCATTTATAAATAAGTGTTAAACTAAAAATCTAAGCTTTTCACAATCTTAACCATTTATAAAGTTTAAGATCACAGATAAATTATGGAAAAAAATCTAATAAATTTTTTAAATTTTCTTGTATACGATAGCTTTTTTAAAAAAAAAAGATAATTTAAAACTATTCAAAAAACGATTTTTTTCCAACTTTGAACTTCAAGGATAAAAATGTTTTTCTTTTAGTTTGAACTTCTGCCTGATAAAAATTTGATAAATTAGCTGGTGCTAAAAATGTTTGCTAAAACAAAATTCATAGACAATCAATAAAGTTTCAAATTTCAATGTCTGGTTTTGTTAATCTTAAAAACCCCAAATTGCTCATTTTGGTGTCGAATATACATACATGTCTGATGATTAAGCTGAAAATTGAATATGATAAAATGAAATCACGTGCTTCTTTTTACGTTTTTAATCAAGCAAAACATAAAACAAAACAGAATTGTCGGTATACTAAACTTCAGACTTTTAAGCTTCTGAAAACTGGGGTTTTCAATTTATTATAGCCAGTTTTAATAACCAAGGGAAAACAAGGTTTTCACACTTTGTTCAAACAAAAGTTGATGTGATGTAACCGAGCAAACTTGAAAAAAAGAAAAGCTTTTGCAAAAAGAATCTTTAACAAAGGTTTATTTCTGGTCTGATTAGTTAATACAAATTATTTTTTGGCGAGTTTCGTTTTATTTCGATTTTTTAGTTAACAAATCCCCAGTAGGTCGTATTTGTATGCATCTTTCAAAACTTTTGAAAAATATACCTTATTTTTACCTGCGCCGGCTATTTTATTTGCACCGGATTTGAAAACAATTAGCTCTGTTTAATGAAGCTCAAAAGTTACCATACAATTTTTTTTTCATTTTTCGAGGAAAAAGCAAATTTTGTCACCCGTTTTTTCGATAAAAACTTTTTCCGTTCTGTTAAGCTCTAGACGCTGATCATGAATAAGTATAAAAGGAAATCAAATCATTCAGCAGCGTTGTGGTTGCAAAAAAATTTAACTTTTTCACAAAATTGACCGAAATACACGTGAAATACAGTGTTTAAAATGCTTTTCAACAGTTTAGTCGCTAAACGATTGGTTTTTATAAGCGTGGATCGATAGTTCGGCTCCCTTCTTGCGCTTCTTTATAATTTATTTTTTTCACGGAATTTTGTTCTTTTTACGATTTGTATCATCTCTAAGTTTTGAAAAAATCAATATTTTCAGTTGTTTTGAAAGCATACAATTGCAGACAATGTATGAAATAATTTCCGCAAATTTTGTGAATTTATTTGATATTTATATTTATTTAAATTGCTAATAGAAAATTACCTTTATGAAAAATTGAAAGGGAAAATTGAAGTTGTAAAAAAAATACTTTGATTTTTGCAATAAAGATATATCTTCAAATTTCAATCCTATCGGACTTCTTTGAAGGGGGAATATGTTCTCCATGAAGTAGTGCATAGAAAACACAAAAATTTACACACTCACACACAGACAGTCCCCCAGACAAGTGACTCATTCATCATGTGCCCCCAAAAAATGTCTTTTCCATTCAAAAAAAAAAAAACAGAAAAAGGGAAATAGTGACGTTGCCTGTGCAAACGGAGAAACAACAAGTAAGCGTCTTTTTGGTTGGATTAGGAAACAATTTCGCGCCTTTTTTTGAAAAAATAAAAACAAGTTTGAAACACAACGTTTTTTGGTAAAGTTTTATACTTTATTAAAAGCATTCTTTAACTGTCATGAAATATTCATTTAAATGCAAAATTGAATTTTAAGTTTTAATGATTTTCAACAGAAGCTTTAAATTTTTGAAATAAACTGACGATAACCCACGTGTTCAACACTTTTGAGTTACAAAATTTGAAAAATAAAAGAAACAAAAATTGAAAAGTTCGGTGAGATGAAAGGTATTAAATTGAAAAGGTTCTAATTTTGAATAGTGAATAGAAAAAATCAAAGAGATTGATCCGACAAAAAAATTTGAAAATTGAAACGTGATCAAGGTTATTTTCAAGTTACGTCATTTTTTTCAAAAGTTCAGCTTCAACAATCGAGAATTGTCGAGAAAATGAGGAATCAATGGCGTTAACCTGTAATTACTTTTCGTTTATTTCTTTCTCATTCTTCGATTAATTTTTCAAAAAACGCTCGTCTAAATAAACGAATAATTTAGAATATTTGAATTGAACTACTTTCTGGTAAAAATAAATAAAATCAGCGATAATAATAAAAATATTTTTGAAGTTAAAAACCAACAAAAACAACTTCAAAAGCAAAAAAAGTGTCTATTATCCGGCAACTTTTAAGACATTTTTTCTCGAGTTGTGTAAGGAAGGGGGAGTTTCTGGAAATTCAATAAAACAAGCTATACATAACCTAACAAAGTTTAAATTTATATTAAATATTTCTTTTATTTTTCAAGATAAAATCTTTTAAATTTGTCTTGGAGTAAAAACAACTTTCCATGTCGTATCTCCTCCTCTCACTTTTTAGGTAAAGAAAAGGAGCATAACAGCACAACACTTGAAAAAGTGAAAATTAACAAAAAAAAAAAAGAAAATTTTTGTTTTTTTTGTGATGAAAATGGTTGACATTTCATTTTTCTAATTGCGCGTTATTGTTTCGATTTTTCAACGGTCATGTGCCGATGAATAGAAAGGGTTTTTATTATTACGTATTTCACTCGACATTTTCGAGAAAGTTCAAGGAAAAAACGCGTCTATGTAAAAACAAGAAAAGCATATAGTAGTTTGATTCCTTTTTTAGGAATCAAACATTAATGGCGTAAAGCCTGTCTCAATCAAAAAGCACAATGCGTATTTTCAATAAACCGAAATGGAAAAACATGTTTTAAATTATTTTTAATCTCGTCGATATGCTTTTCATTAATCAATTTTTTCTTCTGACATCTCACGGTATGCTTGCTGGCTCAATGATCAACTTATTGATCCTTTTGACTCATTAAAAGTTTGAAAAAATCAGTGCGGAATAGACGTTTTTTGAAAATTTCTCTCATCCTCTTTAAAAAAACGTGCAATTCTGTGCTTTTTCTCCAAAACGAAAAGAGTTTGGAAAAGGAAGAGAAGAAGGCACCTCAAGCTTTTTTTTTTGTTCTATTTCGTCATTTTTTATCCAACCAAAGTTTGTTTGTTTAGCGTATGACACGCCCACTTTACGGTTGACCAATGACAGTCCTGATGACTAATCAGTTTTAGTGTAATAATTCCGCCCATGAAATGAAACAACAAAATTATGTCATTTCATTTCATTTTCATTCCTGAAGGAAGGTGCAATCGTCTCCTTCCGCTTTTCCTCGCTCAGCAGCGAACTATTTTTTCAAAGCTCGACAATTATTTTTTATTAATTTAAAACATTTTTGTTTGGTTGTAAAACTATTTTATAACAATTAGAAAAGAATATTAAATGATATGTTTTTGAAATTTTCGTTCGCTAGCTGATTTTCTTCCAATGTTTCTCTCTGATTATGCGCTATTTTGGTGATTGAGTAGTAAGGTGAAGTGTGTATTTCTATAGACTGTGGGGAAGTGAGAGAAACCAGAAATGACATTTTAGCTTCTTTACGAATGTTGGTAAAAGTTACATTCTTATATGTAGACGGAAGAGAGTCGACACGGTTCTTCCTCCTTTTTTTCTACTATTAAAAATACTTTCTTTATTTAAAACTTGAAATTTCGTTATTGTTATTTCTTATTTTCAGAAAAAACTTCGAAATGCCAAGAATCAAAAAAATGCAATCTGGAAATAGAAAAAACTTCAACGGATCATCTGTTCATCCTCCGTATTCCCGTCATTTTTTTCCATCGGCTCATGGTCGCCAAGAGCCATTCGAAAATTGTTCAGCGGCTACCAATGGCAATTGTTTGGGTCACTCAACAGGTTCTCACATCTACTATGGTAACGTTTATCAACACAACTATTATGCGCCTGCGGAAGAAAATCGACAAGTGAAGGAAGAATGGAAGGCGCCAACAGCTGCTCTCCAGGATCAACATCCAACGGGTTACAATACTCAACCCACTCAAGAAGCCTACAACGAGTCAAACATGGGAAATGGGTGTGCTGGAAATAATACAACGCAAATGATTTATCCGGTAGGCTACTACTTTTTTCTTAAAAAAACCTTTTTTTTTTGAATGTATGTAACGTTTGTGAGGCAAAAGGTTTTGGGCGGCATTGCAAAAAGAGCTTAACTATTTAAGCCCCGCACTGTGAGCTAAAAAACTAAAAACTGTAAAATCGAATTGCACGGCGTGTTGAATAAGAATTTTATACGAACAAAAGATTCACCACTTATTTCGGTGGGGAAAAAGTATGCGAGAGGCGAGAACTCAATCTGCGTGCGCAAGTTGAAATGGTTGGCGAATTCTTCGAAATATTTTTTTGGTTCCCTACAAAAACGTAAGTTATAAAATATTCCCAATGATCAGCAAATACGGTGGGAATTTCGGAGCCTCAAATTGAAATTAACGAAATGTCAGGAAAAAAGAATTCTAGTTCCTGGCCGCGTTTTTTAGGGAAAAACCCTTGTTTAAAAACTAGGTTAAACAAAAACTTGTAAGTGGAGTAGCTTGCTTCTAATTGAGTTCAAAAATCAGAAACAAAAATGCAAGCAAAGATTTTTATTGTATATTCAAAAAAATCAGTTGGAAAGAAAATATTGTATAGAGCACAACCGCAACGCATGGTTGTGCGTCGCGGCTCAAACTTATTTCGAAATTCGCTTCATTTTTTTCTTTGGATAAAGCTTGGAAATACGTGACTAATGCGCGGGTTAAGAAGAATTTCTGATAAATGGAATTTTGTTCAATTTTTAGTATGAAAGAAACGGGACCACGTTTTACGCTGCGATGATTCCAAACAGTGGCTCACAAGGCTATAATCATTTCCCCAACTCGGCGTATGATAACATTGGAATGCATCTCGAAGCTCAACCGGCAACAACTGAAATGCCTGCGGTAAAAATAAAAACCAACTAAATGTATATTTTTGGATCAATTCCAGAACAATCCAAATGAGGCGGTTCCACAAGACGTTAAACATTGTCTTACTTTTTCCAACCAAATCAACCAAGTTTCGCCAGCATATTCAACGATGGCTCATGAGATCAAATCAGAAAACGAAGATGTTCACTCGTTATTTTCAGCAAAGGCTCATCAAACGGCCTATGTTAGAGAAACTAAACAAGCTTCACAAATGGATTCAGTGAAGAGTTTTCCGAAGACTTCTGATGAACAAAAACAGAAAAATTCATCACCATCTTCCGTGGAGACCTCTCAGAAGTCTTCTGGAAAAAAGGTTGAACAAGCTTCACCGCCATCTTCATCGGTGATTTCTCAAAAAACTTCTGAAGAACAAAAAACAAAAGATTCACCACGATCTTCATCGGAGCTTCTCCAGAATAGTTTCGGAAAACAAGAAGAGAAACATTTACCATCCTCTTTAGTGGAGACTTCTCAGAAGTCTTCTGGAAAAAAAGTTGAACAAGTTTCATCTTCATCGGTGATTTCCCAAAAAACTTCTGAAGAACAAAAAACCAAAGATTCACCACCATCTTCATTAGAGCTTTCCCAGAATACTTCTGGAAAAGAAACTGCGCAAGCTTCACCCCAACCTTCCGTGGAGACTCCTCAAAAGGTTTCTGGAGAAGAAGTTCATCAAGGATCACCACCATCTGATCCACCAGCATCTGCAATGACTAATCGTTTTAAAAATTGGAAAAAGCGCATTCCAAAATCTCATTGGAAGTAAAGAATGAATTATTGTTAAGCAATTCAAACAATCATTTATTTTCAGACCATTGTTCCCTGAAGTTAGCTTCATAAATTTTGAAAAAAGACCGAGCTCCCCATCTTCACTAAAGCCCCCGAATCCATCGGAGACCAAAAAGTGATCAGATTTTCTTTATAGAATGAAAAAGTATTTATTTTTTCAGATTCTTCTCAATGAGAGAGACCGAGCCAGTGTCAGACATTAATCGTAAATCGTCAGTGGTTTCGGGAGGAAACGTTGAAAAATCTCAAAAGGTTTCTGAAAAAAATAAGGCGGCAGAAAACAAGTTTTTTCCAGCGTAAGTTGAACATTCAGTTACTTCATATTTATTAATCACGATTTTTTTCAGATCCTTCAGAACGTTAGGTCTTGAGAATGGAGTTGACTATTTGGATTCATCGGATAGCGATGACGGCAGTGAAGATGAAAGTTCAAATAAAGAAACGAAACGTTTGATTAAGAAAAGAAGCAAAAAAACTGCCAAAAAAAGGAAAAATAAACAAATGAAAACTCAAAAAAGAAGTTTGAGTTTTGAAGACATTGACAAAGTTTTGGAAGAATTTAAGAATAATGAAGGAACACTTGAAAACGACAATCATGTTGAAAATGGCGAAAGAGCTGAAATTGTCGAAAAAGCTAAAAATGACGAAAGAGTTGAAACTGTCGAAAAAGCTGAAGTTGTCGAAAAAGCTGAAAATGACGAAAGAGCTGAAAATGGTGAAGCCGCTGAAATCAAGAAAAATGCTGAATGTAATGAAGACGCAGAAATTAAGGAAAAAGCGGAAAACGATAAGAAAGTTGAAAATGAGGAAAAAGCTGGAAACAACGAGAAAGTTGAAAATGAGGAAAAAGCTGAAAACGACGAGAACGTTGAAAATGAGGAAAAAGCTGAAAACGACGAGAACGTTGAAAATGAGGAAAAAGCTGAAAACGATGAAAACGTTGAAAATCGTCAAATTGAGATGGAACAAGAAAAAGCAAATGTAAATCAAAACAAGTCCACAGCTGAAGATGCAGTCTCGAAGTTTTTTTTGAATATCGACAGGAAGAAATACAATGAAACGTATTTCGAAGGTAAAAAAAAACGAAAAAAAAACGAAAAAAGTTATTTAATTTTCAGAATTCGATGCGAAATGGTTAGAAATTAACTTGAACTTCAACTACTTTGTGAAAGAAAAACACCGCCAAGGAACATCTTCCAAACTTTCACCATCTTCCCCCGATTCACTTTCATATTTGCTTAAAAATATAACGAAGAAATTTGTTGAAACTCATAAAGTAATTAACGTGCTTGCTTTTCTTAATAAGGAAAAAGCTAAAAAATCGCCAAATTATAAGGAAATGGAAGAAGACTGCATCAACTACTTTTTTACACGCAAAGGTATTTTTCATTTATTCGCCGGCTAAGAACTGAAAAGGAAGATGTCTGCTCTATTGTAACGTGTAAAAAACTACTTAAAAATGTTGCTTTCCCCGTAAAGAAGTTAACTTAAATAAACTTTAATTAAAATAACTTGAGCATTAATAGAACACATAGTTTTTTTTTTTAAATTTTAAATAGTTTTTATGTATCTTTTAGGTTCGAAAAAACATTCCAAACATGATTATGACGATCTTCTGAACACTTACGAAAAAGAATGCAGCATGAGTAAGGGATGTGAGTTTAAATAAAACTAAAAACCATTTTTTTATTAACCGAATTCAGTAAAGCTACAGTTGGCATGGACATTTTTGACCGATCTAATTCATATTTCAAAATTCGAAAACCGTCTTTCGATTTATCGAAAATTCCAAAAATTCTACAAAGATATTCATTTTATGGAAATGATTTACGCCCTTTTAATCAACGAGTTCGACGTTTTAAAGGATTGCTCATGGAAATTCGAAGATTGTCTCGATCAAGTTTTTCAGTATGTTTATAAGAGCCATGGAAACTATCAAATTGATTAGATTGTTTTTAATTTCTTTGAGTAACATTTTGTTGCCTTTTTTACCGCACCAACGATTCCATTATTTCACCGGTTTTGACTTCTGCCCAGTTTCACTTGAATTTATTTTCAGAAATTTCTAAATCTCAATATTGCAAATTTATTGAAAACGCTTATTAATTGTTGTGAATTTGAACATTTTTGCACAATAAAATGTTTATAAAGTTCAACGTATCATAATTAATTTGTTGGATTTCTGTCTGAAAATAAAGGAAAGAATTTATTTAGGAAAAAAGATTAAACATTTCATATTATATTTATATTTGTTTTTAAGCGTTTCTTTCATTGGCAAAAGCATCTTCTTTATGTCCAACCATGCTGGAATTTGGAGGAATCAGATGAAAACTTGAATTAATTAACTTACAAATCTTGAAGGAACAATCGTTGGTTAACTTTCTTCGTTTCCAACGTTGCAATTTCATCTGGCGAAAGTTGGAAATCGAAAAGCTGCAAAATTAGGAGTGAAAACGTACAAACAATGAAAAAGCTGACTTGAAAGTTTTCTTTAATGCGGCTTTCGTTGACGGATTTTGGAATAACCGCAATTCCACGATCGATCACATATCTTAACAACACTTGCGCCGCTGTTTTATTGTGCTTCTTGGCAATTGCTAGAACGTTGGCGTCCTGAAGTTCAGATGGAGCCGGTGTCCAATCAGGCTTGAACCCGTTGGGTAAGACGAAATTCACGCGTCCCGGGCTTCCGAGAGACGAATACGACGTCACCACAATTTGATTTTTTTCGCAAAAATCAACGTGCTCGTGTTGTGGGAAATAAAGGTGAAGCTCAACTTGCGAGTTGTGGATTGGTGTGTGACCAAGGCTCAATGCTCGGGCGATTTGCTGAACATTCCAGTTGCTGACACCGATGGCTTTAGCTAGTCCGATTTTGTAAACGTGATCGAAACCGGTCCAGATTTCTTCAACAGTGATGTCCAGTTTTTCCGTCATATCATCCTGAAAATTGTTAGTTTGAGCTTCACAGTGAAATAAATTTAACAAACATTGAAAGCAGTTGGCATATGAGCTAAATACAAATCGACGTAATCTAATTTAAGCCTTTTCAATGATCCACGAAGTGCGTTTTCAATATTTTCGGGTGCTAACTCATGAGTCCAAGCCTAAAGAATCAATTATTGGTTTAACTAACTGAAAAAACAAAAAAAAATACCTTGGTTGTGATAAATAATTCTTCTCTCTTCACAACACCTTCTTTAATAACCTCTTGAATTGCTTCTCCAATTGCCTCTTCATTCAGATAAACCGCAGCTGTGTCGATCAATCGATAACCATTCTTAATTGCAGTTATAACAGCACCTTTCACCTCTGCCGATGAGGACTGCCAAGTTCCAAGACCAACGATTGGCATTTGAACTCCATTTGAAAGCTTGATTGTTGGACCGCCGACAGACATTCTAAAACGTTTTTAGTTTAATTTTTGCTTCAGCGTATGCTGCATAAAAATGCGAAGAAAAATGGGGAAAAAACCAAAATTTAATAGAGAAATTATATTTTAAAAGTTTAAAACCAATTCATGCGCCACCCAATAAGAAAAACCAATAAACCTCAACTTTATTTACCGAAAACATTATTTTGAAAAATGGGTTGGAGAGAAAGAATAGAAATAAAAAACCGCAGTCTTTAAATTTTTGATTTTTAAGCGGTCGTTTATCGGTTTTTCATCATTTTTGATTACCGAAAAATTTCATTTAAAAACCAATAAAATGATGACAAAAAATGTGACTTCAACTGATTTCGTGATAATAAACCACTTATCTGGAAAATCAATTCTTTCAATGAAATGAAACGATAGTAAAATGGTTTTGAAAAACAATAAAATTTCCTTGGAATTTTTTTTAAATTCATTTTATATTTAAGAAAAAATAATAAACTTGGAAATTTTAATTTTAATTCAATTCTCGCTGGTATACCAAGTAAAGATCAGTAGAGCACGTTTACTTGATTGCCTTTTTATAGGTTTTGAAAGATCAACGATCATTTGTTTTATTTTCAATCTTGCAAAAAAAAATTAAATGCATAAACAAATATTTAAAAAAAGACCAATAAAAATTGAAAATTAAGTGGGTTATTATGGGCGAAAATTTTTTTTTCCAATTATGTTTTTTTCATGTTGATCTTTCATTTTTTTTAAATTGATGCATTATTTATTTTAGGCAAAAATTCTTTGCTGTTTTAAATCATCATTTTTAAATTTTATCTTTTTCACGGCTGCCCTTTTTAAAAATTGGTTTTATCGATTATCTTTAGACTAAAATAATTGGAAACATTGGTGAGGAATAATTAGCAAACTTTAAAAAAAAGTTGAACTGAAAGAAAATCAAAATTATAAAAAGTATTCAAATAAACCGTGTTTTGAAAAACTTTGAGGAATAAATTGGAAAAAAACGCATTTTTAACAGCTGAAATTTATTGTACCAAGAATAAAACTGACACTTGCAATTATTTTAGCACTCACGTCTTCTTAGTTTAAATCACTCACGTCAAATTAAAAAACAACTAGAAAACAATACAAACATAATCCCGTCATGATGACTCAACATCTGGCGACACAATTAACACAAGAAGAAAAAAATGACGATTAGAATTTTGAGAAATAGTATTCACAGAAAGCATGACAAGTCGAATCTCAAACATTTTGCAAAAGCATCAATCTCCGCTGAGAAAAACTAGACCCAACAAAAACAAAATGAAAAAAAGTAAGATCCAATAAAAATGTAGAAGAGAGAGAGAGAGAGAGGAGGAGAGAGATAATGAATATACATTTTTACAATTTTTTTTTCAATAAGAGTATGGGTATGAATGTTAAGATTAAATGCACTTAAAACTTGTGCTCGCAATCATCAAAGCCACGTATTTTCTAAAAAAAAAATTCAAAAAAGACAAGCATAAAATAGGGTTTTTAAAGTTAAAAAAAT
Source organism: Caenorhabditis drosophilae (assembly GCA_963572285.1). NCBI lineage: Eukaryota > Metazoa > Nematoda > Chromadorea > Rhabditida > Rhabditidae > Caenorhabditis > Caenorhabditis drosophilae. The sequence continues at coordinate 8,132,112 of OY751565.1, forward strand.
CAATATTTTTTTTCAATTATTCGGTATTAATCTGATGGTAATGTCACGCGAAACACCGTTTCATCACTGTTCAAGCCAATATTGACTGGTTCCACTTCGACTCGTTGAACAACCGTTCCAACATTCAAGTTATATCTGAAGCATTTATTTTTGAATTCAGAAAAGATCATAGATGAAAATCAGTCAAAATAAGACGAAAGATAGTTCTACCTGTTCACAGGCTTCTTAACAGCACATTTCTCCAATTTTACGACGCGGCCAAGAACCCAATTTCGACGTGGCGCTGTTGAATCAACTGGAAGTAGTAAGCCCAACCTTCGTACTGAAGATTTTTTCAAAAAATGACGATATTGGCTTGAGCTGAAATTAAACGATCACTAATTTGTTTTTTTTTTCAGCTACATTTGATTTTAAAAATATACCAGAACAAAAGATAAGCGTTATGACGATGATCCCAGATCACCAATACTGTATTTCCAGGTTTGATATCCTGCACGGTTACCATTAGATTCATGGCGGTCAATCCAATTTTAGTTTGTGTAGATATCGAACATGTTTTTTCGTCTTGAGACAATCTGAAAATTGAATGAAATAAAAAAAGCTTGAAGAAAAATTTAAGAGAAGAAATCGCTTACACTTGAGCTTCAATATCACCTTCTGATTGAAAAGGCGACAGAGCAACAGTGCTGGCTTCCATTCGTTGTTCAAAAACGCTTTCATCCATTTCAGGGAGTGAGCTGACAAAAAAATTGATTTTTAGCGAAAAATGAAAAAGAAAAAAAAGTGAACCACATTAAATGGTTTTTTTCTTAATATTGGGATGTGAAAAAAAAAACTTACGAGGCAGTGTTCAGTGGAGTTCTTAAATTTGATAAAGGTCTATCTTTTGAAAAAGACAAAGCTGAAAATAGAATTTTAAGCAAAATTCGATTTGATGAAAAAAAGTTCTAACCGCCTTTTCCTTCTAACGAGTTATCAACATAAACCAAAATTTGAGGTCCGTCCGGCAATTGTGTCTCTATGAGCCGTCGCAACTGTTCGCGCTCATTGGCATAATGTTGCAATTTTTTCGCTTTTGATTCATTTTCCTGAGACAAAACTTTGACTTCAACTTCAAACTCCTTCCGAATTCTCGCAATCGACTCGTCTTTTTTCTGTTCAACGGCGTTTGTTATTCGCTCAATTCGCGATTTGTATTCTTTTTCAAGCTCGACTCGAATTTCAGATATCAGTCCTTTCTTGAAATCATCAGAAAATGGATCAGATTGTTGCTCTTTTAAAAGCTCAGCGTTTTTCTTTTCCAATTCTTTTTTCAGATCCATTATTTCTTGATCTTTAATCTGTAAATGTTCAAATGAATGTCGTTAAAAAAATTTTTTTTTTTTCAAACGAACTGCCAATTGATCTTCATAATCCGTTCTGGTTCGATCATTCATTAACTCATATTCAATCGTCAACTTTTTGAATGTTTCACTTTCAATACTTTTCACTTCTTTTTCACATTTTGTCAATTGTTCTTTCAACCTTTAAATTCGACAAAATTATTGTTCGAACTATAAAAAATGCTCAAAAACCAACCGCTGAATAACTTCAAAATTTTCTTTCGACTCATTATTGCTTTTACACTTTAGCTCAGCGAGCAACGCTTCTTTTTCGACGACTGATTTTTCAGATGCTTGAAGTTTTATCGTCAAGTCCTGAAAGAAGTTGTTAGTCTCCAATTGAATTTTGATTTTAAGAAACCAACCGAAACATGGCTCATCAATTTTTGAATTTCCTCGTTTCGCTTATTTTCAAATTTAACCATTTCGACAGGCAATGTGGCTTTCAAAAAGTCGTTGAATAAAGTGAAATCTTCTTTGAGTTTGTATGAACTGCTTTGAAGATCAGAACGAACATCTCTAAGACCCTTAAACCCAAAAAAAAATTTAAAATTAAAAACAAAATACTGAGCATACCTTTGATATGGTTGCAATCTCAAGTTTCATCGGATTCAAAAAATCAAGACTGTGCGTACTGTTGCTCACATCGTCAACAACAAATTGTTGCTCTTCAAGATTGTTATCATCATTTCTTTCGTTATCAGCTAACGCCACATCACTTGAATGCGAACTATAATTGGCTTCTCTTGGTGCCGATCGGACAAAACATGTTGGAATTGCAATCGGAGCACTGGTTGCTATTGATGTACCCGGTGCTGAACTGTTCTGAAATCAATCGGGATTGAATAGAAAAAAAAATGAAGTTTTCCGCTACCAATCCATCTAACTGTTGAAGGGATGGAACAATTGGCATTGCTTGCCCAATTTGCGACTCACTCATCAAACCATCTTGCGATCTGGCCATTAAGATTGAAGCAGGAACTGGTGAACAATCTCCGCCATCTTCGCTAAAAAATCAATATTTCATGTAGACATTGTTAAAGGAATTATTAATAAATAAATAACTCCAGTCTTAAAAAAGCTAAAATAATACCTCAGCCAATGTGCTGGAGAATAATTATATTGAGAATTCGCAACATTAATTGGATCCTTTGTGATAAAACTTTCTTCTCTCTTTGACAATCCCAATGGTGGATGCGCTTTAAAATCTTTTCTAAAAGTTTAAAAACTCTTTTTTGATGAACTTAATGATCAAAACCAACCCTCCTAGCTTGATTTGAACTTCTGGAAATTTAACTTTCAAAAATTGTTCCAATTCTGGCACAGATTTTCTTAAAGAGCAAATGTAATCTTGTCCGATTTTTGGTAAATCAATGTCAAATTGTTGAAGCGGAGATTTGATGAAAAATGTTGGCATATCATCAAATAAACCTGATATGGAAGAGAATTTTTAATGGAAGAAGTTTTCAAGTGTTGCAAGTAGAAAATATTCGGCCATTACAGAAACAAATATTTCAATTTTTGTGATTTTAATTACATTTTTTTAATTTTTAACTTAATTTTTGGTTTTTTTAATACAAACCTGGAAATAAGGATCGAAGAAAATGCCGCTCCAATTTTTTCCCAATTTTTTTTCTTAACACCGTTTCTTCATTATTCAACATTTCGCATTTTTCCGAATGCTCATTGTGCCAATTTTCTAGGCTAAAAAAATCAATAATTTAAAATAATTGAAAATCTCCTACTCTGTCTTGAACAATAATCGTCGAACAGTTTCCGAAACGGTTTGCGAATATAAAATTGGTGAATCTTTGATTTGCTCAATGAGATCGAGCCGCAATCGTATAACACGACACTTCTCCTCATACATTACCATTTCGACATGAGCGTATCTTAGCTTATCATACGAGTGCACAATGAATCCAGACAATCTTGTGCACACGTTCGTTAATAATTCTTGTTTTGATTGATCAAACACCCGAATGGTGTTGCGCAACTTTTCGAACAGATCAACAATTTCTTTGAAATATTGACGTTGATCAGCGATAAGGTTCTTGAAAATTCAAAATCAGATCAATGTTTTTGAAATAAATGCCTTACTCTTAATTTTCCTTGATCAATATTTCTTGGGGTTTCTGTTATATTTTTTGCAGTCGATTCAATTTGTTTATGATATTCTGTAGAAAATCCTGATGTTTTTATTGATTTTTAAGCTTTTTTTTTCAAAACCTTCGCTTGTAATTAAACTATGATCAAGCTGAGAGAATCGTTTATTTATTCCTTTTATATTTCGATATTCTATATTTGATGATTGTTCAAGAACTGCATTAATTGCAGAAAAAACATTTTGCGTATTCTGTTCTTGAAACTGGAAACATCAAAGTGAGGTTCATATTGAAAACTTCAAAATAAAACTACCTGATTGATCAAATCTTGAACTTGGAACACAACATCTTCCAGAGATGAGTTTGGATCTGCTCGTGCTATCCAATCATAAAGTGTCACTTTTCCTTCAGGATTGACTTGATACGATTGAGAAACGCCCAATGAAGATGGTTTTGATAGAATTTCAAATGGCACTTCGATCTGAAAACAAACAGAGTTTCAGAAAAAAAAAAGCTGTGAGTCTTTTGAACTGAATAAAAGAGGAATATCGATTTCTTTGTTCAAGGATCATTGTGATAATCAAAAAAAAAAAACCTTTTTGAGTTGATCTAAAACTTTATCAAAATTTCGAAGTAATTCAGTTGAGCGTTCTCCAATATCACTCATTTTTGAAATTGTTCCTTGAAATCGCGTCGTCCTCTTTTTCATTTTTGATACTGATTCATCAAGATTTCCAATCAGCGCTTGCCAACCCTTGAAAGTTTGTTTGTTATTTTTGGTTCAATAAATTTCCGTTCAAAACCTGATGGAGAAAATGATGCTCTTCAACAAGTCGTGCACACGTGTGCAAAACTTTTGTTGCAACCTTTTGACATTCTCGGACTTTATCAGGTAAATCGGTATAAATTTTCTCCTGATCCTCGTTTGATAAAACATAGTTTGTCTAAATATTCAAAACCCTATGATGTTTCTATCGAATATTTAAAAATCACCTGATCAATTACGTCATCAATCATGTGATAAATATATGTGACATCGCTTCCGGTCGTTTGATCTTCTCGATCACTACCCGACTTTTGAAAAAGAAATAATGGGCTACTTTTTATACCTACAAAAAACAATTTTTCTTTGAAACACTTTTGAGAAAAAAAATCAATAAATTACCAATTCCTTCATAATTAATTAATGTTTTGGTTGGTTCAAGTGTAACCCCTTTTGCACCAAGTAAAATCTTAAATTTGATTTTTATTTTGTAAACAAAAAAAAAAAAAAATGAAAATTACTTGTTCGCTGGTTCGTAGGTTGACTTCTTTACTAATTATCGTATTCAATTTAGCGACAGTTGTGGTATTTACCTAGAAGAATGATAATATTGAAGCCTGATCAGTGCAATTTTTTGCTTTTACATTTATAGGAATGATAAGGCTGTGTCCTCGATTAACAAAAAAAATGTAATATGAATCCATTGGGTGGTAGACAATTACTGCAAAATCAAATTGAATTTTTTTCATTGTGATAACAAAGTTTTGAGAAACGAAAAAATAATTTTGAGGTGAATAAAAATGAGGAGAATCGAAATAAAATATTTTAAATCCACAAAATGTTCAACCCAATAAAAAAAAACTGGAAAAATGCGGTTTCAATTAAAGAATATGTGCATTTTGTCGTCAAATGTGGCAAGTGCCCGAAATATCACATGATGCAGTAGTGTTTGGAGGGCAAAATTGAAAGTGAAAAATGAAGAGAAACAAAAACGTGTGTGGCGTTTTGAAGAAGAAAAAAAATGTATTGTTTGTGAAACATTTGACATGAGGAAAAATGGCAATAGATAACTTAAAGTATTTGAAACATTTTTTAAACTAAGAATTCTTGAGAAACATTTAAACTAAATAAAACTCAAAAAAAAACTTAAACTTGAAGAAAAAAAAACGAGATTTCAAAATTATTTCAAAAAAAAAAGAGAAAAATTGTGTAAAAATCATTCAAAAAATAATAAAAATGATGATTTCCATTCCACATTTTTAATAATTACATGTAAATGATATTGACGCTTTATTTTTTTCCTTTTATCTACACATCCTCCCCTTCTCTATAAACATTGTGATAAAAAAGCTGATAAAAAATGAGATTATCAGCTGAAATTTTCGCCTTTCTTCAGATACCATTGATTAACAAATTCTACAAGACCATTGTTTAAATAAGAAGCCAACAACAAAAAAAATAAAAATATTTTTCATATAACAAAACAAAAATAGACAATTTTCAGTCCGTTTTGTGGTGAAGATTAAAAACGATTTGGACGCTGAGTGGGAGGAGAAATAGGCAGGGTTGTGATTGGTTTAGCTTGGGCACCTGCTGCGACATGGGTCATGGTATATGTACATTATCGATTTTGTTTAATAAAGTGACAAGAGACGCCAAATAATAATTTTCATGTTTCAGTTTTTGTTTTAGGGTTTTATTTTTTAGGTATCAAATAGAGATTGACATTTTTAAACTACTTATTTGTTTATTTGAAAGGAAAAAAAAATTAAATACAGATATTTGTTGCGTGCCTGTTAAAATGTTTATTTACTTTTAGTGAAATCAATTTGAAAACAAAAAATATTTGCTTTTTTTTAAAGTAGCGGAAGTACGAAAAAAATTGACAAATGTTTATGGTTTTTATTTTTTCCAGTTCTATCAGAAATTCAGAATATAGTTGGATGAAAAAAAAGAAAAACGTTTGATAAAATCTTTCTAAACATTTTATTAAATTCAAGAAAATGGGCGGATTAAAATTTCAGAAAATTAGTAAATTTTAAGAGGAAACCAGTAAAAAGTTAGAATTTGCCAGTAAAAAATTAGAATTACATAATCAATATATGTAAAAATCAATACTTTTAAGTATCGTAACATCTTTCTTTTTTTTCAAGTGTTCAGGTTAGTAAAAAATGAAAAAAGTTTCAATGTTCCGCTTAGAAAAAGTGTTAATTATTTTGTGCATTGAAGAAAAAAATTATATTTTCTTTTTTTTTAGTTGATGAATTAGTAAAAAAAAAAAATAAAATATTTCAAAAATTCCAACCAAAATCATAAGAATTTTTTAGAAAAAGGAAATCAGGAATTTAAAGAAAAAAATTATTTATTGAAATAAAATTTTTTTTTAAATTTATACAAAAATAATTCTTATACAATTTTGAGAAACAAAACATAAACTTTACACTTTCACATTCTTTCATGACATTTATACATAAAAAGATCATTTAATTCCGAAACATTGAAAAAACTACATATTTTTTATTGATAAATATGTTTAAGGAAACACAAAATTGTGAATTTTCATTGTTTTTTTCTGAAAAGTAAGTTAAACCCTTTAATTCTCAACATTTTTTCAATTTTTTTGTTGTTTTTTTATTCAGAATGCTTAAAAGTGTGAAAAAACTAAGCGGGTATGGCGTTTTTTTTGGTTTATTTATTTTCCTCAGCAACATTGTATGTGTTCCCTAATTCAACCCATAAAACAGTGAACTTTTTCAAATATTGAAAAACAATAATCAAATTTGAATTTATTGATTGAAAAATTTAAGAAAAGGCAGTTTTTAAAAAAGGGGAGGAGCTAATTTTGGCTTCTCAACCGAATTTTTGTTTTAATTGATGCTGACACCGACTCAATTAGCTTCCATAAATTTTTAAGATTGACGTTTCAAAAACCGAGAAATTAGAAAAAAAAAGATGCTTTTTAGTGTTTTCATTCATTTTTTCATATCGAGGTCAAAAAGACTATATTTTTTCTTATCTCAACATTACTTGTGACATTATTTTTCTCTAAAATTTCAAAAATAGTTCCTTAGCTTTTGAAAAGGTTTTCAATCATTTTTTTTTGTATTAAAAAAACGAATGAATTTGTACAAAAAAGTGCTTATTGAACTAAGTTTAAAATTTAGTGATAACATTTAAATTAAATTTGTTTATTGATAAAAATTGTTTGGAGTGTTTGAAGCAATGAAGGAATGATATTGAAAAATTTTCTGATTTGTAAAAGCGTGATTGTCTTTATTTGAAAAAAAAAACGGAATTGGGCGAAAAAAAATGTGTGATTTCCTTTTATTGTTGCGAGTTCGGTCGGAAATTTTCAATTACTTTTTGTTTAATATAAAATTGAATATAGTGGATAAAAAAAGAGTTTCACCCTTCCTTTCTTTCTTTTTTCCCCTCAACACCCTTTTTCATTCGTCATCAATCAGTTTCATTTTTCTTTCTTTTTTTCTCGTTTGAAAAACGAAACTCCGTTTCTAGGTTCGTTTTTTTTTTCACTTGTTAATTTTGCTCAAATTAAGAAATGTCCTCGCTTTTGTTGTTTCAATGAATTCATATTTTGAATGATTGCTTTACCCTTCTTTCTTTTTCTTTTCTTTTTCCGTTGATATTTTATGTCACATTAACTAAATTTCAAATAATTTTTTTTGTTTTATTTTTCATTCTTTTTTTTTTACTTTTTTTTCGAAAGAAGGCAGGTGTAAAAAGTCGTGTTCAATTTCGACGTTACAATTCAGTTCTCAAATAGTTTTTTTTTTTGAATTTCATTTATTCATACTTGCTTAACGTTCAACTTATAGTTTTTGTTGAAATATCCATAATTTCCGGTAAATTTGATTCTATCATCATCACAAATTTATCCCGTCACATCGTTTTTTGTTTCAAAATTTCCCCCACCCTCCTCAAATTTTTTTTTTTGGTGAAACTTGTTCAATTTGAGTGTCAACCAAGAAACAATCAACTGAATGGATTTTTAATTGAGTTGTGGTTAAAGTGCGAGCATCATGACAAAAGTGAACATTTCATTCAGCCTTGTTAATGTTGTTCGAAGTACAACAGCCGTATTTCAAGTGAGTCTCATCTATTTATTTATTTAATTAATATTTTGTTGATATTTTTACGTTATTTTTTAAATTTTCTCAATCGAAAAAAATAATTGATTTCTTACAAATTTTGGTTGAGAAATATTAAATCCATATCTTGTCTTTTTCTCTCAATAATTCAACAATCCAGCTCAATTCAAAAGTATAAACATCGTGTTCATGCTTCACGTGAGCAATAAATGCATGTCCTCCGTTTTGCCCACCTACATTCCATTCACGTCAATTCCTACCCAAACATTATTTTTTGAAAATTTTTATTTTTATAACAATTTTCGAAATGATAGAAAAAAAAGAAAGAAATGAGAAATAAAATAACACTAATCTTTTTTGATGTGGCAACAATTATGACACGTTTTCTGTTTGAAAACTTTTTTAGGGGGGGGGGATGTTTTTAACACAAAACTTTTTCGAGTTTTTTTTCTCATTTTTCTCAATTTTGGAGCTCATTTAGTTATTTAAAAGAAAAAAGTTATCAATTTTGATTATTAAAATAATCTTTTTGAAGTTTTAATGAAAATATTAAAAAAAGGGAAGTTTATTAAAGCTTACAAAGGTTATACTGTACTTATATATTTATTTAAGATTTTATTTTGAAACATTCCACATTTAAATTGAAAAAATACGAAAAAAATACAAATAATGCGATTATCTAGAACAAACAGACATACATACATATTTGTCAAATTGAAACAATTTATGGGTCTTAACAACCATAAACATCAAAAATTGTTTATAGCATCTTCAGCTTTTCGCTCTTCATTTATTCGCGCCTTTTTTCGATTATTTTTTGTTCTTCCTCCTTTTATTTAGTTTTTACGTATTTGCTCTTTCACCAATGATATTCTATGTAAATGTATTTATTAATCAATAAATGCATATTATTTGATTTGCATTTTGCTTATTTGGGCTAATATGTTTGTATTAGTGAGAAGCGACGCTTCCACTTATCCTATACCATCATCTCATTTTCTCGATCATTTTTCTTCGACATATTATTTATTAAATGAATGACGAGCGAGCGAGCGTCTGAGCATTTTAATGCCGCTGTTTTTAACCACATTTCTTCTGGTAAAACAAAGCTGAGGTCACTTCATTCAACAGATTGGCTCCAAAAAAAGATTTTTTTTTTCTACTTTCTCACTTTTCATCATCTTTGTTTTTTTTGCCTCATTTTTTTTCTTTCACATCTGCTTTGCTTTCAAAGAGTGGATTCATAAATGAAATCGACATTAAAATGTCTGTATAATTTATTAAGAAAAAAAAGAGAGAAAAAACGTGGTGGTGCAAATGATTTGAATGACGTTGATTAGAATATGATGAGACTTTTTTTTTTCATTTCTGGCTTCTCCCCTTCGCGGCATCAGTTCTTTTTGAAAGCGATTGATTCTTATTCAGAAATCATGCGCAGGTTGTTGTCCGGATTAAGTTTCGTTCTCTCCCCCATCACCCTTTCAACAGTTTGGGTGAAAAAATTGAGTGCGCGTCCGATTATTCAGATGGTGATCACCTTCATTCTACACATAATTATGGTTTGACACGACAACCGTAACGTGTCCTTTTGTGTGACAACTTCACTCTTCTTCCCTCTTTTCACTAATACCTGTCGTTTCTCCCTGTGTTGCTTTATTTCTCCTTGTCTTTCTTTTTTTTTTCTCGTCCCTTTCTTTCTTTTTTCTTTGTTCTTTCTTTTTCATTTTGCCTCTTGGTTTTCTAACTTTCCACTTTTTTTTCTTGGCAACAATGATTTTTTTTTGAACTCAGCTTTTTCTTGCAATTTTGAATAATTAATTCCTTAATTAACTTTTTTAATAAATAATAATGATAATGAAAGCAAAACTGACTTTAAATTTTTTAGACGTGGAAATGTTTAAAAATTTGATATAAAATAATATTTATTTTCTTTGAAACTCAAAAAAAAAGAAAGAATTTTCTTTCTTCTTTCTCAAAATTTTATGATAAATTTAAGCCTAAACAGGTTCACAATACTTTCTTAAAAAGGTAGAGATCAAAATCAATTTAGAAGATGCAAAAAAAAAAAAAAAAACTGTGCGTCAACCTTAAGATCAATAGATTTAGATCTCTTTACGTGTTGACCGCTATTTTTCTTCTTCTTTTCTTTTTTGCTACTCATGTCAGATGAAATTCAACAGGCGTGTAATTGCGAACATCATTTATTTCCTCCAACCCGCCTTCCCCCCCCCCCCCTCCTTTTTTATTTTTCCTTCCCACATCCCTTCACTGCTCTCTCTCTCTCTCTCTCTCTCTCTGTCTTTTCTTGCATTTTTCTACACGGTAAAGATATCGAAACTTATCTATTTCATAAAAATTTTCAAACTATACATTTTTATTTAATTTTTTTTTCTAGACAATCCATTTTAGTTGATGTTTTTTTTTCTCCCGCGCCGAGAATTCGTATGATTGAAATCATTTTATTTAATATCGTTTTTATTGCATTCAACCAACCATCATCTTACTTCTTCAACTATGACAATCACGTTCGAAGAACTATAATCGATTATTTTTCGCTTTCTCATCTTTTTCTTTTCTTAAGAAAAATGGAAGAAGTGCGAATTCGTTTCCATTTTTTTTTGTATTTTGAGAGAGAGAGAGAGAGAGAGAGAGAGAGAGAGGGAGGGAGAAAAATTGATAGGAAATGTACATTGACTTGTACATAAATGTATTCGATTAAAAGCTTTTTTTACCAACACATATCAATTCATACCTTCCTCATGACATTAAATCAATGAACTATAAAATTGGTTTAAATTCATCCTCTGACATGAATCAGGAGTTTGTCAAATCGTCAATAAATAAAGTGCCTAAATTGACCAGTTGGCTTTTATTCATTTTTTTCTCAAGAAAAAAAAAACGTTTTCCTTCTTTTTTTTCAAATTTATTTTCTGCATTTGTTAAGTGCTAGGATTAAGTACATTGGCATTGAAACGAGTAACAAAAACGTGATCTTTGCGCAAATAAGTTATTTTTTCAATGATATTGACGAAAAATTAAATTAGGTATTCATATAAACAAAAATAGTTCGGTTTTTATCGGTTAAGCTGAATTTCTCGCGATTGTCTTTATTGAATAGAAACACTTTTCAATATTTTAAACTTTGAAATTATTTTTATATTTTTATGGTCGACAAAAAGGTGTAATAAAAGCTCTATATTTGTGAATAAAATCATCAAAAAGCTCTCGATTTCAACAATAAGCAAGGGGAGGAAGAAACAAGAGGTAAACAATGCTCTCCCACATTTTATAATTTCAATATACATTCTTGAACTTGGAAGATGAAGATGACAGAGAGAGAGAGAGGGAGAGAAAAATCGAGAAAGAGTGAACAACAATAGAGATTTAGACAATTGGGTGGGAGGGAAGGAGAGGATGAAAATATCCCGTAGGGTGACGGGAAATGTGTGAGGAATCGACCTGATCACCATTTTATAATATTATAAACAGCGCAATGATTTGGGAGAATTTAGACATTGAAAGTGTATGTGTATGTCCGAGTGAGTTTGTAGTTGAAAGTCCAAGAGAACAGACGCATACAAATACACACACACACACACCACATACACACACATACGCACATTTATAAGAGGAGAAAAAGGTATGTTACAACACCATCGACCCCAAGTTTTTGACTATTTTCTAGATAATTTTTGATTAAAAAAAATACTTTGTTAGGTCAATTATAGAAACAATGACGGAGAAATGAACGCCATTCTCTCTCTCTCTCTCTCTCTCTCTTTCTTTTTTTTCTCTCGCAATATTTGTTTGTAAAAAACTCTCAAGACCATCACAAATTACAACATTTTTGATAGAAGAATGTTGAAAAAACGAAAAACGATGCTTGTTGTGTTCTCCGATCAATCAATCAATTTAATTTTGACGAAAATATTCTTTTTTAAAATGATGACTCATTCATCAGAAATTTTGAATTTTAGTTTTTCTTTATTTTGTGTCCCTCAATGTTTTACAAATATTTTTTGAATTTCGTTTTTTTTTTCTTTTTTCATAATTCAAGTTGAACTCCATCGTCGTTTTTGCTTTATTTTTCAATTTTTTTTGTTGTGTCAACAGAAGGAAAAAAAAGAGCAGATTGAATGAAATGCAAACCTTTTTTTTACTTAAAGAAATAATGAGTTTGCAGGGAAAAAAAACTAGAATTTGAAAAAAAAAATATTGAGAAACCTGGTGAGAAATCTTCAAAGTTCCTATTTCTAGATGACAGCCGGTTGCGAGCTTTGGAAAAGCTGCGCAAGATGGTTGCGGGACATTGGCGTCCTCACTGCTGCTGATGAAAATGGAACAATGATTGAGTTTGCGTCAATTTTGAGGTGCCTATTTCGCTTTTCTTTTTTTATTATTTTATTTTTGCATGATGACGACGACATTTCATTTATTTTATTATGCACATTATCAATTATTTTTATAGAGATGGTGTATTGTTGTGTCGACTAGCAAATATTTTAATGCCAAATTCAATTGATCAAAAAGATATTATTAAATCGAAACAAATTTCGCAGGTTGGTTTCTCTCTTTTTTTAGCTTAAGCGCAATCGAAAATCTAAAAAACTAGAAAACTCGGTGAAAAAATCGTAAATTTGAAAAAAATTGATGCATTTACAATTAGTTTATACGAAATTTTTTCACTATTAAAAGCATTTTTGAAATTTTTTTTCATCAAAGCCTGCGTTTGTGCTTTAAGAATATTTTATTTACTGATTTGTTTCGAATTTTTTTTTGTTGAAAATGTTTAGTAGAGCGTAATTGCTAGGTACATAATTACATGTACAACCGAAAAAATATGCGGTAGCCGTGTTGGAAAATATATAAAACGCCATTTTAGCAATAGAAAAATTCATTGGTTGATTAGAAAAAAAAAATATTTTTACAGTTCACTTGTACAAAAAATATATCGAACTTTGTTGATTTCTGTCGAGCAAAGTTTGGAATGAAGGATGATGAGCTTTTCACTCCCTATGATTTATTCTACATGACAGGATTTCAAAAAACTCTCAAAACATTATCGATTTTATCGTTGAAGAAAGAAGCAATTGAGAAAGGAGCCAAGTGAGCAATAACCCTGACTTTAACCATCAAATTTAAAATAAAAAAACATGATGGAAAATGTTTCAGACCATTTCCTGAAGGCGTCGCATCAACAGAAGATCAAAGCACTTCTGGCGCATATCAACCAAATGTTGAAGAGGAGGAAATTTATCAATCATTGACAGATAACATTGAGAATATTGATCCAGAACAAACTATTTATGGACCAATTACAAGGTGAATTTTTTGCGTTGCATTTTTCTTTTACCAATTCTTTTTTCTTTTTTTTTTGAATTTTCAGTGGGGATCCTGAAGAACATCATAATGAGCAGTTGTATGATCATATTGTTATGGTCCGGAAAAACAGTTTAAATGAAACTGATGTGAGCTGGTGTTCAAGAAAAGTTTTTGAAAATAAAAATAATTTTCAGACTTCACCAGCTGCAAAACGTACAAGATGCATAATGGAGCTCTACGATACCGAAAAAAATTATGTGGACAACGCGTTGACACAGGTCATCAAACGATTCTATGAACCGCTGAAATGTATCATACCACACGATGATTATAAAATCATTTTTGCTAACATTGAGGTGAGAAAAAGAGAAATGAGCAAAAAAAAGAAAAAGAATTGATCAAAAACATAAAAATTTGCAAAACTAAACAATTTTTTGTTTTGGTTCAGAACATCATGGCAATTCATCGAATGATCTTGGATGATTTGCAATATCCCGTCTCATTGGCATTGGGAAATCGCGACGATTCACGTCCAACATCGCTGCTAAACGAGCAACCAAAATACATTGGAGATGTTTTTTTCAAGTAATGCTTTTAAGCTTTTTCTTCTCTCCTTGTTTTGGCTATTATCGATTTTTCAATCACTAGACACTGACAATTTTTCAGATATCGTGACAATTTACTTGAATATGGTGAATATTGTAGCAATTTGCCATTGAGTAGAGAAAGAAGCGAACGATTAATGGAGACTGACGATTTTATTCGAAAAAATATTCTTGATTGCACAAATTTTGAGGATAATCAGTTTAGCATGCAAGACTTGCTCACAGTTCCATTTCAGAGAATCACCAAATATCCACTTTTGTTAAAGGTAAAATATAAATTTGAGAAGAAAAGTCTTTTTTTTTTCAGGAGCTCATTAAAAAAACGGATATTTCAAGCCCCGATTTTGCTTCATTAACTCATGCTCAAGAAATTGTCGATGATGTCTGCGCTTATGTGAATGATATGGCAAGAGATGTTGAAATGCAAAAGTTCATCAGCGAAATTGAGAAAAGTATTGTCGACCTCTCAATGCCTTCGGGTGTTCGCCTCAAAGACTATGGACGTGTCAATTTTGACGGTGAAGTCAAAATGGCCGAGTCGACGACAAATCAAGTGGGGAAGCAGAAGCAACGTTACGCATTTATTTTCGATAAAGTTTTAGTGATTTGCAAAGCATCGAATAAGGTTCGGTTTTTCATTGGAAAATTATCTGAAATCGTGCTTCTTTTCTTTTCTAGAACACAAGCTTCACGTATAAAAGTGCTTTTGTTATAAGTGAACTATCGGTAGATATGAACGTATCGATTGATACCAAATCTGGTGGAACCATCACTCGACGAACTCAACATGTCATTCATTTATATCGTGATCGGACTGAAAGCAGCGAAGTGATTCATATCACATTATATTTTAAGAATGAACCGTCCCGTCAAAAGTGGTTAACAAAATTTCTGTTGGCAAAGTTTGTTGAGATCTCAAACCATGTTTAAGCTTCATCACTTTTCAGACAAAACGTTGCTCCAACTGATTTGATTGCAAAAACCAATCATAAAGTAGCTTTTACATCCTTCCGCGTTGATGTCAAATGTCCCGAAACATGTGGAGTTTGTTACAAGTTAATGAAAGGTCTTTATTATCAAGGATACAAATGTGAACGTGAGCTTCTTCATTTTAATTTTCTAAAATTTGAATTACAAAAAAATTTTATTACAGTTTGCCATTTGACAATTCATAAAGAATGTCTTGCATTGAAAAGTTGCGAGCCGGCTCGTCGCACATCGGAACCACGAAATTCCCAAAGTTTTAATACAAATCGTCCCCGTTACAATTGTACATCAAATGCAATTTTTTTTTTCAAATTAAAAATGAAAAAATGTTTCAGTCAACAACGGAGAAATCGTTGTGGCGACGAGCAGTTTTGCTCCATCAGATTTATCATTTCTTCAATTTCGTAAAGACGATCGTATCGAAGTGCTGCAAATTCATGGAAACAACAAATTCACCGGATGCCTAGTCAATAATCGATCGAGAACCGGACTTGTCAATATCGATCGAGTGACACGAGCAAGAGTGAGCCATTTTTGTTTTCAATTGATATTATTGGTTTTTAAAACTGCTTTTTATCATTTTAAATGATTTTTGTCACATAAAAAAATATTTTGAAAACATTATTCAATTCAATTGTGTCGATTCGTTTTTTTTTCCAAATTCCCGACACTGATTCATATTTATTTGATGGTGTAGACAGATAGAACAGCACAATCGTTTTCTTTTTTTTTTCTTTAAAAAAAAAGTTCTGCTAAATTTGACAATTTGCAGACAACATCTATGATTGGCGCGAGCCCAGCCGATAGTCCCAGCGGATCATTGTTCTCTCGATTAGATCGAAAAGAATCGACAGTGTTGCCTAGAAAACAAGACTCGTTTTTATCAGATGGGTAAGGTTTGGAAATTTAGAAGAAACAAATAAAAATTCTCCATTTTTAAATTTGCGATTTAATATCATCAAAATTTTTTAGAAGCAGCGTATTCACGCCAACACCAACAAGAGCTCTGAATGGCAACGCCGTCGGTCCATCGGCATCATCGTCGAGCAGCACTCTGAATCCTCAACAAGAGTACGTGAACACGGAAATATCCGAATACACGTGGTATATGGGCGAAATGGAGAGAACAAAAGCGGAAAGTGTGCTGCGTAAAACACCAAACGGAACGTTTTTGGTGCGCTTCAGCACAAATCGACAACAAACCGCAATCAGTTTGAGGTGAATTTTGTTGAGAATTCGAAAATAAAAACTTCTGAAAAACTCTGCAATTTCAGCTATAAAGGAGATGTTAAACACATGATTATTGAACAAAATAATGAAAATAAATATTTTTTGGATGAAGGATATATTTTCAACTCTGTTGTGGTATGTCATCGAATTTTTTTGGAAAAAATCAATGAATTAAAAATGTTCCAGGAATTGGTGCAATATTATCGGGATCATAACTTGATCGATATTTTTCAAGGAATTGACATTACCTTAAAATATCCATATCGTCAATGCAAAGTGAGATTTTAAAGTTGAAATTTAAAAAAATAAAAAGAAAAAGTTCAGATTTTCGTTGCTATTCACGATTATACGGCTCCACAACCAGCGCCCGAAGGTAAATTCCTATCGCTTAAAGCTGGCGATATTGTGGTCCTTCTTGACACTGTTGGCGAGGATCGTGGTTGGTGGAAGGGTGAGGCAAACAATCAATGCGGATTTTTTCCGCTGAGTTATGTTCAACCATTAACAAGTCCAGGCGCTACACCGCCTGATAGTAGCCAATAAATTGTACGTATTTTCAAACATTTTTTTTTTCCTTTCAGCTTTATGTGATTTTTTAAAAAACAAATCTAGTTGGTTTTCTCTTCAGAAACGTTCCAGTCATTATCTCAAATACACCATTTTTTATTCCAATCCATTTCTTATTTTTCTCTCTTTCTGTTCAGTACGTGTTGTTCTTTTCTCCCTCTCTCTCTCTCTCTCTCTCTTTGTCTCCGTTCCTCTCTCATCGTTTTTTAAAATTAGAAGCAAAAGTCATAGAGAATCACAACGATTCCACTCTACTTCATGTGATTCAAAATTTAACACTCCCGTGATAATTTGACTTGACAACACAAATTTCAATCTTCCCACACAGAAACAAACATTTTTCTGATTTACTGGTTTTAATTTTTCGCCGAAAATTCTCATATTTTGCATCCTTTGAACAAACTGTTTTTGTTTTAAATATTTTCCCGCCCCCGGTTTTATTTTTTTTCACATTTTATTTTTGACTGACTTTTACATTATTTTGACATTTTAATTATTTTACAATTTTCAATAAAAAGTTTATTATTTGGATTTTTTTTTTGTTTTTGTTTTGAATAAGGCAACATTTGTAGAGAGCGCAATGTAAATGAAATAACCACCAAGCTTATGCACATCTTAACCAGTATTTAAAAATCTACCATCTACATATTTTTTGTGCAAACAATTTCAAGTCCAATTGATTGGAATCGAAACTGTTCCGTCAGTTAAAATGTGAATTGACGGATTGGTTGAGATATGAACTGATAAACCTGACAAAATTCGGCGAACATCTTCTCCTCCTGATTTTAGACGATTGATTGATTCCAACAGGGCAACGGGGGAAAACGTGTTGTCCCATGTCAAGTTAATCAAGTTTAATTCTTGTACACATTCATTTTTGGTGAACTCAAGTTCGTTCTAAAGAAAAAACCGAGCATTATTTTTTGTAATTCAAAAATTTCTCACAATAAGCGCTTGCATTTGATGATTAATTTCAGCAGCTTTTTCAGCATTTTCCTCAAGGAAAACCACTAGTGATGGAATATCGACATTGCATGGAATGTATAATCGTCCATCAACACCAATTGCTAACTCATCATAAGAAGTCACTACCTGAAATTCAGAAGAGATTAATCAATAAACGGTTTTTAAAAATATGTCTACTTCAACCATTGATCCAGCTCCAGCATTGGCAATTCGAACTAGCAATGCTTCTTTTCTCCATATTCTGCATAAAAAGCATTTTAGACTTCTTTTTTTGAACTTGTAAATCAACTCACCTCACTATCAAAGCTTGAATTTGTGACAATGTTTGAGCTAATCCTTTGTAGTATGGCAACAATACTTTGGCCCCACCTAGACTTTCTTCAAGTTGCTCTGTGCTCTGTTTCAAGGACGGAATTTGGCTTCTTCGCACTTGATGCTCTAAACATGTCTGAAGTAATGAGAAAAGTTTCCCAATTTTGGCACATCACAATATTTTGACTTCTACCTTTTCCCATTGTTCTGGCACATGATCAGCACCAAGCTGAATTGAACCATCGCAGCAGGTGAAAGATCCTCTACCAAATCGAAGAACATTTTTATAGAACGCTCGGCTAATCGTATCACGCGCATTTTGGTCACACTGATCGAAAAATCGATGGAAATTCGAAATGCAACGGCGCATATGAGTTTCAGCCCAATCCATTTGCCAAACAACCTAATTTTAAAACAATTTTTCTCATTACTCCTGATTATTAGTGAACTTCCAATCTGTTTCATACTTTTTCGCGGTTGATAATTTTTAGAAAAAACCTAACATCTTTCAGTCCAGTTCGATCCTTTAAATCCATGATATCTTCTTGAATCGAAATTCGATGATTAAGTGACTCTTTTCGTTTCTTAATTGCTTCATCCCTTTGTGTCATCAAGGTATCCTGAAGATTATTCATTACAGCAGCTTTTTTCTTACGCCTCAAATATCTGAAATGTTTCATTTTTTCTTTGAATTTAGAGAAAAAAAAGCTTACGTTTGTAACAAATCCTCGTTAATGTTTGATGTTGTAAAACCATTTGAATTAAGTGTTGAGTTATCATTTGTTGAAGAAACATGTGACTTGCTTTTTAAATTTGATGTATTTAACTGACATGATTCTAAGGCTGCTCTAAAATAATAATAAAATATTGTTTTTAAATTTTTTTAATGTAAGCAAACTTCACAATTTTGATTGGATCGGTTCCCGATAATTGAATATTGATATTACGAAATGTATTTGCTGCTTTTTTATCAACAATTGAAAAGCTGACCTGAATTGTTGGCATTTTGATGAAAAGAAATGAAAAAGTGCATTTTATCTCACTTTTATTGGGGTGAGAGATGGTGAAACTGGAAAAAGATCGTTCATATATCCATTGAAAATTTGAAGAGATTTTTCGTTTTGATTACGAATCTCTGGATGCTGAACATATCTGAAACTGATCAATAAACCTTGAATCATTCAAAACAATTATTTCAACACACCTGTCGGGATGAACAGCGAAAAAGAACGGCCGTAGTGCTACCGAAACCTCATGCGACGTCAAAAATCGTTTTGAGCTCATCATGACGTTGCTCATTCTTCGTTGTGATCCTGTTATCATTCTGAAGAAAAAAATAAAACTATTTAAGAGGAAAATTTAAAAAAAAATGGTCAGTTCAAAAACAATTTATTGATTCTTGATCACATTTGTGTTCTACAAAACGAACAAAAACGTGCTGTCCTTCAAAACAAGAAAACAATCAAAACGATGAGAAAGAAAAAAAAGGTTGATTGGGCAGCCAAATAAAAAACAATAGTAGACAACAAAATGCGTCGTTGGTTATCATATCAAAAAATGAAATTTTTTTTGGACCACGTGAGGCAAAATGAATTGCAATAACGATGGAAAGAGAAAGAGAATGATAAGAAACGTTTTGAATCTATTTCTCACTTATAAGACTTCCATTATCATTGAAAAGAGCAAAAAAATTAAATATTTGGTGAAAATAAAAAAATAAATCTTATTTTTCGCGAATAAACAAAGTTTTGGTGCATTTTTGCGTCAAATGTGTTGTTTACACAGAAAGCCACAGACAAAAAAAGCATTTATTATATGTATTAATTATGAGGTGAAAATGTAACCAGAAAGTTACATTAAAACAAAAAAAAAACTGGAATACACATAGAAATGAGATAATGAGTTTGAAAAATTCATGGTTTTTGCTGTTTGTCATCTAAAGTTAAATCAATCCTTCAATATTTGGCGGCTGAAGGTACGGTAAGTCTTTGGCATGGTTTTGTTCTTCAAACTGCGGCCGATATTCGCCGTGATTTTTTCGACGATCTTTCATATATCTGAACGCAAAGAATCCAACGATTGAAAGAAGAAGAACGCCAATCTGAAAATCGAACATAAGAATT
Source organism: Caenorhabditis drosophilae (assembly GCA_963572285.1). Classification (NCBI taxonomy): domain Eukaryota; kingdom Metazoa; phylum Nematoda; class Chromadorea; order Rhabditida; family Rhabditidae; genus Caenorhabditis; species Caenorhabditis drosophilae. The sequence continues at coordinate 8,152,583 of OY751565.1, forward strand.
TTGAAATTGCGATTAATTAAATATATTTTTTGTTTTTTTTTCCAATGAGTTTTTCTTGTTTATAACCCAGTTTTTATTTTGTTTATTGACAACTTCGGCATATTTCTAGTACAATTTAAAATTTAAAACCTTGAATAAAATGGTTTTCTTGCGTGAAAGCAAACGTAAAATGCGAAAAAAAAACTTTGTTTAGTTTAAGAATATAAATTTCTTTGTTTTATTGATTTTCGAAAAAAAAAACAAATTCTTCTTCGAAAAAATGGTTAAAAATATTGAACGTTATTTTTTTCTTTGAAGCTTTGATAAACACAAAATTAATCTTATTAGTATAATTATCGATTGAAATTTTTGTATTGAAATTTAAAAGTTTGGTAAAAAAAAATATTTTAACTCACCACACAGCCAATAACAATTCCAGCGATTGCGCCTCCTCCCAAACCTGATGAATCATCATTTGAAGTTGCAATCAAATCAGGGGCCTCAACTTCATTTGTGATGGATTCAGCAGCCATCTTACGGTAATGAGCTCGATGTGGTGGACATATACAGAAAATATCGTCACCGTCCAATCGGCAGCCAGTTATAATAGGCGATAGTGTTGATGCTGAAATTGGGAAAAATAAATAAATGAAAAAGGAAGTTGAGAAATTTGAGATGTTTAATTTTTATTTTGAAAACAATAAATTGGTTCACATTTTTTTTTCAAACAAAAAAATGTTGATAAACTATTTCTTCATATTTCAATTATTAAAAAATCGGAGTTTTGAAACTACGAGTCCTCAAAAAAAAATCAATAAAAAAACAAAAGTTTAGAGTTTTATTATAATTCAAAAAAATATCGAATCGTTGACAAAAATCGCTTTGTTTACATTTATGAAAAAAAAGGAAAATAAAAGAATAAGAAGACGGAAAAGAAAAAAAAATTCAAATGGCATTAGTCACAAAAAAAAATTATACGACTGTATGTAAAAAAAAAAAACAAAAGTATTTTCATGGAAATAAATTAAAGCTCTTCTCTTCAAAAATTTGTTATCTATTTTTATTTAACTGTTATTTTACAAATTTTATTACTAATCAATAAAAACGAAATTTTATGAATACTATTATGCTTGAGAATAATTATTAAAAACTGATAAAAAGAAAAAAAAAGGAAGGGAATGGGGGAAAAAAAGAAAAAGTTTTCTATTTAATAAATTTCGCGGTTCAAATTTTTGCATACTTTTCGCATTCGCTTTTTAAACAACAATCGCATTGATTATATTATTCAAATATATTGAAACCTTGGGCAAATATGTATGTATGTAAATGTTTAGTTGCAACTTTCTATCAAATCAATCAATAAATAAATAAAACTGTTAACAAAATTAAATACAGAAAAGCATCCTTATTAATTTATCTCTTATTAAAATTACTACTGAAAATCAAAATGTAATTTACATGTCATGTTGAACCAAAAATAAAATAAAAGAGAAAAATAAGAAAAAGAACAAACAATGTAACTTGAGCATTTAACAAAAGGTCGATAGAATATAGAAAACCCATAATTTCTCATTATTTTATTATTGATTATTTTATAAAAAAAAGTTTTTATTTTATTTTTGCATTCATATCAAATGATATAAAATGGTTTTTCTTCAAAATAAAGAAAAAAAGAAAACAAATTTCAAAGAAGTGACAATTTATGGGAATTATAAAGGGAAAAAAATGACAATTTTTAATCAATAGATTTTATTCAAAGTTCTGTGACAAAAAATTTTAAAAAATTGATAGGTTGGTGGGGAAAAATAATATTTATTGATGACTAACTCAGAACTACACATAATCATTAAATTTAAAAAAAAACCATAATATTAAAAATTGATTTTTTCTCTGCCCCACCGACCCACCCATCCACCATTTGGGGTATTAAAAAAGAACCCTCACGACCTTCATCTGTCCAACTTTATTGAACAGAGAGAATTTGTCAAAAATTTTCTCTCAAGAAGAGGAAGAAAAACTGAAGAAGAGAGAGACGAACAAAAAAAAAGTTTGACAAATATTGAAGTTGCACGTTGAAAAATTGAGGGAGAAGAGGATGAGTACAGGTGAGACCTTTTTTTAAAAATAATAAGTGAAGAAATGAATGAGGAGGAAAACAAAGAAAAAAGAAAAATACACAAATATATGAATCAATTTTTTTTGACCACTATTTGTTTTGTAAAAAAAATGTTGGCACCAAGGAAGGTTGAAATTTCTTTTTCTTTCTTTTTTTAAATGCTTAATAAACTGAAAAAATATCTAGATGATTTCTATTAAATTTACTTTTTTTTTGATTTAACTTTCCTAGAGCTAATTGATTTTTTCAAAGAAGGTAATAAAAAAAAGAAAAAAAAAAGAAAATGAAGTCGTGAATGTCGAAATTACCGAAAAAAACATATTAGTTTTATTTATATTTAATTTTGATGGTTATCTTGTATTCATGAAGTACAGACACATGTATACAATTCAGTCAAGTATCGTTTTTATAAAGAAATAACCAAAAATCTGTTTTTGTAAACTAAAATATTGAATTGATTAATTGCTACCATACATTCTATAAATCTGTATTGTAGTTTTTCAAAAGTGATGAACTAAAAAAAAGAAGAAGAAAAAAGAAAGTAAAAAATGTGAAGATGAAACAACTTGAAAAAGAAAAAAAATTTGATGGAAATAATAAAATAAAGAAAAACAAGGCCAAAAGAGCAAAACATGTATGAGAATCTCAAGAGGAACATTAATTCTGGTTAAACAAGTTGTAGGGGTGACAGCGCACTTGGAAAAAAAAGTTACGTTTTAAATTATTTTTAGGTTTTTTTTTTTCAAAATGATAGGACCTGTTTCTTACATTTTCTTTCAAAAAATATTTTTTTTTTCAAATGATGGATGATGAGGCAAAACAAGAATCGAAAAGAAACGGTGACAACTTTTTATCTTTATTGTAGTCAAATTCATATAAGCAGAAAAGAAGCGATGGTAAAGGATAAATTGAAAGAAACCAAAAAAAAGTGAGAGAGAAAGTTGAAGGTGGTTATAAAGGTATTAAAATTCACGCATCAGATAAGGAAAAAAAACGTCAATGACTGTAAAATCATCTCATCAGAAAGCAGTGTGGTCAGCAGTCAAAACGAAAAAAAAAGACAGAAAAAAAGGTGTTTTAGAATTGACACAATAAAACCAGTTTCACGGTGTGTCCGCAGGAGAGAAGAAGGTGGAGAGGAAAGGGGGGGGGGCGTAAAAAAGAAAAGAATAGGAAAAAATCGCGCGAAGAATATGGGGGGGGGGGGGGGGGGGGGGGAGAGGAGGAAGGAAGCACGGGTTTGAAAATAGGAAGGTGGAGGAGGAATTCAGTGACGGGTGATAAATTTTTGTGGTTGGAATTTTTATCATATCTCTTTCTTTATTTATTTATGTGAATGTATGCGTTTTAGGCAATTTGAAAATGTCGCAATTAATGAATTCTAATGAGAATCAAATAAAAATGCAACAAACTTTTTGTCAGTGCTTTAGAAAAAAGATTTGATACGGTTTAAAAAAAAAGAAAGAATGGAAAAAATGTCATTTTGATTTCTACAACAAATATTTGCAATTCTGCCGAACATTTGTTCCCCTTTCAAAGTGGTTTTAGTTTTTCAAATATCAATTTCTTGATTCATTAAAAATGACGATGAGCAAAAAATCTGAACAAGTTGATCACGTTGGAAAAAAAATTGAAAAGCACCGATGACGCAGAAGAAAAAAAATCGGGGTGAACACAATATAAAAACCACGGTTTTCAATCAGAAAAAGGGCAAAAACACAACCTGAAACTGAACTAACCAATAAGACAATTGAAATTTTTCCAGCAAAAAATATGAGAGCATGGCGGACTTTCAGCACAACTTGATACAGCTGAAATAAGCACAAATGGTTCGGATGAGCAGTTCATTATCATGTTTAGAAAATCATAACTGCACAATAAAGCGGCGTTTTCGAATGATGAATCTGAGAAAATGAGCACACTTCACCCCCCGATTGCACATTGACATCGCCAACGTAGTTTTGAAGTACAAATAAATATATAAATACATGCTACGCACTTGAGAGTAAAAAAACGCCGCGTAAGAAAAAGACTAAAAAAAGACTGAAATGAGCAATTATTATCCTATTGTTTTTGGAAAAACAATTGAAAAAAATTGTTTTTTGTTGACGCAATAAAATTTTTCCAGGTTGCACGTTAAATAAATCAATTTTATTCTTAAAAACTCAATTAAAGCTTTGTTTTTTTTTTAAATTATTGATCAGTCTACCTTTCAATGGTCAAACATGACACCAAAATGTTTCTAGACACTCGGTTATAAATGCAATGACAAAGCAAGCAAAAAGAACTAGGCGATTATTGGTAAAGTAAGTATTACTAAGCCAAAAAAATGTTTAAAAAAATTTTTTTTAAGGGTTTATCACTGATAAGAAAGTTAGTGGTTGGAATATAAATAATATAAAACTCAATAAAGCTTAGAGAAAAATAAGAACGCTTAAAATTGAAAGCTGTAACTTGAAGACAGGTCAACAAATGATTGAGCGTAACTAACCAAAAAGAGCATTAAATTCCAAAAATTCAGACAAAAATTAAGCATACCAAAATTGAAAACAACTCAGATTTAAAATAAAACTGTAATTTTTCCCGCTTTGTTTGGTTTTTGAAGATCAAAAAACAATAATGTTCGTAAAATTATTTTTTTACGTTTAAAAAATTGATTTTCCCGCTTAAAAAAGTACAAAAATGTTGTTTTTTTTAACTGGAATGATTATGTTTTTACTTATAAGAATTTATTGTCGTGTTCTAGTAATGTAAATTTCAGAAAAAAAGTGCTGAAAAAATTGGCCAAGCGAATGATGCATTAAAACATAAAACACCAGTAGAAATGTTTCATTTCTTATAAAAAGTTCATTCAAAAATTTTGAAATGATAATTATTGTTTTTGTCAGCCGTTTGAAATTCCTGCACAATGAGCTGATACGTTAATCATTTATTTGCTCTTCAGGTAGTATATTTTTCGATTCAATTGTGGATATTCGTTTTTGACAGTTCACGCATTTATTCCAAACATCATCACTTTTCTTTCGTCGCCCTTTTTTTTCCTTCTCTCAATTCTTGATTTTATGATTTTACGCAATGGATTCTTCTGCCGAGTACACGTTGGATATTCTTGCTCAAAGCTCAGTGGTATTTATTGCTTTAATTATAATGATTGCAATCGGATTTGTAGCTTATAGGTAGACTTGTTTTTATCATTTTTTTTTTGGCCAATGATTATTCTTTGAGGGAAACCAATTTTAAAATGTTGACATTTTTTTTATTTCACTAAACTTTCATCGGAATAATTTGAATGGGAAAAACAATAAAAAATTAAATAGAAAATTTTATTGTTTACACATAGTAACAATTTGTCGGTTATCGAAAAAAAAAATTTTTTTTCAATCTTTTCTCTCCCCCCCCCCCCCCACCCTTTCCTTAATCTTTATTTTTTCACATTTTCAGATGTGTGCAAAAAGCTTGAATGGCTTCGGCGAAACAATGTTTGACACGGATTAATTGTTACGCTGATACACATTTCTTCATGTTTAATCTTCGTTTTTTTTTTAAATTGAAAATAGTTTTCAATAAATTCATGTCTCACAACCACTGTCTTGTTTTGCTTTACTTTATCTAAAGGAATTGATTATCAAAAAAAAAAAAAAAAAATAGAATAATAATCTTGGCAAATTTCATTTCGTGTGAAGGAAAATGAGTTAAAAAAAACAAGACAGAGATGTCAGCTAAAAATTTTAATAACCGGGCTGTAATTATTTGGCTGCCATGGTGATGAAATGCGTTACGTGTTCAGTTGTCAAACCAATCACGGCAAGAAATTTCGGTTATTGGCCTCCCCTCCACTCCATCCTACCACCACCCACCTTCCCTGCCACCCCTCACTTGTCTTCTTTTATTTCATGATTTCCCATCTTTTTTCAATTTTCTTTTTTTGTGAAGAAATTTTGTTGTCACTCATTTTTCAATATTCGCTTATTCCCACGATTTCTAATTTTTGTTCTTTTATTCATTTTGTTGGAGATTTTTTTTTTTCACAATATTGTCACAAGACTTTAATGAACCATTGAAGAAAATTGAAAACACATTTCCTTTCAAATAGAAAAAAAAACTTCCCGTCAGCCATAGCCATAATTATATTCAATTTCACTCATTTCTGTTCATTTCGCACCTTTAAAAGTTTGAAAAGCTTTTGCATACAAATTTTCATCTGCCAAAAAAAATAAAAAAATAATGAAAATTTTGAGTTTTAAAATAATTATTATTGATTATTCCAAATAAGAAATTTCAGAAAAGTTGTTTTTGTTAGTAGAATACATTTTTTTTAGTTAATTTTAATGATCTTGATAAATTTATTCTTAAGCATGACTCATGCATATTCTCATGAGAAAAAAGTGTTAATATTAATTCATGCATTAGCTCAAGCCAATCTGATTCCGTTAATCAAGTTTTGCTCTTTTTACAACTCTCCTATAAACTGCCCATTAATAGTATTTGAACAATTTTCCAATTCTCATTTTTTCCTCTCCTCCCCCCCCCCCCCCGCAATTTTTGAACGCATTTTTAGTTTTCCAAAAATGAGACAGTACTTGGCGTGAAAACAATCGTCAACATTTTGAAAAAAAAAATGCAAATTGAAAATGCCGGAGGCTTCAATCCAAATGATTCGAAATTTCGAGCGTGTTGCTGTCACTCAAAATCATTTGTGGTTGTTTTGGGAATTCTCGAAATATTCACAATTTGTTTTGTTCTTGTTGCAGGTGATTTTTTTTTGAATTGAAAAAAAAAAAAATTTTTTTTTCCGGGATTTTTTCAGTCCTTCCTGATTTAAACACCAGAGTATGTAATTTTTATTTGAATGGTGACAACGAAACACTTTTAGAGTCAACAAATTTCAATAATTACACAGACGCAGAGTAAGAGCTTTATAAATTGTCTAGACACCAAATTCATTTTTCAGTTTTGATCTACGAGATGTCTCCACATTGCAGCGTTTTTTATGCAAAAACAATGTTGCTTGTATTTTGTGGACAGTAATTCAAGTGAGAAAAAAAAATACAATATTTTTTTCCGGGACTAATCAAATTTTTTTTCGCAGATTTTATCAGTATTTGTTACGTTTTATGGAATCAAGACAATACGTTTTTTACTTTTTATTCCTCATTTATTTTTTAGGTTTTCAATTCAAGTCTCAATCAAAAATCGATATTAAAGCTGGGTTTTTTTCAGAATAGGGTGTACTACATTTGCTATTCTTTTACAAGTTTGGATGATTTTTTTACTTACGAGTGGGCGTGAAGATCTAAGCACAATCGTTTCTACAATTATTTTTTTATCAATTTTTATTATGTTTTGGATGTATTCTACAGTAAAAAAACCTTCAAAAAAAAGAAAAGAAAAGGGAAAAATCAATAATTTTCTTGCAGTGGATCGAAATTCGATGCGCTGAATTTATCAAGCAATCAAGAGACACAGGTTTTTCAATCAGTATTGCACGCCCTCTGGGTCCTGCAACAATATCATTAAGCGAGCGTGAACCACAAGTGATTAAACAACTTTTTTCGACTTCGAGTTTCATCAGCTGGATAAGTTATTGATTTTTTTTCAGATCGGCTTAAGGCAATTACCTCCGTTGCGACACACACGAAATCAATACGTGGTTGATGAAAAAAACAAAAAAACTTGATGATTGAATTTTATTGTTATTTTGCTATAAAAAATGACAGAAAAAAAAACAAAAATAAAAATAAGACTAGAACAAGTTGGGAACGTTTCTGGAGACATTGAAATGGTTTTTTCTAATCATAATTGAGATTTTTTTCAAACAAGAATCTAATTTGGAAAATTTAATATATAAGTACTTATGTATGTACATGCGGATTTCAAATTAGATATGCAGACTATATTCTTGTATTTAATTTTTAAAATAAAACGAAAATAATATGAATTTATAAATAATTGGTGCTAACTATGCTGGTAAAAAGGAAAAAAGACCATATTAGACAAAAATTGTTTAAAAAAAAACAGAAAATAATAAAAAATTGAAAAAACTTACTTTCATCATTCTCAAAAATCAATAAATATGTCGAATAAATTGAAAGTTCAGAGAAAAAAAAAGGTAGAAGAAGAATTTAGAAAAAAAAAATGAAAAACATAATATCTACAATATCTCAATTTGAGAAACACTGAATTTGAAATGAATTAAAACGTATAATTTTCAGAAAACTAAAAGAAAGAATCGATTTTATGAGCGTTGAGAAAGAAAAAAGAAATAAAGAAGCTACATTTTTTTGTTTTGGCGATCAAATGTTTGAATGAAAAAATTTGATATGAAAAAAAAACAACTAAAAAAAAGACGAGAAAACGCTCAATTGCTTAACTGCTCCAATTCACAAGTGGATATTTGAGTAGCAATATCTTGAACATTATCGATTTCTCCTATTTTTTCTTGCCGCATCACATTTTCGCCGCTACTTGTCTCTGTGGATTCCGATGATTGGTCTCCAGTTGAATCTGAAATTATTATGAACGATGTTATTTTTTAAAAATGAAAAGTTGAAATCATCTCTTAATAACTGAGAGAACAGAAAAAAAAACTGAAACTGAAACTGAAAAGAGGTTAAACGAAAAAATAAAATAAACCAGAAATGGTGCATAATGGAATGGTTAGTCTTGTGATTATTATTGTTATTGTCATGAATTGAATCCAGAACTGAATTTCTTTCATCTCTAAATTTGGTCGGACTCCATAATTGATCTCAAAAATTAAAGACACATTTTTTATTAGTGAAAAGCTTGAACATATTGTGCATGAACAAAAGAAAAATTAATAATTAAGTGATGCACAATTAAATTCTGAAAAAACAACAAACCTCCAGAAGGAATTTCCTTGTAGATGTCACTTTCAGCAGATCTCACATCCATTCGAAGAGTTTGAATCAATTCATCATGTGTTAAACTTTCAACTTTTGTCATGTCAAGCTTTACCTATATTTTTAAGATTTAAGCTTTTTCTTTATTTTTATATTGAAATGTTTTACTCTGAATGGGCATGATGATTGTAGTGATGAATATCTCCCAATATATGGATGATGAATTGCTTCTTTAACTGTCAATCTTTTGGAAACATCAATTTCAAGTAAGCTTTTAACAAAATCAATTGCTTGACAGTTCTTGCTGATAATTTGCTGAAATAGTTGTGTCAAAACTAGATCAGAAGAATTATCGATTTTTCCAACCTCATCCCCTCTTTGATTACAGTAAAAAAATTCGTCCCAGGCAATATCCATAGGACAAGCGAAATCTTCAATCAATTTTTTTGTGCGGTCGCATCGAATTTTGTTGATGACCTACAAAATGAGAAATTATGGTGGTAAGCTTTGTTTACAAAATATCAAGTTTGATATGCTTTTAACTAAACAATGATCACATACATCTTGTGTCGGTTTACCCAAAACTGATAGCAAAATTTTGATTTGTCCTTGAACACTTCGACCGGGAAATGTCTCATTTCTCATCACCATTTCACCAAATATGCATCCGACCGCCCACATATCAACAGCTGTTGAATGTTCGGGCATAACGAACAATAATTCGGGTGCTCGATATGGTAATGTGGCAACATGTTGTGTCATGTAGAAACAATGCTCTTCAGCCAAATTTGATTTTGGCTCTTTGCCAACATATTTCGCCATACCTTTAATTTTATTATTAACAATTTTAATTAAAAAATGTTTTTTTCGTTTGATATTCACCAAAATCTGCTATCCTCAATGTGAAATCATTTGAAATTAAAAGATTCGATGGTTTTAAATCTCGATGTGCAATTTCAACCGAATGAATATACTGAAAATATTTTAATTCAATTTCAAGTTTTCCACTCTCCCCTCGTCTGCCCTCCCTTTTTTTTTTGCTCCAGCTTTCCATTTAAATTTGTAGACAATCATAAAAATACGTCAAACGTATATTTCTATGTGTGTGTGTGTGTTACTATCATTTTATTATCAAACTTCTATCACATCGTCTTTTTCCGACTTTACATTTAATATTTTATAGTGTTTTTCTTTAATTCTCTCACAATATGTGTAAAAACATTTTTTTTTGTTTCTGTCTTTACATTTCCTTGGCGCCAAAAGTTTGTTTCACACGTCACTATCAAAGAAAAATAAATTATGATTAGAAAGAGAGAAGGCAATCAAAAGCTGTCTTCAATTCAACCTTAAAATCATATTTTTAATTTGATAATTTTTTTTTGTTGTATTGTGAAATTCAACTCTGTGTTTTTTTTATAATCATAGAATTAGAGGTAGAAATTTAACGAATTCTCTATTTAAATTTTACAAATGTGTTCAATTTACAACGTGTGGGGGTGTGTGGACAAACCTCAAGACCATTCAGCAATTGAATTAGGAAACGTTTGACATCTGACTCATCTAATGGCTTCTCAGAACCATAAATCACTTGATGCAGGTTGTTTGCCATTAAATCCATAACTGAAAAAAATATTGATAGTACATTCAAGAAAAAAGAAACCAAGTTTTTTTTCGGTGATATGTAATCAACATTCGAAAACTGATTAGAAAGCTCAGAACTATTTTCTATTCGTTGAAAATGCTATTTTTTATGACTAAAGAGAGAAAGGAAAGGCCAAGAAAAACTGTTGTAAGACGAAATAAATTCAAACCAACCGAGAAAAACGTCGATTCCTAATGGTCCTTTTGTGCGAAAAATGTCGCAAAGTCTCACAATATTTGGATGATCAATGTAGCGAAGAACGCGAATTTCACGAAGTGTTCTTCTTGCCAATGTTGGTGTTGCAGAAGCGTGAGCAACTTTTTTAATGGCCACCTATTGGAAAAAAAACAAGTTGAAGAAAGTTGAAGACAAAAATTGGAATCACATTCACTCCATCACTTGAAGTTGCTTCACAAACAATACCAAAAGCACCTGAGCCAATATTCTGAACTGGTGTGTAGAACTCAGCGGCTCGCTCTAATTTGAAGTCGTGCTGAAGTTGTTTTTTCTTCAAACCATCAAGTACACGATTGAAGCCGGCTGGTTTTGAGGGCATCTCGCCTAAAATCCAATATTGTTGAAACTGTCTTTTCCCTTTTATCTTTTTTTTTAAGCTGGCGGTTTTGAAAAAAGTAGCAAAAAACAACAATTGAGAACAAACACCAGGAATGGAAAAAACTTTAGTTTGAGACTTTTTAGTCTTTCTTTTGCATTTCACGAGGAAAATGTTGGAAAAAAAATGTTGAATAAGAACAAATGACAATGTGAAATAAAAATTGATCAAAAACTAAGCCGCTTAAAAGGTTCAAAAGAACTGGAAATAATTCGGGCAAATTAATTAGCTTGAAAATCAATGAGAAAAAAGGCGAATAAGATGATGAGATAAACTGTATTCGGATAAGAAAATGAAAAATAAGCCACAAAAAAGCCAATTTTTTAACACTGAAATTGTTGAATTACAGTCAAGAAAATAGTTAGAAGCTTTATCTGTACAACATCAAACCTCTGAATATGTTGAACGACGCGTTGGTGTAGTTTTCATGACAATTTACAGATGAATTATTATTTTCTTTTTGATTGCTACTGATATTTTTATAAGTTTTTTGCGTTGATATTCGTTGCATCGGGTTCCTCGATTCGGAAGTAACTACAGTACCAGATAATCTTGGTAATCGTTCACGAGGTGGTGCCATAATTTGTTTTACTGAAGGCCTCGCTTTTTCTACCTCGTTTATCGAACTGTTTCCCTTGCAGAACTGAAATTTGTTAGTAACGTCTCTAGACTTGTTAAAAGAAAGTGAAATAAAGTTAAAGATCAAACTGAAACCATTTTCTTTTCTTTTCCGTTTTTTTTTAAATTTTTTTTGAAAATTATGATAGTTTTTAAGTTATCTAGAAACTGAGCAAAAAACAAAAGCCGCATACAGCCTACTTTAAAATCGGTTTTTGAAGGGGCGTTTTAGTGATAACAACCAAAACGTACGTACGTGATAACAAAAAGTTGTCTAAGACCAAAATAAAACAGTACTTATACATATTCCTATACAATTCATTTTACTAAAATATACAAAAACGTACAAAAAAATCTATAAATATTTCTGGGGGGGGGGGGGGGGGGGAGGGGTGCTAACAAAGCATGCTTTTTTTTTATTGATTGATTTACAAAAAAAGAAAAAAGAGTAAAAACAGTGTAAGTTATTTTATTTTTCGGAAAAAATAAATTTAATATTTTCGAAAAATTGTTTCTTTGATCAAAATATGGATTTAAAAAACTTTTTGAATACAAAAATTAAAAAGGGAGGTTTTTTTTAAATATAAAAAAAATAGATTTTTCGAAGTGAAATTTGGATTTTGCAAATTAGTAGGGCCGAGCTTTATTGTTAAAATTAATTTTTGGTCAAAATTGTTCTCACTGAAGATTTAGGGTTGATTTTTTTTTTTTTGTAACTAAAATCAAACTTACACTTTTCAATTTTTGTTCAATGTAAGTTAGCAATTCACGGGGATAAAAACCTTGAATAGCCATCAGAAAAAATAATTAGGTAAATGGTAACGTTATCAATTAGAATAAACTTGATAAAATGATTTTAATTTTCACCTCTCTCTCTCTCTCTCTCTCTTTCTTTCTCACTTATTCATACTATTTTTTTTTTGAACAGACGTTTTGCAGTTAAGTAAGTTTCAAAGAAAAAAAACCAAATTAACATGTGGAAAAAAAAGAACCGGGAAAATTGTGTCGAACGTATAATAAACGTACATACACACTTTTGAAAAATAAAATGCGTATTCTATGTAAATAGGCGTAGTGATAATGTGTACCGAAAAAAAAAATAATGGCAAGAAAAATGGGAAAATGTTTTGATATAATTTTTACAATAAAAAAAATGATTAGATTTTTCTATTATAAAACCATTTTTAAAAGAAAAATAACCAAAAAAAATTGATTATAAAACTGTATGTTGAAATTTTATATCGTCATTCAAACAAAAAAAAATCGAATCTCGTATTTCTATTTGATATGTAGTAAAAATGCTCACCGGAAAGATGAAAAAAAATTGATACAGTTTTGAAAAAAATGAAAAGAAAAAGAGCAAATTTACATTGAAAGACGTCAAAGAGCAATGTGGGTAACAATTAAAATGAAAAAGATGCGCAAAGCTTCATACAAAAAAAAATTGAGTAAAGATTGAGTAGAGGGAAAAAATGAAGATTTTGTTTGCCTACAATTTCACGCGCGTGTAAAAGTTTCATTTTTTCTCTCTCTCTTTCTCTCTCTCTCTCTCTCTCTCTCTCTCTCTCTCTCTCTCTCTCTCTCTCTTTCTTTTTCTCCTTCTGTTTCTTTTCTTTTCTTTTTTTATATTCTCATGATTCTCATCATCATTATTATTTAACCTTCCAGCGACGCCCAACGTCAACGCCATTCAGTTCGAACCAGAAAATCGGTTGAGAAAAAGAGGCGGGGAGGAAAAAAAAAGGGGGGGGGGGGGAAGGGGTGAAAACGAACTCTTTCAACTTTTCGCCTCATTGACTTTCTCCAAACGATTCTACGTAAAACGGCATCGTTTTTGTTCAAAAATTCTCTAGAAAAAGTGTTTCACCTTTCACGTACATCACGTGAAACAAAAAAATTTACTTTTTTAATTGAGAAAATCAGAAAGAGACAGAGAGAAGAGACAGAGAGAAAAAGAAACAAGGTAATATTGTGTTTTTATTTTTAATAACATCATCATTTGAAATATTAGAATTTGCATAGCTGAAAAGTAAACTTTCACTTCGATTAAAAAGAAAGAAACTGAAAACAAACAAGTTGAAAAAAAAAATAAACAACGAGGATTCATACAACGACAACAATTGCTGAGAAAAGAAAAAAGAATTATGAATAACAAGCCGAAGAAACTGAAAGAAGATGAAAATGCCAGTTGATTTATTCATTCAAATAATCATTAAATAGTTTTCTAAAAAGAATCAAAACCAACCAGTTTTCAGATCTTCAACAAAAAAAAATGGTTAAAAAATCGAAATGTTCTCTGAAATTTTTTCCACAGTATTAACTCTTAATTGAGTTTAATCAATCATAGAGTAATTAAATTTTAATTAAATTTTATTCAAGAAAATTTGGTTATTAAAATCAAACAGTCAGAAATTATACATTTATAAACAAAAAAACATAGTGTGACGAAAACAACACGGTGAGAGGTTCCTGTATTTATTTTGAGAATTAAACAACAATATATGGTATTTAATGCGTAGAAATATAAATACACACCACCAACTGAGGATTGAATATGAGGATAAAAAACTTGATCTTTTTTTTCACAAAACATTTAAAGACTTTTATTTTAAGCCATTCATAATTATAGAAGTTGAAAAATCAAACTTGAAATTTAAAAAAAAATATTTTTTTTAAACATACTTTCACGAAATTATTAAAACTCAAAACTGTTTCAAAAATATTAGTTATGTTGGAAAGCATGAGCTAATGAATAAATGAGTCAGTTAAATATTTTCTAATTATTCCTATCAATTAAAAAATGAAAAAAGGCAATAGGGGTTGGGAATTAACACATTTTTGATAAAAATTTAAAAAAAAGAGTTGAAAAAAAGGTTACTCAATAATGAATCAGCAGGAGAAAAGAGATACCGTCATAAAAAAATTAATTTATTTTTGATTTTATTTCAACCAATTGTAATAATCATTGCAATATATTTAACAATGAAAATAAAAGAAAGGAAAAGAGAGAGAGAGAGAGAGAGAGAAAATAAGAAAAAGGAGTGTAGGTATATGCAAATATGTAAAAGGAAATAGATTGATTTGAATAGAGAAAAATGAAACAAGAAAGAAAAATCATCAAAAGAAGCGAAAATGATGATGCTTCAAAATGGGAAAAAATAGCAAAGAGAAGATAAAGGTTAATCGTTTTGTCATTGAAAAATGGAGAAAAAAAATTAAGAAAGATTTAACAAATTCAAACGGGTGTAAATGTCAAAATGATTTCAAGCAGCGATTTGTGTGTTGGAATAAAAATTGGCATGATCAATTGCAAAAATCATCAGTAAAATCAACATTTTTAAACTTTGAATGAATTCATCAATTCTTCTTTCCCAAATTCATGAGAAGAGAAAAGATGAATATAATATGTACAAGGTCAAATAATTGCAAACGTAAAACTACAAGTAGATAGATACCTACAATATAAAACCAAAAAAAAAATGATAAAAGGCAGTGTGGGCGGAGGTGGATAAATGAAGATCTTTAATGGCAAAATAAAGAGAAGGTTAGGTGGAAAAAAAAGAGAAGAAAAATGGAAGGATCGAGTAGATGAAACTGTCAATGGGTGTAACCAAAAACCAGAGATTTTCGCATTTCCTACTCATCTCATTATTTTATTTTCAATCAAAGATGGAATTGACGCGTGATTGAGTAATGACGATGATTCATTAAAACTGTTCCTTTTTGTCTGCTTTTTTTTTCTCAAACAAACCCTCAATTTAAGATTGGATATTCTAAAAGAAGAAAATCAAGATGGGAAAAGAGAGGAGGAGGGGGGGGGGGGGAGGCGATCGATGAAAAATGTGGGTCAAAAAAAGTTCGAACTATGTCTTACGTTTAATAACTATAATTAAAATTGGTTTTTTTTTCTCTGTTGGTCATTCCAGAAAACTGACGAAGATTTAAAAAAAAGAAAAAATTACTAGAAATTGTATTCATTGAATTCGTGTAAAATAGTAAATTTGAAAAAATTGAGATTGAAGAGAAATTCAAAATCACTGAACTGTGATTACTCTCCACACTCGATGTTTCATATACAAAATACACAAATACAAAAATTGTGAAACACGGAAAACTGAATGTATTTACGGAATGATCTCTTTGAACATTAAAACGCACACACACACAATGAATACCGGAAACTGAAACTGGACACTGCAAAAAACATAACCATTAAGCAATGAATAAGCCACTGTTTGAAGGCAAAAGCTAACCCGGTGTGTTGCCTCATTTCGCATGTTATGCACCGAATTAAAAAAAGGAAAAGAAAAGAAGAAGGAAAAAAAAAACGCCGGTACTATCTACACACCTCTATTGTCAAACATGCGCGGTACATTAGCATACATTTGGGCGAGAGATCTGTGTGACCGGTCTCGACAATACAAAAATTCTAATGCTGGCTAAGGAATTGAATATTAACAAAATAGACAGGAAATAAATAACACACTTTTCTTTGTCAATAATTTTTTCTAGGAAGTAATGATGTTATTAAGTGTATGTAGTGCGCCAAAAAACACACACAGCCAATAACCAACCCTAGACAAATTAGAGGAAAGGAGGGTCAAAAAAGAAATCATGGTGGTATTTGGTATCGATCGAAAATCAGAATTGTAAATGAGAAAAAGAAACAATCGGAAGTTATGCAAACTGCAAAAATGTTCAATATTTCAGTAACCGAGTGCGTAAATCAAAATCCGATCATTTTTCAAATCAAAAAGAATTGGGTTCGGCAAGCGCAAAACCCATAAGCAGATTATAAATTGTAATATAAATAAAATGACAGATTTCAGCAAGAAGAAGATAGAGAGAGAGAGAGAGAGAAAAGGGCAAAACTTTTACAATTTTTGTAAATTTTCAGAAAAAAATGTAATAAAACATAAAAATGCTATAAAATATTCAAATATGTAGAGTTTCAGCCAAAAAAAATGTTCAAGTATCATTTAATATGTGTTTAATTGTCACATTCATTGTCAAAAATTGGTTACTTCAATTGTTGGCCTTGAAAAAAACATTTTTTTTTACATGGGAATTTTATTTATTCCTCAATTAGTCAATTACAATTCATTTCGGAATTTTTTATATTAAAAAAATGAGATTCGTAAAAGAAAAGAAAAAAAGGAAAGAATTAAAATACTTGATAAGATATATTTTTTTTGTGAGAATGAATGAAATATGTATTCTACTGTAACATGAAGAAGAAAGAAAAAAAAAACTTCTATCTGTTTTATATTTTTAATAAAAGATAATTACAATAGTATAGTGATAAAGTGAAGACCTGCACGTCAAAATGATGAGAATAATTGAACGAAAAAAATTGACAGACAAAAGTGAGGAAGTTGTAATCGGTAAAGAAAACAAACCATTCATTGTTGAGTACAAAGGGGAAGACAGAATCAAAAAGAGAAAAAAAAGAAAGTGAAATCATCCGCCATCATCATTTCATTGGTTTTTGGCATGATTCGATTTCTCAATTCAAAATCTATGGATTGAATTGGGCAGACGCATATTTTCTAGACCGATTTACAACCTGTGTCTAGATGGAAGGTGAAAAATTGTTGAAAAAAAAGATGAAAAAAGAAATGAGGAAACAAATCAGCAAAGCTGTTCAATGAGGTCAGATAAATTGCGTTATTTTTACAACGTCAAAAATTCTTGACGAACACTTTTTTTTTATTTATTTATTTTGTTTTCTTCTTTCAAACGCTTTTCTTTTTATAATTCAGTCTTTTCAGTTTTCAATTATTTCCTTTCTTTCGTATATTTTTCCAGTTACGAAAATCAATAACTTCCAGAAATTAATTACATTTTCCTTCATTAGTTTCATTTTTTTTCCATTTTAACTTCCCCCGTTTTTTTCCCTTTTTTTCATTTGAAAAAATCCATTCTCAAATATTTACCCATTTATTTTTCACTTCATCGTTCATCATCGAGAAGCTAACAATAAAATTCATTTAAGTCACAAAAAAAGTGTGTGTGGGTGATGAAGACGGGCGACGATTTTTATGTTTTTTCTACTTTCAATTTGTTATTGGTAAAAAGAGTTAAGCATAGAATAAATAATGAAAGTTTGTTACAGTAACCAATGGTCTAATATTTTTTTTAGTAAAAGCTTAACTAAAAATAAATTACTTATCATTTTTCCCTCAAAGTAGTATACAATAAGTTGCCGCGAGACGGTCATTTTACCCAAACTCAATTTTCTACACTTTTTAGCTATTTTAACGCTTATTTCCATCAAAAAAGTGTCTAAGCTCATCGAAAATTAACCATTTTTGAAAAAAGTCATTTTTTGAACCATCCGGTCCTTTACCCATTTGCCCATTTTCAATTTTATTAAGTATTTATTGTTTTTATCGCTATTAAATGAAATTTCACAAAGATCTACCACCATTAACAAATCTAGATCTCCTTGCTTTAGTCGAAGTATGGGAAATCAAGAATTTCCGAGGTGCTTTTATGCGAGACAATTTACTTTAGTAGTTTTTATATCTTGTGAATTTCTCTTTTCTCTTCCTCACTCTGACCGAGCACAGTCACACATTTGCCCCAGTTGAATTAGACACACGCGACGCGACACGCAAACGCGTTGGGCTCGATTGGAAGGCAGAGACGCAGAGGAAGGCCAGAAACTCAGTGTCGCTTTTTTCATTAACTTTTAAGAATAGAAAAGAGACTTCCTTTTCTTCTGTGGCTCGCGTTGATTTCTTTGCTAGATATTCACAATAAAAATTTTTAAAAAACTCGTTTTTATATAATTATTTTACAAATGTATCATTTATCAAAAATTGTTTTTTTATTTCTTTTTTGTAACTTACCATGTTTCAGGTGTTTCACAAAGATGCTTCTGCTTTTTCGAAACCGCTTGTCACAAAGTGTCCGTCATGTCAATAGGGTAAGCCATCGTGCTAATCTTTGCTAGTAAACAAAGTTACGAAACGTTTTTATGACAATCATGTAATTCACATAAATAACTCGATGTATTTTTAGCTTTCCGACACCCATCTTATCTACACAGTCAATATGCTCAAAGAAAGGGCAACTGGTTACCTGGACCAAAACGACACCGCGCAAGCGAGCGAGAAGACTTTTCAGGTATGTATTTTTTAAATTTTGTTTTCAATGTAATTCAATGCCTTGAAAGTTAATAGCATTATTGCTTAGACTTTTAAAATTTATTAAAAATTTTTAGGGCTGCAAACTCGCACTGATGGAATATATCAAGAGGCTTGAGAAGGAAAATGATTTCCAGATTGTTCCAGAGCACCTTGCCATCCCATGGAATTATAGAACTTTCAAAAAATTCTGCGATATCTTGATTTAAAAAGTGGATTACGATTTGGCTGAAGAGCTCAACAATGGTTGGACACACGCATATAGGTAAGATATACATAATTATTGTTTTATGTGATTTTTTAATTGTTTTTTTTAGGTTCCATACGGAAGGATGGACACAAAACAACTTGACTGTTCGATCTGTTAAATTATCACTACCCTATGCCTTCAGGTAAATAAAAAGTTATTTATTTGGATTATTATTTTTAGATTCATCGACATTGTGGAGAAAGAATTGCCCATTGATCGAATGATGGCACTCCACATAAAAGAACAACTCTTCTCATTGGATCTAAAGGAGCTGGCAGTAACAATCCATCAGGTTGTTATTATTATAACAATATAATAGTTTATATATTTATAGTAAAGCAAAGAAGGCAACGTGGGTCTACTCCTCCAAAGTGCACACATGCAGAAACATTCCGTAAATTTTATTCTTTTTATTCATTTTAATCAACTAAGTTTTAGCGAATGAAGCTAGCTGAAATCTACAAGAATAGTTATGGTGAAGATCTGTTTGAAGTTTTAACAAAAAACAAGAAAGGATTTGAAAAGCATTTTTCTCTGTGATTTTTGGTGTTTTTATGAATGAATAAATATTGATACATAATCATCTAATTGAATCTAAGTTTACAATTCCCACTTCTCTTGATAATATATTGTCTAGTAAAGTGTCTCGCATAAAAGCACCTCGGAAATTCTTGATTTCCCATACTTCGACTAAAGCAAGGAGATCTAGATTTGTTAATGGTGGTAGATCTTTGTGAAATTTCATTTAATAGCGATAAAAACAATAAATACTTAATAAAATTGAAAATGGGCAAATGGGTAAAGGACCGGATGGTTCAAAAAATGACTTTTTTCAAAAATGGTTAATTTTCGATGAGCTTAGACACTTTTTTGATGGAAATAAGCGTTAAAATAGCTAAAAAGTGTAGAAAATTGAGTTTGGGTAAAATGACCGTCTCGCGGCAACTTATTGTATACTACTTTGAGGGAAAAATGATAAGTAATTTATTTTTAGTTAAGCTTTTACTAAAAAAAATATTAGACCATTGGTTACTGTAACAAACTTTCATTATTTATTCTATGCTTAACTCTTTTTACCAATAACAAATTGAAAGTAGAAAAAACATAAAAATCGTCGACCGTCTTCATCCACCCACACACACTTTTTTTGTGACTTAAATGAATTTTATTGTTAGCTTCTCGATGATGAACGATGAAGTGAAAAATAAATGGGTAAATATTTGAGAATGGATTTTTTCAAATGAAAAAAAGGGAAAAAAAACGGGGGAAGTTAAAATGGAAAAAAAATGAAACTAATGAAGGAAAATGTAATTAATTTCTGGAAGTTATTGATTTTCGTAACTGGAAAAATATACGAAAAAAAGGAAATAATTGAAAACTGAAAAGACTGAATTATTTCAATTTTGAAATGAAGAAACGGTAACATGTCGTCGTTATGACAGATTATTTAATTCCAACTTTAAAGACATGAAATTATAATGAAAACTTTCAAAATTTACCACTTTTTAAAATTAACTGGGTTTTTTTAACAAACACGAATTTCATTTTTTAAACTTCTCTCTCTCTCTCTGCTTCGAAAAAACTCATTTTTAAAAAAAAACTTTCAGCCTTTCGATGAAATGAAAGTGAAAATTTACAAAATCGTTTGAAAAAAAACATGAACAATGTTTCCTGTTTTGGTTCTTTTTTTGTTTTTTTTTTTCAGAATTTTCCTAAAATTTCTTAAGTTTTTCATGGTTGAATGAATGAATGATTTCTGGTTTCTTTTCAATTTTTGTAATTAAGAACATTTTGCGAGGGAACAGTTTTAGATGACCAGTTATATGTATGTCTATGAATCGGGATCCTGAGGGGTGTTATACAGCAAGTTTCATCCCGGAATACTTTTTTTTCTACCCGGAATATATATCAACTTGTTCACCTTTGAGTTCTTAGATACTTTTTTTTGTGAAGTTGTTGGATCTTGAAAATTCAGTAGTTATTTTCAGTATTGATCAACAAATTTTGAGCCCTTCATTTTTAAGACTTTTCCGAAGATTTTTGGTTTTTTTAACTTCAAAAAACCAAGCCCTGTGTGCACTAGCATTAAAAGAAGAAAGTGTGCCCCATCGAACAAGTTGGGTACGCAAACACTTTTGCATTTATAACAAACCGCCCAACCAAAATTTTCCCCATTTTTTCCAAATTTAATACAGTTTTCAAGCTTTATTTATATTTTTATAGTTTTATTTTTGAATCCATAGAATTTTGTAAACTCATGTAACCCTAGCACACGAAGTTTTGTTGTATTGCGTTATGGAAAGTTTGAAAAATATCCTATTAAAGAAAAAAAGTGTTTATAGCTAAATTCTTCTTTTTTCAAAACTCAAAAAATAAATTAAAATTCATTTCAGGGTTAAATTATGCTCTCGCGTCCATCGAGAATTGTTGCGGTTCGTTTTTTCGAAAAAGAAAAATCTTCAAAATAAAAAAAATAATTTTTTAGAAAAGATTCGCATCAGCATCAACAGCTGCTTCACGTGCTGTTCAAGAAAAGAATTCAGTTTTGAACAATGGATTGTCAGTTTCAAGTATTGAGCTGAACGGTAATTAAAAATATTTTCAATAAATTCCAATTTCATTTCTTATTAGGTGCAACTTCCTCTCTTGTTCTGGCTTTTCGCGCTGGCAGCCGATATCAACCAGCTAACCAACAAGGCATTACCCATTTGATTCGCAACACTATTGGAAGAGATTCTAACGAATTTCCTGGAATTGCACTTGTCTGGAATGCCGCAGCGACCGGAGCGAAAATTGCAAGTTGAAGTAGAAAAAAAATCTCATTTTTGGGATATTTTCAGAATGCTGTTTCAAATCGAGATGTTCTTGCTGTTGAATTGAATGTGGTTCGGGACAATGTTCCAGTAGCACTTTCAATTCTCGGACAGCTCGGAAACACCGCTTTCAAACCGTGGGATGTGCTGGATGTGAAAGAAGAAACACTTCCAGCTGATGCCAAATATTTGAGCGGAACAACCATTGTTTTTGAACAATTGCATCAAGCCGCATTCCGAAATGGACCACTCGGATTGTTGAACATTGCCTCCAACAATATTTCAGATAAAAGTTTGAACACTTTTGTGGTATGTATTTTCGGAAATTATTTCTTGATCTTAAAACGCTTTTTGTAGCAAGAACGTCTTGTTTCTGGTGACGCTGTTCTTGTTGGTGTCAATGTGGATCACGATCTGCTTGTCAACGCAGCTGCTGAACAATTTCCATTGACTGAAGGATCAGGAAAACCAACAAGTCAAAGCAAATACTTTGGAGGAGAAGTTCGCAGGTAGAGTCATTTCATTTATCCGATGTTTATTGAACTTTCAAATGTTTCAAGAAATGGAAAAGGTAATCAAACATTTGTTGCCATCGCTGGTGAAGGAGCAAGTCTTAAATCGATAAAAGATGTTGCCACCCAAGCTGTTGTTGCTCAAATATTGATTGATGCTGTTAATAAAGTAAAGCCTGACGCAGCTTCAGTAAATGTCAATTATCAAGATGCCGGTTTGGTTGGAGTTCAATTTGTTGCTGAAAATAATGCCGTTGGCGAAATTACAAAATCGGTTGTGTCAGCATTGAAATCAGCGAATGCTTCTAATATCGCAAATGCAAAAGCTACGACAATCAATAATGTAGAAATGAAAATTGAGAAATAAAATTGAAAAAAAACAAATAATTAAGGTGCTAAATGCTGCTCAACAAGCATCAAACGTTGCATTGGATAGAGCTACACAAATTTTGGCTGGAACTGAAGCAACATCACCAGCCGAGTTTGCAGCAGCTATCAAAAATGTTTCAGAAAATGATGTGACTCAGGTGATACAAATTGACTCAAATAACTGCTTAGTAACTAAAAATTTTCAGTTTTTGTCACGAGTTACTGGAAAATTATCGCTTTCCGCTTTTGGAACACCATCATTGGTTCCATATCTTGACGAAATCTGAAAAAAGCAAAAAAATAAGAACTCAACCTTTTTTTTCACTAAAATATTTTTTTTGTCCTTTTCTCATGTCAAATCTTAAGATTTCAGATGTAGATGATTTTTTAAAGCTCGTTCAACAAAGAATAAAAGCAAAAATGGTGTATTTTGTTCCCCTTTGATGTCATACATAGAAATGAAGTGAGAAAAAATTGATGTGAATCTGTCTAGGAAAAATTTCAATGAAAAAAAAAGAAGAAGAGAGAAAATCATATAAAAAGTGACGTGATGTGATGTCGAAAAATCTGCAGAAAGCGTACATCAGCTTTTACCTATTGTTGGAGTCAATTTTTCTTCGAGTTTTTAGTTTAAAAAAGGAGGGAACAGGAGAGAGAGAGAGAAAGAAGAGAGGGACAGCAAGAATTTCAAACTTTTACACACGCACAAATTCAAAAGTGAGAAAAAAAAGGAAAAGAAGGCACATTATTCAAAATTGAATTTGAATTTGTCTAGTGTTGCAAATAAAACTCAAGCAGAGATTGTGACATGTTTCTTTGCCATTCTTTCAAATTGTGTTCAAGCATCCTGTGAAAAGGACCATTTCATATATATTTTTTCTCCTTCGCCATCCTTTCTGGTCCACGACGACTTTATTTTAAAAAAATTGTTCAAATACATATACAGAAGTGTGTGTCTGTGCGTGTGTGCGTGTGTGCGTGTGTGTGTGTATGTGTGTATTTTTGCCTGGCATTTTACTGGCTTCTCCATTTTCTTTTGTGACACTTTACTTGCTGGCGGTTTTGGTTTTTGTTATTATGTGCATGTGCTTATTTGTCAAAACGTCGTCGTCGACGGACAACGGGCAACAAATTTCTGAAAAAGAAGCCCACTTGAGCCAAACCCAAAACGATGAAGACAGGCACAGCGAAAAAGAAGTGGCGCGTTCGTTCGGATACATGGATGATTTGAAGATGTGTTTGCCGTGAAATGCATTCGTCTGGAAAACGTGTTTCGAAAAGGAAGAAGAAGAAGAAAGATACTTTTTACTAGAATTTTTAGGTTCTATTTACTTGACGTTCGTTTTTTATCCTTATTTTGTAAGCAACAAAAATCCTAAAAAAAAAAGTTATGTTTACTTTTAATCCCTACCGTAGTACCATTTTACCCGAACTTTTAGATTTTAAGCTTTTCATATTTCTAAATTGGTTTTTTTGTTTTGAGATCGATTCAGTTTCAAAGTACAAATTAAAAACTACAAAATAACAATTTAAACTGAGAGAAATTTTTTTTGTTTATTTAGCATTGAATGACACTTGATTGGATTTTAAAATAATTTTCTTTAATTTTATTCAGTTTTCTTTTCCCGTTTCGGTTTTTTGCATATTCCACTCGAGAACCATCAGAAAGGAAAGAAAAAAAAACTGAGAAGCAAAAAAAAGTAGGTCAAAACTGATGATTTCTGATGTCATAATGAATCCCACGCACGCATTTCGTTTCGCGCTTCCTCTTCTTTCTCCCCCACTAATTTTTTTTTGGTATGGAGCAGTACAAAATTAATGAGTCTTCAGGATTTGCTTCTTTCCGCTCTCCACTATATATTCCACTTTATTTTTTTTTCCATCTTCTGTGGAAAAGCTTTCTTTTGAAGTAGTCTACTTCTTTTTTTCCTTCTTCTACATGGGAGAAAAAAAAGGAGAAGGGGGGGGGGGGGGGAGGGGCGGGAAGAGGGTCACCGTTAAATGTGTCAAATGTGGCAAAAATCAGATACTTCTTGTTGGTTGTCAAAACTGGATTTAGTACGACCAAGATGTAAATATGAAGTTTCACCAAATCTCTTACATTTTGTTTTTGTTAATTTAGAGCAGTTTTACTCATAGAGAATAACTCACGGTTTCATTGTAATTTTTCACCCCCAAAAAAGAGTAGAAAAAAGAAACAACTTTTAAGTAGCGTTAAATAAGCTTCATTTCAACGAGAAGCTTCTTTTTTTTTTAAACTTTAAACGAAGAAAGATATTTCGGTCTACCAAACAAAAAAAAATCACATCAAAACTATTTAAAATGTTGATAGTTTTGAGCTAAAAGGATTTGGTGAATTGTCAGCACGTTTTCCTTCTTTTTTTTCCAATTTGACACATTCAACTCAGTTCCCCCCTCCCTCCCCCCCCCCCCCGCTCTTTCTTTTTTGACTTCTCCTCTTCGTCCTCGTATTCTTTATGTCTTTTTTTTTCGACCCGTCAAAAAAGGAGAAATCTTTTGTTCGTCACAATTTTTATTCCTACATCTCCACATTTTTAGCCGTCATTGCCTCTTTCTAGTAATTTGAATTACAGCCAACAATGAAGTAGATGCCGATTTTCTTTTTCTTTTTTTTTTTTTTGACTTTTTTGTTTGGTTATTCGCACATACTAAATAGCGTCACTTTTTATTTTTTAAAATATTTATTGTATACATCATGTTTCTATTCTTTGTTCTTTTTTGGAGTAAAATCCTGCTCATTCCTTTCCGCCTCCCTTTCAATTATTTGATTGTCCGATTTTCATTCACTCGACTCACTTCTGTTTTTATCGAAAAAATGTTTCCTTAACAACGAGTCGAGTAAATAAAAAATTTGGTGAAAATCAACAATTTTCCGTTTTCAACAATCCGTGGTGTCTCGATTAAATATGGCGGCGACGAGAGAAAAATTGTTGGGAGGGTGGGGTGGTTGCGAAAAGGAAGGAAGAAAAAAAACGGGGAGGAGGGGAGACTCTACCCAATTTTTGCATATTGAATTTTGTGAGCCGTATAAGTTTTATTGGCGGCCAAATAATAATAAATTCGAGAAAAGAATGAGAGAGGAAAAATGTTTGAGAAGAGGGAAGATAAAAGAAAAGACATAGGGCCAGTAATACACCTACAGCGAGTCAACCAGGTGCGCGCTTATGACCGACGGCGGCCGTCAAAACCAATTTGTTGCAGCCGCGAGCAACATGTATGAATTTCAGTGCCCAAAGTCAAAATTGAAACACCTTCTGAAATTGTCTTCCATCTGATGTTGAGCGTCAATAAAACGTTTCCTTTTTCTTTCTCATTCTTTTCTTCGGCCTATGTGGCATTGTTGGTTCGAGCACCGATATCTATTATCGAAGGATCCAATTACATTTATAGTCATTCATTCTTTCTTTCTTTTTTTTCTTTTTTTTTCCTGTCCCTTTTGCTTTTTTTCTAGTTGATACCCTGAGACAGAAGCTTCTTGTTACTTTCAGCTGCCAAACGATAATTTTAGCTAACATTAAGCAGCACCAGGGTAGGAACAACTTCGTCAGCTATTTTTTTTCCTTTTCTCGTTTTCAGCAAGAAAAAAAATCGCCATTTTTTCACCTTCTTCCCTCTCTCTTTTTTCTTTCACTAGTCTAAACTTGAGAAGATGTTTTAATATTATCCTTCCGAATCTTTAACAGAATGCAAATTGCAATTTCCGGTGCATTTTTTCAACGTGCGTCTTCTTTGATTCCATGTTTTAAGCGCAAAATTCACTTTCTCTCTCTCCCTCTCCCTCTCTCCCTCTCTCTCTCTCTCTCTCTCTCTCTCTCTCTCTCTTCTCTCTCTCTCTCTGCCTTTGGTTTAAACATTTTAAAGAGGTATAAAAATTTGCGTGACGCCATTGTCATATAGAATTTTGAAAACAAAAAGTGCTGTGCTCATTATTTTTTGCTCTTTGTCTTTCTTGTTTTGGCTACATTTTCAATTTGCAATAACGTATTTAAAAGCGCGCCATATGCCGCTTTAAAAAATGAGTCTGAAACGAGAAAAAGTGACTTCTCTTCTTCCTTTTTTTCTGTTGTTGCCTAATCTAGAATTCTTTTCAGCGAAAATGTTTCAATTTTTATAAGTCCAAAGAATTGTATCGATACGAATTACAAAAGTTTGAAATTGTTGAACCATCACCCACTTGCTCTAGACACTTCTTTTTTTCATTCAATACCACCGTCTTCCCCATTTTTCGTTTTGAAAAAATTGTCTGAAGAGCAAAAAGAAAGCAATTCAGAAGAAAGAAATTCTAATTGTGCTCTTTTTTTATCCTTCATTGTCTTGAAAAACAAATCCTACGAATTTCCTGTTTTGAGAAATGAGAAACTTCAATCTTTTCACAGCTTTTGTTTTTAACATCCATGAATCAACACTGTGTGATGTGTTTTTTTTTTACAGAATACCAACTCCACCCTCACTTTTCTTTTCCGTCCTCTTTTCCTTTGCCAAAATAACATTTGACTGAAATTTGTGATCTTTTCAAAGTGACAACACAATTCAAAAAATAGAAAGAGGTAACCCATTTTACATCATTTTTCTCAAAAATCTGACTTCTTTCCATTTCATCCTCTTTTTCTCTTTATCAACTTCCTTCGTATTTTGCTTTTTTTCGAGCCAAAAGCTCCGTCTTTTCACTTCTTCTTTCTTTTTTTTTTGCCTTTCCGTATATTTTGACACAGGTTTTCCGTTTTGTCCTTCTTCTACTCTTTTGGTTGAATTGAGAAAAACCGACCAGTTGACGTGATCGGATTTTAGTCAAAGAAAAAAAGATGAAAAAAATTTGAAAAAAAAATCAAATGCTTTGCTAGTTTTTTTGTGATCCTTGTGAGCAAAGAGAACTGCTAATTAAGAAAAAAAAATTGCAGCTTAGCCGAAAAATTGAATAGATATACATACATATGCATATGTATACTCAGCTTTTTCCACTATTCTTGTGTACACATACCCTGTCTATAATTATAAATAATTTCAGACCTAAAATTGACACACCAAAGAATTAACGCTGGAGTCTATAAATGATCGAGCCTGAATACCGAAAACCGGTTCAACACCAGCACATTGCCGGCTGACACGGGCGACACGCAATGTGTTGCTGTGCAAGATTGCACCGTCATCAAATTCATCTCATAAGGTTTGTCAAGATCAGCCGCTTTTCAGTCTGTTTAACGAAATGTTGTATAACAGCTATGGCCTCGTTTCTTGCGGGCTCATCACAACGGGTTTAGTGTTCACTGTTTTTGCAATATTTCAAAAAGAGTCGCAAATCGGAAAAGTGTGGCTTGCCGGACCGACGACAATGGTTGTTGGCTTGGTGCTCGCTGGAAAAGTGGTTATCGATTGGGGCCCGGCAATGTTACACGCCAGAGAGGGATCCATCGATTCTCGTCTTTTCGATCAGGTTGCTCAGTGTACATTGATTTTAATAATAATTAGTTTTGCAGATCCCAACAGGTCGCATTCCAGATACTTTACGACAACCACAAATGAGAATTGAGCACGAGCCAAAATGTAATGGTGGGGGCTCGAACAATTTTGTGCATTATAATATCAATACAACAATGCATTCACCAATTGGTTATCAACCCCCAATGCAATATATTCATAGCCCGGTGTCTGAAAACGGAGTTTCTCGAATGACATCTGGTGATCGATTGCCAAGAAGTTCAATTGGGTGTTTTCCTCCACGTGGAATAGATCATCACAATCAATCCTCACCAGAGCAATGCTTAATCTACTCGCAATACAATTCGTCACTAAATAAACTTCCAGTAATTTAAAAAACCTTTAAACGCTGTTTTTTCACTTTAATTTTGGAAATTTTCAGCACCATGAAGATAGGAGTTATTCAATACCAAGACACTTAAACAATATGAAAACTGCATCACCACGACGATCACCAAGACCATCATTATACAATGCATATTCCAATTATTCAGCGCCATCAAACCATTCGGTGCCATCAAATCATTCCGGTCATTCGGGACACTCTGGCGATCAATCAATAGCGCTAAGCGATGTAAGAAAATTAATTGAGAATCAATGAAAGATCAAAAGAGCAAATGAATATTTAGTTCAGACCTGCGAATGTACACAATATGGCTCGATGCGTCGCATTTCACCACAATTTTCCGCAACAACCTACATCACCAACGATCATGCACCGTACCAAGGAGAATCATTCGTACTTAATGAACGAAGCTATCTCATATGAAGAAGAGCTGTGAAAAAGAAAAACAGACAAAAAAAAAACAAGGCGCACAGTTGAATCAATTCAATGCTCATTTTATTTTACTCGTTTTTTTTTCTAAAATGTTGCGAACTTTTTTTTCTATCATTTTTTTTTCAATATTCAATTTGTTATTCAAAAACTTTTCATTTTTTTCATTCTTTTTTAACTTCAACCAATAAAAATTAATCTTTTACATTTGCAAGAAAATTTATTTATTTTTTGTATCAAAAGCTTTAGAAAAAGTTCAATTATACGCGATAAAATGTGCAAAAAAATATGAGATTTCGGGGAAAACATTTTGTATTGAAATTCAAAATTGGAAAAATACCGATTAAAGTAAGAAAAAAACCCATGGAAAGATTGTTTTAAACTTATTAAAAAAAAATTTTAAAGTCGAGAAATCTTAATCAAATAAATCAAGTTCTTGTTCATGATCTTTAAAAAAATGTTCTTCTTCGTCTTCTTTCTTAACACAGAAGCAGCAAGTTGCCACAATTTGAAAAAAGTGCAAAATTAATGCGACAGCGGTTCCCACGAAGATAAATGTAAGGTTGTGGCTGACTTCGTTTTTCAAGTATTCCAGGCAACCCTAGAAAATTTAAAAATCAAACATCTGTTCCGCGTTAGTGTCTTTCCCTTCGCCCCACCCCCCCGCCGCCCCTTTTCAAACTAACAATATAATAAATGTTGTTCGGGCTATCGCTGAGTGCACAATCTTTTTTGTACGTTTTGCAGCATGAATCCGGAATAAATTGCACTCGTTTCGGACGATAACCGGTGTAATAATTTTCTTCTTCTTCTGGTTTTTTTGGATAATCGTTGAAGAAAAATGCACCACAACATTTTCCCTGAAAACCAAAAAATGTTTTTATTTGTTTTTCATTCGATTTTTTCACATCTACCTCAAACTGTAAAAAATCGATAGCGCTTGTCAGTTGAGGATCGCGACCATAATTTATGACATCATCGATAAGGCTGATTGTAAGTTCAGCTGGAGCTTTTGAATGATATGAAAATGCAAAATAACCAAGACCGCTTTCAAAACCCATTACCAGCATCAGCACAAAAACATACTGAAAATCAAAAGTTATTGAAGGAAAACAATCAGCAAATTGTTTCCTTACAAAGGAAAGACCACATCGATTATTGTAGAAAATGTTAACGCCAAATCCCAGCACAATATCTACAACTCCGCATGCCAATGCAAGCAGAATACAATAACTGTACATGTTGGTGTGAAGCAATGGCGTGAGTTCCGTTTTCACCTGTCTCAAATATAAGCCAAGACAAACGAGAATACCGCCAGTTATCTGAAATGTGGCTTGTGAGAGTTTTTCCCCCGTCATTTCTTCCATATACCGCCGTCATGTAGGACACAGCCACCATGAGCTTGAAGCAGCAGCTCGAGCATTTGTTTGGTCGCGGTCGCCTTGAATGCACCGATGATTGAACCATTCTTCTAAATTGATTATTATGATAACATTTGACAACTCTATCAAAATAATCGAGTTTATAACGAACAAGTCATTTGAAAACATTAAAGAAGTGTGTTGTCATGACAAAATTTAAATTGAAAACTAAAAGTTTGTTATGAAAATCAAAAAAGTGTGAATAAAAAAAATCAAAAGATTGGTGCATTTTTTCACACTTTCCAATTCCATCCTGCAATGAATAAAATAAAGAAAATAGCATAAAACATAATGGAGCTACGTTGGTTTTTTTTCCTTCAATATGCGTGTTTTATGAAAGCTGTTTAGAAGGGAGGAGGGGGGGGGGGGGGGGAAGAGGGGGAAATAAACACTCGAAATATTTGAAAGAAAAACAAAAGAAAATAAAAACATCTTTTTTGAAAATTTTGAAATAAAAAATAATAGAAATTTTGAATAACAAAAATAATTTTATTCGGAATTAAAAATTGATTGAGGGTTAAAAAAAGTTTCTTTTCAGAAACTAATTATTTTAAATAGAAAAAAAGATTTTATTAAATGTATATCAAAATTTTATAAAAATAGAAAACAGTTCACGTTTATAAATATTCAACCTTTGATCATGCATGAATAGCTCAAATAATTGGCTTCGTTTTTTTTCTTTTCTTTTTCCTTCTTCCCTCCTTTTCTTTGTTTACGTCTTCCATATTTCGCTTTCTTTGATTTCACATTTAGAAATCAATTGAAACAAGTCGTTTAATAAGGAACATAATCAAAAATTCATTGGCATTAAATTGAAAAAAAGGAAAATCGCCACTGAAAATAAAGAGTGACGAGAGCGATAGAAAGAAGGACAAAATGGGTTTTGTGACCAGATAATAGACGAGCCATATACACACGCACCACATATGTATTTCGACCAAATCAGAGTGGACAGCGGTTTAGAACAAAACAAATTATAAATTCAGTCATTTAGTTGTGCGAAAAGACTAAAGAAGGAAACAAAAAAAAAAGGCGAGCCGGAGGAGGACGGGTAACAGAAGGACAACACTCATTCAATTCAACCCGAATATGTAGTGACAAAATAAGGAAGAAGAGAATGGACAAAAAAGGGGGAGGGAGGGGATGATTCTTCATCTTTCCTCGTGTATTCTTGTGTCAATTTTAGTTTAGCCCCTTCTTCATAATTAATCCTATTTTCACAATTAGTTAAATTTTAATTATTAATACAATTATTTTATAATACTTGAATCATCCTTCTATGCATTCAAAAATGAAATAAAACTCAAAATAAAATGAATTATAAAACGTGAGGATTGCGGAAATCTCGATGAAAAAGTTGAAATAAGGCAGAATACTTTTTAGACTTTGAAAAAAGAACGAAGAAAAAAATTGTTGAAAGAAATGTTTTCATCCAAAATTTGCATAAAAATGTTTCAGAATAATCAACAACAATTGTTGGAGAATAGCAACGGACAAAAAAAAAGTGAGGAGAAATAAAAGTTAGTTTTCAGAAATGTCGGGTTTAATCGACACACATTTTTAAGTTTCTGAGAAATGAGCATCATTTGGGAATTCGAGAATTCGAATTTGTCTTTTTGTTTTTATTACATTCAAAAGCAGAAGCTGAAGAAGAAGAAGACAAAAAATGAGCAACAAACTCGAGTTCAAAACCACTACGTAGGTGGGGATTTTGTAGCTTTATCGGGTAAGTCAAGCGAGCGAGCAAGAAAAACAAAACAAAAAGTACATATTATGATATTTCTACTTTTTTCACATTTTATTTTTTGAACAACGTAATCCTTTTTGGATTAAACTAGGAAGCTACTTAAATAGGAAAAATGAAAAAAATGAGAAAAAGAAATGAGTTTAACGAAAAAAAAAGAATTTATTACATGAAAAAATAAGAATTAATTTTGAAAACGAAACTTGTATCACATGCTTATCAATCAACTTGAAGCTCTTTTATTGAAAGTGTCATTTATTGAAAAGACGTTTTGAAATCAAACAACACTTTTCTAGAATATCTGAAATTCTATAATGAACTGATAATGAATTTATAAAAATATGTATATTCATATAGTAAATATAATGATGAATTCATCAAAATAAATTATGAATAGGAAATCCTTCAGTGATGATAATAATAGATAATCATTCTAATACAGCCTAAGAACGATTCAAATATATTTGATTAATTACCAAGGCCAAAACCGAACATTGAAAAATTCGTTTCTTTTATTTTATCACTAAATATGATCTGTTAATTAAAAAAATTAGAAACTAAAAAGTTTGCAACACTCTTTTGGCAAAATCTCTGTGATCTTCACATTTTAGTAAAAAACCCACAAAAAATGAAACATTGAAATAGTTTTTAGGTTCATAAATTATGATCGGAAAATTATTCTACAACACAAATCATAAAGCTTGCAAGAGAGTGACAAAAAAAACTTTGACGACAAATTTCGCGCTGCAATGTAATGGAATAGCATGAAATATGATCTACCGTGACAACAACAAACTCAGGTCAAAATCGGGTTTTCACGCATTGAAACCATTTCAACCTTGAAGCTATGACACGTTTTAATGGAAATTTGTTCTGACAATACATTGTACATAATTGAACCGATTGTACGATATTTAAATTTGAAATAAAATTTTCTCAACAAAAGAAAAAAAAACTCTAAAACAATTATTATTATTGGCACCCACTTTAAAAACACCAACTACATAAAATAATAAACATAGTGATATGACAAATGAGTTGACCAAGGAAAAGCGAAGAGAAGGCGGAGAAAAAGAGAAACAAAGAGAGAGAGAGAGAGACAGAGAAAATTGAAAAACTTCGGGTCACTAATATGAATTTATCCAAAATAAACAATTCCTCAACTCATTTTTCCATTTTTTTTTCATTCGATAATTTTGCGCTGAGATTTTCGAACGGCTGCTCTCTTTCGTTTTGCTAATATCAAGTGTTTTCATTGAAATGTGCGTTACGAAGGAAAATAATTTTCCATGATTTTTTTCTTGACTTTCTTCATTTTGCAGAGAACATTTCAAACAGAAAGAGAGAGAGAGAGAGAGAGAGAGAGAGAGAGAGAGAGAGAGAGAGAGAGAGAGAGGGAGGGAGAGGAATCGAAATCAGGTCGAAATTGTGTCTGAAAACGCCTGAAATTGCTGGAAAACATTGACAAAACTACACATTTAGCTTGACTAAAATGGAGAAGAATTATGAATTTTTTATATATTTACATGTGCAATGTACAACTTGTCGTCTCCCGGGTGCTCTCAAAAAGCGGTATCATTTGACAAGCAGAACAAACATAATGATGAAGCATTCTATACAAAAGCTGCAACAAACTTACTCACCATCGTCGTGCCGACTGAAGAAAAAATCGATTCATTTAAAAGTGAAAATGAAATTGACATGAGAATTTTGTGTTGAAACGCTGGAAAACATAAAAGACGATCGATTTCAATTAAATGTGTTCGCTTTATTCAAATTTTCCAACCAGAAAATATACAATAATGTGTTAAAACCATAAAAAAAGGGATGTAAAAAAAAATTTGAAAATTGGTAGACGTGAAAAAAAAAACCAATGAGAAACGCCATAAAACCATTATTGAACCCGCTTGAAATTTTGAACAAAAGAAAAAAGAAGCCGAAAATCAATGAAAAACAAAAGAACAACAAAATTGCATCGCTCAACGGATTTTTTCAAATTTCAAAACGACAATAAAATGATAAAAATAAAAATGTAAATAATTTGAAAATAAAAAAGAAAAAAAAAGAGAGAGAGAGAGAGAGAGAGAGTGAAAGGGAGAGAGAGAAAAAAGCAAATTGAAAAAAATTCGAACATATTTCTGAAAATAAATAAAAGACGAAAAAGCGAAAGAGGTGGAGGAAGGACAAAAACTTTTCGACTAGTGGAAATGAAGGGGGATTATTGGAGTAAATGAAAAAATGAGAAAAACGTGAAGGAAAAGCAAAATGAACATCGTATGTGGGTATTTATGTACAAACTAGAATTGTTTTTTTGATGAACGAAACAAAAAAACCAAGAATTTGTCACAGGGATTGAGGAAAAGCTGTTTGGTTGATCGGATTATTATAACATTTTATAATAATTTGTTAATTTTGTTTTTATTAACATTATCAATTTTGCGACAACACAAATTGAGAGAAAGAAAAAAAACGGAATAAAATATGTCTAAAATTAGATTCTTCTTAATAGGAAATACATATTTTTTTTTGCGGCGACCCGTGTTTTATTGACACCATAAGCAAAAAATGACGACTTTTGGAAATTAAAAAACTAGAAAAAGCTCGAGCAAATCAAACTAGTAGGGATTGGTTGATTTGTTCAAGGTTCGCAAGATTCATCGCTTTTAAATCTCGAGCAGTGTCGGTTTGAAAAACTGCTCGAAGATCGGAAGCCGACGGACGATTTCTGGCGTTCAAACATTTTTTGGCTGCCTCTTGAAGAACTTTGGTTGAGGACAAAGCGTCGCTAAAAAAAATTTGATGAACTTAATTGTGTTTTCAATTTGCAAATTTTCAATGTTCTTACAATTCATCTACACCTGCCAGTGGAGGATCCTTCTGCACCTGATAGGTCAGCCCAAGGCTTGCCATCTCAACAAGACACGTTCCAAATTGCCAGCTGCAAAATGTTTTTGTTTTTCTTTCTTTCTTTTAATTTTTTTCTTAATTTTTTTATCGTCTTACATATCTCCTTTCGCTTCATATCGTTTTCCCATTGCCACTTCAGGGGGTTGCAAATTTTGATCGACGACAACTTCTTCGGCGCTGCTGGCAGCGTTGCCAAAATCGCCAAGCTTCACAATTTGATCGCACAACATATCGAGAGGATCCGTGTAGTCGCGATAAAGGTAAATGCTAATTGTTGTCACACGAGTGTGCACAATTCCCGTTCGATGAAGATGCTCCAATGCGGATGAAATTTGTTCAGCAAATTGGCAAAAGCGAAGTGAGATGCTTGCTGCACTACGATCGGCTTTTGATTCAGAACCTCTGGAAAACGGCATTTTTTTCCTGAAAATGTTTTTCTAAGTTTTGAAACGTACGGTTTTGTATTCCGAATGAGGCTGTCATAGCCAGAAGATGGTGGAGATGGGGAACTTTCAGTTCTCGAACTATTTGCACTTTCAGGTGTTTGATTATTTGGTGAGTTGATAGCTTGACGACGGAAAATTGATCCGACAGATTGAACATATTTGCGAAGACTTCCTCCTCGACAATTTTCCAACAATATGCCAATCACCTGAACCAAGAAAAACGTTGATTTCAAAAAAATATCGATTGATTCATTTTCACCTGTGGCTTGATGTTTTCCCATCTTCCAATCACAATTCCATCGAATCGAACACAATTCTGATGATAATGAAGTTTCGTCAAAAATCGCAGCTCTTTTCGAATCGCTTCTCGCACCTCAACGGAATAATCGGCACCATATTTGAGTCCATACGATCCGCCGCGCATCACGTCAACAACGTTTGTCAAACGCCACGGTGGATTCCCTTCAACATCATAGGTCTTTGTCAATTGCAAGTCTTGAAACAAGAATGCCGGCAAATCGTCGTATTCGTCGTATGGTGCAATCGGCGGCATGGCGATGATCACCTTTTGTGTGATCGCTTTTATTGAGGCACTCGGTGAAGGTATTGGTACTTCATCCTTTAAAAATGGGAAGCTTTGATTAAAAATTAGAAAAATTTCCAAAAATTGCTACAAATTTAATAAAATTAATTAAAAATTAAAAACTAAAAAGTAGAAGGAAAATTAAAAGAAAAGAAGTCATTTTAAGTAATCAGAAATTAAAAAAAAACAAACTTCGAAAACATCATCGCTTATATCCGACTCATTCAAATAATCAGTTATTGTCTCATAAGGATGATCATCATCAATATTCGGTGTTGATGTTGCCATCATATCTCCACCGACTCGCAAGTTTTTGAACGTCGGCTCTCTCGTCTGATATTGAATGTACGGATGAAGTTCATTCTAAAATTGGTTAGGCCATTTGTTGTCAGACGAAAATCATAAGAAAATTAGTTAAAATGTTACTTGTTGGATGACACGCTGGGTTTGATCTGCGATCGAGTATGCATAGAGGCGCTAGAAATGTGAAAAATGATTAAAAATATTATGAAAATAAAAAAAAAAAATATAAGTCTTTTTTCGCATTTTGTTTCCTTAAAAAATAATAAATGCTCACACTATTGTTCTGGCCATAATTTCCATTACGTCCGGAAACTGAAGTATCCGAGCTGTATCGTGTGGAAAGTGGCCGAACTCCAATTACAGTTCTCGATGAGTTGTTACCGTCTGCAAACCGCAAGAAAAAAAAATTAAAAAAATGAAACCGATTGAACTCACCGACGAACGCATAAACCAATCGATTATCACCATTGTCGTAGGGGGTCTCATCAACTTTTTTGCCATCCTTCTTTCGTCGTTGAACAAACAGAAACGCGACAAACACCAGAAGGATCAGAGCAAAAATTGCAGTTCCAATAAATCCAATCGACTGAAAAAAACAGATTTAGGCGTAAATCTTAACAAACTAACAATATACCAAAGAAATATCATTGGCAAGCAGCAAAGACATGTACGACGGTTCATTGATTTGAGAAATCTGAAAAATTTTTTTTTTTTTTTAATAAAATCTCATTTTATTCTAAGAAAAAATTCATTCAAACCTTGATTTTTTTAACATAACTTTTTCGCTGTTTGGTATCCATGGCATAAATTTCAGCTTCATAGTTGCATTCAGCATCAGGTACATAGAAAACCACTTTGCGATGAGTCTAAAATCCCCCAAAATTTTAATTCGTAAAACAGAGGAGAGTAAAGAGAAGGGGGGGGGGGGGGGAAGGGAAAGGGTAAATTTTGTTACCCATGTGACATCTCTTCGAATTGTCTCCAATTTTTCACAATTCTCATTTTTCGGAGTGATCAATGCGTTGAGTTGAAGGTTGAAATGTGACATGGAAACTTTCGAATTTGTTTCAATCAATGACAAATTTGTTGCATCTGAAGTTTTGGATTTCAATGTTTGTAAGTTTTTTTAAATTTCGGCTTTTTTCCAATATCAACCTGTAATGTAGGACCATGTAATAATTAACGAGTGCCCGCTGGTGGATGTTGTGTTCCATGTTGATTGAAAATCCGACACTGGAGGTGGTGCTGAAATCAATTCGATGGTCTTTTTTCTTCTTCCTCTCATTTATTTTCTTTCTAAAGTCCCCAACATTTGCGCCGCAAACAAAACAAGGAAAAAAAACGAATAAAAGAACAAAAACAATGTTCATCGTTTCTTCTCGATTCATAAATCCATTTTGTCCAAGTTTGTGACTCTTTTATCCGTCTCTTCCCATAACATGTTACTCAAACAAAACGAGCAGAATGGCTGAGCATGGGAGTCGGACAAATTGGAAGAACGATTAAAAAAGAAAAAAAAGAGCAACAAACACGAGAAATGCGAAAAATAATGGGAAACATTGAGAGACAATTGTGATTCTTACAAGATAAATGAAACGCGTCGCCGTGGCAAAAAAAATAAAAAGGAAAAGCTGATTTTGAATCGAGATAATTGAAGGAAGCGGGGTAGAATGAAATTTCGTCTTTTTCTATTTCCTTTTTTGTGTTTCTCAATAATTTTCACTTACCGCACATTGTCCAATCGTCGACCATTTTCCGACACTCTGGCACGTCGAAATCAGCAATGGCCAGATTATTTCCAACTTGATTTGATGAATTGCCACCAACTAGTTTAAGATGATAACTTTGCTGAAATTCCAGCTTTTTCAGGAGGAATTGCCGCGTTTGATCGAGATGAAAATCGATTGATTTGAATTCCGATGAAACGGTGGTTTTATAAAGTAATTGCATTGAGCAGATTGGGACAAGAATGCTGTTGGCTTGATCAAGTGAAAGACGGGCTGCAGCTTTATCATCGTTCCACTCCTGAAAACCAACAGTTTTAAACCGAACTTCTTTTTCAACACTTACCACATCAATAATTCGAAGATCAATTGATGTTCCAGCGAGTATATGATTCATACTGTACCATTTTGACATAACGATTCCGCCGACCGGACCATTCTCATCAAAAGTCGATAATCGAACTCGAATTTGAAGATCATTCATTTCAATTGGTGTGAAAAATGTCACATTACAGTTCGACGAATAACACTGAAAAATTGTGCATGTTTTCGTCCCTTTTTAGATGTTTCCTTTGTTTTAACGCACCACTCCCCTCTTCCCCGTCCGTCACTTTCAAACATTTTGTTTTAAACAATTTGTCATTTCTTGACCCCTTTTCCCTTCAATGATGATATTCAGTACAACCTTTTAATCCATGTGCATCAGTAAAAAGTGCTCATTTATATGCATACTAGAGACCAAATCGTTGTCTTTCTTTTACTATCATCATCATAAAAAAGGAGAAAAAAAAGGATCAACAAGCACGTGTCTACACATATGAATAAACATTTAAAGAAAATGTCACCCATCATTTTGCCCATTTTTTTCCCTTCTTTTTTTTCTCTTCCAATAATCAAGGGAGAGAGAGGAAACAAGAGAACCCGTCAGCGGAATGTTCGAGTCATTCTTGGGTTTTTCAAGATTCTCACGACCTTCTTCTCACATTGGCCCCATCGTATTCAATTCCATTTCATTCAAATTCCTTGTAGCCGATATTTCTTCATAAATTGGAAAATTCTATTCTTTTCATTTGGAGATTCAGTTCAAGTTTTTAGGTGTGAGAAGGATGAATTTGGAATGAATCGAGAGTGAAGGAGCAAAAAAAAAGAAGGAAGAAGTGGAAAGAAGAAGAAGAGACCAAAACTTTGATTTTTCATATTTAAAAATAATATTCGAAGCCTCGGAATCAACGTTTCTTCTTCCCTTCAAATAGTACTACTATTGCAGTGTCAATCTGAAATCTCAAGTGCATTTTTTTTGCATTTTTTCTTCTTTCGGCAATTTTCAAGTTTTCAGTTAAGTCGTACAGCTTCCATACCCAACATCGTCTTTCCCAATGCTTCTTCCTTCTATCCCCCCCCCCGTACTCCCTCTCCTTCTCCCGTAACCACTTGAATTTATTCTCAAGACCACCCAGATTGTGTAAATCAGCGGTCGAAACGACATCTGACTAACTTATGCAAAGCTTATGATGTTGGACAAATTGACTAATCCGTTGCCTTGAAGCAAAAGCTTTTCTTTTCAAGACTAAATAAATATGTGTTAGTCGGTGTCGTCGTCGTATTGTTGTTGTTGGTGGTGTTAATTTAATTTCACATCAAAACAAGTGTGCGCAAAATTATTTAATTTGATGGTGGTTGAAGTTAAATGAACTTGGTTAAATGATGTAGAAAATTGGAAAAAAAAACGAAAAAGTTAAGAATGGTAGCGACCTAATAATAAATTGCTTTTGTTCTTCAACAGATTTTCTTTTACCTTTTCTTCCCCCTTTCTTTCTTTTTTCCCTCTTTCTCACTGTTCTTCCACTTAGTTAGCCAAAGAAAAGGATACTTTGAAAAAAGAAAAGAAAAAAAGTTCCTACCCAATCCTGAAAAACGACATTTGTCTCCTCAATAATATCCTCTCCATTCCGGGCGACAATCTCAACAAAGTGCACACTGTCAACGACATCGATCTGCTCATCCAACGTCAGAATCACCGTTCCGGACAATACTCGACGCGGCACAGATGATGTGACATTTTCCGATGATTGTGATGTTGTTGAAGTGTCGAGACAAAGAATGCTGACGTCTCGAACAACATTGTTCGTGCGCGTTGGAATCACTGAAATTTATCGAAATTTTCGGGTTTCCCTCAAATCGGGTCGAGAATTTTTTTCTCATTCGTTTCGAAACATTTTCATTTTCCCATTTGCAACAGTTCATAAATCTTGATTGATTAGAACATATCAAAATTTGAAAAAAAGATGCGTATAATCAATCATTATATCATTCGCCTTGTGCGGATCATTGTTTCAAAGCAGAACACTTTTAATATTTGTTGCGACCTTGTCACGAAAAAAAACCGTAATAATAAATTTTGTAACATAGAAATTTCAAAGACGGTAAGGCGACGAAAAAAAAACCGCCTGACGCTTACTTGATGATCTCGCTAGTATATCTTGATACGATGATTGACCGAATCGAAACGCCGGAATGTGAAGATCAGCATATTCTGGACTGTTGCAGCCAAGTTTGCACTGAAATTTGTTTTTCGAGACTCTTAAAAAGAAGAAAAGCTTCGTCTCTACCAATGAAAATTCCGTTTTGTTGTGAACATTCACTTCAATGTACTTCGTGTCAATGTTTGTCTGACGTTCTGTGATTTCACCAAACTGAAATTAATTCCATCGGTTTTTTTCCCCGCTTTTTTTGAGCATGTGTTTACTTGGCAATTTTTATTCTAATTGAATTATTATTTACAACCGCACTCAGAATTAATCCGATTCACTTTAAAAGGTGTCTTTTCTACACACACACTCACAAACAAATCTTCAGTGACCCGCTTGTCCCTATCCCCCCCCCCCCCCTCCCATGCACACTTCACTACACGTGTTCCATAAATCTTTGATTATACATCTTGTAGACTTGAAAACATATAAAATTCATCTCTCACAGATGTGGTAAAGAATCCGATAAAAAAGATTCTTTTTTTTTCTTTTTTTTTGAATTTAGCCTTGTTGCATAAAAAATTTAGTGAAAAAAAAAACATCAAAAATCAAACCTGTTTGATGCATCTTCGTTGACAGGGCCCAAAAATTGGAAACGGTGGCGTGTCGGAAAACGCTTGAAAACTGGGAGAAAGAAAGTAAGTCAATAGGGAAATTGACAAAAACTTGAGCTTCATTGTGTCATTTGCTCTTAAAATCGAATGGCGTCTCTGAAACCGGAAATTGGGGGGGCATGAAAATTTGAAATGACAACGAGATTAAAAAAAAAACAATTTAAATGTCAACAAAAATAAAACGAATAAAAATCATCGAATATCATAAAAATTGAAAAAAAAATCAATTTATCATCGTTCCGTTTTTTTTTCTGATTTTTTCATTACGATGGCAATTTTGATCATTACAAAAAAAAGAACCAAAAATTGCCAAAATAAAGTGGAAGAAGGGGAAAAACCGAAGGAAAAAAAAAGAAGAAGAGATGAAGAAAAAAAAAAGTGTTGTGTTCATTTCTAATTTTGTCGAAACAAAAATTTGCCGTAGCAAAAAGTTCTGAAGAAATGTTGTAGGAGGATGGAAAAGTGTCAGCTTGAGTTATTGACAGACAAGGGGGGGGGGGGTGGAGAGGAAGGGAGGGGATATAAATGAGATGAGGTTTAATCGAGTCGCGCAACACACGCCTGACTCTCCACCCCAAGCAAAGTTCAATTCGAGAAAGTCTCCAACGATTTTTTTTGCTTTCATTCTTGCTTCTTCTCATCATTTTCTACGTTCGATAGAACACGCATACATAAATTTGTCTTTTGCCAGTCAGTCTGCAGCGTTTTTTTTTTCGCTTCACACCCATTTTTTATTACCAAATTCAAAAAAGATTGCAAACGAAGCAGAAAAAAAATCGAAAAAGAAAAAAAGAAAGAAGAAGATGAACCCAAAAACTTGTTAGCCCTTTTTTTTTTTTTTTTGGTTTGAGGTTCCAATTTGAAACAGAATAAATTGGGTTTTTTTCGAGTGAAAAAAAAGCGAGGAGAGAATAAGCACAAAATTGAAGTTTAGAACAAAACACAACCGGAGAAAAACAAAAGTGAAGGGGAAAGAATTGTCAATCAGGTAGGATAAAGAAGCAAGAAGAATCTTGAAATATGAGGAAGAAGATGGGAAAGGATTCTGTCTGAAAGCCAATCGTAAGATAATAAATTTAGATTTTTGAAAGATGAAGATGAAATAGACATGAATAAGAAGCAGGGAGAGAGAGGGAGAGAGAGAGAGAGAGAGAGAGGGAGAAAGGAAACGGGGGGGGGGAATGAAAAATGGAAAAGCGAGAAAAAAAACGTGTGCATGATGAATCCGAAACAAACTGCTTCATACTTCCAACCTCTGACTTCTTCATCAGCTTTTGCCAAGCAGATCGGCACGATTCTTTGGATGAATGCATCATTTCGAAAAATAGATAAATTATGCAACCACAATTAGTGAGGCAGAGTTGAGAATTGTTGACGATTTTTGTTATTGTGGCTAATTATAATTTCCACATTGAATATTTCTATTTTCGAAAACATAATCAACCACCAGAAACTTTCTCATTGCTCTGAAAAAAACAAAAAAGAAATGCGGGTTTTTTTTTCCTTGAAAAACTGGAAAAAAAAACTTGTTCTTTTTATTACTCCTTCTCCTTTTCGCCCTCCTCCCTTCTATTTTTTTTCTCTCTCTCTCTCTCTCTCTCTCTCTCTTTATTTTTTCTCATTCCAAAAATGCTCCAGTTTTAAAAAGAAAAATGAGGTTGAGAAGGGTAAAAGAAGGTTTTTTAGATAATTGTCATTTCTTCCCTCACCCCAAACGATGCTTTTTTTCATTCACAAAAAGCGCAGGAAAAAACAATGACAAAGTGAAAAAAAAGAAATTGGTGAAACAAAAAAAAAAGAAGTTCGAGCTTCAGTTCAAATGCTTTCTAATCGAGAGAAGCACAACTGGAATGCAGTGATATTTGGTGTCACTTGTTCAGTTCGTTTGCCAAATTTCGAATACATGGAACGACAATAGAAGAAAAAGGGTAGGAGGAGGAGGAGGAGGAGGAGGAGGAGCAACCCAAATGTCGTAAAAAATATCATAAAACAAATTTGGTGAACAGTGTTCAAAAAAAAAGAAAAGAAAAAACGAATAGTGGTTTTTTCTCGTTATTCTCAACAAATACAAGGATTATTTAGCTGACGAACATGGGAGACAAACAAAACAAAAAATAAAAAATCTCATCAAAAATTCATCCAAAAGCTAGTGCCAGTCAACGTGGAACAAAAGTCAACGTTTTGAGAAAAAAAAAAGTTGATCAAACTTGACCGGAACATTTCTCCCAAGCTTGAAAACTTTCAAGAAAGCAGAATGAAAAAAAAAAACTAATATTGCCCGTTGAAAAAACGAGTAATATCTTCTTTTCTCTTCCTTTTTTTTCCAAATTGCGACCAAATTAAAACATTTTTCTTACATTAAAGCAAGAAAAAAAGAGAGAGAAGTATTTGAGCAAAAGTATGAATAAATAGTCAAAGTTCTTCCTTCACTTCTCACTTCCATTTCAAGCAAGCCCGGCAAAAAACGAAGAAAGAAAAAAAGCGAGAAAACATCTCAAGTTCATCCAAAAAAAAAGAAAGAAAAAAAAAGAAGGAGGAGGAAAAGTTTTCGTTACTTATTCATTTAATCGCGTAAAAGCGGCAAATGAGAAGGAGGCACCCTGAAGGGGAATCGACGGCCGGCACCTCATAATATACTTCTTCATTGAGTGATGATGATGATGAGGATGATCGTTTATAAATTTAACTCATGATGAAAATATGAAAATGATGAGTTCGACCATCTGGTGGTTGTAAGTTGCGGGAGAAATAGCAAAAAAAGAAAGGAGAGAGCCGGAGCACAAAGTGAAAAAAAATATCGAGAAAGCGCACGCACCTTTTTACCTGAAAATGAAGTCCAACTATTATGTATTAGCTTTTTGGCAATGACGATGAGATAATAAATAAGGAAAAGTGAGGAGAGAAAAGAAAAAAAAACACGAGATGATATCAATTTCTAGAAGGCTGGTAATTAGACATCCAACCTTCTTCGTTTTTTTTTTTTTGTCTGTTTTCATATTTTCCACAACCCTAACCTACCAATTGTTCCTCATCAACTATTCTCTTCCACCAATCGACTTTTAATACAACTAATTACAGGTTCAATTTATACAAGATGAGGTCAGATTGTAACATCCCACAATAAAACCATAACCAAACAGAAACGATCCCAGAATATTGAGATTCCAATCTAGATTTTTACCTTCATCGATTATCTTCTTCCTCTTTTTTTTGTTTCAATCAAGACATGGCAAAACAATATAAAACGTATACAATTCTTACCAAAGCGTGACCGATGAAGCGGAAATCTACACCTTAAGATATACTATAAGGTATGGAGTACTGTAGATGAATCCAGGGAGAAGGGCATTGGTCATAAATCAAAGTTGTTGTTGTTTTTTTTTTTGAGAAAGACAAGGTAACTAAATATTGGGGCCTTAATTACAGACAACACAAAAGCTTTGACATTT
Source organism: Caenorhabditis drosophilae (assembly GCA_963572285.1). Lineage (NCBI taxonomy): Eukaryota > Metazoa > Nematoda > Chromadorea > Rhabditida > Rhabditidae > Caenorhabditis > Caenorhabditis drosophilae. The sequence goes on from OY751565.1 coordinate 8,197,499, forward strand.
TTTTTTAGCTCAATGCCATTGAACACTTGTCGGCGAAAATGAGATGAAGAAAATTGAAATCGTCAGAGAAAAAATCGACAATAAAATTGACAAGTTTGATGATGGTTTTCAATGTCTAATGAGAAGGTAAAAATGATGCGATGATGAGAAGTGAGAAAATGTGGATTCTAGAAAATGACAGACAGAGAACAGAGCAAATGTTGCAAAACCTAAAGGAGAAAAAAAATTATTTTTCTCAATGAAATAATAGCCGTCTGGATAATTATAAAGGCAAAATAAAATATATATAAAACAGGGCAATGAAATACATAGTAGGTCGCGCCGCAGATTACATAAATGAGACTATAAAGGGAATTGGGTGGTGAGCAGTGCACTGAGAAATGAAAGTAGGAGAAGCTCATCTTATTTCAGTGTCTCCGAAATTCAAAAAATACCAAACGTGATGAATAATATGGTAAATATAAACAAAATTTGATAAAGATTTTTTTCAATCAATGGAAAAGAAAAAAATTGATACGAATTGATATGTTTGCAGAAGTAAAAACACATTTTTGAAAACTTAAAACCGGAAATTAGAAAAAAAAAACACTTTTTTTTCCTTTTTTCAATACCCAGGCACCAAGCAACGATTTGATTTTTGCAAAATTCCTTCGAAAAAAAAAATTAAGATTCCCAAGGTGGTTTAGAGAGACTACGAACAAAAAGGCGGAGCTAAGTTACTTCGAAAAAGAGAAGAAAAAAGGGAGGAGACACTTTTTCGTCTTGTGAAACAAAATGACATCAAGAGATTCAGAGAGAGAGAGAGAGAGAGAGAAAAAGTGGACAACCGCAACCGGCAAGCATCAAAAACATGAGAAAGTGTTGTACATGTATTGTTTCGTGAAAGAAAAAGCTTTGGATTGAACATTTTTTGTCTTGTTTTGTTTTTTTTTTCCTACTGGAAAACTGCAGAATTGAGGAGTGAGAGGGGGGGGGGAGTGAAAGGAAGAGGAAGAGGAAGAGGAAGGAGGGGAAGATAAAAGAACATGAATTTCTGTTAGATTAATCGCAAAATAAATTGTGAAAAAGGTTACCATCAGACAAATCGGCGGCGATAATCGTGTGAATGCATAATATAACTCTGAATACCCATAAAAAGATTTGACGACATTTTACCGAACGAACGAACAAGGAAAAAAATGAATTGACTGAAGAATATATACAGTAAGCAGATTGCTAAATTAGATCATCGGCAAGTTGTCCTTCTACAAAAAAAAAAAACAAAACCAAGAAATAACACAAACACAAATATTCTTCATTGTCTGAACACACAAAAATGAAAGAAGAAGAAAAAAACATCCGCACACATACAGACAGACGAGGTGTTGAGAAATAGGATCAGATAACACAAATTGGCGCACAGTTGTAGCTAAAGGAAAACTCAATGACCATTTTGAATAACTAAGGTAATGGCACACAGTTTGGGCTAGATGTGTCGAACCGAAAGAATGGATGAGGCGTTACTGTCAATTATAATAGCGATCAAATATCCGGCAAACAATTCGGGACGACTTGTTGATGAGCGAGAAGAAGGAAAATTGTTGACCCCCGTCCCTTCACTCATCATCTCTTTGTCTACTTCAACAATTGCCGACATTTATCTCGTGTCAGGTAAATCAAAACATTGGTGGTGACAATTCATAATGAGTTGCAGAATGGTTTTTGACGATGAGTCAATAAAACTTGGTGTCAAAAAAAAAAAAAGAAGAAGAAAAAATAAAGAAATGACAGTTCATGGAAAATCAATAAAAGAAAGCAAAGAAAATTTGGTTATCCGAAACTCATCCAACACATCAGAAGCTCAAGAGGTGATGAGGAGGAAGTAAAAGGGTTGGAATGCACTTGAAAAGTGTTCATCCTTCTTTGCTAATTTAAAGAAATTTGAGAAAAAGTTCTCGAATTCGCGGCATCCAAGTTTTCATTTCTTTGGAAAAAAAAAAAGTTCGAATCAATCCTTGCAAGGGATAACCCAAAAAAAAGGGGAGAAAAAATCTAAATCGTCATTATAAGTATTTTCTTTTATCCAAACAGAAGAGAATAATACATAAACATAAAATTACGGATTCAATTTCTCATATATTTTCAGCTGAAATTTGAGACCCAAAAATAAGGCTAAGAAAAATGGGCGCAAAAAAGGTGTGATGATATGTAAAAATAATGAAGAAGAAGAAGAAGAAGAAAACGGAAAAAATAGGAAATAAAAGTAACATTGATTTTGGTGCACACAAAAAGTGGTTGAGAGAAAAATTTTGTGTTGGCACGCGCGTGAAACTTTGACGAAACGTACGTGGTGAGACGTGGGGAGGGGGGAGAGGAGGGCAGATAAATGGGCAGCGCAAGCGTACCACATCTGTTTTGATATGGAATATACAATATGAATGAACTATGTAGTGCGTATTTAATACATAGAGAGAGAGAGAGAAAGAGAGAGAGAGGGAGAGAGAGCCAAACATTATTGAAAAGGGTTAGAGACAGCGGTGCGACACAAATTTTTTGATTTAAAATTTATTTTTGTGTTGCGGACAATGGTCACAACACGTTGTTGTTGTGGTGGTGGTGTACGTACATTGATGTGGTGTGCGATTTTGAAAGAAAGAGATTTGAACTCATTCATCTATTACTTGTCAGCCAGTTCAGTTTAGTGACATTTTATGAACAATTTGACCAAAAACCTATTGAGGATTTAGGATCATCTTGTTTTTAATCCTATTATTGGCAGGCACGACAGAGAGGAGAGGAGGCAACTGTTCGGCAGAGACAGCGCCGAAAACTAATCAAGAAATATTTCAATTTTACCTTGTCACACATTTGTACTGTCATCCACATTTTTCTCTGATTGTCATTTTTATTTTAAACAAAAAAAAAGAAAAAGAAAAGAAGCATTCAGTTGTGGACTTGCAAACCTGAACTGGCTGATTGATAAAAAGATTCGATGAGCGCCAGAATAGAATGAAAAGAAGTACTGTAATTGGATTAATACTCAGCCATGTAAATGAAAAAGTTTAATGCTGCTGTTCGGCAGAAAAATTGATAAAATGTGATTGCGAAAAAGAAAAAAAAATCTGTTCTTTTTCTGTTTTTTTTTTAGTTTTCATTTCACATTTTTTTCAAAGAAAACACATATTGAATTTTTGAAACACGGAACGGGGAGAAAACAAAACAATTGAAATATTTTTTCTTATTATTATTTTTTTTGTGGATTCTCAATGACCAATTATGCATATTTAGGTAGAGGTACCATACTAGAAAAAATAGGAATAATTGAAAAAATTGTGAATGATCTCCCGCTGTGGTGAAAGACATCAAAAGCGACGACAATAAATAAGCGCGAAAAAAAGAGAAGCAGAAGAGAAACCAGTTAAAAGCGGTTTTTGGCATCCACAAATCTAAAAAAAAAACAAAAAAAAAAAACGGTTCTAAATAAAAATTGTTTTGAAACTGTATTTTCTCCATAATAGCCATCAATTTTCAAAATGGAATTCTTCATTTTTTTTTTCAAATTGACAAAAGATAATTGCCTGCGGTTTTTTTTCGTTTTTAGACATTTTTAGAATAAATAAAAGTTGAATAAGTTTAGAAAGTTGAACTCTTACCGTAAGACCAGTTTTTATATATTGATAAGGCGTCTGATGACCAAGCAACCACCGCTTTAGAAATTCTTATGAGGATCGTAGAAAAAAGAATTTAAAATTTAGAAGGGAAAAAATACTAACATAAATACAAATAGGCGTAACATCAACATTAAGATGACCGTAATTTGTTTTCTCTGATTTCTAACACAATCGTTTTTCATTTTATTATAAAACATATATAAATATATATTTTATTATTACCAATACCTTGTATTGTGTTTTCTGTTTAACGTATTCAAATGATGCGACGTCTTGTAAAAAAAGTGAAATGAAAAAGTGAGTAGAAGAAAACGTGGGACAGACAAAAAAAAAGAAAAAAAAACAAGGTGTGGCATTTTTGTTTCCGTAACTCGCAGCACTCATAAATAGTTTTGCATCAATTCTTGTTTTCAGCTATCAAAAGTTGAAAGCAAAAAAAAAAAAATACGACAGAAAGGATTCTGTTGCTGAGGGTGAAACAAGAAGAAAGGACCAAAAATGAATGGATGATTGTTGATCATCTTCATTAGTTATATTGGAGAAAAAAGATGTTCGGCCTCTTCTGTAATAAACACTAGAAGCTCATAAGAGGATGTCATGATGGTTGCAGCAGCTGTGGATGGTTTTGTGTGTGTGTTTCTAACGCGGTAAAACGATGTTGTACATGTGCCTGATCTCTTCTTGAGAAAACCCAAAATAATTAGGCTAAAAGGAGCGTTTTAGTGAGTGGTTGCAAACAAGAAGAAGACGATAAGTCAATTCTTAAGCTTAATCTTCAAAAATCATAGACACTGTCAATTTGAAGAAGAGTAACTAAATTAAAGAAAAATAAATGTGTTTTTTGATCCACCCCATCAATATTCCTTTTTGCTACGATGGGGCAACAATGTTGCAACATATGGAAGGGAGGGGGTAAGGGATGGGAGGTGGTGAAAAAAAGAAGGACAAAAATAATCAAGAGCACTCAAATATTTGTAAATATGGAGATTTTCGTTATATGATATTCATTAGATGTTACTATTATTCTTGTTTGTTTGATTACTTTCCTACAAAATGTCTAAAAATGAGATGAAAAATATTGATCAAAGGGAAAAGCTCAAAAACATTTTTTTTTTGAAAAAAAAGAAGAAGAAAAGGAAAGAAGGAAGATTGAATTGAATTTGGAACTAAAGTGCAAACAATATTGTAGATCAATTTTAAAGTGGGTGCGATATCAATTGAAAATGATGATAAGTACGTTTGCTCATTTTTGGGGTGGGAAGATCTTTATCTTCGAATCTCATCTTCAATTCTATATACACATCTTGTTGAACTGAATTTAATTAAAATATTATAGTATACTTATATTGATCAAAACTGGAGGGTTTTTCAATACAGAAACGAATGACAACAATAAATATGAAGAAGTGAAAGTCGAGATGAAGAAGGGGAGAGGGGGGTGGGGGGATAACATACATCTGCTTCATCATAAAGAACTGGAGCATGCTCTTTCATGTTAAAAAGAAGAAATGAAGTGCCTTGTTGGGATGATGGCCAATATCGAAAATAAGATGATGACAAATTGATATAAATGTCATCAAGAAAATACAATTTAAACACCGAAAAAAGTGAAAGGATGAAACTGCTGCCCCATCATGAGCATTGTTAGGGCGGCCGATTGTAGAGCGATGAGAAAAAAAGCAACCAACGAACGGCACAAAAAGAAATCAGCTTTATTTATTACACAAACGTTTTGAGATGAACAATTCGAATGGGAATCTAAAAAAAAAAAATAAAAATTGAATGACAATGAAAATTGATGGGAATGAGAATATGATGAGCACAGCTCAAAAACACCTCGTCAATCGACATTTTTAAGATTTTTCGCATTCGAAAATAATTCCAAAGACAATAAACACCTTGTAGAATTTGTAAAAATGATGCGCGAACAAGTTTAACGATTATTGAAAGGCAAAAAGTTCGATGAGATTTGTCTTCTCCCATCTTATCACCTGTTCCAATGTTTACAACCTCAATTATATCAGTGGTAAAAATGAAGAAATGTTTTAATTACCTTGATAATGGGGGAACTATGGGAAATGTTAGAAAATAATGGACAAGAAAAAAACAACGAAAAAAAGTCACTGATGAGAAGACACACGTAAATAAGTTTTTTTTCTTTGTGGGTGGCTGTTTAAGAAAGATGAGGTCACCAAAAAGGGGGAACATAAAGACATTATCGACTCCCCAAATGTTAACAATTTCAAATCGTTGTTTTGTCGGAACTAAATTAGAAGGTACAAAATAACATATTTTGGTAATTCGGCTCCTAAATACTACATTGTTTATGTATAAAAAGTATTAAATTCTTTTTTTTTCTGTAAAATGAGGAAGAACAAAAATTAGAAAAACACATGTGCGGATTAGAGGGTGTCTAATCAAGAGTCCATTCATAGTTTTTTTTTCTTAAATTTTACCCTTGGAAAAGGCGGCAAAAAGAGAAAAAGAAAAAGAAAAAAAAAAGAAGCACACAAAAGTGAAGCTGAAAAAAAACGAAGGCTGAAATCAAAAAGCGGGGACGATTTTTTGATTGTCACACGTTGACATTCACAATATAAATATACAGCTACAATCAAAAGCAGATAATTGTTCCCGTTGCATCCGCCAAAAAAAAAAAAAAAAAAAAGCACGGCCAATTTGAAATAAAACGAAACGAATCATCGGACATGAGACGTCTAGTTTGAAAAATGTGTTGACCGACACAACACCTTTTGATCATGTCAATTGGGCAATTTACAACAAAAAAAATGAGGAAAAACAGTGTTTATTTTATTTATTTTGTTTTTTTTTTTAATGTAAAAAAAATAAACATTTTTAGGAAGAAAACAAAACGAAAACGAATTCAGTGAACAGTTTGATGAAATCTTTGAATACAGATTTATAAACATAAAACAACGATGGATATTAAACTTGAAATCGATCCTATTATACATATAATGTATAATGGTTTGAAGCTTCCAAATAAGAGAAACAGATTATAGTCCTAAACGTCGTCTATTATTGATGTTTATAAACTTTCATCTTTTTTTGTACAATTTCTGTATTTTTATAATTCAAGATTTTTTCCAGATTTTTTAAAAGTTAGAGGAGATGAATTTTGGTTAGAAAGGGGGGGGGGGGGGGGAGAGCATTTTGTATTAATCGACTTTCAATTTTCATGTTTTGTTTATTAAGATTGGAAAATTAAAAAAAGAAATAATACGAAAAATACACATTCAAGATGAGCATTAATAAAAATAGGGCATTATAATATGTAAATATGTATAAAAATATCACATTTTCTTGTTTTAACAAGGAGGATTAAATAGGACCCCAAAAAAAAAACGGAGAACATTTCCGTCTGGTTACATACACAAATGGTAATTAAGTCATCAGAAACAGGGGAACGAACAGCTCAAAAGAGCGAAAGAAAAAATAAAAGAAAAGAAGGGAAAACGAAACGAGAGGATCCCATACAATAAAATATTTGATAGGAGTAGGGTGCGATGTATTTTCGGAAATGTGAAGCGAATTAAAAATGGACACACACATAGTATCTCCCCCCCCCCCCCACTACCATCCAATGCATAGAAAATTGTCACCATGTTTCTGGCCATTTCATTTTTGAAAAACTTGACAATGATTCTTAAGAAACTTGAAGGGAGAAGGATGGAGAAATAGATGTTCATCATTTTGAGAATCGAAACCGACCGAATCCGATTGACAATAATTTCCTTACACATATTCAATTCAATTCATTTTATTCATGTTTTTTTTTTCCTTCGCCTTTCTTTCGATTCGTTTTGAATGTGTATGCACTTGTGAATGAAGCGTCGCCGCATCATGTACAATACAAAAATTGTTAGGTATATGGTATGGGTTTCTACGGAACGTCTTCACTCTTTTTATTGACGACGGACAATTTCTTCACTTCGGACAATCATCATGAAAAGACAAATCGTCTTCCTCTTGAAATAGGTCGCATCCAATGACCAATTAAGCATGTCCGATGGCAAATATTATTATTATTATTATTATTATGTAGGTATCTACATAATAATGTGTAAATCTGAAGGTGAAAATCTAGGTAAAATATTCATAAAACTTGAGAAAGAAGGGAACTCTTTGATGATTTTTTTTTCTCATCATTTTCAAGATTTCATATACTTAATATGTATAATGCTAATTAAAATAGGAAACTTTCAATCTGTCTCCCATCCAATTTTATTCTGATTAACTTGAAAAGATTTTTTTCTAACTGGACAAAAAAAGTTTTTTTTTTGAACTTTTCAACAAGAATTTCAGCTGCAATTAGAATAATTAAAAACTGAAAAAATAATTATTTTTTGTTCAATATTAAATTAATATTGGCGGCATTGTCTCTCATTTTTTTCATTGTCGCTCCCTCACGTGTTTTACCTCTTTTTTTTTCCATTTAAAAATACAATTTTGAAACATAGAACGATTTGAGAGAGGAAAATGGTTGCTCGACCGAAAAAACAAAAAGATGGGCGTGGCCAATACGTTGACATTACAAATTTATATCAAATCTAAACACAACAATTCAGGATTTTTGTGATATCAAATTTCTTTTCATAAACATTTCTTTTTAAAATTGTTTCTCGGTTTAATTTGATCAATTGGCAACAGTTAAACAACGCATTTTTTCTCTCGATTTCAGGGTTTGAAAAAAAAAGAGAAAAATGTTTCAAACTGTAAATGGTCCAATGACCATTATCAACATGTTATCAGCTCTTATTCCTTTGGGACCAAGTGGTGATGACTTGCAAATGGTTTTTAAAAACGAGGTTTTACTAGATAAGTTTTCAATGAATCTGAGAACTGATTTAGGAAAGGTTGTACAATGATCTGTTTAAAAATTATTCGGGAGGTATGCCTAAAACCTTGCCAGTTCGTTGCATTCCATTTTTATCGATTGATCATATTTTTACGTTAGATGAAACGCACCAAACAGTTATGCTTCATGGTTCAATTCTACTTGTAAGTAAACCAACATGAAGAAAATCAATTATCGATTTTTTTTTCTAGGCCTGGCTTGATGAGAGACTTATGTGGAACATATCAGAATATGGAAATGTTCGTGAACTTTCTCGACCAAAATCAATATTTTTTCAAAAGAAAATGTGGGTTCCATCGATTCACCTGTCGGATTTGTAAGCTCATGAATATGTGAATTGATTTCCCGACTAAAACCTTTTTTAAGATTTACTAGAACCGATAATTTACTTGCGATGGCTGATTCATCGGATATATCGATTGCTCATTCAGGATTAGTTCGTGTTCAGGTTGGTGAAGAAACCGAAAAAAAAAGAAAAAAAAGAAGCTAATTATATGGTCAGGTCAAAGTTCAATTGAAAACCACATGTCTTTTCAAGTTTGGTGAATATCCTAACGATTATCACAATTGCTCGTTTTCCCTTTATACGCCTTATGACGCGTCAGAGTTTGTTTTCTCGGAATTTGGCGGTGTTGAGATGATCAAATATTCGATAGCAAATGCAGTGAATTCACCAAAGGTCGATTTTCAAGATTACAAACTAGTGACGGTTGATTCAGGTGGCTTTTATCTTATAGCAGGAGCGACAGTTACAAAATTAATGAAGCAGTTTGTCAATTTTTTTTTACTGTGTCATTTTTATTGATTTTTTTTCAAGAACAAATGCTCGATTAGCTCGTTCTTTTTTTCGATATAACATGGTTTTCAAAAGAGTTAACCTTCTTTATCAATCAAGACAGGCAATCCCAATGATTTGTGCGACGATGTATGACATTAAATTTTCAAGAAAAATTGAATATTTTCAGTTTTTCAGATTTGTCGGAATGGCTGGAATGGCACCAGGATTTGCAGGATTAATTTGGCTTTTGGTTTGCATGCTTTACCAGGTATTTAAAATAAAAATTGACGACATTTTTTTTGACGACATTTTTTTTAAAGTTCTTGGTTCTTTTTCAATTTTTTTAACAAAGAAACATAACAATTTTGTAAAAAAACATTGCTTTTATAATGTAAAAAACGGGAAACTCGAAAAAAAACATAAAATTAAAATTTTTTTTTAAATCTCAAATTTTATTTCCTAGTTGAAAAAATAATTTTAAAAAATAACCAATGCTGAAAACAAGAAAAAATATGTTTTTCTGAAACTCAGCAAAAGAAGTTTAGTCATTTTTTGGTAATTAATTATGAAATTAGTTTGGACCAAAAATTCAAAAAAAAACAAAAAACTATAAAACTTACGTTATCAGATTTTTGGTTAAAAGTTTAACTGTTTGTTCAAATGCTTAATCAAGAGAAAAAAAAATAATCAATCAATTTTTCATTATCCGTCAAACAATTTTTAGCTGATAATAAAGTTTATCAAAAAATTAAACTTGAATAAAACGCTGATCAAACAAATCTTTAAAAATTCAGGTGCTGAATATGAGTGAATTGCTTGAAACACTACCGCCAGATTACCAAGAAATGCCGCTGATAGGTGAAAAAGAAGAGCATAAAAATCAATAAAAATCAATCGAAGCTCATTCAGGTCAAATGGGAGTTTTTCTAATAACTGAGACACTTTTTCTCATCATTTGGCGCTTGTTCACAATTTATGCACGTAGAAATAACAACGCTGAAAACAAACTGAAAATGAAAAGCAAAGACGTCGATGCAATGGAGACAACCTTAGTTTATGAAATTGTTACAATTGGTGATGGAATTATTGTCGTGTTGCTCATTGTGCAAATAATTATGAACACAATTGTTCTCATATAAATTGAAATTTCTATGTTTTCTTATAATAAATAAAGATTTTTGTTAATAAAAAACTTTATTATTTAATTTTTGTTTTAACACATTAAAAAAATCAATAATAATCAATAATTTTGAAAAAAAACCCTCTTTTTAATGTTTTCTTCATTTTTATGTATGCTTTATGCTACTTGATTTTGTACTTGTAGGAACTTATGAGAAAAAAGAAATTTTACCGGTATATTTCGATCACTGAATTTTGAATCTTTAAATATTGAAAATGATTTAAATAAAAAATCATTAAAGTTATGTGGTTTTCAAAAATTCAACAAAAAACTTGATTTTAATCTGAAAATTGAGGTCTTGTTGGTATCCCTTTGTCATTTTCATGTTTTCTGTTGTTGTCATTGATATTATTATTATTATTTAAAGATGTTGCCGACAACTCAAGCGGCAAGCCATTCAACCCTTCATTAGATTGATTCTCATTTTGAACCGCCTAAAATATGTCTAATTGGGGGAAATTGAAAAAAGACAAATCTCACGTAGGCATAATTTGGATCGAAGCCTACATCAACATCAACTTGGGTTGTTCTTATATGAAATGGGAAGTTTGTATTACCATTAGTTGGGCGAGCCAACCACTGCAAAAAAAAATCAATACTTTTTCATAACTTGAAATTGAGCCAACCAAAAAAATGATATAACCGTAGAGTGTGACTGAATTTTCCACGATATTCACAACTTCAGCTCGTACCCAATTGTTGAGCGTAAAATTTGCCAGAATCACAAAAACTGGCGACGCCCAAAACCTTCAAAATTAAAAATGGGAAAAATTGAAAAATGTCTGATTGAAGCCTTATTTTTTCTTCAAAAACAAAACTAATACCAAGGTGTCATAAGAATGATAAAGTAAGTAAAGAATGATTTTTTCAACGGGGATGATTGTCGTGAATAAGACGCGGAGACTAGAAAGAAGCCCCAGGCAATGATACGCCACAAAGCCAGCAAATATCCAGGCAGAGATTCGGATTGAGAAAAAACTAGAGCAGGATCGAAATACTGAAAACGAACGAATTATTATTATTATTTTTGATCTGCGAATTCGATAGTTGACTTTGATCTCCCAAATTTGCATTAAAAGGTAAGAAAATATGAAGAAAATGATCATAAAAAATAAAAAAAGACGATCTATCATTGTTAGTCGCATTTTGGTTACATTCAATCCACGAGCAAGAACTAAACACATAAAAATGAAAAGCATATCGGCCATTGCTCTGCAATAGAAGAAAAGAAAAATTGTAGAAATCCGATTTTCAGACAACTTACCGAACAAATTGTCCAATCGATTTGAGAACAGGCACACCGACACCATCAATAGCATAAGCGCCATAATGAGTGACCAGTAACACTAAACCGATTGTATTGGTAATAACTGATTGAGAGCACATTCGATAAGTATTATGATAAAGCCGGCGTGAAGTAAGACTCACTGGAATGTTTTTTTAATCAAGCTTTGATTTATTCTGAATTTTTTCTCACTTCCAATAATATAAGAAATTATCAAAATTATAAATTGAAGGATAAGAAAAATACTATCGGATGGTAAAATAACTGAAAAAAACTCTGCATAATTACAATATTTCAAACTTTTTTTTACGCCATTCATCAATTGAAAATTGATATTTCATCACTTCGGTTGGTAATCCGTTTGTCATTTGTAAACTGAATTCGGCGTAAATTCCCATGGTTTCATTATTGTAGAATCGTTTACCATCATCATCATCCGGATCGCAATTAGCTAATGCTAAAAACCACCACCGACTTCTAGCTGATCTTAAAATTGGAAGAAAAGGTTTTCATGAAATGTTTTTTTTTAAATGTTGAAACCTAAAAACTCGAGTTCCTGAACATAAAATCCATTCTTCTGATGTTGTGCATCTTCCATTTCCAAGTTGACTTGTATCATATGGATTCAGCTTTATCTAAAGTTATTTGTATAATTTTCAGGTAAGTATTGACCTTCTTACTATTTGATTATTTTCAGAATGGTTAGTCAAAAGCTCAACTCGTTGAGAGCATGTCTAGAAACATCAAAAAAATTTGGTAAATTTTGAAAACTGAGATTTTTAATTACCGAAAGTTGTTTATAAGCTTTTGGCCATTGATCATCTGTGTCATAATAAAGAAGTAACATCTGCGTTGGATAAAACTGAAATGAAAAAAATTGTCTGAATACAAATTAATAATAAGAAAAGCTTTTTTTTCTACCAATGGATACTTGAACGTGTATTCCAAAGTACCAGTGTCAGATTGAAAACAAAATCTATCCAAATAAACAAAGTCCTGAACAAAAAAAAAGTGCAAGATTAAAACTGAATCGGATTTTATTAATCAAAAACCTTCAATGAGCTTATAACTCCTTGAGATTTTTTGACATCAACCAGATGAATGATCACTAATAAACTGAATAAATGATACCCGATATAAACTTGCATTGTTAAAACCTGCAATCAAGTCGAAATAAAGAACACAAAAATATGTGTGTAGTATAATCTCAATCGAAAAAAAAAGCGAAAATGAATAAACACAATCAGGAGAAATGAAATTAAAAAAAAAAAAAAACTGCGGCAGCCATTTGATTGATAGGGCTTCATCGTCTTCATTTTTTTTTCTTTCCTCCTTCATAGATTCAGCATACTTATTGGGAGTTTAGAAACATGTGTTGGACGTAAACGTGTATGAGTGTTAGGGTTTATGTGTGTGTGTGAGTGTGCCAGAAGCATCAATACTTTCAGTTTTCAGCGATTTTTGCCAATGTTGCTTAGCAACACTCGACAAGAACCGTTAGCCAAATTTCCCGCCACAACTATTTTTGAAGCTTCAAATTTGTTCCGTTTACCATTGGAAGCTATGCAAATGATATTGCGATGAATGCAAATTTCTATCTGTGCACATAATTAAAATTTTATATCCGATATGTAGTCAATGTCGGTGTTTGTTTTGAAAAACATTTAAGATCTGTATATATGAATATTGAATGTACATTGGATTTACATATGTGTATATAGGTTTTCTAATTTTTATTTTCGAAAATTGTATTTAAATTTTCTTCTCCTCATTTTTAATTTCAATTTTATAACAGGATTTTGAACATTTTCTCTTAATAACTCTGAAAATTGGAAAAAAAAAATTGCGAATAAATAACTAGAAACAAAGCATTATTTTCTTTTTTTCTAAATGAGTTTATTCACCACCGTATGTAACATTTGTTATGATTTTAAATTTAAAAAGCAGAACAATTGAACATAAACGGATATCATGAAAAAAAAAGGAATTGTTAAGATACGGAAGAACTACAAAATAGTGAGGAAACATCACAAAAATTTACAAAAATAAAAATAAAAATGAAAACAACAGATATGATAACTGGATTTTCTGCGTGAAAAATGCAAAAAGAAATGGAATACAGATAATGAAGAGTTCTTCTCATTTTTTTTTTCAGATTTTCAAATTTTTTTTTTCAATAAGAAAAACCATAATTAGAATTAAAAAGTACAAGTACAAAAAAAATTAGCCACTGGCCTTTTTTGTGCGGCGTGGCAACGGATAAAATCTTATGGGAAAAATGAGAAAAAAACAGAAGAAAAAATCAATGAAGCTCTTCACAATATTTCGTCATTTTCATTTTTGGATTGATAAAAGACAAAAAAATTGTTCATGAACTTTCTTAATTCTTATTTTTGTGTTTAGTTTCATTTTATGGCAATTAATATGCCTTGAGCAGTAAGATATATCCGATGCAATCACACCGCAAACAACATTAAAGAAAAAAAGTGAGATAATAATATAAAAAAACGTATTGTTATAATAATTGAATATAAAGCTTTAAAACCCAAAAATGGAAAATAAAGTTTGGTGAAAAGATAACATCATAACTGGAAAAGGAAGGGAAAAAAGATGAAAAAAAAACACTTCCAGCTTAAAAACATTCACGTGGTATTTGGCAAAAGCAAACACACGTAGTTGTTGAAAACCAAAAATCTGGTTAATACATATGTTAAAAAATAGAAATCAAAAAAAAGAGAGAGGTATTTCAGAATGTTTTGTGATATTCACAGGAAAAGCGATGAGAAAAAACCAAAAAAAAAACAGAGAGAGAATGAGAGAACTGAGAAAGAGATAGAAAGAGAGAGGTCATCTATAAAAGCGTTGAACTGCGGAGTGATTTATGAGGACACAGGAAAAAAAAACTAGAAAGCAGAAAAAAAACTAAAACTAAAGCAAGTAAATAAAAAAAGGGAAGAAGCTTACTCGATTTTTTTTTCAATTTTCAAAAAAAAATTTTTTTTGTAGAATATTATGATTCTGATTAAAGAAAAAGAAAACACTAATACTGTCGATAGGTAGTTGACGTCTAAAATATAAGCACAAAAAAAACGAATGAATCAAGACACAAAACATACAAAAAGACAAAAAAAAAGTGGAACTACCGAGAAAAAAAGGGGCACTATGGTTTAGGCAATCGAATGAATGACTAAAGGACACTAGTTTGGTGATGCGCAACGTTTTGTTTTGAGTAATGGGGAAAAAAGAAGATAAAAAAAACGTGGAAAGTCGACTACAATGAATATTGTGACAAAGAAAAAGTACAACGTGTCGATAAAAATGTGAGAATTTGAAAAATAAATATTCAATATTCTCAACCTGGTTACTCTATTGATTTTAGTTGATATCCGATTGTTGACTTGAAGCTAACCGGAAAACTTGTTTTTTGTTTGTTTGTTTGGTAAATGCGTGATGATTGAAGAACAAGTATGAATATTTTCGGGATAAAATTAGTTTTTGGATTTTTTTTTGGTTGATAAATTTGCATAGAAGAGGGAACACTTGAAAAGAATGAGGTGAGGTTGAAAGGAAAAAATGAAAAATATTGCAAAGAAAAAGAAACACGCTTTCACAACTTTTCTTTTGCAATATTTTTCATTTTTTGTTTTGAGTTTTGGTCAACTATGTAGTTAAATTACACGGAAAACATTTCTTGAGATTTTTGAGACGGCTGATTTTTGAAAAATTAAAATATTGATTAGATAAAATGCGAGATAGCTTATTAAAACGGAGGATAGAGACATTCACAGTTTAATTCTTCGGTTTCATCCAAAAAAACGGCAACATTATTGTAGATATTCTTGCGAAATTCAATAATGTCCAGCTCTTCAGCTTCATTTCGGACAGCTTGCTCTTTCGCCTGCTTTTCCGTCACCAATCGTTGTTCAGTCAGTTTGGCGATTTCTTTGGATCTCACTTCAATTGGCTCATCCGCGTAATTTCGAATCAGACGATTCACTCGCACCACGTTCATTTTGCCCATTTTTGCGAATTCTTCTTCAATTGTCTGCAATGTTTAATTAAAAGTTTTGCACTTGGGTTTTCCCAACTTTTTTTTAACGCAATTTAATTTAATACCTTGTTTCCGGCTTTGAATGCCATTTCACGAGCTTGACAGATAATATGAATCGGGCCATAAATTGGATGAGATTGTGTTGAGCGAGAAGAAGTGAATAGTGGAATGCCGAGATCTTTCAACACTTTGGCTTCTGGACGACCGCGCAAATTGATGGATTTGAACAAACTTCGCGCCTTCATTTTTTCCACGTCATCAATTTGCATTTCAACGTCGGACGCTGGAAAAAAAAACAGGAAAAGATTGAGACTTTTAACAAAAATTTTGCAAAGCATTCAACTTACGACTTCTGTATGGATGCGGCAAATCTGACTTAGCTCGCAAATAGAATGGAATAAAATCTTCTTCGGGTATCAACGAAACCGTTTCATTATCGTAGAAAAAAAGACTTCCATCATCAAATGAAATCGGAACCACCAAATCCATTAACTCAGCGCGAGTCATCAAACGACTCTTCTTTTTGAAATCTCTTGAAATGATTTTGATTAAAATTTATAATTTTGTTTTCACAATTTGTCCTACGTAAAAATGCTTCTGTATCCCCGATCCATTAGTTGTTTGAACTCGGCATTTGTAATGCGGAATCCTCTGCAAAAATCAGTCCATTAATCTTTAAGATTCTTAAACACAAGATTGTTTATTTGTTTTTTTTTCTTTGCTTTGAAGAAAGAGAGGAACGAAGAGAGAGGAGAGGAAGGGAGGGGGGGGGGGGGGAAAGGAAAAAGGATTCCGATTTTTAAAACATCATCCGGATGATGTTTGAAAGAGGTGGATAAAGAATGCATCACAATCCATCCCGCACATGCGCATTGCTCAATATTCATTATTCTTGATGGAATATTGAGGCAACAGGATGCGCGGGACAGAGAGCTGCTCATTTACTTGAATAATAGAATAAGAAGACGAAGGAGGTTCAATAAATGTTTTTTTATTTTCTTCTGTTGTTGAAGAGTTGAAAGAAGAGATGGAAAAAAAAGAAGAGGAAAGCTCATCAACAATACACGTACATTTTCGGTTTCAAACATCAATAAATGTGAGAAAAAGTAACAAATGTGTTATTTTGGGTTCTGGATCTTGTGACAAATTAAAATCCTACTTGTCATAATCATTATTTTCAAAACGACTCCTGTCAAACAACGGCGTGAAATCGTAGACGCCAATTGGCATCGGTTCACTTCTTGGAAACGGTTTGCCATCAATTTCAGTAGTGCCGATATCCTCCTGATCTTCGGGATCGATGATCAATGGATCATAAGTGTCATCGATCTCTTCGGCGTCATCAAGTAAAAATTCGCGCTGCCCGTCAATGTCAAGATCGCAACCATCCCACACAAGAACCGGCGTATATTTTTTGGCTTTTTCGTCTTCAATAAGCATCGTGAACGTCACATACGTTTTTCCATACTTTGGTTGTCGCGGTGGAACAATACCGATAACTGGTTGTGTAAAAAACAATTTGCCTCCGATTAAATATGATTTTGTTTTCCGTAAACCCGTAACTCTGAAAAAATGGAGTCGGTGAGATTGAATCATCATATGACGTTCATTTCATTTCAAAAGAATAAAGTAGGCGGTGGGCTGGATTAATATAAATGTATATGGTATATATAAATATAATTTTTGAAAAATTTTTGTCTCAACAACTCTGAAATTCAATCTTTTGTTTATATATGTCTTTGGTGAATTTATTTATTTGGAGTGAGTTGACTCTTTGTGCTGCCAAAAATATGTATACATTTCAACTGTGTGAAACGTTGATGAGTGAAAGATATTTATAATTTTCTCTCTCTCTCTCTCTCTCTCTCTCTCTCTCTCTCTCTCTCTCTCTCTCTCTCTCTCTCTCTCTCTCTCTCTCTCTCTCTCTCTCTCTCTCTCTCTCTCTCTCTCTCTCTCTTGTTTTTCCCAATTTCAAATTTCTCTCTTTTCTCCTGAATTCTAATTGAAACCATATGTAAGTGTGAAATCAGAACGTAAATAGAAATGAAGAAGCGGACAAAGAAAGGGAGAGGAAAATGGGAGGAAGAAGAAGAGAAGAAGAAAGAATGAATTGTGAAAAAAAAAAAGCATGAAAGATGGTGTGAATTTTATGACTTACAATAGTCCCTTGTAATATGCAAGCAGCATGAAATCCCGTAATGATGTGAGTTCACCAAGTTGAGAATGATTTTGTCTGAAACTCAAGACGTCTATAAATGGATTCAAGCTCAAATTGAAGTGGAAGAATGGCGAAAACAAAAAAAAACGGTGAGAAATGACTTGGGTGTCGATGAAGTTTAAAAAATACGGCACGAAGCTCGAGAAAAAAAATGAGCAAAA
Source organism: Caenorhabditis drosophilae (assembly GCA_963572285.1). Classification (NCBI taxonomy): domain Eukaryota; kingdom Metazoa; phylum Nematoda; class Chromadorea; order Rhabditida; family Rhabditidae; genus Caenorhabditis; species Caenorhabditis drosophilae. The sequence continues at coordinate 8,215,698 of OY751565.1, forward strand.
CTTAATTTTTTTTTTTTTTTTTTTTGCAAAGTGTATATGGGATAGGCAGGATAAGGGAGCAACTCTCCACTCGGTGTGTGCATCGAGCCGGAGGGTTTTTTTGGAAAAAAAGAAAGGGGTGTAGTTGAGAAAAAAGGGAAAAAGGGGGGGGGGGGGAGAGAAGAGAAAACGGCGATGCTTATGTGCATGTCTCTTTTTTTTTACTATTGCAAAGCAGCTCCGCCACCGCATTTGTGCCAAGAGTAAGGGGAAGAGTGAGCGAGCTGCTTGCTCCGAAAAAGTGTGTGCATGTGTGCTTGTGCATGTCTCTTATCCGGAGAATAGAGAAAGAAGAACTGAAGAAGAAGAAGAAGAAGAAGAAGAAGAAGAAGAAGAAGGAAGAAGGAAGAAGAAGAAGCACAAGGACCGACATTTTCTGTGTGTGCGTATGTGTATGTGTGGGCAGGAGCTGGAGCAAAAACGATCGAAAAACAGAAGACAACAAAGAATGAAGCGAGTTTTGTGACTGAAAATGAAAAAAAAAACCACACCCCACAATTATTCGAAATTTTTTTAATTTTTAAAATCGTTGCCATTTATTTTTTTCAATAAAAAGAGGATCCCCCTTGTGGCACTGAGAGAGAAAGAGAGGAAGAGAGAGGAGAAATGTTTGAAGGAAAATTCAAACAACATCTTCTTCAAAATTGTGTTCAAAAATTGGAAAACAACACCATCAACAACGCCACACACACACACACACACACACAAAAAGAAATAAGAAGAAGTTCGGAGAAAAAAGGCACTAAATCTTATCGACGGCTGGTGCAATTGGTAATAAAGAAAATTTAACTACTCCAACTGTTACTGTGGTCGATTCTCCATCGATCTCTAATCGTTTCCCTTCTTTTTCTTTTTTGTTCTTCTTTATTTTCTTCCTTTTCTCATTTTTTTTGTTCGTCAAAAATGAAAATTATAAAAGAATAATGGAAAGGAATAAGTAGATGAAAAAAATATTGAAAGGGAGGAAGAAAATGGTAAAGGCGAGAAAAATTAGGAAGATTCAAGGTGAGGTTTTTTCCCTTCAAAATCTCGCAACCTCTTCGCTTCGTCCACTCTATCGGATTTCGATTGGTAAAACCTTTTTGTTTTGTTTTGATCCATGCCATCGCCGTCTTTGTGGTCGTCACCCTTTCTCAACGACACTTACTAGAATAATAATCTGCAGAAGATTGGTTGAGTGGATCGATGAAGAAGTTGCTCTGGTCGTTGAAGTGGAAAAAGGGCGGTGATGTTGAGACGGCCGCTTTCAGAAGATGACGATGACATGAATGATGATGATGATGATCCATCACAATCTTCATTTTTGTTTAATCCACGTAGACGCCTCCTTTTTTTCTTAGATTTTTGTTGCGTTTTTTTTACAGATTTCTCACTAAACTCAGTGTGCAAAAAAATTATTGGCTGTCGTGAAAAGCATAAAGTCCAAGATGATTTTTCTGATATGAATGACAGATGAAGGAAGCAATGAAGAATAAAAAAAGAAAGAAAAGAAGCTGTAAAACTTGAAACGTGATGCTGCTCAAAATAAACGAGAAAAGAAGAAAAAAGAGAAGAAGAAAAAGAAGAAGAAGAAGACGACAACGACGACGACGGCGACGACGACGACGACGAAGACGAAGACGAAGAAGAATGAAGCTTTCTTGAAAAATCTTTTCAATTCTCATGAGGTTCCATGCTTATCGACACGATTCGTCAAATGGTGTTTTGAACAAAAAAAAAGGGGGAAAAACTGAAGAGGGTTTGTGATGTTCAACGACTAAGCAAAAAAAGAAAAATGGAAGAAAACGAAGACGGGAATGAAGAGAAAAAAAAGGAGGCAAAGGGGGAGGAGTGAGCCAAACGAAAGAGGAGAAGCAATGTTAGCTCGAGAAGAAAACGTGATTATTTCACACGATTGATTCTTGAAGAGAGATGTTCTAGAATTTCCAGTCCCACTAAATAGATTGCTTGTTGATGATGTTGTCTTCTTGTTTCCGAAAAATCGGGATGAATATATTTCTGAATGACAACACAACACGCCACGCCACGCCGCCTTTTTCTCCTCCCTTTCCTACATTTTTTTTTCCAACCACTCTTCTAACCATCTTAAAGTGACTGAATGAATAATGACACGTTCCTGACCAGAGTATTAATGATACAACACAACCAACATTGCCGACACTACCACCATCTATCTACTTTCATTCATCCCATTCATTCACCTCAACCATCCATGTATGGATCATTAACTAGTTGTTGAAATAGGACAATCAATTGAAAAACATTATTATTTTATTTTTTTTTTACGATTGAAAATGGAAGAAAAAGACGATGAAGAGGATGGAAAAAAAGAAGAAGAAAAAATTAGCGGGTAACAAGCAGACACGGGGCCTGAAGAGAGAGAAAGAAAGAGAGAGAGAGAGAGAGAGAGAGAGAGAACGAGAAAGGAAGAACAACAACCAAAACGAAGGGCCACGTAAAAACTTACAACAAAGTAGAAAAAAACTAAGAAGAAGAAGAAAAAAAGCGGGTAAAATATGGAGGGAGAAGAAGAATAAGAAGACAACACAAGAAAAAATAAAGAAAATGGTTGTTGGTGTTGAGTTATGTTCTTATTATGATGAAGGACAGGATTCGTTCAAGTTTTTAATAGGTTTTTCCCTTCCGCCCCCCCCCCCCCCTCCCTAACCCCCTTTCTTTTCCTCATTCTCTTCCTCCGACCTCACTATTCACCATTTCCACACCTTCTCTCCATTTTTTTTAACTTTTTCTATTATTCAACTTTTCATATGAAAAAAATATGAAATTGCAATGAAATGTGCCGTCAATTTTGTTTAGCTTCTTTTTTTTTGTTTGAGATAAATGGAAAGAAGAAAAACAGAAAAAAAAATTGGAAAGAAATGTTGGTCGAAAAATAGAAACCGTAAATGAAAAAATTGAAATTTAATACATGTTTATATTACATACAAATACATATATACAAAATAAATAAAGTCTACAAAAGCGGGACAAAAGACATTGATCTTTTGTTTCGATTATACCGGGCGATTACTGTACCAAAGTGATGAGGTGCGGGGGCGTGTGTAAAGTTGTCTCCTCTTGACATGAGCTTCATATCAAAAAAAAAAAAAATGGTGTCAAATGACAACAACTCACTGACATCTGTCGAGCTCCATATACAGTATACAGAAAAAATTTTGAAGCGCACTAAAACCTTTATATGTAGTATGTTCTATGTAGGTGGAGAAAGGGAATGGGGTCTTTTTGGTTGAGAGTTGCTCAACCAACAAAAAAAAGAAAGAAGTGTTTTATTGGAAATCTTTTTAAATTTTCAGCGCACTTGCCACAATTTTCGCAAAACCTTCTTGAGAAATTAATTTTGAATTGAGGAAAACTGTATGTATAAACAAGGTTTTACTACAACAATAAATTTATGGGTTTCGTTGTAAACTGAGAGAAATACGAAAAGAGAAAGAGACAAGAATTTCAAGGACAAAGTCAAAGAGTGAGCATTTTCTTCATATTAATCCTAACTGAATCACATATGAACCACCTCAGTTTGGCACGGAAAAGTGAATGAAGAATGAAGGAAAAAAAGTAGGATAAGACGAAAAAGAAGCAGTGAAAAATAAGACGAAGTAGAAGAAGCTGAAGAAGAAGAAGAAGAAGAAGAAAAATATGTCTCAAATATTCTATTGTATTCATTTTCACTGAGTGCTCACGTCTCGCTCGTTCTCCGCCTCAACTATCGGTGTCGTTTCTCTAAACATCTTCGTCCTACACACTCTTTCGTTTTTTCTTCCCACTGCCCTACCACCCCCCCCCCCCCCTTCTCCTCCCATCTCCTTGTTCCCTTATCTCCGCCCACAATTTTGCGCTTCGCTTCTTCGAAATTGTCCACATTTTTACATTGAGCCGCTGAGTCTGATTAAAAACTGAAAAAGAAATAGAGCGAGAAAAAAAAATGGAAAAAAAAGAGAATGAATAAAGTGCTAATAAGAAATGAGCTCAGGAGGGAGGAGAAAAGAAAAAAAACGATGTGCTCAATGACCGTTTCTTTGCCATATCCCGCCAACGTTGTCAAAGCCGCCCCTGCTAAACTTTTTGCAAAAAAAAAGGAAAAAAAAAGGAAAAATTGAGAAAAGCATCGCTGCGGACCCGTATAAATGAGAAACAGAAAAAGACAGAAAAAGATCTCATTAGAAATGTTTGTAGTTCATTTTATATATGTAGATCTATTTATATGTATACATTTTCAAGATTCTAGATTATGCACTATTTTCCATAAAAATATTATTTAGAATAAAATAAGAAGAAAATAGTAGAAAACTATTCGAGTGGGGAAGGGGGAGAGGAAGAGGGAGGAAAGAAAAATAATGAGAAGATTATTCCAACTCATCAAGTTCTTTTCGGATTTTCAAAGTAACAAGGAAGGTTATGAATTAAATATTAATTTATGAATACAGGTATAAAGAATCAAAGATCATGGTAAATTGCATCCACATGTACAGATGTATATATTTTATATATAAACATATATGTAGATTTAGCTAATGTTTTTATTTATTTACAATAGACGCTCACTATTCATCGTAACCACCTGGTTATCTATTTTAACCTCCTACTCCTCCTCCTCCTCCTCCTCCTCCTCCTATTTCATAAAATTGTGGTGAATGGTAATCAAAAAATGCGATCTCTAGATTCAAATTAGATTATTTTGTGGACTTTCAGAATATGAATGAGGAGAGAAGCTAGTAAACACAATTCAAAAATGCTCCGTGTGTTCTTCAAATGGTGAGTGACGCCCGATTGGAATTGAAGAAATTGTTGAAAAGGCGCGCACTTTACGATTTTCAATTCCTTTAATAATTATAATAAAAATAATTGTCATTCTCAGAAAATCCATATGCAGAAAAATAAACGTATACCGGCCGACATATATGTATACATAATTAGACACATTGGAAAACTGCCTCTCTGTTTTATTTTCTTTTATTTTATTCCCCCTCTTACCTCTCCCTTGGTCACCTTCCCCCCACCCCCACTTTCTTATAATTTTTTCCCCCCTTCCCCCCCCCCCCCTTTCTTCCCCAATTCCATTTCTTCCCACCTTTTTTTTCTGAAACGCTTTTTGCCCGACATTTTTCCGGTGGAGCGCGTTGGCATTAAGAAACAAATATGATTATTAGTGCATGAAAGGAATGAAGTATGAGATAATAAATTATGATTTAAATGTATGTAGATACATAAATTTATGTAATTCGGGGTGTGCTCGCATACACTTATTCATATTATTTTGGAGTTCTTCCGTCAACCTGAAACAGAGACGAGCATTTTGTTGACAAGTTGGTATAGGCAAGAATTAAAAGAAAAAGAGAGAGAGAGAGAAAGAGAGAGAAAAGTAGGATGAGTGAGCAAAGATGAAAATGGATAGATAGAAATGGATGAAGCATAATTAGAATTTTCTAGGCTCGACTTGGCACGCCAACGTTGTCATCCTGGATGATGATGATGATGGAAGAATACGAAACAGAACACGTTGAAGCATAATCAAAAGAGCGCCAGAAGATACCAGAAATAAAATTAGTAAGCGCTGTGGCTAGAAATTGACGAGAAGGCATTATCGGCTGATTGCTCATTGAGCCGTCGTTGTGATGATGACGATGATGATGATTGTGGCAATGATGAAGGCCTAACGTTAGAAAATTGAGGACAATAAAGAAGGTGGTGGGATTATGAATGTTAAAAGAAAGAATTAACGCTTTCTTGGTCCCCTCCCAACCAGAATAATTGCTTCTACATTTTTTTTTTGCTACGTTTCAATTTTCAAAGAACAATGGAGCAGTTTTTAGGAGATTATGTTTTAATCTTAAACTCAAAGAATCTTAAAAAATAGGAAGAAAGCGAAGAAGAAGAAATAGAAGAAGAAAAAAAGAGCTTCTAGAAACAAGAAGCCACCGGAAATTAAACAACTCCACAAATTTGTTGAATATAATTGAATTCTTTTCCTGCACAGAAAAAGAAATTAGGGCCGTCAAAGCTGAAAACAAAATGAGAAAACGAAAAGAAAAATAAGTAGAGCGAAAATGAGTATTGAAAATGTCTGACTTACAAGTAGACATATTTATGTAAACGATCCTGATGTTTACATAAAGTTTAGCGCGAGAAAAAGCATCAAGGCAACATTCATGAAAGGCAGTGCACAACATTTATTGACGTAAGCGGGAGTGGAAAAGAAAGTTACTGAGAAGGAGGATTGATCAAAAAACTGGAGCTCACGGCGAGCAGCCACGTTGACTTTCAGATTTTTTTCAATTATAAAGAAAAAGTGGGAAAGGTAACAGAAGACGAAGAAGAAAAAGTCGAGGAAAAAATAAGATAAAGAAGGAACAAAGAAGGAGCGAACTCGCGGCGGCGGTGCGACACAACATTTCACGAAAATGCTCATAAAATTATATCTTCTCACTTTTCAATTTCCGACTCAATTTCACGGCGGACTACACACAAATTTATATTTATATTTATATAAAAAATATAAACGTATATATTGTATATCAATCGTACATATAATTCTATTAACGTAGAATTTTTCACATTCAGATTGATGCGGCTGCTGCGCGCAAAAATCAACAAAAACGAAAAGGACGACAACGTCACGCTCAAAATACGAGGATGATGATGATGGCGGTTACCGATGGTTGTATTTGAACATTTTCATGATGACGATCATTCTAATTGCCTCCCAATTTCAGTATTTAGAAAGAAAAAACACACAACATTAATGGGACTAAATTACAGCGAAAAATAATTCAAAAAACATTTTTTATTTTTTCATTTCGAAAATGTGAAAAACTCGATTCGATTTTCTGAGAAGAATAATAATATGTATACAAACACCTAGCTGATGGTAACCGATTCTTCGCATTAAGAAAATTGGTGCGCGAAAAGCTGAATAAAGAAAAAAAAATAAAAAGGGGGAAAAAGAATGAGAGAGAGAGAGAGAGAGAGAGAGAGATTGGAAGAAAAGAAGAGAAAGTGTGAGTTAGAGGTGGAAGAAAACCTGTGTTTGTATGTAACACGATAGGCTCATCTCAACATTAAAAACGATTCACATTTATAGATTGAGTCCCTCCCCATTTTCTCTCTTGAACCGCTCTTGCTGCCTTTATCTGTCCATGTTTAAAATATTTCTTCTCACATTGAATATTGGAAGGAAAAAAAATAGCTGCGCTGACACAAATTCAGTTAAGATCAACAGAAAACAAAAAAAGGCTGACGCGCGGCATTTCTCCAACCACACACAACATAAATTTGGGGTGGGAAGGAAGAAGGAGGAAACCAACATTGCCCAAATTTCAGATGTCGTCGCCCAGCATTTTTTTTCCTTTTCCTTCTTCTTCTTCTTCTTCTTCTTCTTCTTCTTCTTCCACGACGCTCAACACTCATTCATTTTGATTTTCAATTTTTCATTCTTCAACAACATTTGCGCAACATCTGTCAGTTTTTTCGGTAATAATTTCTTTGATGTTGAATTATTGGGCCAATTGAATGTGGAAAGAAACTAAGAAAATGAGGAAGGGGGGGGGGGGGAAGAGGGTGGAAGAGAGAAAAGAAAGAAGAAGAAGAAGAAGAAGAAGAAAAATGAAAAATATAAAAACGGCAGATTTTGTTGGGTCGAGTTAAATGGTGAAAACGACGTCATAAAATAAAATTGGAATCGATTCGATCCAATGCCTCTCCCCCGTCCACAACAGACTACAAGTTTTACTGAAATAAATTCATTTCTACACATTTTTAAAACTATAAATTTATATATATATATATATACATATATGTACACATATAAAAGAAATATTTTTTATAAATTTATAAATCTTGACCTATTCCCAATTGCTTGATTTTAAAACAAAGACATCTTCGCCGATGCATCCATGACGCAACTAATTATTGTTGAAAAATAACAATAATGTTGAGAGTGATGCAATTAATAATTTATTTGGGTTACTGAAGAGAAAAAAAAACAATGAGAAGGAAGACACAAATGCACCAATACTTCAACTTAACACACGAGACACAACTTTTCACTTTTTTGCGGTTTCATTTTTTTCTGCTTTTTTTGGTCTTCACAAAAAAAAGTTTCGAGCTTGTCAATAGCAAAAAAAGCATTAAAGTTGGGTTCTATAGCTGTTTTTTTTTCTCCCGCCTATCTTTTATGGCCTACGACAAGTGCACTTTAAATGTTATGGATGAAATTTTTTTCAAAATGGGTGGGCTCCAAAAATTGGACACGAGATCGTTTTTCAAAAAAAAAAAAAAAGATGAGAAAAATACAGAGAAAGAGAGAGAGAGAGAGAGATAAAAAAAATGAAAAAATGGAAGAAGGGGAGGAAAGGAAAGAGATTGGTGGACAAAAATTGAGAGAAAATTTAGAAGGAAGTGGATCTTCGGTTAGGTTCGACTTGGCCTAATCTATTAAATTTGCAGTAAATCCTAATTTGATAAGAAACACATCAATATAAAACTATAAATTAAAAAAGAAAAGAAAACCGCAACTCGAGCGTCGTTTTATTTTTTCTTCTTCTTCTTATTTTTCGTTTAAATTAAATGGAAGAAATGAATTGAAGTATATTTGATTGGCAACACAAAAAACAACAGGTGACCTTTTTGTCGCGGATCGATGAATAATCGGATGAGGGTTGGGAGGATTTGTTCTGATGACTTCTTCACCCATTGTCATCCGTGTTTAATATATTCTTATCCATAAGCTTATAATAATAATAATAATAATAATAATTCATAAATAAATAGTGTGACAAGTAGGCGACAAACAACAAAAAAAAAATAGGAGTATAGAGAGGGTACCAGTTCAACACACACACACAACGACAATTAATGTAATGTTTCCAGATGACCCGGTCGTCATCGACATTTCTCATTTCGCTTATTACTTCCCGCCTCAATCTTCATGCCACGCCTTCTCACCTTTATTCGGTCTTCGTCTCTCTTTGGCTAGGTGTGCATCAGTCACCGGTGCGTTTTTTGTTTTTCTTTGCCTTTACAGTCACTCAAATCCATAGTTTAGCCCCGTTTTTTTTTTGTTCTGTTTCGAAATGACTGTCCATAAATGGAATGATTGGTAGCCAAACATTAGAGAAATGGAGTGCATTAAAAAAAATAGCGAATGGAAATTAGAGAAGGAGAAGAGATGAAGGAAAAAGGGGAGGAGAGGAAGGAAACGGAAAAAAATGAGTGGTGGAGAGAAATTTGAAAAAAAAAATGAGATTACTGTAGGATGATATTATTTTTTTTGGGTAATTGTATGTTAGTCATTCCACACATTTTCAAATTTATTTTTTGACGTATCAAAACACACTCACACATTCTGCATATACAACAAAAAAATACCGAAAAAAAAGGAAGAAAAATGAAGGAAGTGTTGTCTTCGATTCGTCTCATATTACCATTTTTGGATTTCCATCATTATTGGAACAAGGATTTTTTTTTATTCATAGAATTTGAGAAGACGAAGAAGAGGACGAAGAAACGAAAAGAAGAGATAATTAGATGTTCAAATCTGACAATTATCTTCTCGTAAAAGACGACAGTTCTCACTCCTAAAACCCCAACATTTTCATGTTATGCTGTTCTAAATATGGAAGTCATCTCTTCATTCATCTAACTCCCCCACCCTTTCCCACCCCGTCCCCCTCTCTCTCTCTCTCTCTCTTTCTCTCTCTTTCTTTTTTTATTCTCCAACTCTCAACTTCTTTTTCTCTTAATTCATCTTAGTTACCAAAATTTAACAATTGAATTTAGACATCAAGTCTTTCTTTCTTTCATTCTTCCCCCTCCCCCCCCTTCCTCTTCACTTGGTTTCCTGGTCGTTTTTATTTTGGAGTGCTTGAAATCAGTGAATTTAACGAAAAATTAGGCTTGAATTTTCTTGACGAACCAGCACGAGAAAAAAAAAACGCTGACTAATCAAATATAGAAAAAATGGAAAACTGCGTTTGTGTGAAGCTTTTTTTGTGATTAGCGATGCACTTTTTGGTCTAATTTGATTTGAGGAAGATAGAGAAGCGTAAAACGAAAAATCAAAGGCGAAACCAAAATCAAAGAAGCACAACGAAAATAAACAGAGCGAAATGATATGGTGGTAAAAAGACAATGACGATGATTTTGAATAGAACAAAAAAGAGTGAAAGGAGATGAGGGGGGAGGGGGGGGGGAAGAGAAGGAAAGAAGGGAGGAGCTAGAAGTACTGTGATTGTGCGACATGGTATACGGTATTTATACACATATTGACACGAGAGCCGTGAACAAGAAGAAAAGGAATAAAAGAAGAAAAGAGGAAAGAACAACGAATACTTGTACCCTTTCTTTAGGAAGCATCTGAGCAAATGTGTGTCTAGGTGTCTATCTAGGTGTGTGTGTGTGGAAAAAGAGTTAGATGAGTACATATCGGATAAGCTCTTTTGGAAGTTGCTCAAACACAAAACGAACCAGGAAAAAAAAGGAAAGAAAAGAAGAGTTGAAGAAGAAAAAACGAATGATAGACCAGAATAAGCCGCAATCAAAATTGAAAGGTGTGGTATCTTGAGACGCGATGAGCATTGTAACAAAAGCTATAAAAATGTCGTAAGGCACCGGGCGGTCATTTTGAACAAAACACCATATCGCTGAAGACATTACTCTGGTCTGTCGTCCTCTCAATAATTATGTTCATCTCCCCCCCCCCCCCCCCCCCCTTCCTATCAATGAAATAATAAACTCCACTTTTCTTTTCTTTTTTTCCCCCCTTCCAATATAAAGTTAAGTTTTGTTTTCTTCCGTGTTACAGATATGAATCAACCGCAAATCATCAAAAGGATTCTGAACACAAAACGACTTTTGGGCTAAAGATAAATGAAGGAAAGAGAGAGAGAGAGAGAGAGAGAGAGAGAGAGAGAGAAACGAAGAAATGGAAAGAAAACATAGGAGTTGCAAAACTTTATTGCTTTGTTTCACAATTTTTCGTTAACTTAACTTCCACCACATATTTTCCCTTTCTTACCAAAATACAATTTTCGACATTTAAGTTTCATCAAAGTCGAAGAAAAAAATCGTTTCCACTCTTTTTTCGAGATTCATTTAAATAAAATACACACAAAAACATTGATCCCATTTTTGTGTGGTTTAAGTTTTGAACTATTTGCTTTGCTTACACAAAATATGTTTAAATATGATCAGTTGTGATTTCGGACATGGTTTGAATAATATTTGAGAATAAGGATGAAAGAAGAACGAATGACATCTGGGCATTAGCGAACCTGCGCAAATAGAATGATGGGTCAATTGAGATGAGATCAAGGTGTGAAAAGTACTACTCAAACTACACCACATGCATATACAATGCCTTTTGACTGTATTCAGGAAACTGAATTTTGTGAAGGTGGTGGATTGAAAGAACCAAACGATCAAGGATAAACAAAAAAAAAAGTTGTGAAAAAGAGAAAGAGGGAAAGAGAGAGGGAGAGAGAGAGAGAGAGAGAGAAAGAACAATGTGTGGAAAGAAATTGATGAGAGAGGGAGGGAAAAGACAAAATTGGATTTATTATCCATTGATGCGTATTCCGCTCTTTCCCCCCCCCCCCCCCCCCCTCTTTTCTCCCTCAACATCCGATGTTTACAAGTAGGTTATAATATTGTTTCAATCGAATATTCAAAAAAGCAAAAGTGCTTGTTTTATGATTCACATTTCACATCAGCCGGAAACAAAACCAAAAATGAATCGTATTGTGGTTAGTGGCTCTCGCGAAAATAAAAACTACAAGGTTGGTAATGAATCATGATGCAAAAAAAAAAATAAAAGCACAAAAAAAAGATATTAAAATGCGGTGCCTTTCTTCTACAAACACACTATTATGTACATTACTTATCAAAACAAGTGAGAAATTGAAAAATAAAAAAAATATAAAAAAGAGGAAAAAGAAAGCACTTAAATTGAAAACTCAAAAACGATTCATGTGAATAATGCAATTTTTATTTTATTTCTTTACTTCTCAATTTTATTTCTCATTTTATTTGCATCTTCAATAAAAGATTTGAGAAAGAAAATCAAAAGCACTTTGAAACACTTATTAACAAGCACCATCTCAAATAATTCTAATCAAGAAGCCTTGATACCTGATAACAATTCTTTGTTGAGAAAAATCTAGAAGCCAACAAGGTTAAAAAACCATTCATCAAGTTCATTTTCTTTGAACCCCCTATTGAGTTTTGAAACAAAAAAAAAAGAAAAAAAATTGAAGATTTGATGATGAAAAAACAGAGGCGTTTATATCGAGGTTTTGCCTAGGTTAAAATCGACAATAACACATTATCCAACGATCTGATCCTCGTAATTCATCTCGATGTCTTCTCGATCAGCACGTTTCTGTATCCGACGACGAACGCACATTTAGCCAGAAAGAAGGGAGGAGAAAAACGAAAGCCACAAAAACGCGATGAGGTGATGAAAAGAAATTGATCGTATCGAATTTGACTTGGGCAACATCATCATCACCTTTTCCAATATTTTTCCTTTCTTTCTTTCTTTCTTTTTCTTTTCTATCGTTCGACCACCCGTCGTCTGATGGCGAATTATTGCCTTTCAATCAGCAACTTTTCAACCGCACACACACACACAAAAAAAAATTGTGTCAAATAATATAGAAGAGTGTGGGATGTGCAAAATGAGAAATCGGTTGAAAAGTCAGCATAGATTATTGTTGGCACTGAGAAAAAAAAACATCTGGTGCCGACATGACAAGTGTCCTCTATTGCTTTTCCTCCTCAATCCATCCGCTTCTCCCCCCCCCCCTCCGTTTATGTGCTTTCAACAACATCCCCACACACGATGAAAAAACTCTTCTTTTTTTTGTTCCCTGTTGGCATTGTTAAATAAATCACAGATATTGGTTTGACGAAAATATATTCAATAAATTGTTGGGTTTGATGAGAAGAAAGAAGAAAATTGGAGTGAGGAAAAATGCAAAAATTTCAAAAAAAAAAAAGAAAGAAAGAAAGAAAAAGAAAAAGTAGTTAATCAAAAATTTTCGACGTTTTGCCTCATTTTTCACAATATCGACATTTTTACTTGGGTTTCAGCCATCACGCTGGTTTTTTTTTTGTCTTCTTCTTCTTATTCTTCCTCCTCTTCTTTCATTCAATTCAATAAAAAATTTTCACATCTCAACATGCCGATTTTGGGGATGAAAGCGTGGCCTGGCTGGCCCGCTGACGCTTCGAAAAAATGGTTAGAAAAGTGGAAAGCAAGGACATCCATCCTAAACAGGATAATATATCCTCATCATTTTTTAAATTCTACTTAAATAAAAATTGACATTCATCCTCCATATGTTGTTTTATCCCCCCCCCCCTCTCCCCTTGCCCTTTCCCCTGCCTTTCCCGTTTTTTTTTATTTTTTACCGTCTTCCATTTTCCTCTAACACAGCTTATGTGCTTATTAAAATTTTTCAATCGTTGTCTGGTTAAGCTGGTTTATGTACAGCAAAGATTTATGATCCCACTATTTCATTCTGACCGTTTTTTTTTTTCAATTAACAATTAAAAAAAAGGAATCTCTCTACTTGGAAATTAAATAAGAAGAAAAAGAAGAAAAGAGAGAGAGAGAGAGAGAGAGAGAGAGAGAGAAAGAAAAAACAAGAAAAATTAAAAAAATTGGAGAAAAAAAAACGGCAGAAGTGAAAGAAAATGACGGATTTTTTCAATCATGAAAGTAAATCTTTTATGATCTTCAGCCCATTTTATATAAATTGTCTTTCTGTGGAATCAATTTTTGTCGACGACGTCTTCAATTTTACGACGATTCTTCCCCCCCCCCCCTCCCTTTTTTCATTTTGCAGCGGTCAGGACACTTTTTAATGCGTTGAAGTGTTGGTGTTACCGTCAAAATTCCGGATTACTGTAGGTAAAATATCGAAGCACGCACGCACACACATTTTCCCAATGTCGCCTATCAATGTTGTGCGCGTTTCATGGTTACCCGATACCCGCCCGCTGTCAAATCTCCACTTCATCCCTCATTCTTTCATCCTCGATCTATGACCAAAACAACATTGAACGAATGAAAATTAAAGAAAGAAAAAGAAAAGAAAAAAGGAAGACTCATTTATCTTTTCAAACAGTCCATTACCAGCCGTGTTGTGTGTCATCGTTTTACATCCACCTTTTTAATATTCATTACCATTATTTCGGTGTTTGTGTTGTTTATGAAAAAATTTGAAAGAGGGAAAAAATGAAGAAAGAAAAATGGAAAAAAAGAGAGAAAGAGAGAAAAAGAGGTGAGAGAGAAAGAAGTAAAGAAAAAGGAAAAAGGGAATGAAGACACATTTTATTTGTGTGCTGATTTTCTCTACATTTATATTGAATTTTTAATAAGTTTTTGTTTATGATGAAGACAATGTTGATGATGCTGATTGGCAGTGTCAACCATGAAACAATGAGCCATTAGAAATGGAATTGATGATTGAAATATGGTAAAATATGACGATGAATTATTGATTGATTTGAATTATTTGAATATGAGAAAGATCAAAAAAGAGCGCAACTGTGTGTGTCCGTGCGTTGTGATGAGTCGAATGCAAAGCACAAAACATAATTAATAAGTAAGAAAATAGAAAAATAATTTGAGACAACTGAAGGGACCATTTTTTATTTTTCCAGAAAAACACTGAAAGCCCTGACAAGCCCTAACTTTTCTTGTTGTAAAATATGTCTTCGGTTCTGTCGTTTTTCAATTTCTTTGATGAATTCACGTTTGACAAAAATAAATAGGACGAGCAATAAAATTGTTTAAAGTGCATTTTTTCAAACTTTTTTTTGGTTTTGGATTTTCTCAAAACAAATTATGACGTGATGTTCTCACGTTTATTTACTATACCGTAGTTCAAAGTCAATTTTTTTTCCAAAATTAGATAAAAAAAGGATTTTTGGGAGTTTCACTTTGGCAGCAAACAAAAATATTTTTGCACTTTCATATACTTTTTCATATCTTCTTTTTGGAAAAAAAACAAAAATTGGCAGAAATTTTTTCAAAGTTTGATGTTTTATTTTTTGTTTTTTAAATATTTTTTATTGAAATGAAAATTGAGATTGGAAAATGATTTAAAAAAAAGAAAAAAAAACTCACGTCAAACTTGCTGATCAAACGATTGAATGATTCGTTGAATAATATGTTGATCCCAGAATCGAATATTTGCTCAACTCTGTGCCAATCAATTGACAAAAAAACTTTGCTCCAAGAATTCCAGTTAGCTGTTCTTCTTTCCTTCGTTTCGTTGTTCACTTTTTTTTGCTCGTTTCACCACTTCTTTTTTTCTAATTTTTTTTTCTCTTGCGCCGCTCTCGTTGCTGCGCCAGGCGAGACAAAACAAAGATTTCCACGTTGAAAGCGAGTGAGGAAGAAAAGGCGGAGTCAATCACGCACAAAACGCGGCAATAAAATCTAGGACCAATAGGAAGTGGGCGGAGCGTGAAATATGTAGATAGGGTGGTGATGCATGATGTGTTGATGAGGCGACTACGATGCGGCGGCGCTGTTCTAGACGCTTTGTGTTTTCATCTGAAAAAAAAAGAAGACGAATAAGTTGCAAAATGGATGAAAAGTACAAAGAAATTTCAGCTCATGGCTCAAAAAGGATTTCCAATCAATTCACAAAGCAGAAACTAGTCAAGCTTCTCGTTCCCCTAAAGCCCAATGTAAACGATTCTACCGTAATCAATTGCATCATTCATCCAAAAGTCAATTATGATGATATCAGACTCCAAAAAAATTAACAACGATTGCCTTAGGAAAAATACAAAGTAACTGCAATTTTGTAGCGCAGCAATGCTTATGGCACTAAATTTCCCCTTAACACTATTTCATTCGAATTGATTTTCAAATTTAAAAATAGAGAATTTCGCTGAAAAAGAATCTATTGATCAGGTGGTAGTGAAACGTCCTTCACATCAACAATTGCCACCTGGTTCCCTGTTTGTTTGCTTACTTCAGTTTTGAAATTCAGGAAGAAAAAAAACTAACACAACACATTTCATTGTGCCCGATTTGTTCAAAATACTTTTATCAACATCTGTACGTTGGGTTTCAAAAAAAAAAAAGAAAAAAAAAGAAAAAAAAAGAAGGGAAAGAAGGAAAACAAAAGAAAAAACAGAAAAGATGGAAAGAGGGATCCGCAACAATTTGAGTTCCTAACTCACTTTTATTTATTTTTTTCCTGGTGCCAAGTTTTGGTTTTGTGCTTTACAATTTTCTAATAAAAAAGTGCAAATTCTGTATTATTATCCCTCAAAATATTGGCTCACAAAAACACACAAGCCAATAGGCATATACATAAACAATAAATTGCGAAATTATTTCAACATGTGACAAAAATGTAAATGTCGACTCAAAAGTACGAGCTCGTAAAATTCGGCTTTGGCAAATAAAGGGGGGCGCCGGATTTTCGATTTCCAAAAACTCATAAGTCGTCTAAATCGGTCATTAAGTTTTGTGTTGAGAAGGGGAGAATAGGACGAAACACGAAATGAAAAAAAAAATTGGGCGAAGGGAGTTAAAAGAAAGACAGGCATGTATTGGTAGGTTGAAGTATGCACATAAATGTGACATGTTATTTGGCTGTCTGGATGTTTGTTGTTTTTTTTTCTTTTTTTTTTTTTGATCTGCTTTTTCTTCAGATGGTTTACCCATTATTTTGATTGAGCAGTGGACCACTGTGCAAAAATGATCAACGCTCCGCTGAAGAATGCGTTTTTTTCCATCTTTATTTCCTCCCCCCCCTCCCCTCCCCTCCTCTTCGATGTTGGTGGCTCCAATGATTTCGAAATGTGAAAATTCAGTGTTATTGATGAAAGATGGGAGAATAAAGAAAAATAAAAAATGATGGAAAAAAAAGAAGAGAGAATGGTGAACAGAAGAAGAAGAAGAAAAAAAAAGCGAAACGAATCGAGAAAAGTGAAGCCAGTTGTTTTAATGGAAAAATTATATGGATCTCCGGGTGTGGCGTTTTGTCAATTTTTCAACATAAAAGTTGAAGGGTAGTAAACATTGGGCATTGGAGACAGCTGAAATACATACATATTTCAAATTACTTCCACCGTCTTTTATTGTTTTCCTTTAATTTATGATTTTTTTCAAATGTTTCTGACATTTCCCCTCCACCCCTCCCCCCCCCCTTTCTCTGCAACAGAAACAAATTGAAATTTTCTAATTGGACATAATAATGATAATAATAGGTATCAATGAATATTCATTTATTTAAATAAACACCAAAATGTGTTTTATGTAGAAGAAGAAAAAAAATGATTCATATTCGCACGATCCGCCATTTTGGAACAATGAAAAATATATAAAAATTGTTTTGATTTTTGACGAAAAAGGGAAACGGAAATGATCAAAAATCATTCATAGATTAAAAATGGGATCAATTGTGTGAAACAGACAAAAAAAAACCCTCCATTTTTATTTGGAGAAGAAATGATTTTGATGACTTTCAGTGCCCCATTATCATCCATATGGATTTTTTTATTGCAAAAAATCTTTGTGATTTTGATTTTTGATTGTTATGATCCATAATGTTAAAATAAACGACCAACTCTATGCATATTTTTTTTTGTTGACTGACAGATAGGCGGAAAGCAACAAAATATTCATCCACGTTCTAAATAGCAGTCAAAGGAAGAAAAAGTGATGAATCCTATGTCAAAAAATTAGTTGTTGATTTATAAAATATTTCCGACAAAAAACACACTCCCAGCGTTCCTCTCTCTCTCTCTCTCTCTCTCTCTCTCTCTCTCTCTCTCTCTCTCTCTCTCTCTCTCTCTCTCTCTCTCTCTCTCTCAATTTCAATCTCAATCTGGAAAAAGTGAGAAGAAGAACGGTGGCTTCAAAAATCGGAAATAAAATTTATTTTTCAATGACAGTAATTTTATTGGAAGTGGTTAGCTTTAAGAAATGCGTTTTTATGATTCAATTCTTAGAAAATTGTCTACTTTGCCTCCTTTTTTTCTCTGTATTCTTGAAAACCTGTTCCTTTCTAACATTTATGATCTTTATGCGATGAAAAAATTCTCTGAACATTTTGTCAGGATTTGTTAGAGGGGGGGGGGGGGGGGGGTTGACACAGAAAAAGAAGAACTGGAAGAGAAGAAGGTTGAGGAAGAGGAAGTTTCAAATTTTCTTTATTAAAATGAAAGAGAAATAGAGAAAAATGGATAATTATTATTTCACGGTTACCAATTTTGTCTTTTTCTCTCTCTCTCTCTCTCTCTACCTCTCTCTCACTGTCCCTTTGTCTCTTTTGAACTTGATGTTTTTCTCTTATTTTTCTGGAATTGTTCAAAAATTAGTTGTTTGATTTGTGCTGTCGTGGCAGCAGCACGCCCGCCAAGCGACCCCAGTCGATGACACGATTGACTGGCGAGGCTGGCAATTAAAACAAAATCATGTTGTGTCCAATGAAACGGTCATATTGTAGAACCACCTCTCAGCAATCAATCAATTTCATTTCCACGCAGACACAAACACTCCTTCATTTTGAGATGAGGCAAATGGTAAAAAGGGGGGAAGAAAAAAAGAGAGAGAGAGAGAGAGAGAGAGAGAGAGAGAGAGAGAGAGAGGGAGCAAAAATTGTCAAAAAACAACACACAAAATTCAACAACAAACAGGATGAAGCTTAACGAAATTAGATTCAAATCTGTCATTTCAGGTTTATTTTTTGCTCGTCCTTGCTCATTATTCATCAAAATCGCGTCAACCGTTTCCTAGGTGAAATGGCATCGATATTGAAGTCGAACAATTTATGGCCAGTTTCATCATTATTCAACTCTCAAGCTTTCTCATTTTTTTTGCACACACACACACCTTTTTCTAGCAAAAAAAAATGAAAGACAAAAGAATGCAATGAACAAAAGGAGCCATGGTATTACCTAACAAGTGTAAGTACTTGTGGCGGTCATCCTTTTTTTTTTCTTCGGGACCATGGAAAGTAGTATGTGTTACGCCATTGGATTTGATAGAAAAGAACAAGAAAAATAAAGACAATGACCACTTTTCAGCCGTATGAAAGAGGAGCGAGGAGGGGGTAAGGGGACAAAAAGAGAGCACCTAATGTTTGCTCACACTGGAATAACTCAAGTTTTTTTTCTTTGTCTCACTGTCTTATTCATCATCTGAAAATGAAAAATTAGACAAAAAGGGAAGCGAATAATTCTTCGACAATTGATCTCCGTTTTTTTTTTTTTTTTTGCATTCATTATTTTCTAACCGATGCAGGTGAAGCATGTCCGACTGCAAATTGATGATGAATAAAAAAGAATAAAAACTAAAAACAAAACCTGAACACGCTCTCACCTTGTTTTTATTTTTTGTTTTGTTTGGTTTTTCTACATATTTAATTTTTTTCCGTATTTCTAAAGGTCGTTCAAATTTAGAGACCTTTGAGTAATTACCTAAAATGGTAGACACAACGAATAATGTGATTTGAAGCAAGGATACTTGAAGAACACAAAAAAAGCATTGTGAAAAGGGGAAGGGAAATAAAACGTAGAAAAAGAAGAGTGCGAAAATTAAAAAAAATAAACACACATTGAAGCATAACATTATCTGATAAGAAAATATGAAAAAGTCTTTTAGCAGATAAGAACGGCTAAAAGCCTATTTTTGATAAAATGGCTAAATCCAAAACTACAAAAAATCGTTTTTCATTGGATAAAAACAAAAGTAATGAATTCTTAAAATTATTGCGTAAAAATATTGTTTTTAAGAAAAAGTGTACACGATTAAACAAATGATGTTGACATCAAATTGATGTAGAAATACAATTTTTTAATAAAAATTAACGGAAAACATTGTGGATAAATTCTCAATATTAAAATTGAGGGAATAAATCTTTTCAATATTTTTATTGAAACTTTATATGAATTTCCAATGTTTTTTCTTTCCAATTTTGATAAACTTTTTCATTTTTTACACAAGAAAAATTGAACTTTTTCTTGCAAATTTTTTTCCTTTCTCAAAATTAAAAATAATAATCAAATCTGTTAAAGGTCAAAACTCATAGAGACTTATAAGGCCGCCAAAGTTAAATCAAGAAACATATTGGAAAACATTTTAAGTTAAAAATTGTTTTTTTTCTAAACTTTCAGAAAAAAACTGAAAAAAAAACATAATTTGTTTAACAACTTTTAGTACCCACCCAGGTAAAAAATTTTAGTATTTTTTGTTTAAATTATTTCAGCTTATTCTTCGTTTTAATTTCTCCAAATCTACATTCTTTAAAAATGTCTTTAAAAAAAAAAAATGAAAAAAAGATTTTTTTTTGTTTATTTTCCTTCATGTGATATTAATTTTTTGAGTTTAAAAACCAAATTTTCATTTTATTTCATTGCTAAGCAATATTGAGTTTTTCGATTGAAGAATATTTCCTTTTAAAGAAAAAAAAATGCTCACAAATTTTATTATTAGTTATTTTTCATGATTTATTTAGTCGGCGTTTATTATTTTTTTTAATACGTACGACATTCAACCAGACCAGACACAATTCAGTGATAATTTAATGTTTTTGAAGAAAAATTTATTTTCAATAATTCTATGCTTTTCAATAAATTTTTAAAATGAAAAAATCAGATTAAGATTTTTCATATGTACATATATCACATATTAACACATATAATCATTCATATAAAATATGTATTTATATTTTTTTTCGGCCGAAACCAATGCTAAAGTGCATTATGTCGTCATAGTGTTCACATACTCATTAAAGTATTTTCTTTTGTTCGTCAAAAAGTTTAATTTTTCAAAACTTTTTTATTTTTTCAAGTTTTAATCTGAGATTTTTGCTCAATATTCTTAGGCTTCAGTAAAAGAAGCAATAAATTTAAGCTTTTTTTTGAATGTTGAGGAAATTTTCTGAAAGTAGAGTAGAAATTTATTTTTCAGCTTGGCATCTTTTACACCTATAAATTACATCAATATATTTTGATTTGTATGTATAGAGCGTAACAAATGAGCGTAAAAAGAAATAAAAAAAGAGAAAAAGAAGAAGAAAAAAAAGATGGAAAGGACGATCGTCGCCTTTCAATACCATTTCATCGCCTTTTTCTCCAAATCTTTGCGTCTCTTATTCTCTTTCGCTCACTTATTTTCCATTTATTTTTTTTTTGTTGCATTTTGGCCAACGCCTGAAAGATACATTTCATTCAACGCGTATTTATGTTATGTTCAGTTTGAACGCAAAACACCATTTTGGTACGATTTTTTTCAAATTTTCCTTTTTTTTTTGTTTCAATGTTTCTTATAATTTCTGAAAAATTGTCGTCAAATAAAGCTTTTATCGTGTTTTTTTTTTTTGGTAATCAATTAACGTTCTTGCCTAGCAACCATGATGGAACCAGGTCACGTCATCGTTAACGCTGAATCAGCTGAAACGTGAGTTATTCATTTTCTTAATAACCAAGGTTTCGTTCTCTTTTTTCTCAGCTTTGGAAAAAGTGGACTTTATCTTCCATGGAAACCGACGGGCAGAAAAGTTACTGATGGAATAAATGATGATTTTGTTTTTGATGTAAGAGATTTGAAATTAAATATTGATTGAATTAATCAATCAATAAAATTCAAGGATGTCGAAACTGCTGGTTCAACGATTGGCTTCAATGGGAAATTTGTTGTTCGATGTGATCAGCATACTCATGTTAGCGCGTTATCCGACAACATTGCAATTGAATGGAGTAAGAAAAAAAAGTGTTTTCTGAAAGAAATTAATTTTATTTGAATTATTAGAAACCGACACAAACCATTACAACATTCCGCTTGAAGCTGGAAAAAATATTATTATTCCTGCCGGGACGCCATTTTCTGTTATGGTTCATGATGATTCACATGTGGCAATTCTTAATCGTCGAGTAATTAAAAATTTGCCTTAAAAAGAGGGATTTTGTATTATAATATTCAGACATTCGGTCTCGGCAATTTACCACCACAAAAGCCACAAGACGTTCATCTTCGACCAGAGCTTGGCGACGCAAAAGTGAAAAATAAAACAACAAAAAAAAAGAAAGAAATAGAATTTGAATGTTGAAAATTATAGATTCCAATTGTTGATAAATCAGAAACTGGTGCTGTGTTGTTGACGTGCCGCGAAAACAATGTTGCTATCGGCGTTGATGGCGAAGAAGTTCCGGTGGTAAATAATGAATGAATCAATAAAAAATTGTGAAAAAAAAATCAATTTGTGTTAAAGGTTGATTTCGCACCATTTCCTGGTGCAACTACTTCAACAGTGAAGGAAGTTGGTATTCTGGAAAATCGTTTTATTATGGAATGGAAAGATTGTGATGGTTTAACTCAAGTTCATTTCCATGGTAAGGGATTTTAAATAGTTTTATGATTGAAAAAAAAATGTTTTCTCAATTTTCAGGAACTGGAGGAGTGTTAAAAGGAGGCAAAGGAACTCCAGGTGTTGTGCTCATTGACAACAAAGAAATTCGTATAACGGTTCGACTTTCATTTATTTCAAATTTATCGATCAATTTGTGATTTCATTTTCAGGTTCTTCAAAAAAGAGTTGACGGATCATTCTATTTGGAAGCTGATGCCGACTTCATGATGATCACCTGCGAATCATTGCCAAATGGCGAGCCAGATGAGACAACATTAAAAGCGGCAGTCTACCCAAAAAGCGGCGTTAAACTGCCGATCGGATTCTGGCACACTGTTCCATTTCCAGTTGTTGGAGAGAATAAGCGAGTCGAGTTTGTCGAATTGGTATGAACATTGGAAGTGATTTGATACCAAATTAATCATTAATTTACTTTGACAGGTTGCCAAAACCAACGCGAATTGTGTTGCAAGTCTTAAAGATGAGCTTGCCAAGCAGCTTCATGTCTTCCTTTGAATCATAATTGTTATCA
Organism: Caenorhabditis drosophilae; assembly: GCA_963572285.1. NCBI lineage: Eukaryota > Metazoa > Nematoda > Chromadorea > Rhabditida > Rhabditidae > Caenorhabditis > Caenorhabditis drosophilae. The sequence goes on from OY751565.1 coordinate 8,238,669, forward strand.
GCACATATCCATAAGATATTTAATGCTATTCAATTGACCGTACTTTTCCTTTTCTTTGATCTGTTTTGTTTCTTTTTTATTGTGTGACATCAAGATGTGTATTTTTCTTTAAAACTACATAATTTCGACTTTTCACTAGCCTGTTCTTTCCTCTGTTAACCTCCATAATATCCAATGTGTGTTTTTTTCCTAGCTGCTCTGCTTTTTTTACTTAAAAAAAAATAAATACCCGCATTAAAGGCTGCCCGATGAAAGTTTAACAAAGAAGCTGTATGGTGTTTGCTAAAATTCCAAAGCGATTTGTAATGGAAAAAAAAACGATTTAATGTTGATTTAATCGTGAACCAAATTAATTTTATTTTTTTCTTTATCGTTCGATTTATTTAAAATTTGGAAATGTGTAAAAATTCAAAGAAAAATATTGGAGACTTTTTGAAAAAGTTTAACGCGTCGTGTTTAACGAAAAATATGGAATGATTGAAGCGGAAAAAGTATTGGAATAAATGCTTGGAAATTTGTTGAAAAAGTGACATTTTCAGATTTAATGGAGAGCATTGTGGAGCATATTAAGAAACTGAAACTTAACTTTGAAGAAGAAAGAAAGGTTTTTTCACTTTTGTTTTTCATTTAAAAAATAATTTTCATTTTTAGTGGAATCGTTATGTAGAAGGCGATATTGTTTTCGACGTCACCGATGAAAAAAGTGCCAACAATATTAGAAGTTACGTGTCCGATCCAGAAAATGAGATGCTTTTAGAAGAAACTCATAAATATTCGAATTATGTGATAAGATAAGCGAGAATAAAGCTCGGTTTTAAATTTTTTTTTTATTCCTTTTTAAGGCAATTGCAAGTATAATGACGGAAGAAATTGTGGCAATAAGTGATGAATGGTTAGAACAAGCAAGAAAAGTGAAGGAAATTTTGAAGGATTGCTGGAGAATCATTTTGTTGCGTTGGACAAACTTGGTTTTTAAAAGATGTGGAGCTGAAAATGCTAAAAATGAAATTGTCACAGTTTTAGATTATGTAACAATGTCATTCTGGAGATCTTCATTGGAAAGAAAAGGTTTATAATTTACAAATAAAAAATAAAAACTTTTATTTTTAAGGAAAAATTATTTTCTTTCCAAATATTCACATTGAAATTGTGCCATTTCTTCAATCGATTCGTGTTGTTCAATTATATGAAATCTACACGGATCAAATCAAACAAGTGATGAATAAATATCCTCTTGAATATTTATATGACTACAATGAACCAGAGGAGAAGCTTGATGAGGAAGAGGAAGATGAGTATATTCCGGATGTCAAAATTGTGAAGCAGAAAAACGTGAAAAAGATGATGAAAAAGAAGACGACGAAAAAAGGATTAACGTGAAGAACAGAAATAACTTTCCAAATCCGTTTTCTAATTTCAGCAGCAAAATAGAAGCAGCTTTAAAGACTGGAGAGCGTAAAACTAAAAACCGGCATACGACAACACTTTCAAAACGATTATTGGTATCAAAATGAAATGTTCAAAATTAAAAACATTGGTTATTTGTTTAGTTATCGCGGAGCCCGTCGGTTAGAAGAGAAGAGCATATAAAATTCAATTTATATTCCGATGTAACACCGTTGTTCAAAAAAAATGAGAGTAAAGGTGGAAATTGAAAAGCGCTTGTCTCGTTTTTAAGACAATGAAATGATTTTGACAGAACGCTCGACCGATGGAACCGAACATCGCGTGGATTTCACAACGGAAATCTATCTCGGACCCGTCTATCTTATAACATCATTTGAATCAGGAAAACGAGCTCAAAAATTTGGAGCATGGAGCATTATGCTCGAAACAGATCTTGAAGAGCGACAACTCGTCGGTGAAAGTATTCAAGTGTCGATTAAAGTGCCAGTTGAGGAAGTTTTTCTTGGCTCCAGTGAGCCGATTGTAGCGTTTCGTGATCTAAATTCGACCGAATGGAAGAAAAATGTTTTTACAACTCACACACAATTTGATCAAAGTGCATTAAATAATTGATTGAGGAATATCAATTTAAGCTTATGTTTCAGATATTTTCATTGTGTCAACCCGCTTATCAAAAATGGGATATATTTCCTTATTTCAACACAATGATTTTCATTTTCCTTATAAAAAATGGGGAATCCATTTCAGTGAAGAAAACATTAATATCAAACTTCACACAAATGTTGTTGAACTATCGATTCTGATTGTTGGCAATTATTTTTATTTGGACACTTTGACAGGCGATGAGTTCAGCAAACTGCGAAACTTGCATCAAAGAAAAATGACGCTGGCTGAAATGATTATAAAACTTGAAAAGCATGGAGTTCACATTATTCCAAACAGTGAAATCATCAAAAAACATAGGGACACGAAAAAAGTTGAGAAAACCCTTTTCATCTTGTTAAAACATGAAAGAAATTCAGGAAGAAGAGCTCGAAATTTTCACGTATCGCCGCATCTGTCTGCACCAAATCGATTGTGAGTCGTGTCGAATGAACAGCACAGTCTCATCAGAAACCATTGTCATCACAATTGAAGGATCGCCAAAAAACGTCATAACAACATCTGACGGTGGATATCATGCGAACTTCGGAGAAGTCGGAAGAAAGCGTGAAATTCACAAAGATCCGCTAACATCAGCGACACTTTTTCAATTTTTGATGGCGACTCGACCGATTGTTGTTACTAAATGATATTTGATAATGAAAAAAAATGTCGAGAGTGATTTGACACTTTTTCTATGCGAGAAAATTTATGATGTTAACACACTGTTGTTATCTTTTCATATCTTTTCAATTGTTTCTGTTTTGTTATTGTCGTGTCCGTTAGCATTCAACAACGAAAAAGAATCGGCTTCCCAAAAAATATGTAAATAAATAAAATAGCAGATAATATGCGTGTATAATTGTGCGCGAACCAGTTAGTAATCCAGAAGCAGCCAAGAAATGGTGAAGAAAATTGTTCTAATGATATGAATCTAATCGCAACGTATAAAAATTTTATTAGGCAGCAACGCGGGGGCGGGATTATTCAAACTTGAGAAGCGAGAAAAAAAATAGACTTTTTCTTACTTTCATACTCGTGGCGTTGTTTTTTTTTTTTGGTTTGTTTACTTAATTGAATAATGACCATTATTCGATTAGTTGGACATGTCATCATTGCTCTGAGCTTAACACAACTTGCACAATCACAGCTAAACGAAGGTGAATTTTACGCGTCATTCTTATTCTAATACCATCTAAATCAACGATTTTTCGAAGGAACATGCCCGCCAATATTGGATGTTATCATCTTGTTTGACACATCAGGAAGTTTGGCAACGCTTTATGAGCAGGAAAAAAATTGGACCATTGAAATTTCGAGAACGTTGCCGATTCATGAAGAAGCTGTTCGAGTTGGAATGATACAGTAGAATTTATTTGACAACAACTTGGATCGGTCTAATTTTATTGGCTTCCAGATATGCAGATGAAGCAAAAACTGAATTCAATCTTTCCACCTTCTCAGAGAGAACCGATATTATTGATTTTTTGGATGGGATAAATTATTTGAATGGTAACGCAAAGTCGGGAAAAGCACTGAGACGAGCTGAGGAAGATATTTTCAATTTTGAGCAAGGAGCAAGGTGAGTAACTTCTTTCTTTTTCCTTTTCATTTTTCAATTTCCGGCTTAATGCTCAACGTCTCGTCATTATTTTCACGGATGGTTTGTCGATGGACAACCCAGCAAAAGCAGCAAAAATTCTGCGGAGAAGAGGTAAAAAAAAGCAGAATTTTATCACGTTTTGAAAAACAAATAAAACTTTTTTCAAAGGTGTTCGCATTTTTGCAATTAGCGTCAACAGCATTGGATTTGTTCCAGAAATGCTCGCAATCGTTGGAGATTCTGAAAATATATTCGGGTAATTGGTTTGATGAAAAAAGTTTCAAACCTTTATCAATCTTTCCAGACCTGCAGATGAGGAAAGGCTAAAAGACCGACTTCTGATTGAAGTTGAACGATCAAGATGGTGCGATACTGAAACAGTGAGAATTTCAGCACGTTTTGGAAAAATCAAATTTCGTATTCAGACAAGACAACTTAAAAAATCCAGCTTTTTCTGGAAACCATCTGAATTCATACCAGATACTTCCTTTGATGCTAGCTTCAACTCGGATCCAGAACAAGGAAGCATTTTTCATGAAGACGAAAAGCGAACATCAAATGAAACAAAGTCAAGAGAGAAATTTGTGGGAATCTTGAATATCTTGGACAATTCGACCGAAACAACTGTAGAGAAACTTGTTTCCAACATAAACCAAACTGTGAATAGCAGGATTGACTTGATTCTTGACAAAACCAATAACTCTCAAGTAATCTTGCCGCTGAAAAAAAACAAAATTGAACAAAATGATGAAGAAGGTTTCAAATCTGAAAATGAAGAGAAATTTAATGAAAATCGGGACGTCAAAGTGATAAAAATTAAAAAAGCTTTAACGTCTGAAGAGTTGTCAGATGAATTGAAAAAACTTGAAAAAGGTTTAACAACTACGACGCTTCTGCAGGAGAATCAAACAGTTGTTGAAACCGTTTCACACTCTTCTTCATCTGAAAATGTTACGATATCTACTACAACTACACCAACAACAACACCATGCAAACATGACACTGAAATCGCCGAACTAATCGAGGCTGAGTTTGAGAAAAACAAGGAGCAACTTGCTGAAAATTTCAAACGTGAAACTGAAGCTGTGAACGAAAAAGTTGCGGATAAAAACGAAAAAACAAAAAAGAATCGAAGTCTGACAGACAGCACAATAAAAGTTTTAACAACGACGCCAACAGTAAAAACGACAACGGTGAAAAGAGCAGCAGAAAGCACAATCAAGTCAAAATCGAATGAAACAAGCTTCAACAGAAGAGGAACGACGACTAGTTTTGTTAAATTTGAAACTGGAGGATCGAAAAAAACTGAAAAGCCATTGAAAAACTTGATTTTTGAAGCGACAACAACTCCATCATCGATCTTCAACACGTCATCAACATTTATTACAAAAAATCCGCCTTCTATCACCACATCCTTACCGATATGGTCAACCATTGAGGCGGAGACACGTTTTCCAACTCTTTTACCATTGAGAAAGGATTTATTATTGGTAACAACACCAACAGCAACGAAAAAACCCGAGTTGAAGCATCGAAAAAAAGTGCGAAGAATAATAAAACGAAGAAGAAACATTTTAAGCAAAAATGACAAACTGAAAAAGAAAAATCAATTGAAAACAGGAACAGAAACTCGAAAAACTACTCCATCACTTCAGAATCGATTGTTTGGAACAACGATCAAGCCAGTGACGGCTAATATTGAACCATCAGTTGGTGAGCACTTTTTTTAACTAAAAAATCAGAAAACCCCGAGAGACATTTTTTTTTAAATTTAGAAGTAAATGGGGTTCAATGTCCAATGGACATTCTTTTCATTGTTGATAGTTCGGGATCAATTGGTCACAATTATGATGATCAGAAAGAGTTTCTAACGCGGTTAATGAAAAAAGTTGAGCCAACAAGAAGCCATCGAGTTGGATTAATACAGTTCGCTGGTCCACACTTACAGAAAATGGAATGGTCGTTTGATACTCATTCGAAGAGCTCGCAACTTTTATCTGCAATTCGAAATGTTCGACATTTGACAGGTGGCGTAAAGAACCGAAAAGTCCCAAAATATCTGAATGAATTTGAAGGAACAACATACATTGGAGCTGCGCTGAAACTGTCGCTCACGTTGTTGGAGACAAGACGAAAACACATTGAAACCACTGTGATTTTAATAAGCGATGGGTAAATGACTAGAAATCTGAAAAGTGCTGAAAATATTTTTATAATCAATTTGTCAGCTTCTCCCAAGATGACTCAACTCAACAAGCTAAAGCACTGCAACAGTTACCGAATGTGAAAACTTATGCAGTCTCACTTAATAAATTGACAAACACGTACTTTTTCAGAATTTTGAACAATTTTCAGAGAAAAACTCATTAAAAATTATGTTTTTTTCAGAAAATATCTCATGGATATTGTTGGAGATCGAAAAAATGTGTTTGTAAATGATGAAAGCCAATCGTTTGAAGATTTTTTCACTAATAAACTGAGTTGTATTTCGAGAAAAAAATAGGATTTTATCGAAGGTTTAAAAAAAAATCAAATGTGCAATATTTTTTATCAAAACATATCGAAAATAATATTAATTTTTGCTGCTCGTTTTTCTCTTAACTTTTTTTTTCCAATTTTTAGATGAATTTCAATCCCTATTTTTTTGCAAATAAATTTTAATTAGAAAACAGATGTTAAAGTTGTATATGTAAATGGCTGGCAAATTTTGAACATCTGTGAGAAAAACAGAAAAAAAACTTGCACAAAATTGATTAATAACAAAACTGTTAAATGAAAAATTTGTAACATAATATTTTGCTGTTGATCTTTTCAAAAACGGATAACTGATGTAAGAATTCAGGTTTTTATTGAGTATTCAAAGTAAGTTGAGAGCACGTGCGAGCTCTTTGTCATACGTAGGTCACATAAAATTTTACAATATCTGTTTTCGTTATTTTTTTTCTTTCTTTTTTTTGACGCTTTTTGTTGTTTGTAAAAGCACACCAGATGGTTTTTCTGCCATTGTGACTAAAAACATTTTAAGTATTGAAATCGAAGAAACGGAGTCTGTCTGATTTGTGAAAACCTTCAGAATATGAACTTTTCTCACATTCCATTCGGTTTTTTTTAGCTGATTTCAGTTTCAGCAAAATGAAATGAAAAACTTTAATTGAGGTTTAACGAAATGTTGAAAATTTTATGTTTGAAGAGCTAAAACCAGAATTCTAGTAAAACCGGAATTAGTTTTCGCACATTACTCAAACTATATTTTCTTTGATTTTTTAGCTCATTTTTTGAGCTGGATTTTCTGTTCTTTTTTTTTAGACGAAAAGCAACGAGCTTTAAATTCGAAAAAATTAATTTCACATTTTTTGGTAAAGCATATTCAACTCAAAACGCTTGTAAATGTTGATGTTTCGAAATTAACGTTGATTAGTCGGCTGTCGGCAGTTTATTAGTTAGTGATAAAGTTGGCCTGTCCGGCCAGTGATAACCGTGCTTTGTAGAATCAGTTTTGACATTCCACTCAAACTTATTAACCGATTTCGGTTGACGCTCCAGAATTTTAAAGATTGGAAATGAAAAAAGGTTGCTTTTTCGCATATTTTCGGGTTGTTTTCTTTACGTTTGACACTTTTTATCGTGGGTGATACTCACAGAAAATTCATTTGAAGATTTAAAAAATCACGAAATCAAGATCAATAAGTCCGAGGGGATGTGATAACTATTTTAGAGCCAGTTTTCACTATCCACTCGAACTAACCGATCGATTACAGTTGAAGCTCCTGAGCACCATTTTTTGATGAGTATGACAGAGAATCGTTGTTGTTCAACTGATGGTTGTGACGAAACCAGCGGGAGCTATTTATAGTGAGCGCCGGCGTCGGTAAAGATTACAGAATTAGAGATGAAAAGGAATTTCTGTAAATGTCATCTTCAGTTTTTTTTGTGAAAAGAAAGATGGGAACGATGGGCGGAGTGAGCAACAACAAGCATTCAAAATTTCGGTGTTTTCGCATTGATGTGAAAGGAAACATTGAGAATCAATGACATTTCAGGAGGGCACAAAAAATTTACGTTGCCCCAAAATTGAAAAGAAGCGACGAGAAAAAAAGGTAAAAAAAAAAAGAAAGAAGAAAGAAAAGTTGCGTTTTTCCCCATTTGATTCGAAAATAATTGAATAAAATTCAAAAAACGAATGACCTTGACAATTCCGATTCGAATTAGTCATTGAGCTTTTCTTTGATATCAAACAACTTGAAAGGTGAGCAAGGTCATCGAAAAAATGTGAAAAGAGCATTCAAATGTGTCTAGACTAGAAAAAATACAGAAGAAAACAATTGAGAGAAAATACTGGGTTTTATTTTTTGATTTTTAACTCTGAAAATAAAAATATTTAATAAAACCAACCTTTGAGAATTTCATAGTTGAATAGTAAAAGCTCAAACAAAGAAGGCGTGAAATTAGAATTTTTGTTCTTTAAAATTTTCTTCATTATGAGTTTAATCTGCTGAGCTAGAATCTTCATGCATATTAATTAATATTTCAATATGCACATAAATATTTGGAAAAGATTGGTAGGCACATTTTGAAATTTGTGAAAACTCAAAACAAAGAATCGGAAAATTGGCAATATCGGAATAAATTTTAAAAAATTTGATTTCAATCGAGCCGAAATTTATTTTGAAATTTTGCCTGGGAAAAGCATACTTTATAACCAAATTTATTGACTTTTTTCGTAATTTTCACACCGATCAATACTATTCAATTTTTCACCTTACTTTCCAAGATTTTTTTTAAAATGTAAAGCGATTTCAATGAAATTCTGCTTCTTTTTATACTAAAAAGATTTCAGGAAACTCAAAGCTTGATTTGGTTTTCTTGTTATCCTTTTAGTATAGCAGGAAGTGAAAAAAATAAGAAGAAGAATTTTGTAGGTTTAAATGTAGAGAATGAAAATTGTAGGTTCTCGAAACAATTTTCATTCATTTTATACTTTTATAGTGAATGAAATCTTATCGATTGTCTGCTTTCATAATAGATTTAGGCTCCGCCTTATGGGATTTGATAATTTTTTTCTAAACGTTTTTTTTATTTTTCAATAGATTTTTTAAAAGCTAAAATTATCATGAAAAATCATTTTCCCAAGAATTTAATGTTTTTCAAAACAAAAACTGGGCTGTGAAAAGCAAAAACAGAAAGTGCCAATGTCGGCATTTATTGAAAATTTTGACATTTAAAATAGGATCGGCAACTTTTCCCTTCACGTTTAGTTTTTATTTAATTTTTTTTTTTTTGTAATTTAAAATTATATCGCAGAAAATTTTGTTGGTGTCAGCATTTCATTAAAAAATAGATGGAGCTTTTTTTTTTAAAAAGCGCGAAAAAAATTGCTTCTTTTCAAGTTTTTACTGATGAGACTGAATGAAAAATATCCGATCGTAATTACACTAATTGCAATGTGAAGTCTTTGATTATAATTCAATAAATCTTAAAAAATAAAGTACATTTTTGTATATTAAAGAAGAAAAAAGAAGTGAAAAGAAAGAAATTTGTGTCTGCTGTCAAAAATATATTGCTTTTGACGTTTTGATTTATCAATATTCTTCATTCTCAGTTTGATAATGATAACAATAATCAGAAAAAAAAAACAAAATTCACCGTTCTTTTTTTTTTCTTTTCAAATGTTTTGATTAAACCGGTTGAATTGATGATATCTTGGAAGTTTTTTTTTTTCAATCAATGATCCAGGTAAAATGGCGAACACGTCATTTAGCGAACAAAAAAAATTGATTTTGTATTATGATTTGACTAGCTCATTTTTTTAATGAAAAGCTTAAATTTTTCTCAACTTTTTTCTGACTAAAATATCAAATGATATGAAATTACATAGGATGAATACTTTGAATAATAGTTAAATATAGATTTAGAAATATGATTATAATCAAATAAATATTTGAGTACTACGTAGACAATTATTTAACAAAAAGGAAAGATAATTTCCATGGTTACAGAAGTTGTTAGAAATAAGTAATAATTATCTAAAAGATCACACTTTTGGTCAACTTCAAACACAAAATAAAAAAAAAACCAAAATAATGCACTTTTGAGTTTGAAAGGATTAAAAATAGAAACTCTTCTGGTTGTAGGATTAGCGGAAATGATTACAAATATCTTTTTTTTATAGTGTTAAAACTACTAATAAATTCTAAAAAGAGATATGATACAAACATATAATAACACTTTTATATTTTATATTTCGTTTAATAAATCTAATATGAGCTTTTTCATTTAAAAAAAACGAAGTATATAAATTTAAAAATAGCTCGAGGCTGTTTATTATTCATAACATTTTCTGGATGAAACATTTTCAGAATTTTCTTTAAATTTTTTTCAGAAATATCTGTCCTACACGAAAAAAAACTCTTAAAATTTTCATTAAAAATATACTTGTGTCCTATACTTCCCTCTTAAATTTTTTTGTTCATTTAAAAAAGGAAATTCGAATAATTTTTCATTCTCACAGGGCCCAAAATTCAAATAAACTCTCTGTTTCTCTCGATAGCAACGCACTTTCGCCAGGGTGTCCCTGCAACTAACTAATGTCTCTAACCAACACACAATGTCTAAAGGGTTATAGTGTGTGTCTAGATGCCTGACACTCGTTTATGAGTTTGGTAGAGCGCACTTACTTCATCATAGGCCCGTTGGAATTTCATTTGCGTCATTCTTTCCTATTTCAATATTTTTATTTATACCATCGTTTACGAATGACAGTTAAATTTTTCAATTTTTTCCTCTTTTTTTCTATTTTTCAATATCATTCAATTTATGAGCTACAATTCCAATTTTTCGCAATACAATTTTTGTCTTTTGAACATTTATTTTAAACTTCAAAAACATTTATTTCAAAATCGCCGACTATTGCGAAATATAAATATATTTTCAGCCGAGCAACCAGCATGTATCATATGTTACCATATTCATATAGGCCTGAAGTGAGGGCTTCTCGAGCGCAACATGGGGCATTTCAAAATAAAATAACCGAGCTTGTGAATAAGGTAATTTATGAAAAATTAAATTTTGTAAACGTTAACCATCAAAGTTAAGGTTTTAAATGAGACTGAAGTGGTTGATACCGATAATCCCACTGGAAGCAAGTTATTTAATCTTATGGATACATTTTTTTCCTATGGGTGAGTTATTTGAAATACATTAAAGACGGGAAAAATTGCCTTTGTATTGTCAGCTTACTAACTGCTGATAGATCATACTGGAGATGTATGAGACAATTCATGCCACGAGCCGAGCAAAATATGTTCATCGCCGAGTTTGGTAACGCAAACGATCGTTATTTATCGATTGGTTGGTTGAAGACGGCCTTCAATAAAGGAACGCTTCATTTTCAAATGTTGGCATTGAATAATCATGATAACAAGTAAAATATTTTTCTTGTTTTGGAATTAAATAAATGAAAAGTTTCAGGCAATATCTGGTAAGATTCTATCATGAAAACTCTTGTGTCCGCAATTCTGGCTTACTTGAATCGGTAACCGAATTGGTTGAGAAGCTTCAAAATGTTCAATTTGGGTTTTATGTAATAACGCATTTCGGTAATTAATGTTCTATTCAAATGGTTTCAGAGCACTCGTCAGCTGCGGCCGGAACCAACGCAAGCTGTTGTTATTGACAATGCCGAAGTTCAAATCTCATCGCGGGCAGCTGCGCGTCAACGTAAATTAACTGAAACCGAAGCGTCAAGCGATACCGTTCTCAATATTGTGCCAACAGTTCCGGATGGTTTTTCAGCTTCAATTGATCCGGTTTGTGCTCAAAAGTTAGCACAATAATTTTCATAATTTAAATTGAAGGATGTCTTGCTTGATGAACTTGTCAAAAATCGCCGAAATCGGTTAAACTCGGAACAGATCAATGCACAGAAGGCACTACTTGAAGCCGAAAGCACACAAGAACCAATTGTAGAACCAATCATTGAGGAGAAGCTTGAGGACGTAATGGTGAAAACAATGTCAGCGATTAATATGGATTTGTCGGCAAGCAAACCACTGGAAGAGATTTTGGCTCAAGAAACAGAAGTCTCTGAACATTTTTACGAACTTTCGGAAGGAGAATTTCAGTAGGAGATTAATTGATTTCAAGATAATTATAGTTTTTTCCAGAATGCAACAAGGAGATATTCTTCATCTTGCAATCAATACTTTTGAGAAATCGTCTGAACGCGTCATTCAAACTTTCACCGTCTTTGAAAACTTTCATTCAGATTCTAAACTGCTGAGGTGAAGGCTTTTTGAGAACATTTTTCAAAAATCCTTATCGGAATTTCAGATATTTGGTGATGACTAATTACAACCTCTACATTATGTACTACGATGAAAATGCAGTTTCAGTTGCCACTGAATTATCGCAATCCCCTCCGCCTGGCCATTTCAAGCCAATCCTTCGACTACCACATGATCGAATTGAGACCGTTAATGTCAGAATTAATTTTAGTTTAAAATTAAATCAATAAATTGTATATTCGTTTTACAGATGGGCTTAAATAGTCTTTCGGTGTTCCTCGGCTCGACTTCTGCTGGTTTTATTCGTTATGAAAACGATGAGGAAGTGGACGATGGAAAAGCCAACGCCTACTACGCATCAATTTGTAGCTTTGAAGCCGGCTCACACTTGATGAACTCAATCAGAAATGTAACCGATCACACAAGTCGAAATACACGACCAATAATTGAGTTTGATGATCATTTTACTTATATCTGTCAGCTACAACCAAACTTAGAGAAGCAGCTTAAAAAGGTTGGTTTATTTTCATTTTTTTTTCAAATTTCAAAAAATCGATTTATTGATTTTATAAAATGTCGATGGGTCTATTTGGCGTTGTTCGTTTTAAAAAGATGAAAATTTTTTTCAAATTGCTGTTTGAAGAAATAATGTTTGATCTACAAAACAGATAGGTTTGGTGAGAACGATTGTTCGTATCAAGGACACAACATTTTTGATTAATGGACTTTTGCTGCCCTTTTAGCGTTAAAAAGTTTCGCGTTAGAACTTCAACAAGGAAAAGTGTTCAGAAGAAGAAAAAAAAATGAATATCTTGTGATAACACATAAACATAATTTTTGTTTGACTGTGGATCATTCAACGGAAAAAAAAAACGTGTAATTTTTTGCTGCTGATAAATATAGGGTTTTGGTCATAAATGTTGAATTGAGATGGTTGCTGAGCAACTATTTTTTTTGTAGACAAATCTATGAAAAAGCTTAGCAATGAGAACAAATTTTTTATGCATAATGTTGTGCTGAATCATTTATATTTTTCTAATCCGTTTTGTTGCTCAATTGCAAAAGGGATTCAATCAAACACATTTTTTTTTGTTCAAAAATAGTTCAAAGTTTTTATATTTCCTTTTGCCCTTTTTTTTTTGAATTTATGGTGAAAGATAAGAATGAAGGGGTTCGATTTAAACAAACATTTTATTAACCATAAAATTGATTTAGAGCGCGTTTTCCACCTTCCCTCTCTCTACCCCTCACAGTTTAATAGTCATGAGGTAACTAACTGATCTTCTTTTTTTTTGTTTGGAAAATGTCAAATATATTGTAGCTTCATTTTGATAGCTTAATTGGATGTTGCTATGCAACATGTCAAAATGTTTGGAAATTTGATCTTCACAAACTTTAACTCTGAATTCCCATGATGAAATATGGTTGAAAATTAAAAATGAAAAAATTATAATTGTCCTTGGACGTCACAGAAATCGTTGATTGTGTGTGTATAAGACATTTCAAAAAGTTTTTTTTATAAAATGAAGGGTTGGGTATTTCCTTCTTTATCACATCACACGTATCATTTCAATGAAAACTGCTAATCAATGTTTTTTTTTAACAGTCAGCCGATGTTCGAACAGCAACATTGTGCTATTGGTATGAGCACACATATGATAAAAACCAATCACCGGACTCTATTACTGGATATTTGTACAAACGAAATGTAAACGTGATGAGCAATTGGTTGCTTAAAAATCAAGCTGAAGCTGAACAGAAGTATTGCGCAATCAGTGGAACAAAAATGTACGTTTTTGTTGATTCGACGTGTAAAGAGGGAGAAATTGTAATTGATTTGAGGTTTGTAAAACAAGAATTATTTGAAAAATTCTCATTTATTTAAATTATTTTCAGCGAGTGTGAGTACACGGCAGAAGGTCGAAACTCATTCTTATTGAAATGCACTCAAGGCACTTTTGAGTTTGAATCAGCGAACAAGGAGGAAGCTGCTCAGTGGGGAGCAGTGGTTATGAATGTTATTGATAATTCAGTGAGACAAACTTTGGCTGTACTGTTTAAAGTAACGATTGAATAATTTTTTGTAGGGCACTCCGCTTTATGTTACGCCATGCTTGATGGCTTTAACTCCGAATAGTATAGCAGTTGTTCAAGAAGGGGAAAAGTTTTGGTATGACGGTTTTCTGCGGCTGTTGAATGTAAGAAAAAGTCTTTAATTTCAACATAAACGAAACATTTAATGGATTTTACAGGATTTCCATGTTGGATCAATCGTTCGTTGCGTTTTGGTGTTTCCGGATCAAGACTTTATTTTTGGTAATCAACATCCTACAATTTGCATCTTCACCAGCGATGTACAAATCCAATTATTCTTTGTTCGTTTCCGAAGCGAAGTGGAACGTATCGGCTCAAGAATTCACGGCAACTATGGCATTGTGCCCGAAATTTTTGATGTTCAATTTGCAAAAACTCCAATCGGACAATCGATCCTCAATAAGTTAGGAGCGGTAAAAAATATTTGGCCAACACCTCCCGGTTAATCTGTCATAATTAAACAACAACAAAAAACGTGTTCTATTTATTCTGTACTTTTGTGATCTTGTTTCAATTTTCTTCTTCTAACTTAACTTCCTTTAATATTGATTTATCTTTATCTTTTAACACTAACACAAAAGAAATTAAGAAAAATAAAAATCAGAAAAAAGTCATAATCATTTTTGGGCCTGAACATTTATCATTTCTGTCTATCAATCGTTTTTCTTTACCTTTGTATTTATTTATTTTTTCATTTCTTCTATCTTTATCTCTCTCTCTCTCTCTCTTTCTCTCTTTCTCTCTCTCTCTCTTTCTCTCTCTCTCTCTCTCTCTCTCTCTTTCTCTCTCTTTTTCTCTTTCATTGTTCATTAACAATTTTTAAACAAAAAAAAGAAAGAAAAAAAAAAAAGACGACCCCAATTTTTTTGTTTCGTTTTTCTTTTTGGTTATCTGTGTCTTTTATCTCACTTATTTATGTGATGAGCGATACTTTTGGTTTTTTAATCATAAGGAACGGTGATTTCTGTTTTTTTTTCTCCTACTTTTTTTTGTTTCTTTTTCTCTTTTTTTTTTGCTTCAACGTTTTTTTTTCCTTTTACAACATCTCATTCATCTTCATGGACCCCTCGCTCAAGTATGTATGTATGTGTGTTTCGAACACGGTAAATAATTTAAAACGTTAATTATCAAAAATGCTGAACCTAATTCTCATGTTTTTCTATCGAATCCCATTATTTGATGTTCACTTCGTTCATCTTGTATCTGCAGTACTTGAAAAGTATTTATGTGTTGTGGTCTTTTAGACATTTGTTTTTCTGGAGTTTTTCATGGTCTGATCTTCAACGCTATTATCATATCTAACACAGTAATGTTTCTTGTAATTTATTCCGTCCAGAAACTTACTATTTCTGGCGGTAATTGTAAATGAATGAACTATTTTCGCTTTTTTAAAAAAATATTTTTATACACAGTGGTTGATTCCATTGATATATCTGGTTTATTCGATTTTACTTGTTTCATGATTTTTTCAGTTTTAATTATGGATCTCAACACCCCAGTTGTGAAAATTGAAGAACCCGATGAGCCAGGTTAGAAAGCAATAAAAATTATGTTTGGCAAAAATCAAAATGTTTCAGTAGATCCTGGTGGAGAAGAGCAACCATTGGAAGAGGATCCAATAATAGAAGACGAAGAGGAAGAAATTGTTATCAACGAATTCAACTATGAAGAAAGATACGCGTCAGATCTAGAAGAATACGAGAACAAAAAATTTCTTACCGATTCGGAAGAAAGTGACATTGACGAGGAAGAAAACGTGGAAGATGAGGAAGAAGTTGGTGATGAGGAAGAAGTTGGGGATGAAGAAGACGAAGAATATGATGAAGAGGAATCATATGATGAGGAAGAAGAAGAAGAAGAAGGATCAGCACAAGTCGGAGAATTTTCTTTAAGTAAAGTTAAAATTGAAGAAGAAGAAGAGCAGGTCGAAGATGATGTAGAAAAATGCAAAGAAGATGTTGAACAAAGCAAAGAAGATCTTGAACAAGATAAAGAAGGTGTAGAAAAAGACGAAGAAGGCTTAGAACAAGACGAAGAAGATGAAGAGCAAGACGAAGAAGGTGAAGAGCAAGACGAAGAAGGTGAAGAGCTAGAAGTAGAAGGTGAAGAGCTAGAAGTAGAAGGTGAAGAGCAAGAAGTAGAAGGTGAAGAGCAAGACGAAGAAGGTGAAGAGCAAGACGAAGAAGGTGAAGAGCTAGAAGTAGAAGGTGAAGAGCAATACGAAGAAGGTGAAGAGCAAGAAGAAGAAGGTGAAGAGCAAGATGAAGAAGGTGTAGAGCATGACGAAGAAGAGGAAGGACATGACGGAGAAGTGGTAGAACAAATCGAAAAAGTCGAGAAAGAAAAATATGAAGACGAAGTGGATGAGAGAATTGATGACGAAGAAAACGAAGACGGAGATGAAGACGAATTTGAATATGAAGATGAGAATGAAGATGAAGAAGTACAAGAAAAACTTGGAGAACAAGAAGAACACGTAACAAAGGAAGCTGAAGTTCAGGAAAAGGAAATTGAACAAACAGAAATGGAGAAAAAGGAAGTGATAAAAGAAGAAGCGATGGAAGCTGTCAAACCAATTCACGAAAAGGAAAAATCCGTCGTGAAAGACGATGAAGAAGAACAACAAGATGAAGAGAATATTTCTGATTCAAGTTTCTCAGACGAGGAATGGACCGAAGAATGCATTGGAAAAGTGCATTTTGGAAAAAAATCATCGTCAAGTAATGAATCTGATGAAGATGATTGTACACAAGCAAGCCATGCGCCAATTTATATGAAACCTCTAATTCCGCTCGAAGTTAAACCATGTGAAACAAAAATGCCAACACTTTTGGCACTTCATACAGATGTAAGCTTAATCGTTTTGTGATAAAATTTCCATTTTCCAATTAAAACAATTTCCAGTCACGTTATCGCTCAACAGTCAACGTTTATAACGCGGATATAAGTTTGAAGGAGTTTGCCAAGCCCAAAGGAACGTTTGATCCTCATTTTCCGACAGTTCCACGTGGCTATGAGCCTCTTCACGAAACAGCCGATAAGCGGCAAATGATTATTGATTATATTGAGAACAAAAAACGGGAAAAAGACGATAGTGAGCAACTTGTTTTGAACACTAATCATTATTAATTTGTTTTTTTTTTAGAAAAGTTACGTAAGCGCCGCAAACTTGAAAGGAAAAATAATCAGTTGCGTAAAAGGGAAGAAGAAAGTAAAGCGAGAGAAATTGAGGTAAATTGATATCATTATTGATTATTGATCTGATTACGGAGGTTTTCAGAAAGAAAAATTGGCCAAATATCGGGAGTCTTTAACAAATAAGCGACATGAACTTTTTACAAAGCTGAAAGGGGTTTTGAGCAAAGAACAAGCTTGCAAGAAATTTATTGATGCTGAAAAGAAAAAGGTTTATCAGTTTATCGATCAATAATCAAAGTTTCATATTCAGCTTGAGATCATTGAATTTTTTCGAAGAGATCATGAAGCGGTCGAAGAAATTCAGCCTTCATCAAGCAGTTTAATCACTCACAAATTGCACAAATCACAAATGACACCAGAGCAATTAAAGAAGATGACCGAGCAATTCTATGAGATTTTGTTTCAAACATTGAAAGAAAAACAACAACAGGATCGTGAGACAGACGGTCAACATCAACTTGAATTTGATCGACAAACTGTAACTTTCGAACAACAAAAAATGCTTGAAGAGAAGTTTCAAGAAATGAGAATGAATGAGCTCAAATCGCTTCAAGATGAAGTGAGCCAAATTCTGATAGAGCATCATAAAGAGCTAATTGAAAAAGAGAAAATCAAATATCGTCTAGTGACTGATCATCCAAAAAGTATCTACTATGGTTGTACAATAACTATTAAATATCCTTTAAATGAATTAGAAATGCCTCTCGATCGAAAACCGGAAGAATTGGCTGAAAAATTGAACGCGTTGTTCAAACGAAAAGCAGACGTAGTGAAGGATCACAAATTAAAGGAAAAAAAGTTAACCGAAGAGGAAGCGAAAAACGACGCTTACTTGGACAGAGTTGATGAAATTTATGAGAAAATGGCTAAAGTTTTCAAACATCAGGTTGAGACCGAAAATATGCGTCTGAAAAAATTAATCAAGGATGAAGCTTTGAAGAAAATTGAAGAAGAAAGGAAGAAGAAAGAAGAAGAATGGAAAGAAGAAGAAAGAAAAAAGATCAAGGAAGAAATTGAAAAAATTCGAAAAAGTAGGGAAGGTTTGGTAAAAGCGGAAGATGAAGCCAAGAAGGACGCTGAAAAAGAGAAAAGGCGGCTGAAAAGAGAAGCTCATGCAGAAAGGCGTCGACAAAGAGAAGAGAAACGACTGGAAGAAGAAAAAAAAATAAGGGAGGAAAGGAGAGAAAGAAGAAAACGAGAAGAACGGAAACAAAGGAAACAACGGGAGGAAATTCTTAGAAAAGCCAAAGAAGCTCTTGGACGAGGTATGGAGGATTCAAAAACGGATGATAAGGATGAAGCTGAAAAGCAAAAGGTCTCCATGGAAGTTCATGTTGATCAATTTGAAACTGATGCGAACACCGAAATCAAAGTTCCAAAAAATCCAACGGTCAATTCAGATGAAAAAGAAACGATCGATGACATTGATGCACTTGAACGTGAATTGATGGTTATGCGGGAACAAATTTTTGCTAAAGAAGGTGGAATATTGAGAAGAAGAACGAGCAAAGATCTGAAAAAGATTCGAAAAGAAAAATATCGAAGAGAAGAAGAAAAGAACAGGAAGTGGCATCAGAGAAAACGGGAACATAAATCGAAGAAGGCGAAAAGAGAGAAAGAGTACAGAAAAGAGAAGACGAGTAACAAGCAACGGAAAAGCTCTGAGCATAAGAACAATGTGGAAGATAAACAAAGTTGCGAAACTCCAGCTCAAGCTCAAGATGAAGTTCTTCACAAAAATCAGAAGCGTGATGGCGCAGTTCGAAATGAAGTTTTAGTTCAGCATGAAAACCGAATGAATATCAATCAAGATCCTAAAGAAGCTTTCACCCAGCCTCAAGATCTTTGTGAGAAACAAGCTAATATTAAAGACCAAATTCATGGTGAGTATAAAGCTAAAATCAAGCACGTAGAGAAAATAAAATTTTAGATGAAGCTCGTTATGATAACCAAGTAGAACCCAAAGATCGTGGTGAACATCAAATTGAACATCAAGCTCGTAAGGAAGATATAATTGAAGACCAAGCCCAGAATGAGGATCAAGTTGAAAAACAAACTCATGGTGAGAATCAAGTTGAAAACCAAGTCCGTGAAAATGAGAATCAATTTAAAGGTCGAGCTCGAAAGAAGGATATGATAGAAGATCATGCTCATGATGGGGATAAAGATGAAAAACAAGCTTGTGATGAGAGTCCAGTAGAAAGCAATGTTCCTGGTAAGAATTAAGTCATGGGTGTAAATAAATTATTATTTTAGGTGTAGCTTTTGATCGAGTGAAAAATCAGGCTGGTAAAAACGATGAAACTGAAGATCAAGCTCGCATCGAAAATCAAACTCCTGACGAAGATCAGAAAGCTGGTAAAGCTGAAGAAGAAAAAGAAAGTGAACATCTAACGCGTGCTTCTGATACCAAAAAACAAAAGCGTGTTACATTCCTCTCTCAAGATCATGATTTTAATTATTATCATCAAGATCATTCTTACGTTAAGAAAATTCAATTTGAAAATCAAGCTGATGATTCTGCCCATGAAGAACGAACACGTGATAAAGAAAGGCCTTCTTCTTCAAAAGAACACGACATCAAAGCTGATTCTCTCAATCAAAAAGATGAGCATGTCTTTGCGATACCATTGCCGAGATATACTGGAGAGCAGCTCAAAAAGCTGAAAAGAGAGGAAAAAGAGAAGCTGAGAAGGAAAATTTTGAAGGAAAACCAACGAAGAGAACTTGAATACAGAAAGATGAAAGAAAGGAGAAAGAAAGAAAAAAAACGACTGCAGGAAGAACAAAGAAAAGAAAAGATGAAAAAGGAAATAGTCGGAAAGGAGGATGTTCAATCGAAAACCACAAACTTAGAAATGAAAGAAGTGGTGGAGGATGATGAACAAAATGCCGCTAGCAGTGTGATGACAGCGATTGTTGATCAAATTGCAAATGAGAACCCTGGTCAGATTATTGATGTTGATGTGGCAATCAAATCCGAATCTGAAGCCAAAGAGATCAAGGAAAATCTTAAAAAACGTAAAAACTCGTCAAGTGAAATGGTCACCGAAAAAAAGAAATTGAAAAAAGAGCAACTGTCGACAAAAAGTCTAGTGTATTCAACTCCTCAAGAAAAAGAAAAAGCGCTGGAAGAAAAACGTCTGAGAATCATGAAGGAGCAGAAGCGAGCCGAAAAGAATCGAAAGGAGCGTGAGAGAAAACGGCGAAAAGCAGCGGAAGAGCTGAAAAAGAAGAGGAAGAAGAAGAAGATGGAAGTTGAGCGGAAACGAGAGGAACATCTAAAACGAAAACAACAACGCCAAAATTTGCGAGAAGAAAAAATGGCATTAAAAATGGTGATCGAAGCTAGAAAAATCGAATTTTTGAAAGCGTATAAAGCTGAAGAGCAAGCAGAAGTCGTTTTGGAAAAACAGAAGGAAGTTGCAATGGGAAAACAAAAAAAGGTTGCAATGGAAGAACAGAAGGGAGCTGCAATAAAAGAACAAAAAAAGATTGCAATCGAAGAACAGAAGAAGATTGCATTCGAAGAACAGAAGAAGATTGCATTCGAAGAACAGAAGAAGATTGCAATTGAAGAACAGAAGAAGATTGCAATTGAAGAACAGAAAAAAGCTGCGGTGGAAGAACAGAAAAAAGTTGCAATGGAAAAACAAAAAGATGCTGTGGTGGAAGAACACGAAAAAAATTTATTGAGTGAGCAAAAAAAAGTTGTAATCGAAGATGAAGACGAAGTTGTGATCGTAGAAGAAAAAAAGAAGGAAGAAATCGTTGTTTTGTCGCCACCACTCATTGCTACTGAGAGAAGCGTGAGCGAAATTGAAGACGACTCGAAATTAATCGATCAGTTCAAATTGGTCACCAATTTAAAACATTCATCTTCAATTAGAAACGATCGGGTGGAACGACTCCAACAAATCACTGCGCTGAATCAAATCGAATTGATGAAGCTCAAAGAAATGAGCCAAGAAGAGCAATTACGAAAAAATCAGCAAAAGCTGAATGAAATTGAGCGCATGGGATGGGACGACGCCATTCGGAAAGAAGTTGAACGAATTGAAAGAGAGGAAATTCATGTCAAACAGAAACTTCAATCAATACTTGATGAGAAGAAGCGATTGACAACATTGCGCTCAAAACAAAATGCTTTGTCTCGGTCGGGAAAAGTTGTGACAGTGATGAACGCTGAAGAATTTCAATATTTAGAAATGAATATTAATCGTGAAGAAGAACGCGAGATGCATCGATTGAGACAGCTCGAAGAGCAGCGAAACGCTTTGGTAGAAACGATTCGTCGCCGACTGCAAGAAATACAACGTGAAAATGCCGAACGGTTGGAAAACCAGCGACGTCAGCAACAAGAATTTGAGCGTCAACAATTGGAGTTGCTTCATCAGGAGCAAGTGAGACGCTTTAAAATTGAGCAAGAGCAACGACAAAAGCAGCTTGAAATGGAGCACCAGTCGAAACAATTGCAAGAACAGCAAAATCGTCAAATGTTCTTAGAAGGAAGCCATCAAATATTGCAACAGCATTTGCAGCTTGAACAGAGTAAGCGTCAAAGCTTGAGTGAACAACAGCGCCAACAGCAATTTGAGCAAGAGCGCCAACATCAATTGGAGCAGCATCGTCAGCAGCAGTTAGAACAACAGCGACAGCAACAGTTAGAACAACAGCGACAGCAGCAGTTAGCACAACAGCGTCAGCAGCAGTTAGAACAACAACGACAGCAACAGTTAGAACAACAACGACTGCAGCAATTAGAACAACAACGACAGCAGCAGTTAGAACAACAACGACATCAGCAACTAGAGCAGCAACGTCAGCAACAATTGGAACAGCAACGTCAGCAGCAACTGGAACAGCAACGTAAGCAGCAATTAGAGCAGCAGCGTCTGCAGCAGTTGGACCAGCAGCGTCTGCAGCAGTTGGACCAGCAGCGTCTGCAGCAGTTGGACCAGCAGCGTCAACAACAATTGGAGCAACAAACATTATACCAACTTCAACATCAGCAGCTTCAACAAAAACTAATCGAAGAGCAGAAACGAAAACAAGTGTTTGCTGCTCAACAAGCTGCAGCGGCACGCCAAGCGGCTGCACGTCAAACTGCCGCTCGAAGAAATGCAGCTCAACAAGCAGCCAGCCAAAAAATGGCGTCACAAACACGCCAACATTTGTTAGCTGTTGCTTTGCAACAACAATCGTCCTCCCAATCAACTTCTAAAGCAAGTGCAGCTTCTCAACAATTACCGCCGTCAACATCTTCGCAAGCGATGTTGAATGTTCAACAAGCAACTGTGGAACAGGTACTAGCTGCTCAGCGCGCAGCAGCCGCAGCAGCAGCGGCAGTGCAACAGCAGCAGCAACATCAGCAGCAACAACAACAACAACAACAGCAGCATCAGCAGCACCAACATCAACAACAACAGCAGCAACAACAACAACAGCAGCAGCAGCAGCACCAACAACAACAACAGCAACAACAACAAAGAACAGTTGTTCAACAGTTAGCTGCTCAACATGTTGCTGCGCAACATCAGGTAAACGCTCAACAACTGGCAGCTCAACATGCTGCAGCTCAACATCAAGCAAGTACACAACAACAAATGGCAGCTCACCAAGCCGCAATAATGGCAGCAATGAGAACACACGCGTTTTGTACGGCTGCAGCCGCATCTCAACAGCCGCAACAACAACAACAACAACAACAGCAGCAAACAAATCAGCAACATCAGCAGTTGCAGCAACAGTTGCAAATGCAGCAGCATCAAATTCAACAGCAGCAGCTGCAGCAACAACAACAACAGATGCAAAATCAGCAATCGCCAGCGCAAGCTCAACCGCAAGCCCAACCACAATCGTCTACGCAGCTGCCACAAACCTCATCACAAGCTGGTCAGAATTTGACAACGATGGCTCAACAGCAACAATTGCTGCCGGGCTTGATTCCACAATTTCTTACGGTAAGATTTTTCTGACGTTAAACATTTGAAAATAGGAAGACTAAAACAGTTCAAAATCAAACTTAAAATAATATTTTTTTTCAGTACAATGATCTTCAAGTCATCACCGGCTTGGGTCCCGCTTTCGGGTGAGTTTTTTTTTGCTATTTTCTGTTTTTGGGGCAAAAAAAATCGATTTTTCAGTATTCCAAATCCAAACTTCTCCTTACATTTCCGACAACCTCAACAAGCGGTGCAACAAATGTGAGTCGTTTTTTTTTTTGAAATTTAAGTCCACATTGTCCGACGAATATTTTCTCAAATTTATCAATTGACATCCGCGTCTTTTGATCTGATCAAAAACTGAAAACATTTTGAAAATCTGAAAAAAAACCCCTGATTATTTCGCTTTTTCTCGTGTATAGTTTTGTGCTGTACAATGCGCGTAATAATTCTTGAGTCGTTTTTGCATAAGAATAGTTTTTTTTTGTCGATATTTGATAACAATCGCCATTGTAAAAATTGTGATAATCGATTCTTTTTTCCCACCGTAAAATATGTTAAATGCAAATCTAAAATGTGAATAGGGGTGAAGAAGTACGGGGGGGGGAGGGAGATGTGATGTGCAATCGATCAACAAAAAATAAAAATAAAACTCATGTAAAATTTGAAAAAAAAAAGAAAGGTGACGTAAAATTAACAATTAATTAATTTAGATTTCGTTGCGTCTAAATTAACTTTGGTGTAAAAAATACAACAGAAAGGTTTATACTAATAATAAGCTTACAAAATAAAAATTAAATGAAAATCAATATAATTTTTGGAAGGAAAACGTCTTTTTAGCGATGCAATTACGACATACAAAATTTTAGGTTCATGCAACGTGAAATCAAGCAAGAAGTTGAATCGCCGCCAGCATCTCCGCATTGAGTTTGAATATTGTTTATTCAATATTTGTTTCAAGTCTTTGTTTCTTTTCTTTTTTTTTTAGCTTTAACAGATTCTTCATTTACCAAATATGTATTGGGGGAAGGAAACAAATAGTGGGAGTCCGGGCGGAAGTGAAACGAAAGTTTGAGTATCATTATTTAGTTTGTTTTGTCATCATTTTTTGTGCTTCTCGTTTTTATTCGAACTTCTATCCGAAATCGTCCCTATTGTTGTGGTTCAAAAGGGTTCCGGTTGATCTCCTTCGTTTTATAATTAATTTTGTGAGGAAATCACATCAACGGTTTAAATTATTATTTTTTTGTGAGTTAAATTAAAATAAATTGAGGTTCAGTAAAAAATTCAGTTTTTAATTTTTTTTTGTGCATACAACCGTTTTTTGCTTACTCAAAAAACGATTGTTGTCTGGTAAAGAGTTTCTTCATTCTCTTTTGTGTCCAACGTGTTGTGAACTACGTCGTGGATGTTTCCAATTGTCCCGTTGTTGTTTTCTCTCAATTTTCACTCAACAAAAAGAATTTCAAATTGTTTTCAATTATTATAGCACACCATTTTCGCAGGCGAATGGGCATATTTGCTTTTATTGCACATATCGAAAAGAAAAAAACGTTGAAATAGATAATCGAATGATATTCTGTCTCTTCTTAACGTAGACCGTTCTCTTCTTTCTCTCTCCCTCTCCCCCTCTCTCTCCCGTTTTTCTTTAATGTTCGTTTTTGGTGTATTTGTGGAGAGAATGATGTTGCCCCGGTCTTTTCCTGATTCCATCAGAAATTCGCTTCGTTTTTCAATTTTGATTTTTGGTTTCAATTGTTGATAGGAAACGTGATGTTGTGAAATCGAGGTAAGATAATGAAACGGTGAAATGGTAAATTTGTATCTTTTGGATTGCAGATGACGTTTGAATAAGCAATTCGCTAATTGGAATTTATTGACGAAAAACGAAAAAATGAGATTTATGTTTCAAACCGTCGATGCGAACAAAGAGCTTGTACACAGCTGGGGCTGGCTTCATCAAAGCTCTCAATGAGGCGATTTTTTGACAAGCTCTAAGGTTAATTTGTCTCAACTTTTGTTATAAATTAAAGACAACGAGCTTTTTATACGTTTTTCTTTTAAATGATCATAAGAGTACTAAAAATTGAGGGGAATAATTCAAGAAACTTTTTTTATTCGACTTGTTACAACTCTTAATTGGTTTCCCGTTAAATTTTCTAAAATGAATGATAATTCGAATAGGAAAAAAAAGTTAAAGATAAAGGCAATCATTTTTTTTTTCCGCGATTAAATACTAAACATTTTTTTGTTGCAATTTATTGTATCCACCCATCGCTTTAAATATTGTTCATTAATTTCCTCCTCCCACCCCCTCTTACCGTTTTCTTTGTTGATCGAAAACCTCATCTCAATTTTTTTTCCGCAAAAGTGTACAAATTCCACAAAAACCGCAGTTTTGGGGAAAAAAAAGAGAAAGAAAAGAAAATTCTTTTTGTAAACAATTTTCGAAAAAAAAAACATCGACAGATAACAGAACTATACGGTAGTTTTTATACGGTAGATGTGGTCACGTGAATGATCAAAAAGTTGGAAAAAAGAGTGGAAAAAAGTTTTGTGAAATTTCAACACCTGGTGTTTTGTGCAAATTGAACAATTTTAAAACAATTCACATCACTATTTTGGCGCCATAGTAGTCATCAAAGTTTCGAGGAAAATTTACCGCCTCTTTTTCTGCTCATTGGAGAGAAAATCTTTTCTTCTGTTGTCGACGCACCCACCCTCATTTTCTCTAGCCACTCCTCGTCTGTCATCTCTAGCGAACAGCATCGTAAGGGGAGAGAGAAGGGGCGTGGCTTTGGACGAAACGAAAAAATTGGTCATTTCGTATTGGAAGATGTCACAATCTCATTTTTCTCTCTCTCTCAGTTTGCGCTCGCTCGCGCGCGCGCAATACGTTCTGCTGTAAACTTTTCTATCGTTATTTTCTCTTTAAAACTACCGTATACGATTTTTTTAACAAATGCGAATCGTGAGAATTATTTCCATTCAATTCATTTCTAACAAAAACAAATTTTGTATATTCTCAATTTTGCGAACCAAACGAAGAAAAGAATCAGCATTTCATTTTGAAAAAATCTTAAAAA
Organism: Caenorhabditis drosophilae; assembly: GCA_963572285.1. Classification (NCBI taxonomy): domain Eukaryota; kingdom Metazoa; phylum Nematoda; class Chromadorea; order Rhabditida; family Rhabditidae; genus Caenorhabditis; species Caenorhabditis drosophilae. The sequence goes on from OY751565.1 coordinate 8,264,926, forward strand.
GAAGCATGTAGTGGCTCCTTATAATCGTTTTTGTGGCACCAAATTGTAAAAACAACAAAAACTGTTTTTCTTTAATTTTTTTGATTTTTCTTCTACTCAATTTATTGTCAAAAATTTCAGATTTGTTAGGTAAGAAGCTTGTAAAACCCGCAGAAATGATGACGTCAAAGACAGTGATTCGAAGAGTGGGTAAGTTAATAAATGCGTTGTGAGATGACTTAGTCTCGTCCAAATTCTTAATTGACAGATTATGTCGAGAAGAAAAAAAGATATTTATACGTTGAAAAAAAGTCGAAAGTTGGCAAACCAAAGAAAAAGCCTTGTCTGGATTTCTCAGCATTGTTGTCTGCGAAGCTATTCAAGTTGTGTCTTCAGCCCGCACAATCATCTGAACCAACGTTGGTGGAAGAGAGCAATCAACATGTCGTAGATCAAATGGAAATGGTTCCAACAGCGCGACGATTTCATAACATATTTCAAAGAACGATGAATGCTGTGAGTGTTTGAGGGAAATTTAAAAAAAATGAAAAACGGTTTCAGTGGTCAACGGAGAGAATTTTTCCCGTCTTGAGGAACACGATTGAACGAGCTTCGACATTCAAAACTGCCATAACTTCGAATATAGAAATGGAGATGCTTAGTCGCGAGTTCCAGCGTCTCAACAGTGAGACAGGTTCCGTTCTACCATCACGCGAAATGGTCGACTTTTTTTCACAATTTTACAATGCGCCTATTGAAAAGTCTGCCGCACCATCGAGCATAGATCAATCAGTGCAGAGCTCGTCGGAAAAACTTGAAAAAATTCGTAATAATATTGTATGGTGAGTTGTATGATTTCAGTTAAAACTTAAACTGGAAACCTAAACATTTCAGGCGTTCACTAACTTTGACCGACAAAATCAATCAGCAACTTCGAGAATATCCGGAAAAGCAACGGCTTTGGAATCAAAGTTGGGTGATTTTCAAGATGGCAATGGATGTTTTTTCCGACACTTCGCTACTAGAAAGCCAACATTCGGTGTCGATCCATGAAAGAATTGCGATTTATGGGAAGTAAGTCAATTTACTTCCAACTTTTCCAAAAAATGAAGCTTCGATTGAGTTTTTTAAATTCAAGAAAAAAATTACATTTTTCGATCGTTAATTCAGTTCGTTCTTCATCGAGATTTCCATTATGTTATTCAAATGATTTTTGAAAATTCTTTAAAAATAAAAACTCTAAAACGGTTTAACTTCTGGAATTTTTTTCGGTCACAACCAATAATAGAAGAGAGTTTTTTTTTAAATATTTTTATTAAATTCTCAGCAAGTTACAAATGATTAAAAGTTTTATCTATCAAAAAATTGGTTCAATTCTTAGTCCCCTCCCACTTTCTGGGAAAACAGTAAAACATAGTTTTGAGAAACTTTTTAGTTTAATTAATGTGAATTCAAAATTATAAAAACTGCATTTTTCAGCCGCTCTTCAACATCAATTCCAAAATGTCGAACGTAAGTTCGTCACATTTTATTTCAATGGAAAATAAAAAAAAGACTTGAATATATATTTAAGATTGCCAGCTAATATCTCGGTGGTTCCAGCGATGCGAAACTTTTTGCAATAATCGTTTCTAATTAAGAAAACAAAAAAAGAACGAAACAAGTAGAATAGATAGTTTTTTTTCTTCAGTTTTTTAGCGAGTAGCAAACCAATTTTTTTTTCATTTTTATTTTTTGTTCAAACATTCACGCTTTATTTTACAAACTACTTACATGTTTTAATTGCTTTAACAATCACAAAATAAGTTTTTCTGAGCTCATTAATATTACGTTTTCGAGTTATTTTAGGTGCTAAAGAAAATTAAAATATCAGGCAAGAGCCAAATACAAGTGTTTTGTTTTATTAATAAGGTTTTAATTTGCTTAATCAGTTTTTTTCTAACTTCTCACACGCAATTTTAGTTTCAGTAAAGTTATAGTTTGGTGTAATTCATTGTTTTTTAAATGATACTTAGTGTTTTTAAGAACAGTTAACATCCCTTAATTTATGAAAAAAAGTTAGTTAAAAACTCTGTTCAGATAACTAATACGCATTACAAATAATAATCACCAATCAATAGAGTATGAAAATATTCATCAAGCTCAGAAAAATAAATTACAAGTTTCAATATCTGAAATTTGTTGAGTTTTTACATGAAAAACTCGAACTCAATTTTCTAGTGAAAAGAATGAGCTTCAAAATTAAGTTGAGTTTTTGGTTTTCTTTTATTGATCTCATCAAAATTGGAAAATCTTTTTTTACAACTTCCTTTCGATTCGACGTTTACATACAGAAACCAGAGTAATTGGTTGACTAATTTGGCATTTTTTTTTTGCATTGAATAAAATTCTTTTTACCAGATTTTTGTCGGATTTTTGACTTTTTTTTAATGTGTTCTATTCACATTGTTATCTCTTATGGTTTTTTTTTTGATGTTCACAACTTTTTTTTTGATTTTCAGTTCCAACTTCAGTTACTTTCATAACTTCGAAAATGAATAACGACAACAATGTTTTGGACCAGTTCATAACCAACATGAATTTGCAAAGCCATGTCCCTACTTTGGTGAGTTCTATATAAACTTTGTTTTAAATCCGAAAAAAAAAACTGAAAATCGAACTTCAACACCAAGAAACTTACTTCAAATAATTTCGGTAAAAACGTGCAAAAAAAAAAAAAAAAAAAAACTGCAGACCCGATGCGCGCTTGGTAACATCAAATTGAAGCGTCTTTTGAATTTTACGCTACTACAGTAACCCGTGGGAAACCTTTACGAAATGGAGAAAAACGAAAAAAGCCTAGGCCTATGGTCGAAGTTTTGTTTAGGCACAATAGCCAGCGAATAATTTCTAGTTGAGCTAAGACCTTTATTACAATTTTTTAATAGTTTTAAAGAAATCAGTTAGAATTTGAAAAACCTTGCTCAAAATTTTCAAATTGAATGAATAAATTTCAAAATTATTTCTCGTTCGAATGAAAACTTCCAGATGATGAACTTACTTCAACAAGCGGCCAATTCTGAGCGGTATGTTTTTATTATTTTGAAAAAATGGTTAATTTTCAATTTAAAAAAAAAAAAATCTTTTTTATTTCCACACACAATATTTAATTGGTTCGTAGGTTGAAACTGAATTTGAGAAAAACTTTTCAGTTCTCAAACAACTCAAAGCAGCGTTGCTAATCCAACGTTGAGCCCAGATCAAACTTCTCTGTAAGATTTGGTGTAGTAATTTTTTCGAAGCCAATTTCGTTCTTCTTTTTCAGCACTCAAGAAAGCAACACTGTTGTTGTATCGCCGACTCCAAGTCCGCGACGTCGACCATTGGAAAGTCCACAGAATAGCAGAAGCCAGGAGCCTGCTCGTAAATCGAAACGCGCTAAAACGACCAAAAAACCTGTGACTGGCGATGGAGCACGGGCAACATTGTAACAGCTTAAAAAATTTGTTTTTTCAGTAAAAAACGTTTTTTTTTTCAGTGGTGACGTGTTCAGAACTTCGGAGCCTGAAGAATTTGCGGCGACGCTTGGTAATCGACAAAACACACAAACCGTTGAACAATTTTTGGCTGCAGAAAGAAGTGGTAGAAGTTTTCAGTCAACCTCGACCAATGCGCTCCAACAGTTTGACCACATTTTATTTTTCCGGTTTCGTCTTATTTTCAACTAACTATAATTACAGGAGTCAGGTGCCATACAACGATACAGCTTTACAACTTCAACAGTAAGCCCAACAAATAAACGCGGGATTTTTTTTTTGTATTGAACATTTTCAGAAGCTATCCATTTCTTCAAAGATCATCCCTGATCTTCCTTGAGCAATCATTGAATCAACCATTAAAGTTTGTTTTTAACCAAAATTTTAAAGCTTGAGAAAAAAAATGTCCAGCTTACAAAGTATTCAACAATTGCGAGCGTCACTTCAACGTCCGCTACCACCATATCTGCCGATTCCGCCAATCAACATGTTTGAAAAGAACATTCGAAACTTGGAAACTTAAGAAACTGAAAAATTACAGGTGGCAACCGTTGCGCCACAGTTCTCTCAACGATCTTCACAGTTTGACGCCAAGAATCATGGAAATTTTGCAAATGTATCGTTTCATTCATCAGAAGCTGAAGCATGATTTTAAATTATTCTTCTTGCAGTGAATGCCCGTCGCATTTGCCAAAAATGACGCCGACCGAAATGATTGACTACTTGGCCGACGTTGAAAAAGAGTCGCACAGATTGGCCAACATTTCTTCTCAACATAAGAATAGTTTCACCGAATGGTATACCAACTTTTGTGTGGCCAATGACATTCCACAACACTTGAGAAACATGAGAACCGACAATAATACATCGGTGAGTGATTTAAACTGAAATCTGTTTTATGCAATAAAAAAATTGAAAAACTGTTCAGCCGGGTGCTCAAAACCCCAAAGATGTTCCAACTACAAGCAGAAGGTAAACTTTTGTTTTAATGCAAATCCAAATCATTGAAGAATGAACTCGCAAACTATAGATCAGCTGAACAACTTCCAGTTGAATTGGATGAAGTTAGTACTGAAGGTCTAGATGAATATGAATAAATTAATCGATTTTTAATTGAACTTCAATTCGGTTCTTCTTTTTCCTTCTTCCTTCTTCCTTCTTCCTTCTTCCTTCTTCCTTCTTCCTTCTTCCTTCTTCCTTCTTCCTTCTTCCTTCTTCCTTCTTCCTTCTTCCTTCTTCCTTCTTCCTTCTTCCTTCTTCCTTCTTCCTTCTTCCTTCTTCCTTCTTCCTTCTTCCTTCTTCCTTCTTCCTTCTTCCTTCTTCCTTCTTCCTTCTTTTCTTCTTTTCTTCTTCTTTTTATTCTTCTTTTTATTCTTTTTTTCCTCTTATTATTACTCCAAAAAAAAAGCAAGAAAATTCCAAAAAAAAGAAAGAAAAATCCAAAAAAAAAAAAAAAAGACTGTGCGTAACTTTTGATAATTTTTTTCTAAATACCCCAATTATGAAAACCATTTTTCGATAACTTTTTTGTTATCGATCCCAATTATGAAAACCATTTTTCAATAACTTTTTGCTATGGATCCCAAGTATGAAAACCACTTTTCGATATCTTTTTTGCTAAGGATCCCAATTATGAAAACCTTTTTTTTATTTTTTGTTTTGCTATATTTTCCAATTATGAAAACCATTTTTCAATAACTTTTTGCTATGGATCCCAAGTATGAAAACCACTTTTCGATATCTTTTTTGCTAAGGATCCCAATTTGAAAACCTTTTTTTGATTTTTTGTTTTGCTATATTTTCCAATTATGAAAACCACTTTTCGATAATTTTTTTTGTTATCGATCCCAATTATGAAAACCACTTTTCGATAATTTTTTTTGCTAAGGATCCCAATTTGAAAACCTTTTTTTGATTTTTTGTTTTGCTATATTTTCCAATTATGAAAACCATTTTTCGATAACTTTTTTGTTATCGATCCCTATTATGAAAACCACTTTTCGATAATTTTTTTTGCTAAGGATCCCAATTTGAAAACCTTTTTTTGATTTTTTGTTTTGCTATTTTTTCCAATTATGAAAACCATTTTTCGATAATTTTTTTTGCTAAGGATCCCAATTTGAAAACCTTTTTTGATTTTTTGTTTTGCTATATTTTCCAATTATGAAAACTATTTTTCGATATTTTTTTTAAAAGAATTCCAATTATTTAAACCATTTTTTGATAATTTTTTTGCTAAGTTTTCCAATTACATATGTAAACCATTATTTGATTATTTTTATTTTGTAACGATTTTTTTAAGAACAATTTTATTTCTTCTCTTTTTTTTTGACATTTTTCAATTTCATTCTTTTTTTCTATGCTGTTCTTGCTTTTCTTCTTGCTTTTTTTTTGTTTTGAAAATTTTCTGGCAACAATTTTCTAACAATTTTCCTATGGTAACATTTTTTATTATTATTTTAATTCTTGTTTATTTTAATTATGACATTTTCTACATATAATTCTTTTTTCAATTTGAATTTTTTCTTGAATTTTTCTTCTAAACTTCACAACTGCTTCTATCGAATTTTGTATTTGGGCTTTTTATGACTGAAATGTGTTTTTTGTGTTCAATTTATATTTAATCAACCAAAAAAATGTTTTTTAATGGGGAGATCTGTTTTTTTTTTTGCAAAATTCAAAAACTTTAGATTATAATTGTTTAGAACAATGCTTCGCTACGAACATCAAAAAAATCTATCCCGATGAGTGTTGTGAAACGGCAAATTGAAGTGCTTCTCAATTTAGCACCACTACAGTACCTACTATTAACTAACCTGCGCCTGTTTCAAATTGGATTTTCTAAATTAAAAAATAACTACTGAAAGTTTCTAAGAGTTTTGTAAAAATTAAAAAAAAATGTGTCTGTAGAGCACGACCGCAACGCTCGTTTGTGCGTCGCGGCAAAACAAAATATTTTTAAATTCGCTTTCATTCTCTTCAAAAAAAGTTTTGAAAATCAACTTAAACTTGAAAAACTGTAAGTTATGGTCTTTTTAACGACCTGAAAATGTTCTTGAAAAAAGGAATAAGAAAAAACCGGAATGATGAAAAATATATTTCAAACTAAATGATCGGAAATTGATAACAATTGTGTGTCTGATTGTTTTCTATGGTCTCATTTCTTGATGGAAAAAAACGGTTTTCATGAAAAAAAGTCTTAAAATTTATTTAAATAACAAAAAAAATTGATTAGAAATTAATTGGTGCGAGCTGGACATGGACAATATCCTGAATCTGGTCCAAGTGGTCCTTCCTTTCCGCATTTTCCTGGCGCTCCATCTTTTCCTTTTCTTCCTGGCTTACCATTTCTTCCTGGATAACCTTGTCTTCCTGGCTCTCCTGGCGCTCCTTTGTTTCCATCTTTTCCTGGTTCGCCAATTGGACCACGTGGTCCTTGTGGTCCTGGACGTCCAGCAGGTCCTTGTGTGTAAAGTGTGCCTGGTGCTCCATTATCTCCGCGTTGTCCTGGCCGTCCTTGTGGTCCTTGAGGTCCGGTCTCACCGGGTTCGCCGACTGGCCCCGGAGTTCCTGGCTCTCCTGGTGCACCACGCTGTCCTGGTCTTCCGTTGTTTCCTGGGGGTCCTGGTGGTCCGGCATCACCTCTTGGACCTCGTGGTCCGGCTGGGCATTTGATGCAGCCGCCTGGTTGTTTATGTGTAACAAGAAGAGCAACACCTGGTACACCATCCTTTCCGTCAACACCATCTGGTCCTGGAAGACCAACGATTCCAGGTTCACCCTTTGGTCCTGGAGGTCCTGGCGGGCATTTAGCTGCACGGGCTTCACAGTGACATTGATTTTTTGCGTTTCTCTTTGAACGCATATTAATTCCAACTAATCGTCGAATGTCACGTTGAGAGAATGATCCAGCATTTTGATGTGTTCCAGTTTGAAGTGAAATGATGTTTCCCCATGCTGCATCGGAAATATCCTGTTAAAAAAATCAATGAAATATGATTTTCTTTTATCAAAAAGCGAAAGATTACTTTGAAGTTCTCCATTCCATTGGAAATATCATTGCTCAAGCTATTAATATCATGAACAATAATGAAAGCTGAGCAAAGAGCAGCCGTGATGACAGCAACACTGCTCACACAAGAAACAGTCAAAGAAAACGTCATGTCAGAAGCCAAATCCGATGATTTCTCAAACCGTTTCCCAGTCATTTTATATCATTTCAAATTTGTATAAAAAGTTGCCCCTCTGATAAACGTTATCAAGTATTCCGACGTTTCAAAACGAACAAATCTCTGTGTCATTGTCGCACCCATAAACTTCATCAGGTGAATTACACATAGAAAACGAAAAAAAAAAATGAAAGGAAGAAGGAAAAGATGATAATGATGATGATGATGACGAAAAAGTTGAGAAGACAAGAGAGAACAATTGAATTTCATTTTTCCAATTTCAACGACTCATTCATCCACATTTGTTTTGTTGGTAAAATTGTCACGTGTTTCTAGGATTTACTAAAGAAATAAAAATTGAATGCATTATTTCATAAGTAAAGAACAAAAACTTGAAAAAGGAGAGGTTTTTTTCCACAATTTGTGAGAAAAGAAAAAAATGAACCTTTTATTTTTTTTAAATGTCAGTTTTTATTGTTTTTATTTTATTATTTTGTTTAGTAAAGGATGATTCGTTATAGAGAGTGAGAGAGAGAGCGAGAGGGAGTGGAATGAAATTTTGTGACAATTTAAGGCAAAATGTGGCGTTAAAAATTCAAAATAATTTAGAAGAAATTTAAAAATGCGAGAATTGAATCGTTATCACGATAGGCGACTGGAACAATCAATAAACAAATAATTGTGAATAATGTGGCTGTACAAAAAAGGCCTAATAAAAGACGATCAACAATTGATGCCAATTGTTGCCATTGCCATTGAATGCGAAATCGTTCATCAAGAATCTGAAGAAGTGAAAGATGAAAAATGTCATATTAACACATTCGAATGTCACCTCTTCACGAATTTCGTGCTGCTGCAAACTTCGATAAACCCTTTTCAGAATTTTGCGGAATCTCGTTTCAAATTCGGATAGCATCGTTGTCGATGATGCGGTGATTCTCGGCATAATCTGTAAGACAAATCAAAAGTGTTGTTTTTCTTTTTGTTTTTTTGTTTCCTTTTTCTTTTTGTGTTTTTGTGTTGTTGACACATTTCGAACCAAAACACAGAAAGGAAAAAAAAAAACGAGTAAAAAGAAGGAAATAAAAGCAATTAGAAGGCTGAAATCAATCAAACTTACGCCATCGCTGACAATTCTTCCTAAAAATGCACTTTCACCGGCGAAATCCTCTCGCAACACTGATCCATTTGCCAACGGTTTCGACGTCTCAACAAGAGGTGTTAATATAGATTCAGCATAGATGTGCTGAAACAATTGTTAGAATCCTATTCATTTTCAGCGTCTTGTTTTAATTACCATTAAAGGATCCATACATTCACACATCAGACTCTTGCTTTGATCTTTGGGTTTTCCACGAACGTTCGACATGTTCTTGACGCGTTTCAAATCGCGTAAGATTGAGCTTCGTCGAATAGTTGACTTTTTATTCTGAATTCATCGAGTTTCTCTTGCAAAATATTACTTCAAAATACCTGAGACGCTTTCAACAATGCAATACTATCAGGTTCTCTGATCGTCATTCGCATGAAAGTAGCCAAATAGCCAAGGATCCATTTTTGCATCCAGGCTGGCACATGCCTTCCTTGATTTGCAGCACCATTTCGATGCATATTTAATGTGATGACGTTGACACAAGTGGCGAGACAAACCATCAAAAGTGAAGAAACATAATACATTCCTGAACAAAAAGACATTTGCTTCTTACGATTTTCAGCCAATCTTCACTCTAATTCTTTGTAAAAAAATAATTTTCTTCAAACATACATAATTCAAATAGAAATTTTAGTAGGAATCAACAGATTTCGAATAATTATGAGAAATTTAATTTTAAAAATATTAAAAAATGAAATGACAGAGAAACATTTTTAGATGGCCTAACTTTCGCTAGCTGAATTTTTCTTCCATAGTTACACATAAAACAGGCAAAACAAAAATAAAATGTACCAATAAGTGGAACGCCTTCAGACGTTGGTGGAATTGATTCGGTGATCGATTGAAGATAAACTCCCATTGAGAGCAAAGTGGTGATGATCATATTGATTTTTTCTCCCGTTTCTGGTGGCATCAAAAAACCGAGAACAGCCATTGAGGAAATCAAAACGCATGGAACAATCTTAAGCATTTTTTTGTCATTTATGAAAAAAAAGCATAATTTACGTGATTGAAGACGTAGAATAATGGCCGACGATGCATATGAATTCGGATCACAATTGTCGGCCAGTCACTTTCAATATCAGATGGAAATCTGACCACCTACAAGATTTCAAGACAAAATTTTAATCAATTATCGATTGATTACTTCTCGAACAGCAGTCATATCAACTAGATCGAATTCACTATTATTCATATAGCTTGACAAATCCCCTTTATCGGTGTTCAAACCAAGATTAATTTCAGATAAATCATGCGACCAAGAAGCAAACTTAAGCTCGCATTGCTGAAAATTGGTACTTTTAAAGATTGTTCCACAATTTCGTAAATAGAACTTGATCGTCAAAAGGGTAATATCGAACTCGAATCGGACAAGAGCTTCGAAAAAGTGCTGAAAAAAGCCACGTGACGTTTCCATCACTTGTTACCATCACATCAGTTGATACCAGGGAAGCATAATATTCTCGAATTGCACTGAAATAAAACTGCGAAGTTGGCCCCGAATTGTTTTTCTGTATTAATTTTGTTCAAAAAGTTTCTGATGCTTGTTCCGGTTTTTAATGTTTTATTTTACCACGAATTTCCAGAAAAAACACCAAAAATTAAAAAAAAAACACATGTTTTCTCCGGAACCCACAAGCTCTCAAGTTGTTTCTCACTCACTAAACGTACGCGTAAAAATTTTTTTTTAGAAAACGTGGAAAAAAACTGAGGAGGGGGGGAGGGAGAGAAAAAAAAAGAAGCTCGATTATTTGATTTTTAGTTGAAGAAGAAGAAGAAGAAGAAGAAAAGCGCCGTCTCTTTCTTTTTTCTTTTTTCTTCATCTTTTGGTTGAAAATCACATCAGGAAATTTGCATTTTTCTGCTCACTCACTCACATTAAAATTTTTTCTAGGCGCATCCGTGTCTGAAACTTTCAGTGTGTGTGCAGCAACAACAATTTTCTTGGGCGTTTACATTTTGTTGCAAAATTAGGATTTTTGATGTTTAACTGTGTCCTTTTCATGTTTTTTTTTCAAAAAAAGAACGTTTTATGTGAATTTGAAAATACTGGAAAATATTTGAAAAATAAATGCACAAAACATAAGCTCATTTTCAAATTCCTCATGAAAGAAGTCAAGTTTTTTTTTTTTTGTTTTCTTCTTGTTCTACATATATCGTTTTCTGAAACTCTAAAAAACCATGTTGCTGAATATGTATGCGAATTAAAAAAAGAAGAAGAAGGATGTTTTCAACTTTTTTAAATACTTTTTTCCCTGCTTTTCTTAAATTGGTAAGGAAAAAGGGAAAAAGAAATTTTAAAATGATGAGCAAAGAATTTGTGTCAATAACTAAAGTTTCTTGTGAACTGCACATATTAATTAAACTTTTTTCAAATAATTCTTCAGAAGAGAATAGATCAAATTTCAAAAATTATTAGAAAGTTCATTCTTTAATTTTTTTTTCATAAATTCCCTTACTTGTGAAATTTAAATAAAGAAAAAAAAAAGCAAATAGAAGGAGAACTCACTTGTTAACTAATATAATATCAGGTTTCCATATTCGATTGTGCGGTATATAAATTGCTTTAATTTCTGACCAAAGAGATTCGTTCCATGATAATCTTGGATCCATCCAATTGATGTTCAACCAGCTTCTTGTGATCAACGCCTGATTTCTTTCGTCCTTAAAAAAAGTGTTGAATTCAATTTTTTTTTCTGATGATGATGATCAAACATCACAATGGCTGTCGTACCATTTCAACAATTTGATTGAGCAAAAATCCAAAAGTGACATTTGTTGACTGTGAATGATGTAGACAAGGTCGAACATCTTTTTCGTAAACCGAATGATCTAATAATGAGCGATACAAAGCTTCTTCGGTGCCATCGATTGACCCCTCTGTAAACCATATAAATATGGTTTCAAGTTTCAAAAAATTGAAGACAAAGTATTCCATTGCTGGAAATTGATCCCTTGAGACTCACCCACCACAGTTTTTTTCCACCCTCCCTCCCCCCCCCCCCCCTCCCTCTCTTCATTTTTCCTTCAGTAATATATGTAAACTAAGATCATTTTTCTTTGTCGCTTTGTGTTATTTTTCAAATCCCATCCATACGAAAATTGTAAATAATATCGTTTTAACTTTCTTGAAAAAACAAACAAAAAACACGAGAAAATGGTGTTGAAAGAAATAAACAAAAACCAGATAAACTCAATTTAATTTTCTTTTTTCTCTATTTTTTCTTCTTTTTTTTTTTTTTTTAAATTTGCAAACGCAAAAAAAAATCCAAGTTATTTCTGTAATTTTGACGACAAAAAAAGGAGAAAAGAAAAATGCATTTCAATTGGTGGATCGGCCCAATTCTTGTTAACGTAATGCATTCGTTTCTATTTTATGAGTGTTTTTCTTGAATGAAATGAACAAGAAGAAGCATAAAATTGCTGAAAACATATTGAAATATGTGGATGAAACAATAATAACTGGAATTTCATTTCTTGTTCTTTCTTTCTTTTTTTTTTTTGATGACACGCAGAAATTTGAAAAATTGACGACGAAACAAAAACCAGAAAATTGGAAAGAAAACGGATTTTTATTCATGTTTGAATCGATTTATCACCCGGCATTTCCGTTTCTTTCAACACTTTTACTTCCTTTTTATTTATTTGAAAAAGCGCCCCCTCCCCCCGCTTCTCCTCCTACCCTATGCCTCCTATGAACCAAAAATAGAATGGGATTTTTCGATTCTTACTTGTACGAAGGGCTAATTCCAATTGGTCAGTATCGAAAAAAACGTCTGGAACTATTGCTGGTACTTCACTTTGAGTTTTGGCCGACCTCTTTGCGTGTTCATCAACAGAATGCCTGAAAAACGTCGATCAAAGTGAGCAATTATTTTTATTTTAAACGTTTGATATTGAAAAAACAAAAGAACGAGAATAAAAAAAAATATTCCACACGAAACACTTACCGCTCAACGTTATTTCCTTCTTTTTCAAGTTTGTCTATCTCTACTTCGCTTAAATTCTGATTCAAAAGAATTGAATACAGAAGTCTATCATCATCAACATTCGAAGAAACGACTTCATCACTTTCATGTCGTGTTGGCAGCACTTTAAAAATCAAAAAAATAAGTCTGACATAACATAGGAGCATAGAAGACGAAGAGCGATGATATGAATTCCCCTGAAAAAACATTGGGATGATCGAATCGAGATGACAAAAAAAGTTGCTGTTGAATGAAAAGACGGCGAATGCAGCTTCTTCCCCTCCCCCCTTTCCTTTCTCTATTTTTTCTTGTCTTAAATATCCAAAGAGTGAACAACAAAAACAACAGGAGAAAAGAAGATGACAAAAAAAAACGGCACGTGTTGAGAAATAAGAAACGAATAAGTAGAACGCTGACAACGACGACAACCAAATAATGCTGATGATAATGATGAGGAGAATGATGTGAAGGAAGCATAAACGAATGGAAGTTTTAGCGCCAAAAAGGCTGAATTTATCATCGGTTGCTCACTCAACTTCGAAGTGTGAAGAAAAAAAGAAGATTATGCACCAGAATACATAGAATGAAAGACATGGGAGAAGAAGAGGATATGGCGGTGAGGAAGAGAAAGGGAAAAGAAGTGGAGGGGGGGGGGGAGGAACAAAAAAAGAAGAAGAAGAAGAAGAAGGAAAAAAAGGGCGGAGTTTCGGGAAGCCAAGCACATCTGTGAAATGAAAAATAAAGCAAAAGAAGCAAACGAACAAAGCCAACGGTTCAATAAAAAAAACTACTTTTGAAAAAATCTGAAAAAACAGACACAACGAGAAATGAATTGTAAGTAAAAAGAAGAAAAAAAAACTAGAAAAAAGTAACCGAAAAAAAAGAATGAAAAAAAAAATTTGTAAACACAGATATGTGATTTTCAAGAGTGATGTTTCTCAATTTTCAATATCTTTCCTGTTGTCTATTGACATGGTGATGAGTTGGACAAACATGGATGAATAAGAGCTGCGGATGTTTGGCTCAAGATCCTCTCCTCATTTTATTTCATTTCTTATCATCAACCGAAAAAATCTATTTTAGTGAAGCTTTCTCTCTGTTTTTCTTAGTTAACACACTTTGGTGCTGAGATTATTGAGTTTGTTGCTATTCATTGTTCAATTGAATTTATACATAAACTTTTTTTACAAAAAAAAAAGAAAAGAAAAGAAAATATTTTGTTTCAGATGAAGCGGATTCTAAAAGCGATTCGTCTATTTTTTGCTTGGTATGTTTTTGTTTTTTTTTTTTCATTTTGTGATAAAAACTTCTGACTGACTATTCCAAATATTTCAAACTAAAAAGAAACCTTAGTTTTTGAACTTTTCTTTGAATTTAAAACATCAATTTAGAAGCTTTTTTTAAGAAATTTCTGGAATTTTATTAAACGAAGATATCATTGACACATTTTTTTCATTTTTGTGCGTTTATTTCTGTTAATTTTTTCTTCAGCTTTCGCCTCCTTTTTTTACGTGTAGTATGTGATAGAAAATTAATCAAAAATACCCTGTGAACCAAAAAAATCATATTTAAAAATGTTTTCAAAAATTTAAACTTTTGAATTAGAAACTAATTTGTTGAAATTTCAATTCAATTTGTAGCCAATATTTTTGTAGCCAACGCAACTTTAAATCGTTCACCGCCGCCGCCACCGCCGCCGCCGCCCGCGATCACTAGTTTATCTCGACCGTTCTCTTTGATTTTTCTTGTTCTGGCAATTGACGGACTGATTTGAAGAAAATAGTGTGAGGAAGAGAAAGACCAAAATGACAATTTGAAAACAAAATTGATCCATATCACAAAAATGAATTTATCGATTTAATCTCATATTCTCCTATCGAAATGTATTTTGACATTGTTGATTTTTGATTTTCAGTGTTCCATGCAGATTCGTTTCATTTCTTGTCATTGTCCAAAAAACTAATAAATTTGACAATTACAATTAAAACAGCAAAAAACCGAAAAAGATTTTTTTTCCAAAAATAAAAGGTTGTGTGTGTGTCAACAGAAAATTTGTTTTGCATTCTGTATTTATTTGCGTCTCGAAGTTTTCTTTTTCAACCATTGTGATTTTCATCCTGTTTTAGCATTTTTTCTTCCACATTTGGTTGATTTTTTACACCAAATTTTTTTTTTAATACAATATTTATGATTCTGTTTTTGATATTTTTGATTTTTCATTGAAACATGTTAACATTGATATTTGTTTTGGTCTCAGAACAATTCAACTAAAATTCAGTTAGTTTGGTCGATTTGATTTGGATTTTTCACCCTAATTTTAACATCCTTTTTTATGATCAATTAGTTATCAAATATTGATTGAAAAATGGTTGTCTCTTATTTTGTTCAATCAAGAAATTCTAACTTTTTTTGAAATTTTCAAACAAACGTTTCTTCTCTTTTTTTGTAAACCATTTCTCCCATAAAATTTCATTTATCTGTAATTTAAAACAAGAACGAACAATCAATGATGACTCATAAAATTCAAATTGAAAAAATCAGTGATTTTTTATGAATGACGTAATCTTTCTTTTTTTTTCCATTCTTTGTCTATTGTATTTAGGCAATAGAGGATGCTTGTACAAAGTTGAACAAGAAATGAGTGATAGGGGAAGAATGAGATGAATAGAGAAACAAAAAGAGAGGGAGATGGAGAGGGAGAGAGGGAGAAGGTAAAAGTCTACTTCTACTCTCTCTCTCTTTCTCTCTTTCTCTCTCTCTTCTTTTTTCCCTTTTCTCTTTCACATCTTTGAATTATTTTTTCTTTTCCACTTATTACTCTGACTGTCATTTTACGCGCAACCCCAGACACCAAGTCGCATAAATAAACAAAACGATTTTTTTTGTTTCTTTTATTTTTCAGTTTGCACCAACCGATTCCGCTTCCTCTCCCTCTCCCGCTGTCCAATTATTATTAGATTTTTTAGAACTAATTGAAATAGAATATTTTTATTTATTGATTGCTGGAAGAGTTTCAAGATTTTTTTCAATTCTAGGTTAGCAAGAATGATATGCTGCTTTCCGAAAAAGGATGAAAGAACAAAAACGATCGAAAAAGAGCTACAAAAAGAGCGAAAAATAATGAGAAGACAAGTAGAAAAATTTTTTTTTTTTTGGTTTTTTTTTCTTTTAGTCATTCTTTTTCAGATTAATATTCTTCTCTTAGGATCAGGCGAATCTGGAAAATCGACATTTGTCAAACAAATGCACATTATTCACGGAGCTGGAGAGTTCACAGCTGATGAGATTCGTTCATATCGGCAACAGATTTATCAAGTATTTTGTGTTTTTTTTTCAGGTTAAAAAAATTTCAATTTTTATTCCTTTTTTTTAAAGAATGTAATCAGTGCAATGCGAGTTTTACTTGATGCCCGAAATAAATTAGGAATTGAATGGGAAAATTCGACGCGCGGAAATGAGACGAACAAAATTATGAAGTAACTTTGCAAAAAGTGAAAAAGAAATCAACAAAAAGAATTCAGGTTTACTGTTGCTGATCTGCTGAAAGGAATCGATTTTACGACATTCGTGGAAGTCGCCCCGCTTATTAAAGACTTTTGGGATGATGCCGCTATTAAAAAAACTTATGATCAACGAAATTTGTTTCAAATTGTATGTAGTTTGATAAAAATCCAAATTTTTTTTCTTTCTTTTTTTCGGTTTAAAATCTGAAAAAGTAATTTTTCAGAGTGATTCTTGCCAATACTTTTTCGAGCACATTTCAAGAATTGCCTTACCCGATTTCTATCCAACTAATCGGGACATATTGTTTTGCCGTAAAGCAACACGTGGCATATCCGAGCATATATTTGAGATAAATAAAATACCATTCAGGTGATTAAATAATGATTCGGGAGGAAAAATTGAACAAAGTGGTTTTTTTTCTCAGATTTGTTGATGTTGGTGGTCAACGATCACAGCGCCAAAAATGGTTTCAATGTTTTTCAGATATCACAAGTATTTTATTTATGGTGGCTAGTAATGAATATGATCAAGTACATTTTTTTGAGAAAAACTTATTGAAAAACAATTTGAAAATTTCAGGTTATTCTGGAGGATCGTCGAACCAATCGAGTAGTCGAATCAAGATCAGTTTTTGAAACGATTGTTAACAATCGAGCTTTTTCAAACGTTTCAATTATTCTTTTCATGAATAAAAGTGACTTGTTGAAAGGTTTTTGTTAAATTTATTCATTTTTTTCAATCAATGAATTCTTAATTCTTTAAATTTAGAAAAAGTTCCAAAATCAGATATTCGACAGTACTTCACCGACTACACTGGAGACCACTTATCGGTGAGATTAATTCGGGAGATTCTTTTTCAGTTCAACACTTGGTGAATTTCAGGTTCGAGATGTTCAATTTTTTTTAGTGGATAAATTTGAAGCATCGCGTAAAGATCGTGCTCGTCCTTTCTTTTATCATTTCACCACGGCAGTTGATACCGAGAATATACGTCGAGTATTCCGGGATGTTCGAGAAAGTATTTTGGAGCAAAATCTGAGGACATTAATGATGCAATAATATTTCAATTTTTTTTTTGATTTTTTCTTCTCTCTGTATTTTGTTAATTTTTTTTCTTTGCACACAAGTTACTTTTACGAGTTTTCCATTTTCTTGTTTTTCTATTTTGACTTTCTCAGTACCAAAAACATTTCAATTAGAATCAATTTTTTTCAGTTTTGAATTATTTCTCGACAGATTTTTATTGATACGGCTTCATTGAAAACTCAAAAAAAAAATGAGAGATTTGATTTGATTTTTATTTCAGATCTAGTTAACTCCAGATTTATTCAAAAATTTAATAAAAAAAATTAATTTTGACATAATTTTTTGTGAAATACAAAAAATACGTAGTACAAGCAATAAATTTTCCCAATTTTTTTTTGTTGTGTATAGTAGCCGAACTATACAGAAAGCCGTAAAAATTGAAAAAAAGGAAGGGGGGGGGGGGGGAGGGTGGAGAAAAGTGGTTTGTATTTTTATTTTATTTTTGTTCTCCTCTCCTGTCTTCTGCTCTTTCGTGTCGTCTTCCGCCATTTATGTATATAAACATAAATAAATGTCGAACGAATTCAGCGCTGAGATATAAATATAATTTTATACAAAAAAAAAAATTGGGAATGCTTGTACATATGTTTTCTTAATATGAGTCAACTGGCCGCAATTCGCAACAAATTTGGTGAGGAAGACTATATCGGAAAGCGTAAAGAAAGGGGGTGGGCTTTTCGTGACAAATTATTGTTAAGGAATGAAAACTGGAGGGAGAAGGAGGAGGTGGAGGAGGAAGGGGAGGGAGAGACGATGAATTATTGAAAGAGGTGGTACTAGCCAATCTGATTGATAATATACAATAGCACAACAAAGACGACAACGACAACGTCAACGACATTCTGTAAGGATTGTGCTTGCAACCAGCGCCCTAACTACATTTCCCTTAATACAACTTGTGACCAAAAAAGGTGGAGCTAACAATTTTTGAATCAATTTTTTTTGATCTGACGATTTTCTGGTTTTTTTTTATTGTATCAAATTGAACGTTAGCTGTAATATGGTACTGGTATTTATATTTTTCCTATATTATTGCATATTCATTGGATTGGCTGCTAATAATGAAATTGAGCTTCGAGTTCATAATGGTAAGCTTTCTTCCATTTTTTTTTTCTATTTTTGGGAAAATTTGAGTTCTTCGATTTTCGAAAACTTTAACCAAGTAGTTCCAGTTTTTTAATTAGGTCTGAATCCAGTGAACAAATCAATTTTTATTAAATTTTGGTTTTATAAATTAAATTTTTTTTCAAATTACAGGTTTCATTGACATAAATAATTTAAAATCTGGGGATATGATAAGCAGCTACGTGGTCAATCAAGAATATACATTCGAAGTGTACCTTCATGATCCAATGAGTTATGATTACATGATCGAACGTTGTACAATGAATGGTCGAGAAATAATTGGCAAATATGGGTAAGACTGAAAAGCTAACAAGTTAATGGGCAATTATTGATTGATGTTAACAAAAGACTTTCAATGTTATTTTTTGATAAACGTTCCATAAAATGGACAAACATATACAAATGGTAATGTATACGAGTAATAGTAGGGATAGGAAATTTGGCGATGACCAATATTTACCAGATTGCACCTCTCTGCAAATAAATTGCTAAAAGTTTACGAATACATAAAAAATCATTTTCAACCTTGATTTTTTTCTTGAAAAAAAAAACATAATTGAATTTAATGATTCAGATGCGCGCAATGTGGACAATGTGTGAAGGAAAATATTGAAACTGAATCATACAATCGGCCTGGAGCTGTCAAAAGAACATTGGTTCATTTTGTCGCTCAATCATCGGTTTGTCTAAAAAAAAAAGAAAAAAGAGAAGAAATATTTTCTTCAATCTTTTAACGTGCTGAAAATTGCAGCAAATTTATTTCAAATGTGATATCAATCGTATACAGTGTTCTGGGTGTGCCGAGGTAACATTTCTCTTCTTTGAGCCCACCAAACAATGGCTGAGTATCAAACCCGCCTACTTATTATTTTTTATCGAAAGAAAATGTGAAAATGTGGAGAGAAAAAAACATGACTGGGTGTATTTTTTGAAGGGAGAAATCTTTTGAAAATAGAAATGAGAGAGAAACAAATAATGCAATTCGTTTCCGAACCATAGAATTCAATGAGAAGTGAAAAAAAATGTGGAGAAAAGGAGGGAGGGGGCTGACTAATATGTAGCATAAATTGAACGTTGAGAATTGTCAGTTTTCAGCGTTCTTGTCAACGACAGAATCGTCTTGCAATGTCGCATTATGTATCGACTATGGTGCACAAGGAGCATCCAATATCAGGTTCGTATTCTTCTCCAGGTATGCGCTGTTTTCGGGTCGGTATACTTTCGATTCACTTTTCGGAAATGTTCGACACTTCTCTAGGGTTGCATCCACTTCTTCCTCTTCTATTTCTTCAGGTCTCTTCTCACTTCCTTCGGCTCCTGTTGCCCCTCCTCCTTTTTATCCTTCTTCTCCTCATATCTATCCGACACCCTATTTCGGCGCCGGCGCTGATAATAGCGGTGGAGTTTTTGCGAATGCGCCACCAGGTGCACCAGCAGCACAACCATCAGCAACTTCCTATGGTGGTATTGTTTTGTTTTTATGAAAGAATTGTTTTTTTTTTTTGGTTTTAATGAAAATTAAAAAAAAAATTAAATAAGAACTAATAAAGTTTTTTCAGGTGGTGGCTGGCCATGGTGGTTATGGTTGCTACTTTTGTTGCTCTTGCTTCTTCTATTATGTTGTTTATTAGCTTTGTGTCTTGCAGCGTGGTTAAGAAAAAGAAAATCGAAAAAAACGACAACAACAACTACTACAACGTAATGCTTTCTTTACAAAAAAATTATTTTAGTTATTAAAAATCGTACAATTGTGAAATGAAACAGTTTTTTTTTTAATTTTATACAAAAATCAAGCATTCAGTGTAACTGGTATCGATTGTGGTAAAGATGCAGGCGTTGGCACTGATAAAGTTCAAGTTCATTGTGTATCTACTGGAACCGAAGATATAGTGAAGTGTCAACCAGCGGTACCTAATATGTCATGAGTGACCAATCTTCATTGATTATTTTTCTCAGATGGTTGTTGGGGGATGTGATGACTCTCAATATCATCAACATCAGAAAAGAGTTGATGGATATGAAGATGGAAATGGTGTTGGTGGAAGTTATTCAGTGCGAGAAGGACGACTACATGAAGAATATACAAAAACAATTCCGTAAGATTTGTGATTTTTCGAGTGATCAGCAACAAAAAAAAATCAATATTTGAGAAGAGAAACATATTCTTTATCAAATCAAAGCGATCGATATGCACATCGAGAACGATTTGAGCGACCAAAAGAATATGATTCCCACCCCACTGGTCGATGGAATGATCGAACAAGTTATCGAAATTTCGCGTATGAGCGAGATTTGGGACGAGTTGAACCACTTGATGGATTCGATGAAGTTGAAACGAGGCAAAAATTGAAGTTTGATTTGTCCGAAACAAAATTTGAAAAATTACAGAGAAAGAACATATTGCTTGAGCGATGATGAGCAGGAAGTAATTGAAAAAGAAGTGAAGCGAACGCATACAACCAGGTGAGCAATTGACACAACAACAAAACAATGAGAAGAGCAATTTTTTAACTTTCAGATTTGCACAAGAAACAAGAGATTATGACACAGATGAGGAGAAGTTCCGAGGAGAAGAACATCAACACGCTAATTATACTCATAGCCTTCCAGTTTGATGAAAAAGGGCACACATTTACCAAACTTTTTTTTTTCAATTTTTAGCCGTACTTAATCTGTTTGTCTTTCTTTCTTTCCTCCTTTTTTGTCTATGTGCCTCTTCAACTTTCTGTTTTTGTGCTGAAATAAATTTTTCAAACAAGATGTTTCGGTTTTCAGGTTTTTTCAATATTTCGAAAAAAATCTTTTGAATCAATAAAAATGGAAAAAGTGACAATTTATTTTGAATGCTTATGAAAGCCCGAGTTTTACAAATTGAACCAACAAAAAAGAGACAAATAAACTAAATGTTAAGATCAAAGCTCAAATTACAGCAGAAACCAGTAAAAAATATATTAATTAAAAATTATCTGCCTTTAGAGATTGAAAAAATAAAATACTTTCAGTTGTATTATTATATGAAGTGGAAATGTTTGTTGAACCAGTTTTGAACCAAAAAAACAAAAAAATTCCACCGGTGAATTAATCAGTCGATCAATTTATTCAAGATAATTTTGTTATCAAGCTGAAATTCAAAAAAAAAAGAAGTTTTTTTTCATTTCTCTGAAACTCGAAAAAAATTACTTCTCCATCCTGAACCAATTCGATTAAGTCATCATCGGGAGCTTCGAAGACATAATTTTTCGATACATCCTTTTGAAGAAACGCATAAGTCTTCTTCAAATATCTTTCCACCTTATTGATCAGTGGGCACTCGAAGGAATAATGAGTCATCAGTTTTTTCGTGCAACACTTTCTGTATTGAAGAAAGGCACGAAAATATTTTTTCTTATCAACAGGTGAAACGCGTCGAAGGTGATTTTTGAGAGCCAAGTGAAGAGTATGATCAACTTGCATTAAATAGTCTTGAACTAGGACATCTTTTTGACCTTCGTCACTGTTTTCTATGTTTAACTCCTCCAAAGTAATAACACCGTTATCCAACCAACATTTCAAACTGTTTGACAATTGACGGACTTTGTAGTATAATCCCGTCTTAAGTTGAACTCGTCCGATTGTGATAATGACGGTGAACTGCTTGATGCGTATATTGTAATCGTAAAGATCTTCCTTATACTTCTCCAGTTTCCAATTCAATTTTGGGAATTGCTTCCTTCGTAAGCGCATGTATTTCATTCTCTTAACTTTGTTCCGAGATAACGCACGCTGAAGAAATTTATTAAATTGATAACGAATTACGGATGACTTTTTTCCGAATACCGTTCTTTGAAAAGGTCGAACTCGGGGCTTCATGTTATTGTTGCGGTTTTTCAGTTTAACTTTGTTCTTGGCAAGTTTATATGGACGATTCTCGTCAACCGTCTGAAAATTGTAAAAAATGAAAACAATTTTAAATGCCACAAATGAAGAAAAATAATATGCTTTTTTGGAATGGCGTCGCTACTTTCTTTCTTAGGGAAAAAATCAATAAAGATTTGTCTTACAAGTGATGCACGACGTTTATTAAAAAATTGTTTTTTTTTTGGGAGAAAAAAACTATTAACTGTGAGAAAACCGTTAAAAAATTGTATTGATAATTCGATTATTCAAATGTTAAGCTTGATTCTGAACCATTTTTTTTGTAAAAAAAAACAAAAAAAAAGAAATTTTCGAAAAAAAAGAAATGAAGTTTCGGTTATGACTCATTTCAAGAAAAGAAAGATTCATAGAAAGATGCTAAAAGACCGAGGTTTTAATTTTATTTATGATGGGATATTGAAAATAAAAATTTATTAATATTTTAAAACTTTAAACGACTTTTTCAACCAAATATGCTTCACTAAATTTGTGAGTTATTTTTACATTGATAGTCAAAGACTGGTACATAGCAGACAAACCAGCTATTTGATAGCGAAAAAAAAAAGAGGGAATTTTTGCAATGACCGCATTGTTTTTTGACAAGGTACACTATTTTTTTTATATTTTAGGAAGCTGACAGTATTTGGACTTTACTTTTAACGAAGTTTTTATTATTTTCCAATCAATTTTTTTTTTTATTTAATCTTTTTTATTTCATTTTGGGTTCGTTTCTTATTTTTTTATTAGCATTCAGGGAAACAATTGTTAAGGGAATGATGGTCCAGCGCTAATGTTTTTCTGCAAACGTGTACAATTTTTTCACTTGTAAAAAAGCTGACATTTTTCGAATGTCAGCTTTTTTGGTTTTTGCCGGTTGCCGTTTTATTTTATATTAAAATTTAGTTTTTTTTTAAATTGAAAAATTGTTAAAAAAATTTATTTTTGAAAAAATTTCCTCTTCTTTCGTGTAAGGGAATTTTTTTTGCAGAAGGCACACGCGCACTTGGGACAGTTCTGGAGGCTGAAAATTTTAGAAAGTTTCTGTTTTTTATGGGTCGTGGGTTATTTTTCTACTAAAAAGATTATTTTAATGGAATTCAAAAAAAACTTATTTTTGATTTTTTGTAGGAGTTTCCCTGAAAAAAAATGATAGGAAAAAAAATAATTATTTAAAAATAAACTCTTTCGTGCAAGGGACTTTTTTTTTGCAGTGGTTTTTTTTAGAAAGCACACGCGCACTTGGGACAGTTCTGGAAGCTGAAAATTTTAGAAAGTGTCTGTTTTTTATGGGTCGTGGGTTATTTTTCTACTAAAAAGATTTTTCAATTAAATTTAAAAAAAAACTTATTTTTGATTTTTTGTAAAAGTTTCCCTGAAAAAAAATGATAGGAAAAAAAATAATTATTTAAAAATAAACTCTTTCGTGAAAGGGACTTTTTTTTTGCAGTGGTTTTTTTGTAGAACGCACACGCGCACTTGGGACAGTTCTGGAAGCTGAAAATTTTAGAAAGTGTCTGTTTTTTATGGGTCGTGGGTTATTTTTCTACTAAAAAGATTTTTCAATTAAATTTTAAAAAAAACTTATTTTTGATTTTTTGTAAAAGTTTCCCTGAAAAAAAATGATAGGAAAAAAATAATTATTTAAAAATAAACTCTTTCGTGAAAGGGACTTTTTTTTTGCAGTGGTTTTTTTTAGAAAGCACACGCGCACTTGGGACAGTTCTGGAAGCTGAAAATTTTAGAAAGTTTCTGTTTTTTATGGGTCGTGGGTTATTTTTCTACTAAAAAGATTTTTCAATTAAATTTAAAAAAAAACTTATTTTTGATTTTTTGTAAAAGTTTCCCTGAAAAAAAATGATAGGAAAAAAATAATTATTTAAAAATAAATTCTTTCGTGAAAGGGACTTTTTTTTTGCAGTGGTTTTTTTTAGAAAGCACACGCGCACTTGGGACAGTTCTGGAAGCTGAAAATTTTAGAAAGTTTCTGTTTTTTATGGGTCGTGGGTTATTTTTTTACTAAAGATTATTTTAATGGAATTAAAAAAAACTTATTTTTGATTTTTTGTAGGAGTTTCCCTGAAAAAAAATGATAGGAAAAAAAAAAATTATTTAAAAATAAACTCTTTCGTGAAAGGGACTTTTTTTTTGCAGGGGTTTTTTTTAGAAAGCACACGCACACTCGGGACAGTTCTGGAAGCTGAAAATTTTAGAAAGTTTCTGTTTTTTATGGGTCGTGGGTTATTTTTCTACTAAAAAGATTTTTCAATTAAATTTTAAAAAAAACTTATTTTTGATTTTTTGTAAAAGTTTCCCTGAAAAAAAATGATAGGAAAAAAAATAATTATTTAAAAATAAACTCTTTCGTGCAAGGGACTTTTTTTTTGCAGTGGTTTTTTTTAGAAAGCACACGCGCACTTGGGACAGTTCTGGAAGCTGAAAATTTTAGAAAGTGTCTGTTTTTTATGGGTCGTGGGTTATTTTTCTACTAAAAAGATTTTTCAATTAAATTTTAAAAAAAACTTATTTTTGATTTTTTGTAAAAGTTTCCCTGAAAAAAAATGATAGGAAAAAAATAATTATTTAAAAATAAACTCTTTCGTGAAAGGGACTTTTTTTTTGCAGTGGTTTTTTTTAGAAAGCACACGCGCACTTGGGACAGTTCTGGAAGCTGAAAATTTTAGAAAGTTTCTGTTTTTTATGGGTCGTGGGTTATTTTTCTACTAAAAAGATTTTTCAATTAAATTTAAAAAAAAACTTATTTTTGATTTTTTGTAAAAGTTTCCCTGAAAAAAAATGATAGGAAAAAAATAATTATTTAAAAATAAATTCTTTCGTGAAAGGGACTTTTTTTTTGCAGTGGTTTTTTTTAGAAAGCACACGCGCACTTGGGACAGTTCTGGAAGCTGAAAATTTTAGAAAGTTTCTGTTTTTTATGGGTCGTGGGTTATTTTTTTACTAAAGATTATTTTAATGGAATTAAAAAAAACTTATTTTTGATTTTTTGTAGGAGTTTCCCTGAAAAAAAATGATAGGAAAAAAAAAAATTATTTAAAAATAAACTCTTTCGTGAAAGGGACTTTTTTTTTGCAGGGGTTTTTTTTAGAAAGCACACGCACACTCGGGACAGTTCTGGAAGCTGAAAATTTTAGAAAGTTTCTGTTTTTTATGGGTCGTGGGTTATTTTTCTACTAAAAAGATTTTTCAATTAAATTTTAAAAAAAACTTATTTTTGATTTTTTGTAAAAGTTTCCCTGAAAAAAAATGATAGGAAAAAAAATAATTATTTAAAAATAAACTCTTTCGTGCAAGGGACTTTTTTTTTGCAGTGGTTTTTTTTAGAAAGCACACGCGCACTTGGGACAGTTCTGGAAGCTGAAAATTTTAGAAAGTTTCTGTTTTTTATGGGTCGTGGGTTATTTTTTTACTAAAGATTATTTTAATGGAATTAAAAAAAACTTATTTTTGATTTTTTGTAGGAGTTTCCCTGAAAAAAAATGATAGGAAAAAAAAAAATTATTTAAAAATAAACTCTTTCGTGAAAGGGACTTTTTTTTTGCAGGGGTTTTTTTTAGAAAGCACACGCACACTCGGGACAGTTCTGGAAGCTGAAAATTTTAGAAAGTTTCTGTTTTTTATGGGTCGTGTGTTATTTTTTTACTAAAGATTATTTTAATGGAATTAAAAAAAACTTATTTTTGATTTTTTGTAGGAGTTTCCCTGAAAAAAAATGATAGGAAAAAAAATAATTATTTAAAAATAAACTCTTTCGTGAAAGGGACTTTTTTTTTGCAGTGGTTTTTTTTTAGAAAGCACACGCACACTCGGGACAGTTCTGGAGGGCTGAAAATTTTGGAAAGTTTCTGTTTTTTATGGGTCGTGGGTTATTTTTTTACTAAAGATTATTTTAATGGAATTAAAAAAAACTTATTTTTGATTTTTTGTAAAAGTTTCCCTGAAAAAAAATGATAGGAAAAAATAATTATTTAAAAATAAACTCTTTCGTGAAAGGGACTTTTTTTTTGCAGGGGTTTTTTTTAGAAAGCACACGCACACTCGGGACAGTTCTGGAAGCTGAAAATTTTAGAAAGTTTCTGTTTTTTATGGGTCGTGGGTTATTTTTTTACTAAAGATTATTTTAATGGAATTAAAAAAAACTTATTTTTGATTTTTTGTAGGAGTTTCCCTGAAAAAAAATGATAGGAAAAAAAATAATTATTTAAAAATAAACTCTTTCGTGAAAGGGACTTTTTTTTTGCAGGGGTTTTTTTTAGAAAGCACACGCACACTCGGGACAGTTCTGGAGGGCTGAAAATTTTGGAAAGTTTCTGTTTTTTATGGGTCGTGGGTTATTTTTTTACTAAAGATTATTTTAATGGAATTAAAAAAAACTTATTTTTGATTTTTTGTAGGAGTTTCCCTGAAAAAAAATGATAGGAAAAAAAATAATTATTTAAAAATAAACTCTTTCGTGAAAGGGACTTTTTTTTTGCAGGGGTTTTTTTTAGAAAGCACACGCACACTCGGGACAGTTCTGGAAGCTGAAAATTTTAGAAAGTTTCTGTTTTTTATGGGTCGTGGGTTATTTTTCTACTAAAAAGATTTTTCAAATAAATTAAAAAAAAAACTTATTTTTGATTTTTTGTAAAAGTTTCCCTGAAAAAAAATGATAGGAAAAAAATAATTATTTAAAAATAAATTCTTTCGTGAAAGGGACTTTTTTTTTGCAGTGGTTTTTTTTTAGAAAGCACACGCACACTCGGGACAGTTCTGGAAGCTGAAAATTTTAGAAAGTTTCTGTTTTTTATGGGTCGTGGGTTATTTTTCTACTAAAAAGATTTTTCAATTAAATTTTAAAAAAAACTTATTTTTGATTTTTTGTAAAAGTTTCCCTGAAAAAAAATGATAGGAAAAAAAATAATTATTTAAAAATAAACTCTTTCGTGAAAGGGACTTTTTTTTTGCAGTGGTTTTTTTTTAGAAAGCACACGCACACTCGGGACAGTTCTGGAGGGCTGAAAATTTTGGAAAGTTTCTGTTTTTTATGGGTCGTGGGTTATTTTTCTACTAAAAAGATTTTTTAATTAAATTAAAAAAAAAACTTATTTTTGATTTTTTGTAAAAGTTTCCCTGAAAAAAAATAATTATTTAAAATAAAACTCTTTCGTGAAAGGGAATTTTTTTTTGCAGTGGTTTTTTTATAGAACGCACACGCGCACTTGGGACAGTTCTGGAAGCTGAAAATTTTAGAAAGTTTCTGTTTTTTATGGGTCGTGGGTTATTTTTCTACTAAAAAGATTTTTTAATGGAATTAAAAAAAAAACTTATTTTTGATTTTTTGTAAAAGTTTCCCTGAAAAAAAATGATAGGAAAAAAAATAATTATTTAAAAATAAACTCTTTCGTGAAAGGGACTTTTTTTTTGCAGGGGTTTTTTTTAGAAAGCACACGCACACTCGGGACAGTTCTGGAAGCTGAAAATTTTAGAAAGTTTCTGTTTTTTATGGGTCGTGGGTTATTTTTCTACTAAAAAGATTTTTCAATTAAATTAAAAAAAAAACTTATTTTTGATTTTTTGTAAAAGTTTCCCTGAAAAAAAATGATAGGAAAAAAATAATTATTTAAAAATAAATTCTTTCGTGAAAGGGACTTTTTTTTTGCAGTGGTTTTTTTTAGAAAGCACACGCACACTCGGGACAGTTCTGGAAGCTGAAAATTTTAGAAAGTTTCTGTTTTTTATGGGTCGTGGGTTATTTTTCTACTAAAAATTTTTTTCAATTAAATTTTAAAAAAAACTTATTTTTGATTTTTTGTAAAAGTTTCCCTGAAAAAAAATGATAGGAAAAAAAATAATTATTTAAAAATAAACTCTTTCGTGAAAGGGACTTTTTTTTTGCAGTGGTTTTTTTTTAGAAAGCACACGCACACTCGGGACAGTTCTGGAGGGCTGAAAATTTTGGAAAGTTTCTGTTTTTTATGGGTCGTGGGTTATTTTTCTACTAAAAAGATTTTTTAATTAAATTAAAAAAAAAACTTATTTTTGATTTTTTGTAGGAGTTTCCCTGAAAAAAAATGATAGGAAAAAAAATAATTATTTAAAAATAAACTCTTTCGTGAAAGGGACTTTTTTTTTGCAGTGGTTTTTTTTAGAAAGCACACGCACACTCGGGACAGTTCTGGAGGGCTGAAAATTTTGGAAAGTTTCTGTTTTTTATGGGTCGTGGGTTATTTTTCTACTAAAAAGATTTTTTAATTAAATTAAAAAAAAAACTTATTTTTGATTTTTTGTAAAAGTTTCCCTGAAAAAAAATGATAGGAAAAAAATAATTATTTAAAAATAAATTCTTTCGTGAAAGGGACTTTTTTTTTGCAGTGGTTTTTTTTTAGAAAGCACACGCACACTCGGGACAGTTCTGGAAGCTGAAAATTTTAGAAAGTTTCTGTTTTTTATGGGTCGTGGGTTATTTTTTTACTAAAGATTATTTTAATGGAATTAAAAAAAACTTATTTTTGATTTTTTGTAGGAGTTTCCCTGAAAAAAAATGATAGGAAAAAAATAATTATTTAAAAATAAATTCTTTCGTGAAAGGGACTTTTTTTTTGCAGTGGTTTTTTTTTAGAAAGCACACGCACACTCGGGACAGTTCTGGAGGGCTGAAAATTTTGGAAAGTTTCTGTTTTTTATGGGTCGTGGGTTATTTTTCTACTAAAAAGATTTTTCAATTAAATTAAAAAAAAAACTTATTTTTGATTTTTTGTAAAAGTTTCCCTGAAAAAAAATGATAGGAAAAAAATAATTATTTAAAAATAAATTCTTTCGTGAAAGGGACTTTTTTTTTGCAGTGGTTTTTTTTTAGAAAGCACACGCACACTCGGGACAGTTCTGGAAGCTGAAAATTTTAGAAAGTTTCTGTTTTTTATGGGTCGTGGGTTATTTTTCTACTAAAAAGATTTTTCAATTAAATTAAAAAAAAAACTTATTTTTGATTTTTTGTAAAAGTTTCCCTGAAAAAAAATGATAGGAAAAAAATAATTATTTAAAAATAAATTCTTTCGTGAAAGGGACTTTTTTTTTGCAGTGGTTTTTTTTTAGAAAGCACACGCACACTCGGGACAGTTCTGGAGGGCTGAAAATTTTGGAAAGTTTCTGTTTTTTATGGGTCGTGGGTTATTTTTCTACTAAAAAGGTTTTTCAATTAAATTTTAAAAAAAACTTATTTTTGATTTTTTGTAGAAATTTCTCTAAAAAAAAATAGGAAAAATATAATTATTTAAAAATAAACTCTTTCGTGAAAGGGAATTTTTCGTTGCAATGGTTTTGGTTTCTTATGGGTCGTGGGTTTGTTTTTTTACTAAAAAGATTGTTTTAATGGAATTAAAAAAAAACTTATTTTTGATTTTTTGTAGAAATTTCTCTAAAAAAAATGATAGGAAAAATATAATTAAAAAAAATAAACTCTTTCGTGAAAGGGAATTTTTCGTTGCAATGGTTTTGGTTTCTTATGGGTCGTGGGTTTATTTTTTTACTAAAAAGATTGTTTTAATGGAATTAAAAAAAAACTTATTTTTGATTTTTTGTAGAAATTTCTCTAAAAAAAATGATAGGAAAAATATAATTATTTAAAAATAAACTCTTTCGTGAAAGGGAATTTTTCGTTGCAATGGTTTTGGTTTCTTATGGGTCGTGGGTTTATTTTTTTACTAAAAAGATTGTTTTAATGGAATTAAAAAAAAACTTATTTTTGATTTTTTGTAGAAATTTCTCTAAAAAAAATGATAGGAAAAATATAATTATTTAAAAATAAACTCTTTCGTGAAAGGGAATTTTTCGTTGCAATGGTTTTGGTTTCTTATGGGTCGTGGGTTTGTTTTTTTACTAAAAAGATTGTTTTAATGGAATTAAAAAAAAACTTATTTTTGATTTTTTGTAGAAATTTCTCTAAAAAAAATGATAGGAAAAATATAATTATTTAAAAATAAACTCTTTCGTGAAAGGGAATTTTTCGTTGCAATGGTTTTGGTTTCTTATGGGTCGTGGGTTTATTTTTTTACTAAAAAGATTGTTTTAATGGAATTAAAAAAAAACTTATTTTTGATTTTTTGTAGAAATTTCTCTAAAAAAATGATAGGAAAAAATATAATTAAAAAAAATAAACTCTTTCGTGAAAGGGAATTTTTCGTTGCAATGGTTTTGGTTTCTTATGGGTCGTGGGTTATTTTTTTACTAAAAAGATTGTTTTAATGGAATTAAAAAAAAACTTATTTTTGATTTTTTGTAGAAATTTCTCTAAAAAAAATAATAGGAAAAAAAATTATTATTTAAAAATAAACTCTTTCGTGCAAGGGAATTTTTCGTTGCAATGGGTGCATGGTTTTATTGCAAAAGGCGCGCGCGCACTTGCAATAGTTTAGGATGGTGACATTTTTGGAAAGTCTCTGTTTTTTATGGGTCGTGGGTTATTTTTTTACTAAAGATTATTTTAATGGAATTAAAAAAAACTTATTTTTGATTTTTTGTAGGAGTTTCCCTGAAAAAAAATGATAGGAAAAAAATAATTATTTAAAAATAAATTCTTTCGTGAAAGGGACTTTTTTTTTGCAGTGGTTTTTTTTTAGAAAGCACACGCACACTCGGGACAGTTCTGGAGGGCTGAAAATTTTGGAAAGTTTCTGTTTTTTATGGGTTGTGGGTTATTTTTTTACTAAAAAGATTATTTTAATGGAATTAAAAAAAAACTTATTTTTGATTTTTTGTAGAAATTTCTCTAAAAAAAATGATAGGAAAATTATAATTAAAAAAAATAAACGCTTTCGTGCAAGGGAATTTTTCGTTGCAATGGTTTTGGTTTCTTATGGGTCGTGGGTTTGTTTTTTTACTAAAAAGATTGTTTTAATGGAATTAAAAAAAAACTTATTTTTGATTTTTTGTAGAAATTTCTCTAAAAAAAATGATAGGAAAAAATATAATTAAAAAAAATAAACTCTTTCGTGAAAGGGAATTTTTCGTTGCAATGGTTTTGGTTTCTTATGGGTCGTGGGTTATTTTTTTACTAAAAAGATTGTTTTAATGGAATTAAAAAAAAACTTATTTTTGATTTTTTGTAGAAATTTCTCTAAAAAAAATGATAGGAAAAAAAATTATTATTTAAAAATAAACTCTTTCGTGCAAGGGAATTTTTCGTTGCAATGGGTGCATGGTTTTATTGCAAAAGGCGCGCGCGCACTTGCAATAGTTTAGGATGGTGACATTTTTGGAAAGTCTCTGTTTTTTATGGGTCGTGGGTTATTTTTTTACTAAAAAGATTATTTTAATGGAATTAAAAAAAAACTTATTTTTGATTTTTTGTAGAAATTTCTCTAAAAAAAATGATAGGAAAATTATAATTTAAAAAAATAAACGCTTTCGTGCAAGGGAATTTTTCGTTGCAATGGTTTTGGTTTCTTATGGGTCGTGGGTTTGTTTTTTTACTAAAAAGATTGTTTTAATGGAATTAAAAAAAAACTTATTTTTGATTTTTTGTAGAAATTTCTCTAAAAAAAATGATAGGAAAAAATATAATTAAAAAAAATAAACTCTTTCGTGAAAGGGAATTTTTCGTTGCAATGGTTTTGGTTTCTTATGGGTCGTGGGTTTATTTTTTTACTAAAAAGATTGTTTTAATGGAATTAAAAAAAAACTTATTTTTGATTTTTTGTAGAAATTTCTCTAAAAAAAATGATAGGAAAAATATAATTAAAAAAAATAAACTCTTTCGTGAAAGGGAATTTTTCGTTGCAATGGTTTTGGTTTCTTATGGGTCGTCGGTTTGTTTTTTTACTAAAAAGGTTGTTTTAATGGAATTAAAAAAAAACTTATTTTTGATTTTTTGTAGAAATTTCTCTAAAAAAAATGATAGGAAAAAAAATTATTATTTAAAAATAAACTCTTTCGTGAAAGGGAATTTTTCGTTGCAATGGTTTTGGTTTCTTATGGGTCGTAGGTTTATTTTTTTACTAAAAAGATTGTTTTAATGGAATTAAAAAAAAAACTTATTTTTGATTTTTTGTAGAAATTTCTCTAAAAAAAATGATAGGAAAAAAAATTATTATTTAAAAATAAACTCTTTCGTGAAAGGGAATTTTTCGTTGCAATGGGTGCATGGTTTTATTGCAAAAGGCGCGCGCGCACTTGCAATAGTTTAGGATGGTGACATTTTTGGAAAGTCTCGGTTTTTTATGGGTCGTGGGTTATTTTTTTACTAAAAAGATTATTTTAATGGTTAAAAAAAAACTTATTTTTGATTTTTTGTAGAAATTTCTCTAAAAAAAATGATAGGAAAAAAAATTATTATTTAAAAATAAACTCTTTCGTGAAAGGGAATTTTTCGTTGCAATGGGTGCATGGTTTTATTGCAAAAGGCGCGCGCGCACTTGCAATAGTTTAGGATGGTGACATTTTTGGAAAGTCTCTGTTTTTTATGGGTCGTGGGTTATTTTTTTACTAAAAAGATTATTTTAATGGAATTAAAAAAAAACTTATTTTTGATTTTTTGTAGAAATTTCTCTAAAAAAAATGATAGGAAAATTATAATTAAAAAAAATAAACGCTTTCGTGCAAGGGAATTTTTCGTTGCAATGGTTTTGGTTTCTTATGGGTCGTGGGTTTGTTTTTTTACTAAAAAGGTTGTTTTAATGGAATTAAAAAAAAACTTATTTTTGATTTTTTGTAGAAATTTCTCTAAAAAAAATGATAGGAAAAAAAATTATTATTTAAAAATAAACTCTTTCGTGAAAGGGAATTTTTCGTTGCAATGGTTTTGGTTTCTTATGGGTCGTAGGTTTATTTTTTTACTAAAAAGATTGTTTTAATGGAATTAAAAAAAAAACTTATTTTTGATTTTTTGTAGAAATTTCTCTAAAAAAAATGATAGGAAAAAAAATTATTATTTAAAAATAAACTCTTTCGTGAAAGGGAATTTTTCGTTGCAATGGGTGCATGGTTTTATTGCAAAAGGCGCGCGCGCACTTGCAATAGTTTAGGATGGTGACATTTTTGGAAAGTCTCTGTTTTTTATGGGTCGTGGGTTATTTTTTTACTAAAAAGATTATTTTAATGGTTAAAAAAAAACTTTTTTTTGATTTTTTGTAAAAGTTTCCCTGAAAAAAAATGATAGGAAAAAAAATTATTATTTAAAAATAAACTCTTTCGTGAAAGGGAATTTTTCGTTGCAATGGTTTTGGTTTCTTATGGGTCGTAGGTTTATTTTTTTACTAAAAAGATTGTTTTAATGGAATTAAAAAAAAACTTATTTTTGATTTTTTGTAGAAATTTCTCTAAAAAAATGATAGGAAAAAAAATTATTATTTAAAAATAAACTCTTTCGTGAAAGGGAATTTTTCGTTGCAATGGGTGCATGGTTTTATTGCAAAAGGCGCGCGCGCACTTGCAATAGTTTAGGATGGTGACATTTTTGGAAAGTCTCTGTTTTTTATGGGTCGTGGTTTATTTTTTTACTAAAAAGATTATTTTAATGGAATTAAAAAAAAACTTATTTTTGATTTTTTGTAGAAATTTCTCTAAAAAAAATGATAGGAAAAAAAATTATTATTTAAAAATAAACTCTTTCGTGAAAGGGAATTTTTCGTTGCAATGGGTGCATGGTTTTATTGCAAAAGGCGCGCGCGCACTTGCAATAGTTTAGGATGGTGACATTTTTGGAAAGTCTCTGTTTTTTATGGGTCGTGGTTTATTTTTTTACTAAAAAGATTATTTTAATGGAATTAAAAAAAAACTTATTTTTGATTTTTTGTAGAAATTTCTCTAAAAAAATGATAGGAAAAAAAATTATTATTTAAAAATAAACTCTTTCGTGAAAGGGAATTTTTCGTTGCAATGGGTGCATGGTTTTATTGCAAAAGGCGCGCGCGCACTTGCAATAGTTTAGGATGGTGACATTTTTGGAAAGTCTCTGTTTTTTATGGGTCGTGGGTTATTTTTTTACTAAAGATTATTTTAATGGAATTAAAAAAAACTTATTTTTGATTTTTTGTAGGAGTTTCCCTGAAAAAAAATGATAGGAAAAAAATAATTATTTAAAAATAAATTCTTTCGTGAAAGGGACTTTTTTTTTGCAGTGGTTTTTTTTTAGAAAGCACACGCACACTCGGGACAGTTCTGGAGGGCTGAAAATTTTGGAAAGTTTCTGTTTTTTATGGGTTGTGGGTTATTTTTTTACTAAAAAGATTATTTTAATGGAATTAAAAAAAAACTTATTTTTGATTTTTTGTAGAAATTTCTCTAAAAAAAATGATAGGAAAATTATAATTAAAAAAAATAAACGCTTTCGTGCAAGGGAATTTTTCGTTGCAATGGTTTTGGTTTCTTATGGGTCGTGGGTTTGTTTTTTTACTAAAAAGATTGTTTTAATGGAATTAAAAAAAAACTTATTTTTGATTTTTTGTAGAAATTTCTCTAAAAAAAATGATAGGAAAAAATATAATTAAAAAAAATAAACTCTTTCGTGAAAGGGAATTTTTCGTTGCAATGGTTTTGGTTTCTTATGGGTCGTGGGTTATTTTTTTACTAAAAAGATTGTTTTAATGGAATTAAAAAAAAACTTATTTTTGATTTTTTGTAGAAATTTCTCTAAAAAAAATGATAGGAAAAAAAATTATTATTTAAAAATAAACTCTTTCGTGCAAGGGAATTTTTCGTTGCAATGGGTGCATGGTTTTATTGCAAAAGGCGCGCGCGCACTTGCAATAGTTTAGGATGGTGACATTTTTGGAAAGTCTCTGTTTTTTATGGGTCGTGGGTTATTTTTTTACTAAAAAGATTATTTTAATGGAATTAAAAAAAAACTTATTTTTGATTTTTTGTAGAAATTTCTCTAAAAAAAATGATAGGAAAATTATAATTTAAAAAAATAAACGCTTTCGTGCAAGGGAATTTTTCGTTGCAATGGTTTTGGTTTCTTATGGGTCGTGGGTTTGTTTTTTTACTAAAAAGATTGTTTTAATGGAATTAAAAAAAAACTTATTTTTGATTTTTTGTAGAAATTTCTCTAAAAAA
The DNA here is from genome assembly GCA_963572285.1 of Caenorhabditis drosophilae. NCBI lineage: Eukaryota > Metazoa > Nematoda > Chromadorea > Rhabditida > Rhabditidae > Caenorhabditis > Caenorhabditis drosophilae. The sequence continues at coordinate 8,300,366 of OY751565.1, forward strand.
AATGATAGGAAAAAATATAATTAAAAAAAATAAACTCTTTCGTGAAAGGGAATTTTTCGTTGCAATGGTTTTGGTTTCTTATGGGTCGTGGGTTTATTTTTTTACTAAAAAGATTGTTTTAATGGAATTAAAAAAAAACTTATTTTTGATTTTTTGTAGAAATTTCTCTAAAAAAAATGATAGGAAAAATATAATTAAAAAAAATAAACTCTTTCGTGAAAGGGAATTTTTCGTTGCAATGGTTTTGGTTTCTTATGGGTCGTCGGTTTGTTTTTTTACTAAAAAGGTTGTTTTAATGGAATTAAAAAAAAACTTATTTTTGATTTTTTGTAGAAATTTCTCTAAAAAAAATGATAGGAAAAAAAATTATTATTTAAAAATAAACTCTTTCGTGAAAGGGAATTTTTCGTTGCAATGGTTTTGGTTTCTTATGGGTCGTAGGTTTATTTTTTTACTAAAAAGATTGTTTTAATGGAATTAAAAAAAAAACTTATTTTTGATTTTTTGTAGAAATTTCTCTAAAAAAAATGATAGGAAAAAAAATTATTATTTAAAAATAAACTCTTTCGTGAAAGGGAATTTTTCGTTGCAATGGGTGCATGGTTTTATTGCAAAAGGCGCGCGCGCACTTGCAATAGTTTAGGATGGTGACATTTTTGGAAAGTCTCGGTTTTTTATGGGTCGTGGGTTATTTTTTTACTAAAAAGATTATTTTAATGGTTAAAAAAAAACTTATTTTTGATTTTTTGTAGAAATTTCTCTAAAAAAAATGATAGGAAAAAAAATTATTATTTAAAAATAAACTCTTTCGTGAAAGGGAATTTTTCGTTGCAATGGGTGCATGGTTTTATTGCAAAAGGCGCGCGCGCACTTGCAATAGTTTAGGATGGTGACATTTTTGGAAAGTCTCTGTTTTTTATGGGTCGTGGGTTATTTTTTTACTAAAAAGATTATTTTAATGGAATTAAAAAAAAACTTATTTTTGATTTTTTGTAGAAATTTCTCTAAAAAAAATGATAGGAAAATTATAATTAAAAAAAATAAACGCTTTCGTGCAAGGGAATTTTTCGTTGCAATGGTTTTGGTTTCTTATGGGTCGTGGGTTTGTTTTTTTACTAAAAAGGTTGTTTTAATGGAATTAAAAAAAAACTTATTTTTGATTTTTTGTAGAAATTTCTCTAAAAAAAATGATAGGAAAAAAAATTATTATTTAAAAATAAACTCTTTCGTGAAAGGGAATTTTTCGTTGCAATGGTTTTGGTTTCTTATGGGTCGTAGGTTTATTTTTTTACTAAAAAGATTGTTTTAATGGAATTAAAAAAAAAACTTATTTTTGATTTTTTGTAGAAATTTCTCTAAAAAAAATGATAGGAAAAAAAATTATTATTTAAAAATAAACTCTTTCGTGAAAGGGAATTTTTCGTTGCAATGGGTGCATGGTTTTATTGCAAAAGGCGCGCGCGCACTTGCAATAGTTTAGGATGGTGACATTTTTGGAAAGTCTCTGTTTTTTATGGGTCGTGGGTTATTTTTTTACTAAAAAGATTATTTTAATGGTTAAAAAAAAACTTTTTTTTGATTTTTTGTAAAAGTTTCCCTGAAAAAAAATGATAGGAAAAAAAATTATTATTTAAAAATAAACTCTTTCGTGAAAGGGAATTTTTCGTTGCAATGGTTTTGGTTTCTTATGGGTCGTAGGTTTATTTTTTTACTAAAAAGATTGTTTTAATGGAATTAAAAAAAAACTTATTTTTGATTTTTTGTAGAAATTTCTCTAAAAAAATGATAGGAAAAAAAATTATTATTTAAAAATAAACTCTTTCGTGAAAGGGAATTTTTCGTTGCAATGGGTGCATGGTTTTATTGCAAAAGGCGCGCGCGCACTTGCAATAGTTTAGGATGGTGACATTTTTGGAAAGTCTCTGTTTTTTATGGGTCGTGGTTTATTTTTTTACTAAAAAGATTATTTTAATGGAATTAAAAAAAAACTTATTTTTGATTTTTTGTAGAAATTTCTCTAAAAAAAATGATAGGAAAAAAAATTATTATTTAAAAATAAACTCTTTCGTGAAAGGGAATTTTTCGTTGCAATGGGTGCATGGTTTTATTGCAAAAGGCGCGCGCGCACTTGCAATAGTTTAGGATGGTGACATTTTTGGAAAGTCTCTGTTTTTTATGGGTCGTGGTTTATTTTTTTACTAAAAAGATTATTTTAATGGAATTAAAAAAAAACTTATTTTTGATTTTTTGTAGAAATTTCTCTAAAAAAATGATAGGAAAAAAAATTATTATTTAAAAATAAACTCTTTCGTGAAAGGGAATTTTTCGTTGCAATGGGTGCATGGTTTTATTGCAAAAGGCGCGCGCGCACTTGCAATAGTTTAGGATGGTGACATTTTTGGAAAGTCTCTGTTTTTTATGGGTCGTGGTTTATTTTTTTACTAAAAAGATTATTTTAATGGAATTAAAAAAAAACTTATTTTTGATTTTTTGTAGAAATTTCTCTAAAAAAAAATGATAGGAAAATTATAATTAAAAAAAATAAACGCTTTCGTGCAAGGGAATTTTTCGTTGCAATGGTTTTGGTTTCTTATGGGTCGTGGGTTTGTTTTTTTACTAAAAAGATTGTTTTAATGGAATTAAAAAAAAACTTATTTTTGATTTTTTGTAGAAATTTCTCTAAAAAAAATGATAGGAAAAATATAATTAAAAAAAATAAACGCTTTCGTGCAAGGGAATTTTTCGTTGCAATGGTTTTGGTTTCTTATGGGTCGTAGGTTTATTTTTTTACTAAAAAGATTGTTTTAATGGAATTAAAAAAAAACTTATTTTTGATTTTTTGTAGAAATTTCTCTAAAAAAAATGATAGGAAAAAAATAATTTAAAAAAAATAAACGCTTTCGTGCAAGGGAATTTTTCGTTGCAATGGGTGCATGGTTTTATTGCAAAAGGCGCACGCGCACTTGCAATAGTTTAGGATGGTAACATTTTTCGAAAGTCTCTGTTTTTCATCGATCGGGGATCATTTTTTTTATAAAAAGGTTTTTTTTTAATTAAATAAAAAGATTTTTCAGTTTTTGCCGACTTTTTGTGAATAATTTCCCTAAAATAATTGTTATGAAAAAAAGTTGTTTTTTAAAAATAATCCTTTCGCGCTAGGGAAGTTTTTTTTGTTGCAATGTGTGCATGGTTTTTTGCAAAAGGTTCACGCGCACTTGCGATAGTTCAGGACGGTGGCATTTTCGGAAAGTCTCTGTTTTTCATCGATTATCGATAGTTTTTCTTTTAGAAAGGTTTGTTAAGGTAAATAAAATGTGTTTTTGTTTTTTTAAGGATTTTTCGACATTTAATTTATACATATTTCTTCTACATATAATAAGTTTGATTCTTTACCACAAAAAAAAATGATAATTTTTAAAAACTTTTTAAAAAACATCTAGAAAAACCCTGCAGTTCAAGAAATGCTTTGCTCGTAGCAAATGAAACATTTTGAAAGCATTTTCCTTTTACGAGTTGTTGATTATTTTCCAATTGGTGGGTTGTAAAATTTAATTCAAGTTTTTTTTAACTTATTAAATATTTTTTGGCTTTTTCAAGAAGTTTTACTAAAAAATTTGTTGGAAAAAGTTTCATTTTCTGAAAATTTTTCTTTTGCGGTATTAAAAAAAACATTTGCAATATGCGCATTGTTTTTGTAAAAAGACGCACGCGTATTGTGAACAGTTTAGGACGCTGACAAATTGCGAAAGTCTCTGGTTTTTATCGATTTTCGATAGTTTTCAATGGAAGACTTATTTGAATTTAAATTTTGCTTTTTTCCAGCTCAATTAGTATTTTCGCTATTTTTTAAGGTTTGAACTAAAGAATTTTTATAAAATGTTTTAATTTCACGAATTACTTCTTTCACAGGCTTTGAAAATAAGCGATAATTTTCGATTTTTATTTAATGTTTATTATTAACAAGTTTAAAATTTTTTTATAACATTAACCTCAACCCTTTTCAACTTTCCTTCTCTTCTGTAATTTCTATTTCTGTTAATTGCTTAACTGTAAAATTTATTTATTTAGTTTCAGGCCGGTAGCTGTCTTTTTCAAGTTTCTAGAATCTGCTTTGTTTCGAATAACGTTGGTTTTTTGCCTTTAAAGTCGTAATTCATTTATCAGAGGTTTTCTCAAAATTTAAAATAATTTTTTAAAGTTTTTCTTTATGAAAACTTTGTACTCACCGTTTTTTTCTAGAAAGAATTCGATATTAAAATTGTAAAATGATGATCAGATAGGAAAAAAAAGTTTTAAAAATATATAATCAAACTTTCGACCATCAGTTCCTTCAAAAAGGCTGTGAATTTAGCTTTGTTGTTGAATTAAATAACTTTTAGAACGTTTCGCTGGTATGAAATTTAATAAAAACGCTTCACTACATTTCTGAAAACTGTTTGCAGTTTTTCTTCACTTTTCTTGTGACTTTAAATTGAAAAAAATTGATAAGACGAAAAACTTTTAGGAAATTTGTGTTTAAAGGCAAACAACTTTTTTTCATATTTCAATGCTCTCACGTTTCAGACCATACATATTCTAAACGACGCTTTATAATTATTTTTTACACCCATGGTTGGTTTTATTCATCGAAAGAAGAAAAAAAAACGGAAAGAAAGAAAAGCTTGACTAGATGACGTTTCACATTCATCAACGACGGCGCCAGAGAAACTAAGATTGAGCGTGTTTTTGTGTGCCAGTGTAAATTATTGACAGAACGCCAGAGGATTTTTTGATGAAAAACCTCTTACCAGACGACAAAAAAAATTGATTTTTGTTCATTTCTTTATCAAAAAAACGTTTTTCTAATCGTCTTTTTTTTTATTCGTACTTTTCGCAATTTCTTTCGAGATTAAAACTGAAATTTCTATTTGCAGAACAATTCGTTTGGAGAAACTTGACTAATTAAATATGCCGCCAAGAAATATGGAAAACGATGAGGTATTTTACTTTTAAAAATCGATAAAGTTATTTTTCCATGTATTGTTCAGGATTTGGTTCCTTCAAAACAAAACGATGAGTACGAAGATGACAATTCATATAGCAATAATCGATCAGCTCCACCACCAAGTGTTGTAAGGACTTTTCGCTTACTTTTGAAAAAAATAATGAATAACTTCAGTTCCAAAACCGACTTTCTGGATATGAATTGGTTCTTGATGCGTCATACCCAACTGCGGCTCAAAAAATGCTGGTAAAAACATTTATTTGTGTAAAATAAAACGAAATCTTCCAATTTTTTATTCAGAATTCGGAAATTTCAAGAATTTCCTTGTTCACAGTGGAACAACAAAAAATGATTGGTGCTTCTATTCCAGGAATGTTGATGGAGTACTTGTTCGAGAATAAAACAACGCAAGATTTGAAGTTGCGTCCGCGCAATCACGATCCAACATGTCCGTGTCGCGCTTGTTATGAGCCGGCACAATTCGCTCAAGAATTGAGAGGACTTTTGACGTGTATGGCGTTTGAAGAGAAAAATGGCAATCTTGCTGACAATTTGCGAAATGGAAAGAAAAGTAAGACTATTGGATTGGACGTAGGCGAAGGAATTGCAAATCGTCGAAACGACAACACCGTGAAAGGTGTCTTCAACTATGAAGAGTTCTGGGAGTTTCGCGCTAATCCAACTTTTATGGAGACAAATATCAAGAAGAGAATTGTCGAAGAAGTGCTGCCAATTATTTTGTTGGTTTTCTTGTACAAGATGAAAACCATCGAGAACATTCCAACCATTCCCCAAGGACATGACATTTATAAATGTCACTGTAGCGGATGCTTCAGCTTCGCCTACTTCCAATTCGAGTATGGTCTTCGGTATTTGTACAAGTTTGAGCATGTTGAACGAGGACGCGTCTGGGCGAGAAGAATCAAAAAAGCATTTCTTGAGCATTTGGAGAGAAAAGCACGTAACAGAGGATGATCGGCTTTTTTTTCATAAGCATCTTATTTTTTCTTAAAACATTTTTTTCAATTTAAAATTATTCGTATATTCTTTCTTTCTTTTTCTGCTTCACATTAAAAATGGATACTGTCAAACAAATCAGTTTTTTTCCTTTAACAACTTAGTTATTTTTTACTTATTTTTTTTTAAATATTTTTTTTCAAGCACTTCTAAAAATCAAAATCTAGAAGAGTTTCACTTCTGCTCATAATTTTTTTCAATCCTGTTGTTTATTTTCTCATTAAGTATCTCGATAAAAATTAGCCACACGAAACAAAAATAATGTTTTCAAGTGTAGTTTTTATTGGCTTTTTTGTTTTTGGTGAAATAGTTGTTTTTCGACATTCATTAACAAAATTGGTTTACTGGATTCAAAGACAAAAGTAGTTCTAATTATTTCATATCTATAATTCAAAATGATTTTGTTGTGAATTATGTATGCTTCACACTTCTGTCAAGAAGAATTTTTTTGTTAGAATTCGAGAAATGAAAACTATTTTTAAATAAATTGACTGCGGTAAGTGAATCGGCAATAGTTTTAAAAAAATTGAAATAAAAAGATGTTTCTTCTGACAAAACAATTTTAAAATGTTGAAGAGTCGACAGAGAAATTTTGAACAACGAAAAACCCATTTTTTAAATTTCTCAAAAAGTCAAGCCACCTAGGGGACTCGAACCCCTGACCTTAAGATTAAAAGTCTCACGCTCTACCAACTGAGCTAAGGAGGCCACGCTTACTGAGTTGAATATAACTCTTCCATATGGTTATGAACAGATGTGTCAAAATAAGTGTTTGAGCAATCATCATTTTCAATTTCCCAAAGGTGTATGAACAAAATCTAAGATCATTCAATTGTGATTTTAATTAAACTTAGCTCAAAACGACCAGGATACATGAAACCTAAAAAATAAAGTTATTATTCGTATAAAATTGGATTTCAACTAATCGAAAAAAAAAACACGAAAACTTTCTAATTAAATCTACTGTTTCAATAAATTACAAAAATCATCTTTTTCTAATAAGGTTTAAAAAGCCTAAAGTCGCAGCTTCGACCCCTGCTGGCCGCAAATTTGTTTATTGTTTCTAAATAACTTTAATTAACAACAAAAAAAATCTTTGAAAAAATGACAGGTCTTTAATTTTTTTAATAACATTTTAACCAAAACTGGGAAAAAATGGAATAAATTACTGGAAAATTAGAATTCAAATTTCATAAAACAAATCAAAAACGTTAAAAAATTTTGAATTTTGAATTCATAGACCGAAACATTCAAACATTAATATCACGGAAAAAATCATCAGCTTCCAGATTTCTTCTTCGTTGATCCAAATCAACATCGATTGAAACCAAACTTTCGAATCTCACATGATACTCAATCATTTGGCGAATATCTTTACGAACAGTTTCATAATGACAAATCAATTCTGAATCGTCGTTTTCCGAATTCCTGATTTCCCTAATTCTTTCAACAATAAATCTTTCCGATTTTTTGAATATCCCTGAAGTGAAGAACAATCTTTTTTAAATTTGAGTTGGAATTTTACTTACAATATAAAGAAAATTGGGTGACTTTCAAATATTTGTTCACTTTTAAAGCTAAGGAGTTTTTTAGTTTTTGAAAATGTTCGCCTGCTGAAACTGCGGAAATTAAAACTGTTTCAATTTACTTTGTCGTAAAATATTTACCAGAATCCTCATTCGCCACAATCAGAGCCAAAACGTTTTTCTCTACAGCATAGCTGTTGGTCCTATCAATAAACGATGAAACATAAAAAACTTTGTTGATCTTGTCCCAAACTTTTTTATTTCTTGTCACAATTTCGTTTATTTTCAAATTGAGAATATCCTGAATTTTCATTGTTTAACTTCATCAAAAGAAGTTTGAATAATTACTTGGAAAGTGGAATTGCATCTGTCATCCATGTATTTTTTATAATTCTTCATGAGCGCTAAAAAAATTAAAAGAATTAAAAAAAAAAAAAGCTTTAAACCATAAAATCTATGTCTTGAAGTGATTTCCATTGGTCTGTTCATTTCATTCAAATAACGCAACAACTTCATCTCCCGATTTCTCACATAGGCATCCATTTGTTCTTCATCGAACTCTGCTGATTCTTCAACAGCTTCATTTCGTTTTGATGAAGCTTCGAAGAATTGAATTCTGTGAAATGAAGAAGAAACTTTTTAAACTGATATTGGTTGGTGATTTCTTCTTACAATTCGAATATGGTTTCCGAATTCAGCTCATTTTCTACTTTTCTAGTTTCAAGTTTGAGAGATAAAGCAGTTTCGTTGTCCACTAATAATTGTGACTTTTCATGCAAAACTTTTTTGATTGGAGATTGGTTGATTTCTGTGATTTCGAGCTCGAATTTTTCTTGAACGTTAATTTAAAAAAATTTTACCAATTTTTCGCGAACTAACCAATTGATCTTCCCAATTGTTTTCTTGAGAATCACAAACGATTGAAAAATCTTGGGTCCCACCAGTCCGTGATGACGGAACAACTCTTTCAGCTTCAATCATTGTTTTTGGATCTTCAGTTAAAGCCGCTTTCAAATCATGTTCATTCGTTGTCGGATTATTCCCTGTCATTGTTTCTTGGTTTTTTTGGGTTTGACCAACCGTCATATCATCAGTGGAACTCTGAAAGAAAAAATATTTTTCCGACTCGAAAGCATTTTGTCTCACATCTTCATCTGATTTTTGGGATGAAATAACGGATTCACTTTCCGAAAAATGTCTTTCAGTGCGAGCGAAACTAGTCAAGTTTAATTGTGCAAGAAACGATTTCTGCTCTTCAATTAAGTTTTCTATGTCGGCTTTAACTGAGCTTTTGTTTGTCTGGAACATGTATTTTTTTAACTTATCCGAAGAGTGAAAACTGACATTTTCCCCTTCGTAATCTTCATTATAGAATTGTTCAAAAGCGTCGAATGAGTTTGAATAATGTGAATACAATGAAACATACTTTTCTTCATTTTTTTCCTGAATAATTTACTGCGTAGTTTCATTCATAAGCGGTTTAAAACTTACTATTTCATTTTCCGAACAGGATGAACTATTATCGTACGACATTTCGTTCTGAAATTATTTTCACAATAAATATGCAACTTAAAATTTAAAAAAAGATTTGAGAAACCAAAAAAAAGTAGAGAAAAAACAGATGCGTAATAGCCTTCAAAACTTCAATAAGCCAATAAGAGCGGGAAAATGTTCGCGAAAAAAGGACGCCTACGTATTGCTCTGCGAGACCCAGAACTGAACGAAGTGAATGCGCCTTTAATGTGACGTGGGCGATGACAATTATTCATGAGGAAATAATTTTTTGGTTATTTCTTGTTATTTAATAACTTTCACAGGGATCGAAGGCGCATGCAATTTGACCTTTCTCGGGTCTCACAAACTAACGTAGGCGTTCGTTTTCGCGCTCGAAAACGCTGTTCATTTCATTTATATGTAGTTATTTGTTCTCAATTCGTTCAGTTCATTTTTATTTTCAAGAAGATTTGTTTTCAAATATAATTTTCAGAAGAATATGTCATCCAAAATGTGTCCCACAAAGTTTGAACACGAAAAGGTGGGTTTCAGAATTTAAAAAAAAGTAGAATTCGATTAGAATAATTTCAGGAGAATATGGATCAAGAATATCTTCACTTGTATATTCATTTATCTCACTCATTTGAAATTCTTAAGCAATTTGTGAACGAAGCCATCTCACGTCAGTCTCATTCAGACTTTCAGTTTGATCTCAGTCTTATCAAGGCAGACATTGAACATATGATTGAAAAGCAAGAATCATTCATCACACAATTAAGCTTGAAAAATTATGTCAAAAATGAACTAGAAAGAGATGCAAAAAAAGATGAAAGTTATTGCGATGCTTCATCGAATGAAAAATTGATAACAGTTCTTGAAACTGTTAAATACGTTCCATTACAAATTCGAACGATTTTTTATTCTGAAGACGACAATGCTGAGGATTTATTGAAGACTTTTGTTGAATTCGGTTTTTTTTTCTTCATAAAAGTTGAAAGAATATCGTTCATTTTATAGACGATCAACAAGTTTTGGTTATAAACAATCAAAACGAAAAAAAACAGCGCTTCTTGAACTATCAAAAAGAACTCGAGAATAAGAAAAAGCAAACCTTATTTGAATTGTAAGAGTTGCCTAAATTATTTAATTAAATGGCTTAATCATTTTGTTGAATTTACAGGGTTCAATTGATGGAAAATAAAACAGATTCATTAAATTTGAAGGATTTTGCCGAGCTTTTTGAAGCTGAAAACGAGTTTATTAAAGCTAAAAAAGAACTTGTTGAAGCCAACCATAAATCTGAAAGTCGAGAAAAAAAATTGGAAACTTATTTGGATATGATGGACAAGAAAACAAGTATAACGAATTCGTTGTTTGATGGTAAAAAACAGTATTTTCACTTGTTTTGGTTATTTTCCAATTTGCAGATTTGTTGAGTGACTTTACCAATTACTTGGATGACAGATATTTCACTGATCTACAAGTATTCCATTTAGCATTTCTTGAAAACTTAACCATTTTTAAAAAATTTCAGGATGCTCTTGAGCTTAAAATTGATATTGTTGTTGCAAAAACCATGCAGGTTTGGGATAAAATCAATACAGTTTGTTATGTTGCGTCTTTCATCGACGGAAAAAAAGGACGTGAATTTGAGAAAGAGGCGCTGGCATTGATTGTGGCGGATGAAAACACTGGTTAAACTTTCGTTTAACGGGAATGATACTGAATTGATTTATTTTTTCAGTGGAAGAGCTGGTTCAAAAACAAATTGATTCATTGAATACAAAAGTTCACCAATATATCAACTCGATTAATGTCTCGTCATTTTGTAATTAATATTTAATAATAACAGCTTCGATTAAAACAAAAAGTGTTTTTCTTTCAGCAAGATTCAAAAAGGCAAAAGCATTTATCATCCAAAGAATTGGAGAAATTCAAAAAATGAAAAACGGCGACTCAGACCTGATGCGTCATTACAAATGTGTGCAAAGTGATATTCACCAGTTGATTTTGTTTTATTTGAGATGTCAAACATTGGTGTCAATCGATAAGAACCTAACCCAAAGACGTAGAGATCTCGAAGCAGAAGATTTCTTCAACGACATCCATATTTAAATTTATTTTTTCAAACAAATTTTTTGAAAAGACTTTTCATTTGTCGGAAAATTCCTGAAAACACAATTTTTTCCCAATTTTTTTTTAATCAATTTTTATTTGTTATTATATCGTCCTGTAATAATTTTTTTGTTCAACAAATTTCCAAAAACTACTTTTTTTAACAATTTTTTTAAAAGTTGTTTTTTATATTAAAAATCAACTGTGTATTGTGCAATTCTCTCTGAAAATTATTTCTTGTTATTTTTTACCTCCCTCCCCCCCTTTCAACGTTGAAATGTTTTGAATACTTGGTTTATAAATATTAATCAAGAAGAAGCTGAATTTTTTAAAGCACCAAAAAAATTGGAATGAAAACAAATTTTGTATTCTTGAAATTTTGCCGATAGTCATTCAATTTAAAGACCTCTCTTTGAAAAAAGTTTTTTCAACTTGCCAAAGTGGCGGAGCTAGATGTGCGGTGGAGCAAAGTTTAACCAACATCTTGTGTTTTTTTCTAAGTGCGACCCTGTGAAGACCTTGTGAGTTTTTGAAGATTATTAATAATTATGATTTGTAAACAATTATATTTATAAGATATTTAGTCAGAAATACTTTATTATGGCAAAAAAATTCATAAAACTAAATTGATACTGATTGAAATAGTTACAAGAAACCCATTTTGTTCAACTTCTTCGACGTCGTCCAAAACATACAAAGGTTCAAGCTAAATACAATTTTCCTTCATTAGTGGTGGTTTTTTGAGAAAAACCTTACATCGTCAAATTCATAATCATCGTTTTGATGATCAACAGAAATTTGGTTTTCATGGTTATCAGAATTATTATCTTCATTAACAGGTCTAATTTCATTTTGATAAACTTCTTCACAATTGTTATTGTCAGTATTATTCTCCTCATTCTCAACTAGAGCAGCCTGAAATATAAGTCAAATAAAAGATAAAAAATTAATTGGTTTTTCTTACATCATTTTTTTGTGCATTGTGGCTTGAGCTCATTTTTCAAAAAAAAATGGTAAAAAAAGAGAAGTTATCTGAAAAATAAATAAATGAAGACAGTAAAAGTGAACGGGTAATGATAAAAAAAGTAATGAGAGTTCCCATGAAATCTAAGGTACCACCAAAGGACCCATAGAGCGCGTTTAGGTCTCTTAATAGCGTGGGCGATGTTTGACCATTGAAAAAGGTCAAGCACATTGATTTCAAAATTTGAACATTGGAACAGTGTATCTAGTATGATAATCGCGTTTTAAAAAAATTATTTTCCAAAAAAAATATCAAGTAGACAACTCGCCAAAAATTCCGTTATACCTTTGAACACTGGAGCGAGTTTACACTGTGGATAGTTAAATATAACCCTGTGAGTTTTTTAAACGAAACAAATTGAAATTATTGATCGAATCTAGAAAAAACTGAAATGAGGAACTATGAATTTCGAAAAAATAATTACTATTTATGGATTGAAATTTTGACCAAATAGAGTGTGAAATAGACTCGAAGAACAGATGCTGACAAAAATTTAAAAAAAAGTGAATTGAGAAGGCCTGTTTAGGGAAAAATTAAATAAAATATATATAAAATGTGATAATGTTCGAAAATGTGCTGATCGGCTTACAATGAATATCTTGTGGAATAATGCCAAAAATTCTGCCATGTTCACTAAATCGTAGCTATGTATGTATACCGTGGGTAGTTAAAAATGTGGGTTTTACAATAAAAAAACAAAATATTAAAGTTTTGAATTAAGCTTAAAAAACTGAACTATGCATTTTGGAATGAAAACGACTATTTGTGTGTTCAAAATTTTGCTGAAGAAGACTGTGAGCCAAAATTTATCACAAAAATATTGTCAAAACAGTGAGTGGAGCACGCCTGACAAACTCCATTTTTTTATTTCAACAAAAAAAGTAGATTTTAAAACGATTTTCGATTGTCTTAAAAATACTTTTATTCTTTGAAAATTTTTTCTAATATTTCAACTTTTCATCGCTTCAAAATAATTTATTTAAAAAAAAATTTTGTGAAGAATTTATTTTTATTCACCAACAAGCACCATTGCTGAAAAGTTCAGCTTTTGGACATGTTTCATGATTTCTTTAACTGAAGCGGAAGCATCTTTTACCAATGTTCCATCAGATGTTTTGCCCAAGTCTCGTGGAAATGGAGCGCATGAATCTTAAAAAAGGTTAAATATACATTTTAAATCTACATATAACTTCTCACCAATTTCAAGAAGCTGCCCGTTTTTGTTGACATACGTGATGAAATGATAATCAACAACTTCAGATTGCTCAGTTTCACCATCATCAGCCGTTTCTTTATGTGCTTCAGCTAAATCAGAATCTGAAAATTAAAAGGACATTAATTTAAAAGTCAAAGAAAAAAGTTTCACCTTCCGATAATAAATTGGATCTCTCATCTTCTCCTAACAATTTTGCTTTTTCAAACCATTTGCGAAATTTTCCATTGCCGAGATTGATTCGATCTTCTAAATTGGCCAATGAGTGGAACAAGGCGAACGTTCCGCAAGCATTCCCAATTTCTTTGCTCTGAAAAATTTGCAAATGAGACAAAGAAACAATAAAAATAATGAATAATGAAACCTGTTTCATGAAAAAAACATTTTCCGGCTTTTCGCCTTTTTTTTCCAACTCTTTATAAACGTTTCCCAAAAATTCATGAGCTTCAGTAGTAGGAAAACATAAAATCATCGCAAGCTGAGGCTTCGGCAAGAACTCCAACATTTCGTCGTCGAATGAATAAACGTCAAGACATTCGACACCAGTGACTCCAATTTTTTTCAAAAACTGCAAAAATGATTGATAATTATTTTTTACATCACTGAACAAAGCATAACTTACCGGATTTATATTTTCCGGGTTGGATTCCAAAGCTTTCCATCCTCCGCTGCTCATTTCGGTTGTTTTTTTCAAGACTGAATTTTTTTTCATTAAAATTTTATACATATACGTCTGACAAAAAGTTAAAACCAATTAAACAAGAAAAAAAAATTGAAAAAGAACGCTAAAATTAATTTTCTTTTTTTCAACAAAAACAAGGTTCAATGGAGCGCAATTTCTTTCGTGACATTGACTGTTTAGCAATTTTTTATGTGAAAATATTAATTAAAATCTTTTTAATGGTTTAAGCATTTGTTTAGGTTTTAGTTAATTTTTTAGAGGTTTACAATTAATTGACCAACACTGTGTCAAATTGAACAAAAGAATCTTGGTGCTTCAGCTATTTCATCCGGGGGTATAGCTCAGTGGTAGAGCGCTCCCTTAGCATGGGAGAGGGCTGGGGTTCAATTCCCCATACCTCCATCAACTTTTTGAAGTTTTAAAAGCTTTCATTAAAATTCTCGTTGGCTTGTTTTAAAATGAAAGCTTCTAAATCTTCAAAAATTTTATGGAGGTATGGGGAATTGAACCCCAGCCCTCTCCCATGCTAAGGGAGCGCTCTACCACTGAGCTATACCCCCAGACGAAAGAAAAAGAAGAGGCAAGATCCTTATGTTCCGTTTGGCGCCGTGCGTAATGTTTACCTAAATAACGTTTTATTTCCGATTAAATAATATTTTTTTTAAATTTTAATTTGAGATATTTGGCATGATTGGATGCCAAAAAAATGCTCAGTTGTCATAACGCGCCAAAAAGTATCAAAATCAAACAAGCCAAGAATATTTTAATAAATATTTCATTGAGTAATGAATTTGCATTAATGAAATATCAAATTCATTAAATGGGTATTTTTAGTTAAGAAGACAAGAACCAATAACAAAAAAGAAAAAAAAATGGCTCAAAAATCGAAAAAAAAAAACAATAAAATTGATAAATTAATCACTCATTGGTTTGAACAAATTGCATTAAAGCAAAACCAAGCTCAAAAAATTATTAACCTGGATGCCTGACGATAAACACAACCAAATTAGCTCTTTTCTGTTTACAATATCAAAAGTTGGAAGGTAAAATCAATAAAAATGCATTAATTTCATAAAAAAAAGTGGGGTAAAATTCATAAAAAATTGAGGATCGGAAGGTCTGATCGTATTTAAATAATTAAAATTTACTATGCCATTAGAAGAAAATAAACTTATTCCAAATTTTTTCATCATTCTTGAAGTGGTTGAATAGTACTTTCCGTTTTCAACGTTACTTTATCATTTTTCTTCACCAATGTCATTTCCTTTACTTTATCGGCTGCTGCTCGATTTCCGCGTTCCGCTTCCAGACGTTTATAGACTGGCTTGAAAAGCACAACAAGGATCAGAACTAATAAAGCAGAAAGAAGAGAGAAAATCTGAAAAATGTATCATTTTGATTTAATCTTGTTAACGTTCTATAATCTAACCATGATAGACATTGTGTTATCTTTCGGAGTGTTAGCAGTGTCCGCGGCATTTAATTGACAAACCTACAATAAGCCATGTTTATTTTTCTTATCATAGTTTTCTCGGCTTAAAAAATTTGACACCCTCCCATTAACATACTTGAATGTGCATACGATCAGGTTGAAGTGGCCGAGCGAAGTTCTTAATAATAAAAACGTAAATGATGCTTTGAATTTGACCCGATAACACGATGAGCCCTGTCGACGTCGCTTCGGATACCGGAAACGTGCATTCCGAGGCAAGCTCCAAACCAATGGGATATGTCGCCAAGCCGAGAACACCGAACAGCAAACATGTAAGCGATAGTGGTACGACAAGGTTAGGGTGAAGAGTGAGCTGAAGAAAGATGAGACCAAAAATGACAGCGAGACCAAGAGCAATTTTAAGTGTCTCTTCGTAGAGTTTTGTTTTATCCACAAAAACTCCTGAAAAAAATTTTAATTAAAAAAAAAACTGAATAAAAATTTAATTTTACCACTGGCTGCTGCTCCAAAAACTCCACCAACAATCATCAACGCTGCGCAGAAACCAGAAAACGAGTTCGAGTATCCAGATGGACAAAGAAGTTCCAACATAACTGTGTATAAACAGTTGAACATTCCAATCCCACCGCCCATGACACCAAGAAGAATCAGATATTGTTTTGACGAGAAGCACGTTTTCATTCCAGACAAGAAATCCATTTGCGGCTTGCTTGCACTGAATGTTGGCGGGATTTTCGGCGAGCTTCGATTGACACCGAGCTGAAATCATTTTATTTGTATTTGAATAATTTTATTTTGGGTTTTTCTCACTGTGGCAAACAGCAATGCAACCACAGATGGAACGCATGTGAAAATGTTGAGATAAATGACATGTTCGGGCGATTTAACAATGCTCGGACTTATCAGATTCGCCATCAAAACACCTAATGGGTTTGACATAACGCCAATTGTTGTTGCAACAGCTCGTTGAGTATCCGGAAACCAGGATCCGGCCACTTTTGTCGGCAGAAACATAATGAACGGATAAGCGATGGCGGCAATCGCCTGCCCGGTCATAACAACTGGGAATCGATATTCATTGGGAACAAATCCGAGCGACGAGATGACACGAATGATAGCGCCGACACCGTTTGTCCAACCAGCAATAAGGACGGCTGTACGAAGACCCCATTCACGTCCAGCCCACATTGCAAATATTCCGACAGGAATCGTGCATAACATATAAACCATTGAAAGCCAACTCGCACTGTTTGGACCATAAAAACTGTTGACATAATTTCCTGATGGAGCATAGGAGATCCATGACATTGTATTCGTATTATTCAACAGCGCTACAGTCAATAAAACAATCCATCTTCTTTTATAAACTCTGAAAAGGGAAATTTAAAAAAAATGCTTTTTGCTCACAGCTTACTTCAATTGAATCGGCTCATTGCTTTCTTCATCTTGATTTCCATCATCACCATTTTTGCTCAACGGCGTTAGTTTGATGTCAAGATTGTCGGGACCGATTGAATTATCTTCAGCCGTCATGTTTAACCCTGAAAATGTGGAATTAAAAGAAATTCTCAAAAAAAAAAGAGACGATTAAGTTGATAAGAAATCAATGTAAAATGATAAAAAGAAAATGTTGCAATATTTGGAGGAAAATCAATAAAAATTGCGAAAAAAAAACAGTAGGAAAATCAATATTTTTTTTATGTTTACGGAAAAGAAATGGCGAAAAGAAGGGAAACTTCAATTTAACACTGAACAAACTAAAAAACGATTTGTTATTCTTTTTCTTTTCTTTCTCGTTTTCCAAAAGAAACCTATAAATTGCATTTTCCGGTCAAATTTGAAAAATTTTAACAAAAAAAAGAAAAAGAAAGTCGAATGGTCGAGCGTCATTTAGAAAACTATGTAGAGTACGTATGGAAGAGGAACTTGTGAGACAAACACCAAGCGACTCTGACCAAATAAAAGTTTGAAAAATCGAATTATTTGGCTGCACAAACATTGATTTAAACAAAAATATTTATTTGCAAACCATGTAAAACTGTGATGTTTTTTTGTCAAATCAGACTGAAATACATTTTTGGAGAGCTTTTGCATTGCCTACAAACTTAAAACAAAAAAAAAAGTACGCTGGTCATTTTTTCCTTTTTTTAAATAAATTAATATAAATTTTAAAAAAATTAAATTAAAGAAAGTTTTATAACTTTGAAAAATAATAAAAGTGCGATAGAATAAGACGCCAAAAACAAAACCAAAAGAACCGCGTCAAAAACATCATCCGTCAATCCACTCTCCTTCTTTCATTGTCGTGTCACTATGCGAGACACAACTCGTTGGTAAGAGAGCTGAGGGAGTTCGTGTCAAGACCCTGTCATCATGATGGGCCCTGCCTTTTAATTCAAATATTTCACCAGTTTTCGTGCCAAATTATTTTCTTTTTCAATATTGTTGCTTTTGATTTAAGTTTAATCACCTGGAACAATATTATCTTCGTTCCAATCATTTAAGAGAAACAAAAAATAATGATAAGGGTAGTAGCAAGAAATGACTTCATTTGAGATTAATAAGTCATTTTAATTATCAAATTTGTGCACAAAAGCATATAAATAAATATATTGGTATTATTATTTTTAGAAAATTTTAAAATGAGCAAAAAAAAGACTTTTTTTCCAAACATTATAAAAATTAAAATAAAGTGAACATTTAAAAAAAGATGGAGTGTTATCTGTTTTTAAGAGCAAAAATCAATAAATGAAAAAAACAGAAAAACAAAAAAAATAAGCTGTGCATTTTTTGAAAAATTGTGTTTTTTTCTGTTTTTTCAATGGAAAAAACTGAAGTTATGAAGAGAAAGCGGGAAGAAATAAGTGTTCAATTAAAAAAACCGCAGTTTAATAAATAATAATATTATTTTAATTATTAAAAATTATTAAAAAAAAATATAAAACATATAAAAAATAAGGATCTAATAAAATGTTTTCAAAAAAAAATTTCTAGTAAAATTCATTATATTTCCAGAACATTTCCCTAAGTTTTTTCATTTATTTTAACTATACCAAGGAAGACCTTTCGAGAATATGAAATTTATGTGTTTTGTGTTTAACCCTACAATGCGACATGTTATTTGGAATAAAAAATTCTTGAAGTGCGTGAATAATAAAATAAGTGTATGATGTTAATTGTGTCAAAAACAGATTTGCTAAAAGTACTTAGATTGAAAATGAGAAAAAATGGAGCGAGCGAATATTCAAAATTCACGAGTTTCGGAGCTTATCAAATTTTTTTTGGTTGTCTCAGTTCATTTTTCTCCATAAATTAAGTTTATTTGAAAGTTTTCCTGTTTGAAGTGGTAAAATTGTTTTTATTTATTAAATTGTTGGTTTCTCTTTTTTTCTCAGTTTTCCCTTTCCAAAAAATCAAAAAAAGTTTGCGAGAAATTTTTCAAAAAAGTCCTTCATCCAACTCGAAAAAAAACCTCTTGAGAGTTCTACAATCCTTACTTCGAATAATAAGTGGATTTTAAAATGATTCATACCTACATATAAGCGGCTTGTTTATATTTCTTTCAAGATTTTCTGAGCTCAATTTAAGCTTATGCCAACTTTCAATTCAGTGTTTGAAATTAATTTTCGTTTTGACTTTTTTTTTCTAGACGCGTTCTGGCGAATTTGTTTTTTCCGGAAACTGTCTACTTTATGTATATCCGTATTTACGTAACATTTTTTCATAAAAAAACATTTTTCTGTTTTTTGTTCCCAAGTTTTTTGTAAATGATTTTTACACTGCCCTCAACGTCATTTCAACGGAAATAGATAAACATTATTGGTCCCTGAACAAAGTTTTTGCTCAGTGTCAATGTTAGATGTATAAACATTTCCGCAATGAAAAAAAAATTCAAAAAGACTTTGTGGAAAAAGTTTATTTTCTGGGAAGGAAAAATTTTGAACTTTTTGAAATTCATATCATTTTTTGTTGAAAGAAGGTCAGGTGGTCAAAAAATATAATATCTTGCCCTCTCTAACTAACATTTAGAGAAAAACTAGAAAAAAAAAACAAAATAAAGGTTTACACAAACTCATTTTTCTTTTTTTCTTATTTAGTTGCACCTTTCTTCATTGAAACAATGCTCTTTAAATCTTTTCTGCATTAAAACGTGCAAAAGTTTTAAAAACAAATGAACATTACCACATTGAACTTTTAAATTCCTTTCCTTTCTTTTTATTTTTTTTCTATTCAATTCGTTGTTACCACATGAAAATGTAGACATAAAACAACTAGTTTTCTTCAAAATTTGCTGAAAAAGTAGGAAAAAAAGCTATTTTTTTCTTTGGGAAAAGGTAAAACGGTGTCATTATTCTCAATATCATATTTGGTTTTTCATTATTTTTTTGTTTTTCCTTTGGTCTGTCTAAAAAAATAGTTTTTTTGTTTTATTTTACATAACATCAAACAAAAAAAAAACAATGAGCGGAAAAAAAAACGAATTCCAACTGCAGGAAATGAAATCCAATTATCATGGGAGGCGAGAAAAATAAAAAAAAAAGAGGAAAAAGAAGGCTTTCAATCATCTGAAAGTTTTGTTATTGCTAAAAATTATCGCTTTTTTGTTCCAATGTCTTGGATCTTCTCTTCCAACTCTTCCAGTATCATTTTCTCGAACCTCATTGTTAAATCGTTTTTTTGATTTTCCATTAGCTTCCCAATAGCCTCCAGTTTTCTAAAATTCTCGAGAATTTCTTCATTTTTTGAAATCTGCTTGAAGAACTTACGATACTGTCATCCAATAATTGTTTCCAAGATTTTCTATTTTCGTTTTGTTGCGAAATCATTCTGAAAAATGAACAAAAAAAGGCGAAAAAAGAATAATGGGAAGTGTCAAAAATGTCGTGAAAGTATCAAATTTCTGTTGGGAGAATTGTTTCAATGAGTCAACCCAACTTTTTATTGAATTCAATAACGTCATATTTTTTAATTTTTTTAAGTGTTTAAATTTAGATTTTCAGCCTTCCATTTTTTTCAGCTTGCGTCTCCCAAAAATGTTCATCAACATTCTCATTGACGGCAATTTGTCATGTTAATCGATATATACAATATTTTTGAATGAAAAATGACACTGAAGGAGAATCTTAAGATTTATGAGAACAATTCCTCCCCCTACCTATGTACTTCCCCCTTCACCCATCCTCTTTACTTCTTCACATATTGAACAATATCTGCTTGTTCGCCATTTTTTTTTTGTTTGGCTCATAATACGAAATAAATAACAAAAGTATAATGTAAAGAACACGGGAATTTTGTTGGAAATATGACTCGTCTTATTCCTTCTTTTTTTTCAAAATAAAAAAACACGCACACAATTTTTAGACTTAAAGTTAGGTCGTTTGTTTTTTGTTTCGAATATTTTTTTGTTCATTTTCTAAATAAAAATGAAAATCGACATTTGTCCTCTTCATCCCCATCCGCCCCTCCTTCCATCTATAATTTTATATTTTCAATAATATTTCTTTTTATTTTGGGCAGTAGACAAGCCCCAAAATTTAATTTCCTGATAATTTATGCTCGATTAGAAAAAAAAGTGAAAAATGTTTTTAAATATATTTTACAAATTATGATTAATTTTTGATAATTTTAACATTATTGTTGAGAATGCTCCAAAAATAATGCTTGATTTTATTGTTTTTTGGCTTTAATTAAACAGTTGACAGCCAAGTAGTGATCAAAAATTGAAAATATTTCTGTGCTTTACACAGAGTCATCACATAAATGCTCATATTACAATTTTTCGTTTTCTAATTTTTGTTTTTTTAAGTGTCACATTGAAGGAAACTTCATCAACACATTTCTGTTCACAGCGCTAAAACGTTAGGATCACAACAAGAACATGTTGTATGCAAACTGAAAAAAAAACGTTTCTTTTCCTTTCACACTCGACGAACCAGGCAATAACCGAATTTTTTCAATTTTCATTTCAACAGTGACGGTGATGGACGGAAAAGCTTGCGAAGAAGGGAGGGAAGAAGGCAAAACGTGAATTCTCTCTTTTTTGTGACTTTGACGTTGAAAGAATAAATTTGCGAAAATTATCCAGGAAGTTGAAAAGTTGTGAAATGTGTGTTTCCAAATTTCCGTCTTTTTTTTACTTCGACTGTGCTTCACATTCAATTCAGAATCTCAAAACTTCTCTTTTTTCTAAAAAATTTCGCCTAATTGTTGATCATTTCGCCAGTTATTTTTATTCAAAATAAAAAAATTGTTCATTTTTCCATTCATCCAAATTTTCATTTTTCTCATTCTTCTTCCTTTTTAATGGTCTTGAAAGTTCCTCAACTATGTAGTGCTGAAAAACAAACCATTATGCCATTTTTTTTTATTCAGATTTTTTTTCTTTCAAATGAGCGAAGAAAAAAAATCGTTCACAAATTGTAAGTTGCAAATCGTGCGCATACCACCATCATCACCACGAAACTAATGAAAAATTAATTGTTCTCTCTGTCTTTTTTTTTCATTGTCTCTCTTTTGACTTCTCTCCTTTCTTTCATCTTCCCTGTTTTTCCTCGTTTTTGGTCTTACCAAAAAAAAAGAAAGAAATCACTTCGTTTTTTGTGTGGCTTGTTTACCAAAAGGAAAAAAAAACAATTCACTCATTTTTTCCCTCATCCTCCTACTTTTCCCGGTTTCCGATTTGTTTCAGATAATGATGCATATCATCGGTTTTTAGTTTTGCTTGTTTGATCATCGATATTTTTGTTGTTTCTAACCACATTTGTTCCTTGTCTACGTAATTAACCAGAAACTTCTTAAAAATCTAATATTTACGCTTTTTCATTGCTTCGCATTGAAGATCGGCCCACAAATGTATGTCCACATCTACATTTATATCGGCCTCGTTGTTTTTCGGAACATTTTAAATGAAACATCCCGGAAAAAAAGTGCAAAAATAAATAACGAGGGTGGAAACATTTCATTCTCTGTTTCGTTTTATTTTCGAAACTTTTTTGCGAGTACATCAAAACTAAGGCGAATAAGAATGACAATTGTAATTCTGTTTGAACTCGACTTGTAGTTTCAACTTCATAATTCACATAATGGAGCTTTTCTATTCTTCTATTTGAAAAGTGGTTTCAGCACAAAGTCCAAGCGATGTGTGTGTTTTTTAATTCGTTTTTTTTTATTTTATACATTTCCGTCTTTTTTAGACTTTTTTTTGTTCCCTTTTTTCCCCTTTTTCACATTTTTTAAATTTAATATTGAATTTTTAAAAAAAGCTCACATCAAAACTAAAAACCTTTAATTGCATATTTTAAGCTTATGACATACGCACACAGACTTTCCATTGAAAAATTAGTTTTTTTCGATAGAAAAATGATCAACTAAACTTTTGGTTTCTTGTATGTAATTATACTTATGAGTTATCTTAATAAAAGGGTTTTCTCAAAAAAAAAAAGTCAGTGAAATTTACATTTGTCGGCTATTTTCTTGTTTTCAAAGTTGTGCATAATTTAAAAGTACAAGAAAACTTGAAAAATCAGAAGAAAACAACATTGTGATGCATTTATTGTTTCAATATTTGATTCATCAAAAAGAAAAAAAAACAATTCTTTTATGATTTGAGAAAAGAAATGTTTCCTTTTCAAAATGAAATTGTATTATCAAATTTGATTTATTGCATTTCAATGACACGCCATTCCATTTTTTTTTCAAATTTTGTTCAGCTTTTTCCCAGTTTTCGTTTTATAATTGAAACTATTGAAGAAAAGTGAAGGGTTTTATTGAAATTTAGATTCATTTTTTTTACAACCTATCTCACACGTAGTCATCCAATTTGAGCTCAACTTTTTTTTTTCTTTGCTCGTGAATTTGGGATTACATGAATGTGTCTTTTTCTATCTTTTGCTTTTGTTTGTTGTTTTTTGAAGAAAAAAAAAGTTTGAAAAACAAAAATTTGGAATCCGTTGCATCTTTTTTTTTCTCCATCAAACATTGAATTCAGAATCAAAATCTATAGTCAGCACTTTTATAAACATTTCTCGCTTCAATAATCAGCTTTTCTTGGTTCCAGTTGATGTGACTATTTCAACTAGCGTGCTTCTTCTATAACATAATAAATAATTAAGTTTTCTTGGAGAAAATTTAGCAAGAGCGGAGGTTTCGACTGAATGATAGAGAAACTTCCAGATGTTGATGTTATGACATAATTCAATCGTCTTTTCTCTTCAAGAATTTTATGATCCGATTTTATATATTCAAACTAAGACATCCACTCATTTTACGCTATTCTTTCCAAAAAAACATTTTTTTCTGAGGAATAAAAGTTGGAAAGAGAAAGGCGAAAGAAGAGGAAAAAGAACAAGGAAAGGGAGGGAGGGGAACGAATTGAACAAGCTTGATTAGTTTCATAACTTTTTTCTGTTTCTAATAATCTGTTCTATCTGGTTCAACATAAATCTGATTTTCGAGTCTCTATTTGTTTAATCTCAGGTATAAATGATTAAGCAAAAATGTGACACTTTTCACTGTTGCCATTTTTTTTCTTCGTCGAGTATAATAAAAAATAACTAAAAAAAAATGACACAGCTCATCTCATACATAAAATGAAGCTTCTCCTTCTTTTTTCTTTCTTATTCTTCTTTCAGTTCGTTTTTCCCCCTCTTTGTGCATTTATTTTTCAAACTCATTGTTCTTCCGACAACCAATACATGTCATTTTTCGAATTTCATCTTTTCATCTCATAATCATTTGCATACTTTTGTTAGTCCTTGTTACGTTCGCTTTGTTTTTTTCTATTTTTTTCCCAAATCCTTTTTTATGATAAATATCACGGAGCGAACAAAACTCACGTTCAGATGAAGCATTTTATTAATTGAACATGACGTAAGGATAAGCAGTGCGGTTCCGGTTTTTTAAGTAAACTTTATTTCATGAAAAAAAAATCTTCCTGATTAATAACTATTGTGTAGGATATTTATTCGGGTGAGCATTTGATATGATAAACAAAAAATATCTATAAAATGAAAAGAAATAATTTTCTTTCTCCAATTCATTTCAAATTTTTCTTCTTTTTTTTTAAAAGTGTGATTAAAAAAAAATAAAATAAAAATGTTCTTTTTGAGTGTGCAATTTTTTAACTTGTTCAATTTTCGAAAATGCGGGCACAAGCCAAGCCATTTTTTAGTTCTCATAAAAGCTTGAACTTTATTTAGAAATTTGTGTTGAAAATGCTTTTTCACATAGAAAAAATTGTAACTCTTTTTTTTTTCTTTCAACATTAGTCGATTATTTCAACTCGGAATGTTTTTTTTTTCCCGGCAAATTGAGTGTTTTTTGATCTCTCCTTTTTTCATATTAAAAAAAAAGGTGCACATTGAAAAAGGAAAGTCGTTTCAATGAAGAAAAAAAAATTATTTTAACATTTATTCAGATAAAAAAAAAACTTTACACGTATTTACGTATCTAGACGAAAATGACGTTTTAATTTTTTTCAATTTCTTCAATTTTTTCACTTGAATGATTTTGAGCACAAACAAAAACTATTGCATTTTCAGCATTTCAAAAATATTATAATTTATCATAAAATAAAAATCGTCATCAACAAATGAAAATCGTACTGAAATGAATGACGATACTCATGAATCATCTTCAAGTGGCTGCGACCATCATATGTAATTTTTTATTGATTTTTTTGTTTCAAAGTTTTCAGTTTTTTAATTTTCAGTGAGCTTATTGTATCTCATAATTTTCCCTTGAATCGAAAACAGCAGACAACCGTTCATAACATTGGTTATGATCCATTCTCATATTGTGGTCGACGTATTCATGTTTTGGTAAAAAATGTTATTTGTGTTTACAGAATTTGTTCGTTGTATGTTTCTGTTTACAAAATAAAACGTAAAAAGTTCAAAAACATTTTTTTTTTCTTTGAAAAAAAAAAATACTTTTTGCAATTTTCTCCGTAAACAGGAAACTGGTTTACGGTAAAAAGTTATGTATAGATAAACGTCAGAACTTTTTACAGATGTGAGTAAACATAAAAAAAGGATAACGAACATTTGAAATAGATAAAAAACAATATTAGAATAAATTTAATTTGTTTTCAGCTTCTCACTAAAATCATAAGCATTCTCACTGTCCCACTTTACATATCAATAATAGGATTCGTATTATTTTTTGGTAATGCCACGTCAGTTATGTTTGCCGTTATAATTTTAGGTATATTTTTTTGTTTAAAAATTACCAATAAATTTTTGCAGGGTCAGTGATGATATCAACAATATATGGAGCTTTTCATGGTGCTAAAATGTGCCTAATACCATTCGTTGCTCTTCAGGTAAGTGAACTTTGTCGTGGTTTTCGAATACTTGAGGTGTTTCCAGCTCATTTTTGTGGCTTATAACTTGGTCTTGATTGCTTTTGTGATAATGGCAATGATTTTACCAAATTTATTCATATCAAATTTGATACGAGAACCTTTTGAGAACTCGATATTCACTGTAGATCATTGTAAGTTTTTTTTTACTTGGAAAAAGAAAAAAAATTGAAACGTTTCAAATTTAAGTGCTTTTAATTTCCTGCTCACTTCTCGCTTGTCTTCTTGCTCCACTTCTCTGGACCACACACGTTGTTTATATTACCTTTCTTTTTATTTCACAAATTGATGAGACATTGCACATGCTCAAAGAGGTAACATTTAAAAAAAAGCCTTTCAATCGATAAAATGGCTCAATTTTAGGCAAATCAAAAAATTTCACAAGATGAAGTTTCACCAAATCGAATGATGTTTTGATTTTTATCAATATTCTTGCACATAATTATCATATTTTTATTTATTGTGATAGCAGAAATGTGTGTTCTTTCGGGTTTTCGACGTGACGTGTAACACACTTTTTTTTCAGAGGGAACCAATTCCCTCTTAAAAAAATCTACATTTCTCACGTGATAAAATAAACATTTTTTTCAAGATTATAATTATTTAAACGGAAAACTGCTTATTAGACGTTGTTAAACTATCAATAATAAATATAAAATATTTATATTCAACATCAAACACCGTCTCAAGTAATCATAAATATTTGATATTTATAAAGAATCAAGGTACAAGAATATTCTGAGTTGTAACCCATTAAAATCAAAATGGAACATGTGGTTGAAAAAAGGGCCTGAAAATATCACGAAAAATCTGAAATGTACAAGACTTACACAAAATAAATGATAAAGAAATTCAAAATACCCAAACAAATAAAAATAAACCAGGAAAAGCTCGTACCATATAACAAATTAACAAACAAATAATGCATGTATTGCCCTATTCCCCGAATGCCAACGGTACCGACCAATTCGGATCATATCCACTAACTTTTTCGCGATTTGGTATCAAATAAATTCGCACACCGTTGATGAAGCATGTAACAACCCCATTGTAAGCTGTGCGTGGCACACCGGCTTTGAAGTCGTGCATAATATGAAGCTTATCCGCTTTCTCAATATAATCAATATTTCCTTCATAAAGTATTCTGCAAATTTACGTATCAATTCTATTAATGTGGTTATAAATTTTTAAGCTTAAAACATGTTTGCTGAATTTGAAAATTGGTTTCCTTACTTAACACTTTTTCCTTTATTTTCCGATTCAAGAACAAATTGTGTAATCTCGTCAATATCCAAAAGTGTTGCTTTCGAAATTTGATCTTCAAAAACTTTGGCATAATTTTTCTGAAATTATTTATTATATATTTTTGCCAATTTCCATTTATTTTCCTCCTCACCGGTAAAAGATAATCAAGATCTAACTTATCAAAGTCGGTGTATTTTTGATTCACCACAATCTTGGCCAAATGTTTCGTAAAAAATTGTCCTCTGAAAATTCAAACGTCACAAAAAACATTGTTGAATTGCCATTAATGTTTCGTTTTACTTGCTGGCTCCTTCTTTTCCGAAGTTCGTCATTCCGGTTCGGCTGATTTCTGGTCGAATACACTGACGATTTTCACGACGAAGCGGATCTCGCATCCAATCATCCCAAAATCCCGATGGCCAAATTGGTCCAATCTGAGACCACGTATCTCTGCAAAAAGTTTACTGATTTCATTGATTTCTCTTTGGTAGAACAAACGATGTCATCATCCATCCAAGACCCGGAAAAAAATCACTGCGATAAAGTTGAGCATAAGCTTTTGTGTCAATATTTTGAATCTTAAGATCATCAAAATTTTGTTAAATTTCACTTCTTTTTTTTTTCCAACTTTTCCATTATCATTCCATGCTGAAACGCACCATAGAAGTTTATCATGTTCCATCAAATATCTTGTCGATGAAAAATAAACAAAAAAATCTGGAGAAATATCGAGATCATCTGAAAAAGGTCGGTTTTTTTGATGAAGGTAGTGACAAAAAAAATTTAATTTTTTGGTTAGTTTTTAAACGGAAATAATCAAAATACATATTAATAACAGTTTTTTAGTCAAAAAATAAGTTTTTGGAAAAATTCAAAAAATCCATTCGAATAATTTTAATTTTCAATAGTAATAAAATTGGTTCAAAATTAACCTTCTGTGATGATAACTGATGTATGTTTTTTAGTATTAAAAACATAATCTAATGCTAATTTATAATGCCGAGCAATTCGATAATACGCGGTATACATTTGATGACTCAGTGGAATAGTAATGTTAGCTTTATCTCCGGCAATGTGCTGCAATGAAAATAAAAATTGAAGGTAAATAATTATTATTACTTTGATGTATTCAATTTCAGCTCCAAATTTATCAACTTCGTCTTTCACTGCGTCATTATCACAATCTTGCGTCACAATAATTGGGAATTTCTCTTTGTTTGGTCGATATCTTTAATAAGAAAAAAAGTTTTAAAAATTTCTGTTGCCAAAAGAAAGGTTACTTGATCAATTTTTTAATGTGTTCTCGAACAGCGGTTGCACGATTACATGAAAAAACTAACACTGGAATTGGATCTTTCCACTTTTTTAAAGAATTTGGAATCTGTAAAATTAAATTAAGTAGGAAAAAAACCACTGAAATACTATTATTACTTTTTCTTGCAGCAAACCCATTGAAAAATCATTTTGAGATAATTTTTGTAGATCGTTTATTCTCTTTTCCATAAGCTCGATTTGATCTTTTTCATGTTTTAATATCCTTTCTAATCGATTTGAGGATTCTAACAAATCATCTAATTCGTCAAAATTTGGACGATTCTGTAAAAAAAAAAATTAAAAATTCTATTTAAAAATAAGAAATATACTTTCGCTAAATCGTTTTGTACAAATAATGCCCAGAAAAAAAATAGTAGAATAAATAATATAAAAATTTTGGTTAGTGATTGCATCTTCTGGTGAGTTGGAATTTGAAAAAATCATGAGTTTTTGAAATTCGAAACTAATTAGGTTGGTTTCATATTGAACTGGTTTTAAATAGAAATAACTAATTCATAACATTGAGTATATATTTATGACATGGGTCTCCGCCCCTTTCGCAACGCACGCATACTGTTTTTGCAAATTGTTGTCACGTTTTTTGCTGAATAAAAAAATTTAAAATTTAATGAAAACAGTAGATTTTTTGGTTTTTATTATTTAATCTAAGTGTGAATCTTAACAAAATGAAAAAAAAAATTCTCAATGGGAATTGTTATTTTTAGACTATGCAGTTTTCGAAAACAAATATTTTTTTAAAACGTATTTTGCTTTAAAAAGAAATTTGTTTAAATTAGCTAAATAAAACTTTAGAAACTTTGATTTGCTTTGTAAGTTTTTTTAAAGTTCTCTTTGATTTTTTAACTTGAATATTATTCAAATAATTGCCGGGAATATTTTTCTATAAAAAAAGAAAAATTGGTGTTAAAAAATGTTTGTTTTGATTTTTAAATGAGAAATTGTTGTTTAACCATTTTTTTCTATTATCAATTTCAAACTTACAAAAATGATTTTTTTTGAGATGAAAAACCTTCAAATTATTTTTCTTTATTTTTCTTGCACACATTCAAAGTTTTAATTAAACGTCAAAGTTGTTTTCAATTTGATTGTCAATGTCAATAAATAAATAAAAGTGTTGCTTTTAACACTTTTGAATCACATCTTACACTAGGAACAGTTGATATTGTGCTTCTGAATTGATAAAGGTGTTGTGAGGCAAAACAAAATCAAAATGTGAATATGTCTACGATTATCACTGACAACAATCAATGATTTGAAAGAAGAAAGAGTGGTGGCGCAGGAAGTTGGTGGATCGGAAACTGGACGATGAACAATTACAATTCAACAAGTTGAGAGACATTGAGAATTGAGCATCAGGTGTAAATGGGAGCCTTCCAATAGACCACTAACAACACTCGTTTGGCGATGTAGCTTTTGCCGGAATTGTGTTCGAGTGTAACATTTTTACTTACCTCACACCTCACTTCTTGTCTAAATTTTTTAATGGTCAGTTTTGAGTTCCAGCAGGAGTAATTGATCAATGAGTGACCATTGTGCGTTCATTGTGAGATATTATAATGTGATAATTTATTTTAATATTAAAAAAAAATTTAAAAATCAAGAATATTAAATTATTCAATTTCAGATGAAATTTTTTCTAACTGAAAATTCAAACGTTTTTTTTTCTGATTTTTTAATTCTCTCTGCGGCATGTTCACACACACTTGACCTCACTGATAATAACACATGTTGTTCAATTCCAGAACGTTGAAAGTTTTTTTTTTTTTGTCCAAAGTCTTTGTGGTGTACGTTAAAGTATTCTTGTCGCATTGGATGTGATCAAATTCAAAATTTGTGAGATGACATGAGCAAAATAATCAAAGTTCAGTGGATACTGGTGGTAAAAAAATGTTGCTTTTGCTCTTCCCTACCAGGATGACGACTGGAGGGGAATAATACATACAGAATAGAAATATCTGAAGAAAGGGAAGAAGAAATAGAGAGAGAGAGAGAGAGGGAGAGAAAAAATGAGGGAAAAGGAATGGGGAAGGGGGAAAGGGGAGGTGGAAAGAAGACAGTTGCTGTCGAATGTCCTCAAAAATCTTTTTAACATTGTCAAGAGACTCTCAATCTTCAATCTCTCTTTTACCGCTGGTGGCACCGGCCGTCTATCAGCAAAACGCACCATCATCACCACAAAGCGATGATGATGAGAATGATGAGAATGATGGAACTTAAAAACGAATCATTGAGAAACGTTTTTTTTCGACATTGTTCATGATTTTTTTACTCAGCTTAATTTCTTTTTATCAGCGTTTTTATGGTTTTTTTCTGATTTCAAATGACTTCCATACGGATCTGATTGTTTTCCAGCTCAGCAAGTGTTCATAACATTGCATTAATTAATGAGTTTTGTCTCTTGAAAGTTTTTTTCTTCAATGACCACCCGAATCATCATTAAATGACAATGATCCTCATTAAAAAATAGTAAAAGCTTCTCAATTTTCCCATCTCTTCCTGCTTTGACTTTCAGACATTTTGTTTTGACATTCATTTGCTCCCATTTGCTCCCACTCACCCACCTTCCTTCCCGTTCCTCTTTTCTTTTCTACCTTTTATTTTTATTATCATCCACTCATTTCTCCTATTTTTTGCTGGTAAATCAATAAAAAGAAGTATTTTCATTAATTTTCACTAAATCGTGTTTAATAATATCAAAATTGATTGAATTTCTGTAATTTTTTTAAAATATTTTAATTAAATTAATTGATGAAGTGTGTCAACTACGATTTTTTTCTGCAGATACTTTGAGGTAAAGTTCGACAAGTTTTAGTGTCAGATATCAAGTTTGACAGAGGCTGCGAACTTTCTTTTTTTTCGTCGACTTTCTTCATACATTTAATAATTTATTTTTAACTTTCTCATCAAAATGCTAGAATAACTGATTTATTTTTGAAATGGTGAGAGACTATCGCAATAATTTGTTTCCCATGAGCCGAGAAAATATGATGATCCGTGTTAAAATGTGATGCTGTCTTGTTTTTTTTTCTTTGGCTGCTTCTTTATCTCATCTCAATTGAATGCAACAAATGTGAGACGTCGTAATGTAATTACTCATTGCGAATCGGTTTTCCGATATTGTTGTTTTTTTTTGTCTTTTTCTCTTCAACTCATTTTTGTTTTCTTTCGTCGTTCCATTATTTTTCAATTAAATTGAAACAATTTTGATTCGTGGTTTTGTTTCTTTTTTCGTTTTCAATTCATTAACATTCAGAACGCTTCAGTCGTTACGTTTCATCGAGAGACGATTCCATCGCCAGTGCGGCCAATCATCCGAGCCGACGAGCCCAAATAATGCCTCGATCGGGCGCACATCAGCCGCTTGTTCGGCATGACACGGATGATGGTGGCGAAACCGGACAATCGGTTAAATCGTTGACCGATGGCGGATTGACATCTGAAGAGGATATTGAAAGTCGAATGAGTCGACGTTCGTCAGTTATTGTAAGTTAATGGGATAAGCTTTTCGATTTTTCACTATACTTTTTCTTTTATAGGCTGATCTTTTATCTCTTTTTCGACGTTCTTCTAGTGTTTTAGTTCGACCACATACTCGATTAGGAAATATGAATTATGACGAGTCAGTTGAACGGAATTTTAAACTTATTTTTTAAAAATAAAATGATTTTTAGCGACGATGACGACTTTGACGAAGAATGCGACAAAGAAGCTTCGAAAGATCGAATTTTGAAAAAAATTCAACAAAAAAAAGAAATAATTCAAAAGTTGAGAGGACAACCATGGTGCATGAGAAGAAAACGAAGGACATTGAAGTTCGAAAAAAAACAATTTCTTTTTTGGAACTTAAAAAATTAAAGCAAAAAATTTCAGAGTGGCTCAAAAACACTTGCAACAGCAAGAAGCAAAAGTTTCGAAAGTTCGACTTTATAAAGCAGAAGCTGGCCGACGTTTAACACAAGCAAGTCGTTGGTTGGACAATTTAAAAATTTATCTGATTCCATGGGAAGCAAAGATTCGAAAAATTGAAAGTCACTTCGGATCTGTTGTATCATCATACTTCACTTTTCATCGATGGGTTCTTGGCGTCAATATTGCAATCACAATTATTATGAGCCTATTTGTTGTCATTCCAGAGGTTTGTCACATTAAAATGAAGAAGCCACAACACGTGCTCCGAAATTAATTGATACAATTCGGTGTGTTTTAGTGGTTGGCTGATTCACGAATGGATGAGGTTCGATATAATCGAACAAAAAGTATAAAAGTAATGCCTGAATCGATCCGTGCAATTGCTGATGAGCTCTCAACTGTTTGGGATTTTGGGGTTTGAAAAAAAGAGAAAGAGAAAGAAAAAATTAAAAAATAAATAAAATTATTTAGGGATATTTTCAATACTCTTTACTTTTTTATGGTTTTTATTCAAGAGAGACGTTTTTTGGCGAAACAATAAAGTATCGCGTGCCAGTTGCTTACTTTTTGTGTAATATATTTGTGCTGGGATTTTCATTATTTATTATTTTACGCAAGTAAGTCATCTAAATCATTTTCAAATCTGATAAGCACAAGCTTCATTACTTTTTTTTTCTTTCTTTCAAGAATGGCATTAAACAAAAGGAGGGGAAATTTGTCATCGGGAAAAACACAACAATATTTATTCAATTGGAAATCCTTCACCGGATGGGATTATACAATTGGTTTAAATTTATTGAAGAAACCTGTTGTGAATTTCATCGAACATTTTTAGGCAATCCTGAAACTGCCGGAAACGTCTACATGGCAAACATCATCAAGTTTCGTGAAGCTATCAATGATGACTCGAAAAAGCCAAATGAAAAACATCCGTGGCTCAGATTTTTGGGCCGAATTCTAACAAACATTTTCATTCTTAGCATGTACGCCTTTTCAATCTGGGCCATCATGCGATGCGGATCTCTGAAAGGGGATAGCTTTGTTGCTCAGAATGCGACAGCAATCACAATTTCACTAATCACACTTGTTTTCCCAAACATTTTTGATTTATTAGGAAAAATTGAAAAACTTCATCCAAGAAATGCATTACGATTCCAATTGGCAAGGTGAATAAACACATTTTTTCCGATTAAAAAAAAATTTAAAAAAAAAACTAATTCAGAGTGCTGGTTTTGTATATTCTTAATTATTATACACTGATCTATTCTTTGATGCTTCAACTTAACACACTTGAAGAAGAACGAAAAGGACTCGAAATTCCATTATCAGTATCCAGCGATTCAAATGTTAATTCAGTGTCCAGGGCATTGCGACAAGTACTAACTCCAATGTACCCAACGAACAACACTCATCACACTTATTTTTCCTACATGCCGGTTACAACAACACCAATTCCCACAAGTCCATGGACAACAGTATTGATTGATTTTCATAGGATTTCTATTTTAATATTGTTTTAGGTCTTACCGGATTTCGGACCATTTGGAGTTTATAATCCAAAAGCTGTTGTGACAAAAGATCAGAATATATTGAAGAGTGCAATTGTTGAGACACATCAAATTGGCCCGAACTCGGATTGGAATGAAACGAGCGTCAATGTTCTGAATCCTGTATTGTGAGTTAATCAAACAATTTAAAATTTTTCCAAAAAAAAAAGTATTCAGAGTTCGATCGTCTATGACACGTTCATCACTTCGGGCCATGCAATATCAAGATTTGTGTTGGGAGACGATAATTGGACAAGAGATCACAAAACTTGTTACAATGGATCTTTACATGACGGTTGCCTCAATTTTTCTGATTGATTTCTTGCGCGGCTTGGCTTGCCGATACTTGAATCCGTATTGGCCATGGGATCTTGAAAGAACTTTTGTAAGTCATTTTCGTTTTTGTTTTTGTTTTCCTAACGGTTGAAGAAATTTTCAGCCAGAGTATGGCGAGTTCAAAGTTGCTGAAAATGTCCTACATCTTGTTAACAATCAGGGAATGATTTGGCTCGGTCTCTTTTTTGTTCCACTTCTTCCGATGCTTAATAATTTAAAATTGATTATTCTAATGTATATTCGAGGATGGGCAGCAATGACATGCAATGTTCCAGCAAGTCAAATATTTCGAGCCAGTCGGTATGAAATTTATTCCTTTTTATCGTCTCATCAACCGTTTTTTTTTCAAGATCTTCTAACTTCTTCTTTGCCTTATTACTTTTATTCCTTTTTCTTTGTACCTTACCCGTCGGAGTGGTAATTGCTTCTCGAAAACCAAGTAAAAGCTGCGGACCATTTGGGTAATAGAATTTATCAATAATTAATCAATTTATTGACTGATTAATAGGAATTTTTTCAGCAATCAACCATTTTTCTATAGTGTTATCACTGATGTTTTACATGAAAACCTTGACGATCGATTAGTTGAAGGAATCAAATACCTTTTGTCACCTGGAATTATCATTCCAGTTTTAGTTCTTTTGTTGTAAGTTTCTTTCGAAATTTTTTATTAATAAAAGATTATTATTTTGTCAGATTAGCGATTTATTTCCTCATAGCTTTGGTTTCTGGTCTCAAAGAAGCTAATCAAGATTTATCAATTCAGCTTATGTTTGTAAGTTTTACATCTTTTTATTTAATTGTCTCTATTCCGAACGTTTTAAGGAAAGAACAGAAGAAAAAAAGAAAATTTTTGAACTAGCTGGTGGTAAAAAAAGAAAAAGCATAAGTGTTTTTGGAAAACGAAAGTCAAAAGCTCCAGTATTACTACCAGTTCCAAAAATGTTGTCATCCGATGATGAATCACAATCATATCAAAGATCAACGGCAAAAAGCACCTCTGGACGTGCTTTTGTACCATCTCTTGGGTGCGTTTTACAAAGTTTGATTGAGAAAATGGCAAAATTAATTTCAGATCGGTTTCGGAAGTGGATCACAGCACAGGTGAAGAAGAAGCGACGTCAGAATCAGAGTCTGAAGCATCTATGGGTCCAATAACATTGACTCTCCGCCAAAAGTTTTTGGTTTGCATCGGATGGACTGACCGAGAAGAGTGAGAACAATAAAAATTAGTTCTGAATTTTTAAGGTTTTATTCAGAATTCGACGGAATCGACAAACGAAGGGGTTAAAAATAATGGAAGAAGGCAAATCACAAGTACATGAATCATCAAGCGGCTCCGAATCAGATTCAGAAGATGACGAAAGTGAGAAGCGAAACTCTGAAAGTCGCTTTTTACTAAGACCAGAATCAACACCAAGACCAGGATCCAGAGAACGTTCAGAACTTGGAAGTAAATTAAGCACCGGAAGTAAAAAAAACAGGTATCGTATTTTTCTTCTCATTTTGAATTATCTGAACATATTTTAAGTACTCGTGATATTTCGTATCGAACTGCGATTCAGTCTTTTGATCAGAATTCTGGTTCAGGATCATCCAAATCGACTTCTGTGCCAACTAATTCAGAAATGAAAATGTAAAAAAAATGGTGAAGTGAGAAAAAAGTTTAAAAACTGTTTATTCAGGGAAGTGATCGAAAATCCATTACACACTTATATTACACCATTAATAATTCAAGAAAAGTAAGAGATTTTGAATGAAATTGATTGATGATTTTCAGCATTTTCAGAAGCTCCACTTCTTCATCAAGCAGTTCGCAGCAACCGTCGTCATCAGTAGAAAAACGAGTTGCGAAAAGGTTATTGCAACCAATAAGTACAACACATAATGTCCGTTATGGGTAACAAATCTTCAAAAAAAAAAGAAAGAAAAAACCCAGAAGCTGAATATTTAGCTTGACTACTGTCGAATCAACATCTCAAGATCCAACACGGCCGCCATCAGCTGATGGTTCACTAGGAGATCAAGTTCCAAACGACAGTCTTTGGTTGAATATTAATCCTCATAGCAGGTTTCGTCATTATTCTGAGATGATAAAAAATGTTTGCAAATATTTTTTTCAAATAAGAATTTTCAGCTACACCTCCGCGATGATGTCACCAATTATGAATGAGTTTATGTCGACCGATGAAACCACTGATGATGAGCATGGTCGTTTAATTCCAGATCGGTGAGCCGAGAAAAAAATACATGTCTAATTGAACAAGTGATAAATTGTGCTTTTGTGATTTTCAGACCGCCTATACCACATTCGCCGCGAGAATTGAAGCGTCTCAAAAAGGAGAAAGATCAATCACCAAATGGCGGCAAGGCAGGAGTAATGATTATGACGATTTTGCAAACATTTCCCCCTCCACCCACACTTTTAATTTTCAGACTTCACGCCCACCTCGATTTAGGATATCAATGTCACCACCCCGAAAACCTTCATCCGATAAAAATGTAAAATCATAGAAATGTCTCAAAAAAAAAATGGAAATTTTTGCAGGATTCGGATAGTTCGGCTAGAAAATATGAAATGAGAGTTGAAAAATCAGCAAAAAAATCGAAAAATAATGAAGAAATGATCACACATTTATAGTTCATGGATTATTATTGTTTTTTTTTCTATTTTTTCTTTTTTTCATTGTAAATGGGTAACTATGTTTATTTTTTCCAATTTTTAGTGCTGGTTTTTTGTTTGATGGTGCCTCAAATATGCAAACTTCTCAACAAAAAGAAAAAAAAAAGAAAAACTACTTACAAAGTTTTAACTCATTCTTCTTTTGTTTTTGCCTTTCTTTGTTTTTGTCATTGTTCATATCTGTGATGCTCAAAAAAAAGTTAACAAAAATTTATTTTTTTGAAAAACTCAAAAAATGGATGGAATTAATTAACGTTGATCATATATAGTTTATTTGTGCATGATCGTTGCTCGTCCGGGTATCGAAAGGCCATGTTCATTGTGCCGGCTTCGAAGAATTTGTTCACAAAAGTGCCACGATTTATGTATGATGACGGCACACGAAGACTAACAGTTCGTTGACATGGCTGGAAATTTTTTATTTGCTGAAGCTAAAAAGTGGGAAAGAGAAAAAGAGGAACAATATGAGCATCGTCACAGTCGTGCAAGAATCTCAAAAAAACATTCATTTCTAGAACTGCTTTTCCTTGACCAATAATTTCATAAAATCCTTGATAAGTCGTCTTATTTTCAGCCAAAATGATATCAGGACCTGAAATTTGAAACTGTTCAAAATATTGCTATCCTTCTTTCACCAATATATTTTTTATCGATAAGTCGAACTGTGGCGCCTTGTAAATTCCGATTGTTACATGTCAATCTCCCTTTAACACCAACAATTTGAGTTCGAAATGACTCAACAATATCAAAATAGAATAAGAAAAAAACAAAAAACTGATTCTTGGCCATTCACTGGAATTTTACACATTTTTTTGTTGTTGAAAATAACATTTATAATCTTGAAATGTTTTTTTCAAATTCTCATTTTTCGCGCTAATTAAATATTTAAAAACACGAAATATTTTTGTTTTCGGAAAACTATTCTATAATTTCCAGAACGAAAAAGTATGTTCAAATAAAATCTATTATTATAATTATTATTGTTATTATGTAAAATAGCACAAAAAACAATGAGAAAGAAAAAGTCAAGAAATCATTTTTACCGTTCGAAATTGAAGAGAAAAAAAGAAGGTTTTAGATCATCTTTAAAGATAGAAAATCATTTTTTCTCATTGAAACGTCATGGGCTGTTTGAGAAAAGTTTTGAAGCAATCGATAAATTCTTTTGTTACAACAGTGGAAATTATTTTCCATACACATACATATGTATGTACATATTATTTCCATAATACATCCAAACACCAACGTTATTTAGATTATAATTTACCCAAAAAAAAAGTCGTTTTTTTTGTTTTTGAAATATGCATTTGTGAAAAATCAAGAGAATAAAAATAAATCCGGTTTATGAAAACAAAATCTAACTAATTTCCCATAATATTTTGAGCTAAAAAAACGTGTTACATATTTTCATATTAAATATAATTAAAAACGAAAGTGAAAAAAGAACGTTTATTCAAAAAAAATAATGGTGATTTAAAAAAAAAAAAAAGGAGAAAAGGATGAGAAGATTTAAAGTAAATAAAATCCGATTAAAAAATGTTTTTTAATTGAAAAGAGCAAATATTTAACAAAGCTGTTAAAATATTTTTTGTTCTTATCAAAAGTACATACACAACCATAAAAAAAACAGAGGAGGCAGGGATAATTAATTAAAAAATACGTTTTAGTTTTGAGATGTTGATTCTCGTTTTTTTTTCTAGACATTTACATACATAAATAATACTGATTGAAATGAAGAGAGAACATATTTGTTTTTTCTTGTTGAAAAACCCGAGTTCATTTTTGTTTAGAATTTAAAGATCCGTTTCAAGA
This sequence comes from Caenorhabditis drosophilae, assembly GCA_963572285.1. Taxonomy (NCBI): domain Eukaryota; kingdom Metazoa; phylum Nematoda; class Chromadorea; order Rhabditida; family Rhabditidae; genus Caenorhabditis; species Caenorhabditis drosophilae. The sequence continues at coordinate 8,339,101 of OY751565.1, forward strand.
ACTTCAATGTCTGCAATTGGAGATGTTATTAATCCGACACGTGTGTTCTGTTTTTGAACAGATCGTCTTGCTGTTGCATCGTCATCCATTCTGAAAATCATCAAAGAAAAACGTGTATATTCAAGAAAAAAAAAAGATTGTGAAAAAACCTGCAGGAGTATTTGCCGGACACAAACGAATATAATCCTCTTTTGATATCTCCTTGTCCGCGAACTTCTCCAACGCAAGCCTTTAAATTAATAGAATTAATATGTTGGTAGAAAAGCACTTGAAAATCACCTTGATTTGTCGCCGAAAATTCTCATTCCACCATGCATACACCAGTGGATTGAGGAGAGTTCCAGCCATTGCGGTCCAATGACAAAAAAAGAAAATGAAATGACGAACATTGTCGGGAACAGGTCGAACCTGCAAATTATTCAGAGTTTTCTTCTTCTTCTTCTTCTTCTTTTCGTTTTTGTGTGTTTTTATTGAATTTCAATTGTCATTTGAATTGTGTTATTTTACTTCGTTTCAGATTTGTGCATTTTTTCGTTGAAAATCTAATTCAAAATTCATGGAATTTCATTCGCTTTTAGAGAAAACGTTTTTCGATTTATTACCTGGTAAACAACAATCAAATCCTGCAGAACGTTGGACAAATCCAATGGCAAACTGGAAACAGCAAATATCACAACCATTGCGAGCAACAATGTTTGAAGGCGTTGTTTTCGTTTTATATCTGATGATTGTGTCGCGGAACTGAAAATAATTGAGATTCAGATGAAGCAAGGAACCAAGTCCTTCATTTAAGTTTTAATCAATTCTTGTTTGCTATAAATAAGGAAACCAAAGTCAAAAAACCAAATGCTCTTTTTTTATTTCAATGTGTGTATTTATCGTTTTTTTTCTTTCATTTTGTAGCTTTGGTTTAGTTTTGGTTTGTTGGAATTGAATTGACATCAAAAGAAAAAAAACAACTCTTTTGTTGTTTTTTATGCTTTGCTCATTGAATAAGACTCCAATCTTTTGAAGATCTCAAAAAAATATTCCCACAGTTGTGTTTTCTCACTGACCTTGCGCTGCGAATCGAGTTGAATTTTTTCGTTTGCGAATTGAGAATGACGGCGATACGCCAATGACAAATTGAAATCAGTAAAAGCGGAAGAGCCGAGCGAACAATCAACACTGACAAACCATAAAACAATCGATAGTGCTTGTCGTTTCCCCAGTCCTCAAGACAAAACTGCAAACATTTGTTTTTGTTTGAAAAGCTTAAAATATTTGCATTCATTTCAAAAAAAAAAACAGTTTCCTGCTTCATTTTTATTTTTACACATTCATCACGTTTTTAGCTCTGTGAACTCTTTGAAAAAGACGTGGGAGATTTCCAACAAAAATAAACTTTGAAACTCAAGTTTTTTTCTTTTTTGCTTTTTAACATAGTTATCATTCTTCGTGCAGTCTTGAATAGTTTATGATGAAATTTGTAATCTTCAGATTTCATTATCCCACGATTCAGTTGAAGTGCAATTGTAAACATCCGGAACGAACAGCAAGAAATAATTTTCTTTTCTTGAAGCACGTAACAAAATTATAATTTCACCTCCCCTCCTCCAATGAAAATTGTTAGTTCATCTTGCTTCTTCTCCCTTATTTTTTTCAAGCTTACATGACATGGTCCGTAACTATCGACTAGTTCAATTTTTTGAATCATTGGTGTTAAAACAGCGAAGCCACCAATCCAAATGCAACAAATAATTAGTAGACATGTTCTGGAAAAGTACTAATTTCTTCCGATTTCCATGTTTTAATCCATTTTTAAAATTGTTAATGCAATTCGCTTTTTTTTCATCATAATTCTTCAAGCTTATGTGATACAGGTGAAATATTTGAAAATTATGAAAAAAAAATAAAATAAAAAAAGATGAAGAGAAGAAATTTTAATGCGATCGCTAAATAATATTGGAAAAGAAACGAGAGGGCAACATGTCGAGTTTTTTCTTATCAAGCCATTTTCACAAAAATTATTAAAGTGCAACTTCATTTATAAATTGTGCGTTTATGAAAATAAAAAATTGTTTGAGCGGAAGCATTTTTTTCTTTGATTTTTAACCTTCAACTATTTTTCTTAGCTGAGTTAGATTCATCCCATTAATTGTTTTATTGTTTTAATGTTAAACCTTGTGCTCATGGGTCGTCGGAATGGTGATGCAACCAATGTATATCGATCTAATGCAACTGCGGCCAATGTGAACGGCACCCACATTAAAGACAATCCCTAAAAATGTTCAACAAGTGCGCAATGTTTCCCGAGGCTCACAAAAAAAATGTATACTTGAATTGCTGAAACAATGTAGCACATGGCTGAGCCGAAATGCCAAACTCGCTGATAATAAGCTAAAGGTGTTGCCCATAATGAGAAACCAGTGATCACCTGGAGAATTGAAGTAAAAACTCATTAAAATCATCATTTTTGTTTTTTTGTTTTTGTTTAGAAAAATGATTGGTGAAGAAGAAAAAGCGAACACAAAAATGAGTGACGTTTCTCTCACCAAATCCGCAGCCGAAACGCTGCTTATAAAAATATTTGTGACAGTTTGCATTTCTTTCCGGCAGATCACAATGAGCAAGACAGCAAGGTTTCCAATTAAGCTAAGAGCTCCAACAAATCCATAAGCTCCGGTGAGTACTGGAAAAAAAAGACATGAGAAAACAAATACAAGTTTGTTTTAGAAATGTGTGTGCGAAAAGATTAAATTATTAATAAAATACAAGTTTATTAAAAGTTCCTTTTCTGAAGTTTTGTTTGAAAGGAAGATGAAGAAGAAGAAGAAGAAGAGAAATCGTTTTGTATTTGTTTTTGAGTCTTACGTAATTTTGATTGAACTGAAATTTGTATCGGCGGATATTCGCATTGATAATCGGTAGAATTCTCATCATCATTCATGGCTTCTTTTTCTTTTCAACTCGTCTTCTTCGAACTGAAAACAAATTTACAGCTAAGTGTACTGAAAAAAGAGGAATTTAAAAATTAGGACGGGACAGAATAAAAATCATTAAATGAATCATTATTTGTTTTTTATTTTTTTTTTTGATAACAAACAACGTGGATCATATTGAGGATTTGAATATATAGACTTCAACGCATAAACAGGTTAATCTACAAGGAACAAAAAGTTGATTGGTCATAGATTATGCTTACTCGAGTGAAAAAACACCTGACAATAAAAAATGGAAGAGGAAAAATAGGTTGAGTAACTTTATGAATGCACAATTTCATAGATTTCTATGTCTTGGAACACATTGCCCCTTTCATCCGAGTGGGCAGCAATGTGAGAATCTAGAACGTCGTTTTGTCGGAACGAAGAAGAGATGTAAAAAAAAAGAGAAGAAGAGGCGGAGCCAAGAGATTTCGTGAATGAGTAGCTGGATCTCTTGGCAGCATAGAAAAGGAGAAAACCGAAAAAAATAAATATGGTGCAAAGACGGAGGGTCGGAAAAAAAAACGAGGGGTTTGAGAAATTATTCCAGAAAGTGCTCTTTGTTGAAAATTATTCATTCTCCGTGTCAAAGAAGACAAGTTTTGTTTTCTGCTGAAATAGTGAAGGCGACGAAAAAGAAAAACAAAAAGAAAAACGAAAGAAGAAAGAAGAAGTTGCTCAGCTCCGGAAACTGGTTATGACGGGACAAAAAAATTTTGAGAAATAAATGTCCTGAGTTTTATTTTAACCTAATGATGAAACAATGAAAGCCATAAAATAAAATAAAAAAGTGCAAAGAAACACAATTTAATGTCTTTTCAAAATGTTGAAAAGTGTTGACGCTAAAAGATCAAATTTTATTCAAATGAAAACCAATTAATCAAATTTAAATTGCAATAAAAAATTGAAAACAAAAACAAACAACAAATTAGCGCCACAAATATTTTTTTTCACTTAAAATTAAAATTTCATATCTTTTTTATTATTTTATGATGAAGAAAAAAAATTGCAGTAGGTGAAAACGAATAATCGAGGAGAGAGAGGGAGAGAGAAAGAGGAAAAGAGAAAACAACAAAAAGGAACGGAACAGAAATGAAAAATGAGAGGGGGAAAAAATGGAAGAATGCGAAGGCGTCTAAAAAATAAAAAAAAATTCAAAAATTTCAGCGACTAATTTTCAGCTTCCCAAATATTTTCTGGCAATATTTTTTCTTCCTCATCAAAATAAGATCCTCAATCTGCACTTTTCTTGTTTTTTCTTTCGGTTCAATTTCAGAAAAATCGCCTAAGGCTACAATTTTTCTGATAAGAAATACGAAAAAAAAAACGGTGGTGTCTTTCTCGCAATTATGTTTGTAGCAAACTTTGAGCTGAGCTCATTTTTTGATGAGTAATGGATGAGGTAAAAGAGTGGAATGATATTTTTCTTCACGTTTGAAAATTTGAAACGAGAAAAAATTGAAAAAAAAATTCTTCTTATAATATTTGTCACCGTCATAAACTTAAAAGAAACCTAAAAATGAATTTTCGTTTTCAATAAAGTTTGTAATTTAACATATTGAAGTTAAGCTTAAAAATGATAATTGATTCATTGTACGTAAAGTTTATAATACATTTAAATATGTATTAAAAAAAATATTTAAAAAAAAATTTCTGTGCTGATGACTAGGCATCTTGTAGATATTTAATGTTAAATTGAACGGAAACGATGAAAATGGCAAAAATGCGTAGGTTTGATTTGAAGAAAAAAAACCAAACGTAATTTTAATTCTACGAAAGTTTAAAAATAATTTGAAAACCAATTAAACGAAGTTCTGCCTGGAACAAGCATAATAATGTTGTGAAGCAGCAATAAAGATAAATTCTCGAAAAAATGAAAGAAATTTGTTTGCAGAAACCAATTTACCATCGATGAATTTTCAGGACTTCATCAAAAAAAAAATGTGATTCAGATATTTTAGAGGCTCATTGAAAACGTGAGAAAACAAAAGTTTTGAATATACAAATTACTGGAAGGCTTGCAGAATTCCAAGTTTAATGAATATCAATAATGCAAAACATTCTTGTTTTCGATAGTTTCAAGAAAAATAATTTGACTATTCTCAATTTTCAGAAACACTCGAGTTAAATTAGTCATGAATATTTTTTAAGCTCTTTTGGTTTTTCAAAAATTATATATAAAAAAATAGTTTTTTCTCACGGAGTACAAAAAAAAATTTTAGAAAAAAAAATGTTAGGTGAGAACTTAAAAAAACCTTTCTTATTCTTTAAAATATCATAAAGTTGAGATATACACATGTATATATATGGAAATCAATGTGTACTATTTATACGTTTATATGTATGTATATGTATATACATAATGGATATAAAAAAAAATAATAAACGATGAAAAAAGTTCAGCTCAAGTTCGAAAATATAATTTCAGTACTTGACCCAAAAATTCACTTCTCAAAACTTGTTAGGCCATGAAAACGACATTTTCAACAACAAATTATATTCTAATCGTTTTGTTTTTCCATTTTGTTTGTATTTCTTAACTTTTTTGAAATTGAGACAAAAAAGAAAAAATGAATCGATAAATGAATTGAAAATAAAAAAAAAACGGTGAAATATAACTACATGTCATTGTAAAAACATGATTTGACCCAAAAAAAGAAAACAAAAAACTAAAAAATAAATAAGTTGTTTTGGACATTTTGATAATATGCAAATTGCAGTGAACAAATAAAAAAACAACTTGGGGGGTCTCAAATTTTGAACGTGCAATTATTCGCGGTTTTTTCAATTCGTCACTTTAAAATCGGCAAAAAACAAAATTTGCTGCACATTGTTGAAACTGATGAACATTTTCCGATAAATTTATTTTATTCCCAAAACAAAAGAGTCAATCTTTCAAATTGATCTCGGCTTCGTGAAGTAGGGAAAAGGAGGGGGGGAGGGGGTTTCCTTGATTTTTTTCATCGTCACTTTTTTTTATTATTTTAAATTTGATTCAAATGTCGTTTCTTCTTTTAGCGTCGCTTTTCTGACATTATTCGAATTTCCGGCTTTATGTTCGTATTACATAAAATATGAAAAATTTTTAATTATTTTTTTTCAACTCAGAAAAAAATTGTTTTTTAGAAGTAAACATTCCTTGATTTTGAAATTCTAAAAGAACCGTTTCCGGTAATCAAAAATTTTTCATAACTATTCGAGTAACATAAAAAAGCAAACAATTTTTTGAATAATTCATAGAATCAAAATATTATATTTCAATTAATAAAAACTGGGCATCAAAACGCAATTTATTGTTTTAAGAGCTCGTCATAGTAATAATAATAGATCATGAACATAATAATAACTCGAAAAAGAAATTATTGGATATTATTTTAATGAGAAAAAATGTTCTTAGCTCTTCGTATTAAAAAAACAATTTTATTATGAGTATGAGAAGCCATAAAATCAGCTAATTGTTTTCGAAACAATGATAAAGTCGGATGAACTAATCAAATAATGATAATTTTTTTTTCACGGAGGTTATTTTTGAAAAGATGGTTTATCAAATTTTTTTGTTTAATTAGAAAAAAAAATGTATGGCTTCTATTTATTTGAATGTGAAAAAAATAAAAACAACAAATTCTGAAAAACCCCAAAATAACTTTTCAAAGTAACAAAAGATATATTTACTTTATGACCTAAAACAATTTTTTTTTCATTAAATGATTTTTTCAGAAGAATCGAAATTTAATTCTTACGCATATAGAATTACAAAAAAAATGCATTACTAAAAGCGAATTGTTTACCTTATCAACAAGTCTGTACCTATTTATCTTATAAATACAATATGCATGGATAATTGGCGAATAAATAGAAAAAAAAACGTAGGAAAAAAAAGGTGAACAAAAGGTTCTGAAACAATTTTAAACATCAAAGCAAGACTCGAAGCCGATTTTTGTGAGATTTCATGAGAAGAGCTTGTTCTCATTTTGAAACGTTTAAAAAAAAATTTAATTTGGATAAAATTTAGCATTTATTGTATACATGTATGATTTATGTTATTTGAGCTTTTCCTTAAGAGTCATTAACAAAAAAGAAAAATGTTTTAGAGAAGTAAGTGTAGAGCAATAAATGGATGACATGTAAGTTGACAAAAAAAAATCATGAAATTTAAAGAGGCAAAGATTCAGAATAAAAAAGTTGAATAAGCTGAAGTTTTCGCATATTTAAAAAAAAAGAAAACGGGTTGTGTTGAAATCAAATAATTGAAAAGTGAGTAAAAAAATGATTAAAATCTTCAAACTTCATAGAAAAATGTGTGCCTAGTTACCCGAGCTCCAAATTAATCGAATAATTTTATTTATATATTATTTTAAGAATTCAAACCATTTTCTACAAACTTTATTTCCTTTTTCAGCAGTAACATGAAACAAAAATTTACTTGAATAAATAAAAAGAACTTTCAACTTTTTTTTTTGTTTTATTCCAAGTTTTTCAATTTCAAATTTTAATTTTTTTTCGAATTCAAGGAAAAGTATTGAATGAAGGAATGACCATCAATTTTGCAACAAGGCGTGCACTAAAACACGATCACTCAAATTTATGTAAAATAGTTTTAAAAATGTAAACATTAAAGCACACCGAAAAAAAAATTGAATTTCTATACATTTTCTTCACAAAACGTTGGTGAATGTTAATTCTGAAGAAGCATTAGGAAAAATGAATTCAAGCCTAATTCTATTATAGTTCTTTTTTCAAAAAAAAAAAAATGTCTCGCAATGACACATTTTTGCAAATGCCTAAATTTAAATAGTCTTTGATGAGACTTCAGGGTGCTTTCATAATGAAAAAAAAAACTCCAGCAAAGTGCAAGAAAATCATTTTAAAACTTTTAGAAAAATAACAAAAAGTAGAAAATATTCATTTGAAAAAAAAGTTGTTCTGTCGCCCTCTCAACATGATATTTGTTTCAGCGTTCAATTTTTAAACGTCAGAGAAGCAAGAGGAGCAATTAGAGCTGATTGAACAGTCTGGATTTTTTTTCAGACAATTACTTTTTTATATTTTTTTTCATTTTTTTGAAGCAGCTTTTTAAACGATATGCCATGTAAAACGTTGCTTCATCTGACCACATTTTAATTCAACCTCAAACATCCGTATGAAAACTAATTTCATTTTAAAGAATGAAAAAAAATTGTGCAAGATTGACTAGAAGCGATTAGAGTAGGCAAAAAATTGCCCTGAAAAAGTAAATAATGGGAAGGGAAAAGCCAAAAGGGAAGAGAAGGGGGGGGGGGGGGGGAGGGAGGAGGGGTTGAGAGAAACGAGAAGCAAGATCTGAAAAAAAACCAATTAACCAACAAAATTGAAATTTTTGACAGTGGATGCTCTTTATTAGAAAAAAACATGGTGTCTGGCCATTTTTTCATTTCGATTATTGATCAATTTAATGCATTGAAAACAAATAAAAAAAGACCAGCAAAAACCAAATTGAACTGAAACTTGAGCTTATGATGATGACATCTGAATAATAATGATAAAAACACTTGAAAAATTGAAAGCAGAAAAAAAACTGCTCAATATTGAATCAATAATTTGGTTTTCATAGTTAAGTGTGGATTACTTAATTGTTACAGCTAAACCAGTTTAGTAGTAAATTCTTATCAACAACACTCCACTAAAACCTTCCATTTTTTCCAAGTGGAATCCACTCAATCTCAAATTCTATCAACTGTCGCCGCAAAAAAACCAGAGCAACACAAATTCAATTTTTTCCCCAGCTCGTTTCTCTCTTCATTTCTCTAAAACGCTGGAGTTTAGCGTTGACTGTACACCAATGTTTGCACATTTTTGTGCTCATTTCTCATGATTGTGCAAGGGATTGCCAAAAAGTACAGCAAAATTCAAGAGGAAAGAGGAAGAGAGAGAGAGAGAGAGAGAGAGAGAGAGAGAGAGAGAGAGAGAGAATTGTTTGTAGAAAGGTTTTTTATTTAGAAAAAAAAAACGAAAGAAGAAAAAAAATGCAGTGAGGGCGGAGGTTACCATTTTTCCCCCATGTTACAAAACATTTTATATATATTTACTAAAAATACATATTTCTAAAATCTGAAAAACTTTCAGCCTTCATTTTTTTTAAATTAAGACTTTTTAGATAACGAAATGGACGTCAGACCATATGAAGGCGGACATTTTGAGGTAAAGTTTTTAACCAATTTCGAAATTATTTAAATGAATTTTAATTATTCATTCAAACATGAAAACATAGAAACCAAAGGTTTAATTTTTTATCAAATTTAAGAAAGTTGGAAGCGAAGAAGCTCATACGATTGAAACATTCGAAAGACGAATTCATGGAACACCACACAGCGAGGTGAGCTAAACCAAAAAAAATTGATAGAAAAAAGAAATTTAATTCATCCGGAAAAAAAGAAAAAAATGTGCCACAACCAGAGTGAAAAAAATTCAAATTGGCTTCTTAGATTCACAATTAGATTTGAAATTGCAACTGAATCAAGATACAAGGTTTTGTAGAAAAAAAAAAAGCTTTTCGTCATTGAGAAATATTCTGTAGTGAATTCGACAATATCCCTCCTTCAGTTCGTAAACAAAAAAAAATTCAAAAAGAAAATGACACAAATTATTCAAATTTCGATTTGTAGAAAAACAAATTTATAAAAAATAACAAAAAAAATGGGGCGGAGACGTTCAAAAATAACAACTGGAGTATTTTATTTTTTTTCGACTGAAATTTATTTATTATTTAAGCCTCAACGACAAGTATCCTCAAATCAGTACACCGAACGACGAACATATGGTCGAGATGAAAATGGCGAAATTGTGGTGAAAATTGAAAAAAATGTAAACAAATATATTTTTTTTTTCAAATTTTGAGCGCTTCCTATTTTTTTGAAGCTTCAGTGTTGAAATGAAAATGTTGACATCAAAGCTGCTCAAATATTTACAAAAATACATGTGTATACATTATGCACATTCTTAATCTGTTTTTTCCTAAATAATTCAATCCCCCCCCCCACTCAATAAAAATAAAAAAAAACAATAACAACAAATTTTCAGCCAACTGATCCGGTTCGTCCAGTTTCACCGGTTCGACCCGTAACCCCCGTTGGCAATGGTGCTGAAAACTTTAGTCGACATCTTTTACAAGTATTTTAGCACAGTTCTAATCACTTAATTAATTAATTTTTTGTTGATACTTAAGCCAATTCAACCATTGCACATTCCTCGAATTGACATTCAACCTGCCAACTCATCTAGAAATGCTTCACCGAGGAACAAACAGTACGGTGAGAAAACTGTGTACATTTCTATTGCTAAATTCTCTTAATTTTTCTTTTTTTTCAAATTAAAACAAACAAAAATAATGTTGACGAATCGTTATTTTTCATTACAAAATATATAAAAACAAAAACATTTTTAAAGATGAAGTATCTCCTCGATCAGGATCGATCAATATGCTTTCACCCAGATCTGGTGCGTCAGCATCATCACGATCAGGAGCCAATTCACGTAATAGTAACATCAGTATTAACTCAGCCAATTTACCATTGAAAAAAGTAAATTTTTTTGAACTTAACAATTAAAAAAAATCAATATTTTAGGTGACTAAAAAATCTCGATGGGTATCTATTCATGATGGTCGACCAGTTTCACCATATCGAGAAAGTGTTTCATATGAAATAGCAATTCCAATTCAACCGGATAGATATTCTAGGTAGAAAAAAAGATTTGATTTTTTTTAAATTAATTTAAAATTAAAGTTTAAAAAAAAAAGAAGGAAAATAATAAAATTTTATTTAGTTTTGTGTGATATGGTGGGCGTCTTATTCAAAATCGATAAGAATTAAAATCTTGATAATGACCTAACTGAAACAACCGAGAGAACTTTGATGACTTTTAATCCGAAACTTGTGCTTCTTATTTCAGCGCATCAGCTAGATCTTACACAACATCCCCACATATTTCAAGACGTCAGAGCGAATGTGCATATTTGATGGAGAACCCAATTTATCAAGATTAACTCTTTTTTCAGTGTTGTTTTCTTTGGGATTCATTTTATTATCATTTTTGAAAATGATCGAATCAGTAAAAATAAAATATTTTTACAATTATTGCCACTTATTTGTTTCATAACAATTTTTAACCATTTTTTATTTGACAAAAAAAGTTGTTTCGTAAAAATAAATAAACGCAATTTCCCTTTTCGTTTGACAAACTTTACGCATTGTCTCTACTTTTTCCTAGGTTTTTTTCGAAAAAAAAAGGAGAGAAAAAAACGAATTCCGCTGCCTAGAGACAATCGTTTTGAGCTCCAACAAAATATGAGGGAGAGCAAAGAAAATAGAAGAGCTGGCTGAATGAAAACACATTGCGTCCGCCGTCTCAATAACTTGGCCAAAATTGGTGAAAAGTCTTCATGTATTGACAAACACACACATACACACACACACACACACACACACACACACACACACACACACACACACACACAAACGAATAGTCAAGATAAGAGAAGTGAAAGAAACGAAAGACAAAAAATCAATGCACAAACGCGATAGTGTGCAATTGTTCGTCAGAGTGTACACACATTTTCTCATCGACCCTTTGGTGAAGACCCCAAAAATACACATATGTATGTATTGAATTTCTTCTAGGCGTTAGTTTTTCTATATCTTTTTTCTTAGTTGGTTTTCTTAAACTTCTTAAAACCCATATGGTTTCAATTCTTTTTCAATAATTTAAAAGGAAAAAATTAGTCAAAGTTAATAAGAAAAACATGTATCCAAGGCCAATTTCAATCAATATTTTTCTAACATTAACAAACAGATAATCATTTTTGTTTTTCTTCATCTTTTAGTTTTAATTCGTATCTCTCAATCATCTTTTTCTATTATTAATTTCTGTTGACATGTAGACTGGGTGTCACATAAAGTCATATGTCGATTTCGAAAATTTAACACTTTTTTAAAATGTTTGATTTTAGTCAGAAATGCCAGCAGTTAAAGGAGATGGCATGCGTGGTCTTGCCGTTTTCATTAGTGATATTCGAAACTGTAAAAGTAAAGAAGCTGAATTAAAACGGATAAATAAAGAATTGGCTAATATACGCTCTAAATTTAAAGGTAGCAATGCTTTTTTTCAAAGGTTTTGTTCATTTTTTTTTTGATTTTCAGGGGATAAAACATTAGATGGTTATCAAAAGAAAAAATATGTTTGTAAACTTCTATTTATTTTTTTACTTGGTCATGATATTGATTTCGGACACATGGAAGCTGTAAATTTGCTCTCATCGAATAAATACACTGAAAAACAAATTGTGAGTTTGTGATATTTGAAAAAAAAACCATATTTTTAAACATTTCATTATTTTAGGGTTATTTATTTATATCGGTGCTCATTGAGCAACAATCCGATTTGATGAAATTGATTGTTCAAGGAATTAGAAACGATTTGACGTCTCGCAATCCAGTGCACGTCAATCTTGCTCTTCAATGCATTTCCAACATGGGATGTCGTGAAATGGCTGAAGCATTTTGTAATGACCTGCCAAAACTGTTAGTCTCCGGGTAAGAGTTAGCTGTTAAATGGATTATTTTGATGATGTCTGAAGAAAAATTCAATTTTAGAGAAACAATCGATTTTGTTAAACAGTCAGCTGCTTTATGTATTCTGAAACTTTTCCGCAACACCCCAGAAGCATTTCAACCTGATGAGTATGCTAGCCGAATTGTACATCTTCTCAATGATTCTCATATGGTAAGCTTGAAAAAATTGATAACAATAAACTGATTCGGTCAGGGAGTTGTCACGTCTGCTGCTTCATTGATTGAAGCTCTTTCAAAACGATGGCCAGAAGAATATAAGGGAGCAGTTCCATTAGCAATTTCGAGATTAAGCCGCATCGTTACCGCAACTTACACGGATTTACAAGATTACACTTACTATTTTGTGCCTGCTCCATGGTTGTGTGTTAAACTTTTACGATTGCTCCAAAACTATCCACCACCAGGTAAATTTAATTGAATCAAAGCAGTTAATTGATTAAAGCATTGTTTCAGAGGATCCGTCAAACAAAGCAAGACTTTTAGAATGTTTAGAAGGAATTCTGAATAAAGCACAAGATGCACCAAAGTCGAAAAAAGTTCAACACTCAAACGCAAAAAATGCGGTTCTCTTCGAAGCAATCGCCTTGATTATTCACATGGATTCGGAGCCGCAACTTCTTGTTCGAGCCTGCAATCAACTTGGCACATTTTTGTCGCATCGTGAAACGAATTTGAGATATTTAGCATTGGAATCAATGTGCCTTCTTGCCACTTCGGAGTTTTCACACGATGCTGTAAAAAAGCATCAAGAAACTATTATAAACAGCTTGAAGACAGAAAGGTATTTTTTAATTCAAGCTCTGCAGCTGTGTGAAGACGTCTTAATCATTTTCCAGAGATGTTTCGGTTCGCCAACGTGCTGTTGATCTTCTCTACGCGATGTGTGATCGCTCGAACGCGAACCAAATTGTTGCCGAAATGTTGGCTTATCTCGAAACTGCCGATTATTCGATTCGTGAAGAAATGGTGCTGAAAGTTGCGATTCTTGCTGAAAAATATGCAACCGATTACACATGGTACGTCGATGTGATTTTGAAACTGATTCGAATTGCCGGTGATTATGTTAGCGAAGAAGTTTGGTACCGCGTCATTCAGGTTTGAATTCAGCTCAACCGCCAGGGTTTTTAATTTTTCCATTTTCAGATTGTTGTGAATCGAGAGGATGTTCAAGGATATGCCGCGAAAACGGTGTTTGAAGCTCTTCAACGACCAGCTTGTCATGAAAATATGGTTAAAGTTGGCGGATATATACTTGGAGAATTTGGTAATTTCATTGCTGGCGATGAACGGTCGAGCGCGAAAATTCAATTCGAATTGCTTCATTCGAAGTTTCATTTGTGTAGTATTACGACAAGATGTCTTCTGTTGACGACCTACATCAAATTCTGTAACCTATTTCCGGAAATCAAGCCATTGGTTCAGCAAGTTTTTCAAACTGATCACAATCTTCGCAATCCGGATGCCGAACTTCAACAACGCTCAATTGAATATCTTCAGATGAGCAAAGTGGCATCACCAGACGTGTTGGCAACAATTCTTGAAGTGATGCCACCATTCCCAGAAAAAGAAAGCAGTCTTCTGGCTAAATTGAAGAAGAGCAAACCGCAAATTGAAGATATCGATCGAGAGGAAAAGGAGAAGCGTGCTAAACCATCGGCAATTATGTCGGGCGGCTCGCCGTCGTTGGTTGACATTGATGCAGCCGCCGCTGCCGCCACAAGTGCAAACGATTCATCCAACGCCACATTAGCCAATGTGTTTGCCAATAATTCAACGTCGAACTTGTCAAACATCGACAGTGGCGTCGACGTAGAAATCGCCAACAAGGCGGATTACACGAAATTCGTGTGCAAGAATAACGGAATTCTTTACGAGGATGACATTGTTCAGATCGGTTGCAAACTAGAGACTCGCAACAATTTGGGACGGTTGGGAATGTTTTATGGTAATAAAACTTCGCAAGCTTTCAATCAATTCTTGCCAATCATCACGTGTCCTGGAGCACTGGCGGTTCAGTTGCAAGCTCAAGCGAAACCTGTGGAGCCTCTTATCGCTGCCGGCACACAAGTTCAACAATTAATCAACTTTGTGTGCGTGCAAGAGTTTCAAAAACTTCCAATTATTAATTTGAAATTTACATACACGTGAGAATTTTTCCAAACACCTGAAAATTTAATTTTTTTTTCGAAATTCCAGAGATCGCGCCGGCGCAATTCAGCCTTTCGACAAGAACTTCTATCTTCCACTTTTCACCAGCAAATTTTTCGAGCCAACAACAATGACATCGGAGCAGTTCTTCACTCGCTGGAAGTCGTTGGGCGCCAGCTCACAAGAAGCGCAGAAAATCTTTAGCGCCAAGTTTGCGATGGACACTGCTGGAATTGAGCAGAAGCTGAACGGTTTTGGCGCTAATTTGTTGGCCGACGTCGATCCGAATCCGGATAATTTTGTTTGCGCCGGTATCATTCACACCCAGACACAACAGATTGGAACTTTGATTCGACTGGAACCCAATAAACAAGCCAAGGTGGGAAAAGAAAAAAAAGTGTTTTTTTTTTCAATTAAGTAAATTTTCAGATGTACCGCCTTACTATTCGTTCCAGTAAAGATACAGTTGTCAAGAATTTGTGTGATCTTCTAGCTGAACAATTTTAAAATACAGCAGCATCGTGATTGATTAGATAAATAATGTATTCTTTTCACTAGAACGCTTTGTGCCATTTCCAGAAAAGAAAACGTAAAAAAAAAACTTCATTTAAACTTAAAATATTTTATTTATTTATTTTTTAACAATTATTCAAATTTTTATTTATTTGCATTTTATTCATTTCTTATACATTCCGATTTTACAATCAATAGCATAATATTTTCTTTTTCTTAGGAGCAACACAAGAATAATCTTAAATATTATTATTTATGAACTAGATTAAGCCCTGTCATTTTCTATTTATGAAAAAAGAACCGACTTTTTTTTTATTTTCAATGTGTTTCACTTATCATAATTTAACTAGTTTTGTTCAGTTTATGAATTTTATTATGACACCAACCGGCTCCCTGTTTTTTTTTGTTGTGGTCTACTCTTCTCTATTTTTGTAGGTATTTGTGTCTATTAATGCAATAAATAACGATATTTGACTTTTATTATAGCTTTATTAAATTACAGCTTTTAATATTTTACATTTTCTATGAAAAAAAGTGATGGAGCAGTAGAAAAAATTCGAAGGGAATGTTTAGTTTCTAAACTATTTTAAGGGTGCAATAAAAAGAAGGGATATTTTGATATCAACAGGGACTAGATAAAATTTCGATAAAGAATTGAAAATACAATGGATAACCCCGTCGTTATAATTAAAACATTAAATTTACAAACATACAATTATAAAAAGGATTTCGAAAAAAAGAAGATTTCTCGTGAACATGATGGCTTTTTACTCATCTGCTTCACCAAGCTTGTGACCAAGGATCGTGTAATTGTTGCATTCAGTTTGCCCAAGTGACGTGAATCCGACACGAATAAAATATTGCTGTCGATCTGGCTCATCATTGGGTATGGTGACGAACATTCCATTGCTTCCTGAAATTTTTAATCAATCATTAAATAATATTAGATCTGAAGCTGATTTGAGATTATGCTTATGCACCATTCATTGCAAGTGTGACTGCAATGGTTTGAAGAAGACGTCGCATCGGAACAGCATCATAGGAGTCCATCACAAAATGTGTGTCAACCCATGATGGATAATTTGCAAAAACGTCGGCTGACACTCTTGGAAACCAACCGTCCATTTCACGAACGATTTGTGACATCTGAAATGTTGTATTCTTTTTCCAAATCCTACTTTTTCAATGATCAAGCTTACATCAAAACCATCCAATACCACTTCTGTTGAGTATTTTTGTTTCAATGTTTCTTTATAATGTGCCACAAAATCCTGAACTGTTGAGCCATTAATATGAGCAGCCGCAAAACACATTGGCTGAAAGAAGAAATCCATAGCTTATCCGTCATTATTTGTTTCAAGTTTTCTCACTTTTCGAGAATTATCAGCCACTTCTTCGCACAGAAAATTATGACGAGCTCCAGCCAAAAGAAAGGGTTTGAAGCTTCGATCGCAGAATAGTTTGGCACGAAGTCGTAGAAGATCTTCGTTTTTAGTGAAGCTTACAAATGAGAGTTCAGCAACGTATTCCTCGTCAACCGATGTGTAAGGTCGAATATCGTAGGTGAAAATCGATAGAGGAAGAACAACTTTTGACGTGAAAAGTTTATCAACATTTGATGTTGGGCTTAAAATTCTGAAAAATGACAAAAACCTTATAATTATTCACAATTTCACTGAAAAAAAAACAGGAAAAATTTTACTTGACATATTCATTTACAAATCCGCCTTGATTTGTCCACGGCTCTTCTTCCGATCGATATTTCCAAAATTCATTTTCGTGGCCAATTTTTTCGCGACTCTTTGCATAGCCCTGGCCCATCCAACGAGCAAACGCTAAGAGAACCACACATGCACCATGAGCTTCCCAAGCGTATGGAATAAGCTCCGAGACAAGCGCCTAAAAAATAATTTTCAATGTGAAGAATATTGTTACATTTTGGTTGAAAATCAAACAGTTTTTACCTTGTTAGATGATTCTGAAATGTATGTGAAAGCTTCAATAACTGCTGATAATATTTCGTTGATCCGATCATAGCGAACAAGCCATTCAGACTGCATCGGATCCAATGTTCTGAAAGATACAACTACCTTGATAAATCTTCCGGAAACAATTTTAACAAAAACATACTCAATTTCTTGATGCTTTCTTTCCATGACACTGGCATTTTCCATCAACCAAGAAAAATCTTGAAAAAGTTGACAAACTTCTTTTCCCGCTTCAAAGGGTAGATAATAAATATTTACAAAAGCTGCAATGTGACTGTAGTCTGGATTTCTGAAAAACAACCTCAGTTAAAACCAGTTTGTTGTTTTTTTTGATAAAAAGCTTCTTGGGTTTACATACTTGGTAGCATTGAGTTGAATAAGAGAGTTAAGCTCTTCATTGATCAAGCTTGTCATCGAAACATCAGCGTTATCATTTGATGAGGTTGGCATTTCATCTTCTTCCATTGGTTGAGCATAATCTGCTGTTAATGAGTTGAGTTCTTCAGTTTGTTCAACAATTTCTGGTGCCACAGTTGCTTGAATAATTTCTTCAAGTGGTAAAGGTTGACCTTCAGCACTGTTTGAACAAGTTTCAACTAAAAAAAAATAATTTTCAGTCAACAAAAAACTATGATAAGAAAAAAACTTTTTTGACGATCGAGCACAAAATCAGCTCCTTCGGTCGTTGGATCAATTTTCGGAATTCTAAAACTGTATTTTTTTCTGGAAAAAAATCAAAACAAAATTACTGTGGAATATTCGGGCCACTTGGTGCATTGAAATCTGGAAGCCACGTTACAACGGCATTTCTTGCTGAAATATCCGGATGATATTCAGTTGGTTCATCAATATTAATATTGAGAAGTGTTCCATGACTCGTTGAATTCAATGAATGAAGAGAATCGGAAAGTTGTATCAATAGTTTTAGACGAGTTGTGAGCTTTATTACTTACCATCATTTAAATCTTTGTCAGATGCATTCCAATCTGATAAAGTATGAAGGGGCACAAAATTAGCTTCATACTTACAATTTGGGTTTGATAATAACCCAGATGTGTATTTTTTTATTTCAACTGGTCTTCCTAGAAAAAGAATTCAATTGAAAAAACATTTCAGTTTTGTTTACCTTTGAAAGGTCCCAGAAAAATCCTTTTCTGATCATAGTCATTGGCATGAAGATTGTCCCAGATCAACGGCTTTCGGCGTAAAACTTGTTCAACTCGTTTCAAATGCTCAACAGTTATGTAACGAGAAATAACACGAGGCCCTTCAAGAATATTTTTGGTCAATTATCATAGAAAAACTGAAAAAAAAAAGAAAGAATAAACCTGTCCATAGAATGTGTATTTCCGATTTTAAATTGTTTCCGACAGTGCTCAAATAACTGGATGACTCGAGATCCGGCACAGCTCGCGTTTCGCAATATTCTGTTGGGCAGAATAGAAACGTGCTGTTTTTGACATGATCGAAAATTGTATTCGTGACATACACCTGGAATAGAAGCAGATGACTTATGAATAATTTGATTTGAGTAAGATTTACATGTGCATCAGCAAATGACTGAAAATGTTTTCTGTCTTCCAGTTGCATTGTTGTTTCAATATCATCAAATAAAAGAGCAAACGAATGACAACCAATTTGTAAAACCTTTAAAAATTAAAATGTTATTGATTTTTGTAATAGCGGAAATCGATTTTTTAAACATTTTTATTATTAGTTTTTAGTTTTTATTGATTTTTCTAATCCATTTCCTAAAACATAATTAGCTTTAAAAATTTAAAGGGTGCTTTGTACTTAAATCAATAAAAGGCAACATCTTTTCAAGAATTTGTTTTGTTTCTTTTACATACAGTAATTTTGTAAAAATAAAGTTGTTTAATCACAAAAAATCAATAACAAACTTGTTCAATTTTCTTTTTCAAAATGTCCATTTCTTCTTCGCTGCTATAAATAATATCCAGTCCTGGAGAAAGAGCGTACACAAAAGTGACGCCACAATTTTTTGCTGAATCCACCAAATCGCGGAGTATTGCTGAAAGTTAGTAAACCAAATTCAGTTTAATTGTGCACAACTCATTAAAAAGTAGCCAACCAATTTCTTGATCATTATACATTTCTCTCCATGCTGATCGATGCTTCACATCATCCTTTGGAGCATACAAATAAGTGTTTAAGCCAAGAAAACTCAAGCGACTGAATAAATGTTTACGTTGATCCAATGTCCATGGTCGACCATAGAATCCTTCGACAACTCCACAAATGTAATTACTAGTTAACACACTTTGCCGACGATTGAAACTGAAATTATTGATTACTAATGAAAGCTTACAAGTTTAACTTTACATCGGAACTTCAGATTGTTCTTTTGCCATTTCAAAAACGAAAAAAAACTCCAAAAGTTGTGTTTCAAGACAGTAAACTCGAAGTTCACATCAAATATTTAGAGTTTTCTGAAAAAATTTAACGTAAAACCGTACAGTAAAACTAAAAAGACAAATGTAACGTAAATTTATTGATTTAAGTATTTTTTTCCCGTTTCATGCTCAATATTTATCAAAATAAAGTTGTTAAGAGGTTAAAAAGTAAACTTAAACATTTTTTAAATAAATTTTAGAAGAAATTATTGATAAAAAAAGAAAGAAATTAAGGATGCTCGCGAATAAAACAGGGAAGAACGTAATAAACACCCAACAACTGAATTTGGTTTTCTAGGCCACGGCCACGAAAAGGTTGTCATCTGCTGTCATAAAATTAAATTTTCTCCCGAATTTTTGTGATTTCAAAAAAAATGAATTGTAGGTTCGAGATATTTATTGAAAGAAACAAACCTTCAATAAGAGAAATCAATTTATTTAATTATGAAAAAAAAATTAGGAAACCTCAGCTTCATAGTACACATTTTTATAATACAGAGTATGTTATTTTTATTGATTTTTTTTAGCTTACTTAAGGACAACATTTGTTATAATCATAACAGACAATTGTGATTTTTTGGAAAAACATGCATAAGAATGTTTAGTAGCTATAACAACGACAGAAAAAAGAAAAAATTCAATTTAATCCTAACAATAAAATTAAAAAAAAACAAAATCCAGAGATAAAAATAACACATTTTTTACTAATCATTATTAAACCCTATTAATGAAAAAAATATTTTTTATTATTTTTTATTAATAAAAGAAAAATGACAATTATTGATTGATAGAAAATAAAAAGGAATTGAAATCAATTTGGAATTTTGAAAATAAACTGATACTTGTTCATTGATTAGCTTTCAAACAATGGAATCAAACTACATACATATTTAAATTTTTTAAACTTTTTATTTTTGATCACTACAACTGATTTTATAAACTGAAAAAAACTAGTTGAACTATTTTTTTTTGTTAAACTATTCAATTTTTCAATATTTTTGTGAGTTTTCTTTCATTTCTGTTAAAGTGTCTAATTTTTTTAGATAAATCAGGCAGTGTTGAAAATCTATAATTTAAAAAATATTTCAAACTATAAAAAACAAATATATTAATGTATGTAGGCTTCTACAATTTGCAAATCCCATTCATATTCGTTCCATTTTAATAATTTTGTTAAAAATATGATTGAAAACATAACACAAAAACATGATATAGTTTTATTAGGTAAAACAAGTTTTTGCAAAATAGTAATCCAAAAAAATATAATATATTAAACCTTTTGTTTTTATGGTCAAAATACGTTTTATTTTTCTAATTTTTCCTTCTTCTTTTTTTTCAGAACAGTTTTTGATTATTACTATGGATAAATAACACTTGTTAAAAAGAAACAGCAAAACACAGGTAAATGGAGACAAAAATATTGATTTATTACACAATTAATTGAAGTTTGAGCTTTTATCCCAATCGAAAAACAGCTCGCTTTCCAAATCTCATCATTGCTCTTTTGCCAAACCTCATCACTGCTCGTTTCCCCATCCGGAAAACAGCTCTTTTATCGCTTCTGAAACCGTTCGATCTCTGATTTTTGCTAGATTTTTCTCATTTTCCCAATTCTCAGGTGTTTTCTTATTGCGAATAAATGATAATGGGAATGAAGTGAAAGTAAAAAATGGAAGTTGAAAAATAATCGCATTAAAAGTGAGACGAATTCTTTTACAATTTTCCTTTTTGATTTAAAAATTAATGTGAGATTTGAGAAAGTAGGAAAAGCAACGAGGAAATGAGCAAAAGCGTTTAATGCAGCAAAAAAAAATGAAAGTGAAAAACTCATTTTTTTCCATGCCACTTAAACTCACGGATATTTGTTTATGGGATAACCACTTTTTGCTAGATCAATGCTTTCAATTGACGTTGGTCCAAATAAGTTTTTCAGAGCTGATGCTGAAGAATTGTTGTTGAGAAAATAAATCAATCTTGAACCATAATTTGTACCTTTTGAAATTTGCGTGATTCGTGGTGATGAATAACACGCGTCAAACAAAATTGAGAACAAAATAAAAACCATGAGAAAGCGAGATGTTTCGAATTTCCAGTAATTCATCATTTGGTTTTTTTTCTGAAATGAAACAAATTGTTTAAAAAAAAATGAAATGTGAAAAAGATGGTGGACGTTAGATCTTGAAATTTTCAGTTTGAATTGAAATGCGACGAAATGTTTAAAAAACACTGAATTAATTTTGAATGAAGCTTCAGTGTTGAAAACGAGAAAGAGGATACAAAAATTCAAAAATTCATTTATTTAAAAAAGACAAATTCTGGTAAACAGAAAAAAAACACTGAAAAAGATTGGGAAAAATTCACATGATTTTGTAGATTTCTTGTTTTTTTTCTTCTGATTTTTCGAAATAAAAAATGTATTCAGAAGTTTCCCATTATTTTAAGCCAGTTTTGCTGTAATAAGCTGGGCTGTAATTGCCGATTTATGAATAAATGAGAGAAGAAATGAATTGAAAAAATTGTATTACAAATAAATTGTAGATGTCTACACTGTTATAGTGCTCATTCAACACAAGAGTAATATAATAAATAAGATTAATATCTGTCGGAAGAATGGAACAAAATGATTTTTATTTAAATCTTTAATGGAATGCGCAAAAAAAATTATTTTTTTTGTGTGGAGATTCATAAAATATGTCTGAAAATGTTCTCTTCTTTCAGTATTGTGCTACTTTTTAATTCTGGAAATGAAAAAAATTGAGTAAAACCTTGTGAAAATTTGAAAAGCTCATTTTCGATTCAGTTTGAACACAATTTTCAAAAACAAGAGAAAAACAACAGTTTCAACGAACAAAATATGTTCTGTTTAAAATTAAATTTTTCAAAAAAAAAGAAGAAAAAAGAAAAGAAAAGTGTTTTTAAAAACATCAAAGAAAAAAAATGACAAATCATAATTTTTTTAGTGAAGAAGTAAATAAAATTTTAATTATGTTGTAGGTACAATTTCTTGCAGTTTTTATTCAATTAATCAAATTTTTATCTGTAGAAATAAAATTTTTCCAGATATTTAAAATTGCTGCGAGTTGTAAAAAACTGGTTTAATTCAAACAGTTTTGTGAGGTTACATTGTACAAACTTATCAAAAAAAAAAATTTCAAAAACAAAATAATTTGAATTTTTTTCTTCTATTAAAGCTTGAAAGCCGACGCAAGGAAAGTAATAAAATTTTTTTTAAATGTTTCCGGTAAATAATCTAAAAGCATAATGTAGGCTGTTAAGCTTTTTAACTCCAGCTCCTTTATCCTTTTTCCCTTCTTCGCCCTTTCCTTCTTTTTTTTTTAAATATAAAGCTTGAAGTTTATTCAACATCGCATACATTTATGATCGGGATGCATTTTTTGAAAAAAAAGTTTATTCAAACTAAAATAAAATTCTGAAATCATTCAAACGAAGGCATCGGAAGGGAAATTCATCAAACGTCAGGAAATAAAAAAATCTTTTTCATCATAGTTGGAGACATCATAGTTTAAAAAAAATATATATTTTTGATGACTCACCACTTTTTTAACATTGATAAAGAATGCCGAGAAAAATACGGAGAGCTTTAAGGAATCAATAAAAAACTGTAAACCATGGTTGTATTACTCTTAACAACTACAATAAAATTCTCAAATTTCAAGTAAAACGTGACCGCAAAGTTAACAAAATGTAATATAAACCTAAACTCAGAAAAAGATGGGTTTCCTCCTGCTTTTATTTGAAATTTAACATTCATGTTTTAACTGAAGTACAAATGCCAAACTTTCAAAAACAAAAAAATAATAAGAACTAATAAAAAAGCTACTTTTTTTTGAGACGGCTATTTTTCATTAATATTGCTATAAACATGAAATGATGTTCTTACAAGAAAACAAAGAAAACCCTTAGCAAAGAAGAGCCGTCGACACCAACTCACTGAATTTTTTATTTATGACTGAGGTCTGATGAACTTTAAAAAGTGAAATTACGATATAAAACAAACTTTAAAAAAAAATTAATAAAAAGTTCCAACAAATTATTATTTTCAAAATTTAATAGTTTTAAAAAATTAAAAAAAAAAGAAAAAAGTTTTTATCTTTTATCATCTTTAATCTGACATTTATTTAAATAAATTTCGGTGAAATTTATTTTTTTATAAATCTAAAAAAATCTATATTTTCCTTAACAAATAAAAGATTAAGCGTTCTCTTTATGGGTCTTGAAAGGAAACCATTTTAAGTTATAAAATGAAAAAAACAAATAAAATTTTAATCAATTGTGATAATTTATAAAAAAATTTGTAATCAAATAACCAAATTAAATAAAAAGCGGAAAAAAAGAAAAAAAAACGTGAATTAAAAGATTGTAGTTTTATACAGTATCCCAAAAATTGATCATCAGCTTTTCTGAATAATAAAATAATTTTAAAAAAAAATTGTTTTTTTGGTTTTAAAGAGTCAACATTTATCAGTAAACGCCTTTTCCGATCAAAATGTATAAATCTTTGATCTATTCCACGATCAACAGCAAGGTGAGGAAAGATTTGACCTTTGACAATCAAAGAGTTCGTGACTGATTCCTTCCTAATCATTTTTTTTTTCAAAACTGTGTTATCCATTTTTGATTTTTTTATATTTCTTTTATTGATTAATTGATTTTCGTTTTGTTACATATTTTCCCCAAAATCTTACTACTACATCGTTTTTAATATTGTGTAATTAATATTCAACTTTCAGATTTTTCAAAATGCTCAATTCATCCGCAATCAACCAACCAGATTTCACAAAAAGTGAAACTCAAAAAAAGCGGGGTTTGTCATAAAGAAAATTTAAAAAACCACGGAAGAATTTAACGATCCCGAATTCACTTTCGAATTTGAAGCTCAGCAAAAAACTGCGTTTTTTTCAAATCCGCTTGAAAAGAAGAAACCTCACTGTTTTGTGATAAATAAGAAAAAAAACATTTATTAGAAAACGTTTATTGGGTTTAAATAAGACCGAATTATCTGATGAAATGGGTTTACTTAAAAAGTTTCCTAGCATTTATATTTTAAGAATTTCAGAATCCTAAAAAAAGGTGGTTTCGGTCTTTTCCTTTAAATAAAATTGTCATCTTTCGGTAACGAACTTGATTTCAAATATAAAAAAGCTGTTCGTTTTCGATTTATTAATTTATTATTAAACTTGCGGTGCTTTAAAACTTTTTTGAAATTTTGTTTGCGTGAGAGAGAAAATGTGCTCCATTACTAAAAATGCTTCAAAAAAAAAATTTCGCTTGTGAAAACTGTTGTGAAATGCTTTGCTTTATTTTCGTTTCCTTCTTATTTCATCCCGAATCCGTGTACTAAAAAGCTTTTCTTTCGTTAGGTTTGAAAATTTTCTTACGACTCATTTTTTTAGAAGTCATGAGTCGCTTCTCTGATAATTTGATGGCAACTCATCACAAATATATTGTTTACATTCATTCCAAATCAATTGACTTGATTTTTAAATTTCATCATGTGCCAGAAATTTTCGAAGAACTCGTGAAAATTCAACAATTTGTTTTGTTATCCCACCAAACACTTTCGCTTTACAAAAAAGAACCCAAGGACTTTATCGTAAGAATAAAGACATTTAAAAAAATGTTCAAAACATTATTAATTTCAGCTTCAGAAAGATTTTATTTTTTCATGTAACAAAAAATGGGACTATTATTGGTATATCAAAAAACTGCTCGAGTTGGTTGATCCTGGGACTCCTCCTTTTTTGAATTCTTTCATAGCGACACAAGCTATCGGAATGAAAGCAGGGCAATTCTAACGGAAATTTCGATGAATCTACAAGTACTGTTCAAGGTGGAAACCAACCTTGGTGCTTCATCAATCCAGATGGTTTCTGCTTTTCGTTAACGTTTATCGTTTACTTCATTTTTTTGTACTTAAAAGGTTTCAAATATTTTCACGAAATAAATACAATCGATTTTTCAATTTTTTTTGAACATTAAAAAAAAAAATAAAGTTGTAACTTTTTGAGACAAAGAAGGAGCACACAAAAATCAAGTTAAAGAATTATCGTTTCGAATGTTGCCTAGATTCTTGTTTTGAGGATTTCGGATTTTTTAACCTGAAAAAAAAAGAAAAAAGATGCTTCTAGTCCTTTTTTCTATCACAGTTTTCACGTTTCGGTAGAAAAAAACAAATTGGATTCAAATGACGCTAATTATTTATGATAAAATGTATCCTTCGAAAGTTTACATTGTTTCTGAGTTTTTAAAAAAAATTTTTTTTTTTCAAATGGAATTTCGATCTTTTGTTTGAGACTTTTGTTTAAAGCAATTACTACAGTTTTCCTGTTTCGATTTAAAAAATGAATTGCGTTCAAATGAAGGTAACTATTTCTGATAAAACCTATCCTTCCAAAATTTTGCTTTTGATTTTTTAGAATTTTTAGAGTTTTTGAAAAAAAAAAGTTTTTTTTCAAATGAAATTTGCATCTTTCGGTTGAGACTTTCGTTTAATTTTTAATCATGTCGTTAATTTTTTTAATGGTTTTGTTTTAAAAATTTTGCGCTGCTTTCAAATTTTTCAAAGAAACTTTTCTAATTAAGAAAGTGCGCTCCACTGCTATTTAGGAATGAATTTCATGTTTCACAATCGAAATTTCATCAGTTTTGTTCTGTGAAAAGTTGGCTTCTCCTCTTGAAGCATTTAGTTATATATTTCAGTTTTTTTGTGATTTTTTTAAAAGAACTAATTCCTTTTTTTCTCTAGAAATCATGAAAAACCCATCCATTGACAAAATTATCAAAACTCAACGCGAACATTTGGTATTCATCCATACCAAATCGATTGAATTGGTTTTTAAATTTCATCATGTGCCAGAAGTTTTCGAAAAACTCATGAAAATTCAACAATTCGTTTTACAATCAACCGAAACAATTTCGCATTACGAAAAGCATCCGGCGGATGTCCATGTAATATTTCGTTATTAAATTCAATCAATAAAGCATTGATTTCAGCTTCGTGAAAAATTTTCAAAAGAATGTGAGAAAATTAAAGAGTATCGTGGATATATCAAAAACCTGCTCGAGTTGATTGAGCCTGAGGCCCCTGCTCTTTCAAAAATTTCCGTATCGAACCAAGACGTTGAAGTTAAAAACGATGGCAATTCTACTAGAAAAACTGATCAATCAACAAGTGCTGTTGTAGATAGAAATCATTGTTTGGATGTTCATAGATCTCAGTCTTTCTACGATCCGTTAACTGATATTATTTCGTCTTGCTTTTTGGGAATAATTTTTCATGTAATAATCGAATTACTGTTGTGTGCAAGTACTGATATGTGTAGAAACCAATGTTTGGAATTTGTTAGATCATTGCTTCTCAACCTTCTTCTCGACGTGGATTTTGTCATTTTTGTCCTCTTTTTTATATTTTTTTTCTTGATGGAATACATTGAATGATTGATGAATAAAATTTTTTTTTAATCTTTTTCTTTGTGTTTGAGCACAAAAAATTACTTTTCTATTATTTTATTATTCCAGCTTTTCAGAATGGATCTTGAATCTCTTGAAAGCATGATCGAGAAACATTCAATTCAAAATCTGTAACACGAATTTTTCAAAATAAATTTGGAAAACTTGGAAACTTTCATTGTTCTTCACAAAAGTAGCGGATATGATATATCTGAATACGAAAATCTTGGACTAAACACTTTTTACGGTGGATCAAAGTCATCAGAAAGTTTTGATAAAGACTCCAATGGAAATCGCAAATCGGCCTGTTCCGATGATGAAAACAATGATTCTGAAAATTCGGAAGAAAAGATTTAAATCTACAAACAGTTTTTCTTTTAATTTTGTTGTTTCAAGAACTTTTTAAAAATTATTAAAATAATTTCAGTTATCATTTTTTGTTTATGATTTACAAATTTTGTCCTGCTGTGATCAAAAATAATTCACCTCCTGTGTGTGAATAAAATTTGATCTATTGAGATGTTTAACACAACATGGGCGGAGCAAACAAACGTTGACCTCGTGTTCCATTCATTTGCAATTTCATTTCGCTTTAAACCAGACTTTTTTTTCTATTTGGTATTGATTAATTTGATTTTTTTATCTTTTAAATTTCAGACTCCAGTCAAATCAATCAATCAATAATGTCTGATTATTCTCAATCAAAACGTTATCAAACTCGCAGTGTGACACGAAATGAACAATCAGTTGTTGTTATTGGGGAAAAGGAAAAAAAACAACAAACTTGAAAACGTTCAAGAACCACCAAAGGGTCCAATAACACCAAAGACTTCTAAAGCGACACCAAGCAAAAAAAGAAAAGCAAATTTTGAATCCAACAAAGGATCAAAAAAGTTGACGTACTTTGAATGGAACCAAAAAGTTGGGGAAACCATCAAAAGCTTGGAAGTTGTCGATTTCGCACTTGATCCCGAAGTTGGTTCCGATCTTTTGCCTTTTCATTTGGATCAATATGTGATTTTTCTTTTTCAAAAATCTGGAAATAATAATTATTTCAGATGTTCAATAAAGGCGATACATCAGATGAAATTGAATTCTCTCCATCTTCATTTTCTTTGTCTTTAATTGAAAAAATGAAAGTTGAAGAACCGATTTCACCAACAAAATTAGAAACACTCAAAAGCATCGGACTGCCAAATCTTGATTTTTTCTCAAATTCAATTCCAGTTGGAAAATCGGACGAGATCAAAGAAGAAAAATCAGATATTTCTTCTGTTTTGAACAACATCGTTGTCGTTTTGGTAAAGAAAGAAAATGAGCAAGCGGTCAATATTCATTTTTTTTATTTTTTTTATTAATCAAATTGATTTTTTTCAGAACCAAAATTTTTCTGAAAAAATTGTTCTTCCTCAATTAGCAATTTGTTGGAAAGTTTCAAAGGACAACGTGGAAGTGGAAGAATCTGAATCTCCAATAGTTTCTGCTGACGCCACTGATAATGTTTTGGCAATGACTGGAAAGCATAAAACTCCATCACAATAATAAAATAATGATTTCATCCAACATTATTAAACTCCAACTCGTAATTTATTTTGTTCGTATTTAGTTTTTCTCCTTTAGCGAGTTTTTTTAATTTTTTATCCCCCCCCCCCCCCTTTTTGGCTTTTCACACAACTTTTTGAATCAAATTTCATTTTTTTTTCTGGTTCAACAAACAAAAATGAGTACCAAAACAAAGGAATAAATTTTAACAACAAATTTAACAGATTTTAACAAGTTTTTAGGTCCTAACAAGTTAATAAGAAAGAAAACTACAACAAAAAAAGATTATTTCAAAGAAGAATTAACAGAACAAAGAAAATAGTAGCCACGCTTATAAAAAAAATTTGAATTAAAAAGAACAAATTTCGACGAAATTAAAGTTGAAAAAGTTTAACGATCTTTTCAGCTGATTTGAAAAACATTTTTTTAATGCATTAGAAAAGTAATTTTTTGTGCTTAAACACAAAGAAAAAGTGAAAAAAATAAATTTTATTCATCAATCATTCAATGTATTCCATCAAGAAAAAAAATATAAAAAAGAAGACAAAAATGACAAAATCCACGTTGAGAAGAAGGTTGAGAAGCAATGATCTAACAAATTCCAAACATTGGTTTCTACACATATCAGTCCTTGCACACAACAGTAATTCGATTATTACATGAAAAATTATTCCCAAAAAGCAAGACGAAATAATATCAGTTAACGGATCGTAGAAAGACTGAGAACTATGAGCATCCAAACAATGATTTCTATCTACAACAGCACTTGTTGATTGATCAGTTTTTCTAGTAGAATTGCCATGGTTTTTAACTTCAACGTCTTGGTTCGATACGGAAGTGTTTAAAAGATGAGTGGGTACAGGCTCAATCAACTCAAGCAGGTTTTTTATATATCCACGATATTCTTTAATTTTATCACATTCTTTTGAAATTTTTTCACGAAGCTGAAATCAATGCTTTATTGATTGAATTTAATTACGAAATATTACATGGACATCCGCCGGATGCTTTTCGTAATGCGAAATTGTTTCGGTTGATTGTAAGACGAATTGTTGAATTTTCATGAGTTTTTCGAAAACTTCTGGCACATGATGAAATTTAAAAATCATTTCAATCGATTTGGTATGAATGAATACCAAATTTTCGCGTTGAGTTTTGATCATTTCGTCAATGGATGGATTTGTCATGATTTCTTGAGAAAAAAAGGAATTTGTTTGTAAAAAAAAAAAACATTGTTTTCTTTAAGGTTATGGTCTTATGAGGATACAGTATGCTATCAACTCTCGGTGTGTGTGTGTGTGTGTGTGCGACAAAAAATCAACAAAAACAAAAACCTAAACCTAAACCTAAAAAAAACAAAAACCTAAACCTAAACCTAAAAAACAAAAACCTAAACCTAAACCTAAAAAACAAAAACCTAAACCTAAACCTAAAAAAAACAAAAACATGGATTTTTCATGATTTCTAGAGAAAAAAAGTGAATTAGTTCTTAAAAAAAACGGAGCAAATTACAAGAAAAAACTGAAATATATAACTAAATGCTTCAAGAGGAGAAGCCAACTTTTCACAGAACAAAACTGATGAAATTTCGATTGTGAAACATAAAATTCATTCCTAAATAGCAGTGGAGCGAACTTTCTTAAATAGAAAAAAAGTTTCTTTGAAAAATTTGAAAGCAGCGCAAAATTTTTAAAACAAAACCATTAAAAAAGTTAACGACATGATTGAAAATTAAACGAAAGTCTCAACCGAAAGATGCAAATTTCATTTGAAAAAAAACTTTTTTTTTCAAAAACTCAAAAAATTCTAAAAAATCAAAAGCAAATTTTGGAAGGAAACGTTTTATCAGAAATAGTTACCTTTATTTGAACCCAATTTGTTTTTTAAATCGAAACAGGAAAACTGTAATAATTGCAAGGACCAAAATCTTTTTTTCAGGTTGAAAAATTAAAGACTTTGTTAAAACTGAATTGAAATTTTGTTTTTGATTTTTCAATAAAATCGGAAAATTTCGATAAGTGAACATTTTCAAAATGAGAACGTTAGAGATATTTCAATTTTTTTAAATTCGATCAAAAACGCACAAAAAAAAAACATTGTGCAACTTGAAGAGACGTCGTTGCAAAACAGAAAGTTTAAAGGAACATTGTCTTCTTTAAGGTTATGGTCTTATGAGGATACAGTATGCTGTAAACTCTCCTAAAAAGGTCTTTTTATTTAATTTTATTTCATCGACTAAAAACAAAAAACAGGTAATTTTTTCAATTCTTTTTTTTTAAGTAAAGACTTTTTTTTTCAAATTTTGTAAAGATGAACAAATTCATGATATTTTTGTGGATTTTTGTTAAAATAACTTTATTGTTTAAAAAAAACGAATTAAAGAAGCCCTTAAGTTTAGGTCTAATCTATGTAATTGAAAATTAACTTTTTTTCAGATTCAGAAAAATGCGACGACAAAAACGCTCCGATGTCAATGAAGAGAATGTGCTTCCGGTAAGAATTTTGAAAATTTTAGTACAAGCTTCATTGAGAATTAATTTTCAGATTGAAGTTACACGCGAATCAGACAGTAGACATGGATGTTGTATTTGTAAAAAGCCAGAAGTTAGACAGCATTCAACAATTAGAGCATCACTTCGGTCGGCAGCACCAACCACATCAAAAGGAAACACTTCAACGACTTCACCATCTGACTCGTCATCATCAACTTCGACTATGACATTCTCATCAAAGTCTTCAGAGTCTACAGAGCTAGACAAAGTTTCAGGTGTTAAGTGTGGAAATTGTACGAATTGGATGCATTTGGCGTGCCTAAATTGGGAATCATTTGATGCCAATTATTTTTCAAGAGTTCTTTGCAAAAAATGTGGAAAAGGTTCAATTATTAAGACAGGTGAATCAACAATTTAGAATCAATGAAATCAAAAAAAGTGTATTTCAGAACTTGTCATTGAAGCTCCCCATCGATTGAATCCGTTTTTGAAATCCGAAAAGAAGATGCCAATGCAAGTTGGATCAAGAAAATGGTCTTCAAAGCAAAACATTGAAAAATTGAAGAGCAAGTTCAAAACGTTCGTTTAACTTTTATTAAAAATTTAAAATGAGAAAAAGAGACAGATAGAGAAACAGAGAAAGTGAGAAAAAGGGAAAACGAGAAAAACAATTAAGAGAAAGGTAGAAACTGCGAGAGAGAGAGAGAGAGAGAGAGAGAGAGTAAGAGAGAAACATTTTTTAGAGTTCATGTTTTCGTCAAATTTTTTTAGTTTCTGTTTCTGTGTTTTTTCTTTGCAGAGAGAATTATACCATTTTTGTAAAAAACGCAAAAGAATTGCAAAAACATTGGAATTCAAATGGTGGACTCATCAAATGGAAATTCGTATAATTTATTTTTGTTGAAAAACTAAATTTAATTGATAAAAAAAAATTGTTTTACAGCCTTATGTGATTAAGGAAGGAGTTAGCTTTTTCAGTAAAATTCCAAAAGCAGATGAATTTGACATGAAGAATTATATCGGTCCGTTTTTTTATTTTTCTTAAAATTTCTAAATGGTCCAAGCTAAAACGGATTTTTCTAATTAGAAAAAAATCTGACAAAAAGAAAATGTTTGTCAAGTTTCAGAATTAGGATTTAAATTAGATGTCATCGACTCTTCAACTTCTGAAGTTCATCTAGTTTCTTTGAAAAGACTTTTGGAAAATGATGGAACAAAACAAACTTTGAATGTTCTTTCATTAAATATGGCGTTACAACAAGAGTATTGATTGATTAAAAATTATGAATTTAAAAAACAAAAAAAAACTCACTTTTAGATACCAAAAAGATGTGAAAGTTCCAAACTTTGTTCAAAGAATTTCAGTTATTCATGAAATCGAAAAATTGAAAGCTTGGAAAAATGCCAGCTTTTCAAAACCAATGGTGGGTGAATTTATTTAAAAAAAAAAAACAAAAATACAACAATTGATAATTTTTTAGGTTCACAGTTTCTTGGTTTACTCTGAAGCTGGATGCTATACCGATTTTCACATCGATTTTAGTGGTTCAAGTGTTTACTTTCATATTTTAAAAGGGGAAAAAGTGTTTTGGATTGCACCACCAACACAATTAAACTTGGATCTTTATAAAATGAAAGAAACATCTAAATTGAATGAAAAATGGATGGGTGATTCTCTTGAAAAAATTCAAGTTTTGACCTTATCGGCTGGAATGTGCTTGTTTATGCCAGCTGGATATCTTCATGCTGTTTACACAAATGAAAAAACCACTGCCATTAGTGGAAATTTTTATACTCTCAGCTCGATGGATATTCAAATCAAGTAAGATTATCATTTAATCATTTTTATTGATTTTTTTTAAACAAAATTTAGAGTGGATTATATTGAACGAGGATCCGGAATGTTTAATATGAAAAATTTCCGTGAAACTATGAGTTTTGCTACTGAGAACCTCATTCTTCCAAAATTGCAACGTTTTAATTCTATTAAAAGAACAAAAAATCCAGCCGCTGAATTGGTTTTGGAAGCTGGAAAAGAATTAAACAAATGGTTAATGAGTTGGGCAAAAGAAAAAAAAGTTTGTTGATTTCAATTTCACCTTGAACTTTTTTTTTGGTTATTTTTCAGGTTTCTTTGAAAAAAGAACGCAAAGTTTCAAAAAGGGAGCGATCCGAGGAACTGAAAAAAATTATGCATGAAGAAATGATTGCAGGAAAATTGAAAAAAGTTATTGCAGAAATCGAAAATGAGGTAAATCAACTAAAAGCTTCATTTTTTTCTTCAATTAAAATTTTTTTCACAGGTGCCAGTTCGTCCGTCTACTGATGTCATTGTTCTCAGTTCTGATACGGAAGAAGACGATGGTCTTCAAGATCAAGAAGATGTAGACGTTGAAATGTCGAGTGAAAACGATGGTGCTGAAATGTTGGAAGATGACAATGATTTTGAAATGTCTTATGAAGACTATGACGCTCCGAGTACTTCTGGTACTGCAAATACTTCTAATGCTACCAATGTTGGGCCAAGTACTTCTGGTATTGACAATTCGGCACCTACAAATCTTAACGATGAAAACTCGAATCAAGTAGTTGCAATACAAAATAGAATGAATGTGAGTCAAAAATTACGATGAAACAAAAAAATCTAACAATTTTTATTGTTCATTCTTTCAGCAAGGCTTACTTCCTGGAATTGCAATGAGCCCTCAACTCGAGTTTTTACACATTAGATGTTTAAGAGTGAGTTCAAGTTTTAAGTAAAACAAAAAATCAATAAAAACAAATTTCAGTTTGCTTGCGAGTTGTTTGAACGCCAGTTTACTGGTCAACGACTTCGAACAAGAGAAGTGAGAATTTATTAATTAGTTCATTGTGTAATAAAAGTTTTTAATTATTCAGGAAATGGAACAATTAGAAGCTGAACAACCATTAATCAATGTTGTTGAAGAATGGTTGGAAACTGAAAGAAGAGTGAGATTTTTGAATTGAACAAAAATTAATTTAGTAAAACTTTATTTTTAGTTTCATGAACAAGCATATTCACACAGAAGACAATGAGGCGAAGGAGATTCAAAGAAAATTTCTCAGTTCACTTAGATAAACGATTTTTTTGTTTTTTTTTTAATTTATAAAGAAAAGTTTGAATAGGAACCATGCTCAACAAATTTTTAAAAGACCCAATTTTTCTTGAAAAAATTGAAAAAGTTTTCTAATTTTTTTCAAACTTTTTTTTCAATTTAAATATTTTTAATATCGATTTTCGGAAAAAAGGCTTGGTTTCTATTCAATCTTTTCTAAAAAAAACTTTTAATTTTCTTCAGGTTAATCTTCTGTTTTTGTTGTTTATTTTTCAGTTAACACAAGTTTTTAGTAGTTTTCCAACGTTTTCAAAATGATCTAATAAAAAACTAAAGTTTTGTTTCAAATCAGCTGAAAAAATCTTTAAACTTTTTCAACTTTATTTTCGTCGAAATTTGTTCTTTTTAATTTAAATTTTTCAATAAGCGTGGCTACTATTTTCTTTGTTCTGTTAATTCTTCTTTGAAATAATCTTTTTTTGTTGTTGTTTTCTTCCTTATTAACTTGTTAGGTCTTAAAAACTTGTTAAAATCTGTTAAATTTGTTGTGAAAATTTATTCCTTTTTTTTGGTACTCATTTTTGTTTGTTGAACCAGAAAAAAAAATGAAATTTGATTCAAAAAGTTGTGTGAAAAACCAAAAAGGGGGGGGGGGGGATAAAAAAAGAAAAAAACTCGCTAAACGAGAAAAACTAAATACGAACAAAATAAATTACGAGTTGGAGTTTAATTAGGTTGGATGAAATTATTATTTTATTATTGTGATGAAGTTTTATGCTTTCCAGTCATTGCCAAAACATTATCAGTGGCGTCAGCAGAAACTATTGGAGATTCAGATTCTTCAACTTCCACGTTGTCCTTTGAAACTTTCCAACAAACTGCTAATTGAGGAAGAACAGTTTTTTCAGAAAGATTTTGGTTCTGAAAAAAATCAAGTTGATTATAAAAAAAATAAGAAAAATGAATATTGACCGCTTTCTCATTTTCTTTCTTTACCAAAACGGCAACGATGTTGTTCAAAACAGAAGAAATTTCTGATTTTTCTTCTTTGATCTCGTCCGATTTTTCAACTGGAATTGAATCTGAGAAAAACTCAAGATTTGGCAGTCCGATGCTTTTGAGTTTATCTAATTTTATTGGTGAAATCGGTTCTTCGACTTTCATTGTTTCAATTAAAGACAAAGAAAATGAAGATGGAGAGAATTCAATTTCATCTGATGTATCGCCTTTATTGAACATCTGAAATAATTATTAAATTTCCAGATTTTTGAAAAAGAAAAATCACATATTGATCCAAATGAAAAGGCGAAAGATCGGAACCAACTTCGGGATCAAGTGCGAAATCGACAACTTCCAAGCTTTTGATGGTTTCCCCAACTTTTTGGTTCCATTCAAAGTACGTCAACTTTTTTGATCCTTTGTTGGATTCAAAATTTGCTTTTCTTTTTTTGCTTGGTGTCGCTTTAGGAGTCTTTGGTGTTATTGGACCCTTTGGTGGTTCTTGAGCGTTTTCAAGTTTGTTGTTTTTTTCCTTTTCCCCAATAACAACAATTGATTGTTCATTTCGTGTCACACTGCGAGTTTGATAACGTTTTGATTGAGAATAAT
Source organism: Caenorhabditis drosophilae (assembly GCA_963572285.1). NCBI lineage: Eukaryota > Metazoa > Nematoda > Chromadorea > Rhabditida > Rhabditidae > Caenorhabditis > Caenorhabditis drosophilae. The sequence goes on from OY751565.1 coordinate 8,374,921, forward strand.
CAGACATTATTGATTGATTGATTTGACTGGAGTCTGAAAATTAAAAGATAAAAAAATCAAATTAATCAATACCAAATAGAAAAAAAAGTCTGGTTTAGAGCGAAATGTCTCTCAGATATGTCCTCAGATATATCATATCCGCTGCTTTTGTGAAGATCAATAAAAGTTTCCAAGTTTTTTAAATTTATTTTGAAAAATACGTGTTACAGATTTTGAATTGATCAATTCTTATGAAACTGAATGTTTCTCGATCAGGCTTTATTCAAGATCCATTCTGAAAAGCTGGAATAATAAAATAATAGAAAAGTAATATTTTGTACTTAAACATAAAGAAAAAGTGAAAAAAATAAATTTGATTCATCAATAATTTAATTTATTCCATCAAGAAAAAAAATATAAAAAAGAAGACAAAAATGACAAAATCCACGTCGAGAAGGTTGAGAAGCAATGATCTAACAAATTCCAAACATTGGTTTCTACACACATCAGTACTTGCACACAACAGTAATTCGATTATTACATGAAACATTATTCCCAAAAAGCCAGACGAAATAATATCAGTTAACGGATTGTAGAAAGACTGAGATCTATGAACATCCAAACAATGATTTCTATCTACAACAGCACTTGTTGATTGATCAGTTTTTCTAGTAGAATTGCCATGGTTTTTAACTTCAACATCTTGGTTCGATACGGAAGTGTTTAAAAGATGAGTGGGTACAGGCTCAATTAACTCAAGCAGGTTTTTGATATATCCACGATATTCTTTACTTTTCTCACATTCTTTTGAAAATTTTTCACGAAGCTGAAATCAATGCTTTATTGATTAAATTTAATTACGAAATATTACATGGACATCTGCCGGATGCTTTTCGTAATGCGAAATTGTTTCGGTTGATTGTAAGACGAATTGTTGAATTTTCATGAGTTTTTCGAAAACTTCTGGCACATGATGAAATTTAAAAACCATTTCAATCGATTTGGTATGGATGAATACCAAATGTTCGCGTTGAGTTTTGATCATTTCGTCAATGGATGGATTTGCCATGATATCTTGAGAAAAAAAGGAATTTGTTTGTAAAAAAAAAACATTGTTTTCTTTAAGGTTATGGTCTTATGAGGATACAGTATGCTGTCAACTCTCCTAAAAAGGTCTTTTTATTTAATTTTATTTCATCGACTAAAAACAAAGAACGACCATTTAACTGGTGTAGGTAGAGAAATGCTAACAGAAACAAGTGCACAAAATTTTGAGAAAAAAAAATTTTAATTTTGGGTAGACAACAAATTTTGCTTGACAGTGACGGTGTGTGAGTGTGTGTGTGCAACAAAAAATCAACAAAAACAAAAACAAAAACCTAAACCTAAAAAACAAAAACCTAAACCTAAACCTAAAAAACAAAAACCTAAACCTAAACCTAAAAAAAACAAAAACATGGATTTGTCATGATTTCTAGAGAAAAAAAGTGAATTAGTTCTTACAAAAAACGGAGCAAATTACAAGAAAAAAGCTGAAATGTATAACTAAATGCTTCAAGAGGAGAAGCCAACTTTTCACGGAACAAAACTGATGAAATTTCGATTGTGAAACATGAAATTCATTTCTAAATAGCAGTGGAGCGAACTTTCTTAAATAGAAAAAAACTTTCTTTGAAACATTTGAAAGCAGCGCAAAATTTTTAAAACAAAACCATTAAAAAAATTAACGACATGATTAAAAATTAAACGAAAGTCTCAACCGAAAGATGGAAATTTCATTTGAAAAAAAAACTTTTTTTTTCAAAAACTCAAAAAATTCTAAAAAATCAAAAGCAAATTTTTAAAAGGAAACGTTTTATCAGAAATAGTTACCTTCATTTGAACCCAATTTGATTTTTATATCGAAGCAGGAAAACTATAATAATTGCAAGGACCAAAAGGTTTTATTCAATTTTTTTTGCGATATTTTTTATTGCTCCAATTATGATTACATGTTTCAAGCTGAATCAGCGACGATTTTTTTAACTGGACGCATTTTTGTTTTATTTTTTCTCTAAATATGTTGTTCGATTGGTAAAATCTTTTTCTCAATGTTTGCTTTTCCAGACTTTTAAAAAAATTGACAGAGACTTTTAGAAAAATTAACTTTACAAAATTTAAAAAAAAAAGTCTTCACTTAAAAAAAAGTATTGAAAAAATTACCTGTTTTTTGTTTTTAGTCGATGAAATAAAATTAAATAAAAAGACCTTTTTAGGAGAGTTGACAGCATACTGTATCCTCATAAGACCACAACCTTAAAGAAAACAATGTTCCTTTAAACTTTCTGTTTTGCAACGACGTCTCTTCGAGTTGCACAATGTTTTTTGTTGTGTGTTTATGATAAAATTTTAAAAAATCTCTAACGTTCTCATTTTGAAAATGTTCACTTATCGAAATTTTCCGATTTTATTAAAAAATCAATAGCATTGAACCCAAAAAAAAACAGATTCCATTTTTCTTCAATCGATTTTTCAGAACAGCAAAAAAATAATTTAAACAAAATTTCAATTCAGTTTTAACAAAGTCTTTAATTTTTCAACCTGAAAAAAATCTTTTGGTCCTTGCAATCATTACAGTTTTCCTGTTTCGATATAAAAAATAAATTTGGTTCAAATGAAGCTAACTATTTCTGATAAAACGTTTCCTTCCAAAATTTTGCTTTTGATTTTTCAGAATTTTTTGAGTTTTTGAAAAAAAAAGTTTTTTTTCAAAATGAAATTTGCATCTTTCGGTTGAGACTTTCGTTTAATTTTTAATCATGTCGTTAACTTTTTTAATGGTTTTGTTTTAAAAATTTTGCGCTGCTTTCAAATTTTTCAAAGAAACTTTTTTTCTATTTAAGAAAGTTCGCTCCACTGCTATTTAGAAATGAATTTCATGTTTCACAATCGAAATTTCATCAGTTTTGTTCCGTGAAAAGTTGGCTTCTACTCTTGAAGCATTTAGTTATAAATTTCAGTTTTTTCTTGTAATTTGCTCCGTTTTTTTTAAGAACAAATTCCTTTTTTTCTCAGGAAATCATGACAAATCCATCCATTGACGAAATGATCAAAACTCAACGCGAACAGTTGGTATTCATTCATACCAAATCGATTGAATTGGTTTTTAAATTTCATCATGTGCCAGAAGTTTTCGAAAAACTCATGAAAATTCAACAATTCGTCTTACAATCAACCGAAACAATTTCGCATTACGAAAAGCATCCGGCGGATGTCCATGTAATATTTCGTAATTAAATTCAATCAATAAAGCATTGATTTCAGCTTCGTGAAAAATTTTCAAAAGAATGTGAGAAAAGTAAAGAATATCATGGATATATCAAAAACCTGCTTGAGTTGATTGAGCCTGGGGCCACTCATCTTTTAAACACTTCCGTATCGAACCAAGCAATTGAAGTTAAAAACCATGGAAATTCTACTAGAAAAACCGATCAATCAACAAGTGCTGTTGTAGATAGAAATCATTGTTTGGATGCTCATAGTTCTCAGTCTTTCTACGATCTGTTAATTGTGATCATTCCGCGTTGCTTTTCGAGAATAATTTTTCATGTAATAATCGAATTACTGTTGTGTGCAAGTACTGATATGTGTAGAGACCAATTTTCACTGCTTTTCCACCTTTTTCTCGTCGTGGATTTTGTCCTTTATGTTTTATTGAACTTTTTTAATGGAATAAATTAAATGATTAATTAATAAAATTTATTTTTTTCACTTTTTCTTTGTGTTTAAGCACAAAAAATTACTTTTCTATTGTTCCTACTTTTTAAACTTTTAATTAAACTTTCTTAATATTCCAGCTTTTCAGAATGGATCTTGCATTTCTTGAACGCATGATCAAGAAACATTCAACTTCAAAAGAATTGATCAATTCAAAATCTGTAACACAAATTTTCCAAAACATTTTCCCGTTCGAAATTTCAGATTAATATGCTTTTACGTTTTCACACTGTTGAAACAATCAATGAAAATCTTTGGGAAATTCGTAGACATCTTAATTTTGCTGAACGATGGATTTCGCAATTCAAGAAAAACAAAAATGATAAAAATGTAAAATTTTTCACAAAATTTTGAGAAAATTAGTTTTTTCCAGATGAACATTCAGTTGCTCATTACATTATCAAAAGACGAACCGTTTATCGATTACCTCATAAATTTGGAAACTTTTATTGATCTTCACAAAAGCAGCGGATATGATATTACTGAGGACGAAAATCTTGGACTAAACACTTTTGACGGTGGATCAAAGTCATCAGAAAGTTTTGATAAAGACACCAATGGAAATCGCAAATCGGCCTGTTCCGATGACGAAAACAATGATTCTGAAAATTCGGAAGAAAAGATTTAAATCTCCAAACAGTTTTTCTTTTAATTTTGTTGCTTCAAGAACTTTTTAAAAAATATTAAAATAAGTTCAGTTATCATTTTTTGTTTATGATTTACCAATTTTGTCCTGCTGTGATCAAAAATAATTCATTTCCTGTGTGTGAATAAAATTTGATCTATTGAGATGTTTAACACAACATGGGCGGAGCGAACAAACGTTGACCTCGTGTTCCATTTATTTGAAGTTTCATTTCGCTCTAAACCAGACGTTTTTTTCTATTTGGTATTGATTAATTTGATTTTTTTATCTTTTAATTTCAGACTCCAGTCCAAATCAACCAATCAATCAATAATGTCTGATTATTTTCAATCAAAACGTTATCAAACTCGCAGTGTGACACGAAATGAACAATCAATTGTTGTTATTGGGGAAAAGGAAAAAAACAACAAACTTGAAAACGCTCAAGAACCACCAAAGGGTCCAATAACACCAAAGACTCCTAAAGCGACACCAAGCAAAAAAAGAAAAGCAAATTTTGAATCCAACAAAGGATCAAAAAAGTTGACGTACTTTGAATGGAACCAAAAAATTAGGGAAACCATCAAAAGCTTGGAAGTTGTCGATTTCGCACTTGATCCCGAAGTTGGTTCCGATCTTTCGCCTTTTCTTTTGGATCAATATGTGATTTTTCTTTTTCAAAAATCTGGAAATTTAATAATTATTTCAGATTTTCAATAAAGGCGATACATCAGATGAAATTGAATTCTCTCCATCTTTGTCTTTAATTGAAGCAATGAAAGTCGAAGAATCGATTTCACCAACAAAATTAGAGAAACTCAAAAACATCGGACTGCCAAATCTTGAGTTTTTCTCAGATTCAATTCCAGTTGTAAAATCGGACGAGATCAAAGAAGAAAAATCAGAAATTCCTTCTGTTTTGAACAACATCGTTGCCGTTTTGGTAAAGAAAGAAAATGAGCAAGCGGTCAATATTCATTTTTTTTATTGTTTTTTAATCAACTTGATTTTTTTCAAACCAAAATTTTTCTGAAAAAATTGTTCTTCCTCAATTAGCAATTTTTTGGAAAGTTTCAAAGGACAACGTGGAAGTGGAAGAATCTGAATCTCCAATTGTTTCTGCTGACGCCACTGATAATGTTTTGGCAATGACTGGAAAGCATAAAACTTCATCACAATAATAAAATAATAATTTCATCCAACATTATTAAACTCCAACTCGTAATTTATTTTGTTCGTATTTAGTTTTTCTCCTTTAGCGAGTTTTTTTCTTTTTTTATCCCCCCCCCCCCCTTCTTGGTTTTACACACAACTTTTTGGTTCAAATTTCATTTTTTTTCTGGTTCAACAAACAAAAATGAGTACCAAAACAAAGGAATAAATTTTAACAACAAATTTAACAGATTTTAACAAGTTTTTAGGTCCTAACAAGTTAATAAGAAAGAAAACTACAACAAAAAAAGATTATTTCAAAGAAGAATTAACAGAACAAAGAAAATAGTAGTCACGCTTATAAAAACATTTGAATTAAAAAGAACAAATTTTGACGAAAATAAAGTTGAAAAAGTTTGAAGATTTTTTCAGCTGATTTGAAACACATTTTTTTAATGCATTAGAAAAGTAACTTTTTGTGCTTAAACACAAAGAAAAAGTTTAAAAAATAAATTTTATTCAACAATCATTCAATGTATTCCATCAAGAAAAAAAAAATAAAAACGAGGACAAAAATGACAAAATCCACGTCGAGAAGAAGGTTGAGAAGCAATGATCTAACAAGTTCCAAACATTGGTTTCTACACACATCAGTACTTGCACACAACAATAATTCGATTATTACATGAAACATTATTCCCAAAAAGCAAGACGAAATAATATCAGTTAACGGATCGTAGAAAGACTGAGAACTATGAGCATCCAAACAATGATTTCTATCTACAACAGCACTTGTTGATTGATCAGTTTTTCTAGTAGAATTGCCATGGTTTTTAACTTCAACATCTTGGTTCGATACGGAAATTTTTGAAAGAGCAGGGGCCTCAGGCTCAATCAACTCGAGCAGGTTTTTGATATATCCACGATACTCTTTAATTTTAACACATTCTTTTGAAATTTTTTCACGAAGCTGAAATCAATGCTTTATTGATTGAATTTAATTACGAAATATTACATGGACATCCGCCGGATGCTTTTCGTAATGCGAAATTGTTTCGGTTGATTGTAAGACGAATTGTTGAATTTTCATGAGTTTTTCGAAAACTTCTGGCACATGATGAAATTTAAAAACCATTTCAATCGATTTGGTATGAATGAATACCAAATCTTCGCGTTGAGTTTTGATCATTTCGTCAATGGATGGATTTGTCATGATTTCTAGAGAAAAAAAGGAGTAAGTTTTTTAAAAAAAATCACAAAAAAGCTGAAATGTATAACTAAATGCTTCAAGAGGAGAAGCCAATTTTTCACGGAACAAAACTGATGAAATTTCGATTGTGAAACATAAAATTCATTCCTAAATAGCAGTGGAGCGAACTTTCTTAAATAGAAAAAAACTTTCTTTGAAACATTTGAAAGCAGCGCAAAATTTTTAAAACAAAACCATTAAAAAAGTTAACGACATGATTAAAAATTAAACGAAAGTCTCAACCGAAAGATGCAAATTTCATTTTGAAAAAAAACTTTTTTTTTCAAAAACTCAAAAAATTCTAAAAAATCAAAAGCAAATTTTTGAAAGGAAACGTTTTATCAGAAATAGTTACCTTCATTTGAACCCAATTTATTTTTTATATCGAAACAGAAAAACTATAATAATTGCAAGGACCAAAAGGTTTTATTCAATTTTTTTTTCGATATTTTTTATTGCTCCAATTATGATTACATGTTTCAAGCTGAATCAGCGACGATTTTTTTAACTGGACGCATTTTTGTTTTATTTTTTCTCTAAATATGTTGTTCGATTGGTAAAATCTTTTTCTCAATGTTTGCTTTTCCAGACTTTTAAAAAAATTGACAGAGACTTTTAGAAAAATTAACTTTACAAAATTTAAAAAAAAAAGTCTTCACTTAAAAAAAAGTATTGAAAAAATTACCTGTTTTTTGTTTTTAGTCGATGAAATAAAATTAAATAAAAAGACCTTTTTAGGAGAGTTGATAGCATACTGTATCCTCGTAAGACCATAATTTTAAAGAAGACAATGTTCCTTTAAACTTTCTGTTTTGCAACGACGTCTCTTCAAGTTGCACAATGTTTTTTTTTGTGTGTTTATGATAAAATTTAAAAAAATCTCTAACGTTCTCATTTTGAAAATGTTCACTTATCGAAATTTTCCGATTCTATTGAAAAATCAATAGCATTGAACTAAAAAAAAACCGATTCCATTTTTCTTCAATCGATTTTTTAGAACAGCAAAAAAAGAATTTAAACTAAAATTTCGATTCAATTTTAACAAAGTCCTTAATTTTTCAATCTGAAAAAAAAGCTTTTGGTCCTTGCAATTATTACAGTTTTCCTGCTTCGATATAAAAATTAAATTGGGTTCAAATGAAGCTAACTATTTCTGATAAAATGTATCCTCGAAAAGTTTACATTGTTTTTGAGTTTTTAAAAATGTTTTTTTTTCAAATGAAATTTGCATCTTTCGGTTGAGACTTTCGTTTAATTTTTAATCATGTCGTTAATTTTTTTAATGGTTTTGTTTAAAAAATTTTGCGCTGCTTTCAAATTTTTCAAAGAAACTTTTTTTCTATTTAAGAAAGTTCGCTCCACTGCTATTTAGAAATGAATTTCATGTTTCACAATCGAAATTTCATCAGTTTTGTTCCGTGAAAAGTTGGCTTCTGCTCTTGAAGCATTTAGTTATATATTTCAGTTTTTTCTTGTAATTTGCTCCGTTTTTTTAAGAACTAATTCACTTTTTTTCTTTAGAAATCATGACAAACCCATCCATTGACGAAATGATCAAAACTCAACGCGAACATTTGGTATTCATTCATACCAAATCGATTGAATTGGTTTTTAAATTTCATCATGTGCCAGAAGTTTTCGAAAAACTCATGAAAGTTCAACAATTCGTCTTACATTCAACCGAAACAATTTCGCATTACGAAAAGCATCCGGCGGATGTCCATGTAATATTTCGTAATTAAATTCAATCAATAAAGCATTGATTTCAGCTTCGTGAAAAATTTTCAAAAGAATGTGAGAAAATTAAAGAGTATCGTGGATATATCAAAAACCTGCTCGAGTTGATTGAGCCTGAGACCACTCATCTTTTAAACACTTCCGTATCGAACCAAGCAATTGAAGTTAAAAACCATGGCAATTCTACTAAAAAAACTGATCAATTAACAAGTGCTGTTGTAGATAGAAACCAATGTTTGAATGTTCATAGATCTCAGTCTTTCTACGATCCGTTAACTGATATTAATTTGTCTGGCTTTTTGGGAATAATGTTTCTTGTAATAATCGAATTACTGTTGTGTGCAAGTACTGATGTGTGTAGAAACCAATGTTTGGAACTTGTTAGACCATTGCTTCTCAACCTTCTCTTGACGTGGATTTTGTCCTTTTTGTCTTCTTTTTTATATTTTTTTTTGATGGAATAAATTAAATTATTGATGAATCAAATTTATTTTTTTAACTTTTTCTTTGTGTTTAAGCACAAAATATTACTTTTCTAATGCATTAAAAAAATGTGTTTCAAATCAGCTGAAAAAATCTTTAAACTTTTTCAACTTTATTTTCGTCAAAATTTGTTCTTTTTAATTCAAATGTTTTTATAAGCGTGGCTACTATTTTCTTTGTTCTGTTAATTCTTCTTTGAATAAATCTTTTTTTGTTGTTGTTTTCTTCCTTATTAACTTTTTAAAACCTAAAAACTTGTTAAAATCTGTTAAATTTGTTGTTAAAATTTATTCCTTTGTTTTGGTACTCATTTTTGTTTGTTGAACCAGAAAAAAAAATGAAATTTGATTCAAAAAGTTGTGTGAAAACCCAAAAAGGGGGGGGGGATAAAAAAAGAAAAAAACTCGCTAAAGGAGAAAAACTAAATACGAACAAAATAAATTACGAGTTGGAGTTTAATAATGTTGGATGAAATTATTATTTTATTATTGTGATGGAGTTTTATGCTTTCCAGTCATTGCCAAAACATTATCAGTGGCGTCAGCAGAAACTATTGGAGATTCAGATTCTTCAACTTCCACGTTGTCCTTTGAAACTTTCCAACAAATTGCTAATCGAGGAAGAACAACTTTTTCAGAAAGATTTTGGTTCTGAAAAAAATCAAGTTGATTATAAAAAAAATAAGAAAAATGAAAATTGACCGCTTTCTCATTTTCTTTCTTTACCAAAACGGCAACGATGTTGTTCAAAACAGAAGAAATTTCTGATTTTTCTTCTTTGATCTCGTCCGATTTTTCAATTGGAACTGAATTTGAGAAAAACTCAAGATTTGGCAGTCCAATGCTTTTGAGTTTTTCTAATTTTGTTGGTGAAATCGGTTCTTCGACTTTCATTTTTTCAATTAAAGACAAAGAAAATGAAGATGGAGAGAATTCAATTTCATCTGATGCATCGCCTTTATTGAACATCTGAAATAATTATTAAATTTCCAGATTTTTGAAAAATAAAAATCACATATTGATCCAAATGAAAAGGAGAAAGATCGGAACCAACTTCGGGATCAAGTGCGAAATCGACAACTTCCAAGCTTTTGATGGTTTCCCTAATTTTTTGGTTCCATTCAAAGTACGTCAACTTTTTTGATCCTTTGTTGGATTCAAAATTTGCTTTTCTTTTTTTGCTTGGTGTCGCTTTAGAAGTCTTTGGTGTTATTGGACCCTTTGGTGGTTCTTGAGCGTTTTCAAGTTTTTTGTTTTTTTCCTTTTCAGCAATAACAACAACTGATTGTTCATTTCGTGTCACACTGCGAGTTTGATAACGTTTTGATTGAGAATAATCAGGCATTATTGATTGGCTCAATCAACTCAAGCAGGTTTTTGATATATCCACGATATTGATTATTTTTATCACATTCTTTTGAAATTTTTTCACGAAGCTGAAATCAATGCTTTATTGATTGAATCTAATTACGAAATATTACATGAACATCCGGCGGATGCTTTTCGTAATGCGAAATTGTTTCGGTTGATTGTAAGACGAATTGTTGAATTTTCATGAGTTTTTCGAAAACTTCTGGCACATGATGAAATTTAAAAACCATTTCAATCGATTTGGTATGAATGAATACCAAATGTTCGCGTTGAGTTTTGATCATTTCGTCAATGGATGGATTTGCCATGATATCTTGAGAAAAAAAGGAATTTGTTTGTAAAAAAAAAAAACATTGTTTTCTTTAAGGTTATGGTCTTATGAGGATACAGTTTGCTGTCAACTCTCCTAAAAAGGTCTTTTTATTTAATTTTATTTCATCGACTAAAAACAAAGAACGACCATTTAACTGGTGTAGGTAGAGAAATGCTAACAGAAACAAGTGCACAAAATTTTGAGAAAAAAAATTTTAATTTTGGGTAGACAACAAATTTTGTTTGACAGTGGCGGTGTGTGTGTGTGCAACAAAAAATCAACAAAAACAAAAACAAAAACCTAAACCTAAAAAACAAAAACCTAAACCTAAACCTAAAAAACAAAAACCTAAACCTAAACCTAAAAAACAAAAACCTAAACCTAAACCTAAAAAACAAAAACCTAAACCTAAACCTAAAAAAAAACAAAAACAAAAACAAAAACAAAAACAAAAACCTAAACCTAAAAAACCTAAACCTAAAAAAAACAAAAACATGGATTTGTCATGATTTTTAGAGAAAAAAAGTGAATTAGTTCTTAAAAAAAACGGAGCAAATTACAAGAAAAAACTGAAATATATAACTAAATTCTTCAAGAGGAGAAGCCAATTTTTCACGGAACAAAACTGATGAAATTTCGATTGTGAAACATGAAATTCATTCCTAAATAGCAGTGGAGCGCATTTTCTTAAATAGAAAAAAAGTTTCTTTGAAAAATTTGAAAGCAGCGCAAAATTTTTAAAACAAAACCACTTAAAAAGTTAACGACATGATTAAAAATTAAACGAAAGTCTCAACCGAAAGATGCAAATTTCATTTTGAAAAAAAACTTTTTTTTTCAAAAACTCAAAAAATTCTAAAAAATCAAAAGCAAATTTTTGAAAGGAAACGTTTTATCAGAAATAGTTACCTTCATTTGAACCCAATTTATTTTTTATATCGAAACAGAAAAACTATAATAATTGCAAGGACCAAAAGGTTTTATTCAATTTTTTTTTCGATATTTTTTATTGCTCCAATTATGATTACATTTTTCAAGCTGAATCAGCGACGATTTTTTTAACTGGACGCATTTTTGTTTTATTTTTTCTCTAAATATGTTGTTCGATTGGTAAAATCTTTTTCTCAATGTTTCCTTTTCCAGACTTTTAAAAAAATTGACAGAGACTTTTAGAAAAATTAACTTTACAAAATTTAAAAAAAAAAGTCTTCACTTAAAAAAAAGTATTGAAAAAATTACCTGTTTTTTGTTTTTAGTCGATGAAATAAAATTAAATAAAAAGTCCTTTTTAGGAGAGTTGACAGCATACTGTATCCTCATAAGACCATAACCTTAAAGAAGAAAATGTTCCTTTAAACTTTCTGTTTTGCAACGACGTCTCTTTGAGTTGCACAATGTTTTTTTTTGTGTGTTTATGATAAAATTTAAAAAAATCTCTAACGTTCTCATTTTGAAAATGTTCACTTATCGAAATTTTCCGATTCTATTGAAAAATCAATAGCATTGAACTAAAAAAAACCGATTCCATTTTTCTTCAATCGATTTTTTAGAACAGCAAAAAAAGAATTTAAACTAAAATTTCGATTCAATTTTAACAAAGTCCTTAATTTTTCAATCTGAAAAAAAAGCTTTTGGTCCTTGCAATTATTACAGTTTTCCTGCTTCGATATAAAAATTAAATTGGGTTCAAATGAAGCTAACTATTTCTGATAAAATGTATCCTCGAAAAGTTTACATTGTTTTTGAGTTTTTAAAAATGTTTTTTTTTCAAATGAAATTTGCATCTTTCGGTTGAGACTTTCGTTTAATTTTTAATCATGTCGTTAATTTTTTTAATGGTTTTGTTTAAAAAATTTTGCGCTGCTTTCAAATTTTTCAAAGAAACTTTTTTTCTATTTAAGAAAGTTCGCTCCACTGCTATTTAGAAATGAATTTCATGTTTCACAATCGAAATTTCATCAGTTTTGTTCCGTGAAAAGTTGGCTTCTCCTCTTGAAGCATTTAGTTATATATTTCAGTTTTTTCTTGTAATTTGCTCCGTTTTTTTTAAGAACTAATTCACTTTTTTTCTTTAGAAATCATGACAAATCCATCCATTGACGAAATGATCAAAACTCAACGCGAACATTTGGTATTCATTCATACCAAATCGATTGAAATGGTTTTTAAATTTCATCATGTGCCAGAAGTTTTCGAAAAACTCATGAAAATTCAACAATTCGTCTTACAATCAACCGAAACAATTTCGCATTACGAAAAGCATCCGGTGGATGTCCATGTAATATTTCGTTATTAAATTCAATCAATAAAGCATTGATTTCAGCTTCGTGAAAAATTTTCAAAAGAATGTGAGAAAATTAAAGAGTATCGTGGATATATCAAAAACCTGCTCGAGTTGATTGAGCCTGAGGCCCCTGCTCTTTCAAAAATTTCCGTATCGAACCAAGCAATTGAAGTTAAAAACCATGGCAATTCTACTAGAAAAACTGATCAATCAACAAGTGCTGTTGTAGATAGAAACCAATGTTTGAATGTTCATAGATCTCAGTCTTTCTACGATCCGTTAACTGATATTATTTCGTCTTGCTTTTTGGGAATAATGTTTCATGTAATAATCGAATTATTGTTGTGTGCAAGTACTGATGTGTGTAGAAACCAATGTTTGGAATTTGTTAGATCATTGCTTCTCAACCTTCTTCACGACGTGGATTTTGTCATTTTTGTCCTCTTTTTTATATTTTTTTTCTTGATGGAATACATTGAATGATTGATGAATAAATTTTTTTTTTAATCTTTTTCTTTGTGTTTAAGCACAAAATATTACTTTTCTAATGCATTAAAAAAATGTGTTTCAAATCAGCTGAAAAAATCTTTAAACTTTTTCAACTTTATTTTCGTCGAAATTTGTTCTTTTTAATTTAAATTTTTCAATAAGCGTGGCTACTATTTTCTTTGTTCTTTTAATTCTTCTTTGAAATAATCTTTTTTTGTTGTAGTTTTCTTCCTTATTAACTTGTTAGGTCCTTAAAACTTGTTAAAATCTGTTAAATTTGTTGTGAAAATTTATTCCTTTTTTTTGGTACTCATTTTTGTTTGTTGAACCAGAAAAAAAAATGAAATTTGATTCAAAAAGTTGTGTGAAAAGCCAAAAAGGGGGGGGGGGGGATAAAAAAAGAAAAAAACTCGCTAAAGGAGAAAAACTAAATACGAACAAAATAAATTACGAGTTGGAGTTTAATTAGGTTGGATGAAATTATTATTTTATTATTGTGATGGAGTTTTATGCTTTCCAGTCATTGCCAAAACATTATCAGTGGCGTCAGCAGAAACTATTGGAGATTCAGATTCTTCAACTTCCACGTTGTCTTTTGAAACTTTCCAACAAATTGCTAATTGAGGAAGAACAATTTTTTCAGAAAAATTTTGGTTCTGAAAAAAATCAATTTGATTAATAAAAAAAATAAAAAAAATGAATATTGACCGCTTGCTCATTTTCTTTCTTTACCAAAACGGCAACGATGTTGTTCAAAACAGAAGAAATATCTGATTTTTCTTCTTTGATCTCGTCCGATTTTTCAATTGGAACTGAATTTGAGAAAAACTCAAGATTTGGCAGTCCAATGCTTTTGAGTTTTTCTAATTTTGTTGGTGAAATCGGTTCTTCGACTTTCATTTTTTCAATTAAAGACAAAGAAAATGAAGATGGAGAGACTTCAATTTCATCTGATGTATCGCCTTTATTGAACATCTGAAATAATTATTAAATTTCCAGATTTTTGAAAAAGAAAAATCACATATTGATCCAAATGAAAAGGCGAAAGATCGGAACCAACTTCGGGATCAAGTGCGAAATCGACAACTTCCAAGCTTTTGATGGTTTCCCCAATTTTTTGGTTCCATTCAAAGTACGTCAACTTTTTTGATCCTTTGTTGGATTCAAAATTTGCTTTTCTTTTTTTGCTTGGTGTCGCTTTAGGAGTCTTTGGTGTTATTGGACCCTTTGGTGGTTCTTGAGCGTTTTCAAGTTTTTTGTTTTTTTCCTTTTCCTCAATAACAACAACTGATTGTTCATTTCGTGTCACACTGCGAGTTTGATAACGTTTTGATTGAGAATAATCAGACATTATTGATTGATTGATTTGACTGGAGTCTGAAATTTAAAAGATAAAAAAATCAAAATTAATCAATACCAAATAGAAAAAAAAGTCTGGTTTAAAGCGAAATGAAATTGCAAATGAATGGAACACGAGGTCAACGTTTGTTCGCTCCGCCCATGTTGTGTTAAACATCTCAATAGATCAAATTTTATTCACACACAGGAAATGAATTATTTTTGATCACAGAAGGACAAAATTGGTAAATCATAAACAAAAAATGATAACCGAATTTATTTTAATATTTTTTAAAATGTTTTTGAAGCAACAAAATTAAAAGAAAAACTGTTTGGAGATTTAAATCTTTTCTTCCGAATTTTCAGAATCATTGTTTTCGCCATCGGAAGAGGCTGATTTGCGATTTCCATTGGTGTCTTTATCAAGACTTTCTGATGACTTTGATCCACCGTCAAAAGTGTTTAGTCCAAGATTTTCGTCCTCAGTAATATCATATCCGCTGCTTTTGTGAAGATCAATAAAAGTTTCCAAATTTATGAGGTAATCGATAAACGGTTCGTCTTTTGATAATGTAATGAGCAACTGAATGTTCATCTGAAAAAAACTAATTTTCTCAAAATTTTGTGAAAAATTTTACATTTTTATCATTTTTGTTTTTCTTGAATTGCGAAATCCATCGTTCAGCAAAATTAAGATGTCTACGAATTTCCCAAAGATTTTCATTGATTGTTTCAACAGTGTGAAAACGTAAAAGCATATTAATCTGAAATTTCGAACGGGAAAATTTTTTGGAAAATTTGTGTTACAGATTTTGAATTGATCAATTGTCTTGAAGTTGAATGTTTCTCGATCATGCGTTCGAGAGATGCAAGATCCATTCTGAAAAGCTGGAATATTAAGAAAGTTTAATTAAAAGTTAAAAAAGTAGGAACAATAGAAAAGTAACTTTTTGTGCTTAAACACAAAGAAAAAGATTAAAAAAAAATTTTATTCATCAATCATTCAATGTATTCCATCAAGAAAAAAAATATAAAAAAGAGGACAAAAATGACAAAATCCACGTCGAGAAGAAGGTTGAGAAGCAATGATCTAACAAATTCCAAACATTGGTTTCTACACATATCAGTACTTGCACACAACAATAATTCGATTATTACATGAAAAATTATTCCCAAAAAGCAAGACGAAATAATATCAGTTAACGGATCGTAGAAAGACTGAGAACTATGAGCATCCAAACAATGATTTCTATCTACAACAGCACTTGTTGATTGATCAGTTTTTCTAGTAGAATTGCCATGGTTTTTAACTTCAACGTCTTGGTTCGATACGGAAGTGTTTAAAAGATGAGTGGCCCCAGGCTCAATCAACTCAAGCAGGTTTTTGATATATCCATGATATTCTTTACTTTTCTCACATTCTTTTGAAATTTTTTCACGAAGCTGAAATCAATGCTTTATTGATTGAATTTAATTACAAAATATTACATGGACATCCGCCGGATGCTTTTCGTAATGGGAAATTGTTTCGGTTGATTGTAAGACGAATTGTTGAATTTTCATGAGTTTTTCGAAAACTTCTGGCACATGATGAAATTTAAAAACCAATTCAATCGATTTGGTATGGATGAATACCAAATGTTCGCGTTGAGTTTTGATCATTTTGTCAATGGATGGGTTTGTCATGATTTCTAGAGAAAAAAAGGAATTAGTTCTTTTAAAAAAATCACAAAAAAACTGAAATATATAACTAAATGCTTCAAGAGGAGAAGCCAATTTTTCACGGAACAAAACTGATGAAATTTCGATTGTGAAACATGAAATTCATTCCTAAATAGCAGTGGAGCGCATTTTCTTAAATAGAAAAAAACTTTCTTTGAAAAATTTGAAAGCAGCGCAAAATTTTTAAAACAAAACCATAAGAAAAATTAACGAAATGATTAAAAATTAAACAAAAGTCTCAACCGAAAGATGCAAATTTCATTTGAAAAAAAAAACCTTTTTTTTCAAAAACTCAGAAAATCATAAAAAATCAGAAGCAAGGTAAGTTTTGGAAAGATACACTTTATCAGGAATAGTTAGCGTCATTTGAATCCAAATTTTTTTTTCTATCGAATGGTTATAATTTTTTTAATGTGGTATTAATTTTGGGGATTTAAAAGGTACGTATTTGTTCAAATCCCTATAATTTTAAAAGTTCTTCTCTCCCTTTTGTTTTTTCCACTTGCGTGTTTTATATGTCTGCGTATATAATTTCTTCAACTCTTCATAAACGTACACTTGTTTGCGAAATTTTTTCTCACTTTCTTTGTTTCATTTGATGATTCAAACTTTCAATAGAAGTGTCATAACAGAAAAAAAGTGGGCGGAGCCATCACAGATTGGAGACAGCCTGAGGTAAACCTGCTCCAATGAACATGTTTCAAAATAAATTTTTTTTCTATTTTTTCAAGTTTTGTGTTTTTTTTTGTGATTTGATCTTTTTTTACAGAATTTTTTTTCTGTTTCAGCAATTGAAAAATGGCAAACTACAAATTCAAAAAACACATTGATTATGTTTTAACATTGTGTCGTGATTTGATGATTCGACCGGATACAAAATTCACCAGCGAACAATGTGACGACATGGAAGAAATGGTATTCTCCAGATATCTAAAAAAAGCAATTAAATGAAAAATTTCACGTTACAGCTGGATATCATGAAAAATCGGTTATCTCAAAAGACTTCATCTTCAGAAAAAACAATCGTCGCAGAGTTTTCGATAACCGATGTTTCAGCACCAACTGGTTTAAGTCAAAATGAGTTGAGAAGTTATCATCAAATGCTTGAAAATGCAAATGTTTGTTGGATTTGTTTTTTTTTCTTTAATAGCTTTTTTTTCATTTAAGATGCCTCGATTCAATCACAGCGCCTTTTTAACTCCCGAAAAAACTTGTAAATATGGGAAAATAAAACATTTTTCAAAAAGTAAACTCTTTCCAGATCTTCACTTAAAAAAGTTGCCATCACCATTTTTGGGAGAGGATGTCGAAAGCAAAAAATCGACTTATATGCTGGGTGTTGTATATGATCACATCAGAAAGGATTGGATTGTTTGCGATTTTTCGGGAAAACTGTTTCGATTTTTGGAAACTGATGACAGCAATGAGCAAACGTGGACTTTGCTTACGAACCCAAAAGTTCAAAACCCAATTGCAATTGTAATTCTGAAGGTCATTATTTTAAAAACCTTCTACAGTGTTTTCAAAAGATTTTATTCCAGGAAGGTGAATCGTTTGCCATTCTTTGCTCGAAAACAAAATGGTCGGAATTCTATGTTTTGAAATGCACACTCCGTTCAACTGGAGAGTTCTCAACTGAATATTTATTTTCTTATCGATTGTCTCAATTCAACCTGGATCATCCTTGTCGAGGTAATTATTGTTCATTATAAACTGTCGTTCAAGTTGAGTTCAGGATTGGCGAAATCTGTGTCAGGAAACTTTATGACAGTGGAACTCTTGAAAGGCGCATTTTCGCCACGTCTTCGAATTTTGATAGATTCTCAAAAAGATATAACCTTTGAGTTGAAAGGATCATTTCAGCCAAGCTTTATCGATTCCTATAATAATCGTGTTGCACTTAGTGACATTTATACCAAAAAAGTTTGGTTGCTGAAAGTTGATGATTCGAGTTTGTCGAAGCTCAAAACTAATCTACAAGACTGTATCCAAGTTTTAAGAGTTATCGAAAATGTAACAAGCGTTTTCCTTTTTTCTGAAGTTAACAGATTTGTTATTTTATAGACCTTGGATGTCTCCAAATTATCACTGAAAGAAAAAGTGAACACATCATTCCTCAAATGTCCAGCAGGAGTCAAATTTGATAGAGATGGCAATTTGTTTGTCGCCGATTCCGGTTCTCACACAATCAAAGTTTTTGAAAATAACTTGGATTTTTCTCACCGCATTTCCACCAACTTTTCGATTCCAATCATGTCGAACTTTTTCATCAACTCTTCTGGAAAAGTTTGTTGTTTCCAGTCGGACTCGGAACATTTTTGAGCACTTGTTTTATTTCAGATGTTGATTCTTCAACTTCATGATAGACCTCACATTTTATTTGCCCAGATCGAAGCTGAAGAATACCAGACTAAATTGTTAATGGATTCCCAATAGATGAAAAAAAAGTAATTGGTTTTTGAAAATCTTCTTTTTCACTTGTGTCGGTGGTCTTTTCACTGCTCTCTGTTTGAAACTATTTTATTGATTTATTGATTTTAATGTCATTCTATTTGAATTTTTCACATTGTGGCTTTGATAAATACTGCAGAATAAAAGTTGGCATGTTTTTAATCGTCAAAACAAATCAACAATAATAATTATGGGGCGAAAAGAATATCAAACCCCCCGTTCATAATCCAAAAAACGAATGAGGATATGAACAACCACGTTTGGTCTAAAACCCGCGATCTGGCATGGGTTCCAAATTTCCAAAAGATGTTTAAATAATAAAGGAACCGATGGGACTAACGCCAGTGAAAAAATTTCGAAGGGGCCAAGGCATTCGCCCTCAGAAGTCACCGGTTGCCGATGAAATGCCGCTGGTACACGTACAGCCGCAGTCAATTCGAAGGCTTCGATGAAAATCGGAACACACAATGAAAAAGGATTGGATATTAGCCAGCAAAATGCCTTGGTCACGAATGGCAAGATCTCGAAGTTCCTGGAAACATCTAGTCCACAGCTACACGCTCGAATAATGGACTATCAAAGTATCAAAGTAAAAAGTTGTTACTATCACCCGGTTTTTTTTTCGGTTCTTAAACTGAAAGAGCGTATGCTGAAATTACTTTCCTCTTTTTCACCTTCGAAAAAAGCTTTTTTGATTTTGCACTTTTATTCATTTCAATGGGAGACACAACGCAGAATTGAGAGAGACGAGAAAAAAACCCAAAGGGACGACTTTTTTTCAATGAGCAGTAGAGCGCAGTTGCTTCTTTGAAAAGTCAGAATTATTTTTTTAGAGTTCTTAAACTTTCAAAGTTTTTAAAAGTTAATATCAAGAGATTTCTGGATATGAAAAAGGAAGCGAAAGTGATTCAGGAGTTTTCCAAAGTAATTTTTCAAAAAATTTTAATCGAGGGTTAAAACTTAACTCTAACTGGATAATTATATCGACCAATAGGTACATAAATATGCATAATTTTGTGCACAATGTTGGGAAAAAAATTCAAACCTTATAGATTTGTAAAAACCTGGTTTAAAGTTTAAAAAAAACCATTGATTAATGTATGAAAAATTTTTTCGGCTTTACGGCAATTCTCACAACAATATTAGGTATTTTTGTGAGAATTTTAGGTAAAGCTGAAAAATTAATCATTATCAGAAAATGAGAAGAGTAGTAATTGGAGTTTTGACGATTTTTTCTTAAATCTGACGACTTTTTGGCAAATATTCACGTTGTTTTCACATTTGAAAGTGGGTTGGACATTGGAAACTATTGAAATTGTGAAAAATCGTAAACATGTTGAATGAAAAACAAATTGGTGTGAATTTTGGCAAATTTTTGGTTGAAAACAAGAAAAAATCGATAATTGATTGATTTTGAAAACATTTTGACATAAAAATTAAAGAAGTAGAAGCCTAATTAATTTCTCTTTTCATAATAATTTTGCGCTTGTTTGTTTTTTGGTAAATTAATTGAAATATAATTTCACAGATACTTTTAAAATTTTTCCAAACAGTAGTTAGAACTTTTCGCGTGTAAAGGTCAACCCTTGCTTTTGCTTTTTTACAATTTTTTATTTTTGGGACAAAAACATCAAAATATTTTTCTCCGCCCACTTCTCTGTTTTTCTTAACATAACGGGAAAATGTAAAAAGCAAAAGTTTGAGTTTTAGTTATTTCTCAACTTTTCTTCTCCCTTTCAAACTGATTTTTCACATGCTGCGTGAAATTTCTACATACTGCTTGAAGACCCAGATGCCAAATGAATACTGAATATTATTTCTAGTCTGTGCTGTAATCAATTATTCACTTCTGATTAAAGTTATTAAAATCTTCGCATGAGATTTGCAAACTTTTTGGCTTTTATTGCTGTGTATAACAAATGTGATACTTGTTACACGAGCAATAGAGCCAACAAGTTTGTTGATCAACATTTAAAAAAATCCTTTATTTTGAGATTTCAAAAGAAATGGAAAGGTAAGGAGAAGGGGGAGGAGAAGTGGATTGAAGTGAGTGAAAAAATACAAAAACGAAGACTTAAAAAATGAAGATTATGATTTTTTTATATTGTAGAACAGATATAATTGTTAGTTGTTTTCATCGTAGAAAAATGTCTCTTCACTTTTTTTCTAGAATACTTTCAGATGACTTCGATCCACCGTCCAAAGTGTTTAGTCCGAGATTTTCGTCCTCAGATATATCATATCCGCTGCTTTTGTGAAGATCAATAAAAGTTTCTAAGTTTTCCAAATTTATTTTGATAAATACGTGTCACAGATTTTGAATTGACCAATTCTCTTGAAATTGAATGTTTCTCAATCAGGCTTTCAAGAGATTCAAGATCCATTCTGAAAAGCTGGAATAATAAAATAATAGAAAAGTAATATTTTGTACTTAAACACAAAGAAAAAGTTTAAAAAATAAATTTTATTCATAAATCATTCAATGTATTCCATCAAGAAAAAATATAAAAAAGAGGACAAAAATGACAAAATCCACGTCGAGAAGAAGGTTGAGAAGCAATGATCTAACAAATTCCAAACATTGGTTTCTACACACATCAGTACTTGCACACAACAGTAGTTCGATTATTACATGAAACATTATTCCCAAAAAACAAGACGAAATAATATCAGTTAACGGATCGTAGAAAGACTGAGAACTATGAGCATCCAAACAATGATTTCTATCTACAACAGCACTTGTTGATTGATCAGTTTTTCTAGTAGAATTGCCATGGTTTTTAACTTCAACATCTTGGTTCGATACGGAAGTGTTTAAAAGATGAGTGGCCCCAGGCTCAATCAACTCGAGCAGGTTTTTGATATATCCACGATATTCTTTAATTCTATCACATTCTTTTGAAATTTTTTCACGAAGCTGAAATCAATGCTTTATTGATTGAATTTAATTACGAAATATTACATGGACATCCGCCGGATGCTTTTCGTAATGCGAAATTGTTTCGGTTGATTGTAAGACGAATTGTTGAATTTTCATGAGTTTTTCGAAAACTTCTGGCACATGATGAAATTTAAAAATCATTTCAATCGATTTGGTATGAATGAATACCAAATTTTCGCGTTGAGTTTTGATCATTTCGTCAATGGATGGATTTGTCATGATTTCTTGAGAAAAAAAGGAATTTGTTTGTAAAAAAAAAAAAACATTGTTTTCTTTAAGGTTATGGTCTTATGAGGATACAGTATGCTATCAACTCTCGGTGTGTGTGTGTGTGTGTGTGTGTGCGACAAAAAATCAACAAAAACAAAAACCTAAACCTAAACCTAAAAAAAACAAAAACCTAAACCTAAACCTAAAAAAAACAAAAACCTAAACCTAAACCTAAAAAACAAAAACCTAAACCTAAACCTAAAAAACAAAAACCTAAACCTAAACCTAAAAAAAACAAAAACATGGATTTTTCATGATTTCTAGAGAAAAAAAGTGAATTAGTTCTTAAAAAAAACGGAGCAAATTACAAGAAAAAACTGAAATATATAACTAAATGCTTCAAGAGGAGAAGCCAACTTTTCACAGAACAAAACTGATGAAATTTCGATTGTGAAACATGAAATGCATTTCTAAATAGCAGTGGAGCGAACTTTCTTAAATAGAAAAAAAGTTTCTTTGAAAAATTTGAAAGCAGCGCAAAATTTTTAAAACAAAACCATTAAAAAAGTTAACGACATGATTAAAAATTAAACGAAAGTCTCAACCGAAAGATGCAAATTTCATTTGAAAAAAAACTTTTTTTTTCAAAAACTCAAAAAATTCTGAAAAATCAAAAGCAAAATTTTGGAAGGAAACGTTTTATCAGAAATAGTTAGCTTCATTTGAACCCAATTTGTTTTTTAAATCGAAACAGGAAAACTGTAATAATTGCAAGGACCAAAATCTTTTTTTCAAGTTGAAAAATTAAAGACTTTGTTAAAACTGAATCGAAATTTTGTTTTTGATTTTTCAATAAAATCGGAAAATTTCGATAAGTGAACATTTTCAAAATGAGAACGTTAGAGATTTTTCAATTTTTTAAAATTCGATCAAAAACGCACAAAAAAAAACATTGTGCAACTTGAAGAGACGTCGTTGCAAAACAGAAAGTTTAAAGGAACATTGTCTTCTTTAAGGTTATGGTCTTATGAGGATACAGTATGCTATCAACTCTCCTAAAAAGGTCTTTTTATTTAATTTTATTTCATCGACTAAAAACAAAAAACAGTAATTTTTTCAATTCTTTTTTTTTAAGTAAAGACTTTTTTTTTTTCAAATTTTGTAAAGATGAACAAATTCATGATATTTTTGTGGATTTTTGTTAAAATAACTTTATTGTTTAAAAAAAACGAATTAAAGAAGCCCTTAAGTTTAGGTCTAATCTATGTAATTGAGAATTAACTTTTTTTCAGATTCAGAAAAATGCGACGACAAAAACGCTCCGATGTCAATGAAGAGAATGTGCTTCCGGTAAGAATTTTGAAAATTTTAGTACAAGCTTCATTGAGAATTAATTTTCAGATTGAAGTTACACGCGAATCAGACAGTAGACATGGATGTTGTATTTGTAAAAAGCCAGAAGTTAGACAGCATTCAACAATTAGAGCATCACTTCGGTCGGCAGCACCAACCACATCAAAAGGAAACACTTCAACGACTTCACCATCTGACTCGTCATCATCAACTTCGACTATGACATTCTCATCAAAGTCTTCAGAGTCTACAGAGCTAGACAAAGTTTCAGGTGTTAAGTGTGGAAATTGTACGAATTGGATGCATTTGGCGTGCCTAAATTGGGAATCATTTGATGCCAAATATTTTTCAAGAGTTCTTTGCAAAAAATGTGGAAAAGGTTCAATTATTAAGACAGGTAAATCAACAATTTAGAATCAATGAAATCAAAAAAAGTGTATTTCAGAACTTGTCATTGAAGCTCCCCATCGATTGAATCCGTTTTTGAAATCCGAAAAGAAGATGCCAATGCAAGTTGGATCAAGAAAATGGTCTTCAAAGCAAAACATTGAAAAATTGAAGAGCAAGTTCAAAACGTTCGTTTAACTTTTAATAAAAATTTAAAATGAGAAAAAGAGACAGATAGAGAAACAGAGAAAGTGAGAAAAATGGAAAACGAGAAAAACAATTAAGAGAAAGGTAGAAACTGCGAGAGAGAGAGAGAGAGAGAGAGTAAGAGAGAAACATTTTTTAGAGTTCATGTTTTCGTCAAATTTTTTTAGTTTTTGTTTCTGTGTTTTTTCTTTGCAGAGAGAATTATACCATTTTTGTAAAAAACGCAAAAGAATTGCAAAAACATTGGAATTCAAATGGTGGACTCATCAAATGGAAATTCGTATAATTTATTTTTGTTGAAAAACTAAATTTAATTGATAAAAAAAAATTGTTTTACAGCCTTATGTGATTAAGGAAGGAGTTAGCTTTTTCAGTAAAATTCCAAAAGCAGATGAATTTGACATGAAGAATTATATCGGTCCGTTTTTTTATTTTTTTTCTAATTTCTAAATGGTCCAAGCTAAAACGGATTTTTCTAATTAGAAAAAAATCTGACAAAAAGAAAATGTTTGTCAAGTTTCAGAATTAGGATTTAAATTAGATGTCATCGACTCTTCAACTTCTGAAGTTCATCTAGTTTCTTTGAAAAGACTTTTGGAAAATGATGGAACAAAACAAACTTTGAATGTTCTTTCATTAAATATGGCGTTACAACAAGAGTATTGATTGATTAAAAATTATGAATTTAAAAAACAAAAAAAAAACTCAATTTTAGATACCAAAAAGATGTGAAAGTTCCAAACTTTGTTCAAAGAATTTCAGTTATTCATGAAATCGAAAAATTGAATGCTTGGAAAAATGCCAGCTTTTCAAAACCAATGGTGAATTTATTTTAAAAAAAAAACAAAAATACAACCATTGATAATTTTTAGGTTCACAGTTTCTTGGTTTACTCTGAAGCTGGATGCTATACCGATTTTCACATCGATTTTAGTGGTTCAAGTGTTTACTTTCATATTTTAAAAGGGGAAAAAGTGTTTTGGATTGCACCACCAACACAATTAAACTTGGATCTTTATAAAATGAAAGAAACATCTAAATTGAATGAAAAATGGATGGGTGATTCTCTTGAAAAAATTCAAGTTTTGACCTTATCGGCTGGAATGTGCTTGTTTATGCCAGCTGGATATCTTCATGCTGTTTACACAAATGAAAAAACCACTGCCATTAGTGGAAATTTTTATACTCTCAGCTCGATGGATATTCAAATCAAGTAAGATTATCATTTAATCATTTTTATTGATTTTTTTAAACAAAATTTAGAGTGGATTATATTGAACGAGGATCCGGAATGTTTAATATGAAAAATTTCCGTGAAACTATGAGTTTTGCTACTGAGAACCTCATTCTTCCAAAATTACAACGTTTTAATTCTATTAAAAGAACAAAAAATCCAGCCGCTGAATTGGTTTTGGAAGCTGGAAAAGAATTAAACAAATGGTTAATGAGTTGGGCAAAAGAAAAAAAAGTTTGTTGATTTCAATTTCACCTTGGAACTTTTTTTTTTGGTTATTTTTCAGGTTTCTTTGAAAAAAGAACGCAAAGTTTCAAAAAGGGAGCGATCCGAGGAAATGAAAAAAATTATGCATGAAGAAATGGTTGCAGGAAAATTGAAAAAAGTTATTGCAGAAATCGAAAATGAGGTAAATCAACTAAAAGCTTCATTTTTTTCTTCAATTAAAATTTTTTTCACAGGTGCCAGTTCGTCCGTCTACTGATGTCATTGTTCTCAGTTCTGATACGGAAGAAGACGATGGTCTTCAAGATCAAGAAGATGTAGACGTTGAAATGTCGAGTGAAAACGATGGAGCTGAAATGTTGGAAGATGAAAATGATTTTGAAATGTCATATGAAGACTATGACGCTCCGAGTACTTCTGGTACTGCAAATACTTCTAATGCTACCAATGTTGGGCCAAGTACTTCTGGTATTGACAATTCGGCACCTACAAATCTTAACGATGAAAACTCGAATCAAGTAGTTGCAATACAAAATAGAATGAATGTGAGTCAAAAATTACGATGAAACAAAAAAATTTAACAATTTTTATTGTTCATTCTTTCAGCAAGGCTTACTTCCTGGAATTGCAATGAGCCCTCAACTCGAGTTTTTACACATTAGATGTTTAAGAGTGAGTTCAAGTTTTAAGTAAAACAAAAAATCAATAAAAACAAATTTCAGTTTGCTTGCGAGTTGTTTGAACGCCAGTTTACTGGTCAACGACTTCGAACAAGAGAAGTGAGAATTTATTAATTAGTTCATTGTGTAATAAAAGTTTTCAATTATTCAGGAAATGGAACAATTAGAAGCTGAACAACCATTAATCAATGTTGTTGAAGAATGGTTGGAAACTGAAAGAAGAGTGAGATTTTTGAATTGAACAAAAATTAATTTAGTTAAACTTTATTTTTAGTTTCATGAACAAGCATATTCACACAGAAGACAATGAGGCGAAGGAGATTCAAAGAAAATTTCTCAGTTCACTTAGATAAACGATTTTTTTGTTTTTTTTTTAATTTATAAAGAAAAGTTTGAATAGGAACCATGCTCAACAAATTTTTAAAAGACCCAATTTTTCTTGAAAAAATTGAAAAAGTTTTCTAATTTTTTTCAAACTTTTTTTTCAATTTAAATATTTTTAATATCGATTTTCGGAAAAAAGGCTTGGTTTCTATTCAATCTTTTCTAAAAAAATTTTTAATTTTCTTCAGGTTAATCTTCTGTTTTTGTTGTTTATTTTTCAGTTAACACAAGTTTTTAGTAGTTTTCCAACGTTTTCAAAATGATCTAATAAAAAACTAAAGTTTTGTTTCAAATCAGCTGAAAAAATCTTTAAACTTTTTCAACTTTATTTTCGTCGAAATTTGTTCTTTTTAATTTAAATTTTTCAATAAGCGTGGCTACTATTTTCTTTGTTCTGTTAATTCTTCTTTGAAATAATCTTTTTTTGTTGTTGTTTTCTTCCTTATTAACTTTTTAAAACCTAAAAACTTGTTAAAATCTGTTAAACTTGTTGTTAAAATTTATTCCTTTTTTTTGGTACTCATTTTTGTTTGTTGAACCAGAAAAAAAAATGAAATTTGATTCAAAAAGTTGTGTGAAAAACCAAAAAGGGGGGGGGGGGATAAAAAAAGAAAAAAACTCGCTAAAGGAGAAAAACTAAATACGAACAAAATAAATTACGAGTTGGAGTTTAATTAGGTTGGATGAAATTATTATTTTATCATTGTGATGGAGTTTTATGCTTTCCAGTCATTGCCGAAACATTATCAGTGACGTCAGCAGAAACTATTGGAGATTCAGATTCTTCAACTTCCACGTTGTCCTTTGAAACTTTCCAACAAACTGCTAATTGAGGAAGAACAGTTTTTTCAGAAAGATTTTGGTTCTGAAAAAAATCAAGTTGATTATAAAAAAAATAAGAAAAATGAATATTGACCGCTTTCTCATTTTCTTTCTTTACCAAAACGGCAACGATGTTGTTCAAAACAGAAGAAATTTCTGATTTTTCTTCTTTGATCTCGTCCGATTTTTCAACTGGAATTGAATCTGAGAAAAACTCAAGATTTGGCAGTCCGATGCTTTTGAGTTTATCTAATTTTATTGGTGAAATCGGTTCTTCGACTTTCATTGTTTCAATTAAAGACAAAGAAAATGAAGATGGAGAGAATTCAATTTCATCTGATGTATCGCCTTTATTGAACATCTGAAATAATTATTAAATTTCCAGATTTTTGAAAAAGAAAAATCACATATTGATCCAAATGAAAAGGCGAAAAATCGGAACCAACTTCGGGATCAAGTGCGAAATCGACAACTTCCAAGCTTTTGATGGTTTCCCCAACTTTTTGGTTCCATTCAAAGTACGTCAACTTTTTTGATCCTTTGTTGGATTCAAAATTTGCTTTTCTTTTTTTGCTTGGTGTCGCTTTAGGAGTCTTTGGTGGTTCTTGAGCGTTTTCAAGTTTTTTGTTTTTTTCCTTTTCAGCAATAACAACAACTGATTGTTCATTTCGTGTCACACTGCGAGTTTGATAACGTTTTGATTGAGAATAATCAGACATTATTGATTGATTGATTTGACTGGAGTCTGAAAATTAAAAGATAAAAAAATCAAATTAATCAATACCAAATAGAAAAAAAAGTCTGGTTTAGAGCGAAATGTCTCTCAGATATGTCCTCAGATATATCATATCCGCTGCTTTTGTGAAGATCAATAAAAGTTTCCAAGTTTTTTAAATTTATTTTGAAAAATACGTGTTACAGATTTTGAATTGATCAATTCTTATGAAACTGAATGTTTCTCGATCAGGCTTTATTCAAGATCCATTCTGAAAAGCTGGAATAATAAAATAATAGAAAAGTAATATTTTGTACTTAAACATAAAGAAAAAGTGAAAAAAATAAATTTGATTCATCAATAATTTAATTTATTCCATCAAGAAAAAAAATATAAAAAAGAAGACAAAAATGACAAAATCCACGTCGAGAAGAAGGTTGAGAAGCAATGATCTAACAAATTCCAAACATTGGTTTCTACACACATCAGTACTTGCACACAACAGTAATTCGATTATTACATGAAACATTATTCCCAAAAAGCCAGACGAAATAATATCAGTTAACGGATCGTAGAAAGACTGGGATCTATCAACATCCAAACAATGGTTTCTATCTACAACAGCACTTGTTGATTGATCAGTTTTTCTAGTAGAATTGCCATGGTTTTTAACTTCAATTGCTTGGTTCGATACGGAAGTGTTTAAAAGATGAGTGGGTACAGGCTCAATTAACTCAAGCAGGTTTTTGATATATCCACGATATTCTTTACTTTTCTCACATTCTTTTGAAAATTTTTCACGAAGCTGAAATCAATGCTTTATTGATTGAATTTAATTACGAAATATTACATGGACATCTGCCGGATGCTTTTCGTAATGCGAAATTGTTTCGGTTGATTGTAAGACGAATTGTTGAATTTTCATGAGTTTTTCGAAAACTTCTGGCACATGATGAAATTTAAAAACCATTTCAATCGATTTGGTATGAATGAATACCAAATGTTCGCGTTGAGTTTTGATCATTTCGTCAATGGATGGATTTGCCATGATATCTTGAGAAAAAAAGGAATTTGTTTGTAAAAAAAAAAACATTGTTTTCTTTAAGGTTATGGTCTTATGAGGATACAGTATGCTGTCAACTCTCCTAAAAAGGTCTTTTTATTTAATTTTATTTCATCGACTAAAAACAAAGAACGACCATTTAACTGGTGTAGGTAGAGAAATGCTAACAGAAACAAGTGCACAAAATTTTGAGAAAAAAAAATTTTAATTTTGGGTAGACAACAAATTTTGCTTGACAGTGACGGTGTGTGAGTGTGTGTGTGCAACAAAAAATCAACAAAAACAAAAACAAAAACCTAAACCTAAAAAACAAAAACCTAAACCTAAACCTAAAAAACAAAAACCTAAACCTAAACCTAAAAAAAACAAAAACAAAAACAAAAACCTAAACCTAAAAAACCTAAACCTAAAAAAAACAAAAACATGGATTTGTCATGATTTTTAGAGAAAAAAAGTGAATTAGTTCTTAAAAAAAACGGAGCAAATTACAAGAAAAAACTGAAATATATAACTAAATTCTTCAAGAGGAGAAGCCAATTTTTCACGGAACAAAACTGATGAAATTTCGATTGTGAAACATGAAATTCATTTCTAAATAGCAGTGGAGCGAACTTTCTTAAATAAAAAAAAAGTTTCTTTGAAAAATTTGAAAGCAGCGCAAAATTTTTAAAACAAAACCATTAAAAAAATTAACCACATGATTAAAAATTAAACGAAAGTCTCAACCGAAAGATGGAAATTTCATTTGAAAAAAAAACTTTTTTTTTTCAAAAACTCAAAAAATTCTAAAAAATCAAAAGCAAATTTTTGAAAGGAAACGTTTTATCAGAAATAGTTACCTTCATTTGAACCCAATTTATTTTTTATATCGAAACAGAAAAACTATAATAATTGCAAGGACCAAAAGGTTTTATTCAATTTTTTTTTCGATATTTTTTATTGCTCCAATTATGATTACATTTTTCAAGCTGAATCAGCGACGATTTTTTTAACTGGACGCATTTTTGTTTTATTTTTTCTCTAAATATGTTGTTCGATTGGTAAAATCTTTTTCTCAATGTTTGCTTTTCCAGACTTTTAGAAAACCTGGCAGAGACTTTTAGAAAAGTTAACTTTACAAAATTTAAAAAAAAAGTCTTTACTTAAAAAAAAGTATTGAAAAAATTACCTGTTTTTTGTTTTTAGTCGATGAAATAAAATTAAATAAAAAGACCTTTTTAGGAGAGTTGACAGCATACTGTATCCTCATAAGACCACAACCTTAAAGAAAACAATGTTCCTTTAAACTTTCTGTTTTGCAACGACGTCTCTTCGAGTTGCACAATGTTTTTTGTTGTGTGTTTATGATAAAATTTTAAAAAATCTCTAACGTTCTCATTTTGAATATGTTCACTTATCGAAATTTTCCGATTATATTAAAAAATCAATAGCATTGAACCCAAAAAAAAAACAGACTCCATTTTTCTTCAATCGATTTTTCAGAACAGCAAAAAAATAATTTAAACAAAATTTCAATTCAGTTTTAACAAAGTCTTTAATTTTTCAACCTGAAAAAAATCTTTTGGTCCTTGCAATCATTACAGTTTTCCTGTTTCGATATAAAAAATAAATTTGGTTCAAATGAAGCTAACTATTTCTGATAAAACGTTTCCTTCCAAAATTTTGCTTTTGATTTTTCAGAATTTTTTGAGTTTTTGAAAAAAAAAGTTTTTTTTCAAATGAAATTTGCATCTTTCGGTTGAGACTTTCGTTTAATTTTTAATCATGTCGTTAACTTTTTTAATGGTTTTGTTTTAAAAATTTTGCGCTGCTTTCAAATTTTTCAAAGAAACTTTTTTTCTATTTAAGAAAGTTCGCTCCACTGCTATTTAGAAATGAATTTCATGTTTCACAATCGAAATTTCATCAGTTTTGTTCCGTGAAAAGTTGGCTTCTCCTCTTGAAGCATTTAGTTATATATTTCAGTTTTTTCTTGTAATTTGCTCCGTTTTTTTTAAGAACAAATTCCTTTTTTTCTCAGGAAATCATGACAAATCCATCCATTGACGAAATGATCAAAACTCAACGCGAACATTTGGTATTCATCCATACCAAATCGATTGAATTGGTTTTTAAATTTCATCATGTGCCAGAAGTTTTCGAAAAACTCATGAAAATTCAACAATTCGTCTTACAATCAACCGAAACAATTTCGCATTACGAAAAGCATCCGGCAGATGTCCATGTAATATTTCGTAATTAAATTCAATCAATAAAGCATTGATTTCAGCTTCGTGAAAAATTTTCAAAAGAATGTGAGAAAAGTAAAGAATATCATGGATATATCAAAAACCTGCTTGAGTTGATTGAGCCTGGGGCCACTCATCTTTTAAACACTTCCGTATCGAACCAAGCAATTGAAGTTAAAAACCATGGAAATTCTACTAGAAAAACCGATCAATCAACAAGTGCTGTTGTAGATAGAAATCATTGTTTGGATGTTGATAGATCCCAGTCTTTCTACGATCTGTTAATTGTGATCATTCCGCGTTGCTTTTCGAGAATAATTTTTCATGTAATAATCGAATTACTGTTGTGTGCAAATACTGATATGTGTAGAGACCAATTTTCACTGCTTTTCCACCTTTTTCTCGTCGTGGATTTTGTCCTTTATGTTTTATTGAACTTTTTTAATGGAATAAATTAAATGATTAATTAATAAAATTTATTTTTTTCACTTTTTCTTTGTGTTTAAGCACAAAAAATTACTTTTCTATTGTTCCTACTTTTTAAACTTTTAATTAAACTTTCTTAATATTCCAGCTTTTCAGAATGGATCTTGCATTTCTTGAACGCATGATCAAGAAACATTCAACTTCAAAAGAATTGATCAATTCAAAATCTGTAACACAAATTTTCCAAAACATTTTCCCGTTCGAAATTTCAGATTAATATGCTTTTACGTTTTCACACTGTTGAAACAATCAATGAAAATCTTTGGGAAATTCGTAGACATCTTAATTTTGCTGAACGATGGATTTCGGAATTCAAGAAAAACAAAAATGATAAAAATGTAAAATTTTTCACAAAATTTTGAGAAAATTAGTTTTTTCCAGATGAACATTCAGTTGCTCATTACATTATCAAAAGCCGAACCGTTTATCGATTACCTCATAAATTTGGAAACTTTTATTGATCTTCACAAAAGCAGCGGATATGATATTACTGAGGACGAAAATCTTGGACTAAACACTTTTGACGGTGGATCAAAGTCATCAGAAAGTTTTGATAAAGACACCAATGGAAATCGCAAATCGGCCTGTTCCGATGACGAAAACAATGATTCTGAAAATTCGGAAGAAAAGATTTAAATCTCCAAACAGTTTTTCTTTTAATTTTGTTGCTTCAAGAACTTTTAAAAAAATATTAAAACAAGTTCAGTTATCATTTTTTGTTTATGATTTACCAATTTTGTCCTTCTGTGATCAAAAATAATTCATTTCTTGTGTGTGAATAAAATTTGATCTATTGAGATGTTTAACACAACATGGGCGGAGCGAACAAACGTTGACCTCGTGTTCCATTCATTTGCAATTTCATTTCGCTTTAAACCAGACTTTTTTTTCTATTTGGTATTGATTAATTTGATTTTTTTATCTTTTAATTTCAGACTCCAGTCCAAATCAACCAATCAATCAATAATGTCTGATTATTTTCAATCAAAACGTTATCAAACTCGCAGTGTGACACGAAATGAACAATCAATTGTTGTTATTGGGGAAAAGGAAAAAAACAACAAACTTGAAAACGCTCAAGAACCACCAAAGGGTCCAATAACACCAAAGACTCCTAAAGCGACACCAAGCAAAAAAAGAAAAGCAAATTTTGAATCCAACAAAGGATCAAAAAAGTTGACGTACTTTGAATGGAACCAAAAAATTAGGGAAACCATCAAAAGCTTGGAAGTTGCCGATTTCGCACTTGATCCCGAACTTGGTTCCGATCTTTCGCCTTTTCTTTTGGATCAATATGTGATTTTTCTTTTTCAAAAATCTGGAAATTTAATAATTATTTCAGATTTTCAATAAAGGCGATACATCAGATGAAATTGAATTCTCTCCATCTTTGTCTTTAATTGAAGCAATGAAAGTCGAAGAATCGATTTCACCAACAAAATTAGAGAAACTCAAAAACATCGGACTGCCAAATCTTGAGTTTTTCTCAGATTCAATTCCAGTTGGAAAATCGGACGAGATCAAAGAAGAAAAATCAGAAATTCCTTCTGTTTTGAACAACATCGTTGCCGTTTTGGTAAAGAAAGAAAATGAGCAAGCGGTCAATATTCATTTTTTTTATTGTTTTTTAATCAACTTGATTTTTTTCAGAACCAAAATTTTTCTGAAAAAATTGTTCTTCCTCAATTAGCAATTTTTTGGAAAGTTTCAAAGGACAACGTGGAAGTGGAAGAATCTGAATCTCCAATTGTTTCTGCTGACGCCACTGATAATGTTTTGGCAATGACTGGAAAGCATAAAACTCCATCACAATAATAAAATAATAATTTCATCCAACATTATTAAACTCCAACTCGTAATTTATTTTGTTCGTATTTAGTTTTTCTCCTTTAGCGAGTTTTTTTAATTTTTTATCCCCCCCCCCCTTCTTGGTTTTACACACAACTTTTTGGTTCAAATTTCATTTTTTTTCTGGTTCAACAAACAAAAATGAGTACCAAAACAAAGGAATAAATTTTAACAACAAATTTAACAGATTTTAACAAGTTTTTAGGTCCTAACAAGTTAATAAGGAAGAAAACTACAGCAAAAAAAGATTATTTCAAAGAAGAATTAACAGAAAAAAGAAAATAGTAGCCACGCTTATTGAAAATTTTAAACTAAAAAGAACAAATTTCGACGAAAATAAAGTTGAAAAAGTTTGAAGATTTTTTCAGCTGATTTGAAACACATTTTTTAATGCATTAGAAAAGTAACTTTTTGTGCTTAAACACAAAGAAAAAGTTTAAAAAATAAATTTTATTCAACAATCATTCAATGTATTCCATAAAGAAAAAAAATATAAAAACGAGGACAAAAATGACAAAATCCACGTCGAGAAGAAGGTTGAGAAGCAATGATCTAACAAGTTCCAAACATTGGTTTCTACACACATCAGTACTTGCACACAACAATAATTCGATTATTACATGAAACATTATTCCCAAAAAGCAAGACGAAATAATATCAGTTAACGGATCGTAGAAAGACTGAGAACTATGAGCATCCAAACAATGATTTCTATCTACAACAGCACTTGTTGATTGATCAGTTTTTCTAGTAGAATTGCCATGGTTTTTAACTTCAACATCTTGGTTCGATACGGAAGTGTTTAAAAGATGAGTGGGTACAGGCTCAATCAACTCAAGCAGGTTTTTTATATATCCACGATGTTCTTTAATTTTAACACATTCTTTTGAAATTTTTTCACGAAGCTGAAATCAATGCTTTATTGATTGAATTTAATTACGAAATATTACATGGACATCCGCCGGATGCTTTTCGTAATGCGAAATTGTTTCGGTTGATTGTAAGACGAATTGTTGAATTTTCATGAGTTTTTCGAAAACTTCTGGCACATGATGAAATTTAAAAACCATTTCAATCGATTTGGTATGGATGAATACCAAATCTTCGCGTTGAGTTTTGATCAATTCGTCAATGGATGGATTTGTCATGATTTCTAGAGAAAAAAAGGAGTAAGTTTTTTAAAAAAAATCACAAAAAAGCTGAAATGTATAACTAAATGCTTCAAGAGGAGAAGCCAATTTTTCACGGAACAAAACTGATGAAATTTCGATTGTGAAACATGAAATTCATTTCTAAATAGCAGTGGAGCGAACTTTCTTAAATAGAAAAAAACTTTCTTTGAAACATTTGAAAGCAGCGCAAAATTTTTAAAACAAAACCATTAAAAAAGTTAACGACATGATTAAAAATTAAACGAAAGTCTCAACCGAAAGATGCAAATTTCATTTTGAAAAAAAACTTTTTTTTTCAAAAACTCAAAAAATTCTAAAAAATCAAAAGCAAATTTTTGAAAGGAAACGTTTTATCAGAAATAGTTACCTTCATTTGAACCCAATTTATTTTTTATATCGAAACAGAAAAACTATAATAATTGCAAGGACCAAAAGGTTTTATTCAATTTTTTTTTCGATATTTTTTATTGCTCCAATTATGATTACATGTTTCAAGCTGAATCAGCGACGATTTTTTTAACTGGACGCATTTTTGTTTTATTTTTTCTCTAAATATGTTGTTCGATTGGTAAAATCTTTTTCTCAATGTTTGCTTTTCCAGACTTTTAAAAAAATTGACAGAGACTTTTAGAAAAATTAACTTTACAAAATTTAAAAAAAAAAGTCTTCACTTAAAAAAAAGTATTGAAAAAATTACCTGTTTTTTGTTTTTAGTCGATGAAATAAAATTAAATAAAAAGACCTTTTTAGGAGAGTTGACAGCATACTGTATCCTCATAAGACCATACCCTTAAAGAAAACAATGTTCCTTTAAACTTTCTGTTTTGCAACGACGTCTCTTTGAGTTGCACAATGTTTTTTTTTGTGTGTTTATGATAAAATTTAAAAAAATCTCTAACGTTCTCATTTTGAAAATGTTCACTTATCGAAATTTTCCGATTCTATTGAAAAATCAATAGCATTGAACTAAAAAAAAACCGATTCCATTTTTCTTCAATCGATTTTTTAGAACAGCAAAAAAAGAATTTAAACTAAAATTTCGATTCAATTTTAACAAAGTCTTTAATTTTTCAATCTGAAAAAAAAGCTTTTGGTCCTTGCAATTTATACAGTTTTCCTGCTTCGATATAAAAATTAAATTGGGTTCAAATGAAGCTAACTATTTCTGATAAAATGTATCCTCGAAAAGTTTACATTGTTTTTGAGTTTTTAAAAATGTTTTTTTTTCAAATGAAATTTGCATCTTTCGGTTGAGACTTTCGTTTAATTTTTAATCATGTCGTTAATTTTTTTAATGGTTTTGTTTAAAAAATTTTGCGCTGCTTTCAAATTTTTCAAAGAAACTTTTTTTCTATTTAAGAAAGTTCGCTCCACTGCTATTTAGAAATGAATTTCATGTTTCACAATCGAAATTTCATCAGTTTTGTTCCGTGAAAAGTTGGCTTCTGCTCTTGAAGCATTTAGTTATATATTTCAGTTTTTTCTTGTAATTTGCTCCGTTTTTTTAAGAACTAATTCACTTTTTTTCTTTAGAAATCATGACAAACCCATCCATTGACGAAATGATCAAAACTCAACGCGAACATTTGGTATTCATTCATACCAAATCGATTGAATTGGTTTTTAAATTTCATCATGTGCCAGAAGTTTTCGAAAAACTCATGAAAGTTCAACAATTCGTCTTACATTCAACCGAAACAATTTCCCATTACGAAAAGCATCCGGCGGATGTCCATGTAATATTTCGTAATTAAATTCAATCAATAAAGCATTGATTTCAGCTTCGTGAAAAAATTTCAAAAGAATGTGAGAAAAGTAAAGAACATCGTGGATATATCAAAAACCTGCTCGAGTTGATTGAGCCTGAGACCACTCATCTTTTAAACACTTCCGTATCGAACCAAGCAATTGAAGTTAAAAACCATGGCAATTCTACTAAAAAAACTGATCAATTAACAAGTGCTGTTGTAGATAGAAACCAATGTTTGAATGTTCATAGATCTCAGTCTTTCTACGATCCGTTAACTGATATTAATTTGTCTGGCTTTTTGGGAATAATGTTTCTTGTAATAATCGAATTACTGTTGTGTGCAAGTACTGATGTGTGTAGAAACCAATGTTTGGAACTTGTTAGACCATTGCTTCTCAACCTTCTCTTGACGTGGATTTTGTCCTTTTTGTCTTCTTTTTTATATTTTTTTTTGATGGAATAAATTAAATTATTGATGAATCAAATTTATTTTTTTAACTTTTTCTTTGTGTTTAAGCACAAAATATTACTTTTCTAATGCATTAAAAAAATGTGTTTCAAATCAGCTGAAAAAATCTTTAAACTTTTTCAACTTTATTTTCGTCAAAATTTGTTCTTTTTAATTCAAATGTTTTTATAAGCGTGGCTACTATTTTCTTTGTTCTTTTAATTCTTCTTTGAATAAATCTTTTTTTGTTGTTGTTTTCTTCCTTATTAACTTTTTAAAACCTAGAAACTTGTTAAAATCTGTTAAATTTGTTGTTAAAATTTATTCCTTTGTTTTGGTACTCATTTTTGTTTGTTGAACCAGAAAAAAAAATGAAATTTGATTCAAAAAGTTGTGTGAAAAGCCAAAAAGGGGGGGGGGGGGATAAAAAAAGAAAAAAACTCGCTAAAGGAGAAAAACTAAATACGAACAAAATAAATTACGAGTTGGAGTTTAATAATGTTGGATGAAATTATTATTTTATTATTGTGATGGAGTTTTATGCTTTCCAGTCATTGCCAAAACATTATCAGTGGCGTCAGCAGAAACAATTGGAGATTCAGATTCTTCAACTTCCACGTTGTCCTTTGAAACTTTCCAACAAATTGCTAATCGAGGAAGAACAACTTTTTCAGAAAGATTTTGGTTCTGAAAAAAATCAAGTTGATTAATAAAAAAATAAGAAAAATGAATATTGACCGCATTCTCATTTTCTTTCTTTACCAAAACGGCAACGATGTTGTTCAAAACAGAAGAAATTTCTGATTTTTCTTCTTTGATCTCGTCCGATTTTTCAACTGGAATTGAATCTGAGAAAAACTCAAGATTTGGCAGTCCGATGCTTTTGAGTTCATCTAATTTTATTGGTGAAATCGGTTCTTCGACTTTCATTGTTTCAATTAAAGACAAAGAAAATGAAGATGGAGAGAATTCAATTTCATCTAATGCATCGCCTTTATTGAACATCTGAAATAATTATTAAATTTCCAGATTTTTGAAAAAGAAAAATCACATATTGATCCAAATGAAAAGGCGAAAGATCGGAACCAACTTCGGGATCAAGTGCGAAATCGACAACTTCCAAGCTTTTGATGGTTTCCCTAATTTTTTGGTTCCATTCAAAGTACGTCAACTTTTTTGATCCTTTGTTGGATTCAAAATTTGCTTTTCTTTTTTTGCTTGGTGTCGCTTTAGAAGTCTTTGGTGTTATTGGACCCTTTGGTGGTTCTTGAGCGTTTTCAAGTTTTTTGTTTTTTTCCTTTTCAGCAATAACAACAACTGATTGTTCATTTCGTGTCACACTGCGAGTTTGATAACGTTTTGATTGAGAATAATCAGGCATTATTGATTGGCTCAATCAACTCAAGCAGGTTTTTGATATATCCATGATATTCTTTATTTTTATCACATTCTTTTGAAATTTTTTCACGAAGCTGAAATCAATTCTTTATTGATTGAATCTAATTACGAAATATTACATGGACATCCGCCGGATGCTTTTCGTAATGCGAAATTGTTTCGGTTGATTGTAAGACGAATTGTTGAATTTTCATGAGTTTTTCGAAAACTTCTGGCACATGATGAAATTTAAAAACCATTTCAATCGATTTGGTATGGATGAATACCAAATGTTCGCGTTGAGTTTTGATAATTTCGTCAATGGATGGATTTGCCATGATATCTTGAGAAAAAAAGGAATTTGTTTGTAAAAAAAAAAACATTGTTTTCTTTAAGGTTATGGTCTTATGAGGATACAGTATGCTGTCAACTCTCCTAAAAAGGTCTTTTTATTTAATTTTATTTCATCGACTAAAAACAAAGAACGACCATTTAACTGGTGTAGGTAGAGAAATGCTAACAGAAACAAGTGCACAAAATTTTGAGAAAAAAAATTTTAATTTTGGGTAGACAACAAATTTTGTTTGACAGTGGCGGTGTGTGTGTGTGCAACAAAAAATCAACAAAAACCTAAACCTAAAAAACAAAAACCTAAACCTAAACCTAAAAAACAAAAACCTAAACCTAAACCTAAAAAAAACAAAAACAAAAACAAAAACCTAAACCTAAAAAACCTACACCTAAAAAAAACAAAAACATGGATTTGTCATGATTTTTAGAGAAAAAAAGTGAATTAGTTCTTAAAAAAAACGGAGCAAATTACAAGAAAAAACTGAAATATATAACTAAATTCTTCAAGAGGAGAAGCCAATTTTTCACGGAACAAAACTGATGAAATTTCGATTGTGAAACATGAAATTCATTCCTAAATAGCAGTGGAGCGCATTTTCTTAAATAGAAAAAAAGTTTCTTTGAAAAATTTGAAAGCAGCGCAAAATTTTTAAAACAAAACCATTAAAAAAATTAACGACATGATTAAAAATTAAACGAAAGTCTCAACCGAAAGATGCAAATTTCATTTTGAAAAAAAACTTTTTTTTTCAAAAACTCAAAAAATTCTAAAAAATCAAAAGCAAATTTTTGAAAGGAAACGTTTTATCAGAAATAGTTACCTTCATTTGAACCCAATTTATTTTTTATATCGAAACAGAAAAACTATAATAATTGCAAGGACCAAAAGGTTTTATTCAATTTTTTTTTCGATATTTTTTATTGCTCCAATTATGATTACATTTTTCAAGCTGAATCAGCGACGATTTTTTTAACTGGACGCATTTTTGTTTTATTTTTTCTCTAAATATGTTGTTCGATTGGTAAAATCTTTTTCTCAATGTTTGCTTTTCCAGACTTTTAAAAAAATTGACAGAGACTTTTAGAAAAATTAACTTTACAAAATTTAAAAAAAAAAAGTCTTCACTTAAAAAAAAGTATTGAAAAAATTACCTGTTTTTTGTTTTTAGTCGATGAAATAAAATTAAATAAAAAGACCTTTTTAGGAGAGTTGACAGCATACTGTATCCTCATAAGACCATAACGTTAAAGAAGAAAATGTTCCTTTAAACTTTCTGTTTTGCAACGACGTCTCTTTGAGTTGCACAATGTTTTTTTTTGTGTGTTTATGATAAAATTTAAAAAAATCTCTAACGTTCTCATTTTGAAAATGTTCACTTATCGAAATTTTCCGATTCTATTGAAAAATCAATAGCATTGAACTAAAAAAAAACCGATTCCATTTTTCTTCAATCGATTTTTTAGAACAGCAAAAAAAGAATTTAAACTAAAATTTCGATTCAATTTTAACAAAGTCTTTAATTTTTCAATCTGAAAAAAAAGCTTTTGGTCCTTGCAATTTATACAGTTTTCCTGCTTCGATATAAAAATTAAATTGGGTTCAAATGAAGCTAACTATTTCTGATAAAATGTATCCTCGAAAAGTTTACATTGTTTTTGAGTTTTTAAAAATGTTTTTTTTTCAAATGAAATTTGCATCTTTCGGTTGAGACTTTCGTTTAATTTTTAATCATGTCGTTAATTTTTTTAATGGTTTTGTTTAAAAAATTTTGCGCTGCTTTCAAATTTTTCAAAGAAACTTTTTTTCTATTTAAGAAAGTTCGCTCCACTGCTATTTAGAAATGAATTTCATGTTTCACAATCGAAATTTCATCAGTTTTGTTCCGTGAAAAGTTGGCTTCTGCTCTTGAAGCATTTAGTTATATATTTCAGTTTTTTCTTGTAATTTGCTCCGTTTTTTTAAGAACTAATTCACTTTTTTTCTTTAGAAATCATGACAAACCCATCCATTGACGAAATGATCAAAACTCAACGCGAACATTTGGTATTCATTCATACCAAATCGATTGAATTGGTTTTTAAATTTCATCATGTGCCAGAAGTTTTCGAAAAACTCATGAAAGTTCAACAATTCGTCTTACATTCAACCGAAACAATTTCCCATTACGAAAAGCATCCGGCGGATGTCCATGTAATATTTCGTAATTAAATTCAATCAATAAAGCATTGATTTCAGCTTCGTGAAAAAATTTCAAAAGAATGTGAGAAAAGTAAAGAATATCATGGATATATCAAAAACCTGCTTGAGTTGATTGAGCCTGGGGCCACTCATCTTTTAAACACTTCCGTATCGAACCAAGCAATTGAAGTTAAAAACCATGGCAATTCTACTAGAAAAACTGATCAATCAACAAGTGCTGTTGTAGATAGAAACCAATGTTTGAATGTTCATAGATCTCAGTCTTTCTACGATCCGTTAACTGATATTAATTTGTCTGGCTTTTTGGGAATAATGTTTCTTGTAATAATCGAATTACTGTTGTGTGCAAGTACTGATGTGTGTAGAAACCAATGTTTGGAATTTGTTAGACCATTGCTTCTCAACCTTCTCTTGACGTGGATTTTGTCCTTTTTGTCTTCTTTTTTATATTTTTTTTTGATGGAATAAATTAAATTATTGATGAATCAAATTTATTTTTTTAACTTTTTCTTTGTGTTTAAGCACAAAATATTACTTTTCTAATGCATTAAAAAAATGTGTTTCAAATCAGCTGAAAAAATCTTTAAACTTTTTCAACTTTATTTTCGTCAAAATTTGTTCTTTTTAATTTAAATTTTTCAATAAGCGTGGCTACTATTTTCTTTGTTCTGTTAATTCTTCTTTGAAATAATCTTTTTTTGTTGTTGTTTTCTTCCTTATTAACTTTTTAGAACCTAAAAACTTGTTAAAATCTGTTAAATTTGTTGTTAAAATTTATTCCTTTTTTTGGTACTCATTTTTGTTTGTTGAACCAGAAAAAAAAATGAAATTTGATTCAAAAAGTTGTGTGAAAAACCAAAAAGGGGGGGGGGGGGATAAAAAAAGAAAAAAACTCGCTAAAGGAGAAAAACTAAATACGAACAAAATAAATTACGAGTTGGAGTTTAATAATGTTGGATGAAATTATTATTTTATTATTGTGATGGAGTTTTATGCTTTCCAGTCATTGCCAAAACATTATCAGTGGCGTCAGCAGAAACTATTGGAGATTCAGATTCTTCAACTTCTACGTTGTCCTTTGAAACTACGTCGTCCTTTGAAAAATCGAGGAAGAACAATTTTTTCAGAAAAATTTTGGTTCTGAAAAAAATCAATTTGATTAATAAAAAAAATTAAAAAAATGAATATTGACCGCTTGCTCATTTTCTTTCTTTA
The DNA here is from genome assembly GCA_963572285.1 of Caenorhabditis drosophilae. NCBI lineage: Eukaryota > Metazoa > Nematoda > Chromadorea > Rhabditida > Rhabditidae > Caenorhabditis > Caenorhabditis drosophilae. Next base: position 8,417,165 of record OY751565.1, read on the forward strand.
CCAAAACGGCAACGATGTTGTTCAAAACAGAAGAAATATCTGATTTTTCTTCTTTGATCTCGTCCGATTTTTCAATTGGAACTGAATTTGAGAAAAACTCAAGATTTGGCAGTCCAATGCTTTTGAGTTTTTCTAATTTTGTTGGTGAAATCGGTTCTTCGACTTTCATTTTTTCAATTAAAGACAAAGAAAATGAAGATGGAGAGACTTCAATTTCATCTGATGTATCGCCTTTATTGAACATCTGAAATAATTGTTAAATTTCCCGATTTTTGAAAAAGAAAAATCACATATTGATCCAAATGAAAAGGAGAAAGATCGGAACCAACTTCGGGATCAAGTGCGAAATCGACAACTTCCAAGCTTTTGATGGTTTCCCCAATTTTTTGGTTCCATTCAAAGTACGTCAACTTTTTTGATCCTTTGTTGGATTCAAAATTTGCTTTTCTTTTTTTGCTTGGTGTCGCTTTAGGAGTCTTTGGTGTTATTGGACCCTTTGGTGGTTTTTGAGCGTTTTTAAGTTTGTTGTTTTTATCCTTTTCACCAATAACAACAACTGATTGTTCATTTCGTGTCACACTGCGAGTTTGATAACGTTTTGATTGAGAATAATCAGACATTATTGATTGATTGATTTGACTGGAGTCTGAAATTTAAAAGATAAAAAAATCAAAATTAATCAATACCAAATAGAAAAAAAAGTCTGGTTTAAAGCGAAATGAAATTGCAAATGAATGGAACACGAGGTCAACGTTTGTTCGCTCCGCCCATGTTGTGTTAAACATCTCAATAGATCAAATTTTATTCACACACAGGAAATGAATTATTTTTGATCACAGAAGGACAAAATTGGTAAATCATAAACAAAAAATGATAACCGAATTTATTTTAATATTTTTTAAAATGTTTTTGAAGCAACAAAATTAAAAGAAAAACTGTTTGGAGATTTAAATCTTTTCTTCCGAATTTTCAGAATCATTGTTTTCGCCATCGGAAGAGGCCGATTTGCGATTTCCATTGGTGTCTTTATCAAGACTTTCTGATGACTTTGATCCACCGTCAAAAGTGTTTAGTCCAAGATTTTCGTCCTCAGATATATCATATCCGCTGCTTTTGTGAAGATCAATAAAAGTTTCCAAATTTATGAGGTAATCGATAAACGGTTCGTCTTTTGATAATGTAATGAGCAACTGAATGTTCATCTGAAAAAAACTAATTTTCTCAAAATTTTGTGAAAAATTTTACATTTTTATCATTTTTGTTTTTCTTGAATTCCGAAATCCATCGTTCAGCAAAATTAAGATGTCTACGAATTTCCCAAAGATTTTCATTGATTGTTTCAACAGTGTGAAAACGTAAAAGCATATTAATCTGAAATTTCGAACGGGAAAATTTTTTGGAAAATTTGTGTTACAGATTTTGAATTGATCAATTGTCTTGAAGTTGAATGTTTCTCGATCATGCGTTCGAGAGATGCAAGATCCATTCTGAAAAGCTGGAATATTAAGAAAGTTTAATTAAAAGTTAAAAAAGTAGGAACAATAGAAAAGTAACTTTTTGTGCTTAAACACAAAGAAAAAGATTTAAAAAAAATTTTATTCATCAATCATTCAATGTATTCCATCAAGAAAAAAAATATAAAAAAGAGGACAAAAATGACAAAATCCACGTCGAGAAGAAGGTTGAGAAGCAATGATCTAACAAATTCCAAACATTGGTTTCTACACATATCAGTACTTGCACACAACAGTAATTCGATTATTACATGAAAAATTATTCCCAAAAAGCAAGACGAAATAATATCAGTTAACGGATCGTAGAAAGACTGAGAACTATGAACATCCAAACAATGATTTCTATCTACAACAGCACTTGTTGATTGATCAGTTTTTCTAGTAGAATTGCCATGGTTTTTAACTTCAACGTCTTGGTTCGATACGGAAGTGTTTAAAAGATGAGTGGCCCCAGGCTCAATCAACTCAAGCAGGTTTTTGATATATCCATGATATTCTTTACTTTTCTCACATTCTTTTGAAATTTTTTCACGAAGCTGAAATCAATGCTTTATTGATTGAATTTAATTACAAAATATTACATGGACATCCGCCGGATGCTTTTCGTAATGGGAAATTGTTTCGGTTGATTGTAAGACGAATTGTTGAATTTTCATGAGTTTTTCGAAAACTTCTGGCACATGATGAAATTTAAAAACCAATTCAATCGATTTGGTATGGATGAATACCAAATGTTCGCGTTGAGTTTTGATCATTTTGTCAATGGATGGGTTTGTCATGATTTCTAGAGAAAAAAAGGAATTAGTTCTTTTAAAAAAATCACAAAAAAACTGAAATATATAACTAAATGCTTCAAGAGTAGAAGCCAATTTTTCACGGAACAAAACTGATGAAATTTCGATTGTGAAACATGAAATTCATTTCTAAATAGCAGTGGAGCGAACTTTCTTAAATAAAAAAAAAGTTTCTTTGAAAAATTTGAAAGCAGCGCAAAATTTTTAAAACAAAACCATAAGAAAAATTAACGAAATGATTAAAAATTAAACAAAAGTCTCAACCGAAAGATGCAAATTTCATTTGAAAAAAAAAACCTTTTTTTTCAAAAACTCAGAAAATCATAAAAAATCAGAAGCAAGGTAAGTTTTGGAAGGATACACTTTATCAGGAATAGTTAGCGTCATTTGAATCCAAATTTTTTTTTCTATCGAATGGTTATAATTTTTTTAATGTGGTATTAATTTTGGGGATTTAAAAGGTACGTATTTGTTCAAATCCCTATAATTTTAAAAGTTCTTCTCTCCCTTTTGTTTTTTCCACTTGCGTGTTTTATATGTCTGCGTATATAATTTCTTCAACTCTTCATAAACGTACACTTGTTTGCGAAATTTTTTCTCACTTTCTTTGTTTCATTTGATGATTCAAACTTTCAATAGAAGTGTCATAACAGAAAAAAAGTGGGCGGAGCCATCACAGATTGGAGACAGCCTGAGGTAAACCTGCTCCAATGAACATGTTTCAAAATAAATTTTTTTCTATTTTTTCAAGTTTTGTGTTTTTTTTTGTGATTTGATCTTTTTTTACAGAATTTTTTTTCTGTTTCAGCAATTGAAAAATGGCAAACTACAAATTCAAAAAACACATTGATTATGTTTTAACATTGTGTCGTGATTTGATGATTCGACCGGATACAAAATTCACCAGCGAACAATGTGACGACATGGAAGAAATGGTATTCTCCAGATATCTCTAAAAAAAGCAATTAAATGAAAAATTTCACGTTACAGCTGGATATCATGAAAAATCGGTTATCTCAAAAGACTTCATCTTCAGAAAAAACAATCGTCGCAGAGTCTTCGATAACCGATGTTTCAGCACCAACTGGTTTAAGTCAAAATGAGTTGAGAAGTTATCATCAAATGCTTGAAAATGCAAATGTTTGTTGGATTTGTTTTTTTTTCTTTAATAGCTTTTTTTTCATTTAAGATGCCTCGATTCAATCACAGCGCCTTTTTAACTCCCGAAAAAACTTGTAAATATGGGAAAATAAAACATTTTTCAAAAAGTAAACTCTTTCCAGATCTTCACTTAAAAAAGTTGCCATCACCATTTTTGGGAGAGGATGTCGAAAGCAAAAAATCGACTTATATGCTGGGTGTTGTATATGATCACATCAGAAAGGATTGGATTGTTTGCGATTTTTCGGGAAAACTGTTTCGATTTTTGGAAACTGATGACAGCAATGAGCAAACGTGGACTTTGCTTACGAACCCAAAAGTTCAAAACCCAATTGCAATTGTAATTCTGAAGGTCATTATTTTAAAAACCTTCTACAGTGTTTTCAAAAGATTTTATTCCAGGAAGGTGAATCGTTTGCCATTCTTTGCTCGAAAACAAAATGGTCGGAATTCTATGTTTTGAAATGCACACTCCGTTCAACTGGAGAGTTCTCAACTGAATATTTATTTTCTTATCGATTGTCTCAATTCAACCTGGATCATCCTTGTCGAGGTAATTATTGTTCATTATAAACTGTCGTTCAAGTTGAGTTCAGGATTGGCGAAATCTGTGTCAGGAAACTTTATGACAGTGGAACTCTTGAAAGGCGCATTTTCGCCACGTCTTCGAATTTTGATAGATTCTCAAAAAGATATAACCTTTGAGTTGAAAGGATCATTTCAGCCAAGCTTTATCGATTCCTATAATAATCGTGTTGCACTTAGTGACATTTATACCAAAAAAGTTTGGTTGCTGAAAGTTGATGATTCGAGTTTGTCGAAGCTCAAAACTAATCTACAAAACTGTATCCAAGTTTTAAGAGTTATCGAAAATGTAACAAGCGTTTTCCTTTTTTCTGAAGTTAACAGATTTGTTATTTTATAGACCTTGGATGTCTCCAAATTATCACTGAAAGAAAAAGTGAACACATCATTCCTCAAATGTCCAGCAGGAGTCAAATTTGATAGAGATGGCAATTTGTTTGTCGCCGATTCCGGTTCTCACACAATCAAAGTTTTTGAAAATAACTTGGATTTTTCTCACCGCATTTCCACCAACTTTTCGATTCCAATCATGTCGAACTTTTTCATCAACTCTTCTGGAAAAGTTTGTTGTTTCCAGTCGGACTCGGAACATTTTTGAGCACTTGTTTTATTTCAGATGTTGATTCTTCAACTTCATGATAGACCTCACATTTTATTTGCCCAGATCGAAGCTGAAGAATACCAGACTAAATTGTTAATGGATTCCCAATAGATGAAAAAAAATTAATTGGTTTTTGAAAATCTTCTTTTTCACTTGTGTCGGTGGTCTTTTCACTGCTCTCTGTTTGAAACTATTTTATTGATTTATTGATTTTAATGTCATTCTATTTGAATTTTTCACATTGTGGCTTTGATAAATACTGCAGAATAAAAGTTGGCATGTTTTTAATCGTCAAAACAAATCAACAATAATAATTATGGGGCGAAAAGAATATCAAACCCCCCGTTCATAATCCAAAAAACGAATGAGGATATGAACAACCACGTTTGGTCTAAAACCCGCGATCTGGCATGGGTTCCAAATTTCCAAAAGATGTTTAAATAATAAAGGAACCGATGGGACTAACGCCAGTGAAAAAATTTCGAAGGGGCCAAGGCATTCGCCCTCAGAAGTCACCGGTTGCCGATGAAATGCCGCTGGTACACGTACAGCCGCAGTCAATTCGAAGGCTTTGATGAAGATCGAAACACACAACGAAGAAGGATCGGGATATTAGCCAGCAAAATGCCTTGGTCACGAATGGCAAGATCTCGAAGTTCCTGGAAACATCTAGTCCACAGCTACACGCTCGAATAATGGACTATCAAAGTATCAAAGTAAAAAGTTGTTACTATCACCCGGTTTTTTTTTCGGTTCTTAAACTGAAAGAGCGTATGCTGAAATTACTTTCCTCTTTTTCACCTTCGAAAAAAGCTTTTTTGATTTTGCACTTTTATTCATTTCAATGGGAGACACAACGCAGAATTGAGAGAGACGAGAAAAAACCCAAAGGGACGACTTTTTTCAATGAGCAGTAGAGCGCAGTTGCTTCTTTGAAAAGTCAGAATTATTTTTTTAGAGTTCTTAAACTTTCAAAGTTTTTAAAAGTTAATATCAAGGGATTTCTGGATATGAAAAAGGAAGCGAAAGTGATTCAGGAGTTTTCCAAAGTAATTTTTCAAAAAATTTTAATCGAGGGTTAAAACTTAACTCTAACTGGATAATTATATCGACCAATAGGTACATAAATATGCATAATTTTGTGCACAATGTTGGGAAAAAATTCAAACCTTATAGATTTGTAAAAACCTCGTTTAAAGTTAAAAAAAAACCATTGATTAATGTATGAAAAATTTTTTCGGCTTTACGGCAATTCTCACAACAATATTAGGTATTTTTGTGAGAATTTTAGGTAAAGCTGAAAAATTAATCATTATCAGAAAATGAGAAGAGTAGTAATTAGAGTTTTGACGATTTTTTCTTAAATCTGACGACTTTTTGGCAAATATTCACGTTGTTTTCACATTTGAAAGTGGGTTGGACATTGGAAACTATTGAAATTGTGAAAAATCGTAAACATGTTGAATGAAAAACAAATTGGTGAGAATTTTGGCAAATTTTTTTTTGAAAACAAGAAAAAATCGATAATTGATTGATTTTGAAAACATTTTGACATAAAAATTAAAGAAGTAGAAGCCTAATTAATTTCTCTTTTCATAATAATTTTGCGCTTGTTTGTTTTTTGATAAATTAATTGAAGTATAATTTCACAGATACTTTTAAAATTTTTCCAAACAATAGTTAGAACTTTTCGCGTGTAAAGGTCAACCCTTGCTTTTGCTTTTTTACAATTTTTTGTTTTTGGGACAAAAACATCAAAATATTTTTCTCCGCCCACTTCTCTGTTTTTCTTAACATAACGGGAAAATGTAAAAAGCAAAAGTTTGAGTTTTTGTTATTTCTCAACTTTTCTTCTCCCTTTCAAACTGATTTTTTACATGCTGCGTGAAATTTCTACATACTGCTTGAAGACCCAGATGCCAAATGAATACTGAATATTATTTCTAGCCTGTGCTGTAATCAATTATTCACTCCTGATTAAAGTTATTAAAATCTTCGCATGAGATTTGCAAACTTTTTGGCTTTTATTGCTGTGTATAACAAATGTGATACTTGTTACACGAGCAATAGAGCCAACAAGTTTGTTGATCAACATTTAAAAAAATCCTTTATTTTGAGATTTCAAAAGAAATGGAAAGGTAAGGAGAAGGGGGAGGAGAAGTGGATTGAAGTGAGTGAAAAAATACAAAAACGAAGACTTAAAAAATGAAGATTCAAAGTAACTCAATGAACATTATGATTTTTTTATATTGTAGAACAGATATAATTGTTAGTTGTTTTCATCGTAGAAAAATGTCTCTTCACTTTTTTTCTAGAATACTTTCAGATGACTTCGATCCACCGTCCAAAGTGTTTAGTCCAAGATTTTCGTCCTCAGATATATCATATCCGCTGCTTTTGTGAAGATCAATAAAAGTTTCTAAGTTTTCCAAATTTATTTTGATAAATACGTGTCACAGATTTTGAATTGACCAATTCTCTTGAAATTGAATGTTTCTCAATCAGGCTTTCAAGAGATTCAAGATCCATTCTGAAAAGCTGGAATAATAAAATAATAGAAAAGTAACTTTTTGTGCTTAAACACAAAGAAAAAGTTTAAAAAATAAATTTTATTCAACAATCATTCAATGTATTCCATCAAGAAAAAAAATATAAAAAAGAGGACAAAAATGACAAAATCCACGTCGAGAAGAAGGTTGAGAAGCAATGATCTAACAAATTCCAAACATTGGTTTCTACACACATCAGTACTTGCACACAACAATAATTCGATTATTACATGAAACATTATTCCCAAAAAGCAAGACGAAATAATATCAGTTAACGGATCGTAGAAAGACTGAGAACTATGAGCATCCAAACAATGATTTCTATCTACAACAGCACTTGTTGATTGATCAGTTTTTCTAGTAGAATTGCCATGGTTTTTAACTTCAACATCTTGGTTCGATACGGAAATTTTTGAAAGAGCAGGGGCCTCAGGCTCAATCAACTCGAGCAGGTTTTTGATATATCCACGATACTCTTTAATTTTAACACATTCTTTTGAAATTTTTTCACGAAGCTGAAATCAATGCTTTATTGATTGAATTTAATTACGAAATATTACATGGACATCCGCCGGATGCTTTTCGTAATGCGAAATTGTTTCGGTTGATTGTAAGACGAATTGTTGAATTTTCATGAGTTTTTCGAAAACTTCTGGCACATGATGAAATTTAAAAACCATTTCAATCGATTTGGTATGAATGAATACCAAATCTTCGCGTTGAGTTTTGATCATTTCGTCAATGGATGGATTTGTCATGATTTCTAGAGAAAAAAAGGAGTAAGTTTTTTAAAAAAAATCACAAAAAAGCTGAAATGTATAACTAAATGCTTCAAGAGGAGAAGCCAATTTTTCACGGAACAAAACTGATGAAATTTCGAGTGTGAAACATAAAATTCATTCCTAAATAGCAGTGGAGCGAACTTTCTTAAATAGAAAAAAACTTTCTTTGAAACATTTGAAAGCAGCGCAAAATTTTTAAAACAAAACCATTAAAAAAGTTAACGACATGATTAAAAATTAAACGAAAGTCTCAACCGAAAGATGCAAATTTCATTTTGAAAAAAAACTTTTTTTTTCAAAAACTCAAAAAATTCTAAAAAATCAAAAGCAAATTTTTGAAAGGAAACGTTTTATCAGAAATAGTTACCTTCATTTGAACCCAATTTATTTTTTATATCGAAACAGAAAAACTATAATAATTGCAAGGACCAAAAGGTTTTATTCAATTTTTTTTTCGATATTTTTTATTGCTCCAATTATGATTACATGTTTCAAGCTGAATCAGCGACGATTTTTTTAACTGGACGCATTTTTGTTTTATTTTTTCTCTAAATATGTTGTTCGATTGGTAAAATCTTTTTCTCAATGTTTGCTTTTCCAGACTTTTAAAAAAATTGACAGAGACTTTTAGAAAAATTAACTTTACAAAATTTTAAAAAAAAAGTCTTCACTTAAAAAAAAGTATTGAAAAAATTACCTGTTTTTTGTTTTTAGTCGATGAAATAAAATTAAATAAAAAGACCTTTTTAGGAGAGTTGATAGCATACTGTATCCTCGTAAGACCATAATTTTAAAGAAGACAATGTTCCTTTAAACTTTCTGTTTTGCAACGACGTCTCTTCAAGTTGCACAATGTTTTTTTTTGTGTGTTTATGATAAAATTTAAAAAAATCTCTAACGTTCTCATTTTGAAAATGTTCACTTATCGAAATTTTCCGATTCTATTGAAAAATCAATAGCATTGAACTAAAAAAAAACCGATTCCATTTTTCTTCAATCGATTTTTTAGAACAGCAAAAAAAGAATTTAAACTAAAATTTCGATTCAATTTTAACAAAGTCCTTAATTTTTCAATCTGAAAAAAAAGCTTTTGGTCCTTGCAATTTATACAGTTTTCCTGCTTCGATATAAAAATTAAATTGGGTTCAAATGAAGCTAACTATTTCTGATAAAATGTATCCTCGAAAAGTTTACATTGTTTTTGAGTTTTTAAAAATGTTTTTTTTTCAAATGAAATTTGCATCTTTCGGTTGAGACTTTCGTTTAATTTTTAATCATGTCGTTAATTTTTTTAATGGTTTTGTTTAAAAAATTTTGCGCTGCTTTCAAATTTTTCAAAGAAACTTTTTTTCTATTTAAGAAAGTTCGCTCCACTGCTATTTAGAAATGAATTTCATGTTTCACAATCGAAATTTCATCAGTTTTGTTCCGTGAAAAGTTGGCTTCTGCTCTTGAAGCATTTAGTTATATATTTCAGTTTTTTCTTGTAATTTGCTCCGTTTTTTTAAGAACTAATTCACTTTTTTTCTTTAGAAATCATGACAAACCCATCCATTGACGAAATGATCAAAACTCAACGCGAACATTTGGTATTCATTCATACCAAATCGATTGAATTGGTTTTTAAATTTCATCATGTGCCAGAAGTTTTCGAAAAACTCATGAAAGTTCAACAATTCGTCTTACATTCAACCGAAACAATTTCGCATTACGAAAAGCATCCGGCGGATGTCCATGTAATATTTCGTAATTAAATTCAATCAATAAAGCATTGATTTCAGCTTCGTGAAAAATTTTCAAAAGAATGTGAGAAAAGTAAAGAATATCATGGTTATATCGAAAACCTGCTCGAGTTGATTGAGCCTGAGACCACTCATCTTTTAAACACTTCCGTATCGAAGCAAGCAATTGAAGTTAAAAACCATGGCAATTCTACTAGAAAAACTGATCAATTAACAAGTGCTGTTGTAGATAAAAACCAATGTTTGGATGTTCATAGATCTCAGTCTTTCTACGATCCGTTAACTGATATTAATTTGTCTGGCTTTTTGGGAATAATGTTTCTTGTAATAATCGAATTACTGTTGTGTGCAAGTACTGATGTGTGTAGAAACCAATGTTTGGAACTTGTTAGACCATTGCTTCTCAACCTTCTCTTGACGTGGATTTTGTCCTTTTTGTCTTCTTTTTTATATTTTTTTTTGATGGAATAAATTAAATTATTGATGAATCAAATTTATTTTTTTAACTTTTTCTTTGTGTTTAAGCACAAAAAGTTACTTTTCTAATGCATTAAAAAAATGTGTTTCAAATCAGCTGAAAAAATCTTTAAACTTTTTCAACTTTATTTTCGTCAAAATTTGTTCTTTTTAATTCAAATGTTTTTATAAGCGTGGCTACTATTTTCTTTGTTCTGTTAATTCTTCTTTGAAATAATCTTTTTTTGTTGTTGTTTTCTTCCTTATTAACTTTTTAAAACCTAAAAACTTGTTAAAATCTGTTAAATTTGTTGTTAAAATTTATTCCTTTTTTTTGGTACTCATTTTTGTTTGTTGAACCAGAAAAAAAAATGAAATTTGATTCAAAAAGTTGTTTAAAACCAAGAAGAGGGGGGGGGGGGGGATAAAAAAAGAAAAAAACTCGCTAAAGGAGAAAAACTAAATACGAACAAAATAAATTACGAGTTGGAGTTTAATTAGGTTGGATGAAATTATTATTTTATTATTGTGATGGAGTTTTATGCTTTCCAGTCATTGCCAAAACATTATCAGTGGCGTCAGCAGAAACTATTGGAGATTCAGATTCTTCCACTTCCACGTTGTCCTTTAAAACTTTCCAACAAATTGCTAATTGAGGAAGAACAATTTTTTCAGAAAAATTTTGGTTCTGAAAAAAATCAAGTTGATTAAAAAAAAATAAGAAAAATGAATATTGACCGCATTCTCATTTTCTTTCTTTACCAAAACGGCAACGATGTTGTTCAAAACAGAAGAAATTTCTGATTTTTCTTCTTTGATCTCGTCCGATTTTTCAACTGGAATTGAATCTGAGAAAAACTCAAGATTTGGCAGTCCGATGCTTTTGAGTTCATCTAATTTTATTGGTGAAATCGGTTCTTCGACTTTCATTGTTTCAATTAAAGACAAAGAAAATGAAGATGGAGAGAATTCAATTTCATCTGATGTATCGCCTTTATTGAACATCTGAAATAATTATTAAATTTCCAGATTTTTGAAAAAGAAAAATCACATATTGATCCAAATGAAAAGGCGAAAGATCAGAACCAACTTCGGGATCAAGTGCGAAATCGACAACTTCCAAGCTTTTGATGGTTTCCCTAATTTTTTGGTTCCATTCAAAGTACGTCAACTTTTTTGATCCTTTGTTGGATTCAAAATTTGCTTTTCTTTTTTTGCTTGGTGTCGCTTTAGAAGTCTTTGGTGTTATTGGACCCTTTGGTGGTTCTTGAGCGTTTTCAAGTTTTTTGTTTTTTTCCTTTTCAGCAATAACAACAACTGATTGTTCATTTCGTGTCACACTGCGAGTTTGATAACGTTTTGATTGAGAATAATCAGGCATTATTGATTGGCTCAATCAACTCAAGCAGGTTTTTGATATATCCATGATATTCTTTATTTTTATCACATTCTTTTGAAATTTTTTCACGAAGCTGAAATCAATTCTTTATTGATTGAATCTAATTACGAAATATTACATGGACATCCGCCGGATGCTTTTCGTAATGCGAAATTGTTTCGGTTGATTGTAAGACGAATTGTTGAATTTTCATGAGTTTTTCGAAAACTTCTGGCACATGATGAAATTTAAAAACCATTTCAATCGATTTGGTATGGATGAATACCAAATGTTCGCGTTGAGTTTTGATAATTTCGTCAATGGATGGATTTGCCATGATATCTTGAGAAAAAAAGGAATTTGTTTGTAAAAAAAAAAACATTGTTTTCTTTAAGGTTATGGTCTTATGAGGATACAGTATGCTGTCAACTCTCCTAAAAAGGTCTTTTTATTTAATTTTATTTCATCGACTAAAAACAAAGAACGACCATTTAACTGGTGTAGGTAGAGAAATGCTAACAGAAACAAGTGCACAAAATTTTGAGAAAAAAAATTTTAATTTTGGGTAGACAACAAATTTTGTTTGACAGTGGCGGTGTGTGTGTGTGCAACAAAAAATCAACAAAAACAAAAACAAAAACCTAAACCTAAAAAACAAAAACCTAAACCTAAACCTAAAAAACAAAAACCTAAACCTAAACCTAAAAAACAAAAACCTAAACCTAAACCTAAAAAACAAAAACCTAAACCTAAACCTAAAAAAAAACAAAAACAAAAACAAAAACCTAAACCTAAAAAACCTAAACCTAAAAAAAACAAAAACATGGATTTGTCATGATTTTTAGAGAAAAAAAGTGAATTAGTTCTTAAAAAAAACGGAGCAAATTACAAGAAAAAACTGAAATATATAACTAAATTCTTCAAGAGGAGAAGCCAATTTTTCACGGAACAAAACTGATGAAATTTCGATTGTGAAACATGAAATTCATTCCTAAATAGCAGTGGAGCGCATTTTCTTAAATAGAAAAAAAGTTTCTTTGAAAAATTTGAAAGCAGCGCAAAATTTTTAAAACAAAACCATTAAAAAAATTAACGAAATGATTAAAAATTAAACGAAAGTCTCAACCGAAAGATGCAAATTTCATTTTGAAAAAAAACTTTTTTTTTCAAAAACTCAAAAAATTCTAAAAAATCAAAAGCAAATTTTTGAAAGGAAACGTTTTATCAGAAATAGTTACCTTCATTTGAACCCAATTTATTTTTTATATCGAAACAGAAAAACTATAATAATTGCAAGGACCAAAAGGTTTTATTCAATTTTTTTTTCGATATTTTTTATTGCTCCAATTATGATTACATTTTTCAAGCTGAATCAGCGACGATTTTTTTAACTGGACGCATTTTTGTTTTATTTTTTCTCTAAATATGTTGTTCGATTGGTAAAATCTTTTTCTCAATGTTTGCTTTTCCAGACTTTTAAAAAAATTGACAGAGACTTTTAGAAAAATTAACTTTACAAAATTTAAAAAAAAAAGTCTTCACTTAAAAAAAAGTATTGAAAAAATTACCTGTTTTTTGTTTTTAGTCGATGAAATAAAATTAAATAAAAAGTCCTTTTTAGGAGAGTTGACAGCATACTGTATCCTCATAAGACCATAACCTTAAAGAAAACAATGTTCCTTTAAACTTTCTGTTTTGCAACGACGTCTCTTTGAGTTGCACAATGTTTTTTTTTGTGTGTTTATGATAAAATTTAAAAAAATCTCTAACGTTCTCATTTTGAAAATGTTCACTTATCGAAATTTTCCGATTTTATTGAAAAATCAATAGCATTGAACTAAAAAAAAACCGATTCCATTTTTCTTCAATCGATTTTTTAGAACAGCAAAAAAAGAATTTAAACTAAAATTTCGATTCAATTTTAACAAAGTCCTTAATTTTTCAATCTGAAAAAAAAGCTTTTGGTCCTTGCAATTATTACAGTTTTCCTGCTTCGATATAAAAATTAAATTGGGTTCAAATGAAGCTAACTATTTCTGATAAAATGTATCCTCGAAAAGTTTACATTGTTTTTGAGTTTTTAAAAATGTTTTTTTTTCAAATGAAATTTGCATCTTTCGGTTGAGACTTTTGTTTAATTTTTAATCATTTCGTTAATTTTTTTAATGGTTTTGTTTTAAAAATTTTGCGCTGCTTTCAAATTTTTCAAAGAAACTTTTTTTCTATTTAAGAAAGTTCGCTCCACTGCTATTTAGAAATGAATTTCATGTTTCACAATCGAAATTTCATCAGTTTTGTTCCGTGAAAAGTTGGCTTCTCCTCTTGAAGCATTTAGTTATAAATTTCAGTTTTTTCTTGTAATTTGCTCCGTTTTTTTTAATTCACTTTTTTTCTCTAGAAATCATGACAAACCCATCCATTGACGAAATGATCAAAACTCAACGCGAACATTTGGTATTCATTCATACCAAATCGATTGAAATGGTTTTTAAATTTCATCATGTGCCAGAAGTTTTCGAAAAACTCATGAAAATTCAACAATTCGTCTTACAATCAACCGAAACAATTTCGCATTACGAAAAGCATCCGGCGGATGTCCATGTAATATTTCGTTATTAAATTCAATCAATAAAGCATTGATTTCAGCTTCGTGAAAAATTTTCAAAAGAATGTGAGAAAATTAAAGAGTATCGTGGATATATCAAAAACCTGCTCGAGTTGATTGAGCCTGAGGCCCCTGCTCTTTCAAAAATTTCCGTATCGAACCAAGCAATTGAAGTTAAAAACCATGGCAATTCTACTAGAAAAACTGATCAATCAACAAGTGCTGTTGTAGATAGAAATCATTGTTTGGATGCTCATAGTTCTCAGTCTTTCTACGATCCGTTAACTGATATTATTTCGTCTTGCTTTTTGGGAATAATTTTTCATGTAATAATCGAATTACTGTTGTGTGAAAGTACTGATATGTGTAGAAACCAATGTTTGGAATTTGTTAGATCATTGCTTCTCAACCTTCTTCTCGACGTGGATTTTGTCATTTTTGTCCTCTTTTTTATGTTTTTTTTCTTGATGGAATACATTGAATGATTGATGAATAAAATTTTTTTTTAATCTTTTTCTTTGTGTTTGAGCACAAAAAATTACTTTTCTATTATTTTATTATTCCAGCTTTTCAGAATGGATCTTGAATCTCTTGAAAGCATGATCGAGAAACATTCAATTCAAAATCTGTAACACGAATTTTTCAAAATAAATTTGGAAAACTTGGAAACTTTCATTGTTCTTCACAAAAGTAGCGGATATGATATATCTGAATACGAAAATCTTGGACTAAACACTTTTTACGGTGGATCAAAGTCATCAGAAAGTTTTGATAAAGACTCCAATGGAAATCGCAAATCGGCCTGTTCCGATGATGAAAACAATGATTCTGAAAATTCGGAAGAAAAGATTTAAATCTACAAACAGTTTTTCTTTTAATTTTGTTGTTTCAAGAACTTTTTAAAAATTATTAAAATAATTTCAGTTATCATTTTTTGTTTATGATTTACAAATTTTGTCCTGCTGTGATCAAAAATAATTCACCTCCTGTGTGTGAATAAAATTTGATCTATTGAGATGTTTAACACAACATGGGCGGAGCGAACAAACGTTGACCTCGTGTTCCATTCATTTGCAATTTCATTTCGCTTTAAACCAGACTTTTTTTTCTATTTGGTATTGATTAATTTGATTTTTTTATCTTTTAAATTTCAGACTCCAGTCAAATCAATCAATCAATAATGTCTGATTATTCTCAATCAAAACGTTATCAAACTCGCAGTGTGACACGAAATGAACAATCAGTTGTTGTTATTGGGGAAAAGGAAAAAAACAACAAACTTGAAAACGTTCAAGAACCACCAAAGGGTCCAATAACACCAAAGACTCCTAAAGCGACACCAAGCAAAAAAAGAAAAGCAAATTTTGAATCCAACAAAGGATCAAAAAAGTTGACGTACTTTGAATGGAACCAAAAAATTGGGGAAACCATCAAAAGCTTGGAAGTTGTCGATTTCGCACTTGATCCCGAAGTTGGTTCCGATCTTTCTCCTTTTCATTTGGATCAATATGTGATTTTTCTTTTTCAAAAATCTGGAAATAATAATTATTTCAGATGTTCAATAAAGGCGATGCATTAGATGAAATTGAATTCTCTCCATCTTCATTTTCTTTGTCTTTAATTGAAAAAATGAAAGTTGAAGAACCGATTTCACCAACAAAATTAGAAACACTCAAAAGCATCGGACTGCCAAATCTTGATTTTTTCTCAAATTCAGTTCCAATTGAAAAATCGGACGAGATCAAAGAAGAAAAATCAGATATTTCTTCTGTTTTGAACAACATCGTGGCCGTTTTGGTAAAGAAAGAAAATGAGCAAGCGGTCAATATTCATTTTTTTTATTTTTTTTTTTAATCAACTTGATTTTTTTCAGAACCAAAATCTTTCTGAAAAAATTGTTCTTCCTCAATTAGCAATTTGTTGGAAAGTTTCAAAGGACAACGTGGAAGTTGAAGAATCTGAATCTCCAATTGTTTCTGCTGACGTCACTGATAATGTTTCGGCAATGACTGGAAAGCATAAAACTCCATCACAATAATAAAATAATAATTTCATCCAACCTAATTAAACTCCAACTCGTAATTTATTTTGTTCGTATTTAGTTTTTCTCCTTTAGCGAGTTTTTTTCTTTTTTTATCCCCCTCCCCCCTCTTCTTGGTTTTAAACAACTTTTTGAATCAAATTTCATTTTTTTTTCTGGTTCAACAAACAAAAATGAGTACCAAAAAAAAGGAATAAATTTTCACAACAAATTTAACAGATTTTAACAAGTTTTAAGGACCTAACAAGTTAATAAGGAAGAAAACTACAACAAAAAAAGATTATTTCAAAAAAGAATTAACAGAAAAAAGAAAATAGTAGCCACGCTTATTGAAAAATTTGAATTTAAAAAAACAAATTTCGACGAAATGAAAGTTGAAAAAGTTTAAAGATTTTTTCAGCTGATTTGAAACAAAACTTTAGTTTTTTAGATCATTTTGAAAACGTTGGAAAACTACTAAAAACTTGTGTTAACTGAAAAATAAACAACAAAAATTAAAGATTAATCTGAAGAAAATTAAAAGTATTTTTTAGAAAAGACCGAATAGAAACTTGGGTCTTTTAAAAATACTTGGGTGTTTTAAAAACTTGTTGAGCATGGTTTCTATTCAAACTTTTCTTTATAAATTAAAAAAAAAAACAAAAAAATCGTTTATCTAAGTGAACTGAGAAATTTTCTTTGAATCTCCTTCGCCTCATTGTCTTCTGTGTGAATATGCTTGTTCATGAAACTAAAAATAAAGTTTTACTAAATTAATTTTTGTTCAATTCAAAAATCTCACTCTTCTTTCAGTTTCCAACCATTCTTCAACAACATTGATTAATGGTTGTTCAGCTTCTAATTGTTCCATTTCCTGAATAATTGAAAACTTTTATTACACAATGAACTAATTAATAAATTCTCACTTCTCTTGTTCGAAGTCGTTGACCAGTAAACTGGCGTTCAAACAACTCGCAAGCAAACTGAAATTTGTTTTTATTGATTTTTTCTTTACTTAAAACTTGAACTCACTCTTAAACATCTAATGTGTAAAAACTCGAGTTGAGGGCTCATTGCAATTCCAGGAAGTAAGCCTTGCTGAAAGAATGAACAATAAAAATTGTTAGATTTTTTTGTTTCATCGTAATTTTTGACTCACATTCATTCTATTTTGTATTGCAACTACTTGATTCGAGTTTTCATCGTTAAGATTTGTAGGTGCCGAATTGTCAATACCAGAAGTACTTGGCCCAACATTGGTAGCATTAGAAGTATTTGCAGTACCAGAAGTACTCGGAGCGTCATAGTCTTCATATGACATTTCAAAATCATTTTCATCTTCCAACATTTCAGCTCCATCGTTTTCACTCGACATTTCAACGTCTACATCTTCTTGATCTTGAAGACCATCGTCTTCTTCCGTATCAGAACTGAGAACAATGACATCAGTAGACGGGCGAACTGGCACCTGTGAAAAAAACTTTAATTGAAGAAAAAAATGAAGCTTTTAGTTGATTTACCTCATTTTCGATTTCTGCAATAACTTTTTTCAATTTTCCTGCAATCATTTCTTCATGCATAATTTTTTTCATTTCCTCGGATCGCTCCCTTTTTGAAACTTTGCGTTCTTTTTTCAAAGAAACCTGAAAAATAACCAAAAAAAAAAAGTTCCAAGGTGAAATTGAAATCAACAAACTTTTTTTTCTTTTGCCCAACTCATTAACCATTTGTTTAATTCTTTTCCAGCTTCCAAAACCAATTCAGCGGCTGGATTTTTTGTTCTTTTAATAGAATTAAAACGTTGCAATTTTGGAAGAATGAGGTTCTCAGTAGCAAAACTCATAGTTTCACGGAAATTTTTCATATTAAACATTCCGGATCCTCGTTCAATATAATCCACTCTAAATTTTGTTTAAAAAAAATCAATAAAAATGATTAAATGATAATCTTACTTGATTTGAATATCCATCGAGCTGAGAGTATAAAAATTTCCACTAATGGCAGTGGTTTTTTCATTTGTGTAAACAGCATGAAGATATCCAGCTGGCATAAACAAGCACATTCCAGCCGATAAGGTCAAAACTTGAATTTTTTCAAGAGAATCACCCATCCATTTTTCATTCAATTTAGATGTTTCTTTCATTTTATAAAGATCCAAGTTTAATTGTGTTGGTGGTGCAATCCAAAACACTTTTTCCCCTTTTAAAATATGAAAGTAAACACTTGAACCACTAAAATCGATGTGAAAATCGGTATAGCATCCAGCTTCAGAGTAAACCAAGAAACTGTGAACCTAAAAAATTATCAATTGTTGTATTTTTGTTTTATTTTTAAAATAAATTCACCCACCATTGGTTTTGAAAAGCTGGCATTTTTCCAAGCTTTCAATTTTTCGATTTCATGAATAACTGAAATTCTTTGAACAAAGTTTGGAACTTTCACATCTTTTTGGTATCTAAAAGTGAGTTTTTTTTTGTTTTTTAAATTCATAATTTTTAATCAATCAATACTCTTGTTGTAACGCCATATTTAATGAAAGAACATTCAAAGTTTGTTTTGTTCCATCATTTTCCAAAAGTCTTTTCAAAGAAACTAGATGAACTTCAGAAGTTGAAGAGTCGATGACATCTAATTTAAATCCTAATTCTGAAACTTGACAAACATTTTCTTTTTGTCAGATTTTTTTCTAATTAGAAAAATCCGTTTTAGCTTGGACCATTTAGAAATTTTAAGAAAAATAACAAAACGGACCGATATAATTCTTCATGTCAAATTCATCTGCTTTTGGAATTTTACTGAAAAAGCTAACTCCTTCCTTAATCACATAAGGCTGTAAAACAATTTTTTTTTATCAATTAATTTTAGTTTTTCAACAAAAATAAATTATACGAATTTCCATTTGATGAGTCCACCATTTGAATTCCAATGTTTTTGCAATTCGTTTGCGTTTTTTACAAAAATGGTATAATTCTCTCTGCAAAGAAAAAACACAGAAACAGAAACTAAAAAAATTTGACGAAAACATGAACTCTAAAAAATGTTTCTCTCTTACTCTCTCTCTCTCTCTCTCTCTCTCTCTCTCTCTCGGAGTTTCTACCTTTCTCTTAATTGTTTTTCTCGTTTTCCATTTTTCTCACTTTCTCTGTTTCTCTATCTGTCTCTTTTTCTCATTTTAAATTTTTATTAAAAGTTAAACGAACGTTTTGAACTTGCTCTTCATTTTTTCAATGTTTTGCTTTGAAGACCATTTTCTTGATCCAACTTGCATTGGCATCTTCTTTTCGGATTTCAAAAACGGATTCAATCGATGGGGAGCTTCAATGACAAGTTCTGAAATATACTTTTTTTTATTTATTTGATTCTAAATTGTTGATTTACCTGTCTTAATAATTGAACCTTTTCCACATTTTTTGCAAAGAACTCTTGAAAAATATTTGGCATCAAATGATTCCCAATTTAGGCACGCCAAATGCATCCAATTCGTACAATTTCCACACTTAACACCTGAAACTTTGTCTAGCTCTGTAGACTCTGAAGACTTTGATGAGAATGTCATAGTCGAAGTTGATGATGACGAGTCAGATGGTGAAGTCGTTGAAGTTTTTCCTTTTGATGTGGTTGGTGCTGCCGACCGAAGTGATGCTCTAATTGTTGAATGCTGTCTAACTTCTGGCTTTTTACAAATACAACATCCATGTCTACTGTCTGATTCGCGTGTAACTTCAATCTGAAAATTAATTCTCAATGAAGCTTGTACTAAAATTTTTTAAATTCTTACCGGAAGCACATTCTCTTCATTGACGTCGGAGCGTTTTTGTCGTCGCATTTTTCTGAATCTAAAAAAAAGTTAATTTTCAATTACATAGATTAGACCTAAACTTAAGGGCTTCTTTAATTCGTTTTTTTTAAACAATAAAGTTATTTTAACAAAAATCCACAAAAATATCATGAATTTGTTCAACTTTACAAAATTTGAAAAAAAAAGTCTTTACTTAAAAAAAAAGAATTGAAAAAATTACCTGTTTTTTGTTTTTAGTCGATGAAATAAAATTAAATAAAAAGACCTTTTTAGGAGAGTTGACAGCATACTGTATCCTCATAAGACCATAACCTTAAAGAAAACAATGTTCCTTTAAACTTTCTGTTTTGCAACGACGTCTCTTCAAGTTGCCCAATGTTTTTTCTTTAATTTTTCAACCTGAAAAAAAGCTTTTGGTCCTTGCAATTATTACAGTTTTTCTGTTTCGATTTAAAAAATAAATTGGGTTCAAATGAAGGTAATTATTTTTGATAAAACGTTTCCTTCCAAAATTTTGCTTTTGATTTTTCAGAATTTTTCGAGTTTTTGAAAAAAAAAGTTTTTTTTCAAATGAAATTTGCATCTTTCGGTTGAGACTTTCGTTTAATTTTTAATCATGTCGTTAATTTTTTTAATGGTTTTGTTTTAAAAATTTTGCGCTGCTTTCAATTTTTTCAAAGAAACTTTTTTTCTATTTAAGAAAGTTCGCTCCACTGCTATTAAGGAATGAATTTTATGTTTCACAATCGAAATTTCATCAGTTTTGTTCCGTGAAAAGTTGGCTTCTCCTCTTGAAGCATTTAGTTATATATTTCAGTTTTTTTGTGATTTTTTTAAAGAAATAACTCCTTTTTTCTCAAGAAATCATGACAAATCCATCCATTGACGAAATGATCAAAACTCAACGCGAAAATTTGGTATTCATTCATACCAAATCGATTGAAATGGTTTTTAAATTTCATCATGTGCCAGAAGTTTTCGAAAAACTCATGAAAGTTCAACAATTCGTCTTACAATCAACCGAAACAATTTCGCATTACGAAAAGCATCCGGCGGATGTCCATGTAATATTTCGTAATTAAATTCAATCAATAAAGCATTGATTTCAGCTTCGTGAAAAAATTTCAAAAGAATGTGAGAAAATTAAAGAACATCGGGGATATATCAAAAACCTGCTTGAGTTAATTGAGCCTGAGGCCACTCATCTTTTAAACACTTCCGTATCGAAGCAAGCAATTGAAGTTAAAAACGATGGCAATTCTACTAGAAAAACTGATCAATCAACAAGTGCTGTTGTAGATAGAAATCATTGTTTGGATGTTCATAGATCTCAGTCTTTCTACGATCCGTTAACTGATATTATTTCGTCTTGCTTTTTGGGAATAATTTTTCATGTAATAATCGAATTACTGTTGTGTGCAAGTACTGATGTGTGTAGAAACCAATTTTTGGAATTTGTTAGATCATTGCTTCTCAACCTTCTTCTCGACGTGGATTTTGTCATTTTTGTCCTCTTTTTTATATTTTTTTTCTTGATCGAATACATTAAATGATTGATGAATAAAATTTTTTGTAAATCTTTTTCTTTGTGTTTAAGCACAAAATATTACTTTTCTAATGCATTAAAAAAATGTGTTTCAAATCAGCTGAAAAAATCTTTAAACTTTTTCAACTTTAATTTCGTCGAAATTTGTTTTTTTAAATTCAAATTTTTCAATAAGCGTGGCTACTATTTTCTTTTTTCTGTTAATTCTTCTTTGAAATAATCTTTTTTTGCTGTAGTTTTCTTCCTTATTAACTTTTTAAAACCTAAAAACTTGTTAAAATCTGTTAAATTTGTTGTTAAAATTTATTCCTTTTTTTTGGTACTCATTTTTGTTTGTTGAACCAGAAAAAAAAATGAAATTTGATTCAAAAAGTTGTGTGAAAAGCCAAAAAGGGGGGGGGGATAAAAAAAGAAAAAAACTCGCTAAAGGAGAAAAACTAAATACGAACAAAATAAATTACGAGTTGGAGTTTAATTAGGTTGGATGAAATTATTATTTTATTATTGTGATGAAGTTTTATGCTTTCCAGTCATTGCCAAAACATTATCAGTGGCGTCAGCAGAAACAATTGGAGATTCAGATTCTTCAACTTCCACGTTGTCTTTTGAAACTTTCCAACAAATTGCTAATTGAGGAAGAACAATTTTTTCAGAAAAATTTTGGTTCTGAAAAAAATCAATTTGATTAATAAAAAAAATAAAAAAAATGAATATTGACCGCTTGCTCATTTTCTTTCTTTACCAAAACGGCAACGATGTTGTTCAAAACAGAAGAAATATCTGATTTTTCTTCTTTGATCTCGTCCGATTTTTCAATTGGAACTGAATTTGAGAAAAACTCAAGATTTGGCAGTCCAATGCTTTTGAGTTTTTCTAATTTTGTTGGTGAAATCGGTTCTTCGACTTTCATTTTTTCAATTAAAGACAAAGAAAATGAAGATGGAGAGACTTCAATTTCATCTGATGTATCGCCTTTATTGAACATCTGAAATAATTGTTAAATTTCCCGATTTTTGAAAAAGAAAAATCACATATTGATCCAAATGAAAAGGAGAAAGATCGGAACCAACTTCGGGATCAAGTGCGAAATCGACAACTTCCAAGCTTTTGATGGTTTCCCCAATTTTTTGGTTCCATTCAAAGTACGTCAACTTTTTTGATCCTTTGTTGGATTCAAAATTTGCTTTTCTTTTTTTGCTTGGTGTCGCTTTAGGAGTCTTTGGTGTTATTGGACCCTTTGGTGGTTCTTGAACGTTTTCAAGTTTGTTCTTTTTTTCCTTTTCCCCAATAACAACAACTGATTGTTCATTTCGTGTCACACTGCGAGTTTGATAACGTTTTGATTGAGAATAATCAGACATTATTGATTGATTGATTTGACTGGAGTCTGAAATTTAAAAGATAAAAAAATCAAATTAATCAATACCAAATAGAAAAAAGTCTGGTTTAAAGCGAAATGAAATTGCAAATGAATGGAACACGAGGTCAACGTTTGTTCGCTCCGCCCATGTTGTGTTAAACATCTCAATAGATCAAATTTTATTCACACACAGGAAATGAATTATTTTTGATCACAGAAGGACAAAATTGGTAAATCATAAACAAAAAATGATAACCGAATTTATTTTAATATTTTTTAAAATGTTTTTGAAGCAACAAAATTAAAAGAAAAACTGTTTTGAGATTTAAATCTTTTCTTCCGAATTTTCAGAATCATTGTTTTCGTCATCGGAACAGGCCGATTTGCGATTTCCATTGGTGTCTTTATCAAAACTTTCTGATGACTTTGATCCACCGTCAAAAGTGTTTAGTCCAAGATTTTCGTCCTCAGATATATCATATCCGCTGCTTTTGTGAAGATCAATAAAAGTTTCCAAATTTATGAGGTAATCGATAAACGGTTCGTCTTTTGATAATGTAATGAGCAACTGAATGTTCATCTGAAAAAAACTAATTTTCTCAAAATTTTGTGAAAAATTTTACATTTTTATCATTTTTGTTTTTCTTGAATTGCGAAATCCATCGTTCAGCAAAATTAAGATGTCTACGAATTTCCCAAAGATTTTCATTGATTGTTTCAACAGTGTGAAAACGTAAAAGCATATTAATCTGAAATTTCGAACGGGAAAATTTTTTGGAAAATTTGTGTTACAGATTTTGAATTGATCAATTGTCTTGAAGTTGAATGTTTCTCGATCATGCGTTCGAGAGATGCAAGATCCATTCTGAAAAGCTGGAATATTAAGAAAGTTTAATTAAAAGTTTAAAAAGTAGGAACAATAGAAAAGTAACTTTTTGTGCTTAAACACAAAGAAAAAGATTTTAAAAAAATTTTATTCATCAATCATTCAATGTATTCCATCAAGAAAAAAAATATAAAAAAGAGGACAAAAATGACAAAATCCACGTCGAGAAGAAGGTTGAGAAGCAATGATCTAACAAATTCCAAACATTGGTTTCTACACATATCAGTACTTGCACACAACAGTAATTCGATTATTACATGAAAAATTATTCCCAAAAAGCAAGACGAAATAATATCAGTTAACGGATCGTAGAAAGACTGAGAACTATGAGCATCCAAACAATGATTTCTATCTACAACAGCACTTGTTGATTGATCAGTTTTTCTAGTAGAATTGCCATGGTTTTTAACTTCAACGTCTTGGTTCGATACGGAAGTGTTTAAAAGATGAGTGGCCCCAGGCTCAATCAACTCAAGCAGGTTTTTGATATATCCATGATATTCTTTACTTTTCTCACATTCTTTTGAAATTTTTTCACGAAGCTGAAATCAATGCTTTATTGATTGAATTTAATTACAAAATATTACATGGACATCCGCCGGATGCTTTTCGTAATGCGAAATTGTTTCGGTTGATTGTAAGACGAATTGTTGAATTTTCATGAGTTTTTCGAAAACTTCTGGCACATGATGAAATTTAAAAACCAATTCAATCGATTTGGTATGGATGAAAACCAAATGTTCGCGTTGAGTTTTGATCATTTTGTCAATGGATGGGTTTGTCATGATTTCTAGAGAAAAAAAGGAATTAGTTCTTTTAAAAAAATCACAAAAAAACTGAAATATATAACTAAATGCTTCAAGAGGAGAAGCCAATTTTTCACGGAACAAAACTGATGAAATTTCGATTGTGAAACATGAAATTCATTCCTAAATAGCAGTGGAGCGCATTTTCTTAAATAGAAAAAAAGTTTCTTTGAAAAATTTGAAAGCAGCGCAAAATTTTTAAAACAAAACCATAAGAAAAATTAACGAAATGATTAAAAATTAAACAAAAGTCTCAACCGAAAGATGCAAATTTCATTTGAAAAAAAAACCTTTTTTTTCAAAAACTCAGAAAATCATAAAAAATCAGAAGCAAGGTAAGTTTTGGAAAGATACACTTTATCAGGAATAGTTAGCGTCATTTGAATCCAAATTTTTTTTTCTATCGAATGGTTATAATTTTTTTAATGTGGTATTAATTTTGGGGATTTAAAAGGTACGTATTTGTTCAAATCCCTATAATTTTAAAAGTTCTTCTCTCCCTTTTGTTTTTTCCACTTGCGTGTTTTATATGTCTGCGTATATAATTTCTTCAACTCTTCATAAACGTACACTTGTTTGCGAAATTTTTTCTCACTTTCTTTGTTTCATTTGATGATTCAAACTTTCAATAGAAGTGTCATAACAGAAAAAAAGTGGGCGGAACCATCACAGATTGGAGACAGCCTGAGGTAAACCTGCTCCAATGAACATGTTTCAAAATAAATTTTTTTTCTATTTTTTCAAGTTTTGTGTTTTTTTTTGTGATTTGATCTTTTTTTTACAGAATTTTTTTTCTGTTTCAGCAATTGAAAAATGGCAAACTACAAATTCAAAAAACACATTGATTATGTTTTAACATTGTGTCGTGATTTGATGATTCGACCGGATACAAAATTCACCAGCGAACAATGTGACGACATGGAAGAAATGGTATTCTCCAGATATCTCTAAAAAAAGCAATTAAATGTAAAATTTCACGTTACAGCTGGATATCATGAAAAATCGGTTATCTCAAAAGACTTCATCTTCAGAAAAAACAATCGTCGCAGAGTCTTCGATAACCGATGTTTCAGCACCAACTGGTTTAAGTCAAAATGAGTTGAGAAGTTATCATCAAATGCTTGAAAATGCAAATGTTTGTTGGATTTGTTTTTTTTTCTTTAATAGCTTTTTTTTCATTTAAGATGCCTCGATTCAATCACAGCGCCTTTTTAACTCCCGAAAAAACTTGTAATTATGGGAAAATAAAAGATGTTTCAAAAAGTAAACTCTTTCCAGATCTTCACTTAAAAAAGTTGCCATCACCATTTTTGGGAGAGGATGTCGAAAGCAAAAAATCGACTTATATGCTGGGTGTTGTATATGATCACATCAGAAAGGATTGGATTGTTTGCGATTTTTCGGGAAAACTGTTTCGATTTTTGGAAACTGATGACAGCAATGAGCAAACGTGGACTTTGCTTACGAACCCAAAAGTTCAAAACCCAATTGCAATTGTAATTCTGAAGGTCATTATTTTAAAAACCTTCTACAGTGTTTTCAAAAGATTTTATTCCAGGAAGGTGAATCGTTTGCCATTCTTTGCTCGAAAACAAAATGGTCGGAATTCTATGTTTTGAAATGCACACTCCGTTCAACTGGAGAGTTCTCAACTGAATATTTATTTTCTTATCGATTGTCTCAATTCAACCTGGATCATCCTTGTCGAGGTAATTATTGTTCATTATAAACTGTCGTTCAAGTTGAGTTCAGGATTGGCGAAATCTGTGTCAGGAAACTTTATGACAGTGGAACTCTTGAAAGGCGCATTTTCGCCACGTCTTCGAATTTTGATAGATTCTCAAAAAGATATAACCTTTGAGTTGAAAGGATCATTTCAGCCAAGCTTTATCGATTCCTATAATAATCGTGTTGCACTTAGTGACATTTATACCAAAAAAGTTTGGTTGCTGAAAGTTGATGATTCGAGTTTGTCGAAGCTCAAAACTAATCTACAAAACTGTATCCAAGTTTTAAGAGTTATCGAAAATGTAACAAGCGTTTTCCTTTTTTCTGAAGTTAACAGATTTGTTATTTTATAGACCTTGGATGTCTCCAAATTATCACTGAAAGAAAAAGTGAACACATCATTCCTCAAATGTCCAGCAGGAGTCAAATTTGATAGAGATGGCAATTTGTTTGTCGCCGATTCCGGTTCTCACACAATCAAAGTTTTTGAAAATAACTTGGATTTTTCTCACCGCATTTCCACCAACTTTTCGATTCCAATCATGTCGAACTTTTTCATCAACTCTTCTGGAAAAGTTTGTTGTTTCCAGTCGGACTCGGAACATTTTTGAGCACTTGTTTTATTTCAGATGTTGATTCTTCAACTTCATGATAGACCTCACATTTTATTTGCCCAGATCGAAGCTGAAGAATACCAGACTAAATTGTTAATGGATTCCCAATAGATGAAAAAAAAGTAATTTGTTTTTGAAAATCTTCTTTTTCACTTGTGTCGGTGGTCTTTTCACTGCTCTCTGTTTGAAACTATTTTATTGATTTATTGATTTTAATGTCATTCTATTTGAATTTTTCACATTGTGGCTTTGATAAATAATGCAGAATAAAATGATAAAATGTTATCTCATATTGAAAGACCGAATATCAAGTTTCCTATTTACAAAGCACTAATTGAAGTAAGCTGAATTTTGGTGTCTGCGTATTAGTGAGCCAAGGACAAAGTCAAAGTCGTATGTACTTTTTCACTAATTGGAGTCGGTTTTAAAAGAAGATTAAGCTCATTGAATATAATTTAATTAATTATAATTTAAAAAAAACGCCCCTTTTGATTTTTGAAAATTTGAATAAAAAGAGAAGGATGAAAAGTAATAAAATTTAAAGTTAAATATCAGAGACAAACCCTACATGTACATGTATTTTTACGTTGTTTATAAGATTTTTAGTATTATTTATTTAAACGATTCAAGTTGAAAAAAATCAAATTTTAACTTTTAATTATATAAAATGTAATATTTTCAATTAATTATTATAAAATGAGCCGTTGCGATATTCACCTCCCCGTGGTGCGGTTTGGTAACTCTTAGTTGGCATGTGTTTAATCGTCAAAACAAATCAAAAATAACAATTATGTGGCGAAAAGAATATCAAACCCCCCGTTCATAATCCAAAAAACGAATGAGGATATGAACAACCACGTTCGGGCTGAAAACCCGCGATCTGGCATGGGTACCAAATTTCCAAAAGATGTTTAAATAATAAAGGAACCGATGGGACTAACGCCGGTGAAAAAATTTCGAAGAGGCCAAGGCATTCGCCCTCAGAAGTCACCGGTTGCCGATGGAATGCCGCTGGTACACGTACAGCCGCAGTCAATTCGAAGGCTTCGATGAAAATCGGAACACACAATGAAAAAGGATTGGGATATTAGCCAGCAAAATGCCTTGGTCACGAATGGCAAGATCTCGAAGTTCCTGGAAACATCTAGTCCACAGCTACACGCTCGAATAATGGACTATCAAAGTATCAAAGTAAAAAGTTGTTGCTATCACCCGGATGTGTTTCTACATATAATTTTTTTCACTACAAACGTATAATTAAAGCAATTTTTTTCGGTTCTTAAACTGAAAGAGCGTATGCTGAAATTACTTTCCTCTTTTTCACCTTCGAAAAAAGCTTATTTGATTTTGCACTTTTATTCATTTCAATGGGAGACACAACGCAGAATTGAGAGAGACGAGAAAAAACCCAAAGGGACGACTTTTTTCAATGAGCAGTAGAGCGCAGTTGCTTCTTTGAAAAGTCAGAATTATTTTTTTAGAGTTCTTAAACTTTCAAAGTTTTTAAAAGTTAATATCAAGGGATTTCTGGATATGAAAAAGGAAGCGAAAGTGATTCAGGAGTTTTCCAAAGTAATTTTTCAAAAAATTTTAATCGAGGGTTAAAACTTAACTCTAACTGGATAATTATATCGACCAATAGGTACATAAATATGCATAATTTTGTGCACAATGTTGGGAAAAAATTCAAACCTTATAGATTTGTAAAAACCTGGTTTAAAGTTAAAAAAAAACCATTGATTAATGTATGAAAAATTTTTTCGGCTTTACGGCAATTCTCACAACAATATTAAGTATTTTTGTGAGAATTTTAGGTAAAGCTGAAAAATTAATCATTATCAGAAAATGAGAAGAGTAGTAATTGGAGTTTTGACGATTTTTTCTTAAATCTGACGACTTTTTGGCAAATATTCACGTTGTTTTCACATTTGAAAGTGGGTTGGACATTGGAAACCATTGAAATTATGAAAAATCGTAAACATGTTGAATGAAAAACAAATTGGTGTGAATTTTGGCAAATTTTTGGTTGAAAACAAGAAAAAATCGATAATTGATTGATTTTGAAAACATTTTGACATAAAAATTAAAGAAGTAGAAGCCTAATTAATTTCTCTTTTCATAATAATTTTGCGCTTGTTTGTTTTTTGATAAATTAATTGAAGTATAATTTCACAGATACTTTTAAAATTTTTCCAAACAATAGTTAGAACTTTTCGCGTGTAAAGGTCAACCCTTGCTTTTGCTTTTTTACAATTTTTTATTTTTGGGACAAAAACATCAAAATATTTTTCTCCGCCCACTTCTCTGTTTTTCTTAACATAACGGGAAAATGTAAAAAGCAAAAGTTTGAGTTTTTGTTATTTCTCAACTTTTTTTCTTTTTTTCAAACTGATTTTTTACATGCTGCGTGAAATTTCTACATACTGCTTGAAGACCCAGATGCCAAATGAATACTGGATATTATTTCTAGTCTGTGCTGTAATCAATTATTCACTTCTGATTAAAGTTATTAAAATCTTCGCATGAGATTTGCAAACTTTTTGGCTTTTATTGCTGTGTATAACAAATGTGATACTTGTTACACGAGCAATAGAGCCAATAAGTTTGTTGATCAACATTTAAAAAAATCCTTTATTTTGAGATTTCAAAAGAAATGGAAAGGTAAGGAGAAGGGGGAGGAGAAGTGGATTGAAGTGAGTGAAAAAATACAAAAACAAAGACTTAAAAAATGAAGATTCAAAGTAACTCAATGAACATTATGATTTTTTAATTCTGTAGAACAGATATAATTGTTAGTTTTTTTCATCGTAGAGAAATGTCTCTTCACTTTTTTTCTAGAATACTATGTACTAAAAAGCAAGCAGTAATTTGAACAAAAATTTGGACTTGAGAAAAATCTCTTCTAACAACTCAATTCTCAACAAAACAACATTTTGAAACAGAAAAAAAGTTTTATATTCGGAAATTAATAGAACAGCAAAAATAAGGGACCAATTTAGCAACTTTGACCTTGAAGTTGGACGACGAATTTAGTTTTGATTAAAAATAAAAGTTTCTACTCAATGGATAAGAATTTTATTGACACTAGAAAAGTTTGTGAATGAGGCCTGGATTAAAATATTAAAAAAAAATTTCAGCTTATTAATTAAAAACAACAAAATTACTTAAACTCTCGAGCAATCATTCATCCATAGTAGTCAACTATTTTTTTCAATATAAAGTGTTTGAATTTTCAGACCCACAAAAACATTTCAAAGATGTTATTTTTCATGAAAAAAAAAATAAGAATTGAAACAAAATTTCAAAACACAAATTTTTTGATGCAAATTTGAAAGAAGAACACTTGGGAAATTGTACGTAGTGTGAACAATCTGTTAAACATCTGCAAATTTTGAGATTTCCCAATTATGTTTTCAAAATTAATTCAAATTTGCCACATGATGAACAGGTGCGCTAGCATCTTCAAATTTTAAATTATTTATTTAAATTTGTTTTCAATACTCAACAAAATTGTTTCCGTAATTAGCAGGATAGCGTAATCGAATTCCGATTAACATCAAACACTTGCCGACAGTCAGAATTCGAATGCAATTTCAACCAAACCTTTTTGTCAAAAAATTAAAAATTGCGCAATGCATTAGTTGAAATTTTCGAAAAAAAAAACAACAACGATCCAATGGGAAAATGTTTGAATAACAGATTTCTTCTATTGAATATTATTGAATAAATAGGGGTCGGAAAAATAATTTTTGAAATATTTTGAGAATAAAAATTAATTTTTCCCTTTTCTAACTTATTGATTACCTTTTGTCGATCGAAATTACCATTATCAAATTAACTAAAAATTGTGGAAAAATCGGTTAACAGCTTGCTCAAAAGAAAAATTGAATGTGTCGTTTCCCACGCTATCAGTTTTCAATCAGTTTTCAATAAAAAAAATCAATCCGAATCTGATAATTTATGTCCTCGTTACCATATTGCTCAAATTCTTCAGCGCATCATAAAAAATTGGGCGGATTGTTCGACGAACAAAAACAAAAAAAAATTGGGGGATAAATGTAGTGAAGAAAGAGAGATGAGTTATGAAAAAAAAAAAACATATGGACTGAAAAAGAATTTCATTTCATTTTTTTTTTCAATTTATTCATTTTTCCAGAAAAACGTTTGTGCACTAGATTTTTTTTTGTTGAATCATCAAAGTACACACACGCATCGACGCACAGACACACAAATTCTGATATTCAAATCTGAAAAAACTTCCAATTCTTAACAGTGTTTTTATTTTTTTTTTATTAACAAAATAAAGCGCTGGGTAATGATTGGAAGTTTTAGATTGTTTCAAAAAACCGGTTTGTTTTCAATTTTTATTTCTGAAAAACTGACTGAAATTAATTCAAGAAAAAAAAAGTGAGCTTCTCTTTTTTTTTTCAATTACGAGCTGTACATTCTAAACGTCGCTCATTTAACGTATTGTCTGAAGATTATTTCATCCGCTTTCACTAATTCTCAGAGTCTCCAACAAATGCGCACACTTTTTCGGTTTCTCTTCGTCTCTTCCCATATTGTATATGATCGGAATGTTTTTGCGACCATATAAAAGCCCCTCTTCTGATCACATACGCGATTTGACTACTACATATTCATTATTTCTGAATGCTACGTACTATTCATTTATTTTTTAATTATTGTTTATGGACTTTTTGACTTTCAATGCTTGGTTATAACTTCTTGAAATCTATTGGTTATCACCGGGTAATGAATGTCAGAATGTTTATTAAACTACATTGAATCAAGTTTTTTCGAAGCTTTTTTATATTTTCAGAATTAAAATAAATTTTAAAAATTATGCTTGTAACACATTAAATATAATATTTTATATTAAAATTCAAAAGAAAAACTTTGTTTTTCTAGTAATCGGACATTTTTCAAAGCCGTGTTCTACAATTAAAATGAAATTTTGGGATCAGAATCTGAAGAAAGGCTTTGCGACCTTCAAAAAATCGATACGCACGCTCACAACTGAAGCACGTTATTATTTAGTTGCCCGATATTTTTTTTTTGAAATTTCGTTTTCACAGCTAATGAAGTGTTAATTACTATTGCAAACTTTCATAATTTCAGGTCTTGAATTTTTCAGAAAATTCAGCTTTTGATTTATGTAGGTGCAATCAAACCAAATCGAATTTTTCGAAATTACATCAAAGCTTAAAAAAATTCGTTTCGAATTTCAATGTCTTCTCAAACAGTTTCCAAAAAATATTGTTGTTTCCATTGACATGGGTATTTATCTTTCTCAATGTGCATATATTTCTTCATAAAAAAATGAAATAAAAAAGCAATTTATTACCAGACAACACATCATATTTTCTTTCACATTACGTAAAAATAATTGGCAGGTTGATTTTTTTTTCGTTTTCAACATAAACCAACTGACCAAAAACAAAGAAGACCAAACAAAAAGATAAAAGCGGTGAAGAATTGAGCCGAACTCCTGAATTGTTAGGTTTTCATTGAATTTAAAGATGTGGAAGTGATAAACTGGCTTCTAAATATTAACATTTCTTTTTGATATGCGTTATCAGGAAACAGGGGAGTTTTTTTTTTTAAAAATCCCCGAACTTGAAACAAACACAAAAGTTCAACATAATTGTTTTTCATTCATTAATGCGTCGAAATGACCATACAAGTAAAAGCGATCCAAAATGAAAATCAATATTTGGATATTTTGAAGAGAAACACTTGATATTACTGATTTTGTAAAAAAAATTAAAAAAAGCATTTATACATTTTACCGTTTAATAAATATGGACTTTTTCAGTTGTTGATAGTTTTTTTTCCAAACTTTGTCTCGCTCACTCTCTCTCCTCACGGGTTTTCATTTTGAACTGATTAGTGATTGCTAATTTGTTTATAAATCATTTTTTTTCTGAAAATATGTTTGCAACAATTTGAAAACTTCAGATTTGTCGGAAAGACTGTTTTTTTCAGTTTTTCTACAAAAATTCGGTTCGGTTAGACATATGTTTTTTGCTTCTCACATTTGAAATGAAGATTTATTTGTATTCCTTAAATTAAAAAATTTTAATTTAAGGAAAGACAATAAATCCCAAAAAAAAAGGAAATGAGAAATGTTCGATTCTCTTTACTCGAATCATTCTCAAAACGTCTCCTCTTTTGTTTTTCTCCTGGTATATTTTTTGATGGACACTTTTTGAATAAGAAAATCAACTGTTCAGTCTGGCTCATCAATCACCGCTTTTTCTATCTTGACATAACCAATTTGTCGATTAATTTCTCGGCTCAGGCGTTTTTCTCATTTTAAGAACCGAATTTACATATTTCTTCTTGTCACACAATATAAAACAGAGAAAATTGACAGTTGCTGTACTTATTTTCAATGAGCTTTGTGCAGTTAATGATGAGCGTGAAACAAAATTGGAGCCATAAAATGATCGTGTTTTTTCTCCCCCTTCAGAGGCGGAGCAACGAGTGTGCTTTATAAAAAGTCGAAATATTACTAGGAGAGCAAGATATTTGGTCTTTCAAACCTGAAAACTCTGTAGTTCTTACTTGTATTTTTATTATTGCAAAACAGTGAGCCACTTTCAGCTACTTTTGGATGATCGCAAGATTTATCAAACTTATTCTTGCGCTTCAAAGAGTAGCCGAAAGAAAACTGTTCCTTTTAAAAGTAAAGCCCAAACTTAAAACAATCTGATTATTGTTGAAATAATTATTCAATCTAAGAGATTCCCTCTTGAAAAGAAATGTAAATGATGTAATATAATAAAGCTGAGTCTAGGAAAAAACATTTTTTTTTCCTATAAATAAGGTTTGACTGTTACAAAAATCTGAAACTAAAACTAAAAAAAACCGTAACTAAAGATATTTGAAACTAAAATCAGAAAATTGAAAAAAATCAATAAAGTTTTCAGACATTCTACACAATAATAAAAATTATTACGAGTTTTAAGCTTTCTTCTAATGTAAAACCAACTTATTCTTCTCTTGAAAAACAAATTATTACAAAAAAAAAACTGTTGCCGTTTAATATTCCTCGACTCATCAAAAATTGGATTTTTAAACAGTTTTTTGTGTGGCAAAAAAACGGAGTGTAACACAACCAATTTTTAACAAAAATCGATTGTTTCAAACGTGGAAGAAAACAAATTATGAATCATTGGATTCGGGCATGAGCCTCGTTTGCCAGAAAAAAGCAATTTGTTGTAACAATTTTTATCTTCGAGGAATTAGTCATACTTTTTGGTTTCTAACTGTACACATTATTGCGAAACACGATCCCTTGCTTTTTTCATTGTCAAAATTTTCATTTTGTCTAAATAGAAGCACTGAGAGAACATCCACATTCATTTCTTTTTTATTTTCCATCATTTAAAAAAAAATCAATATTTTTCAAGGTTTCGAATAATCTTCCTTAAAGGTTTGAATCTTCTCTTCATTTAAAAAAAAACAAAACGTCAAAAAAGTCAAATTAAAATTTCATTTATTCAACAATTTTTGGTTATTTTGAAAAAGAAAATGTTCATTTTTCAAAAAAATACGATTCCTTTAATCGATTTTTTACGGCACAAAAATCAATTTTATGAATTTTTTCTCATCATTTTGAATGAGGAAAACATTTTGATTTGTTTTTATGATTTTGTCGCTTCGAATTTGTATTCATTTTTTGTATGATATACATTGTCTTCCGTTTATATTCATTTTTTTGCCAAGAATATTTTAAAAAAGAATTCGAAACTTTTGTAAAACCATTTATTACAAATTTTGGCAAATTCATCACGTAACATCGTTTCTGGTTTTTCCATTTATCCTCGTTTTTCTTTTAAACTTTCAAGCTTAAAATACATCATCTAGCAAAGAATTTTCAGCAAAACTTTCAACGGAAAAAAATGCCAAAACAAGAGTTCGATTATTTGGATGTGTTTGCTGCTGGAATTGTGTTTGCGTTATTCTTTGTAATTGTTGCATTGATCTGCTTCATCTGCATTAACTTTTTTTGCATCACCCAAAAGGACGAGTTGACAGTGCCAGAAAAAGTAAGCTTTCAGCTGAAAAATTGAAGAAAACCTTTTTTTAATTGTTTAAGTCAAAAAAAATTAAAAAATATTTTCTATTTACAGTGGGCTCAACGTAATCGTCTTGGCGTTCGTCTTGGTGTTCACAAGAACGTGCTGATCGATCAACCTCTTGTAAAAAATTAATTTTCAAAATGTCATCTATTGAAAATCAGTTTTTTGTTAAAAGTCGCCTCATAATTTCATTCAATATTTTCATGAAATAAAGTTACTTATCGTCACAAAAAAGAAAACAAGTGCTTAATCAAAATAAACCGCCAGTTTTCCTTTTGAATATATGTACCACTTCACACTTTGAAAACGTGTGTACTTTTGTGAGTGGAACCTTGAACTACCGGAGATATTAAACATAACGACTAGACGCGAGCCCGTGAAACGTCGGGAACTGAACCATTAGGTAAAGTTGCTGAAATTGGAAGCGTTTCTTCGAAATTTTCAACTTTCTTTTTTTTCTATCTTTTTTAATACATATTTCTAAACATGTTATCATACAACTCTTCATTTTTTGAATCAAGATTTATTATTTGAAATTTTGGTTTTTTAAACTTATTCTTGCTTTAGTTTTCGGTTAAATGGTTTTAAAACTGGATTAACAAATACATTGTTATTCTGAATCAAATTTTAAAAAGAAAGAAAGAAAATGAAATTAATATTGATTCAATGCTCATAAATTAAAAAAAGAAAAAAAGCCAAACCCCCTTTTTCAAATGAAATTTATGCGTATTTCACATTGGGTTGTGAAGAATGTATATTTTCTTCTTTCTTTCTTTTTTCATTATTTTTTTTTGAAAATGTGTTTGAAGTATTCCATTAAAAAGTTGTGTTTTATAGTGGAATTAAAACTGCACAAACAAAAGACCAACCAACCACTTTTCTAATCACAATTCAGAACATTCTAACTGAGCACCTTCAATCTATACTATCTTTATTTATTTCTATTCATTTATTATTCGTATTATTCCCTCCAGCCACTTATATAGTCATGTGGGC
Source organism: Caenorhabditis drosophilae (assembly GCA_963572285.1). Classification (NCBI taxonomy): domain Eukaryota; kingdom Metazoa; phylum Nematoda; class Chromadorea; order Rhabditida; family Rhabditidae; genus Caenorhabditis; species Caenorhabditis drosophilae. Next base: position 8,453,177 of record OY751565.1, read on the forward strand.
TCTGGAGTTTGAAGTTTTCTAAACTGATTGTTTCATTTATTATCACGAAACGTTAATGAACTTTCTGTCTTTCATCACTTGGTCATAACGCACAAAAAATTATCACCAGGAGTTGAAAGAACAGAAAGTTTAGCAATCATTTTTTTTTCAAATAAATTCAAGTAAGCAAATATTTTAATTTTTTTTCCAAAAAAAAGAAGCTATAAATTGAATTAAATTAGAAGAAAAATAGACGATCTCTTAATTAGAATGAGGCTTATAATTAGCATTGAGTTAAAAGAAACAGATAATTTCAAAGTGCTATTTTTTTTCTCTTTTTAAATTTTTATTCCTAAGTCATAATAAGCTCGTTGCACTTTACTTTTTTTCAAACAAATTTATACTGATGCACAGCTTGACCTAATTTGTTTTTTAATGCTTGCAAAATATTTTTTTTCTAAAGGTAAGAACAATTGAATAGTATTTTTTAGTTTTCGATGATGCAAATAGTACTTTAATAAAGGTACTGGTATTAAGTTCTCACTGAACTGCTATCTTTAGTTTGATAATCGATAAATTTTATTAAAATCAATTCTTTTTATTTTTATTATCGTTATTAAGCAGAATTAAAAATGAGGTTATCAAGCTTCAAGAAGTTGTTTTTTGTCAGATAAACTTTAAAAATGTTTTTCTAAAACTTTTATTAAACGTTTTGGCTTTTTATTTTAATTAAAAAGAAACCTCCTCAACCGGAACTTAAGTTCAACGAATTATAAGAAGTTTGAAATGGCAAGTTTATGATTAAAACATGAATCTTAAGATTTTATTTTTTTTAATAATCAGTTTTGTTTTCGTTTCACCAGCATAAAAAATATATTGGTTCAAATAATGAAATCGAGAAAAGTGTAACAATTTCGCTCCCAAACTGAATGAAGTTTTTGAGAGAGAATTAGGAAAAATTGAAGAAATACTCTGGAGAAGTTAAAGGTTCATTAAGTCTTCAGAGTTTTTGTTTATAATTAGAATTTCATTAAACATTAAAAATTATATTTTAAAAAGTTTAGACGTTTTTTTTTCTTCAATGTTTTTTTTTAAATTTATTTAAAACAAAAAAGTATTTTTTAAAATGATTTTTCAGTGAAATAAATAATTTAATCTTTGAAAAAAAGTTTCACGTTATCAATAAATTTTGTTATTTGATTTTCCTTGATTATCAACCAGCATTTATACTACTACGTGGCCTAGTATTTTTTCTGACGAAATGGGAGAAGAGGTAAAACAAGTTTTTCAATAAAATTCTAAAAATGATGACATCTTAATCATTGTTCTTTTTCTATTTTAAGTTGAGACATTGTTTTAGAAATATTACAACAGCGCTGGTTTAAACATAAATTGTATTGAGAAACTTTTTTATCGAATAGTATAAAAGTGAGGCACATCATTTTCGAATCTTATTATTATATTCTCTCTTTTTTTATTTTTTGGAAATAAAATTATTTTTTATTTTACTTTTTCTTTAAGAATCACTCAGTGTCGCTTCGAATCTTTAATTTCCAGGCTAGCCTAATTGAACTGGAATCAATTTCAGAAATTTGCTCATTCAATTACTTTCATTTGATTGAACACTCACCAGCGATTGAAATTGAAAACAAGAAGGCATTTTTTTTTATTTTAAGCCGAAATGTATGTCATTGAAAACTTTAGATGATAACGTTTTTTTTTCTTTCAGTTTTCAAAGTTTTCTTTAAATAATTTCTCTTATCGATTTTACAAATCGAGTTTTTTGGGCGATTCCAAAATCTTATTTTATGTATTACTAGCTGATTAAGATATTCTATGAGTTTCTATTATTTTACCAAAGAGATTGCAACATCATACGATGTTGTTTAAAATTATATTTTTTTCCCTTGGCCTTACTGACTCTCGTTGATTGGTTATATCTTCTTTTAATTTGATATCACCAGGAAACGAGGGTTGAGAAGTTCAATGAATCATGATTTCTACTCTCAATTTTCCCAAGCTATTATTCTTCACATTGATTATAATTACAATGTGTATTCCCAAGCGATTTTGTAGAAAAAAAAATCAGGTATTTGGTTTGAGTAAATTTAAAGGAGCTTGAAAATATAATTAAATCAAAGGATTTGGTTAGTAAATTTCTCATAATAAACTTGATTTAATTTTTGAAAAAGTTTCATTTTTTTTTCAGCTAGCTTTCGGCTTTTTTAGTCAGTTTTTTTCAATTCCAAATAAAAAACCGCATTCCTGCAAAAATGCTTTTTTATTGATAAGTAAAGTTTACTATCGAACTAAAGTTTTAACATGAAATTTTTCACTTAATTTGAGAAAAAACGTGTGAATTTCTTTTTTTTTTTTTGAAAAAAAAAACAAGCAGACAAATCTATATGACATTTCGGTCTAGCTCAATCAATCACTATTCGTTTTTTTTTCCATTTTGTGCCAGAAATTTTTCGATATTAAAAAAATGGATGTCAGTTGTTCATTTCCAATTAAAAATCTTGAAAAAAATATGACGTTTCATATTGAATCAACGCATTATTCACCACTTGTTTGCTTTCCATTTTTTTCTAACTCAAAAAAAAATTGAAAAAATGAAGAAATGGGTGGTCCAAGAGTAAGTGGTCCGACTCAGGGCGGAGCAATGATGTTGAACAATGATGTTATAAAGAGACAAGATTGTTTTGTTAAAAAAAAATGGCAAAATAAAAACCAAGAAAGTTCAACACTTGTCTTTTCTTGTTTCAACACTTTTTCAATTGAAAATCAATGATAAATGTTTTTAAATTAATTTTAGCAACCTCATCAAACAATTTTTTCTCTTTTATCTCTCTTCTCTGTCTTTCAAAATGATCAAGCTTGTGTCGATGCTTGTTGTGATTTGCCTAATATCAGCGTGTTTAACAATTTCTTCACCAACACTCAAACAAAAATCAAAAGGGAGAATCATTGGCTACAAAACCACTGATCCATCGATTTCAACTTTTTGCATATTTTGGCCTGATAGGTAAGCATTTTCAGTTGAAAACTTAAAGAATGATAATTTTGATTGATTGATTTTTTTTAAATATTAAAACACGTGAAAAATATAAAAAAAAAGAAGATTTCTAGATGCGAAAGTATTGCAATTCGACGAGAAGCTCGTTCATTCGTTCCGGGACGCAACTCGGATGAATCAAAAAAGGGAAGAATCATTGGATACAGAACAACAGATCCATCAACATCGACGTTTTGTATTCTGTGGCCAGAAAGGTTTTTTAACACTAAATAGATTTAAACTTTGAATTCTTATTTAAAAAAATAGACATTTTTTGTTAGATGCCGGGGAATTGCAATTAGACGTCCACCACAATCTTCTTTTTATCCTTCGATGTCTTTATCAAATGTTTAATTAATCGGTTGATCTCATAACAATATTAAATAAATTTGTTGCAAAACATGTTAATTTTAAAATGTTTTTAAATCTGAAATTAAAAAAAAAAAAGCAGGTTAATGCAACAAATTGTAAAAGCTGAAACTATCGAAAAAAATGATTTATTCAGTTTTTTTGGGAATAAAAAATGAATGGATTCTTTTTTACCCTAATTGTTTTGCAATTTAATTTTTATAAACATAATAAAAAGAAAAATTAAATAGTACCTTTGGTGAAGTAGATAAATTTTCATTCATGATTGATGCACCGATAAGCACTTGTAAACAATTTCTTATTTGGTTAGAAAGTTCCAATCGGTGAGTCAAGCACAATTTGGTTTTTTAATTCTAATAGTGTAAATTTAAAATTTTTTTTTAAAATGGCATATAAAGCAAATCATTGAATAAAAAATGTGGAAAATTCGTTGCTAAACTTTTTGAAGTCTGATCTATCATTAAAGTTTACGTGTTAATGTCACCAACATAATTATGGGCTGGCTTCAAAGTACTGACGAACTTTTAGCATTCTTAATAAAAAACGTTTTGAAAAATGTGAGAAAAAATGTGTCAGAAAAAAAACAATTTAGTTTTGCTTCATCTCTTTTTTTGTTACAAAGTTCTCTCTAATAAAACGTTTTATTACTGTAAAGAAATTCATTTTAATGACAATCGAAAAAAAATTGATAACAATCAATGAAAATTTTTTTATCATTTTTTGAATATGCAATTTTCAGTAAAAAAATTATATCCTCAATCTTGTTTTTTTTTTGTTTAAATCAGTTAAAAATCCAATTTTTCTATTTTTAATGAAACGCTGAGAGCAAATATTCTTTGACCAATTATTTTTAAAACTTAAAATTAATTAAAACACCAATTTTTCATTAATAACATAAAATAAATCTTTTTCGAAAACAGATTTGATGTTTTTCGGCACTTCGCAAAATATATACAAAATAGTTTGATTTGCAGTTTAATTGAATGACGCAAAACCTTAAATTTCGAAAATGGTGAATGAATGATTTTTTAATCTTAAATGAAAAGTATAACGAAAACGTTGTTTTGCTGCTTGCTATAGTGAATTTATTAACGTGAAAAAAATTTCAGAAAAAAAATGAATTTGAAAAAATAAACTATAATTCAAAGTTACACTTACTTTGTTAAAAAAAATCAAAGAAACGAAAAATCAATTTTTATTCAGAATGAAAGAGCTTCAAACATTCATCAGTTTGTCAAACCCCTTCGTTCTGAAAAAAACTGAAATTCATTTAAAAAAAAATGAAACGCTTTTAGCAGCCAGAAATAAAACCGTGCAAACTGATTATAAAAAGCAATGAATGATATGTGAATGTGCAATACGCTTCCCTACCCATTTTGTAGTAAACAATTATTATCAAAAATTGATGGGCTCAGCAAATAGTGGAAAAATTGTAAAATTAGCATGATCAAAAAAAAAAGAAAAGAAAAAAAAAGAGCATTGCTCATTTAAATTATAAAAATCAAAAAAAGTAAAAATTTTCAAAACTTTAAAACAAATAAAGGAAGGGAAGTGGGGAGATTTTTAGAGCTTTAAGAACTTCAAACTTAAATTCATTTTTTAGGTCTTGGAAAAATGAATTAGAATTATCTGAAACAAAAAGTAAGATTTTCCAGGCTTGATTATGCTGAGAATTTTGGTTTTTGTTTCGTATAATTTTGCTTTCCACCAAATTTTCTCAAAACAAGTGAAAATTTCCCGACTTTTAATCAAATAAAAGGGAGACAAATTTTGTACTTCGCATAAATTTGGTGAAATAATGACAAAAATTTGGTGAAATAATGACCAACTTTATTTAAAAAAACATAGTTTTATTATTGAACCAAAAAAAGGCAACAAAAAACAACGAATTATTTTTATGCGGACTTGTTTTAAAACACCAGACAAAGTTGCTTGTAACCGAACGTTTTTCAAAATATGTTAATCAATTTTAATCGATCAGAAAAAGCATTTGATTAATACACCGCATGTTGTTTGATGTTGTTTCATCAAGACTGTGGCCGAATGGTCTAGTGGTATGATTCTCGCTTTGGGTGCGAGAGGTCCCGGGTTCAATCCCCGGTTCGGCCCATCTTTTTTTTTTAATACCCGAATTTGTTCTACTAAGAATTGAGGTTAAAATGAATGAGTGTTTTCAGTATTTTATCGTCTTTCAATTTTTTCCTCTAATTTTGATTTTAAACAAATAATCGTGGCCAAATGGTTTACTGATATGATTCTGGTTTTGGGTACGAGAGGTCCCGGGTTCAATCCCCGATTCGGCCTATCCCCAGCTTGAAAAGTTTTTTTTCTTAACCCTACTTAGTATGTCTTGTCCATGTTAACCTAACCGTGAATATAGTGTAGCCAGATATTGTATGTATTTTGTTCCGTTCTAGAATAGTCCGTGTCAGCCACTATGTGCGAGTCTTTTCGCGTAGGTCATTTATTAATAAACTATGATTCTCTTGCGATAATAGCGGTCATAAAATTTTTTTCCTGAAAAAGCAAAAATCAAAAATATTTTAAACAAATATTTTTATTTAGTTATAACCCGTTTTAAGTAACTTTAAGCGAAATATTTCATACACATGTACAATGTATCTAAATTTTGATGTGGAAGAAATCAATTGACCGCATAATTTATTATATTCCTATTTCTCAGGAAATTACTAAAAAGCTGAGAGAGTTTTACATATCTAGTGAATACAAAGTATTGTTTTATTCTGCTCAATAGTGAATCATTCTATTCATTTGTTTTTTTTTATTTTGTTAACCATTAGAAATTGCTTAAAAAAACGTAGTTTCTAAAATGTTTTTTTTCAATCTATTAGTTTCTTTCAAATTAAAACCATTTTATTTTTTTTTTCGGTTATTTGTGAGTATTTTTGAATTTAAAATGTTTTACGAAAAGTTAGGATTTAAAAATTAAATTTTCGAAAAAAGCTCCATTTATTCATAGGACCATTTTGTTTTTCATTTTTTTTGGCCATTTTTTACATCAATCAACTTGTAATTTCTGAACGACAATTTTTATTTCCATTTTTATTTTGTTTAAAAAACGGAAATAAAATAATAAATTGAAAAAACAACAAAAAATAACAGGAACTTTTTCATTTGATTTAAACAAACGAACTTCTGAACCGATTCCATGTTTTTGTTTTTTGAGTCAAAAATTTTGTGAAATACAATAAAATATGTATATGTAGTTTGATGCTTTTTTTGTCAACATAGCCATTGTTTTTTTCAAATAGATGACTGTGTACGTATAAAAAAAACAAAATGATTACTAACACATATTTACATGTAACCTTTTCAGAAAACTGAAAATCGAATTTTACAAAAGTGCAAAACATTGTGACGACAACATGTTTTTTTCCAAACTTCTTCAATGATAAAATTTATTGCATTTTCTAGACTTTGGCAAAAATAGTGTGAAGCTTTTTTTTTCATTTAACCTTCGTTTTTTTCTATCAAGTTTTGACGTTTGATTAGCCACGTTGTATTGGCGAACCAAAAAAGAAGTTGAAGGAACATGTCTAATAATGGTACTAGTGAGTAAAACTCTTCGTTTTTCATTAAAGTTTCCATTTTTTTTTTCAAATTTTGCTCTGTTTTTTTCAAAACAATAACTCTTCATCATTGCTCTAATTTTCTTCTTTTTTTGCTTTTTTTCTTCACTATCGAAACATTTTTTTAAAGATTTTTTGGTAACTATCGAAAGGAAAAAATCAGAACCATACAGTTGAGACATTGATGACGACAACTTATTTACGTTGGGAAACACGGACAATTTGATTCCTTGAATAGAAAAATTGACGACGACAAGTTTGAAACACAAATTATTCAACCATGTTTCAATTTTTGAAACAAAATGTTCCCAGAAACAATAGCATGAACAATTTACGTCAGGTTGGTTTCGTAAATTTGTTTTTCAATTTTTACTTGAAAAAAAAAACTAATAAGCTTGAGTAAAAAATGGGGAAGCTTAACGAAAGAAACTTTTTTTTATTTGTCAGAATGTTTAATTTCAATTTAGTTATGCAATTTGATTTTATGAAAACCTTTATATTTTTTTCTGAAAATTGTTGGAAAATATTGTCATTTATTTTCAAGCTTTTGTACAACCTCAAGTAACACCTTTGTTTTATTTTTGATAACATTGTAAATCAGAGGTGACTTCTTTTCATGATGTTTTATCTAAGCACCAGACTCGAAAAAAGAGCAGTGAATTGCAAAAAGTTTGTAAATATTGCATAGATTTTTTTGCTGGATTTTAGAGACTTTAAAAGTTGAAGAGAAAAAGAATACATTTTTAAAAAAAAAGTTTTTCGTGACTTGAATATTTTTGGTTCGACTTCACAAGAATATACCTTGTGCCTTTGTCAACTTTTGCCATTTTTTTCTTTTTTCGTTTTTTTTCGTCGAAAACTTTTTTTTCGTTTTTTATTCGAGTCAAAAATACAAGTAAAATTAATCAAGGAATTAAAAAGAAATATGTATAAGCTTCAGAGCACATTGAATTAGTGAATGTAGATTCTTTTTTTCGCTTTCCCACACAACTAGAATGATTTCTCTGCTTCATCTTTCTCTCTCTCTCTCTCTCTCTCTCTCTCTCTCTCTCTCTCTCTCTTCCACCCTCATTTTTTTCGGATTATCGGAATACTTTGAGTTTCACTGATAACAATCTTCTATAATTGTGTTTATTCAATGAATAAAGACGAAATTTGTGCAATTTTTCGCTTGTTTTGTTTTAGCTCGAGCTTCTTGATTTTCTTGAACTGATTGTAGGGAAAAAAGAAGGGAAAAACCAGAGAGATTTTCAGTCATTCGCATACAAACATCTTTTCGTCTACATTTTGTTTTCTTCATTCTTTTTTCAGTTTTTATTTTCATTCAGAATTTTTCTATTTTTTTTTTCATCAAGGTTTTTTCGTGAATACGTTGAAGGAATATTATGAAAGCTCATTAACGAACATTTCTGGTTTTTATTTTAATTTATTTTTTCTGTCAAAACAACCGATTTCGATTGGAATTTTTTCATTTTTTTTTATTTTGGAATAAAGCATCAAATCCAATTTTTCAAAACCGCAATTTTTCACAGTTGGATTATTGTTTTTGTGAGTTCAAGACATATTTAAATATTGAATGAGAAAAAACACGCTACACACAAACACACACAATTTTTTATTGACACTACCGTTTTGAAATAAAAAAAGTGTAGAATCGGAAATAATAGCTCATCTAAAAACTTTTACCCAAAGTTATTTTCAGTTTCAATTTTAACCTATTATATTTACGTACATACCACATTGTACATAGTATATGCCCGCTCATAAAATATATATACATATGTATATTAATATATATATATTATACATATATAAATATTTTTACTCACATGATTTTTAATAAAAAAAATAAAGAAATAAACGGGATAGAAAGAAAATAATCTATTTTAAAAGATTAGAAACAAAAAATTCGCACGCACTGAGAATTGGTTGAATTACTTATTGAGAAAAAAGTTCACACGAAACTCCAATAAAAACCAATAAAAACAACATCTGATGACTGGATCATAGTGTGAAAATCATTTGATATTCAAAAAAAAAAACTTTTTCTGTCTTTGATTTCATTCATTTGTTCGCCGTTTTTTGTTTTGTTTTTTTTTGTTCATGTCGTATCATACTTAATTTTCTTTCTTTTTTTTCGTTGTTGTCGTGGCTATTATAATGAAAGCAGCGGCGTCAACTGACTCAATTGGGCCATCACCAACACCATTGTTGCCGACGCCGCCATCACCGCCGCCGCCCCCGCAGCCGCAGCCGCAGCCCTCAATGGACACCCCTTCTAGCACATTGGCAAAAGCAACGATGAGTCTGAAAAGAAGTTTCCGGACGAAAAAGGTGAGGAAAATACGATGACTTGTGAGCCGAGTATTAATCTATTTCTGTTTTATCGACCTAAATATTTAAGTTCATTTCAACACCAGGTATTTTTTTTCGTTTCTGTTACTTGGTTTCCGCCTAATTATGTTTTGTGATTTTGATCTACGTATGTATAACAAATATTAAAATTAGATTTTTTCATTTTTTTTCCCGAACATTCGTTGGTTTCTGTTGACATCACTTTGTGATTGAATATAAAACTGAACGGAGTCTTTGAAAAACATTATTTTTCATGAAATACTTATCAAATCTCAAATCTATGGCTTGAATTTTATTTTATTTTTAAATAAGAAGCTAAATTTGTTCAATAAAAATGCAAATAAATGTGTGCACTTGTGTTGAAAAGAAGCCTCTGTTTTCTTCGTTTTTTTTTTGTGAAAATCTTATCGTCTTGCTAGTTTTCATCTCATTTTCATGTCGAATTAGTCAAGAGATTTATGTGGAAGAAATTGATTTGCACTATTTTTTAAGCACAAAAAACTTCTTTTTTTTTTTGAGGGTAGAAGTGGAAAGAGTTGCGTCTTGATTTTTCATTTTTTTCATCAAAGCTTAATTTTTAAAATAAAAAATGAAGGAATTATGATTTTCAAATTTCCGCAACTACTTTATTTTAAAATCAAATAAAAAATTTTATATATCTTTTTTTTTTCAATTTTTGGCTCCTGAAAACTTGTTGAACACTTTTTTATGACTCGCTGAAATCGTTGAAAATAGACGTCATTGAAGAAAATGTTTAAGAATTGTCATGTTTTATAAGGATTAGCATGGTTTTGAAAAGTTTGTTTTCATTTATCACTTTATTACATCAATGATAAGCGAAAAATAAATGCAAGAAAAAAAAGTTGTGTCTAGTAATCTCTAAAAAGTTGAATAAAAATTAACTGGAAGAAATAACACGAGCAAAAATGAAGGTGTCAGTTAGAAATATTGGTCTCTTTTTTTCTTTCAATAGTTGTGCAACTTTTGATAAAGAAATAAACTTTTTTTTCGTTATCAAAGAAAACAAATCGCAGAAAATTCGTACTTAATGAAACCAATCAATTGTCAGCATCATTGTTTTAATGATTGCGTGTGCTTCCTTTTAAAATATCGCAACATTTTCTCAAAACTTTTCTGATTAGAAAAATTGAAAAAAAAATTTTTTTTTTCAATTGCAAGAATGAAAAGAAACCTATTGAATTATTGTTACTTAACAATTGTTCTTCAAATTTTCTATCATTTTTTTTTCTTTTGCCTTTTGTCAAGTTGTCATTTGAAAAAAAAATTGGTTCAACTGTTTTTCGAACATAAACAATTTCTATGAAATATTCAACACAATTTTCTTGAGCGGTCACGATACCACCAACATTTTTCTAACAATTTTTCGTTTGTTTTTTTTTCTTCCTCTTCATTTTCTTTTTCTTCTTCTTTTTTTTTTCCTTTTTTTTTTAAATTGGTTCCTTTAGAATGCGAACCACAACTTTTCCACACCTCGAGATTGATTTTTCTACTTGACTTTTAAACAAGAAAAGATTGAAGAGTGAGATGAGCTTATTGAGCAAAAAAAAGGGGGAGGAATGTGAAAATGCTTCTAAATTTTTTTGAAATTGAAAATTCTTACCACATAAAGCAAAAAAAAATTAACGAAATTGTATTGTCTGTTCTCTTTTTTTCTTTCTTTTTTTGCAGAACAATTAACGAGGGAAAACGTTTCAAGTGTTTTGATTTTGTCTCAAATTCCATCATTGAGAAAATGAAAAACGACAAGGGTTCACGCAATATTTTTCTGTGGCACTGTTCCTTGATTTTTGCTGAGTTCTTCTATTTCTTTGGTTTTCTTCTTCTTTTTCATGATCCCATGAGACTATTTTGTTGTTCATGAAAAAAATTCCAGTCGAATTGTAAAAAAAAAAAGACAAGGAGATAATCTAGCCTAAATATTTTATGTTTAAACGTCTCATGGTGAATTTTTCGAGAATGTTTTTTGTCAAAATTTGAAAAAAGAAAAATGAAATAAATACTGAAATGAAATGAAATTTAAGTTTTTTTTTTCTTTTTTCATTTTTTTTTTTTGGAAAAATTATCAAAAAGGTGACAATCACTAATTCTTTTATCTATGAAAATCGGCAAATAATACTTTAAGCTTATCGTTCAGGTTACAAAACAAAGCAGTCAAATCATCATTTTTTTTTCTTCTTTTCTTTTCCTTGGTACTCGTTTTTTAAATGAATTCAACTTGTCTGTCAAAAATAATGTGAAAAACTGAAAATAAGGAAAAAAAAAGAAAAAAAAAATGGAGGGTAAACGACTGACAAACACACTCAATCTAAAAGTCATTCATTCTGGGAAGATCCTTTGCTTACTTCTTCCAAAATTGAAATTTAAATCCGTTTTTTCTATTGGCCTTATTTCAACCAATTTCAATTTCTTCACTGTTGTTTTTTTTTCTCCTTCGTTTTCACTCACTTTTTCGTTTACCACGTTTTTTTTTGTCTTGGCGGTAGTGTATGAGCGGGTTATTCATTGATTAGTTAGACACATAAATGTAAAAAAGACCCACTGGTTGATGTGAATTTTAAAAAATTTTTATTTTTCTTTAGAAGTTTTTTTTCTAAAACTTTTACATTGAAAAGAAGATAATATTTCGGCTTTATTGTTGAGTGAAAAAAAGAAGGAAAAGAAAATAGGAAAAAAAAGTTCATTCAATATGAAAAACTCTGATTCACTTTCTTTTTTTCACCTACGACACATTTTTTTTGTCGGCTTTTCATCGACGATAACCATGTTTGTCACTAATGCGTATTACGCATTTTTTCGGATTTTTAGAATCTTTGAAAACATGAATAAACTATGCTAATCAGATGAGTAGTCGTATCATTCAACAAATGTTAAGCTTCACAATTTATCTTCTTTTTTTCGTTTTTTGAATAAAAACGCTCTTAAAACAGTTTTGACTTTTACTTCTAGATCATTTGGCTAAAAATCATAGACAAGAAACACTTAAGTCAGCTTAAAAACGATCTTACATGTCATAAATAAACATGTGTTTTGCATGCTTCTCCTTTTTTTTTTCAATTTCATTTTTTCTAGGCGGATGAAACAAGAATGAGTTTTGAGCATCGATCAGTAGTTCGTCTGTTCAGCAACAGTTCAACAAGTATCATGGAAGCTCAAAATGTATTTCATTTAAAACATTTTCAAGGTTCGAATGGAAGTCGGAAAACGTCGGTTCCATCAGCGGTGATCGCTTCAGCACCATTGATGTCGGCAGCAGTTGGCGATGGACTTGGCGCACAATTATGTGAGTTGAGTTTGAAATAGCTTCTTAATAGTTGAGAGCTCTTTTACAAAATTCGATTTTTTGAAATCGAATAGGTTTTTGTTGTTTAAAACACGAAGACGGCAAAAACGGAAGACCTGCTTGATTTGCTCGTTTCAATAAGTTTACCGCGCAAAAAACCTTTTCAGAAAAAAAAATGAAAAGAAAGAAAGAGAAGAAAAAAAGCTATAATCGAATTTAATCTACTACATCCACGACCGATTTGTCCGTCACGTGGAGAATTTCGTTTTCTTTCTCTCGAACCTTCGTCAACACATTCAAACCGACGAACTCTGTCTTTGTTCAAATTTCGCAAAAAACTTGCCAAAATTTTGAAAAAAAAAAAATAAATAAAAAGATAAAGAAAACAAGGATGCACCATCCATCATTTTCGTTCTTCAATTCTTCAAAGCCAACATTTCAACAAATGGTTCACTTCAAATTATGTCTTCCGTTAAATTATTCGAACGTAAAATTGAGTCCAAAGAAAACGGTTGAACAAAAATGAACACGCTTCTTTGAATTTCAATTTTTTTCGAATTTCAAAAACTTTTCTCTTCATTTGATCGACAACTACTTGACTCCCACTCATTTTTGTTTGTTTTCGTCGTCGTCTTCTTTTTTTTTTAATTTACTCAAAATTGAAATTCTTCAAAAGATGACATTACAATAAGCTTCGGAATTTACGTCATGAAATATTTAAAAAGAAAACCGTTGTTCTACTAAAAAAAAATAAATAATAATAATAAAAGAAAAGTGAAAAATTGAGCACCTTCAAAGCTGTGAGCCAAAAAAAAAAACGTTGAATTGTAAAAATCACTGATGTCTTCTTATTTGTCAGTCATTTGTTAATTATTTAGTATTTTTTGCGGGCTTCTCACAATTAAATAGTTCTTCAAATGTTTCCTTCAATTTCGTGTTCTTCACTTACATAATTGAAGATTTTTTTTCTGTTATGTTAAGTTTAAAAAAAACGTAATTTTATTTTTATTTTCCTTTCAATGAAAACTGAAGAAAATCTAAAAATACACACGATTCATTTATCATTTCTAATTGGCATGATTTATCATCGAATCTCTCGATGAATTACAATGTTAAACAGGAAACATGTTTTTTTTTTCTACAAAAATTTGTCTTTCACATCTCGAATATAAAAATGTTTTAGTTTTTAGCTTCATTTACATACATAATCCTTTTATGTTGTGTAGCTTTCTTTTACGTTTGCCATCAGAGAAAAAAAGCAACAAAAAAAGCAACAAAAAAAAAGAAGCAAAAACTAAGATATTTTATTACTATCCTATCCGCTACGAAAGATGTAAATAAATAAAGTTCTGAAAGTGACATATCCGCTTTTTTTCACCAACCAAGAAAATGGTGGTTTCAATTCAGCATGTTCAGCTTTTCGCCCATTTTTGTTGGCTACCAAAAAGTCGAAAAAAATACTTGGCCAGGAAAAAAGAAGAAGAAGGGATACGTTTTTGAATGCACTTATGTTAATGCATAATATTATGTGAAGTTATTTTTCCGTGAAATAATTTCTTCATTTTTTTTCTCATTTCAAAATGTAGTCAAGCTTTACATATTTTATTTCAGTTTTTTTTTTGCCTTTCAAACTTTCTTCAACCGTATAATCTTAAATTTTTCTCTCATCATTAATATTGTCTTATATTGACAATGTCGAAAAAAAACAAAAAAAAAACACAAAAAAAAATATTTTTTGATAAAATCAACAATCGATTTTTCTTTAAAACCTCCTAATACGATACATTATTTTGAAAGGCATCGAGAATCACTGTTTTGTATTCGATCAAAAAATTGAGGCCGTTATTTTGTGAAAATTGAGGACAGAATCAAAAAAGAAAGAAAAAAAGAAATGTGGAGTCAAGTGAAGAAAAGGGAAAGAAAATATAAATTTTTGATGACTGGTTCGTTATCGACATAATTGTTTGTTTTTAGTTTTCTTCCTCAAAAAAAAAATTCAGCGGAACTGAAAAAATGAAAAAAAAACCTTTTTTTTTTGTGCAACGTGCAAAATTGAATGTCAAGAAGACAAAACTTTATTCATAAATTTTTTTTTTCGCTTTTTGGTGGGTCCCAATTGTCTCAATCCGTTTTTGATTTGTCTTTTTCTGTTCGTTTTCCATACATTTGATATTAATGTATTCGTAAAAAGTTTTATTTTCAACAAATTAACGTTTAGAAAAATACTAAAAAAGGCTGTAAAATAATATGAAATCATAAAAAAAGACGTCAAAAACATTCATTATTTTTCAATGCTTCTTCGTCTTTGTTTTGTTTTCATTCGTGTCTTCCTATTCCATATATTATTATTCATCAAACATTTTCTTTATTATTTTATTTATGCAAAATGCACATCGAATACATACATTTGTTCTGATATTTCCTTGATTCTTCCTGTCCGTCTTGAAACGTCTATTTTTTGCGCGCGTTTCAAAACTCAATTTAACGTCTTTCTTTTTCTTTCTTTTTTTTCGTTCAGAATGAAAGTGGAAAGGAAAAAAAAATGAAACGAGAAAAAATCATTTCGTTTCCCTCCCCTCTTGTGTTGTCACAAAATAGCTGTCAAAAAATGAAATAGAAATCTGATCTTTTTTTACTGCAATATTGTTCACAACTGAAATGCGAAATTCTGTGAGCGCCTAGAATTACTCTCGATTCTAGTTGACCAAACGATGTTTGTTCGACATTTTTTGCGACAATTTTTTTTGAAGATAAAAAAATTAAAGGAAAAGGACAAAAAAAAGAAAGAAAAGAAAAAAAAAGAGAAAATAAATGTGGTGTTAAATTTCAGTCGTTTCCGAAAACTATAAAAATTTCGAACTTTCTTCTACTCTCCTCCTCTCCTCTATTTTTTTAATTATGCCCAAATGAATATTTCGGGAAGAACTCATATCACATTTATGCAGTTTTGAGCCGCCATTGATTGAGCAAACTCTGATCAAATTGATAAGAGCTTGTATTGTACAATAATAACATTTTGATTACCTAAGCAATGGAAATCAACTGAGCAGGTGTGTCTTTAAAAAAAGCAAACATTTTATTCAAATTTGAAGAAACTTTTGAAAATAAAATTTAAAAAAAAATACATTTTTTTTTGTTTTTTGCACCTGTTTTTACTATCAAGTTTTAAAATATTAAATGTCATCACTTTTTTTTATTTTCAATTGAAAATGCAAAACGAAACCAACCTTTCAATGTTTCCGTCAGCCGAAAAATTTATCATTTTTTTTATTTCTCTTTTCTTACTCTTTTTCAATTCAATTTTATTGATTTTTGACACTTTATGATATGGACCTTTCATCGAATCACTCTTCAAATAATAAGCATTATGAAAAAAAAAACTTTTTTCAAAACATCATTCGACTTTATTTTTTGCTCTTTTGAAAAAATTTCTAGTTTAAGTTTGGTTTTTGACAGATTTTTTTTTGACAACATCAATTTCTCTCACATTACATGTCGCTTAATAGCAATGCTTCAACAATTGAGGAGGGTTCAGGTTAGTTTTTCTGTTTGCTTACTTTTATTATTATTTTTTTTTATAATGATCAAAGCACAGGTGGGAAGAAACCATATTACTTTTAAAAATGCAAACTTTTGTTCAATTCACTTTTAGACATATGGTTTTTGGTGACAATTATTACAAATAATTCTAGGATTTAATTTTGAAAATCGAGACAATAATTCAACTTCATTAATAAAGAAAAACAATCCATTTTTTTAATCTAAAAAAAAGGAAGCCGAAATAAAGTTGTGTAGAATACATATTTTGTATTTTAAGAAAACTCACAAGATAACAGCTCAATTTTAGTTGGGATTAACTATTTATTTATTTGAATTTGTAGGTTGCAGACTTCTCTGGGTTTTTTTCAAACTCTCTAATTTCATTTTTAATTCAGCGAAAAGTAAAAAAAAAATCAAGTAGCTTGAAAACTCTGTTCTTCTTTTTTTTTCGGTTTTTTTTTTTTTGAGATAAACTGAATGAATAGTGGAGGGTGTAATACAATGAAACGCATATGTTTTTTTTCAAACCACAATTCAATTTATTCTCATATTTTTGTGTTCGTTCTTGAGAAAAAAACAACATGGACAACAATTAGAGGTAAAGAATATGGGCTCTAGTGGCGTGACATTTAAATTGTTGAAAACGGTTCAGGCGTCTGAATTTAATCAAAACTTTTTCAAATGTGGAGTAATTTCTCACTGAAATTTATCATTTCTTTTTTCTTTCTTACTGGCCGGACTCGTTATTTTTTTATGACTTTCTTTTTTTCATTTTTTTTCTTTACTTTGCTCGCTCGCTGATCAGGCACTTCAAGAAACTCAATTTTTAATAGTCATTTCATGTTACATTTTATTATCTAAATTAAATGTCGGGGAAATAATAGAAAAACTACACAGAGCCAACTTTTTGTTGCTCTTTGTTTTTTCAAATTACAAACTTGCTCGAAACAATTTTCAAAATAGGAAATTATCTTTTCTTTTCCTACTTTTTCAATTTTTTTTCTAAATCTTAAATATTTCTTTCTTTTTTCTTCTATTTTTATATTTTTTCTACAAATTTTTGTGCATATACAATTATACGTCTCATTCAAGTGTATATAGTTGAAAATCCATCAAATAAGTAAGAGATTTACTAAATTGTAGCCAAAAATTCAATTCCCAGGAAAAAAGATTAGCAGCGAGTGGTTTCGATCCACCGACCTCTGGGTTATGGGCCCAGCACGCTTCCACTGCGCCACGCTGCTGTTAGATAAAGGGGAACTGAAACGCTGTGTTGTTTCATATAACTGAGAGCAAAGCATGTGGATAAAAATAGGTTTGACACAGACTGTAGACAAATATGTCTATCCAGTTTGAAAAGAACAAAGAACAAAAGAATATTTTTGAAATTAACTTATATTTATGTACATAATTTACAGTTTAATTTTGAAAAAAAAAATGTATGAATTTCACGTAAAAATTCCCTTAGGAATATTTAAGAAAATGAATTAAAACTGAAACTTTTTACATTTTCAATTCCTACTTTGGAATATTTTTTAATAAGTTATTTTCTTCAAAAGAATTAAGGAACTAAATTTTTGTTGAGAAAAAAGCAAAATTTGCTTGAAGTAAAATATCAAAGACCGGTTTGGCTCGCGTTTCTATTTGAAAAATTAATAAGAAGATTCCTCAAATTTTCAGAATTTAAACAATATTTTTTTTTTAAAACTCAAGTTTTGATCAAAACATATTTTCATGAAATATAAGGTGTTTAAGCTTTTTGGTTTATCTCAGATTTGTTGGCATTTATTATTGTCAACTGCAATTTAATTCACATTCGAGAGAGGCCGTTTTTTTTCTTTATTTTCTTCGCTATTCTTGATATATCTGCATATAATAAAATGAAGGCAAAAGAGAAGTGCATCACGTTTGGGATCTCTTTTTCATGATTTGATTGTGAAGTCGTTTGAGCATGTACTCATGAGCCATCTTTCTCCTCATTTTTTTTCTCCTCGCTGTGCTTGAATGCCTTCTTTGTCAATGATGGCAACGATGTCGTCCGTTATCGTTGGTCGGTTACACACATCTTTTGTCAAATAAGGAGAGAGCTTAATCTAGTTGCTTTTCACTTTTTTCACTTAGCTTTTGTTCGAAAGCGTTTTATCGAGTTTTTTACGTGTATTTTCTTTTTTCTCTTTTCAATTCCAAAAAAAAAATTGAAGAAGAAGCTTATCTTTTTCGTTTTGAACTAGAATTTGAGTTTTGTTCTTAACATTTCCTCATATTAAATTAGTTCTCGAAGCGATTCCTTGTCTTCGAGTTCGTTGTAATAATATTTTCTTTTTTTTTTGCCTTTTCCGTTTTTAAGTAGAAAAAACTCATCAATTTTTGTTAATAGTTTTTTTTCTTCAATTTTCCTAACACGGATGAATGTTTTTTGTACCTTTTTTAACCAAAAGAACAACAAAAAATGTTTTTTGTTCTTTTGTTTTTATCGAAAATGGGTTGTCCTTATTAAAAAATGTCATGTGTCTTGAAATTTTGGCAGAATTTTCAGATAAACGGGTGTTTTTCTTTTAAAAGTTGCAGCTTGATTTATTTTTTTATTTTTAGAACATTTTGATACCAAAGTTCAAAGAAACCCTTAATTGTTTATTGAAATTTACAGGATTGAAGTTTTTATCTCACAAAACCTATGTGAATATTTATTCTGAAATAATGATTCTTAGAAATAAACTTTACTTTTTCTTTTCTTGTTTAGTTTTTTTTTTTTTGATAAAGAAAAGTTAAATTTCCATTATTTTTTATTGGCGCAAAAATGTATCAAATTTCAAGAAAAAAAATCAAACAAGTATGTATTACCGAGAATGCAGCCGCACAAAGAGCCAATTTCCGAAGCAAAAAGCTGAGAAAAAACGCACCGAATTCTTATATTTGGTTGTGAGACAGAAACATACATATAGAACGATGAATGTTTAAGCGTGAAATCCAATCCGCAATTTGTTTTTTTTTTCCAATTGACAACTATCATGAATTCTGAAAAACAGAATGACAGCTTGAGCATTTTGAACGCGCACCAGCTGCTTTAATAAATCGCCGATTAATAAAAAATGAAACGGAGCAAAGCCAAAAAAAAAAGCGGCAATGAAAATTTTTCAATAAGAAAAAAAAACAAAACAAATGAACAGATTTCTTGAAAAGATAAGAATAAAGCTGAAGAAAATCGCTTTATTTATTCTGTTCTCACCAGATTCGATACTTTTGCTCCGTGTTTTTTAATTGGGCAACATGATACTTGCCGATTTCACACTTTTCTTCAACTTTCTTTTTCCGTCTCGCCATTCAAAATCTCTTTTTGTGCTCCAAAAATCATCGAATCACATTTTTCGCGGCGCCAAACACAAACTCCAATAGTTTTTTCCATATTTCATTTTTTTGAAAACTCAAAACACAGGTTTAAAGTATACAAACGTACACATGTTAAATATAATAACACATTGGAGTGTTTTTTTTAATCCGAGCTATTCCTACATATTTTTCTTCTACTGAAAGCCCAAAGGAGACGATTTTTCTCGCGCCTACTCTAATAGGTTTATATACATACATATTTATAAAAATTTAATAAATATATTCACTTAAATATTCATTAATTCATTCGTTTCCTTCCCACTTTCATTTTTTTTTCTTGCCATTGCCATTGCCACTAATTACTAAAGTGTGGAGCGATGAGCCTTCGACCAAAACAGAAATCGTCTTCAACATCAAACTTTATAAAGTCTCATAAGATCTCTTTAACATCCTATATATTACGGTAAATTTTTTTCTTTTTTTTAAATGTTTTTGTTCCTTTTTTTTGTTTGAATTATTTGTCATTGCTCGCTGAGCACACATTTTTGTTTCCCACGAAGACTGTTATTATTTAATTTTGTAATACATTTTTTTTTACTAAAGGAAAGCCCGAAAACAAGACATGGATAATGCTGAACGTCGACGATCGGAAACTGATGTGGGTAGTGGTTCGGGAAGAATGAGCAACGATTCAAGACCGAGTCTGGATATTAACTCAGACCCGATGCTTGAATCAAATATTGCGTTGAGAAAATTGTCCGAAGCTTTTGGTAGGTAAAAAAGTTACAAAAAGCATCTTGCTCTTAGAACTTTGAAAAAAATGTGGTTGTTTTTAGTAGAATTTGAAGAGAATTTTTATTTTTCTAAAAATTTGTTACTTTTTTCCATTAAATGTTTCTTTCATCTCTCACATTGGTTCATCAACCTCATCATCATCATCGTCATCATCGTCATCATCATCAACTTTTTGTTTCAAATGACGAGCGCTTCTTCCCTTTTTCATCCACTCTTTTTGAATACGCGTTGCATTCATTATGAAAGTTTGATGATGACTTTTTGAGCCGAGAATAGAATTAATATAAATGGAATTCATTAAAAATCTCGAGAATTAAAATTAAATTCTTGAATTTTTTAGAAGAATAATCGTTCCTTTTTCAAACGTTGGTCACACGACAACAAGAGCAAATAGTAGAAAGTTAATGTGGAAAAAAGATTGAAAAGATTCAGTTTTCATCCTGTCGATAAACGGAAAGAAAAAAATGTTTATTCTTCTGTTCTTTTTCTTCGTCTTTTTTTTTCTTTTTTTTGTGTCATGCAAACCAATGCGACGTCGTCATGATGGTGAGAGGAAAGAGATATGGGGCGATGGCTTGTCCGTTTCATTTTGGGAGTGGTTACGCACATCGAGACACAGCCAAAAAAGCTGAAACGAAACGCCTCACCGCGACATAATTAATTTATCTGGCTTTTATTTCAGACGAGGTCTCTTCCTTTTTTTTTTTTTTTTTTGCTTCTGCGCGTAATTTTTTGGTTTTTCTGTTATTGGCGGCGCAGTGACAATTCCATCGTCATTTTTTACTGCCTGGCGCTCTTTCGTTTTGGTTTATGGATCCCGCCGATCAGACTTGCTCTTGTTCGGCGGCGGTGCTTATCAGTCCAATAAAAGTGGTCAATAAACCGCTGCAAATTCGAAAATCGATATCGAATCCATCGAGCTTGAAAAATCAAGCACTCAGCGAAACAAATCGAAGTGTTCATTTTCCACGATTTGTTGAAGTCACGCAATTATCGATTCGGCCATTTTTAAAAAAATTACAGCTGCAAGGTAATAAAGTTTTTCGAGCAACAAATTGTTGATCATTTTTTTAATCTGGGGTTAAACAAACTGATAAAATGGAAATAATCAGTGATAAAAATGTGTTTTATTGTTTTTTTTTATTTTCAAACAAAAAAGTCCAACCCCTCTCCCGCTCTTTAAAAAATAAGGTTATACAACCAACTTTTGTTAAAGTGCTTAAACTTTTTTCGTTGTGGTCTTCTTCAAACATTTCTCGTTTTTTTTGTTAGCTATGATAGAATGATGAAGCAATCCAAACTTGAAGTTTTTCCCATTTCCTTTTCTTTTTCCTTTTTAGAAGAAGGAGAAGAGAAAAGAAAACAAAAGAGAAGCTTTTGCCTTGTCTTACGTGTCTTTTGCCATTTTCAGACGTTTTTCTGTCGTTCCATTTCTGGTGTCACCAAATATTCATTCGTCTCTTAGCTGTATAAACTTCTACGTATCTATCTGTGTGCACTTTTCAACTGAAATTGAAACTTTGAACACCATTCAGTTTATTTGCATTGCTGATAGACGTTCAAATTCGAATTCAATTTCAATGAATTAATGAACCTGTCAAATTTTCTAATCGAAAAAAAGCAGAGAAACCTATTGCGATAAGAATATTAATTAAATTCGTCGGTTTCATCTGTTATGAATATTCATGAAGCGCGCTTCATTTGTTTTTCAGAGTGTTCGACGACGCATTTGTGGGTTTTTTCCGTTCAAAAAATTTGTGTGAAAAAAGAAAAGAAAAACACAAAAAGAACCAATAAAAATCGCTTTCACTAAACACTGTTCATTTGTACGGTTTTCAGCACAACGGATCGAAGGAAAAGCTTTTGTTCGACGTGGTGCATTACGTCAGAAAAACGTGCATGAAATAAAGTGAGAATGAGCTTCTTTTTTTTTCCAAGATTAACATTGAAAGTTGAAGCCTAAAATTCTGTAATTTGTAGATGTCACAAATTTATTGCTCGGTTTTTCAAGCAGCCAACATTTTGCTCTCATTGCAAAGATTTTTTGTGGGGTATTACTAAGCAAGGATTCCAATGTCAAGGTGATATTGATTTTTTTTAATTCCAAAAACCTTTTTTTAATTTATTTTCAGTGTGCACTTTGGTGGTTCACAAAAGATGCCACGAGTTTGTCAATTTTGCGTGCCCTGGCGCAGACAAAGGCGTCGACACTGATGTAGGGAAAAACTTTTCATTTATTGTTTTTTTCGTTTCTTCTTTCATCATTTTGTTTTGATTTTCAAGGACCCTCGACAACAACACAAATGGAAAGTTCAAACTTATTCGTCGCCGACGTTTTGCGATCATTGCGGCTCGTTGCTTTATGGTTTAATACACCAAGGGATGAAATGTCAATCGTGTGATACAAATGTACACCATCGATGTGTTCGAAATGTGCCAAACATGTGTGGGACGGACAACACTGAAAAGCGTGGGCGTATTCGTGTTGAAGCGGAAATTGTGAACGATCAATTAACAGTTAAAAGTAGTGCAACCGATGATAATTTTTTTTCTTTAAATTTCATTTTTTTTTTCTAGTTATTGAAGCTAGAAACTTAATTCCTATGGATCCAAATGGATTGTCGGATCCATATGTGAAATGTAAATTGATTCCTGAAGATTCTGGATGTAAATCAAAACAAAAAACAAAAACGCTTCGAGCAACTTTGAACCCCCAATGGAATGAGACATTCAAATAGTAACGTTTCTCTGAAATAAAAGAGTTTTTCATTCTTTTTTCTATTTCAGTAAACTTCAAGCCGGCGATAAGGATCGTCGTCTTTCTATTGGCGTATGGGATTGGGATCGAACATCTAGAAATGATTTCATGGGCAGTTTATCGTTTGGAATCTCGGAATTGATGAAAGAACCAGCCATTGGATGGTTCAAACTTTTAAATGCTGTGAGCTTGATCAATTGATCATTGATAATTGGAATTGGTTTTTTTTAAGGAAGAGGGAGAATTTTACAACATCAATATTCCACCAGAATATGAAGAAGAAATGGAAAAAGTTCGCAAGAAGATTAATGATCAACATGTAACGATTTAGAAAATTTGAAAACGATAGAAAAAAAACTATTCGCAGATTTCTCGGGAGGGTGGATCAATAAAACCATCATCGGATTCGCAACCAAGAACAAATCCGCATCAAAACCCTCTATCAACAGCAAATCGAGATGTTATCAAAGCATCGGATTTCAATTTCCTGACGGTTTTGGGAAAAGGCTCATTTGGAAAAGTGTTGCTCGGAGAGCAAAAAACGACAAAAGAATTGTTCGCCATCAAAGTGCTCAAGAAAGATGTGATCATCCAAGACGATGACGTTGAATGCACAATGACCGAAAAACGCGTTCTGGCTCTTCCCGAAAAGCCGCCGTTCCTTGTCGCCCTTCACTCATGTTTTCAGACAATGGTTTGAACAAAATTGAAAACGAACAAAACAGGAATTTCGAAAAAATCACGCAATTTTTTCTCTTTTCAGGATCGTCTTTATTTCGTAATGGAATTTGTTAACGGTGGCGACTTGATGTATCAAATTCAACAAGTCGGAAAATTCAAAGAGCCAGTTGCTGTGTAAGTGAAGAAAAATCAAATTTAAAGCGAAGTAAATCACAGAGAGAAAGTCGTTTTTTTTTCTCAATGAACACAGAGAAAAAATAAAGAAATCAATTTTTGAAAAGAATGAATTGGATTCTCGCATTTGTCAAAACCGACAACGATGCACTACTCAACCTCCTCCCCCCCCCCCCCCCCCACTCATCCAACGACTTCCTGATTTACAGATTCTATGCGGCTGAGATAGCCGTTGGCCTTTTTTTCCTACACTCAAAAGGCATCATCTACCGCGATTTGAAGCTGGATAATGTGATGCTTGAACGAGATGGTCACATCAAAATCACCGATTTTGGCATGTGCAAAGAGAACATTTTCGGGGACGCGACGACGAAGACGTTTTGCGGAACACCTGATTACATTGCGCCTGAGATCATTCTTTATCAACCTTATGGAAAATCGGTTGACTGGTGGGCGTACGGAGTATTGTTGTTTGAGATGCTCGCTGGTCAACCTCCATTTGACGGAGAAGATGAAGATGAATTATTTACTGGTAACCACGAATTAATATTGATTCATGATCTTGAAAAAAAAGAGAATGAGTTTAGCCATCACTGAGCACAATGTGTCGTATCCAAAAAGTATGTCGAAAGAAGCCGTCTTACTTTGCAAAGCGTTGCTCATCAAAAACCCACAAAAACGTCTCGGTTGCTCATTGAGCGATGAAGCTCGCCGAGATATTAAGGTTTCAATTATCAAAACTTTTAATTATTTCTTAATTGGATTAATGTTGATATTCAGGATCATCCATTCTTCCGCAGAATCGATTGGTTTAAAATTGAAACGCGCCAAGTTCAGCCACCATTTAAACCAAAACTGGTAAGTGCTAAAGTAAAAAAAATTATGAAAGTTAATTGACTTTCAAACGGTTTCGATAAAACTCTTTTTCGGTATCAATTTTTGAATGATTTTTTCTCTGTTTAAGACTTTAAAAATGTTCATAATGTAAAAAAATGATAAATATTCGGTCAGAATATTTTTCTAAAGCATGAAGAAAAAATAAACAAAGGCGCATGAATTTTGAATGAAATAAGTGAACTGTGAGGATGTTAAATCAATTATTTCTTATCCTATCTTTCCCTTTATTATTCACTACTATCTTACTTATGAAGAATGTAATTTATGTGACTTTATAACTGAAAAAAAAACCGTTTTTAATTGGAAAAAAAATTAAATTGTTCGAAAAGCATGTGTTTGGATATTGTCGTGATCCCAATTTACAGAAAACGAATAGATCAACCGAGAATTTCGACAACAACTTTTTGAAATTGCCCACAAAAATGACGCCACCTGATTGGAGTGTTCTCGAAAATTTGAAAGGCGATGAGTTCAAGGATTTCACATTTCTCAATCCGTATTATATTCTACCGTCCGATCAATAAAAGAGCACAGTTCAAAAAAAAAAAAAGTGGAGCAACAACAACAACAACAACACTAACAAAAATATTTCATGTATTTTTTATTGTGATCATTTAATTCGCATCATTTTTGTGAGCAAAGAGGAAAAAAGAAATTCTGGAAATATTGTTTCATTTTGTTTTTTTCTTTCTCCGACACTACTACAACCTCCCTTGTTGTGTCTGCGTCTTCATATTAAACGTACTGTTTTATTCCCTTTTTTTCTCCGACTATCAGAATAAAAAAAGTTTTTGTATGTAGTATTAACCCTCATTTTATTTATTGTAATCATATTTCCTCTCTTAGTCGTTGTTCATGTAAAACTATTCGATTGACTTTAATTTTTTCTCGCGCCCTCCCCCCCCCCCCCCCGCCCTTCCCCCCAAATTAACTTTACAGTTTTCTGATGAGAGTTCAATTTGATTTTGATAGGTTAAAATTTTTTCCAACAACTATCATTCGCTTTCATATCCTTGAGAGAGAGAGAGAGCAAAAAACCATGTTTTGATTTTTTTGTCGTCTAGTTGTCTGCTTTAAAATTTCAATTTATTTTCCAGAATTTTCAGATTTTTTTAAAACATTTTTTTCCATTGGTTTAGGAGTCTTTTTTTATTAAAATACAATTGGCTTTTTTTTTGTTTTTTATTCACTGTTTTAAAATAGTCACATTTACATTCGTCTTGTCATCTTGTCATGTATAGATAATAAAAAAATGTATTGTGAAATTAGAAAAAGAAATTTGTTTTCAACTTGTATAGAATTAAATAGTTTGATGCCGAATGTTGCCCACCGTGATGTTTTAACCCCCCATCCGATGTCGTTGATTGAATATTATCTCGCACTAACAGGTATGGTCAATCAATAAAAATCATAACCAAATAAATATTAACAATCTTAATACTGCCAAGAAGTTTCAAGATCGTATTGAAGTTCAAACAAAAATTTGTGCATGAAAATGATGAAGAGTGAAAAATAAAATGTTGAATTGTCACTGTTCGTTTCGTCAATAATCGATATTTGTTGTTGTCAACACCATCACAAATCGATTTGATGATTTCCAGAAATCAGCTGACGACGTCTCGAATTTCGACGCTGAATTCACTCACGAAGTTCCCAAGTTGACACCGATTGATCGATTGTTTTTGATGAATCTTGATCAAACCGAATTTGAAGGTTTCTCGTTTGTCAACCCGGAATACGTTCAAGAATGCTAATTTTGTGTTGTATCACATTCCCGTTTTGTTTTTTTTTACTTTTTAATCTGTGTGTGTTTTTTTTTTTGAATTTTTTTCTTTTTCTTTTTTTTTTCAAATTTTTAATATTCATACATAGTAGAACTCACCCACGCACCCACGTATTTTTATATAGAAGCTAATAAATTTCAAATTCCTGCATATATTTGATTAAATTAAAAATTGTATTTTGATACGTTTTTCCAGTTAATTTGAAATGAAAAATTCCAAAAGTTTTCTTTTTCAAGATCTCTTTCACTGGTGTGTTCCAACAAACAAATTAATTTTCCATAAGCAATGTGTAGAAATTCAAAAAAAGCTATAAAATGTAGAAATTGTCTTCTTTTCCTTTTCCTTTTTCTTTTTTTTTTGCTTAGATCGAATAAATATTTCACATTTTATTTTCTTTTTTCTATCAATTTCCGCATTGCAGCTGATCCAAAATATGATAGCCACTTGAAAAAATCGCCAAAAAAATAGACGAACGAAAAAAAGGATGTGAAAAGCGGCAATTTTTTGACACTTGCCCGATTCGCTGGCTATGCGCCCAAAAGATCACAATGCGCAAAAAAAATGCTTAGAAAACGGAAAGATGAAGGGGAGAAATGAAAAAAATTGTACACAAAATGGAATAGAGCGATCATTGAATGTCAATAAACATGCAACAAAATTTGCTGCTCATTTTCCATGATGCAAAATCGAAACATTTGTCAGCCGCACGGCGAGCCTGCTTTTTATTTATTTGAGCTCATGTCATTTCGAATTGGTTGACGACAATTTTGGTGACGCGCAGACGAATCGACGCATCAAATCTCCGGTTTGGAAATCCAATCGGCTATTTGATATTTACTAAATAGTACTAAGCCCCTACTAAAAACTGAAAGTTGTTTTTTTTTAAGCTTTAATTGCCCGATATTCATTTAATTGTTAATAATTAATTTTTCCTTCCCCTTAGTAACTATTTAATCATATCTCCTCCTCCTTCATTACTCTTCCTCTTGAGAACCAATTCATAATTGTCTGTGTCTTAGTGAGGGCGAAACCTAGAGGTGCAACTGTACTGATTCAACTCTTCAACTTGAAGCGAACAGGGTGGAAGAGAACGAAAAGAGCCCTGCGTTCTAACTCTTGCGCACTTCTTTTTTTATTTGCTTGTCTATCTCTTTACTGTCATTATGTATGTATATTCTCCGTTTCGTTGCCTGTCTTTGTCCAATTTTTAAATAGTTTATCTACAATTCTGACTGTTTTCAACTCATTTTTCGCTTCCACATTTATCAGCTATTTTAACTTTTATTATTTTAATTTTTTAATATAATTCTTACGGTATTTTTTCGTTCAATTAAGTTTATTGGGAAAAAGTAGGGAGGGAAAAAAAATTTATTCAAAATCGAGAAGAAAACAAATTTCAAATTATTTTCCGAAACGAATGACACCAAATCTCATCACCTCGAATTTGTGACCATCACAAAAAGAGATACATAAAATGTATGAATTGAATTAAATTATATTATTACCGTTTCAATTCCACCTCGCTCTCAGCGGGATGTTTTTTTTTTCATTGTTTTGTTTTGATTATTTCCAAACATTTAAGCTTCTTCCCACATTAAATAATGTGAACTTTCAACGAATATTTTTCCTTGAATTGTATTTCTATTATTTATTGTTTTCAGAGAATTTCAGAGTGAATATTACGTAAGATTCACAGTTCATTTCGTTGTCGAGTTATAATTTATTTGAAAAATCACCAAAAATAATGGGGAAGAATGGTGAAGAAGCTCGTCAGAAGTGGATTGATATTCAATTGCAAACTTTCACAAATTGGGTTAATGAACAGGTAAATTATTGAAATTTTTTTTAAATATGAAAAAACAATTATCATTTTTTGCCAAAAAGGTTTTTTCAAAAATAATTTTGAGAAAAACACCCAATTTTTGCCAATTTTTCTCAATCTTTTTCCGCCATTTTCATCTTTCCATATTTGCCAATCCACTTGGACAGTTATGAAGTTTTTAGAACTAACTGTCACTAGTATATGTATATTCTCCACCATTTACTATTCTCTTTCTTTTTTATTTTTCCTCTCTGTCATCATCATTGATTTATTTGTACAGTTTGACGAGCTCAAAATAAGAAAAAAGTATTCAATAGATTTAACAGTGAGGAAAATGATTAGATAAAGTTTTGTTATGACTAATTTGTTGTTCTTATTTTTCGAAATAATTAAAACAATGCCCTGTAAAGCGGATAATCAGTTAGACAAACAGTTTACGTTATGATTTGAAACACGATTTGATCTACAAATGTATGTACATCATGCTTTTGTACATATTAAAGCGTGATCAAAAAAAAAGTAAATATTGGAAAAAAAAATGTTTTGTTGAATTTCCAGCTTCACTCGAATGATATCGTTGATTTAACACGGGATCTTTCTGATGGGGTAAACCTGATCAAATTGGTTGAGATTCTTCAAGGTCGACGATATTATGGCAAAGTTTACGATCAGAATCCGACTGAAATTCAAAAATTAATGAATGTACAAATGGCACTTGACGCGTTGCGTGAAGATGGTGTTAAAACTGTAAACATTGGTGAGGGAAATGCAATCAACGAATGGAAAAATTATAAAACATCAATCTTTTCAGGCAGCAATGATATTGTAGATGGGAACGAGAAGCTGATCCTTGGTTTAATATGGTGTTTAGTGCAGCGCTATCAAATTGCATGTAAAACGAAAATTCCGCCTAAAAAATTGGTGATGGCCTGGATACAGGTTTATCAAATTTTTGATATTTCTTTAGCATTTGAAACTGAAAAAATTTAAGAGTGTTCTTCCTGAACTGAAATTGACAAATTTCCGAACAAATTGGAATGATGGTGTAGCTTTAAGTGCTCTTCTTGAGTATTGCCAGCCGGGATTATGCCCAGAATGGAAGAATCTTGATGCTCGCCAAGGGTTTGTGAAAAACATCAATAATTTTTCAATAAATTTCAATTACAAAAATTTCAGTAGAGAAAACTGTGAGCGCGCTTTGATATTGGCTGAAAGATATTTGGAAATTCCACGAATCATCTCAGCTGATCATTTATCGTCACCACATTTAGACGAAATGTCTTGTCTGACTTATTTATCATATTTTATAACAAAAGGAGCACCTGGCTATCGAGCAACTTTGAATCGGGTTCAAATGGTAAAAGAAAATAGACGAAATTGATTTTTAGCTTTGCAATTTCAGATTCTTCCGGATTGTAATATAGAAGACTTGGAGCATTCTTGGAGTGACGGGTTCATTCTTGGGCATCTTGTTGAAGCTTGTGGAGGCTCGGTTCCCGAGCTTAATCAAATGAAATTTGATTCTTTGAACGATTATATTGAGAATGTGGCTATTGGTAATTAAATATTTGATTTTTTACAATTGAATTTTATGAATTTCAGTTCTTGATGCGGCTGCAGAAATCGGTGTTGGCTCACTTATTGGCCCTGATGATATAGCAGAGCCGCAAGGAGAACATTTAGGTAATTCAAGATAAATCCAAAACCATCACCATCAAATTATCTGAAATTGGTTTACAGGAACGATGGCCCTTGTTGCAGCGTTGTGTTCAATTCCTTTAGAAAAATATGTGAAGTTCACCGATTGTTTCACAAATCAACAGGTATGTATTGATGGAGGAAAAAAACTCGAATTAAACTTTCGATTTTCGATAAATATTGATTTTAAAGAAAAAACTGTCAAGTTTAAAATCTGGTTTCCACTTTTATTATTTTTTTTCAAAAAGGTTAATTCATGTTCAAAAAAGAGATATTACCAATTAAATTATAAAAAAAACTTTAAAAAAAATAAAAAAGACGAAGAAGAAGAAAGAAAAGAACACATATTAAGGTCAATTTGGATCTTGCATTCTCAAGCGGAAACCAAATTCGAATCGAAGAGCTTGATGTTCAAGGTTTTTTTTTTTCACATTAGTTATTCTAGTTTTTTTGAAACATGAATTTCATGATTTTGCAGTAATTGATCCCAACAGCCAAGTTTTATCAGCTGATGAGATTCGTTTACACAAAAGTCGAACGTCTCAAGGAGCTTTGTTATCATTGACTCCAAATATTCCGGGATTTCATCAGGTGACTGTTTTTTTTTTTTTTTTGAACAAAGTTCAATTATTTTCACTGTTTTTTGTTTTTTTTTTTTGAATGGTGAAATGCATGATTGAGGAAAAAATCCACAAATAAAACCATTTTCAATAAGAGAAATGTGAGAAAAAAAATCAAATTGACATCGATTTTCTTTTGGCAAAAAACGAAGAAAACGATAAAATTTACAATATATACATATAAATGTATATATTTAAAGAAAAAAAAACTAAACGACTTGAAAAAA
Organism: Caenorhabditis drosophilae; assembly: GCA_963572285.1. NCBI lineage: Eukaryota > Metazoa > Nematoda > Chromadorea > Rhabditida > Rhabditidae > Caenorhabditis > Caenorhabditis drosophilae. The sequence goes on from OY751565.1 coordinate 8,484,149, forward strand.
AAGAAAAAAAAAGATGGCCCGTCGTTATGCCCATCGTTTCATTTTTTTTTTCAATATTTTCTGGGAAAAACTAGTCACAGTTTTTCTCTGATAATTTTTGATTTCATATTTCTGTGATCATTTTTATTGGATTTCAATTGAAAATGAAAGTCAAAATCAAAACCAGAGTTGAGGTAAGGTTTCAAACTTTCGAAACAAGGTGGTTTGTTAGATGGAATATTCAACAAATAAATTGAACACAATTTTTTGTTGAATTTCTGTTTTGTTTTTCAAATTGTTAAGATAACATTGAGTTTATCTTTCGAAACAAAATTGAATATAAATCAACTTTTTCAATAAATCAATTTCAAATGACCCTTTTCGAAAACTGACTTTAGTTTAGTGGTAATGAAATCTGGCCTATTTTTAACAAATCGAGATTTTTAAATCAGATAAATATACATAAAATTCTATTCTCAAATAGTTTGTTTTTTGAATTTTGTCAATTACTTTTCTTCTAAATTCTTCAAACTTTCCTTTCAAACTTTGGATTGTAAACAAAAAAAAATTTTTAAAAAAAGCCTTTTGTATTTTAAAATTTAATTGATTTTTGAATTTTTTGCTGATTCAAAACTTTAAAAAAAGAATAAAATCTATACACACAATACATAGGCTGCTTATTCATTATTCTTCTTTTCACTTGTACATTTCCAATTTTTTTTTTGTGTCAGAATGTTGTACAGTTTTTTTTTAATGCACAAAAAAAATTATATCATATTAGCGGTCATTTTTCCAATTATTACAAAAGTATTTAGTTATATTTACAAAGGCTTTTTTTTTAAATAAATTCTTTATTATTAGATTAATCCTCGATCGTCCCATGTGTTTTTTTCCGTTTTCCTCCAATTCACATTACCATTGAAATTGAGATTTATTGAATTGTTTTTTTGAGCTCGTCCTATAACAAAGTCTTCTCCAAGCCATTTCCGATGTTCCGATGAACAATTTGATCTACCTCTTCCTGTCATTTCTCTTTCATCGTTTCGCTTTCAGTTTTCGTTTTCACAATAAACATATCAAAAAGATTGAACCGTTTGTGAATGAATACACACCTTGACCTTCTTGTCATCGAAGGAACGGGGAAAAAGGGAGGGCGCATTACGATGAATGCGTGTCACGATGTGTGGGTGGGTATGGTGGGATGTGTGTACAAAATAGGAAACCAATCCGTTAAAATTTTTGTTGAAATTAATAATGCTGATTTTTTGAAAAAAAAATTTAAAAAACAATTTTTTTCCGTATTTTTAATTATTATTTCAGATATTTCTATTAAATTTTAAGAATCGTTTTTTTTTCGATAAAAAAGTTCGGAATCAAAGCGAACAACAAAAACAATGGGCAAAAAAATTAACAAAATGATAAATGTATTTTTGTCGCAGACGCCAGAAAAAGAAAAATTAAGTGAACAATTTTGCTTTTAGCTTGTCATTCATTCTTCCTGTTTTTTTTCCTTCGACAATAATTTTTCGATTTCTTAACCATTTTACGTGTTCTTCATTTAATCATTGTTCTCCTCACCCACTTGGCGATCATCTCTTTCCCTTTTTTTTCTCTCTCTTTTATTCTCTCTACACCAAGGTGGAAGTTAGTGGCCTTCAAAATTCAGTCTAGTACAAAACAAAAATTGTGTTCAACGTACAGTGAAAACAGTGAGCGCCAATGTTTTTTTGTCTGTTTTTCTTCAATAAAAATGTTTTTTGTTATTTATTCCCTGAATATTTTTTTCTTAATTCGATCTTTTTTTCTGTTCTTCTTTTCTTTCCTTTCTCTAATTGATGAACTGATTCCCGGAAAAAGTTTTAAAAGTGCTTCATTTTTTCCCCTTTTCTCTTTTTCCGTCTCTCTTTCTCTCTTTTTTCCCTTTTCCCTCTAACCCTATTTTCACTACTTAATTCTCTTCCCAACAATTGTTGGAATTTTCAAGCGCGCGCTTCATTATTTAGCCTTGACCTTCTCGTTTGTTCAATTTCTTTTTAATTCTGATTGGGTCTGTGTGTGTATAAAAACTGCGGCAATTTGTTGAAACTGAAACGTTGAAACCCGATTTGAATGAAACCACCGTTAAACGTTTGGAGAGTAATTGAATGTGGTGAAGATAAACTGATTAGAGACACCAACAACAACAACAAAAAAATATGAATGAACAACTTTGAAGATGTGAAAGAAGAGTTTCAATATTGATGAAATTGAATGACGGAAATTGAATCAAGTAAATTATGAAAAAGAAAAAAAAAGAAAGAAAGAGAGAGAGAGAGAGAGAGAAACAGACAGAAACTAAGAAATTGATATCAAATTGAGAATGTGATTGATTTGTTCTAAACTTGGTTTGTTTAATATAAACATATAAATGAGTGTAATAAAATATTTATACACATAGAGATATGGTTTGTAAAATTTGGTGAATGTCTTGATTGTATTTGTTCCAAAAAACTTTTTCTCACAAATCAAAATGGGAGAAAAAAAAACAGAAATCAACAAAAAAGCAACACTTGTTATTGTAGGTTCGCATCTTTTGTCAAGGATCGGAGCTGCCAGCGAGTCCGATCTCACTGCAGGTGCACACAAAAGACGAGACGCGCACCGAATCTCGCGCAACATCGCAAGCGTTTCCGGAGAATCGCGTAGGCGATTTGCGAAAGCTCACAACTACAAAAACAACGACGGTAACAACGAATAGTGTTCGACACAACGACGAAGCGCCAACGATACCGGCGCAAATCACAACTGAATCGGAGGTTGCAACCATTTCAAAATAAAAAAGATCAAGCTGACTTTAAACGTTTTTTTTTTAATATTTTAGATTGATATTTCTCACAAATCATTCGCTCAACGTCGTTTACATATCATTAAACAACTTGAAGCTCAACACGAGAACCATATTGCTCAGGTATATTGAACACAACTTTTCCACTTAATGTGAAGATATCTTGAATTATTGTAATGATGACAAGTTGAAGTTTGACCTTGAAACAAGTAGATACATAAATAGTCACTAAAATAAATGAGTTGATTGTATCTTTACAATAAACCCCCGCATTTTCAACTCCCATCCTTTCACCCCCCCCCCCCCTCTCTATCCCTAGTTCTTAAACTATCTTTGCGCTTTTTTTTCATTTTAAACCAACACTTGTGAAAGGCAGATCAAAAAAAAAGTCATTAGTAACAATTTGTATCGTATTGATATTAAAGTTGTTCGAAAATCATCTTTTTTTGTTAAATAAAATTTGAGAAAAAAATAAATTTGTTCGATTTATTAATATTCAGAGCAAATCATATCAACAAACCTCTAATCAATCGGCAAATTTGAGCACCAATCAACAACAACAGCAAAAAAATCAATCGGTCAGTGAACTTTTTTTTTTTTTAGCTGATCTTTCATATTTTTTTTCTTTTTAATAGTTTTTTGCTTTATTCATTTTTTCAATTCTTCGCTCATTACTTTTTTATTGTTAGTTTTGAGTGCTTTTGGGAGTATAAAATTTCATGCCTAGTGAAAAGCGGGCGTCATTACTGTTATTTGCTATAATGTTACATATGTACGTATGTATTTTTATCAACAACAATCACCTCCCTTCCCCCCCCCCCCCGTTTCCTCTTCTCCCCTTATTCTCAGTCCTTCCACTCCTTTGTCTTCTTTTTCCTATCTCATCGTTCTTCTTTTCCATACTTTCCTTCTTTTATTTTTTTTTCTTTGGTCAATTTTAGTATCATGTTGCATTCATCACCCGATACCGAATTCCTTCATTTGATTGCATGTTTTTTCAAATGAAAAAAAGAAAAGAATTGATTTCTAGGCGCCGCCAACTTCTAGCGCCAACATCCCGTCGCCGCCGCCGCCGCCACCACCACTACCCACGGTTTTGGAAGCGACGGTTTTTAAAGAGATGCCATTGACACGTTCATCGGATATTGGACTGGTTTCATTTTCGGGGCTCACCGAGCCGTGCTCAGTTGGATCAATTGTTGAAGTTGTGGTAATAAACTAACGGAAGCAAATTGTAACAGTTTTAATATTTGACTAAAAAATCAGATAAATGCACATGGCGATGCAGTTTCCGGATCAGTTTATGTCGAAGCGGTCTCACCAACCGGCAAAGTAAATTCGTGTGTTGTACGTCATCATGGAAATTCGTATACGGCAACTTTCACACCACAGGAAGTCGGTAAGATAACCATTTAGATCAGTTGTTGACAATCAATGAGAATTTGCATTTAAAAAAAATTGTCCAGGTCTTTGGCGAATCGGAATTCTCTACGATGGTGAACACATCAGAGGAAGTCCGTTTGCTTGTCAGGTGCCAGAAAAAAATTGATTAAAAAGCAAAAATTATTTAAAAAATAATCCAGGTCTTTGACGCAACACTGGTTAACGTCTATGGTCTTGATGTTGGTCTTGTTGGACAGGAGCTTCGATTTTCAGCAAATGCATCACAAGCAGGTCATGGAAACCTAAACGTATGTGTGTCGAATCAATGTTTCATTCATTGTACAGATTTGTTTCTCCCTCGATCCAATAAATACATATTTTCTCCGCCAGCCAATTTTGTTGGTATGCGCTCATGGATTGCCCCGATCCAAAGGAGAAAAAGAAGAAAGGAGAAATCTCATCAGTTATTGTCGGTCGAAAATACGTTATCTAACCCATTCCTACCAAACCAATCCTTCATCGCAAACCAATGCCGTCTCTTCAAGTTCTCGTTTCTCTAATCTCCGTCACTGTTTATAGAAATGCATTTTTATCCTCAATCTGCACTCTTATGGTTTGTTTTGTACAATCGGTCTTCAACTTTCTTCTCATTTCTTCCCCGTTTTCTTTATTGGAATACATACTCGCAGATACATACACACAAGAATACATATAATGTTGTATATGTATGTGGTTGATCATTCATTAAAACTCAAATGTAGACGACGGCATATTCAAATGAGATTTCTTTTTCTTCATTCAACCAAATTAATATCATTGGCTGGTTTTGGAAAATATCAATGTTCATCATCTCCCCCCCCCCCCCCCCTCTTTCCTCTCCATATCACTTTAGATCACATTTCTCCCTTTTAACATTTGATGAATTACAAAAATTGATGGCATTCCATTACCATTAAAAATAAATATTTGACGATTTCTATTCTTTCGAAAAAAATAAAAAAGAAAGAAAATCGTTTTTTTCTTTTTGATTTTTTTTTTAGAAATTTGTTAGTTGAATTTTTGTTTTGTTTTTTTCAGGTTTCCGTTTTAAGACACGGTCGAGAAATACCAGTGACGATTGAAGAGAAGTCAAACTCGAAATTATATCAAATCTCGTTTATTCCTGACGGTGCTGGTCAATATAAAATTCATGTGTTGTTTAACAGAATGGAAATAAAAGGTGAGTAAAAGTCAATAACAATAATAATAAAATCAATCAATTGCTTTGTTTGTTTTAGGATCGCCATTTATATTAGATATTGCTGATGCTTCATCAGTGTCAGTGTATGGCGAAAATTTGCTTTCAGCTTCTGTTGGAAAACTGGCAACATTTATGGTTCACGCAATCGGAGCAAATTCAAGAGATATCAAAACAATTATAACAGGTATTCGATTTGTCTAACACGTCGGTTTTTGTCAAATTTCTCTCAACTAATGAAGTGTGTCTTACATGTCGCTTTTAGTTCTAATTGCATGAATCAAAGCATGAAAATAGTGAAAAAGTTTAAAAAAAAATTATTTCCGTTTAAATAATGGAATGGAATTGATGAAAAAAAAACCAAACAATGTTTTTTTCTCAAAATCAGAATTGATTTGGTCATTTTGTTACAAAAATCAGGTAGAAATCTATCAGCAATGTTGTTGTTTTTGTTGTTGTTGCTGTTGTCATCGTCGTCGTCGACGTCGCCATCGTCATCGTCGTTTCCGACGTCTTAATATCCGTTTTTTGATGTTTTATGTTATTGGGTATGTCGAGTATTGTTTCAATGTTGTTTTTTTTTTTTTTTATTGTTTTATTCAATGTTCACCAACACAATGTTCAGCCAGTTGAAATTGATTTATTTTATAGCACCATCTGGAAATGATTATTTAGCAAAAGTTGTGACTCTTGATGATGTTACATTTCAAATCGAGTGGACTCCGAAAGAACCAGGTAAAAAATGAGACAAACGGGGAAGTCGAGAAAAAAATTTTTTTTTTGACTTTAATTCCTTCTTCTTCTTTTTTTTTCCTTTTCTTCTTGCCTAAGAACACACATTTCTTATTCTGACACTGAAATGAATCGTCGTTGGGGTGTGGTCAAAAATTGGCCCCCGCAAAAATTCCAATGTATAGTTGATCAGTTTTTTTCATCTCAGTTAGATATGTATATCTATTTTCTCTTTTTCTCTTTCTCTCTCTCTCTCTCTCTCTCTCTCTCTCTTTTGTCTTTTTTTCTCTTTGTCTCTCTGTCTCTCTCACTATTTTTTGTTCGATATTTATTGGTTAGGGTTAGTATATGTAGGCTTGATGCATTTTATTTATGTTCAACGATTTTTAGTTGACAACTATAGTTCTTCCCCATTATTTTCGAAACAAAAACAACATTTTTTTCAAATAGAAAAAAGAAAAGAATGAAATAATTTCCTGTTTTTATTTAAAATCGAAAAAAGAGAACATTTTTTGACCTATGACATTTGTTTTCAAAAAATTACGACAAAAAAAAAGAAAATGGGTGTGTATGATTTTTTGCAATTAATTGAACACAAATTACTTCATTTTATGAAAAAAAAAAAAAACTAATTCAGGTGAACACAGTGTCGATGTGATGTTGGCTGATCAACCAGTCGCCAATTCGCCGTTCAGTTGCAATGTTGGCGCCCCCGATCTGGTACATGTGCGCAATATGCCAAGACGTATTGTAACAGGAAAGCTCAACACGGATCACACTTTCGAAAGTAAGTCGGTGATGTTTGTTTTTTTTTCTTCTTCCTTTTATCATTTCATCTTTTTTTGACATGACAAAACAAATATTTTTATTTTTCATTTTTGTTTTGTTTATTTTTCATTTTTCGAGTTTCTTTTTGAGCTTCTCTTCCTATGGTTTTGGCACTCCAAACACTTATGCATTTTTGATTGTCGCAAACGAAAAAAAATTGATTAGTTTTCTACTTATTTTTTCTCCTCGCCAAAACGTTTAAAATGAAATAGATAGATTTTAAACAATCTGGTTTCCAGATGATTTTTCGATATTTCAAACAAAAAAAAACTATTAAAAAATTTGTTTCATCCATTCTCATTTTTCATTTTGGGTTGTACTTTTTTTTGTGAAACCAACAATCGATCTATATATTCAATATTCAAGTTATTGATTCAAGTTGAAACTTTTTTATTTGGTGCTAATAATCAGGACTGTCGTCACGTTCTGGCTCATAACTGGAAATGGTAAACTTCACATATACGACCGGTTAGTAAACAATCATCATTCAGCATTAAAAAAAAGAAGTGAGAAATAAAGTTGTCGTGAACGGCAAATGAAAAAAAAATTGAAAACGGTTGATATTTCAATGCGCATGTAAAGCAACCGAGTTTATTTATTATAAATGCCGAGTTGAAACTTGCCAAGAATGAAATGTCAAGAAAAATCATCTGCACATAAAATTGTGTTTGTTTACCTTTGACTGTTGAGTTCTGTGTGTGTAAATTTTTTTCTTTTTCCCATTCCCTCTCCGATTCTTAACTTTTCTTTTAAAAAGTTTGAAATAAAGAGAAAGAGAAAGAGAGTGAGAGGGGGAGAGAGAGAGCTTTGTTATCCACCAACTGAATCGCATTTTTTTATTTCTAAACACAATAATTTTAAAGTGGTGCGCAACTGCTGACACATTGCAGAATTATTTACAATCTAAATTTTTTTTATTCTTACTCTCGATATTTCTCTCTTTCTCTCTCTCTCTCTCTCTCTCTCTCTCAAAGAGCTCTGGAACACCACCGCCACACTTGAGAAACACGATTTTATTTTATTTCATTTTATGTTGGCTATTTTCCCGATTTCGTGCTGTTTTTCATTACTTGTTTATGATGGTTTATCTTAAAAACAAATCTCATTTGCGCTCCGTTTCAAGTATCTCTGTATTCAGTTTTTCATTCACACAGTCTAAGCGTTTCAATAGTGTCTTCTGTGTTTTGCAAAGACAGTTTTATTTTTATTAACCAATACATTCATTCAGCAAAAACTTCTCATTTTTTAGTTGACGCTTCTGCTGCCGGTTCAGGCAATCTGGAAATTATGATAAACGGCGGCCGGGTGCCGTGTCGTGTCAAAGAGCTTGGCAGCCGACAGTATATGGCGATTTTTACACCAACACAAGTTTGTTTGTCTTTTCAGAATTCTAGTAAACCATTTTTTTTCTAGTCGGTCACTCATACAATTGAAATGCGATTCAATGGCGAACACGTTTCTGGCAGTCCATGGAAAGTAGCTGTGGAAGATCGGGGTGAAAAACGAAAAGAAATGGATCGGTGAGGAACAATAATAGTTTATTGATTTTTTTTACGTTGAAATTTGCAATATTTAATTTCAATTTGCATAGAGCGATGAGCGCTGACTCGGAAAATTGAGCTTATTGTTTTTGAATGCTCAAAAAATGAAAAGCCGAAAATATTTGTTAAAACTTTTCGAAAAATTTTCAGCACAATGTCATACTATTCGGAACTTTCTGGACCTGGATTAGTTCGAGCACCAGTTGGCCGAACTGCACATTTTGATATCACCGGAGAAGGACTCGAGCTCACCGATATTCAAGCAAAAATTTTCGGACCCGATGGCAAAGAATTTCCGATTCGCATCATTCCACGAGCATCTGGCAAATACACGGCTGAGTACAATGTTGAACAAGTCGGCGAACATCAGTTAACGGTCTGGATTGCTGGACGAAAGGTTGACGGTTCACCATTATCAGTTGCTGGTAACAGAAAATTGATTCTACAGCTCTAATTATGGGTTTCCTTCTTTAAGGTTATGCCATTGAGAAAGTGCGACTAGAACCATTAGGAGGTGGAACACCAAATCAACCGGTACAATTCTATGGTTCGTTAGTTTCTTTTTTTCTTTCTGTTTCTTTTTTTTTGGCTTTGTTCAAAACCCCAGTTGATTCCAACTTGAGAAAAAAAATTGATGATGTGGCTGAAAGGTTAAAAAAGTCCCAAACATTGAGCGAGAAGAAAATAATAAAAGTTAAAATAAGGAAAATTGAAAATTGAAAATTGAAGTTGAAGTGGTGAAAAGGGGACACAATATGCATGGTAATAATGGTTGTTAGAAGTTATTGTGAAAAAAAGAGACTAGAAGAGAGAGAGAGAGAGAGAATGAGGAAGAGGATGGTGGGAAAGGGAGGGAAAGAGAGAAAAGAGAAGAGAGAGAGAGAGAGAGAGAGAGAGAGAGAAAGACAAAAATGAAGAGGGAGGAAGGAAGGAGGTATTTGTTGTAGTAGTTGAAAGCGAATAGTTCAAAATTGATCAATGAAGAATGAGAGGAAATGAGAAAAATAACAGAGATGGCAAAAAATTGAGGCCGCTAGTTGACTATCTCGATATTTTCATTGCACTGTTCAACATATACCAAACAATCACTTCTCCAACCGTGGTTTTGTTTTGTATTTAACCGTTTTTTTGTTGTTTTCCTGAAAACAAAATGTCGAATCGTGACATTTTGGTTGAGCCACCAGAAAGCACATCATCATCATCGAATAAATCGAAGAAGAGACCAACATATTATTCACAACTTTATGTTATTCCTGCAGTTGACGCTGTCGAAGCTGGAAAAGGTCAACTTGAAATATCAGTCAATCAAGGACGTGTGCCCAACAATGTTCAAATGCAAGGAGCTGGAAGGTGAGCCACTGAAACTAAAAATGATTGCAAATTTGGAAGCTAATCAACCGATTCTGAAAAAAAAAATGCACATTGACGAATTTTTTCAGATGTTTGGTAACATTTATTCCGCAGCATGCTGGAACCTATGTGATTGATGTGACATTCAACGGAGAACAAGTTCATGGTATTTTTTCTTTTGCCCCCGATTAATTTGAAAAGAATTTATTTCTCAATTATTTCAAATACCAATTTTGTGTTTCGTTTTTTTTTTCTGTAAAAACGACGCAAAATGATATCAATAATCAGACATTGTATTGAATTAAGAAACGTTTTCTTTTTCCCCTAATTTTCATCATTGAATTTGATACCGTATTTTAGACCCAAAAAACTCCGATTTCAATGCTAATTTTCGAAAAAAATAGTTTTTTTTTGTGAAAAAAGTTTTTTTTGTTGAAAAATGAAAGCGCAACGCAGCGACAGTTTGTAAACATATAATCCTTGTCGGATTATCACGCAAAATTGTAGATAGGAATACCGCACTAGTTTTCTTTCTTTCTTTTCGCCTCAATTTTTGTTACTTCCTCTTCTTCACCTCCACCTCCCTCCCCTCCCCCTCCACCTAGCGCTAATCGTTTTTTTTCACATTTCTGAAGCTAACTTTATCAAAAGACAATAAAATCGAGAAAAAAAAATGCTATTAAATTATTTTATAGGTTGCCCTATCAAAGTTGAAATTTTGCCGAAACAAGTGGGACAACAAATTCATGCCAACTTGACGCCGACCGCTGTTTCTACGGCAGTTTCGGCAGGTTTGTTGAGAGCAGGGAAACATTGGGGAAACAATTGAAAAAGAAAAAGAGAAAATAAAGAGAGAGAGATCGGAAGATTTTTTGGAATAATTCTGTCCTTTGAATTACCATATTGAGATTAACACTAGCAAGGAGTGAAGTGATCATCAAAATGTAAATCGGATTTGATGGTTATAATTTTTGTTAAAACTGGTTTTTTTTATTTTCCTTGAAACATATTTTTAAAAACGGGAAAATCTGAAAAAAAAAACAAATTAAGGAGGAACGTCATCAATTTCTGGCATAATTCGTCATTCGCCGCGTTCACCAACTTCGCCAACATTGCTTCACCATGCTCGACAACGAAGCGAAGAAACAATGCTTCGAAGCCCAACATTGGTTCGTGAATCACGAACTGATAAGCCATGGCAATCGGTATTAAAGCATTAATATTGATGAAATGTTCAACTTGATAAATTTACAGTCTTATGCACCAACATCAAGTCGAAACGCATTCTCACAATCACCAAAACGTGAATGGTCCGCATCATCGGTTTATGATCGAGTTTATGGAAGTGGCGGAAATGATCTTGATCGAACATTGTCACCAAGTGATCCATCAAGGCGAAATAATGTCCGTGAAACAACGACGGTCATTCATCGAACACCATCACCAACTGGTTTAAGGTATACCTTGAAATCATTAGATTTCCATGCATTCAATATTTTTTAAAATCTCACTCACCTCTAACATTTATTTGCTTTATTTTTATTCTCCCAACATTTTCCAGATCTCACCAAATAACTGAAACCATCACTCGCACCGCTCATCGAACTCCATCACCACCACGCGGGGTTTCTAACCCTTCACCAATCACTTATGGAAGTGTTCGGTTCGTAAATTTAAAATTTGACACGTTGTGTGATTCGGAACGTTGTCAAGAAAAAAATTGAAATGAGTTTAAAAAAGTAATTCCTCGCAACGCACACACGAATGAGCTGCAACTCTGCTCTTTAAAAAAATTTTTATTTTTTTAAACTTTCTTCTTACACAACGGATTTTAAAAATTCTCCACTCTCGTTGAAATATTAAGTTGAAACAATTTTCAGCTGATACTTTTGTTTTAAATTCTATACTTCCAATATTTTTTATTAAATAAAGGTTTTTCCATAATGTGGAAACTCGGCCAGGACTAGAAATTTCTTTTTTCTTCCATTTCGTAAATGTCGCGCCACTTTTGATATGCAGGTGGGTTACTTTCTGTAGTGCGCCAATTTAAAAAGAAGCTTCAACTTGACGTTTCAAAATAAACACCGCGGTTAATGACTTTACCTCACATTTTACTCATCCTCAAACTTAATAGCAATTTGATTCGTATTCACAACCAAAAAATTAGTTGAAACTACTTGAAAAAATATAAATTCGTCATTCAATTTTTTTCTAGGACTCAAGAATTTGCTGAAAGAATTGCAAGATCGCCATCACCAACTGGTTATCGAAGAGAATACATTGAAAAACGAACGACTTATCGGTAGGAACAACTAATTTCGCACAGTAATTCATCATCGATTGATATTCAGATCACCATCACCACCGAGAACATCAAGTGCCGCTCATTCGCATATAAGCGAAGTGGCATTGTCACCAATTCATCCAAGTGATTCGATTTACGAGTCATCGGTTGGAGAACGTATCAAAAAGATTGAACGGCTCGACCCACTCGGTGACGAAGAGGAACGTCAACGCCAACGTGAACTACACGAGAAAGACAGCAAACAATCATTGGGATATACTGTTGCCCAATACGGCGGTGAACGAGGCACTCCAGAAAAACGCTATTTTGGTGATACCATTGACAGAAAAACTCGTTCGCCATCTGGCGATTATTACGGCCGCGCAACATCACCGGAATACTCCACAGTTTATGAGAAATATGAGAAAAAGAACGATCAACCTGAACGAACATTAAGCCCGGCTGTGACAAAAGTTGAAGGAAGAGTGACAGCCAATTATAAAGGATATGAGCCGGTTTATTCAGAAGTCACAACAACACGAACCACGAAAACCACCGAGTATGAAAACGTTGATCATAAACCGGAAGTTCCGAAACGAGCTGCAACACCTGAAGGATATACTGAGCCAGTAAATGACACTACAACTGACAACAAACCGACGTTTACACGAACGCAATCAGAAAAAGTGTTCGACTCAAGTGAAATTAGCGATCAGCCACTTCTCAACAAATTGCATCGAACTGAAGAAAAGGAATCAATTTATGATTTTCCACCAAAAGAAAAAACCAAAAAGTTGCCAGAAAGTGACTATCAAAAAGGAAAATGGGATGACGTGAATGATATTCAACACAAAAAAGAGGAAGCCGCATTACCAACTGCAAAAGTTGCGCTGACCGAATCTGAAGTCACTCAAAAAACTCAATCATATATTCAAGCTAAAAGCAACGATATCAAAAACGATTCGTTCCCACAATCGTCAACCATCGAATTCAGCGATGAAAAAGTGAATCGTAAAACTGAAGAATATTTGAAGGTGAAGCATGATGATGATGCCAAGTCGAACTGTCCGCCAGCACAAACAATTGGCATAAGTGATGAAAAAGTGAATCGTAAAACTGATGAATACTTGAGAGTGAAAAGTGAAGATAACGCCAAGTCGAACTGTCCGCCAGCACCAATAATTGGCATAAGTGAAGAAGAAAAAAATCGGCGAACTCAAGAATATTTGAGAGTGAAAAGTGAAGATGACAAAATTTTGTCAAAGCATGGATTTGTACGAAAATCAGAGTAAGAATTAAACAAAAAATTAGTTTTTAGTTTTGGAAAAAATTGTTGTATAACTTCAGACCATCAATTGAAATTCAAGAACCTGTCACTGAACCAATTCGGGATGACGTTGTTGAAGCAGCTCGTGTTCCAGAAGTTGCACTTCGTCCCACAGACGAACTGCCCCATTCCCCAGCTCCATCAGCCAAATCGACACCAGCAACAACACCAAAATTGTCATTAAAATTCAAAAAAGATGGAAAAGAAACAAAACCATTTGACTTTGGCAAAAGCAAATTCACATGTAAACATGACGTCATCAAACGAGGAAAAGAAGTTGAAGTGAAGCTTGAAGGATTGAAATTGGGAAAAGAAGATCAACTACGAGTTGTGGTTCTTCGTGAGTTTTTTCCTTGATTTCGTTTAAAAATCAACTCGAACTTTACAGCTCCAGCGAACAAAGCGATCAGCCCTGGTTCGAATGGTGGTCCACCAGCTGAAATTGAGACGAAAGTGAAAAAAAGCAGCAGCAAATATGAGATCAGTTTTAAGCCGAATGACGTGGGCACACACAAAGTCTTTGCTTATATAAATGAAATTCAACATCCGTTGTCTCCATTCGCTGTTCGAGTTTATGATGCGTCAGAAATCATTGTTGGCGAAATTCCAAGCCAATCTCGTCTTAATGACACTGTCGAGTTTACTGTTGATGCTGGTCGTGCCGGTTTCGGAAACTTGGAGATGGCTATTAAGGATTCGGATGGTGTTATTATTCCATCTCATGTTGCCCAACTGGAAAGCGGATCCGCCAAGTTCCTGGTTACGTTCACACCAGCTACCAGAGGACCACACACAGTCAACATCACATTTAACAAGGAAGTCTTGAAGCGTAAGAAAAACTGTCATGTTTCACTCTGAAAATTAATAAAAAACGTGTTTTTTTTGTTGCAGATTCACCATTTGAAGTCAATATAATTGATGCGCCAGCACCAGTTGCACCAGTCATCGTTGCGGATAACACATCAACCGCATCACCAGCGTTGAGCAAAAAAGAGCTCAAAGAGCAAGAAAAAGAAAAGAAGCGCGAAGAAAAGGAGCGAGTGAAGCGAGAAAAAGAAGAAAGAGCGACATTGAAAAAAGAAAAAAAGGTATTAAGAAAAATAATTTGCGTTATCTTTGGCGTTGTGAGAAGAAAAAAAATTATTGAAAATTATGGTCCAATTAGGGCGAAGAAAATCAGCTTTGTTGCTCATGCATAAATATTCATTGACAACTTTTTGTAAGTCAAACTTGGTTTTCTGTCGTTTTTGTTTTTGTTTTTTTTTGCAAAAAAGAAAAGTTGATGTTTTTGCGATTCGGAATGATGTGATTTCGCGATGTAAATCCGTAGTTTTGATGTGAAATTGTTTTGATCCAATTCATGATTGTTGACGTTGAATTATCGAAATGTTGATATCTGGAGACTAACATTCCGTTTTATTTTGCGCAAAACAATAATCCTATTAGGAAATGATTTCGCGGCGTGTGTGTATGACAATGACCTTGTCATCCCTTTTATTTATTTCCGTAAAACTTTAGTTTTTTTTTTCCATTTAAATCGAACTATCAATTCGATTTATTTATACATATGGAGTTTTTTAAATTAACCAAAAAAAGAAGAAAACAAAAAAATAATTTGCAGAGCAAAAGCCATCGATTCCCATCCAAAACGACCGTGTCAAAAATTCCATCACTTTCAAGAGTTGGTCAACCATCCTCATTGGTTGTTGAGGTTTCTGGTCATGACCAACTTGAAATTCAGGTTCTTGGTAAGTGGGAAAAACGACACAACAAACATCAAACAAGACAGCTTTTCAGATTTTTTTTGTATTGAAAAAATCCAAAATTAAAGAAAAAAATCTTTTAATATGAATTCCTTTATTCCCCTTCTCCCTTGCATGCAATTCTTAAAACTAACTTTTTTTGATTTTTTGAATAATATTAATTTGTAATCAATCAATAAAATTTCAGATAGCAAAAAGAATGAGATTGGAACTGATATTGTAGAAATTGAGCCAGGTAGTATGGAAATTAATTTCACACCTGTACAAGTTGGTAAGTGTTTGAAAACTATTATTGTTTTTCAAACATCGTGTTCCCCATCATTTTAAGGTGATCATGAAATTGATGTTCGTTATGGTGGTGTACCAGTCACTGGTTCACCATTTACCTGTCGAGCATACGATCCGGCTCAAATTAAAGTTGGTGCCATTCCGAAGGGTCTTCTTGATAAAACTGTTTATTTCACTGGTATGAAATTGCTTGATTTATCGATTCATTAAAAAATCATTTTACAGTTGACGCATCAGAAGCCGGTGTTGGAAATCTGGAAGTAGCCGTTTGCGATGGTCGCGTTCCATCAATGGCTCATTCGCTTGGACATCACAAATATGATATCAGTTTTGTTCCAAAAGAGAACATTGATCACACCATCACTGTTCGTTTCAACAATGAGCCAGTACCAGGATCGCCGTTCATTTGTCAACTTGTCGCCACTGCTCAAGCCACCGCTGCCGGTGTTGGATTGGAACGTGTTCCAGTTGACGAACCAACTGAAATTGAAATTCAAACTGATGGTAGCTGGCGTCGAATTGAAATATTTTGAAAATAATTGGTGAAATTTCAGATGTTGAAGCGAATCCAGATGTTCGAGTTAGAGATCCACAAGCCAATGATTTGCCGGTCAACGTGACAAGAAGTAAAACGAATGAAACACTTCACATTGCCACCTACACGCCAAAATGTGTTGGTAATCATCAAATCGATATTTCGTTAGGTGGCGAACCAATTGCCGGCTCTCCATTCACTGCAAAAGCATATGATGCTCGAAAAGCGTTGTTGACGCCACCAACACAGGCAACTGTAGGCAAACCAGCCACATTTATCATTGATGCTGCTCGAGCTGGCGCCGGAAACATGGAAATCATTGTGTCAGTCGACAATCGCAATGTACCAAACTTTGTTCAAGCCGAAGGTCAAGCTCGTTTCAAAGTCTCTTTCACACCACAAGAAGCCAAGCAGCACGTGATCAGCGTCAAATTCAATGGTGTCAGTGTGCCCGGCTCACCATTAGTGTGCAATGTCACCCAATCAAACGCGGTGCCAAAAGCGGGCGCTGCAACGGCACTAATCGGCTCGTCCGCAGCAGCGCAACATATTAAAACCTCTTCACAAAACGCATTGTCGTCTGACGCGATTAACGTTCCATCAGCAGCAGCCACAACAACAACAATTCTTCAGAAGTCTTCTGAAGTTCAAGAGAAATTCGAGAAAACCGGTTTGGCAAAAGAATTAAACACGGCTCAAGTCGGACAAAAGAAAGGATT
Source organism: Caenorhabditis drosophilae (assembly GCA_963572285.1). Classification (NCBI taxonomy): domain Eukaryota; kingdom Metazoa; phylum Nematoda; class Chromadorea; order Rhabditida; family Rhabditidae; genus Caenorhabditis; species Caenorhabditis drosophilae. The sequence continues at coordinate 8,500,939 of OY751565.1, forward strand.
CACCATTGATAACATCAACCGATCATCCGATTGCAACGTTGTCATTACAGGTTTGAATTTTTCTTTTCGGGTTTCTTTTTCTTGTTTGAATGTCAGTGACGCTACACACGTGTTGTTTATCTGTTTGGGGAACTTCTTTTTTTTTTACGTTTTTTGTTTTTGTATTGAAAAATGTTGTAAATGACCAAAGAAGTACACCTCATAACTATTTTGGGTTTCTAAAACGTTCTGTCCTTGTTTTTGTCATGTTCTTTTGTGTTCTATAAAGCTCCCGATGGATCGATTGTGCCAGTCAACATTCAAAAATCATCAACATCCGTCTATGCTGAGTTCACACCAACTCAAAAAGGTGAGCAATTTGAATTGGTTTTGTGTTTTGACTTTTTGAATAAAATTCAACATGCCAGGGGATCATTTTGTGGAAATCTATTTTGATGATGAAATAGTTGACAAATTTGTGATGAAATGTAAAAACGAGCGAAACAGTTTGCCGCAAGTTTGTTTAGTTGGCCAGAAATACTCATTTGATGGTGAGACATTATCCTGATGCCTGATTGTGCGGACTTTTGAACTTTAGTTGACGCTGACGACAAGAATCACGTCCGAGTGACGATTCGTGAACCATCGGGTAGAATGCTACCGGTTCAAATGGAGGACTTACCGTATGAGAATGGTGTTCGAGTTTCATCAAGATTCAAGGAAATCGGCTTACATTCGATTGATGTGTTCGTCAATGATCAGCAAATTGGAGAGCGTCGCAATCAGGCCGTTATTGATCCATTGAACGGCGCCCAATTGGTACGAGAAAGACGACCGACAGGAAAAACGGAGGATGAACAATTTATTTTTTTCTAGGTATCTGAACTGAAACGTGAAATTGTCGGTGTTCAAACTGAGCTGAAAATTTTAATTGATTCGGGTGTTGAATCACAAGTTGAAGTCAGAATCGATGGGCCTGATCGTCAACACAATCAGGTTATGATGAAAAAAGTCTCGGAAACTCTCTGGGCAGCACTTTGGACGCCAAACGTTGATGGCGAACACGAACTATCAATTTTTGTTGCTGGCGAACAAATTCCCGGCTCACCATTTCCCATCACCGTTCTCGATCCGGCCGCCGTTCGAGTTGTTGGTCTGAAGAATGCGCCAGTTGGTGTGGAACAACAATTCAGTGTGGATTATTCGAACAGCGGCGCTGGAACAGCGTCGGTTGAAGTTCGCCACGGCGATCAGCCAATACCCATAACTGTAAAAAAAGTGAAGCCCGGTTTGCTGTTGTGCAATTTTTCGCCAATTGTCGATGGTCCACATCAAATTGAAGTCAGTATTGACGGTGTTTTATTAACAGGTAAATGAATAAAGGAAGAAAAAGCTCCGTTTCAATTTTATCGAGAAATGCTCTTTTCCGCTTTTGTTACAGAAGGACCGTATGAAGTGTTTATTAGTCCTATTGGAACAGTGCGAGCCTGCGGTGATGCACTGAAAAAAGCTCAGCGTGCACGAACAGCACGATTCGAAATAATGAATTGTGAACAGAATCGTGGCGAGCTTGATGTGATGGTTTCAGGTATCCAAACAAGCCCAGCAATATTGTTTCCCATTTGAACTGCATTCCGATTAAAAAACTGATTATTTTCCAAAATGCTCTAAACCTTATCCGTCTTTAAAAACATTTAATCGATGTTCAGCTATAATATAATTTTCAGGTTGATGTTCCGGAGCTTTTAGTTTTATGTTTTTTTTTGTTTTGCATGTTTTACTTGTTTTAAAACTTCATTGCATGTTTTTTTGATGTTTCCAAAACTAGAAACATTTCAAATTTAAATAAGTTCAGATCCAAAAGGAGGGCCGTTACCAGTTAGATGTTATAAACAACAAGATGATAGCTATTGGGTTGAATTCACTCCTGAACACCTCGGAACTCATACTATCGAAGTGACGTTCGGTGATGTGCCAATACCTGGATCACCATTCAAAACCGAAGTAGTTGACCCAAAACTAGTCGAGGTTCGTGGACTATCGGACTCGCTTCTGTTGAGGCATGCTACAACAATAAATGGTGAGATAAACAAAAAAAAATTGTTTCGTTACAAAATTAATCAATTCTTCAGTGAATCGACAACATTCGGGAAATGGTGATCTTCAAGTTGAAGTCACTGATCCAAATGGTACAGCTCTTCGTCTCGAAACATTGAAATCACCATCTGGAGAGGACCGTGTCACGTTTTTGCCAAATCAAACTGGTCCACATAAAGTCAATGTGAAGTTTGCCGGATTCCAGATTCCAGGTTTGAGATTCTCAAATCAAAATAAAATCAATAATCAATTTTCAAGGTTATCCACAAACGGTTGTTGTCAGTGAACAAGAAAAGCCAGGGGTTTACGGAGCTGCCATCGATCAATCGATTAAAGTCAACGAACCAGCTTCGTTGATTTTCGATCCGAAAAAAGCAAACGGGGGTCTGAAAATTCTTGTTAAAGGACCGGAAAATGAGAAAATTCGCCACAATGTAATGAAAAGACCAAATGGAACATCGGAAGTTGTGTTTTATCCAGAAGATGTTGGAAAATACACGGTCAACATTGATTTTAATAATCGGCCAGTTTCTGGTAGGATTGATTTCAATCGATTTTTTATTGTTGACGGTTTAAATAATTTCAGGTAGTCCGTTTTTCGTAAACGTTGTCGATCCAACTAAAGTGATTGTCAATGATTTGGATATGGATCGTGATGGAACACTTCTTCTCCGGCTTGGACTTTCAAACTCATTTGACGTTGACGCAACAGCAGCCGGCCCCGGTAAGTTTTTTTTTTTTTTTTTTTTTTTTTTCGATTTTTCGACAATTGAAAAACATTTCCCATCATTTAGGCAAACTTCGCGCAGAAGTTCGAGATGCTGACAGTTCATTGATCGGTGATGGCCCGGCTGTTGACGATTTGGGACAAGGGAAGTATCGTGTTGAGTTCAGCCCAACTCAACCCGGAAAGTGAGCTTCATATCACCTTGATTTCAAGTTGAAATATTTTTGAATTCTTTCATTCAGATACGGAATCTATTTGTATTGGAATGAGTTGCCAGTAGAAAGCGCGTTCCCAGTTCGAGCACGATCATCAGCTGAAGAACTGCCAACAACATCTCGAGCTGTTCGCGAACCAGTTCATCCTCAAGTTGTTTCAAAAACGACAATTCAAGAACAACAGTACCAGCAACAACATCATGCTCGTGAAAAATCATCTGGATCATCAAATCTTGATGATGAAATTAATCGAGTGATGATTCGCGGTGATGGTCTTCATCGTGCCGCGTTAAAAGAGCACAATGAGTTTATCATTGATGGAAGTGACATCAACAAAGAAGGACGAATCACAGCCACACTACTTGGAACCAAAGCCGACATTCCTGTAAGAATTCAACAGCTTGGACACAACGTCTACAAAGCCACTTACACACCATTGACCAGTGGAATGTATGAGCTTCATGTTTATTGGAACGGCAAACACGTAAATGGATCACCATTCAATGTATCGGTTGATACTTCGGCCCATCCAGCCGATCTGATTGGTGTTGATGCATCATCGCTGAAAATTGGAATCATCAATGAGAATATTAAAACAGTGATTGATACAAGAAGAGCCGGGCCAGGACAACTGTCGGCTCATTGTATGGGACCTGTCAAGCCGGCATATTGTGAGTTGTATGACCATCGGGATGGAACTTATACGCTTTGTGTTCGGCCAGCAGAGGTTTATTGAAATATGATTTCAAAAAACTGCCAACTTTTTTTTAGATTGGAAAACATACTCTGGTGATCAAATACAATGATGAGCATGTAAAAGGAAGCCCGTATGTTGTTCACGTCTCTTTACCACCAGATCCATCAAAAGTTCGAGTCTATGGTCCGGGTGTGGAGCATGGTATTCTTTCACTTTTCAAATCCAACTTTGTTGTGGAAACACGTGGCGCTGGAGCCGGTCAGTTGACAGTCCGAGTTCGAGGACCAAAAGGAGCCTTCAACGTTGAGATGCAACGTGAAAAGAAAAATGAGCGAACTATTCACTGCAAGTATGAGCCGAAAGAGCCGGGAGACTATCAGGTCGAAGTGAAATGGCATGGTGAACACGTTCCGGGCAGTCCGTTCCTCGTCATGATTGTCGACACCGAACAAGAGTTGTCGCGATATCTTCGTGGTGAAGCGCCATCGCCAACGCCGGCGACGCCGTTCATTCCGCCCGGATGGGTTGGACCACCGCCGCCAATGTTTCACATTCCGCCAGGCCAACGACCGGCCGGTTTCGGTTCGCCAGGGTATGCGTCGCCAGGATTTGGATCGCCAATGAACGTGCCCATGGTGCCGTACGTACCACAACCACCAAAGCATAAAACACGGAATCATTAATTTTCATATATATTCATTTATTAAAACTCAACTAGCTGTTTTCAATGTTTTTAATAGTGCCTTGCTCAAGACAAATTAATCAATAATAATTTTCAAAAAAAAATGCTGAATTTCAATCGAAAATGCTCCTGCTTGACTTGTCAAAAAAATGTTGGTTTGGAAAAGAAATAATATGACGTAATTTTCGCTCATTTCATTTTACTGATGATAACTTTCCCTTTCTTCATAAAAAATGTTGTTCAATACCGACATTCAAATATGTACTCACTAAATGTTTATCCTGCCAATCAAAAAAAAACAACAACAACAACAAAAAAAGAAGAAGCAAATAAATATTGTCTGCTTCGCTTGCAAAATAAATAAAGTTTCGTTAGATGAATAAATCAAGAAAATGTGATAAAAGTTTGAAACGCTCACTAACAATTTCAATCCTGTGCTTTTTTCCCCCAATTATTTTTTTTTCTTTTTTTTTATTATGCGTTTGTCATATTTTTTACACCCCCTTTTATTATATGACTAGATTTTTCAGATTTATATTATTTTATTCTAATAAATCCATTTTTTAAATGTATTCGAGTTTTTTTACAGTTTTGTAATTGTTCAGGTTTTTCAATATCGAAAAAAGCAGAACTCTTGCCGATAAAAATTTTAGCTTATTAAATATTATTAAAAGTGAAAGATATAAAAAAAATAAACAATAAGAGCGACCAAATCAGAAGTGATAAAAAGGGGAGATGTTTCATTTATATAAGGGCTATGGAAGGGGCGGTTATAGGGGACAGGGTCAACATTATATCATTTCAATAGGGCGCAGTTGGCGGGGAAGTGGTCTTATCATAACACATATATTTTTCAATTACCTAAAAAAGAGTTCTCAACTATGTAATAAATAAAAAAAAGGTCAATTATGGGAGTGTCGTTTTTTGCAAACTGCGCACATCGTTTTCCCGCCACAGTAGTTTACCCGGCACATAATGTGCAATTTTCTCATTTCTTTTTTGATTATTTTTTACTAATTCAAAAGTTGATGCTTTTTATTTTAATCTTGTATTGGCTTGAACTCTTCACACGTAAAATTGTGCATTTATATGTATTCTAGTATTGAGCTGAAGTCTGACGAAAATGTTTAAAATAATGAACATCTTCATCGCTATCAGTGATAACAATCAATACGCTACATTGTAGTTGCACTACCTTAATCATGTTCAATCATTTTCTCAACTGAATTGAATAAAAACAATTTTGTTCATTTTTTTTTTGGTAAAATGAACTTCTTTTTTTTAAACTTTTTTTATAATTTAAATTTTCAGAAAAATGGAGTTTATTAAAAAAGAGTTAAAGCAAAATGCACTATGGGTAACATTGAACCGACCGAAAAAGTACAACGCTATAACGAGAACAGTAAGTATTCCAATGGTTATTATAAGCACTAAATCTGACTTTTCAGATGTTTATAGAGCTCTCGAATATTTTCAATGAAGCAGCAGAGGATGACGAAGTTTCTTTTATCGTTTTTACGGGAGGTTAATTTTAAAAAAAACAGAAAAAGATTTTTGATGTCTAACAAAGGTATTTTTCAGGTTCCACGAAGTTTTATTCAGCTGGCGCTGACTTTTCGCCCGCAGAGCTGTCGAATTCAATGTAAACTGTTTGATAATTAGTCAAAATATGAATAAATTTGGTGATTTTTTTCAGCGGCAACCAAACACAGGGCTACAAAGTTTTTGTCGATACTCTGATCGGCTTCCCAAAACCTGTCATCGCATTGGTAAATGGTCCCGCAATCGGTGTGGCCGTTACAACTCTTGCACTAATGGATATTGTAATTGCTATTGATACAGTAACTCATATTGATTTTTCCTGAATATTTTAAAATTTTCAGGCAACTTTCACTTGTCCATTCTCCGAAATTGGTCTATGCCCAGAAGCAGCAGCCAGTAAGACATTTGTCGAAACAATGGGATATCAAAAAGCAGCTGCACTTTTATTATTTTCGGATAGATTTACTGCTCATGAAGCTTATATTGCTGGCTTAGTAACGAAGGTTCGCTTATTTTCATTTTTACAGTGTCAGCTTTAAATGGAGTTTAAAAAAATGATTTTAAAAAAGTTATTAAACATTAAAATCTTGAAAGCTGCATAAAACGACTTTCTTTTTATAAAGTTTAAGGTTTCAAAGGCGTTCGAAGAAAGTTTTAAATAGTAGTTGTATATTGTTTAAGCACTAACCTGTCATTCTTAAAATCAGAAAATTGAATTGCATTTTAAAGTTTTTTGCTTTTTCATCTGCATTGGTTACATTTCCTCTTTGTATACTTTGATTAAGCTATCCAACCTAGTTTTCTAGATGTTTGAGGGAGAGCGCAGTGCAAATACAATAAAATAATTTTGGCTTGATCGAAGCTTTAGAGTCTTTGGTTTTTTGAGCCAGTTTTTTCACAAAAAATATTCATTTTTTAACTTTTTTTGCAAAGGAAGTTTGGCAGGGAAAACTATTTTGTTTTATACCAAACTTGGCCCTTTGCAATGTAGAAAAAAGTTTTTTCGAAGAAGTAGAGAACCTGGAAAAAGATACAAAAAACTTGGGCCCTTGCAAAATTCATATAGCTAAAAACCCATTTTTTTTTTAAATTTCTGTGTATTAATTAAATTTAGCTTTTTCTGTGTTGCCTTCACGTGTTGATTGGGGACCCCAACAGTTTTTTTTTCAATTTTTCTCCCTTAAATCCCAAAAACACAAAATATTCTTTTCCTGATCTATTGGTTCCGAGAGCTTCGTCGTGCTAGTTTAAATATGAAATTCTGACCTGTCTTCTGTAAAAGTTATCCGATTAAAGGGAAAGTTGCAAAAAATGTTGTCGTGAAATTGTATGAAACTTGGCTTGAGAAAAAAAAAAAGATAATCAGGAGATACGTGAAGGCGTTGTTTTTTTTTTATTCAAAACTTTTGCACGTCACACAAACAATTCAGGTGATTCCGGCAAAAGATTTCGTAGCTGAAACATCAAAGCTGATTGCAAAATATGCAACACTTTCACCAGCGGTAAAGTTGTATTTTTAATATAAAAAAGTTTTGAAAAAAGTGAAATTTAGACATACAAAGTTGGAAAAAAGTTGATGAGAACGAAGCAAATTCAAGATAGTTTGTTGGCTGTGAATCGAAATGAAGAAAAAGTCTGCAGCTTTTTAAAAAAATGTTCACAAAAGCTTTATTTACAGAAGTTGGTTCGAATGTTCACACTGGATGACACTATCAATCGTCTCTCCGCAAAATTTTCACCGTCTTCGAAATTATAATCAATGTTTTGTCTTTTTCTAACCAAACGTTCATTCATACTAATTCAAATACAGAGAGAACACAAATAAACACAGAGAAAAAAAATGATAGAAAAGCCAAAGAAGACAAAACGTAGTAAAACTTGAAATGAAGATCGGGGAATAAACCAAATAGAAAACCAAATGTTTCAATTTTGAAAACCGGAAAAAAGATATGCCAAAAAAGGAAATTAACATTTAATAAAAACCTGGGTACTAAAATTCGGATGTTTTTTGTTGCAAAACAGTAGTGCAACAATTTTGGTGAGTAACGTTTAAAGGAAAACGTTTTTGAAACTAAAAGGGAAAAGTAAAAAAAATTTCTGATAAATTAAAAATCAATCGATTGCATAAAAAGTTGGGTATTTTTTTTTCTAAATATTCCTCTTCCGACGAAGGATTTTGCGAGATTTGGGGGTGACCAAGCTGAATTTTCACGTTTTTGTTGCACTTTCAAAGACAATCATACCTTGACGCCGTCACAGCTTGTTCAGAGCATCTTTTCAAAATTCTCCTACCGTTGGTAACCGACGGTTTTGAGGCGGCTCTTTCAATTCCAACTTTTGCTGCTCCTCTTCTTTCTCGCTTTTTGATTGGTTTTTCGGAACTCGTCTCAATCTCACCTAAATTGATGCTGGTCTCGTCGTTTTTGATCTCTTCAACAATTCGACTTCCTCGACGACGACGCTTTGTCTGGGAACTTTCAGCTGAATTTTTTGGGTGAAGTTTTTCATTTTTTGCAATCTGTAAAATCGATAAAAAAATTTTCAGATTTTTTACCACTACTCACTTCAGCTAAACGCGCAGCTTCTTTTTCAGCTTTTTCTTTTCTCTTTTCTTCACGAGACCATTTTCCTCGACCACACTTGATTTTCGCAATGACGGTTGGCTCAACTTTTTCAGTTTTGAGTTCTTCTTTCGTCAATTGTTGTTCAACTTCATTATTTGTTTCGCTCATAGCCTCATCAATTTGTTGCTCAACTTCTTCGGATTTTTTGATTTTTTCAGCTTCTTTTATTTTCCGTGCACGCTTTTTTCTTTTCTTAATAACCTGCTCATCGCTGACAGCTTCCTCCAACTTTTTCACATCGTTTTGATCATTGGAAACAACAGGTTTTACACTGTTCTGAGTGATAATTTCAGTTTCAGTTTGGTTTTTTTTCATTTTTTCAGCCGCATTTTTGTTCAGCTTTTTGAAAATAGCATTTTTTACATTCTCACCAATCAATGGGCGCAAACTTGTCTTTAAACCATTTGATTCATCCTCATTTCCAATATCGATTGTAGTTTTTATCGATTTTCGCGATCTCTTCACTTTAAGCCGATTGTTAGGAGCAGCATTTGTTGTTAATTGCTGTTGGTGAGAAAACGGACTTGCTTCGGGCACCAGTAAAAATTGTTTCGTCAATTCTGGTTCCCTGATGTCTACTTTATCGGCATTCTGATTGGTAGATGGGGGTGGTGTCGGCGGTGTAATCGTAATATCCGGAACTGTTGATGCAATATCGCCTTCTGGAGCTGATGTCGCCGCCGGTTTTGTCAATCGATGTTTTGCTTGTTCGCGTGCTCGAGCTCGTTCCGATCGAGACAATACTGGGCTCAATTCAGAGGGACAAAATGAGCTATCAGTGATCGGATCAAAATTTCGCATGTCACGCTTTTTACTTTTTTGTTTTTGCTTGATAATTTCCGTGTCATCAATCAATGAAGTTGGCAATGGTGTCATCGATGTTTCATTTGAATCGTCGGTTGTTTCCTCTCCAATATCCAAATCAACCTCGGTAGACGGCGACTCATCAACAGTTTCAATCTTTACTGATTCATCGTGAGGTTGCGCAAGTAATTGATAGATTTTCGATTTCTCATCACGAGTCATTGCAATCATTGTGCAAATTTGGAATAATTGCTCAGAGCGATTCCACAAAAATTCCGGAATTCCGCAGTCAATCTGAAATCAATTCAAAAATAAAAGAAAAACGACAGATCATTCTTAAAACCGTTTTTAAATGACGCCACTCTGCTTCTTTCACCAGTTGCTTGTCGGGATTCGATGATCCGGAAAGTTGAAATTCACCGTTTATTGGGAGATTTTGTTCATCGCGTCGCTTTAGCACATTTTTTAGCTGTCCAACAAATTTATGATAGCAATGAAAAACTCGCCGTGCTACAATTCTCTTTGCGTGCAAGCTTGTCAAATGATGATGGCCCGGGCGCAACATTCCATTGATTATAAACGTGTTTGGCTGCAAAGAAATACTTCAGAAATTCGCTTCACAATTTTCAGAAACGCTCACATAGCAGAAATTTTTGAATCGATTGACATTTATGAAATTTTCGAACCGATTCCAGCACTTCTTATCAAAAAGTTCTAGGCGAGCTTCTTCAACTTTAAGTTTTCTGGCGTTTGGCTCCATGCGACGAAACTTCTCTAAATGCTCTTCGTAAACATCTAAAAGCCATTCAATCAATTTTTGCCTTTCTTCGCTTCGTTTCTGCAGCTCCAAACTTGAGAAAACAATCTGAATGAAAATCACGAACTCCTCGATAAAGATATTTCGTTTTTTCAACCTCAGTTTTTTGGACGCCCGGTCGCGGCGTGTACAATCGCACTACGTGATTTTCTTGAGTTTTTGGCACATTTATCTTCTCTGATAGCTTCTGCTCAGCTCTCTTTGGTCCGGTCAACAATTTTGTGTTTGGAATCAACGGTTTCTCATCAGCTAAGCCAATCGAGCTTTTGTTATTGCCGACTTTGATGGAAGCATCAGAAACATTTGATGCTTGCAGTTCAGTGGTAATGCTCCTTGTCATTTGTTCACTAATATTTGGGGTGGATGAAGGGATAACAGCGTTTAACGGCGGCACAAAATTAGACGAGTTTTCTTCCGAATTCTGTAAAAATGTGAGCTCACTGAACATTTTTTTTTGGACAGCATTTTCCTACTGGAATAATTGCAAGGCCGTTATCATCGAATGCACATTTCATCAGGCTCGAATCATAACCAAATGTTTCACTCAAATCTTTATCAATATGCGATAATGAGTCTGCCCCTTCAGTGAACATGTCCGAAAATTCGTCTTCATCAACTGGCATATCACCATCACCGCTTTTCTAAAGTTGTAAAATTGTTAAAAACAGAAAAAAAAAGAATTAAAAAATGATTACTTCAATCCAATGGAATAAATCCATTTGTTTTACAGTGTTGGTAGATTTTTTATCATCTTCAGTTCCTATCAATGTTTCAGCATCGTTAAATAATGTTTCCAGTGAGACATCAGCAAATGATGAATCGACTATAATATCGTCCAAGCTTTCATCATTTGCTTCCAATAATTGATTCAAATCAATCTCTGTCGACAAATTAAACAACGTCAAGTTTGTTTCATTTGAAGCTTGATTCTCAACAGAAGATAAAAGAGTTTCACCAGACGCTTCATTCATCAAAACTCCATCTCCATTATTATTATTCAAAGTGTCGTTGATTTCTTGTTGACTGAAAATGCTCGACGATAAGCTGTGAGAAAATTCATGAGAGTTTATTGGAGACGGTTGAGGATTTGTAGATTTCTCTGAAGTTGAAGATTAATTGTTCTGCTTTTCAATTGATTTTTCACTTTTTTCTTTTTCACTATTATTGTTAATCTCATCAACAATTTCTAAGCTTTCAACTGGAACAATTTGATTAACATATGTTTTTATCATTTCACCATTTGCTGGCAAATCAATATTTGAGTCATCGCCACTTTTCTGGAAAACAACTTTTTTTCAGATTACTCCAAAGTGGGAAAAATAGCAAATTTAACAAAACCAATTTTTTGACGTTGCAATTGTTGAAGCATTTCCCAAATAACATGCTTCCGATCAAGTTAAGCGCCTCGTCAGCTTCATCGGAATTTAATGTGAACTTTTCACAAGCTGCCTTTACAAATGTCGACATTAATCGTTCATGTCTCATGTGAACCCCTTTGATGAAAAGTGTCATTGGTCCGCGATACTTTGGAAGGATCCGATCGAGAAATTGTCTTGATTTTCGACGCCTCTTGTTTTGCACTTTTTTCGGGCGTTTAGCAGAATGTTTCTCATCATTGTTTTCAAACATTTTTTTCAGAACCACAGCTCGACGTATTTTACACACGTTGCAGTGCGAATCATTGTCAAAATTTTTCGGCGAGTACAGTTCGAGTTCAAGAACTGGCACTTTTCTCATTTGCAATTTTTTCTTCGGCGCTTCATTTTTCATCTGTTCAAATAAAGGCAATGGATTTTGAGAAGTGATGGCTTCAGTTGAAACTTGTCCAGCTTCTGATGGTGACGCTTGAAGCGATGGACCACTCGATGATGAACCAATCTGAAAATGTAAAGTTTGTGATGAATAAATAATAAATGGTCAAACATCTGATGAAATGGTATCCAAACGTGAAAAATTTGTTGATTTAGAATTGGACGTTGTCAATGCTGGCGAGGCTTCTTCATCTTCCAACTTTTGCGACGTTGAAAAGCTTTTTGACTTTAACCGCCGCATTGAGTGTTGCATTTTCTTCTTCATTCGAATCGTTTCCACATAAATTTTTTTAACCGTCCAACCTGTCGCCACACCTTTGTTGAAGCGCTGAAACAGTTGAGCTGGAAAAACTGTGCGATTGCAGTCATCTTCATTTGAAAATTTTCTACCGGAGTTTGAGCATTTTGCCACCTTATTTGACATTAATTTAAAACGACGTTGCTTTGATTTTGGCACTTTGAACACAATATTCTGAAAAACGTTGGAACCGGTTTTTTATTGATTGGTTTTGCTCTTTCAAGAAAAAAAACTAGAAAGTTCTTATTTGTGTTTGGTTTTTAATGATTTTTTTATTACAAAGTTCCTTGATTTAATGAAAATTTTTTGACAATGAAAAATCAATTTCTACTGATTTTGAATTAACCAGAATTAGAATAATTTACCTTACGCCTTTCCTTGTTTTTCAACAGTTGTGGTACGATAAACGTTGGCTGGACAGTTGTTTTAGACGCATCTTTTTCTTCTGTTGATGGATAAACAATTTCACAACTTGGTTGAGGATGCAAATCAGTTAATGTTTTAGTTTCACTTGTGGATGGAGTTGGAAGCGGTGGAATCTCAACGTCTTGAAGTTTTGTTTCTTCCAATGATTTCACATTTACTAGCTGTGAACCGATCAAGTCTGGTTTGATCACGGAACCATTTATCGATTGAATAGCTGCTGAATCATTTACTGAACCATTTATCGATTGAATAGTTGTTGAATCCTTTACTGAACCATTTATCGATTGAATAGCTGCTGAATCATTTACTGAACCATTTATCGATTGAATAGTTGTTGAATCTTTTACTGAACCATTTATCGATTGAATAGCTGCTGAATAATTTACTGAACCATTTATCGATTGAATAGCTGCTGAATCATTTACTGAACCATTTATCGATTGAATAGCTGCTGAATCATTTACTGAACCATTTATCGATTGAATAGCTGTTGAATCATTTACTGAACCATTTATCGATTGAATAGCTGCTGAATCATTTACTGAACCATTTATCGATTGAATAGCTGCTGAATCATTTACTGAACCATTTATCGATTGAATAGCTGTTGAATCATTTACTGAACCATTTATCGATTGAATAGCTGTTGAATCATTTACTGAACTATTTATCGATTGAATAGCTGTTGAATCATTTACTGAAGAACCATTTATCGATTGAACAGCACTTTGAGCAGTTGTTTTTGGAGTATTTTGGCGCGGTTTTCTTGGTCGACGTTGGTAAGTTCGTTTTGTTGGCTGGATGAAAACTGTTGGCAATGGAATTGGTGTTGAAATACCACGGCCATATATGTTGATGACAGATTCTATCGACTCCTCAATTCTTGATTCCGACAATCTCAGCTTAAACTCAGCTTCTGTTCGTTTTCCGATTGCTTCATGATAATCTGACGGCATTTTTGGAATGTTCGACATTTCAATTGACGATGGCGACGAAATTGGTGAGCCGAATAACGTTGTCATCATTGGACTACCTGGATTTGATTGCTGCAAACACAATCCAGGCGGAGATGAAGATGGCGAAGAAATCTGATCATTTTTCAATTTAGAAACAACAAATGCTTTTGTGGTGGTCTGAAAACGTCCTTCATCCGCATTTGAATTTGATATGAGGCGTTTTTGAAATGAATTCGACGTTTGACCAGCCACAGAATTGCTCAAAAATGTTGGAGCGGTCGACGATGTTGAAAAGTTTTGCATTGCTCTTGTTTGATCCAGACATATGCTTGATGATTTCTGGTTCAAAACTCTGTACGAACATGAATTTGATTCCATCATTGACAAAATTCCCATTTCACTCGCTTTCTGCTTATCAATTAATTCTTGATTTTTTTTCTGTTGTAGACCGATTGCTTCTTTGATTTCCAATACTTTCTGATTAACAATATCTTGAACCGGGATATCCGTCCGGTCTAGTGGATCAAACCTTACGTTTTGTCGACGTCCCCGCTTTTTAGTGGGATCACACTGGAAATGAAACTATTCTTCATGATTTTCTTTTTCCAAACATTTTACCTCATTTTGAACATTATTTTGTGGTTTGACCGGTACACTTGAATCTCTTTTTGGTGTCATCAAAAACGGATTAGGTTCATTGGAATACTCCTTAACAACTGATGCATTTCCTTTATTGGCTCTTGGTGGAACACTGGAATATAACTTCTGAAAAACAATTTTTCTAGCTTATGAAATTTTGAATTTTTCAATCATACCAAGTCTCGAGTGGATTCCAATTTTCTTCCACGAACTTTCACTGGATTCGTTGGAACAATTATCGATTTATCCGATGTTGTCACAACTCGTGCAACAATTGTGTTTCCTCCAGCCACCACGACTGGTGTACCGTGTTTAGGCAATCTGCTGTTTGATGTTTGAACAAACGCTGCTGGTGGTTGAGATAACGATGGTGATTGATGCGATGGTGCAATCATTGGACCTGATTCCGATGAGATCATTGAAAAGTTGCCATCTTTTGTTTTTGTATATTTTCGAACAGTTCGGTTGATTTCATAGGTGGCAGGCGGCGAAATTGCGTACGGAGCCTCGTCCATGTTCGGCGATATGGATGGCTGTGGTAACGGCATCGGCAACGATTTTCGAATTGGTGGCATTTTTGTAAGCGATGAAAGGATTCTGAGAAGGAGAATTGATGAACAGAAATTTTCAGAACAAAAACGAATTTTCTTACAATGAATGACGATTCATTTCAATTGGATTTGATTCTGCAGTCATCTTTTTAAGTGACATGTTCTGAGACTGAAAATATGATTAGTTTACTGAAATATTTCATGTTCGATTTAATCACCTGTTGAAGATGTTGTTGTAATAAATGTTGACGAACTGTCGGCCCTTCACCACTAATCTCAAAACTTGCTAAACGCTTTTTTCTCATCATTTTTGTGGCATTCAATTTACAAGTCGACTGAATAAAAAGAAATAAATGATTCAAAAATAAAGCAATGCACTTACTAAATTATTCGCTTCATCACCTGGGTTACCAAATTGCGTTGACAGATTTTTCTCGATTGAATGATGAGATTGAATGTTTTGATGAGGTGCTGTTTGTCGACCGCTTTTGCCATTTTCCATCTCATTTGTCGACTCAAAATAAGTGTGATGAGGTGCTTGTAATAATTTGACAGGAAACGTCATTGGTGGAAGGAAACCATTCGATTTCTGCTGCTCATTACTGCTCAATGTTGATTGAACATTTGTAGGCATCATCCTAATTGATTGTTGAGAAACTTCACGTGATGTTATCATTTGAGCATTTCCATTCAATTCGTTGTTCTTAAAAATGAGAAAAAAAAATCGTTTTTACTCAAAATAATTGCCCAAGTGGCTGCACCAATTTAAATGCTAATTTTAATTTTTTTTTCTCATAAATGTATCTTCCTCTTCTCTCTCTCTTCTCTCTCTCTCCCTCTCCCTCTCTCTCTCTCTCCCTCTCTCTCTCTCTCTTTCTCTCTCTCTCTCTTCCTTCCTATTAAAAATGTGTTTTCATTTTTTTATAAAATAATAAAATTTATTCATGATTCAATTATTATTTTATAAATTCTCGGCAATAAACCGCCGTCCCGCACATAAAAATGTATACACATTGATTTAGAAAACTTCAGATAAGTGAAAATAACGAAAATAAAATTTATATATAAATAAATGTTTAAAAAAATTAATAAAGTAACATTTTAATCTTTATGTTTACATTTTTTTTTTCACACTTTCTGAAAAAAAAAAATAAAAAAAAGAGATGGATGCTTAGTTTTGATGCTTTCAGTATGTTACTATGGTGACATTTTTTTCTTCAATTTCAATTCTATAATATTCTGTCAAAGTTATACTTACATCACGAGTTGACCAAAAAAAAAGAAAAAAGAAAAAAAAAGCTTATCGCACCTTGAAAATTGTTTCGTTCATTGATTGAGCAGTTATTTTTGTTTTATACGATTCAGAATCGAACAAAGGAATAGTATCAGTTGGTAGAGGAGATCTGTTTGTTTGCACAACCTAAAAACAACGAATTTGTGTAGTTTAAAATTTTCTTAAGTTTGACTCTTACCTGATTTTCATTAATTGATAAATGATGATAATTATAATTATTAAATATCAGCCGTGGCGGGGCGTCCTACAATGAATCAATAAATCAAGCCTCTTCAAAACTAACATTCACCTCAGATACTTCACTTCCACTCGCTTCTCCTAAAGCATTCTGACCCGTAGTAGATGTTTTCAATGGATCATTCATCTGCCCATTCGTGAAACAACTGAAACAAGTTTAAAATCACTGTTGATTCCCAAAAAAAAAAAAAGTTTTTAGGAGACGAAAAAGAAGAAGAAGAAGAAGAAAAATAAAAAACAATCATCAGAAAATTGATAACAAAAATAAAATAAAATGAAAACGACGTGAACGGTGGAAAAGAAAAATCATTTTTTTTTGTCTGTTTGAGGAATAGTGGAAAACGAACAAGAGAACAAAAAGGGAAACAGGGAGGAGGTGAAGTTAGAGAAATAGAAAATGTGGAACAGCCACCGAAAAAACCATTTCACCGACACAACACATTTCGTATCATTTTTTATTGTTGTGACGTGTAATGTTGAGGGATAAACACAAACTTTGAGGAAACTAAGTTTCTTGAGTTTATTTTCAACAACAAAAAAATGTCTCATCTTATTGATCTTGAATAAAACATGCCTGCCTATTAAAGGAGGAAAAAAAAAGTAAGAAAAAAGAGAGTGAGAAGGAATTGAAATGACGACATCGACGAGGCGGAGTAGAGCAAATGATGTGAGCCCTCAAAAAAAAATGATGAAAAAAAGAAAAGAAAGAAGACATCCTGAGGCACATAAACACGCCTAAAAATAAAATGTGCAACGCGCTCAATGACGAACACGCGCAACTTAGACCGCACCTTCCGGCCGCCGTTCTCCTCGATCCTGGTTCATCAGCAGCAGTGTGATTGGTTCGTTCACAACGCAAGCTTGTCAATTATTCATGGCCCAAATGTTTTTTTCCCCAAACCATTTTGTTACCCTCTTTTCATTCTGCATCTTTTTTTTTAACATATGAATGAATGTTAGTGTGTTCTCCTATTTTCTTTTCGACGTTTCAGTTTTTGTATTCTGATGACAACAATAGCAACGGAACAGTTTATCCATAAACAACTGAAAGAAATGAAAAAAAAAACGTCGAGCGCAGGGGTGTGGTTTCTGGTTTTCTTTTTGCAATTGAGGCATACATACATACACACACACACACACATACACACCCGAATACACACGACCAAAGGGCCTTCTTTTATCATGTCTGTTGGAGCGCATTTACACGCTCTGCGTTTCACATGATTCAGTAGTGTCTAAACAAAATGCAGAAAAGGATTTTTTCACGAGCAGTAATTGATACAAAAAAAAAACGGAAATCTCTGCCATTTTTATTGAAGATTCGTTTTGAATAAATAATGCATTTTTTTCTGCATTTTGCTCATGAAATAATTCATATAAAGCTTCAAATACATTTTCACGAGAAAAAAAAATCACTGAAACTAAAGTTAAGAAAAAAAAAAGATCTCAATCTATGTTGAAAAAGAAGTTTTAAATATTCAGCAAACATAAAAAATCAATAAAGACATTTTCAGCTATAGTTAAGCTTATATGCATTTGTAGACTAAAAAAAGCAAATTTAGAAATTTTGTGTTATACATAAAACTAAAAATAATAATTTTTCGAGATTTCATTTAAAAGAGAGCTTTAAAAAGTTTCGGTTTTCATGAAAAACTCATTAATCCGAAAAAAATTAAAATTGAAAATTTTCTAAATTAAAAAAAGGTTCATCAAAAATTGAAATAAAATTTGAAAATGTTTTCGCTTCAATTTAGAATGGTGAATAAATGAGAAATTTGAAGAGCCTGCTGACGGCTATTCGTATTCAGATTTGATGAAAAATGACGGTTTTTTTCTCCAAAATTTGTTTGAAAGGCCGGGGGTCTTTTCAAGCCACACAAAAGCATAACTCGGTGAAAGGTACGGTAGCTAAAATTGTAAAAAATATCTACAATAAATTGTTGCTTTTTCTCATGGTTTATGGCAATCATTTTGAATATCATTTGATTTTCAAATTAACATAAAACGAGTGCATAATTCATATTAACACAGAACACGTCATAAACCCTGTGAAAAAAATATTTTTTTGAAAAAAATATTAAACCAACAGGTATGTCAAAAAAAACAAATAAAAAATTCAAAGGGTTTCATTAGTTCTAAAAAAATCTAGTCTTATCAATTTAAAAATGTCTTAGTTGTTAAATACTGTTGTGGTAGTGTAAGTCTGGATTACTGTAGGGTGGCCGAGCTGAGTACGTCCGCAATGACACATTCCTACATTTTAAATTACGCGCAACTCTGTTGTACGATAGCTACCGTTTTCAGGTATTATGTTAACTTTTTTCTTCGTTTTTAATATTAATGCCGTTAACAAATTATTCTATTCTTTAATATGAGGGCTTACCCAAGTTTGAGGAGTCAATGATAAGACATTTTTCAAAAAAATATTGAAATGATAAAAAATTTTATCAACAATTTTTCGTTTGAATTAATGTTACCCTTCTAGAATAGAATTCCTGATTCAAATTGCCAAAAAAAAATTAAGAAAGCTTCAGATTCCAAAACGAAAACACAGAAATTGATTCAGACCAAGGGAACATATTTTTCAATGAGGAATGGTTTCCTGTTGTGCCATCACTACAAAAACAACAACAACAAAAAAAACGACGAGTCCATTTATAAAACAAAACAATTATTCAAAAAAAAAAAAAAAGAAAAAAAAGCGGGACCCACATTTCATCCTAAATTGGAAAAAACACAGAAAAATTTAGAAGGCGTTGTTTATGAGACGTCCATCAAGACGCACTTGTTATTTCTGTCAAATTAAACACGTCGAATTTCCCTAGGTGAAAAGGAAATTTTATGAAAAAGGGATCGAAAACTCCAACAGTGAAAAAAATCAGTTAGAATTTACGTTTTCTATTTAAAAAAAGTAAATCTTATTGTTATCAAGCTTGAGATAATCACGGACTGAGTAAAAGAAAATTAATGAACACAGCTGGAATATACTGTTTTTTTAAAATTGTAGATCAGTTTTTAAGCTATTTATGAAAAAAAATGAATAAAATTTAAACATAGACAATATGGACTTTAAAAAAATTAATTTTTGATATATATTTTGTTTATTTTCCAATAAACTCCGAGAAATTGTTGAGTTCGGAAAATTTTGAAAAATTGAAGTTTTTTTAAAGAAGTTTGGCGTTCAAAATTTGAAAAAAAAATAGAGAAAACTCATGATGAGAGACAACGATCGATGAATAGGAAAAACAATTTCATTAGAGCGCACTTACTCTTTTTCTGAAAAAAACATGTTTTAAAAAAAAAAGAATGCTTCTTTCTCATTCTTTTTTTTTAGTTTTTTCTTTTCTTTTTGTAAGAAAAATCTTCGAGCTTGTTTGAAATTGTTTTTTATGGAAAATTTTGTGAACTGAGAGTTTAATTAGAAATTTTACGCTTGAAATTAAATAAAATTGAAATTTTTTTATCATTTTCAAACTAATCGTGAGAAGAATATTTTTGTGAAAACAGTTTTTCCTAATATAATCAGGAAATAATTTCGGTCGAGAGTTTATTGTTTAACTCAAATGTTTTAAGAAAATAAAACTATGCTTTTCTTGCTTTAGTTTTTTTTTAATCAATAAGGTTCTTATTTTTTAGTGTTTTTTTATTTTCATAATTACTATATATTATTAAAAGTTTGTTTAGCAATTTCTCTTTTATTTTTAAATGAAATTTGTATTGGAAAAAGTTTTGTAAAAAATATTTTTCTATATAAAAACTTTGTTCTATTGTTTTTTCTATGAACAAAAAACAATAAAAACCAGTAAAATTTGTTTCTTTTCATTGTTTTTTTTTATTCTGTGTAACTTTCTCTTTAAATCAGCGTTATTTCTGTCAATATTTTGATCTACTTTATCGATTTTTTTACTCTTGCAGTTGATGAGATAGAACAGATAACAAATCAATCTTTCTAAGGTACATTGTAGTGTTCAAAGTTCATTTTTTGTTTTTATCTAACTGTCATTCGAACAATTATCGTGATATTTTATGTTTTTTTTTCTTATTTTTTCGTTTTAGAAAATTTGGTGAAATAATTTTTTAGAGAAAACATTGATTTTAGGAACATGTTGAGCTCATCATGCACAAATGCTATTCGTGGATTGACCACTTCAGCGGTCATGTCAAAAATCAATAATGTAACAATTATTGGAGCTGGTCTAATGGGTTCTGGAATTGCTCAAGTATCGGCAAACGCAAAGCTTAATGTTACGGTTGTCGATAATAACCAAGATGCTCTCAACAAAGCTCAAAAGGGAATTGAAGCGAGCTTGAAAAGAGTGGCGAAGAAGAAGTTTGCTGATGACACCAAAGCCCAGACGGATTTGGTTCAATCAGTTTTGAAACAAATCACAGTTTCAACCAATGTCTCGGATTCCGTGAAGAATGCCGATCTTGTTATTGAAGCAATTGTTGAGAACATTGATGTGAAAAGAAAGTTGTTTGCTGAAGTCGAAGCTGCTGCAAAGCCGTAAGAAATAATTGATTTTTTTCCCGCTAAAAAATTAACTAATCTTCAGAACTACTTTGATAACCACAAACACTTCATCACTTCGTTTAGAAGATATTGGATTGAATTTGAGAGATAAAACTAGATTCGGAGGACTTCATTTCTTCAACCCAGTTCCGGTAATGAAACTCCTGGAAGTTGTACGACACACTGAAACTTCTGATGCCACCTTCAATCAACTTATTGAGTATGGGAAATCAGTTGGAAAAGTTACCGTAGCTTGCAAGGTTTAAATATCGATTTTTGACTTTTAAAAGAAAAATTGATTGGAAAACATTCATTTTAGGATACTCCTGGATTCATTGTTAATCGATTATTGGTGCCATACATGTTTGAAGCACTTCGATTGTATGAACGTGGTGACGCATCAAAAGAAGATATTGATGTGGCAATGAAGCTTGGAGCTGGATACCCAATGGGACCATTTGAGTTGTCTGATTATGTTGGATTAGACACTTGCAAATTCATCATGGATGGTTTGAAAATTATATTTATTAAAAATCATAAAAGCCCAATAAAAACACAATTTAAGGATGGCACAAACAATATCCAAATGAGCCGGTGTTCAAGCCGAGCCCATTGTTGGATAAGTTAGTTGGAGAAGGAAAAACTGGACGAAAGTCTGGCGAAGGATTTTACAAATATTGAAAACTAAATACGATGATTTGATAAGCGAAATTATTTTTTATGGGTTTTTTAAATAATTTTTATTACGTAAATGTTGAATAAATGGAATTTACTAAAACAGAAAAATTGATTTTACAAAAAAACGTGCTTAAATTTGAAAGAAATGACATCAATGTGGAAAAAAAAACAGATGGTTATTCTACATCTTGATCGTGTTCGTCAAATTCTCCTTCATCATCAGCTGTGGCTTCTTGATATTGTTGATATTCAGAAACCAAATCGTTCATGTTGCTTTCGGCTTCAGTGAACTCCATTTCATCCATTCCTTCTCCAGTGTACCAATGAAGAAAAGCTTTACGGCGGAACATGGCTGAAAATAATAGAAATCAAAATGTTTAAAAAAAATGTAAAATCGATTGAATCAAACCCGTGAACTGCTCGCTGATTCTCTTGAAAAGCTCTTGAATTGCTGTCGAATTTCCGACGAACGTTGCAGCCATTTTGACGCCTCTTGGTGGGATGTCGCAAACCGCCGTCTTCACATTGTTCGGAATCCATTCGACGAAATACGACGAATTTTTGTTTTGCACATTAAGCATCTGCTCATCGACCTCCTTCATGCTCATTCGACCACGGAACATCGCAGCAACGGTTAGGTAGCGACCGTGACGTGGATCGCAGGCGGCCATCATATTTTTCGCGTCAAACATTTGTTGAGTCAACTCGGGTACGGTTAAAGATCTGACAAATAAAAATAATTTCAACGTCCCCTGAATAAAGTTTTCTCTTCTTCCTCACCTATACTGTTGACTACCACGAGAAGTAAGCGGAGCAAAACCAGGCATGAAGAAGTGAAGACGTGGAAATGGGACCATGTTAACAGCCAATTTTCGAAGATCTGCATTGAGCTGTAACAAGAGTTTGCAGTACAGGTAATGAAACAAATCAAATACCTGTCCTGGGAATCTGAGACAGGTGGTAACACCACTCATCGTCATAGATACCAAATGATTCAGATCGCCATAAGTAGGTGTAGACAACTTCAAAGTACGGAAACAGATGTCATACAGCGCTTCATTATCAATACAAAACGTCTCATCAGTGTTCTCAACGAGCTGATGAACAGACAGTGTAGCATTGTAAGGTTCAACAACAGTGTCTGACACTTTTGGACTTGGAACCACCGAGAATGTGGTCATTATTCGATCGGGATATTCTTCGCGAATTTTCGAGATCAATAGTGTCCCCATGCCTGATCCAGTTCCGCCACCAAGCGAATGAGTCATTTGAAATCCCTTCAATCATTTTTTTAAACTCATTTCCAATCGGTTGAATTTGTTGATTTCTAATTTTTATAATTACAGCCTTGTTCAATCAATACTTCCCATCAATAATTGAGGTTAATAATAAAACAGATGGTTTTAACAAAAAATTGGTTTTATGTTTTGACCTTAACGCCTTTAATATCCGTTTTACGCAATTCGAATAACATTCACCAGGTGTGTCTGTGAATTTTTCTTGTGAATAAGCGGAAGAAAAGCGTTAAGATCTTATTGAATTCATTGAACCGTGCCATAAAATGGGGCAGGAAGGCTTCATCTATTTTCTTCAACTTTTTTTTTTTGCTTTTCTTCTCACCTGCAAACAATCGCAACTTTCGGCTTCTTTTCGAATCACATCAAGCACATTGTCAACTAGCTCGGCACCTTCGGTGTAGTGACCTTTGGCCCAATTGTTTCCGGCGCCACTTTGCCCAAAGACAAAGTTGTCGGGCCGAAACAGTTGTCCAAATGGGCCAGCTCGAACTGAGTCCATTGTTCCCGGCTCCAAATCGACGAGACACGCACGTGGTACATATTTTCCGCCTTCAGGGTTTCATTTAAACACGTATCTTTCAAAAACAAATTAGATACCGCTAGCTTCATTATAATAAACATTAATTCGCTCCAGTTGAAGATCAGAGTCGCCATTATACGCTCCGGTTGGATCAATACCATGTTCATCAGAGATTACTTCCCAGAACTGAAAAGCAACTTGTTGAAATAAGGAAAAAAACGTGTTTTAAGCTAAAACCTTGGCCCCAATTTGGTTACCGCATTGGCCGGCTTGAATATGAACAATTTCACGCATCTGAAAAACCAATGAAATTAATTGGAAAATACTTCCTAAAACTAAAAAAAAAAGGTTGCTTAAGGAAATCGTTGAACTATAGTTGTAGCGTTGAATAGGGGGGCGACGAGACAAAACATGACTAAATGGTGAATTTCTTTTCCAAAAATGGGTGTATATGTACATTGAAAAATGTGGCCTCATGAATTGAGTGAGGCGTGGCCGCGCTTGCTCACTGAGCAATGCCCTTTTCCTGATCGATTCAAAGCTCCATGGTAACGAAAATGCTCTGCTTTTTGTGTAAAACGCTTCAATTTTTTGGCTGAAGTTGTGGGAAAAATAAATTTTGTAAGGGAATTAGAAAAAATTTGACATTTTTTATATAACATTTTTAGGGGGGGGGGGGGAACTTTTGCTTAAAACGTTTTCATCGATGAAATGTTTGTTTGAGAAGCCGTAATTTCAACAGAAAAAAATAGCAAACAAAATATACAAAAATAATATGAATTATCACAGGTAAAACACTAATAAATCGATAAATTTATCAATAACAAGTTTGGTGGGAAGTCATCCTTTCCAGAATCGATAAAATAAGTACATAAACAGACAGCATAAAACACATCCAACAAGAAAAATAAACCAATCTTCTCGAACACGTCGATCAATAACTTGAAGAGTTGAGTTTGATAATCCTAGCTGAAATATTTGAATCATTATTTTTTACTCATTAAAAGCCACTAGATGCTTACTGATTGACCAATATCCAACATTTTCCGGCGAACTCCACGAAGATTCAAATGTTGTGATCGAAGGTTTTCTAGAACAGCTGAACCTTGATTAATTAAGTCATCGAGCTGAAAAAGAAAACATTGAAAAATGGTATTTGTTTGATCAAAAAAAATTCACGTGAGTGTGCGAAGTTTGAAGACGATCGTTCATCTGTAGTTCATGATCCCCAATATTCAATGCAGTATCATTTGGACGGAATCTGAATGGATTATCGGTACTTATTAATAATTTTAAGCCAAACCTTTGCTTTAATAATTCATCTCGTTCCGTTGCCGCTCTCCACTTCTGTGTCATTTTTGTGTGCAAACTCGAAACTGCAACTTCGATTCGATGAATATCGCTTTTTAATTGATCGATCCGCATTCGAGCCTTTAAATTCATTTGTTTATTTAGATTAAAAAAAAACAAAAACAAACTGTTTGTCGTCTTGCCGGCGGTTCCCGATGAACAAAATCATCCAGCATTCGGCCACTATCTCCAAGATTTCTGTTTTTAAAAAGTAATGGGTTTCTCTTTAAAAAAAAGTTTTTTTTCTCACTTTAAATCTGCATAAATTATCTGAACAATCAATTGAGCATCTTGCTCATTTTGTGTTCCTTCAAACCGTGCCAAATCAATCTGAACTTTTTGCAGCAAATTATTTGTGTCCAAATATAATTTTTCCATTTTTCTTTTCTTTTTTCCCGACTGAAAAATTAGAGAATTATTCAAGTTTGCAGTTTGGAAAAAATAAATAAAACTTTGAAAAAATGAAAAAAAAAAGGCTATGATTTGTCGTAGTGTGCATACACTACGACGCAATTATGCACAAATCAACGATTTTTTATTCACATAATTTCATTTTCATGAATTTCAATCGGAAAATGAAAAAAATAACAGAAAGTAGGGATTTTAAAAGAAATTTTCATAAAATATGGAAAAACCAAAAAAAACGATCTAAACATGCTTCATTTTTTTGGGACGTCAACCAATCGCATAGGTAAAATGTATCCTATGTATAAATTGTATGATATCTTAGCCCTGCATCGAATGACCTTTTATTTTTAATCTACCCTGCCATTAGATGAATTTTAATCAATGTTACTTCATGTCGTATAAAAATTGTGTATAAATTTCATTCATCTTTTTTTATGTTGTGAAAGTTGCTCAAAAGAGTATTGACTTTGATATTTGCTCAGCATTTATATTTGCCTCTTCTTCATAACGAATATCTCTAAATAAAACAAAAAGGCGTTTGTTAAGTTTTCAATTTAAAGCTTTTTTGTTTTATTTAACGGTTGCCAATAGAGATGACAAATTTTCACGAACAAAAAATGTTGTGAATATAATCTTTTGAATGGTTTTGATGAAAAAAATTAATTAAAATTCCTTTACATTTCATTTTATTGTGAATTTTCTCTCGTTTGAACATTTTTTCTTCAACTTGTTTCACAAATTCATGAATTTCTCTTTCGTCATTTTTCGATTTCCCTGTTTTTTATTTTGCTCGTCTTCGATTTCAGCATTGGAAGGCGGAGGATAAAAAAGTTGGAAAAACCAACGACTCGGGTTGATACGACAACAACACATTGACGAAGATAGAGAATAGGGAAAGGGAAAGCGTGGCGACGGGAGAATATGGAAGAGGAAAAGCGGGGGGGGGAGTAGACAAAAAAAGTCTACGCTTTCATTTGGGAGAAGGAGCTGACGTTACACACACAATTTCCTTTGCTCTCCATCCGCAGTCGCCATCTTCGTCAACGTTGTCTTTTTTCCGCCTTTTTTCCATTTCGGATAGAAGTACTTTCGACATGTACCGAGAGAAAAAGATAAAAGAAGAGGGAGAGAGAGAGAGAGAGAGAGGGAGAGAGAGAGAGAGAGAGAGAGAGAGAGAGAGAGAGAGAGAGAGAGAGAGAGAGAGAGAGAGAGAGAGAGAGAGAGAGAGAGAGAGAGAGAGAGAGAGCTCATCACCCAATTTGTTGGCCCGAATTTTCAAAATTGAAGTCTTCTTCTTCTTCTTCTTCTTCTTCCTTGTTTATATTCGTTTTGTTATCCCTCAAAATGTTTCCAGCCATTACATTTTAACGATAGATTTGTAGAGTACACAAAAATAACTCTTGTAAGCTGCCTATAATAATTTTTAAGCTTATAAAAAAATATTTAACAGTGTAAAAAAATTAATTTTGAGGTTTTTTCTCATCACATCGAAAAAAAAATTTCAAATGTAATAAATTATTTGAGAATCTAATCTCAATTTAAAATCTTGACTGAATTCAAACAAAATAAGATAAATTACCTTGTCTGCTTTGATATGAAGCTGCATTGAACAAGACGTAGGCAACAAAAAATTTGTGAGAAGAAAATCTTTTATTTCCGCCTCTTCTTCGATTTTTTCAAAAAAAAAAAAAAAAAAAAAAAAATTTTCTTGGACTCTTTTGCTCTTTCATTAAATGTTTTCATATAAGCATAGACTTATGATTATTTAATAATTTGTCATTTTTTTTGCAAGTGCTATATTTCTGGCAAACTTTTGGTTCAAAGTTATAAAAAACGAGAAAAAAAAATTCAAAAACATGTTTTTTTTTTCTTTTGTTTCTTTTATTGAAATTTTGAAAGACAACGATTTTGTTTTTTTTTTTGTTTTTCAAGTTTTTTAAATGCTTTTGCACAACCCCTTTCCAGCCTTTTTATATTCCAACAGCTGTTTTTTTTCGTTGAACTTTTTGTTCAAAGACCTTTTTTTTGCAGGTAATCACTGAAATTTTTCTCAATTTTTGTTGTTTCTTTGTCATTCAATACGTTTTTTTTTTTGCTTTTTTTTTCTCTCTCACGAGTTTTTCATTTCGAAAATGACAACTGAATTTAACGAACAATGAGAGAAGACAAAAAGCAAAAGCTTCAAAAATGCTGTCAGCAAGTTTGGAATCAAATTTCACATTGGTGCTGACAGTTTTGATGTCGAGATATTTTTAAAATGATGCATTTCAGCTTCATTATTTTTCTTTTTAAAAAAAATCCTGGCACTTTCCTTTTTTGTAGAAAAAAGTGTCACTATTTTTATAATTTGTTCTTCAGTTTTTTATGCAGAACCTTATTTCAAACCAAACAACAAGGGGTCTTTAGTGACAAAAAAAAAGGAAGTTTGTTCTCGCTTTTTTCTCCATGCTTCATTTAATACAAACTTCTCTTCAAAAGAAATCTAACCAAGTTGAGCTAATTTTCACCTTTTTTTTTCCTTGTGCTGACTCACAGCCAACCATTTGAAAAGATGTATTAGTTGACATCGAAAAAACAAACTGTCTTAAAAACGAAATGTTTGAATTTTTTTATTTCGACACAATATTTTTCTGTCGCCGCTCCTATTTTTACGATTTCACTTTTTTTTCTACGCTCACTTACTGTTCACTGCATTTTCATTGTTTTCTCTGACCGTGTTGTTCAACATTTTTTTTCCCCTTCTTGTTCGTTTATATTTTTGATAGAATTTAAATTTTCACCATTTTTTTTAAATATTCAAGACCATTTAAAACTGCGTTGATGATTAAAAGTTAGAATGTGTTTATTGATTCTTATCAAAGTTGATAACCAACGGCTTTTTTTTTTGCAATTATCGATTTTTTGTAACCATTTTCATGACGTCTTTTTTCCATTATTTCTGTTTACAGACTGGGTAGGTGAAAATGTGGCAAGCAGATGCTGAACCTAAACCAAGTACATCATCAGCATCAGCAACAAATGGGAAAGGAAAGCGGGCAAGTGTTTCAAATCTTGCACGTTCCAACTCTTCCACATCAATTTTTAAAAGAGCCATAAGTTTACAGGTTTTTTTTCGCTTTCAATTTTTTTCTGTTTTTGATTTTCAGTTTTATGATTTTTTCCAGTTTCTTGTTAAATCAACTGAAAATATTGTGGATCGTGAGAAGGCGGCGTTCATTAAAATGCGTTATAAAGATACAGCAAAATATGTAATATGGCCGGTATGTCGGCTGCCTGACAAAATTGAATCACCGGTAAAAACAAAACGAAAACGAAAATGAAGAAAACAATAATTTTGAACTCTTCAGAAACCAGTTCCTCTTGTTGAAACACCAACCAAAGATCCGCGAACAGTTTTGATGGAACCTGACATTGAAGATCATCGATCACCATACCTTCCATGCACCATTAATCATGTTCTACGCTCGGATTCTGAAGATTCAAGTGACGCTGAACAAGTGCTTGAAATGACACGGTTGTGAATTTTTAGAACGATTTTTTCTTTTTTTCTTTTTTCACTTTGGTTGTGACTTTTTGTTCTGTTTTGATTTGGGGTGACTATTATTTTGACATTAACTAGCAATATTCTAAACACTCAACCACCAAGGCAGCCTAGATTTCAACATCTTGTTGTGGACTTGTGTTTTTATCGTTTCAATGTTTACCAAAAAAGAAGAACACTTTGCATGGTTTTGTATCAAAAAATTGCATGATTTTGTATCAAAAATCGAAAATAATTCAACAATTTTTTTAGTTGCTCTTCAACGGATTCAAACTCAACATAGCTTTGAAAAAAACTCAATCGTTCTCTTCCGGTAAAACATATCGAGTTCTCGTTTTTTTTTCCGATTTTTTACAAATTGTGATTTTGCGTTGTGCTCCATTATACATGTTCGTATAATTTTTTTTTTGTAAATAAAGTTTAGAATTTGAAAAAAAAAAGGGTAAAACACGTTTCATCACAACACATGAAAGGAATGTTCAAATTTATCAAAAACTCTTTAAAAACGTACAAGAACATTTCAAAAATGACAACAAAAAAACAAAGGAAAAATTTGGTGACAAGACAAATTTTGAGCACGTCGTGATATGAGAAAAGAATATTTAAAACTTGTATGAAACATTAGCTCTTCTTCTCAAATTTCGAGACGGCGTATCTCCAATTAGCGGCTCAACTTCCGACCTGTCCAAAATGTTTCGTCGAATCGTCGTTATTGGACGAGCAAAACTGCGAGCATCAACGTCGCTTCGATATTTATTGATTGGTGCAAATTTTGAGAAGACAGGTGTCGATGTTATTAATGGTGATGGATAGAGGTGTTTGAAAATTGTTGGGCTCAAAAATGGAGAGTAGTGAATCTGAAAATTAGTACAATAGGAAGTTAATTCGAACAAAAGGAACAAAAGGGATGTAAAAAATGAGTGAAAGGATGCGGGGGAAATCAATAAATCAATAATACGTAAAGAAAAAACCAATTCCTATTCACATTTCTGCGATTTATTCGATAAAAACAGAATATTTTAAATAAGACTTGAAAATCAAATAATTCGTTGGCTTAAATATCGATTAGTTTACTGAGTTTTGACCTTTTTTGAAAAAGCTCC
Source organism: Caenorhabditis drosophilae (assembly GCA_963572285.1). Taxonomy (NCBI): domain Eukaryota; kingdom Metazoa; phylum Nematoda; class Chromadorea; order Rhabditida; family Rhabditidae; genus Caenorhabditis; species Caenorhabditis drosophilae. The sequence goes on from OY751565.1 coordinate 8,530,746, forward strand.
AGAGTCCTGTTGTTCTGTGGTCTGAATCGTCGCTTTCTTTCGATAGACTTTCACTGGTACAACTGGCGTCTCTCCGGATCTTGCTGCCACTTGATACCAAATCAATGAAAATAGAATGCAGATTCCCCAGATCAACGAAATGTATTCAGCGCGATTCTCAAAATCGGTTCCACAAATTGCGTACCATTCAAGAGGTTCATTTGGATCTTGCTGAAAGTATTTGATTGAAGCTTTTCCCAATATTTTTGACCGACCTGTTGAGGTACACCGCCAGGGACACAGTGAAAATCGAAATACTTCTCATCGTAATTATCCGTGCATAAATATTTGGTTTTTTCTAATACTAAACCAGTTGGAGTTTGAACCTTCTGAGTGACGTTGCATGGCCCGATTGGTTGATGAAGCCCCTATAATATTGATTTTTAATAATATTCAATTTTAGTAAAATTCAAACTGAGCTTACATCGCTGACAATATTCAAAGGATCAGAAACAATCACGGCTAACATAAAGAATAAATATTCGATAGCAATCGCGCACGCCAATTCATCAAACCAATATTTGTTACCAGTTCGAGCTTTTGGATTTTTATTGCGGCGATCCGCCGAAATCACAATTATCGCATACAGAGCAAGGAAGAAAATTGTGGTGTATTCAGTGTGCACTTTGAATATATCATGAAGTGGATGATAAATTAAAGCAAATTGAATTGTTCCAAGCCAAAATGCGCCAGTTCCAGCAATAAAAATGCAGAGAATTTCACGAGGAAGTCTAAATTTCAGTTTTATTTTCTGGCCAACTTTTTTTTTTGGTGTGTAACTAACTTTTTCCAATCGTATTCTTTTTCCACTAAATAATAACGAGATCCTAATAAAAGCCATGTGAAGGAGCATGCAAATGAAGCATGGAAATAATACGAATTCCATGGTACCCAATTCATTCTGTAAGCACATTTCTTCTCATTAACTGACAACTGCTTTTTCAGAAAGCTCACCTATCGAAAATATTCGGATCAGTGTCGTGCCACGTCCACCAAACCAATTTAACACCCATTATATCATATGGCATGTCAAGCATTACAGCTCCCAAACCAACAGCTGGACCATACGCCCACCATGGAAGATGAAGGCGGCTGGCCAAAACGAAAGCCGTATAATCAAACATGTGATAAATTCCAATAAGAATATATAATGGAGCGCGTGCGCCGAAGAATGTCAAAACTCCTTGCGCTTGCCAGAAATTATCCATGTCCGGTATCCAATAACACAAATTTTCGACGTTCAACGCGTGTATCAAAATACCAAACCAAACAAGAATGTAGCGAGCTCCGTGACGCCATGCTGAAAGGTTTCAAATTATTGATTAAGAAAATCGACCGTTACAAACCATGAAGAAATGTTAATAAAGCGAGAAGCAAAAACAATAGTTCACCAAAAAGAAACGACGTATGATTCTCATAAATTCTTGATGGTTCTTGGTATTTACAAATCCAATCAAAAACCTAAAAAAAAAATATTGATTGATACTAAAAAAAAACAAATCAATAATTACCTGAACTAAGTGAAGAGCTCTTTGTCCCCATGTTTTTCTAGTTTCTGCATCAACATCAAACGGTAAATTATTGAACAAATATCGATCCATAAGATAATCCATTTTGGCTTTTTTTTACCTTTAAAATTAACTAAATGAAGCTGACGCTTGAAACTATTTTCGAATGTTGAATTTCGCGCCAATTAAAAAAAAGAGACAGAACGACAATGAAGAGATGGAAAAGAAAAGCGTGTTACAAATGTTTTTCTAGCTTGATTAGCTCAACAATAATCGATAAAATTGGAATTTACTGCTTTTTTTTTAAATAAATGAATTAATATAAAGTTGGTAGAAAAAAGTAACGCATTTTTTTTTGTTTACATCCAAAATAAAATAATATAGACGCTTGTTGGGGATGAGTCACAAGCAGCAATAGGAAAATGATTGGGGAACGTTTCTAAAGGCAAGTAAAAACACCTTAATAATTTCCTACCGATTTACATGAAAAATTCACAAATAAATAATTTTTTCTGATAAAAAACTTAATTAAACTTTGAAAAAATGAATAAAAAGATAAAAACTGATAACAAAAAAACAAAAAAATACAAAAAAAAAAAGTGAAAAAGATAAAAAGAACGCCAAGCAGCCAAAAGAAACGTGATGCAATTCACCATCTCACAAGGCCTTTCTCGTTTGGTGTGCAAATATTTGTAATTATACCTGACCGTTTGCTGCGTTAGTAAAAATGGCGTCGGGGGTTGGTTCTTCGATGGCAAATGTGCACCAAACATGTGGGGTGGTGAAGAGAAGCAGAAATAAAAAGAAAAGGCAAAGATTTATTTGTGTCTGCATTTGAAAACTGTGTAAACATGTTAAAGTAGAACACGATTTTTATCTCTTTTAAATTTTTATTTATTGAATATAATAATTATTTTATATTATTATTGTTAATATTAATTTCAAAAGAATAAGAGAATGAAAGAATTCAGAACACTTAAAACTCGTCATTTTCTTCTTCAAGATCCGCGGTATCTCGACTAACTTCTGAATAATCTTTTTCTAAAGCAGCCAAGTCATCTCTAGCTTCAACAAACTCTCCTTCTTCCATCCCTAAACTAATAAGATTGATTAAGGCTTTATCACAAAATCATTACCTTCTCCAACAAACCAATGAACAAATGCTCGTTTTGAGTACATCAAATCAAACTTATGATCGAGTCTTGCCCATGCTTCAGCAATCGCCGTTGTATTCGACAACATACAAACAGCTCGATGAACTTTTGCAAGATCTCCATCTTCAACTGTAACCGGCGCTTGATAATTGATTCCAACTTTGAAACCAGTTGGGCACCAATCAACAAAATTTATTCCTCGCTTCGCTTTGACTGTTGATATCGCAGCGTTGACATCTTTTGGAACAACGTCTCCACGATAAAGTAAACAAACAGCCTGGAAGAAAAAAGAATTTTTCGAATCAAAACTCAAACATCAAATTTACCATATATTTTCCGGCACTTGGATCACATTTAACCATTTGGTTCGACTTCTCAAAACACATATGAGTGATGTCTTGAACTGATAATTGTTCATGATGAGCCTGTAAAAAAGAAAGAAAAACTCGAGTTATCGATTTATTCAGAAAAAAAAAAAACTACTCGATCTGCTGAAATAACTGGTGCATATGTTGCTAATGGAAAATGAATTCTTGGATATGGCACGAGGTTTGTCTGAAACTCATTAAGATCCACATTTAGTGCACCATCAAATCGAAGCGATGCTGTAATTGAAGAAACGACTTGAGCAATCAACCGATTCAGGTTCGAATAAGAAGGACGCTGGAATTTCAAAAGTGAATTGCTTTCAGAATTTTTTAGTATTTATTCAAACATCAACGTGAAGCTTCTCACGACAAAGATCATAAATCGCCTCATTGTCGACCATAAACGAACAATCCGAGAGTTCCAGAGTTGTATGGGTTGTCAAAATTGAATTGTACGGCTCAACAACAGAAGTGGACACTTGAGGAGCTGGATAAACGCTGAAATCGATTTATTCAAAATTCTGCAGCGTTTAAAATCAAGTTACCTGAATTCCAGTTTACTCTTTTTTCCATACTCAACTGATAGTCTTTCCATTAAAAGAGAACTGAACCCTGAACCTGTTCCTCCACCGAACGAATGAAAAACAAGAAATCCTTGAAGTCCTTCACAGTTTTCAGTCTAAAAATATTGATTTTAAAATTATTAATTGAAAAATTCAAAGATAAACCTGTTTTCGAATTCGATCTAGAACGACATCAATCAGTTCTTTTCCAATTGTGTAGTGTCCACGAGCATAATTATTGGCAGCATCTTCTTTTCCATTAATGATCTGATCAGGATGAAATAAATTGCCATAGATACCGTTTCGAATTTCGTCTGAAAATCAATTCAATTAAATGTTTTGATTTTCAACATTTGAATAATCAATCTTACCAAGAACCGTTGGCTCTAAATCGACATAAATAGCGCGAGGAACATGTTTACCATTGTTCGACTCGGAGAAAAAAGCTTGAAGTGACTGAAAAGCATAAAAAGCTGACAAAAGTCAATCAATATAATTCTTACGCCTACTTGTTGTTTATTTTCCTCTTCTTCTTTCAAAAATCCAGCCTCGTCTAAACCATGCTCCATACAATACAACTCCCAACAAGCATTTCCAATTTGTGATCCAGCTTGTCCAATATGAATCGAGACGCATTCACGCTGTAATAATGGTTGAATGAGTTTCAAGGTAACAATATTTCATGAAAGTCTTACACCATCCGAAGGCATATTAACAAAAATAAACAAAAAGTAATCAGAAACAAGAAGCAAAAAGGCAATAATAAAAATAAAAATCAAGGAAAAAAGGGGATGGCCTTCTTCAGCTACAGGAACAAGAAAAAACCGATCAACATTCAGATTTAGATTGAGGCAAACGATTAAAACGCGGTGGATGTTAAAATAAATTTTTTTTTTTGATTTTATCTTGACTTTAACAACATTTTTTCCCAATTCTTTTTCGAGATTTGAATCTAGCAAAACATGACTTGTGAAATTCGTTTGTAAAAAATTAGGTCGAGACATTTGGCGCATCGACAAAATAATGAAATTTTTATTTTAGTAGCAAAAAATGTTATAAGCTTTTTTGTTGAAAACAACCATTTCCGGAACATTTTTTTTTCTCAAGCAGATTTTTCTTTATTTCAATCAAATAACACAAGAAATTCTCATAAAAAAATGATTATAGGTTTGCGTTGAAGTTTTATTTGAAAACAATGTTTTTTTTAAATTTTTACCAACCCTTTTTTATGAAACTGACATTTATCCGTTCGTTTTGGGTTAAAAACAAATATTTTCACTGGTAAATCTTTTGTGTTTTATTTTCTTTTGCGTCAATTCCAAAATGCTTCATTGCTTCACAATTCCGCCAATATATGAGCCACGACCAGCACCCGATGCTCCACATTCTCCACAATCAATTTATTTTTGACTTACTTTTTATTCTTTAATCTTTTTTTATTTTGTAATAAAAATTTTTATCAATAAATGAATTAATTGCAAATTGAATCAAAAATTTGAACTTGAATGATTTCTACATTTTTAAATCGTCAATTAAAGTTTAAAAAAAACTAATTTTAATTTGATTTAGAAAAAATTCTATTAAAAACTGAAGATTTGTTAATTAAAAAATGTAAAAAAAAAAGTTCAGAAAAAAAAAGAAGAGAAAAAATTTAAACAACAACGTTACGCATTTACACTGCATCTACATTAACACTATAATCTTAACAATTTAGCCCTGCTCTGGAAAAAAAATGAAATACGTACGAGAGCCAGAGAACAAAACTGAACAAAATTGGAAGATAACGAGAAGGTGTAGAGGAGAAGAGAGTTAAAAATGAATAGAGTTAAAAGGAAGAGAACAGGCAGTAGCGGCAGCAAAAAAAAATCTCAATCAATTTCTATCACCTCTACTAACAAATACACACTTCCTCGATTTTCTTTTTTGCGTGTCTGTTGTTGTGGAATTTTCATCCTTTTGTTAAATTGATTTCGATGATTTGAAGTTTTTAAAACAATTTTTTTTAAAACTAAAATTTAGGAAAAATGAACTGTTTCATATAATTTTGAGAAAACATTTTTTTGAGAAAATAACTTGTGACAGTGTTCCTAAACGAAGAAATAAATCGATCAATTTTTTTTTTAGAATTAGTCTTTTGAATTGATTTTTCTCATGATTTATTGTTCGAACGTTTTGATGACGAGTCTCATTTTATACCTTCAACAACATGTTCATTCTCTTTTTGTTAAAATTAATTTCTATACTTTGCTTATCGATTAATTTTAGATTTCGCAACCAATTACCGGTGGTATAATGGATAATCGCTTGGGCCAATACAAAAATAAAGGAAAAGATGGAAAAGCCAATCGAGTTGAGGAGGTAATATTATCTAAAATTATTTAAGAAAAGTGTTTTGAATCAAATTATAAAAAACATAAAATAAACTTTAATCGATTACGAGGTAAACAACATTTCCAATTCGATTTCAATTTTTTACGACTTTTTTTTATGAGACATAGAAATGTATAATTATGTAAGCGTGTTTTTAATTAATAAAAAAGCAAATTTTAATAATCTTTCATTGTTTCCACTTGACTATTTCTGAAATTAAATAAAGCTGGGTTCATTAAAAAAATGTTTTTTTAATTAATTTCTCACAAATTGTGTCATTTTTCAGGCCATTTCAATTAGGAAAGAAAAACGTGATGATGCAATCACTAAAAGAAGAAACTTGTTCAAGTAAAATCTTTTTTTGTTATTTTGTTTTGCAATTTAAGGAAAAGAAAACCGTCATATTGTTTTTCTAGTAATGAAGTTAATGAGGATGAGTCAAGTAGCTCAGATGCCGTTTCTTCTACAGTGTCTACAATGAGCATGGAAGAAATCATTCGGGCTTGTAGTTCATTGGATATTCAAAAACGTTTGGAAGCTGTTCAACATGTATTTTGATATTTTCAGTTTATTTTTTCAAAAAATCAAAATTCTAGGCTAGAAAACTTCTTTCTTCTGATCGAAATCCTCCAATTGATATACTTATCAAGTCTGGTGTTTTGCCAAGATTAGTCGAGAGTCTTTCCTCGGACAAGTTGGTTCCGTTTTAAAAAATGTTCAAAACCTGTTTTTGTTTCTTTTAGCACTGATCTTCAATTCGAGGCGGCGTGGGCATTGACAAATATCGCTTCAGGAACAACCGAACAAACGCAAGAAGTGGTGAATAGCGGTGCAGTGCCAATGTTTCTTCAGCTACTTTCATCGGGCAACATGTCCGTGTGTGAGCAAGCGGTTTGGGCTCTTGGCAACATAATTGGTGATGGACCACACTATCGTGATTATTGCCTTGAGTTGGGCTTACTTCCACCACTTCTCGGCTTTATCAATCCGGACATTTCAATATCGTTTTTGCGTAATGTGACCTGGGTGATGGTAAATTTGTGTCGCGCGAATGATCCGCCATTGAAGCTCGCAGTGGTGGCGGCAATCATGCCCGCCTTAACAATTCTTTTACGTCACGAAGATACCAGCATTCTGGTGGACACCGTTTGGGCTATTTCCTATTTAACCGACGGCGGAGTAAATCAAGTTCAGAAAGTTATTGATGCTGGGGTAAAATTCATTTTTTTTCATGAAATAAAACACTAAACGATTGATTGGGAGTTCAGGTTGTACCACAATTGGTTCCTTTGTTAAGTCATGACGAAATCAAAGTTCAAACTGCTTGCCTTCGTGCTGTTGGAAACATTGTAACGGGAACTGATGAGCAAACTCAGTTAGTTTTGGATTGTGACGCCTTGAAATACATGTCATTCTTGATTATGCATCAGAAAGAAAAAGTTCAAAAGGTTTGTTGACTGATTTATAAGAAATCACGTTGAAACAAAACTTCAGGAGGCGGTTTGGTTCATCTCTAACATCACTGCTGGAAACGCAGCTCAAGTTGAGGCCGTCATCAAATCGGGTTTAATTCCATTAGTGATTAATCGATTGGAGATGGGTGATTTTCAAACTCAAAAAGTGATTGAAAAATGTTAACCAAAGGAAGTTATTGATTTTATTTTTCTTTGTAGGAAGCTGTTTGGGCCATTTCAAATGTAACCATTTCGGGAAGAGCTGATCAAATTGAATATTTGGTGGAGAAAAATGTTATTGCACCATTTTGTCGTTTATTGGATTGCAAGGATACAAGCATTATTCAAGTCAGTTTAAATTAAAGAAAAGCTTTTCTCATGGAAAAATTTGTTTCTAGGTGATTCTCGACGGAATAAACAATATGCTTAAACATTGTTACGATAAAAAGGAAAACTGGTGCCGTCAAATTGAAGAATGTGGAGGTGAACGGAAAAAAAACTTTAAATTAAAAAGAAAACTGTTTTTTTTTTGAAGGTTTGGATGCCATTGAGAATTTACAAAACCATGAAAACGAAGAAATTTACAAATTGGCATTTGAAATAATTGATACGTACTTCAGGTGAGAAAAATGCCTCAGTATTCTTTGTTTATAAACCTTTTTTAAGTGAGGAGGATGAGGATGCGGAAATTACTGACCCACCTCCAGCCACTCAACAACCATGGAATTTTTAATTTCTCGGTTTTTCGTTTTGTTTAATCGATTTTTATCGACTCTGTTTGGCAGTTTTTCAGATTTTTTCTGTTGTTCTCATGCAGCTAAATTAACAAATTTTCACCATTGTAGTAGAAAATATCATTTACCGAGTCAGTTTCAATCCGGTTGGGTAATTTTCCACATTCAATTAATCTTATCTAAGAAATTATTTCTTTGAGATTAATTTTAGTCTGAAATTTAAAAACAACAAAATTTTCTTTTCACCATTCAAAGCCCATTCATAGTCTTTTATAGTTCTCTTCTTCCCTTTTTATTTTCCCTTTTTCTAAAGATTGCAATCTTTCTTTAAATTTTTTGCTCTGTCATAATTGTTTTTTATCTTTCCTAATCCTATATCGCTTTTTTTTGCAGTTTGTTGAAAGCTTCATTCTACGTGTGATAAGATTTTGTATCATTCACTCCGGTCATTGAATCAGCATCGTCTTTTTTGTTCCCTTCCCCACCGACCCAATTTCCATTTTTAAATTGTTTTGCGCGAAATAAATTTTTATGAACCAAATATTTTTGAGATTTTTTCAATTCGTTGAAATACACATTTGCATAGATATTTATTTCATATGAACATTCAGGAAATGTGGCATCTTGAGAACAATTATCTTAAGAAGAAAACTTTACCGAGGTGACTTTGCGTAAATTAAAACTAGTTATTTTAAAATTGCAGTGAGAATCCCCACGAGCGAGAAGGCCATGATGTTGTGTTTGAAATTTTTATGAGAGGAAAAACTTTGCGGTTAGTGAAAAAAAAAGTTCAAACATTTTAAAAAGAAAAAAAATGGGCCGAACCGGGGATTGAACCCGGGACCTCTCGCACCCAAAGCGAGAATCATACCACTAGACCATTCGGCCACGATTTTTCGTTATAAATTAAAATAATAGGAAAAGCTTCACGATAGGAGAAGCGTTAAAAGAATTAAAATCTCTAGCATTAGTAGAACAGGTTTGGGTGTTTCAAAAAAAAAAAAATGGGCCGAACCGGGGATTGAACCCGGGACCTCTCGCACCCAAAGCGAGAATCATACCACTAGACCATTCGGCCACGATTTTTCGTTATAAATTAAAATAATAGGAAAAGCTTCACGATAGGAGAAGCGTTAAAAGAATTAAAATCTCTAGCATTAGTAGAACAGGTTTGGGTGTTTCAAAAAAAAAAAATGGGCCGAACCGGGGATTGAACCCGGGACCTCTCGCACCCAAAGCGAGAATCATACCACTAGACCATTCGGCCACGATTTTTCGTTATAAATTAAAATAATAGGAAAAGCTTCACGATAGGAGAAGCGTTAAAAAAATTAAAATCTCTAGCATCAGTAGAACAGGTTCAAACATTTTAAAAAGAAAAAAAATGGGCCGAACCGGGGATTGAACCCGGGACCTCTCGCACCCAAAGCGAGAATCATACCACTAGACCATTCGGCCACGATTTTTCGTTATAAATTAAAATAATAGGAAAAGCTTCACGATAGGAGAAGCGTTAAAAAAATTAAAATCTCTAGCATCAGTAGAAGAGGTTCAAACATTTTAAAAAGAAAAAAAATGGGCCGAACCGGGGATTGAACCCGGGACCTCTCGCACCCAAAGCGAGAATCATACCACTAGACCATTCGGCCACGATTTTTCGTTATAAATTAAAATAATAGGAAAAGCTTCACGATAGGAGAAGCGTTAAAAAAAATTAAAATCTCTAGCATCAGTAGAACAGGTTCAAACATTTAAAAAAAAAAATGGGCCGAACCGGGGATTGAACCCGGGACCTCTCGCACCCAAAGCGAGAATCATACCACTAGACCATTCGGCCACGAAATGTTGGCAGGTTTTTTGTTGAAACTTTCCTAGCCACTAAAATTTTTCTATGTCTTGTTTAGCTTTTTCTATTAATAAATAATCTGATTGCGATGAAGCTTGCAGCTAGAAAAAAGTTCGAGACTTTTAAAAATGGCTTAAGGTTTTTCGAATATTATTATCAAATCGAATGATCAATGAAAAAATTCGAGAAAAATGAAAACTTGTTTAAAGAAGAGATTTTCAACACTCTGCGCCATTTAATCTTCTTTGTTGGAGTTAAAAAAATGAATCGAATCAATTCGTTTCTAATTTTTTTGTATTTTTTTATCAGACTAAGAAGTCTAGTTTTTCATTGTTGTATGCTAAGAACTGATTAAAATCTCATTCCAAAATTTTGTTGATTTTTTAGATTTTTAGTTTAGTTAATTTACAAAAATGATTTTATAGTTCAAAACTGTGAATTGTAAATTAGTAAGTAACCTATTTGAACAAAATGAATGAAAAACAAAACCTTTTTCCTTTTTTTTCTTGATGTTACGCCAAAACAGTAATTACATAACGTTCGATGTCATCTTTGTTCCATAATTGATAGAGATTTAGATTAATCTACATTTGCATTTAAATTTCAATGTCAAAGTCTTTTTGTATAATCTCAGGATTTTCGATAACTCTTACTCCTTCCGCTTTTGAAAATAATTTGTTGTATGTTCAAATCAAGTCGTCATTTCTCGTTCATTTGATGTGTAAAGAAAACAATTTACAAGGCCTTCTAACTCGTTGCTCTTTTTTAAAACGTACCATTTTATTTCTTCATTTGAATGAGTAATGTTTTTTTCTCTCCTCTTCCAATTCACACTGAAAAATATATTTTTTGCAATGTTAAACAATTCAAAACAATTTAATTCTTAACATACTTTCTACATTTTGAAAACAAATGTTCTGTTTTGTATTTTATTTGTTTTATATTCTTTTATTAGCTTGAAAAAGAAAGGTGTGGCCATTGTTTTTCTCAGCTAAAAATAAATAAAAATTGGTCATTTCTTTAATCGTCGGCTCACACTTTTAAGTTTTAACTTTTCATCTTTTTTTTTCCTCAACCCTTTTCAAATGTTTGGTTCAAAGTGGCGAAATAAAAAAATGTCTTTTTTTCCCCTTTGAAACAGATTGCAAACAAGAAATGATTTATTTGTGTACTTGAAATTTATTTCATTTATATTTTGGCTCGTTTCAACTCTTGTTGGTTAAATATTGCCAAATTCTACAAAACATCACACAAAAAGTTTGTCAAATAAAATTGTGACATGAAAATTAATAAAAAAGAAGAAGAAGAAAAGAACACATTTTCTTCATCATTTATGTATACCACACCTATACTTTCCTGAACTGCTGAGGGTTTTGCTAGGTTATTTTTTCTGTTTTTTAAACCCTTCTCAATGTTTAAATGGGGGTGGAGGGAGGAGGAAGATAACATCTTCTGTTTAAACGGGACGAAAAAAAAAATCAAATTTCAAAGAGGTCATCTAAAATGGGCAGCAGCATTAATATTTCGTGGTTATTCTTCCTCATTGTAGTTCTTTTTTTTTAATTGTTATTTTTTCAATTATTATTAATTCGTACATTTTATTTAATATTTTTTCCAGAACCAATGAAGCAGAAAAAAGAGAATGAAAATGATGTTTATCATGTTTTGCTGAAATTTGTCAATCAACCTGAAACACTTCAAATTTGTCATGGATGGGTGGTGGTTTGTGGTATGTCGTTTCTTTATATTAAAAGAAAAATATACAGAATTCCAAGTTTGAATTGTTTATTCAATATTAGCCCGAATTTTGTGTATACTTTATTCTATGACATTTTTATAGCGATTTATTTATTTGACAGAATTGGTGAATTATACGCATTTTTCACGTTCTCATCAAGCTTTTCAAAAAAAAAAAATACATAAAAATTATTGAAAAAGATGAGAAAATTATAGTCATCAGGTCTTCTCCAAAAGACAAGAAGCTAAAAAAAATCAATTTTGATCCACAGTTCTTTTTAGTGCAATTCAGTTCAAAAGGCAATTAAATAAAAAAATTTCTCTGTCAATTAAAAAGCAAAAGTGTTTGTCCTGAATTCCTCAAATCGTTCTAATAAAAACTATTTACTCTTTATTCAATTTAATTGTTCAAAGTTTGAAAATTTCCGATTTAACTTTTGATCGGTGCGTATCTTTTGATAAGTTTTTGACACTATTGACTTTTCAAATAATTTTTAATGATTTTTTTTTCTTTAAATTATTAAATTTAGATAATAATGCTTTTTCTTTTTTTTTTCCATTTTCCCACATCCACATTTATATTTTTTGTTTGATTTAGCACCTTTTGCATATAGATTAATATTTATTCAATTTATATTCCTTTATAATTTATATTTATATTTATCCGACATAAGATTTGAACTTCAAATGTGTATACGCGCAGGCGGCTCAGCTCATGTTTCTCTTCGCTAAAATCTCAGCATTTGACTTGTTATTCGAAAGAAAAAACAAGCTTGAACGGCGATCAACTCAGCAGCCTTGAACTAGGAAACTTTTTTTTTCACCTGAATTCCCAGTTTTTTTTTCTCAATCTTCACCCATCCCGAATTGTTAATAGGTTAGGTTAGTTGAATAATTGCCAACTTTCCCATTTTTTTTTCAACCTCCTCGATTTCGCCGCCTACTTGAGATTTGGTGCGAAACTTATATCCTGCATTTTTTTTAATCTTCAATTGCCGATTTGTTGGGTCATCGCTTAGAAATAATGAGTCTTTCGATCAAACTTGACATTTTTTTTTCGAATAAAAAAAAACGATTTTTGCAGAAAAAACACCTGAACGAATGTTAAATTGTGAAGTTAAAACTCCGTGGCATCCAGGATATTGTGTTATTGATCCATTTCAAAAAACGTTGTGCTGCTATAAACATGAACCAGTTGTGAGTTAAAATAAAACAATAATCAATATAATTTTCAACAAGAAAAATGTTGTTTTTTTTTTCAAAAATTTAGATCCACACTGTTGTTCGTAGTAATAGTACAATTCGAATGGATGGAGGAAGAGCAGCGTTTGCAAATCATTGGGGTTTGGTTTTTTTTTCAAGAAAACCAACAAAAAAAATTGGGCACATAAAACTGAAACATTTTTAGGGTTAGTTAGTGCTCCCCGTCATGGTGGCTCTTATACCATTGCTCGATCATATTTGCGGCCGGTCCAAGAGCATTTGCCAATGAACAATGAATTTTTCAATCCATCCCGAATGCCGAATAAGTTTTCAACGATGCGCTCAATTCCGTATCATCATCTTGGTTAGTTTGACAATGATTTTCATTATTATTTTTTGAAAACATGCTGATTATCTGTGGTGTTGAAACCAAAAAGCAAAAGAGCATTTGTATGCTCGTTGACCTGGTGTGTTGCTCTTGTTGTACATTGTGCTCAAGTGTTTACATGTAGCGAGGTGGAAGAAAGGAAGAAGAAGAAGAAAAAAAGCAATCAGTACCGAAATAGAGAAGAACCAAATATGAATTTTTTTCGCTCTGCTCCAAACAAACTACTATGTATAAACCCACAATGAAAGACTGTGTATATTGAATCCGAGAAAAAAACCTGATATGTGAAAGAATTTTTGGGGAAAAAGTGGCGAAAAGAAAAAAAAACAGACAAAACAACAACCCGTAAAATAGGTTTAAGGGAAAATGTGCTAATCCGAAAAATCAACCGTCTTCGGTGTTTCTTAGTTTAGCTTCTTATTTCATTTGAGCGAGCTTCTTCTTGCTCAACCAAGTTTCGTTGCCTTATTTTTTGGTGAAGCTCATTTTTTTATTCCAAATATAAAAATATTGTGAAAAACATTTTTTTTTCTCATTTACATTCATTGAACTCTAATAATTCGTTGAACCTCTTGATCTACAAAAAGTGAAGAGCACAGATCTAATTCTATTTTTGATCTACCGTTCTCTACACTCCTCTTTCTTTTCTTTTTTTTTATTGAAATGTGTTTCTATCTTTTTATATGTATTGTTTCTTGTAAAATCTTCAGGCAATACACGAAACACTAAAAGGGATATAGAAAAAATCTCGAAAAAAAGAAAAAGAAAAAGAAAAAAGAAAACATTTTTTTTAGAAAGTGGCTAACGGGAGGAATTGGCTTGGGGGGGGGGGGGGAGGGTGTCAACAAATACTGTGAAATTTCACGGTCTTTTTTTGCGACATGCACTTTAGTTTGCCTCACAAGATACAAAACTAAACTTTTTTTACCCAGGAGAAGAGAAAATTTAAAAAAAAAGAGGTTTTTTTTTTCTTTGCTTTCCCCCCTCCCCCGTAGCTGATATGTACACTTTTCGAAACAAACCATTTTTCCCCTTTCAACATTTTTATTTATACATTTTTACAAAATGTACATGTTTTTATTGATTTTTTCTTCTATTTGTAAATTGAATTTAATGGAGTTTTTGAGGGGGGGGGGGGGGGAACGGAAAATTGTATTTTGCAATACTTACTCGTTTAAAGATAAAGAAAAACGATATTTGTTGCCTCTCTGCTTTTTTTTTTTGAAAAACAAAACACTTTCACATTTTTTTTCGTCGTGAACATAGTCATCTTTACACATTTTGCAAGAACTTTTGAAATTATTCAGCTTTTGGACAGCTGATAGATAGATTGCTCACAATAAATTTGATTTTTTATCGTGCTACTCAATTTCTTTGAACAATCGAAGAAAAAAAAATGATGATTCCCTTTCGTTTTGTTCTGATGTTTGATAATGTTAAGATAGATGAATGGGTAAATAATGTTCAAAAAAAAATACTTCCCGGTAATTTTCGAAATTTTACCATTCTCCATTTTTCGATATTTCGTTTCTTTCGCAATTTCCTTTTCGAATCTCATTTTCTGTTCAACTTTTTTGCTGTTTCGTTTTTGCTTTTTTTTCGCTTCACTTCATATTATTTACTTAAATATTTCTTTATCAATTTAAATTAAATAATTACGTATTCTAGGAAGGAAAAAAAATAACTGTTTCTGATAAGTGGATCAATTTGATTCGCAACACACAAATTGAGTAAAGACAAAATTACGAAGACGTCAAGGAAAAAGAGGGGAAAAGAGAATAAAAGAAACGCTGAATAGGAAAACGTTGATAGAAGACGGGTTACAGTGTGACGTGAACGATAAGTAGATATCGTCGGAAAAGAAGAACACATAATTTATAATACACTGAAAATTATTGCCGACAACGTTTTTTTTCGTCTCATTTTGTTGGCAAATTGGAGAAAAAAAAAGAGAAAAGAGAAATAAAGAAGAAGAAGACGAAGACGAAGACGAAGAAGAAAAGGGAAATAAAAAACAAATTGCCAACAATTTCCAATTGGATTATCAAAAGTTGTACGCCGCGTGGTTGGTCATAGCTGCTGTTTATCTTTCGAACTGGCGTCGCTTAAATCACGAAGCCCAATTGAGCGACGCGTCTCGTCGTCGCTTCAAACGGCAACATCGTCGCCAAGAATGTATCGGCATCACACCCAAAGTATTCATCCGATGTTGTTGTCTAACAACAAGCAGCGAAGCAAAACAACGACGTGCGTTTTATCACCAGCAACATCAGTGACGCGACAATTGTATGTCAGCACCAATGGAACCAATGGCACACCAATCAAGTCGCATCAAGTTGATAGCAATTGTAGCGGCAGCAGCGCGACAAACAGCAGTGGTGGCGAGAAACGAGTATCGTTCAAAAATCTTGACAACATGTCCGCCGACGACCGCCCATCCTTACCGCCAATGATGATGACTGATGCAACAGCAGATAATTATCCAAATTATCATTTACAATCGGCCAGAGGATTGCATGGTAGAAGGCTTCATCGATGTGATTCTGGAAACATGAGTTTATTAGAAAGGTTGGTTCTTTTTCTTTTCTTTTTCTAAAAAATTTGTTCAAAATTAATGTTTGAAATTTTTGGGATTTGTCAACAATTTGTCAATAAACGATATTTAAAATAATACAAGTCTTTGTAAAAAAAACGATGAGCACTCAAAGATTTTAAAATTTGTGTCCAAGTTAAAATTAACAATTTCATTTTTTGAACATTTTTTTGTCGTTAATTTTCAAAAAAAATTTTTTTATTTACTAATTTTTTTCGGTGAAGCTTGAGAGTTGAAAAAAATCTGAATAATTTCAAGATACTTCTCACGCGAAACAATGCATTCACCATCATCAACCGATGAACAACCAACAATTCCGGAAGCGCCACCACGTCACGTGCATTTCGCACAAATGATGCCACGACGACAGCTTCAACGCGAAAGGATTGAGCCTAACGCGATACGAAAACGATTGAGTCGCAGTTGTGATCATCTCAATGATCGTCAATTTAGTCCACGTCTTCCGCCAATTCGACGACGCCCAACTAAATATACGCCATCAGTAATTCCAATCGTTACTAAAGGTATGGGCAAGAATTATTTTTATACAAAATTGGTTTGATTTGAATCGTATTGAGATTGAAGATCACCAAAAAATCCTGTTGTTTCTCTGTTTTTTTTCTTTTTGGTTTAAGTGTCTTTTCTTTTTCTTCAACTTTTTCGTTTTAACTGAGCATTAATTTGAAGTGGACAGAAAAATCGATGAGTTTTAGTGTAGAATAAGCTGCTGATCACAAACATTGACTCATAAACATTTATGAAAACATTCACCGAGCGAAAAAAAAACGAATGAAAAACGATGGTGTTTTTAATTAATGATAGTTGTAAAAATTTTACAAAAATCGTCACGTTTCATTCCATTAGCAAAACTGAAAAAGGTGAAAGAATCGCAGCCATCATTGAAAATCAATGATATACAGTTTTATTCTGAATCCACACCCCGTTGTCATTGAATTTTGATTCAATCAAATAAGGTTTAGTATTTTATTTGTGAACACAATTTTTTTCTGTGTCATTGAATTGCCAGCAAAAAAAAAGAAAAGAAAAAAAAAAGAATTGCTAAACATATGTATGTTTGTGCAAAATAAACAAAAAAACATTCATAAAAAACACTTTAGAATTGGCATAAACCAAATATTCTTAAACATCTCTTTAAAAAAAAAAATTCTTGATTTTTTATGTTTTGAAGAAAATAAATAAAAAGAATTGCATAAAAATTTCTAGTTTATTTAAAGATTAAAAAAAGATTTGCCGCTATAATCTCTCAAACTAAAAATCGTATTACATTGATACGTAATGACGGTGAAACATCAAAGGGTCATTAAAATCCATAACTTGAGAAAATGTCCAATGAGTGCTGATGACATGAAAAAAAAACCAATTTTTTTCCAGTCTTAGTTTTATATTTTTATGAGCGGTTTTATTTTTAATTGGAAAAATGAAAAAAAAGGGGGAGAGGGGGGGGAAGAAAAATTGAAAATAATCTGAAGCTTTTCACTATTTGATTTTTGTCTATGATTTATTTGAGCGAATTAAATCAAGTCATACTTTTTGATGACGCAATTCAATTGAGGTGCGTTTTCATGTTTGAGTTTGGCCGGTTATTTTGTGAATAATTTTTTTCCAGAAGTTTATTTTTTCCACGGCGTTTTTGAAATTCCTTTCAAAATCGTCAACTTGATTTATGAAGTAATTTGTAATTTAGCTAATTTTCACTTTTCCTTTATATATTAATTAGCACTAAGTGAACAGAAATCTTCAAGAAAGGGAAACTTAAAAACCCCATTTTTTAGTAAAATACTAATCTCCTAGTTATTTTAATGAATAATCAGAATCTTGAGATAAAAAAAAGAGGCAAAGCTTTATTCACTTCTTATCATTCATTTTCTTCTTGACCCCTTTTGTTTTTTTATTGTTCGCTTTTCAAATTCGTTAACCCAGGATTGAACATCATTGTTTCGAAAAAATTGAAAACCCTTAGACACAATTGAGACTGATTTATGATACATATTTGAATGTCGGAAGACCAAAAAAAAAAAGAAAGAAAAAAAAAAAAGAGAACAACATTTTTTTTTTGTAACATTAATTTATGTAGATAGATAAATTGAAATTTATTTGAAGCGTCGCACCCAACAAGAACCAGCATGCGTTTCAATATTAGTTATAGATAAATTTGTATTTCTCATTCTGGTTACATTAATTCCCCAATACAATCTCATAATTACAGTCAGTTCTTTTAAGCCCCCCCCCCCCCCCTTCTCACTCTTTCTATCTAAATTTGTTCTCAATCAACAAGTGGTTCCGTATAATCCGCACCCTTCGGAACGGAAATTGACACGTTTTCATCGAATCTCATTTTTTTTCCTACTTTCGTCTTGTTGGTTTTTTTTCTTCAATCCACCATCGACTGTTTTCCAATTGAGAATTGTTTGTTATTCTATAAATTGGCAGTTTCGATGAAGTTTTGTTCGAAAAATAATTCACATCGTCACCTTTTCAACGTCGTCGTCATCCGACAATTATTACATATTTTCATCATTCAATTTCTTTTCGTCAAACCATTGTCCTTCATGTTGATTTCTAATTTTCCATCGATCACAACTTCAAAGACTCTGAATGTTGGAATACATTCGGTTTTAAAGAATTGACTTTGAGATTCTGAAGAAGCGAACAAAACCCAACACAACAATTGATCCCATTTTTTTTGTTACTGTGTTTTGTATAATCATCAATCGGTCATTCTTCCTTAGACCTCAATTTCTATTGGTTACCATTCATTTGAAGAACACGATGCATTTTCTCGTTGGCTTCAATTACCCTTTTTTATTAGGCAATCAAAAAGCGAAAAAAAGGGTTACACGGAATATTTATGGTTATTTTCTTCAAAAAACTTCTCTCTCGAATTGCAAACCATCCTTACCAAATAATGGCCGAATGATATTAGATATATGTACATACGTAAACGGTAAACTCAAATTGAATACATCAATGCGCGACGAGGGTTGAAATGAATGGGCGAAGCCGTTTTTCTTGATGACTTTAATATCCAATTAGTTTCCTTATGTCGTTTTCTACCCATTGACATTTTTGTTTTTGCGTCTGTTTGATTTTCAGACTTTTTTCTTGTTGGATTAAGGACTTAAAAAATGTTGTTTCAAAAAAAAATTATTCAAAATATATTTTTTTAAATTAGGAAAAAAGAAAAAGAAAAAATAACTTTGAACAATAACACAATTGTACGATTACTAACTAATTGATACTTCTTGTTCTAATTTAATGCAATTTTTTCTATTTGTTTTGTAATTGCAAAATGATGAAACAATGAAACGCATGAAAAGTAATATTTGCTTTTAAATTTTTGTTCAAGTTTAATTCTATTTCTGAACGCTTTTTTAATGTTTGATTGATATTTTCTTTTTCATCACTTTTCTCTCGAATTATTGCAAAACTAACAAAATGTTCGTGCGTGAACTTTTTTTTTCTTCCCCAAAAATTCTAGAAACTCTTATTTTAAAAAATTAAAAGATTTTGAAACAATATTTTTACGAATTTTATGGTTTTTAAACCTTTTCAAATTTCATTCTTCTAACTGAATTATTCATACTAAAACGTCCGTCTTTTCTTCCAAATGTCTAATTGGGCCAGCTATTTTCAATGTGTTCCTATAATTTTACGGAAAAATTGTTTGTATATTGTAGACACAGTTTGTGAATACTCACCATTTTCTTTCTACAACCACCCCCCCCCCCTGCATAGACAATTAACTAATTTTCAAAAATCTTTTTGTTCCACTCCACTTATTTTCCCATCAAAGCGGGCAGCGCTTTCAATTTTAGGCTTTTCTCGCTGCGTTATTGAAACTCAACAGTGCGCAAAAATCAAATCGATGGTTAAGCTAAGTGATAATTTTAAAAAACTAAATCTTTTAAGGCTCAGCGAATGTCGCATTTTTATAGAATCCGAAACAAATGTTGAAGTTTTTTCTAAAAAAAAATGAATTTCTTAATTGATTATTACAATTTGAAGACATATTTAAATGAAAAATAGAAAGAGTTGGGTTTTATTGTCACCACTATTAATGAGGCATCCTACTCTTCTCTCCTCCTCCTTCCCCTTTTTATTTCCACTTCTCCCTTCTTCTATTCTCTAGAAATTCTACAAACAATAGTGTTTGTTACTCGAGATTCTCCAAAATTTCGTGTATTTTTCTTATAATCCTATTCAAGGCATTTAGCAACCATCTGTCGCTTCGTTCTTCTCATTACCACCACAACACTCGTCTTCATGATACCATTTTTCGACAACCCTTTCCATCCGCCCCCCCCCCCCCCCCCCCCCCTATCGCCCTCTGTCGCCCCCACCCTTGCCTTTTCCTATTCCTCCCTCATCATCATCATCATCATCATGATCATCATCGTGGTTGACTGACATTTCTTCTTTTTTTTTCTCGAAATAATTTTGGTTTTTTTGTTCATGTTTTGTTGTGGTCGAAGAAGAAAATATTTGAAAATAAAAAGAAAAAATAACTCACGGTACGGCGATAAATTCTTAAAGCGTATAATTTTAGATGTTTACTGTGGGCCTAGTAACCTAAATTTCCACTTCATTCATTTTAAACACTTTCAATTTTTTTTTCTTAAAAAAAAATTTTTTAAAGTATAACAAAACTATAATAAATTGGCCAATTAATTAAAATATAAAATGACAGAGGGAAAGAATAAGAATTTTTGCTTTGTTTTCTCATTTTCTTCTGACATTCTTTGCCTTCATTTCCTAATGCTTCATCGTCACAAATTACATTAGTGATATGCCAATCAATTAGAAAAAGTAGATTGAAAAAAATGGAATTTAAAGCGATGATTTTTAAGCTAATATGACAAGTTTTTACATTTCCCTATTGTTCAAATCGAACTATTTTTTAGCAAAAAAAAAACCATAATTTTCAAATTTTTTGCACTCTTCTCTACTTTTTTTTCCTTTTTCTATTGTCAATTTAAAAAGCAAACAAAGAACAACAATCAATGAAATATAGATTTGATTGAGCCAAACGAAATTTGAGCAAATTTAAACACGATTCGCTTCTTCTCTGCCATCATCAATCGAAGAGGCCAAAGAAAATGTTGTGTTATTGTGCCAAAATAGAGTATCCTTGTTATTTATTGAATGATGCTCATTGCGCGAAAGAATTCTTTCAAAGAGTGTCGCTTTCAATTATCTGCTGCCAAATGATATGATATGTTTATTTTTTGGCTCTCTCCTTCTCTTTTTTTTTCATTTTCTTCATAGAATTGATTGACAAAAATAACGTTGAAAAATGGAAAAGAATTTCCAACCAAAAGAAAGAAGATGAATACATATATTTCACTTAACCTTCAATATATTGTTGGTTTTCATTTTATTCAATCTCCTTTTATTTTTTTTTGTTTGGTTCTTGCATCTTTTCCGATCGCATACTATTGAAAAATCTCCTGTTGTTTTAATTGTGCTTCTTTTTTTGATTTCAACAACGAGAAAGAAAAAAAAAAGGAGAGAAACTTTAGACGATTGAAAATGAGATTTATATTAAAAACTTTCTAAAATAATATTTTTCCTTTTAAAATTGGTTATTTTTTTTTGAATGAAGGCATAGCTGTAAAACTTGTAAAAATACTTTTTTTCAACTTGGAAAATGATTGATTTGTACATTTTAAACAAAAAAAAATAGTTTTCAAAAAACAATTTCAACATTTCTAGGAATTTTAACAAAAAAGTTTCAAACCTTCTGTGTCAAAGAACATAATTTCACTATTTTAAGACATTTTAAGACATTTTTGTGAGCCAATAATTTTCGTTTTTTTGTAAAACTTCACCTAACTTGTTTTTCGATTTTGTTTCGAATTTTTTTTTTCACGTTTTTTTTAAATACTTTATTCGATTCAACTGACAACCCGTTTTTTTCAGAACAAATCATACCAGTCGTTTTTTTTTATTTTCTTGAAAAAAAAATCTGGGTTTTTAAGCGAAAAATAATTAAAACTAAAAAGTCATGGAAACAATTGAAATACTTCCTTCGAAATTTGGCAGTGTTCGAGGTGAGCAATTTTAAATTATTGAATAAGAGAAAAATTGAATCATTTTCTTAATATCTTGAAATAAAATCATGAATTATTATTGACGAAAATCAAACCGTTATCTTGTCAAAAATTGACTCATCTGATTTCTACTGTTATTTGTAACTTCCATTTTTTTTTCCTTTCGGTTTCTTCATTTTTTTTTTTTTTTGAATGTGACATGAACGAAATTATTTTTGTTTGATGATTCATATAGAATTATTCAAAATGAAAACAAAATGTTTTTTTAATGATATTTTTCTGTGCCTTTTTTTTGTTTCCCCACAGTTGCGCCAAAAAAAAAAGGGAGAGGAAAAGAGGGAAAAAAGGGAAAAGTAAATATGATAATCCTTGAATTGTTGATGTGCACTTTTGATAACCGTTAAAAAGTTTCAAATGATTTATTGACTGGGAAAGTTCTTGAAAAAAATGCTTCTCTACATTTGGAAATTGTTCAATGATTTTGGCTTTTCCCCCTCCTGGATGTTTTTTGTTCACCTTTGCCTTCATCTTTTTTCTCCACCCTCTTCTTCTCTCATATGCATTTCCGTATCGTAGACCTATATCTCGATGACATTTTTCTAGTTTTAAAAATGGATTTATCGAAACAAAAGAATTGAATTCAACACAATGACCGTCTGTCTTGTTTGACCCTTTCTTCAATTCATATTTCAATGGATAATTTTTTTGCGGTTTGAAACGCCGCTCATTTACTGAATGAGATGAAACGCTACGTTCTTACGCCACTGTTAGAACAGATAAATGTTGCAAAAAATTTGCATTTATTGAGTGAAAAAATATGGAATGAAAGATGATGAGCAAGCAAAAATAATAGCCAAGGGGGGGGGGGGGGGGGGTAGAGGAGGATGAGAAGCGAAGGCAATGGAATGAGAAAAAAGTGATTTCTTCTTTTTCCTTTTTCTTTTCTTTCACATTTTCTTCATTTTTCACCGTTCTTCAATTTTTCCAATTTCCCGTTTTTGGTAAAAGACACGTAAAGAAAAATGAAAAATTTCCTTTCCTTCATCCTCCAACTTTTCTGATAATTTTTTTCTCATCTTTTAAGAAAAGTTTTTCTAAATGATGAGATGGAAAAAAGAAGCGACGGAAAAAAAACACTTTTCATTGAGTTTCAGCATACTTTACCCATAACTTTTCCACAATTTCATTGTTATCTGGCTTTTGTTTCAGCTTCTTCTTCTTCTTCTTCATTTTTCTTTTATTGTCTTTTTTATTGAGGGGGAAAACAATGATGTTACTGAATTCGGAGTGACGATTTCAAGGGTTGACACAAAAAATGAAGCTTCATTAGCGATTTCATGGAAAGTTCATTATTTTGTTCTTCAATGAATGTGGTATCAGTTGTCAAAAGTGTTTTGTGTTCAGTAATTATCATGAAAAAAAAACAGCTCACTAACTTAAACCTGGAAAAAAAGTGATGGGATATTTCAAAAGAATCTTACATTTATCAATTTTTCACTTTTCCTCTTCACTTCATCTTCTATGATTTTCGTCTCGACCGAATACACCCGTTTCTGATGTTCTTCTAGCGGTCGCCAACCACACACATATCGAAGAAAGAAAAAGGAGAAGTGGGCGTGGCCGATTTTTTTGTCTCTTCTGTTCTCCTCTTCTCCTCCTTTAAAACCCCACTTTTTTTTTCCTATCTACTGGTGTGTTGCTGCCTAGAACTGCGTTGTAGAAAAAAAACACATACACACACACACACACACACAAACACACACATACACAGACAAACGAGAGAAACTACAACTGTTTCTGTGGTGTGCTGCTGCAATTTTTCCACTTCTATAGTTCAAGCTGCTGCCGCTGCTGCTGTCGCTGCTGCTGCTGGCTGTTTGTGGAGAATTAGGCGGAGTTTTGGAAACAACGCTGAAAGTCTGAAAATGTGCATTTGATAGTCACACGTTGGCAAATCGAAAAGAGAGAAAAGAAGAAAAGGAAGGACGATTAGATTAATATCAAGCTGCATTGTGTTACGATCAGCCACATCATCGAGTTGAAATATCAAATGTCACTCATCAATATTTGCTATTTTCCACTAGTATTCGTCTGCTGGATATGGGACGTGCTGAAAAAAGTCTACTGGTTTTTTCGCGACGGCTTCTGCTGCTGTTGCCATCAACAGCAGCATCATCATCATCGTCGCCGCTGCTCGACAACGTCATCAATACCGATCGGAAACGGCGGCGGAACGTGTGCCCAAAATCGACGCGACGTTGAAGAAGCCATTCAAAACGAAATCGAACCATTCTTATCAACAACAATGACAACATCAACTAGAAATGAGAATCAAATACGAGAAGTTAATGATATCGAAGGTTAGTTTCTGCGCGATCAATTCGTTTCCTATCTTAACATTAATTTTTTATGATTGTGATAGAAAACTTTCTCCCACTCTCTCTCTCTCTCTCTCTCTCTCTCTCTCTCTCTCTCTCTCTCTCTCTCTCTCTCTCAGTAAGTCTCTCTCTCTTATTTTCTCTGTCATTTCTTTTTTACAACTGTCGCTTGATCGTTGTTGTCAAACAACTCAGAAAAAAAAATAATCAAAGAAAAGCGGAAGAAATAATAATTGATGAAAAACGAGAAACTGTATGTGTGTGTGTGTTGTGCGGTGTTCCGTAAAAACCATCCATGTTTTGTGCAATCGACAGCCTTGAACATTCTTTAACGGCCTTTCTTTTCATTTCAACCGTTTTTGTGACAATTGGAACACCCACACTGACACAAAATACATAAAACGTTATGGTGTTTTATTCAGCCACAGAAAAAAAAACTAGTTTTTAGTTTCGTTGTTCAGCTCTATGTATTTTCTTTCTCAATTTAACATTGAGATCAAACTTGTGTAGAAAAAAAAATCTTGACATGTAAGCAAAGAAAAAAACTATCATAAAAACTTAGAAATCGATTAAATTTTGGAAAAAAAAAGAAGTTTCCTTTTTGTCGCTTTTTGCCCATAAAATCACCATAACTTTGCATTTTCTATATGCTGTGTATTTTTGATTCGAAGAAATGTCTCTTCCGTGAGCGAGTGCTTGAAAATATCAGAGAGCACAATGTTGTTATAAAAATGAAGGGAAGAAGCAGCTAAAAGGAAAAGAAAAAATAGAAAAATTTGTTAATTTTCATTTTCATCAACATCATTATGAGCCCTTGCTGCATTTTTTTTTTTTGTTTCTTCATCCACAATGTATTCAATGTTTCCCCCCTTTGTTAGTTTTTCATACTATTGATGATGGTAGTATTGATGGTGTTGGAAATGCCGAAAAAAAAAACGTTGCCTTGAAAAAAGAAGCCCGGGCAAAAAAACTCAATTATCCATTTTGGGAAGCGAGCGGAATTTTTGTTCTCTTGAAAATGATGAAATTGATGAAACAAAATAAAAGAATGTTCTTTTTCTTCTTGTTGTTTCTCCGTCATTCATTGAACCAACCAACCATTTTTTGTTTTGTTTCCATTCAAATAATATGTTTCATGAGTTTTTCAAACGAAAATTTATTTCAAACCGAAAGTTGGTTGAAGCTCGATTATTGATTGGCAGAGTTTATTTTTTCTAGAATAAATTTTGCTCGGCTTGTTTTATTAGTTCTAAGTTAATGAATCTATTAGAAGAAAAACACACTCAAGTGGAAATATTTTGCGAAAAAAGGGAGAAAAAAAAGAAGAAAAAATGGGAGAGAAGGAGGGAGGGGGGAGCAGAAGAAATACATATAGGGCTTTTAGACTTTTTACTCGTCTTCACATTTCTTTTTTTTTTGAAAGTTGCTCATATTTGCGTAAAAAACCAAAGATTGATTTTTCAAATGAAACGGAAAGAAAAAATGAGAAAAAAGAAACGCTGAATATACAAAAAATCAAAATACAAAAATTATGGGCACAAGATTCTAAAAAGCTGAAAATAATTTTCGGCCATCAGTTTTTCTTCCCATCTTTTTGTGTTGATTAATGTTTCATCAGATTTGAACTCGGTTGTTTTAATTTTTACATTGACTACATTTTCAACAGTTTGAATACAAAAAAAAAATGTGCAAATTTTGTATTTCCAATCAAATTGAGTACAAACAATTTTTTTTTCAAACTCATTTGAAATAACTCGGTTTGATGGATGAAAAATTAATCAGGCAAATGTAACATGATTGAGAGAATTGGGAAGTCGGTAAAGGAAGAAACAATTTTCAATTTTCAAATTCCCCCCAATCATTTTTTTCTAATGTAAGTGATGCACATAAAAATCTAAATCGAGCACAAATTTAATTTGTTTCCACTCTGTATAACTAACAACAAAAATTGTGCCATTTGACTGAACATTGTGAATTGTGCACACAAAGAAGATAAGAAGAATTCAATCATAAAATTAGGGAGGAGAGGGGGATGAGTTGAATGAAGCTAAGATGAAGCCCCCTCTTCTCATCCTCTGTTAGACATTATCTATCAGTCAAGTGGTCACACAAGTGCTGCCGCAACAAGGTTGATAAATGAGCATACATACAACAAATTTTAATGAAAAAAAACAAGATTTTTTAAAATATTCGACATGATATTTCAAAAAAAAAATTATTTGCTTGAAAAATAAAAGAAAAATTTTGCTATCAATTAAATAATTAATAAAAACGTCGAATCAATTCTGGTTTTTTTTTCGTGTGTGTTTCCAACAATGTGAATTTAGATGAGAAAAAATCGCGAGTTCGAGTTTTTCCAATTAACATTCTTAATTATATTTTGTATACCCTTGAAATCAAAAGAAAAAAATGTTGCGGTTAAAGAAAAAAAAAACGCGCTCAACTAATTGAAATTTGTACATTTTTTCAACTTCTTTTTTCGCCCCCTCTCAAATCATTTTTAGAATTGAAGGTGAAGTGAAAACAAAATTTCAATCGAAAATAGGATTTGAGATTAAGAATTGTTGTGATTGAAAATCAAATCAAATTTAGATAAATGCCAGCCATGAATTCAATCAAAACTGGTTTGATATAAATTTATAATAAAAAATATATAGAGATATATGTGTTTATAAGAGTAAAAATGTATATGTACACTTATGTATATCAATATCAATGCTTATGAATTTTGGTTTCACACCATTCTGCTTTTTAATGGCCCGTCACGTATTATTTTTTTCTACTTTATTGATTTTCTTTCTAAAAATAATTTACTGAGTGAAGCTTCAAATAACAATGCTTACAACATTTGTATTCATACAAATAACTAATGAAAAATTGTTTCCAAGTTTAATTAATTTAAAATGATTTTAATTTCCAATTTTTGATAAGAAAATAATGCAAAAGTTTGAATTAAAAATTGCCGAGAAACGCGGCGAATTTATGCAAATTAGCGACGGTGGCGAAGCGTCGACACGACTCGATTATTGTCTTCATTTTCGCCGGCTTTTTGGCTTTTATCAAGTCAAACATCACGCTTGCAACAGATTTATTTGATGCTATCAAAACTTCTCCCCACCGTCTTCCCCTCTCTACCTCTCTGCCTTTTTGTCGGCTGAGATGCGCAGATTTGTCAATACAATAAAAGCGGCTGGAGAAATGGAAGAAAGTGGAAAAAATGATTTTGCAAACTACCACACGCTAAGAGCGTTTGTGGGTGGAGCGAAAAGATTTGTTGGGTGACTGAAGTTTATCTGAATTCTTGCGTTCTCAACTATCTGAGACAGATATTGACACCAAACTCACGCTCACCTCCAGTCACCTACATATCTTCTCAATTTTTTGGACATCATAATTTCACGGTGGGATTGGTGCCGATTGTGTTTTGTGTTCACTTCTACTCTCTCTCCCTTTTATAAGACCCAAGATTTAATAATCCATCGATAACCTTGTTCGCCACTCAATAATTATTCACTCACAAAATTTATAAGAGTATTTATATTATTATTATTATCAGCTGATTGGCGTGGTGTGGGCAAGGCCAAATGACTGGGAGGTCCACAAACTGTTTTTGCAATATTTTTATTGATTTTCTTAACTGATTACTTTCTGATTTCTTTCTGAAACGTTCTTCTTTTATTTATTTTTTGTAGAACTCTTCTTATTTTCTTTCTTGAAATGAGAAGATACAGTGCTATTCCATGGTATTCTCAAAGTACTTATTCATTAAATATTATTCCTGAAGAACACATTCCACCAATCGATTATGATATTGATTTTTTAGGTACCACGTTTTGAAAAAAAAAAAATAATAATACTGTAACTGTCTGTATATTCGTATAAATATTGATTTTATATGTCAAATTTTATTATAATTCACTCATCGATGGATATGTCTACAAAAAGATGTTGAACATTGTTTGTTCACTAGTTGAGATTCCGATCCGACTACACAAAAACACTTTAAGTTCGAATGAAATGTTCGCTGAGTGACCAAAAATGAGCATTGAAAAGAAATAGAGCTGAAGAAAAAACAAAAGTGATCTGATGTTTGTGTACTTTAAAGCGGGTTTAGCAGGTTTTAAAATTTGAAAATCCGAAAAACAAAAGTTGTAGATCAAAACGTTTCGGATTATTTAAAAAAAAAACGTGGAGAAAATTTGAACCTTTTCGTATTGGTCAACATTTAAATTCATTTTTCAGATGCAATTCAAGATGAAACGTCTGTCTCAACAAATGGCGAATCATTAGACCGACGTGGATGGACATCAACTTCTGGAAATCGAAAAGCATTGACAGCTTCAGTTCACAATAATTTGATAAATGGTCGAATGTCATCATCAAGCCACAACTTGTCGACAAGATCTGGATCATCGAACAATTTGAATAATATTGCAACAAATGCCTACGGGGTGAGGACTTTTATTTTTAAAGTGCGATAAATAAAATTTTTTGATAAGGGAAAATGAAACTGAATTTTGAAAAGAAAAACATTGATAAAAATATCAAAAATGTTTCTTTGCTTGATGCCCTTATTTGTATATTTTTTAAACATTCTCCCTCCCTTTTTTTTCTGATGATTCATTTTAATATTTGAAGAAGAAAAAAAAATGGAATATGACACTGATAAAACAAAAATTTTAAAAACATTTTTTTCTTTGTTTTCCTCTTCCAAAATAAAAATAAATGAAATCATTTGATCCAACGATTTTTTCAACAAATGATTTGTATAATTTGGCTTCACATTTATGGCAGTTTCAGTTCCCAGTTGTACCAGCAGCCAGTAATGTGCCCGATCCATCAGCGCCTCAACGAATCGCGGTTTGTATTTTTTTCTCCTTTTTTTTTTCAAAATTAAATTGCGTTTCAGAATCTTTTATTTCGCCCGTTTCAATCAAATCCATTGAAACGTACTAAAAGTGTGAGCAAAATGGAAAAAGGACAAGAACAAAACCAAAAGTTTGTGATTTTTGTTTTTAATTTGATTTTCTTATTTTTGATTCGACGTTTTTTTTCTCGAAAAACTAAAGTAGATACAGGAACAGAGACAGATATAAATGAATATGAAAAAAAAACCCATTTTGTTCGAGCTTTCGTAATGTCTATCAGCTGCTTCTTTGTAATCGTAAAGTTCATTAAAATTCGTTTTTTTTTTGTTTAATACTCCGCCATTTTTTTCCTTCGTCCAACTAAATGAGCAGTTAAAATTGATGAATACAAAACTTTCAAAAATTATTAACAATTTTTCCCAATTTTTAAACATTAGGATGTAAAACATCACTTCGAACTGGAAAAAATCGTGAATCATAGTTTCGATCAGCTTTAGTGATATGCACATTTCGAGTGGCAAACAAAAATTGTAGTTGTAATTCAGAATGATTTGAACTCAAAATTCATGTTGAAAAAAAACATTCATAAACGAAACAAAAAATGGAAAGGATGAAGATAAAAATAAAAGGTTAAACCATTTTGTGTCATTGAAATCCAACAGGTTTTCAATTTTTTTTCCATATCAAGAACGATTATTGCGTAACAAGTAATACATATCTTTTTAGTGTGTGTTGTATTTATTTTATTTTTCATTTTTTTTTGAAAAAAAAAAGATATGAAAAAAAGATAGAAGACCAACCTTATTACATAACAAACAAAACAATGTTTCTAACTTATCTTTTGCATTGTATTTTCTTCTCTCTTGACTTTTGTTTTTTTTTTCTTATTTTCCATACATATTTTAAGGCTTAAAAATGTGCTGCAATTTTGACGAAAAACTTGAATTTTAGTTTCTTTTTTTCAACCTTTATGGAAAAAATTGGTTTTCATTCGGGGGAAAAAATATGTAGGCATTTAAGTTAATTATTCTCCGCTTTTTAGTTGTTTTCTAAACTTTATTTGATAGTAGGGAAACGAAAGGTTTTTTGAAGAGAAATATCGATATCATTCGAGTATGAAATTAGTTTTTTTTTTCCAATTTCTTCTCGAGAAAAGTTGTAACAATTTATTTGCAAAAAAATCTAGGTGTCATTTACAATCGAAATTGACCCCATAAAGTTAGTTTTCAAATTTGTCAAAAGCTTAACACAAATTGTATCTTTTTCCACATAGCATAAAACATTTGAAACAGCTTTTTCATCGGCTTTTTTTTTGTTTCCTTTCATTTTTTCCGTCATTTCTCTCTATCTTCCCCTCCCTCCCATCCAGAAAACACCTTAGCATATGTTGAAGGAAAAAAAGAAAAAAAAAATTAAAAGTCAAGGGGCACCAAAGAGAAATGTGCGTACCAGATGCCATTTTGCCTACTCTTTTTTTTTTCATCAGACTCGAAATTTTTTTTTGTTTTCTCATGTTTAATATTTGAGTGCCGAAATTTGTTCTTTATTAATTTTGACACACAGATTATGTGGAAAAATTGTTATTTGTTCCTCCTTTCTCTGTTATCTACTTCTAAATAATGAAAGTTCGCCCCAATTAGAAAGTGAGTGGGAAGTGATTTATTGTTCCAAAAAAAAAAAAACGTTTTTCTTTTTCATTGGTTTTATTTTATTTTTGGTTTTTAGTCATTTTCTTTCAGCATGTATTCTCAATTTTTTGAAAAGAAAACTTTTAATTGAACAATAAATCAGATTTAGGCCAATCGCGGACTTAAACTAAAAAATCTTTTGATCATAAAATTTTTAGAATAATTACATTTCATAATACTGAATTAATTGCGTTAGTTATTAGCTTAATGCTGGATTGACCTATTGTTTTGCTTCAACAATGTTTCGATAATTCTTGTTTCCAGTTTTAATAATTATTGAAGCGTCAAAATCAAGATTTTCAATAATGATTATCATCAAAATGATAATTTCCCTTTCGATAAATTGATTTTAAACAATAATGGCGTTCTCATCTTGTCACTTTTTGAAATGAAGTGCGACGCATCAATGAATTGAATATTCAGTTTCGACATCCTTATTTTATCTCAACACCTTTTTCACATTCTTTCCCAAAATATCTTTCATATTATTTGAGTCATTATTTCTGTTTTTAAGCTTATTTATTATTATTATTATTATTATTATTATTCTAAAAAAAATGTACAACCGATCGTTTCGTATGCCAAAACGTTTCAACTCTGTCGATATTGGATACGATTCAGAGTTCTTTTGCAACCAAACTAGATCAAAAACGTTCTCTGAGCGATGCTTATCGCGAATCCCTGCCAACGACTACAACATCACTGATTTGAAGCTCTCCAATAATATGCAGTGCTTGTCGCCGAATCGTGAAAAGCACAACGCAAACCCTCGTCTGGTTCGCGGACGAATCGTCTACAAGTCAAAGCGGTAAGAGGCGTTCCATTCAACCAGGTCATTTAGTACAAAAAAGTTGTAACACTGTTTTTTCTTCATCTCGTTCTGTTCTTTTTTTAATTTGCATTGCAAAGTTGTCGAATTCCCTTTCGACAACTAATTGGTTTTGATTCATTCTCGAAGACCGAACAAAAATTCCGAAAAACCGCCTCTAGTCTTCCTCAACTTTTTTAATGTTATGTGCACCCCCCATGGAGAGGATTTGTCTCGAAATTGGACCAAATCGTGTCTTCGTCTCACTCCAAAGAAACAAAACAGCGAAGAAAAAAAGCGTTGTGTTGCCTCTTTAAATCAATGCAATCCTCAATCTTTTGAAAAAGCTGTTTGTGTGGGTGTTGTGTATTTGTGGGAGGTGAAAGTAGAATTGAGAATTGGAAGAAGAAGAAAGAAAGAAAGAAAGAAAACGAAAAATGTTGATGCGCATAAACCGAAACCATTGCCATCATCAGTAATTCCTACTCTACTCGATTTTAGATTATTTTTGTACTGTTTTGTGGGTTTGGATTGAATGAATTCATATTGCTTCTTGGTGATTTTTTTGTTTGACATTCATTCGGCAGCTTTCTTCTTCTTCTTCTTCTTTTTTCTTAGTTCTACTTGAATTCACATGAGTTCACCCAGCAGCTTTTTTTTGTTTGATTTTAATCGTTTCACACCTACCGAATTCCAAAAAAAAGTGGTAGAATTAATTTCGACTTTTTTTTAAATTTTAAATTTTTTTTTTTGTTTAATTTTTGAAAATCAATATTTATTTTTGAATATATCAGATGTTTTCAACACGTTCCAGTTCATATACAGTAAATGTCCAGAAGAGAAGGTAAATTAGTGAAGAGTGAAGTGAGAATGTGAAAAATGAGCACTTGACACAATTAAAAACACATTTTTTTTTTTGAATAAGAGAAAATGAAATTGCGATTTTCTATGGAAAACAAGACTATAGTGACACAATTTTCAGCACTCTAAATAGAGTGGACGCAAATGCGAATCGGACACAGTTCGATCAACCACAACAGCATCAAATGATGGTTATCAATGGACAGAATATGATTGCACAAAAATTGCCGGCGCGTCGCCATTTGAGTACGCCTGGAAGAGAAGGAAGTCTTCGCGCTTGCCGATCACATGAATCATTGCTCAGCGCAACGGCATCAACACATATGATTGATCTGAGTGAGTATCGCAATTTTTTCCTTTGTTTCATTCGTTCTGTTCATTGTTTTCTGCGTTTTTACACTTGCGCTTGGGCACAATTTTATAAAATAACTGGTGTCTGCCGATTGTCGCCAGATGAAAATGAAAATGATTGATTATGAAACATCAAAAGCAGTGAGAATTTGGGAACTCGAATCAAATGTTTTTTTTTCATTACTTTTTCACCCTTCAACCCCTCAGTTTTTATTTTGTTCATTTTTCATTAGTTTGATGTATCGGCAACCAACGATCAATTCTAATAATAAAATAATGATGAAATTCCAAATGTTTTGGTAAAGAGAGAGAGAGAGAGAGAGAGAGGAAAACCCCATTCCAATATGTAATTTGATACATAGTTGCCATCAGAATAATGTTGGGGAATTCTTGCGTAAGTGGTGTCCACTTCTAAACTCTCATCAGTGTTTTTCTCATTTTCTCTCTGTTCACACTCAATGCACCATTTTCTCGGTGTGTCTCATTCTCATTCTTTCTATCAGTTCGATTCTACGTTCACCAATTCCACCACAAACACGCGAATCATAAAGTAATCGGTCATTTTCATTGGCAAATTGTAAAGCGATATCCTCACCTCGCGCTTTTTCTCTCCTTCTCTCTCTCTCTCTACCTTTTTCTCCTTCTCTTTCGCTTTCCGCACATTTTGTTAATTATCAAATTTCAGTTTTATTTTTTTTATTATCAAAAAAAAAAAGTATATAAACTTGAATAATACTATTCATGTAAATTCAGGTGACGACTCAAGACTTCATCCGGTTCATCCATCGGTTTTAGACGTGCCCAATTGTTTCCGTGTTGCGAACACGTATTACGCGTGCCGAACACCACTCGAACGTGCCAAGTGGATGGAAAAGTGAGTTGATTCTCTTTCAGTGTTTTTTTTTCAGATGTCAAGAATAACCATGAAGTTTATTGATTTTTTTTCTTATCGCCTATAGTTCGATTATTCATGCCGTCTGCTTAGAAAGCAGCCATGAAGAAAAAAATCGAATAAAAATTGCGCGCAATTTGTTTCTCTCAATTTGCATTTAATTAGCATTGTTTTCTTGACAAAAGATGTTATTAAGCTTGAGGATTTTGTTGTCTTCAATGTCGTATTTATGTACATACACATATGAATCTTCTGCTGCTGCTTCTTTTTGCTGAGATTATATCGTTGTTGGGCATATCTTTTTTCATCATCATCATCATCATTCTCGCCCCCAAATAATTTGCATTATGTCATTCGTTCAACCAGCTCACATAAATATCTGCCATCCATTTTCTCATGATGCCACAACAGATTGACAAATCTTAACAAGAAGGCTGTGTGTTATTTTGTGTCGCGTTCTACAATTTTTTGTATTCTAGAATTAGTTCTGATGCAGAAATCATCTGACACACACACACACACAAAAATAATAAAATAAAATGATTGATCAGTTTTATTTGCACGGCTCACCGCCATTTTCTTATAATTGACAACGTTTCGGTAATAAAAAGAAAAGAAAAGATGAAACGACGAGAGAAAAATAGTATTGATTGAAATGTTATGTAAATTTTTTACGTGTGTACATTTCGGTCATTGCGCTGCTATTCATTCACCACCTAGCTGGCGTATTTCTTATTGAATGCTGATTGCCTGTCTTCCCTTCTTTCAC
The DNA here is from genome assembly GCA_963572285.1 of Caenorhabditis drosophilae. Lineage (NCBI taxonomy): Eukaryota > Metazoa > Nematoda > Chromadorea > Rhabditida > Rhabditidae > Caenorhabditis > Caenorhabditis drosophilae. The sequence continues at coordinate 8,565,389 of OY751565.1, forward strand.
TAAACACAACCTTCTTTCGTTTGTTGGTTTTTTCTCAAACTTCTTATTTGAATTCAAACAGATTCAAAACCGATTTGACCCATCCATCTTTGATCAATCTTCCCGTTTTTTTTTCCATTCGTGGTCTTTTTAGTTTGAAACAATGTGAAAAAGTCTTAAAGATAACCATCTGTTAATACATATCTACCTTTAAACACGCTCTGAATCACATAAAAATTGGAAGAAATTCGAATTAAATGTATGGTTGTATGTCTTTTTTGTGACCTTGCTCCTCGTTTTCATCACACATTTCTTTTTCCAACTGTCACTGGTCACATCATTCACATAAATTCATCATTTTTAATTTTTTTTTCTTTTTAACTTTTTTTTTTTTGGGCAATTACCTTCATTTTTAATAACACCATTCTCCTGTGTGTTACCCTCACCTAAAAACTTTTTGATTCGCTTTTTCTCTCCTTTTAAATGGTGAACCTTTGCATTTTCGTCGGAGTTTTCTTCTTGTTTTGCAAACAATAAACACTTGACATTTCTTACCACACAACCTTTCTACTCTTTCCCATATTTTATTCTACATTTTTCTCACTTTTTTTTAATCTCATTTGGTTTTATTTGGTCGATTCAGAATCATTTTTTGTTCACACATCTTCAAACTGTTTTGTGTTATTATTCCTTAACAAAAAGGGATCTTTTTTAATTTGGGTTCGGGATCTTCCAAATCCTCCTCAATTATTGTTACCTGCCTTTTTTTTCTGTTTTTTTAACACATTTATTAATGCCATATTTTCTCCCGCCGGTCGATACAATAATCCATCACTCTTCCTTCACCAAATGATTTGGATAATTCATGTAGATTTTATTATTTTTCGATCAGCGTTTTTTTTTAAATTTTTTTTCCTCTTTTTTTTTGTCATTCACTATGTGTATAGTTATTTTATCCTCAATGACTGTACTATAATGAGCGCGTATGGAAGTGATTGTCCATCCACTGGTTTGTCGGTCGTCCTCGTTTTGCAATTATATCCTCTTCATAGCAGCAGAATTCGAAACGATGTTGGAAAAAAAAAACAATATGAAAGAAAAGAGGGCAGACACTTGGATCCTTTTACAAACACCCCCCTTTCTCTTTCTGAATTCAACCAACTTTATGTACATCAAATATTCATTTATTCATTATTTCCTGATCATTTTCCAATAACCAACTAGAACTTTGTCTGAATCTACGAACATGTGTGTGTATGTATTTATAATAAGGATCGTCGTGAAGTATTTTCAGTTTTCATGACAATTTTTCTGAAATTCTGACGCTTTAATAGGTTTTCAACCTCTCTTTTTCCCTTTTTATTCTTCTTTCTTTTTTTGGACGTTTAGAAAAGTCTGAAGATAAGGCAATGAAATAAACTGACGGCTGAAGAAGACGAAAACAGAAAAAAAAAAAGAAGAAGAAATTGAGACTCGACGGAAATTTAATCTGATTGCCAGAGTGCGCTTCCTTCCCCCCTTCAATATTATTTTGAAACGTTTTATCTTAAATACATTTATTTACGAGAAATTCAAATCTCGAAACTCCTGATGATATTGTTTTATGCACATTTCAATTGATTGAGTCGTCGTAGGTGAAGTTTGAGTAATCCAAACCCTGTTTAGGCGCTCAATGTTTGTTTTGATATTAGTTTTTTTTTTATTTTTTTGGTGAAAAAAAACTTGCCGAACGATGGCGAAATGTGGAACAATTTGAAAAAATTCACACGCTTCAACGAAAGGCCCAAAAAAAAATTGCATGCATAAAGAAATAAGTGAAGAGCGCGATTTTATGTGTTTTTCTCAAGAGGTGCTTTTCTCCCCCTTCCCCCCCCCCTCCCTTTTTCTCTTTTATTTTTTTCTTTCTCTCTCTCTCTCTCTCTCTTTTCTTACATTTTGGCTTTTAAGTCTTAAAAGCTGTGGTTTTTTCTTTTAAATTTTGTCATTTTCTCTCTCTCTCTCTATCTCTCTTTCTCTCTTCTCGATTATCTATCTCGTGAAGAGCTAAAAGATTGTGCAGAAAATTTAAATGCATCTATGTTTTTTGAACACATCATCTGATGATTGCTGTCGGGGGGTGAAATCATCGACAATATTTACTGTACAAAAAGAAAATGAAAGACAGAGAGAGAGAGAGAGAGAGAGAAAGAGAAAGAGACAAAAAGCAATTTGAGATTTTTTTTTCGACCGCGAACAAAAATGTTTCTCACATTGAGAAACTGCTCTTTTGTTGTGTGTCAATAGCAATGACAAAAATAGCAGCACCATCTTCCAAATAAATGTCTCAATTCCCTCACATCCCCCTTCCCTCCTCTCTTCTCAATTTACCATTAAATCTTCCCAGACAATTCAGACAGTTGCAACTCCACCTCTACTTTGATTCTCTCACCACTGTCTTATTTTTAGTTTTTCTCAGACGAATATCTTTATAACAATGAATATGTAGTATCCTACTCTATGTTGTATTTGTTTTTTTTTTTTTGTTTAGCGCCGATTACCGCCGACAACGATGCCGATATAACTACTGTATAACAGGGCCTCTTCATGTTTTAACAAAAAATTTGTTTCGGTGGCTGCATTTTTGGTTGAAAGTGGATGATGTTTGCACTTGGATGAACCGGGCCCCCCCATCATTTCATTATTGTGGTTGCCCTTGTCATCGTCATCGTCGTCGTCTTCCATTGAGAAAATTTGGGTTAACTAACACTTCATATGTTATATACTTTTCATTGTCAATTTCAGTATCGTTTTTCACTTTGCCTCGTCCCGTCCCACCCACTCACTCTTCCATTTTCTCATTTCTTATTAGTGTTTGGCGTTTTGATGAAAATAACCTTCATTTTCTTGTCATATTTTATGATACTCATCTCGAACTTTCACCGCTTTGTGCGGTTTCAAAACGATTTCGATCCGACCATCAACATGAACTGACGCTGCCTTGATGCGTTTGACATCCAAAAACACACAGCATCAAGGTTAACACATTCACAAAACAAAAGCAACAACAATCGTCTTAACATTCGATTTATATTCAGCACAAAATCTAGTTATTTGTATGAATATAATTGGTTGATTCTTGTTGTGACATTGCAATTGGTGGTCACTCATCTCCATTATTTCCTCCTCGCCTTCCTCAAACTATCCCCCGAAATTTGAAAAAAAGTTGTATATATTTTCTTTTCTTTTTTTTCTTTTTTTTTGGATTTGATTTGAAAAAGCAAGGTGGTTCAAATTTCAACTATACAAAAAAGCTCTTGTTGTGCACTTTTCTATTAGCTCTAAAAGTTGGAAAAATGGGAGAGAAAGAGAGAGAGAGAGAGAGAGAGAAAAAGTTGAGGCGACGATGAAAATTTGTTTGTCGGAGTGGGTACGTGTTTCAGTGTACTGACTAATTCAATTTCTTTTTTTTTTCTTTTTTTGGCGTCATTTTCTTTCTTGCCTTTACGTTGTTTCTTCTTCTTCTTCTTCTTCTTCTTCTTCTTCTTCTTCTTCTTCTTCCTTGCCAAAATATTCGTTAATATGCTCAAAACTCGCGGGCTTGTCATGCCGCAATGTTTTGTTTCAATTTTCGCTTTACTTATTTTGTGGCGAATAGAGAGATAAATGATGCGACCGACGACGCTGGTACTGTTTATTGGCTCCACAAAACCTGCTTATTTGTTTATTTTGTCCATTTGCATTTCTCCCTTTTCAACATTATTTTTATTATTATTATTAATATTATGTATTATTATGTATGTATGTATATACGTTGATTTGATATACAATGTATGCATAAATATGTAGATTGTAAATCTGAATTTTTTTTCTTCATTTTTTTTAGTTTTAAAACTAATCGATCGTAAAGAAAAGTTATAAACTATCGAATATCCATTTAGTATGATTGAAATACAACAACTTGTTTCATGTCTGGGTTTCTTTTTCTTTTTTTTTTCTTTCATTTGTCCATGAAACAAAAAAAGTGTCATCTTTATTTTCATTTTCTGATTGACTGACAAAAAAAATGTGTTCAAGTAACTTGTCGCAAAGAAATGTATAAAGCTGATAAAATATGATGTGCAGCTTAGAAGAGGGGGAAATAGAACTTTTTTTTTCATCACTTCCAAGTTTTCAATTCTGTTTTAGAAATTCAAAACAGTGTGGGTGGTCTGGTCGACATTCGGTGGACATGTGTCGACGCAGATGATTGTTTTTTTTTTGTCTTTCTTTTCCTCTTCATGTGTTGTTTCCCTTCTTCATCTGGATGATGGGGGAAAGAACACCATTTTTATTCTCTTTGTTTTTCTCCCCTTTGTTCATCCTGCACCACCACCACCACCACCACCACCACATGAATTGTGAATTGTGGAGGTGAAATCGGAAGCGATTTTCAAATTGTTTTCCCATTTCATATATTTTTCGGTGAATTGTCTTGTTATCTTATTTTTCTTGGTTACTCACGTTTTTATTCTTTCATTCACTGGTAAGAGTTGTTTGGATCAATTTTTCAGATGAGATAAAATCGATTGATTTTTTGTCTTTCTCTCTTTCTCTCTCTCTCTCTTTATTTCTCTCTTTCCCTTCGCAATTTTTTCGAACTGTATACACAAACAACAAAACGAGAAAAGCCTTTGATTCTTGCGCACAGTTTTGTGTTCCGTTCCCTGCTGAGCAGAAAGTGAGCATAAAATGCCGAATCAGTTCATCAAATAAATCCTTTCTGCTAAAGAGCAGAAAAAAAAACCAGTGAAAAGAGCAATTGTGCACATAACCGTTTTTTTTTGTCAATGCGTCTATCAATTTTTTTTCCATCTTCATCAAGTCATTTATTGATTAAAACGAAGCAGAGAAGTGACAAAACTGAGAAACTTCAAGTATCCCTCAAATCTCCCTTTTTTGTCTAAAAACTTGTCAAAAGTGCTTCTTTTTTTTTGTTTTGTTCCTCGAACGAAATTCTTGAATCCTTTTTCCTATTCCTTTTCTTTTTCCATTTTGTCATCCCATTGATGCTTACATTTCGGGACGTGGCCGCATAATTAGGCACCTAACGCTGCCGCCGCCGCCACCGTTTTTCTCATCTCCTTAGTCTTTTAGCGCTCGTTTGAATTTAAGTTTCAATCTAGTTTTTTTCTTTTCTTTTTTTTTTTGAATTTATGTGCAGGGAGAAAATGAATTAAATACGTCGAAGAACAAGACCAGAAAATAATATTGTTCAACTTTTTTCTCGCTTTCTCTCTCTCTCTCTCTCTCTCTCTCTCTTTTTCTGTTTTTTGTTTTTCCTCTCCATCCCAGTTCTATTTAGTTGCATAATTTAGTAGACTCGGAATTTGTTTTGAGAAATACATTACTTCAAATTAACTAAATGTGACACAATAGATTTGATGATGTTAGGTGAAAACACGAATCGATTTTCGTTTCGACCACCACATTTATCAGGCAGACACTGGCACCTGTTCATCACCGACTCTTTTTCTTTCCGGTAACTACAATATTTATGGCGTTGAAGGTCGATGATATGAAAACGCAAAGTGTGGGTGGTATGAAGATGAACGGCACTGTTTTGTCCTACAATTTATTGCCACGTCGCATCACCCAGGGGTTTGTGCTGGGCCCTGAAAAATTGAAATTCTATTAATTATGTTGACTGAATATTGTTATGCCAACCTCAATCTCGCGCTCTACTATCCAAATTCGGTAATTGTTTATTATTAATGAGAATTCTTTTTCATTTCTCTAATCCTCATCGAATTTCATCTATCTTTCTCTCCATTTTCTCTCTGTCTATCTCTCTGTGTCTCTTTCTCTCCATTTTGTTATTCTATTTTTCTTCATTTTTAATTTCACCTTATTATCTCTTCTTTCTCCAATTTTCTCCTCTTGGTGGTTGGCTCAATGCCGACTTTTCGACAGCCCACCTGCCCCACTCTTCAAATATGGTCCGCGCAAGTAAAATGAAATATGTGTGTATGTAAAGTAAGCAGTAGTCGCGCGTCTCTTTTTTTCTCGTGAGTTTGGTCGGATTCGAAATTGTGTGATTCGAGAAATCGTTTTTTGTTCTAGTCAGTTTTTTTTTAAATTAAAAAAATGTTTTCATTTTTTAATATTCTTATTTGTAAAAAAATAAAATTAAAAAGAAATTAAGAACTACTTTTTGCCTAATCTTTTTCTAATTCTCGTAAGCGTTTCTATTGTTTTTTCTTCTGCTATGTGCGTTTCTCTACCACCTCTATCTCTTTCTCTTTCTCTCTCTCTCTCTCTCTTTCTTTTTTCTCTCTCTCTCTCTCTCTCTCTCTTTCAATATAGTGAATAAATGTTATTTTATGATGGATAACACCAAAAAAAAAAAAAAAAAATTCAGTAATTTCTTGGTTAATCTGTTTACATTTTTTGTGTACAAACGTTTTTCTCTTTTGGAAAAAGTCTAATTTCGAGTTTTCAGCTTACGTAAAACAATGAATCCACGACGCGATTTACAACGTCGCGTTGAAAATGGATTACAAATTTGGATACTTGAAGCCAAAGGACTACCAGCAAAGAAAAAGTGAGTTTGATTTTTCAAAAATGGTTTGATGATGATGAAAAATGAAAATTATTTTTGCAGATATTATTGCGAGTTGTGCTTAGATAAAACACTCTACGCCCGAACATCAGCCAAGCCTAGAAGTGACAACGTCTTTTGGGGAGAAAACTTTGATTTTGCGTAATTTTTCGAAAACTTTTCCACAATTTTCTCTCGTCAACATCATCGTTGTTGCAGAATGCTACCAAAAATTGACGAGATTTGCGTCAACGTGTATCGTGAAAGTGACGGAAAAAAGAAAAAAGATCGCGCCACATTGATTGGTATTGTCACAATTGGAATCGATCAGCTGACAAGCCGAAATCCAGTTGAACGATGGTTAGTGTGTGATCCGCTTTTTTTTTTTTTTAATTGAAATCAATTTTCACAAATGTGTCAATTAGCACTAAAAATTTGTCGACACTCTTATTTAAAAAAAAATAGAATTAACCATGTTGTAACTTGAAATGAATGGAGAAAGTGGATGGGCAGAGGTAAAAACTTGAAATTAGAATAAATTTACTAGCTGACCATCAGAACTTGAAATTGCTTTTTGCGAACAATAACAATTTGAAGCAATTACAAATTGGAATTGTGGATGAAAAGGAAGAGGTAATTTCACGTTTACAGTCATCAACCAACTAACTACATACAAATGCGTGTATCAATCCTATTCAAACGTTTCCTCCCTTCCTTTCGCATCCAACTACACTGCGTACCGCATAGTTTCAATTCCAACAATCAACTTTTTGTGTCTCGAAAATAATTGCGTTGAGCGCCAATTTTTCTTCTTCTCCTCCTCCTCCTCCTCCTCCTCCACGTTCACTTTCAATTCAAATTGTTATTTTATTGATGACAATACTGAACGGAAACCGCAGCCCCAGCAGCAGCAGCATACCCAGCCAGCATTTATAATTTTTTTGAATTTCCCACACACCACATTCGTAACCTATATAAAATTATTATTTGACGCGCCTATCAGAAATGAGAATGAGTTTGTTGAAATTGGTTGAATCTCAATGAATTTGGCGCGTTTTAATCCCATTCATTCTCAAAGTTCTACTTTTCTTCCTCCTCCTCCTCCTCCTCCTCCTCCTCCACCTCCTCCTTCCTACCTCGCCTTACACTTTTCATTTCCTCGTTCAACTTCCAACTTCCAAATAACCCTTCGTTTTCCTTTTAATCGATCACTAAGTATTAGTTTTTGCATTTTTAAACACGCTTATTGATGTTGCTGGTATTTTTCTTTTGTTTGAAGGATTTCATTGAACTTCATCACAAAATCGGCGACAGAAAACCAAAGTTTTGTGCGGGTGTCAAAAAAAATACGAAACTGAACATTGATTTGCAGAATCTGTGAAAATGTCAAGATTATTTAAAATTTTTATTGGTGGTGGTTTCATTCTTTTTCTTTCTCTCTCTCTCTCTCTCTCACTCTCTCTCTCTCTCTCTCTCTGTGTTTTTTTTGTCGATTCTTGTTAATCTTTTTCTTTCTCGTTTTTTTTTCTTCTTTTGGTGACATTAAGTAGGTCTTAAGTTTAATTCGTTGTTCCGATTTGATAAGGGTCAACAATTTATAGGTTTTCTTTCAATCTTGTCAACTAACATTTATTCAATTTACTTTTCATAAGTCATAGAAGGTTTGAAATAAATTCACAAAGTTACATTTTCCCATTAGTTTTGTGAAAACATTTTTTTTACGTAACCATTTTTGAAGAAAAATTGAGTTTTTGCAAAAGCTCGCTTTTTTTTTTCGATTAATTAAACGCAACTTTGAAACATTGAAAATGTCTTCTCTTTCAATTCACGAAAAGTGAAAGATCCGTTCAGAAAAAGGCGCGATTTTGGTCGTTCGTCATTTGTAAATATATCATTTCATGAGCGTTTTTGACAGTATGCTGAACAACACGATTTCGTCCAGTGATATTGAGATGAGAAGTCAAATATTGAAACGAGCGAGAGCTCACCAAAACTGTTGAAATGCGCGGCTATTTTGTGTGCATATTTTGAATAATTTGAGCAGTGGCTTTTTTTAGTTTTTAAATGAATCCAAGCTCATTTTTTCCTTTTTTTTTTATTAAAAAAAATTTTTTTTAATTATTTTATCGATTTTCATTCGTAATTGTACAATTTTTTTGCTTTCTTGCTCGAATCATTTTTTTTCTGACAACTTCTGATGTTTGAAAAAGTTTAGAATGAATGATTGCGCTATTCTCTATCCATGTGAAGCTGACAAAACACAATGTTTAATACCATACTCGTTGGCTGCAACCAGCGCCTATTCCCCATCCTTATTGTCCCTTGATAGTGTTGCGGCAGCTTCAAACATTGATAAAAGTTGTCGAGCTCGAAATTTTATGAAAAATTTGATGTGGAATGTAAAAGTGAAAAAGAATTATATCAGAGTGTCGACATTTTTTGGTGACTATTGCAGGTGGTTACGAATTTGCTTTCTTTTTTTGTCCAAAAACAAAACAAAATGTTTTGATTTGTTCAGGTACACAGTCAACACAACAAATGATACCAGTAGTCGAATTGCTTCTGCTCTTGGAGCAAAAAGCAGCTCACAAGATCAGCCATCGCTAAGAATTAAAGCTCGTTGGCAGAGTGTTGAAGTGTTGCCAATGAGAGCTTATGACGATCTGGTTCATCTGCTTTCCTATAGCTATTTACCACTTTGCGAACAGCTTGAACCAATTCTAGCGGTTCGCGTAAAAGAAGATTTTGCGACATCGTTGGTTCGCGTCATGTACAAACAAAAGTTGGCAAAAGAATTTTTGTGCGACTTGATCATGAAAGAAGTCGAACAGTTGGACAATGATCATTTGATGTTTCGCGGAAATTCATTGGCGACAAAAGCGATGGAATCGTTCATGAAATTGGTTGCCGATGAATATCTGCAAACGACACTTGGCGATTTTATTCGGACGGCACTGAATTGCGAAGACTCGTGTGAAGTAGATCCACAAAAGCTTGGAAACGTCTCAAGTTCGGTGCTCGAAAAAAATCGCGCAATTTTGATGCGTTTTGTTGAAGTTGCATGGACCAAAATATTGAACAAGTAAGGCGTTGAAACACATTTTATAAGATTTGAAAAGAAACATGGATTTTCACTTATTGCAACCAATTATTAATTCAGCATTCATCAGCTTCCATCCGAACTTCGCGAAGTGTTCTCGATTCTTCGATGTCGCCTTGACGCCCAAAATCGTGGAGCGCTCGCCGATACGCTAATCTCATCGTCAATCTTTTTGCGATTCTTGTGCCCGGCAATTTTGAGCCCGAGCCTCTTCAACATTGTTTCCGAATATCCGTCAGGTGTAACAGCTCGCAACTTGACGCTCATTGCGAAGACACTTCAAAATCTGGCAAACTTCACCAAATTTGGAGGAAAAGAGCATTACATGGAATTCATGAACGAGTTTGTCGAACGAGAATGGCACAGAATGAAGGACTTTTTATTGAGAATCTCGTCTAGGTTTGAATTTTCTTTTCGTCATTTCCATCCAAAAAAAAATATCAACGTTGTTTTAAGCACTCCGCCGATTGAAAAAACTGTTGACGCCGTTGTGGATACTGGAAAAGAACTATCATTAATCGCCACTTATCTGGAAGAAGCTTGGTCACCGCTGCTTCAAGAAAAGAACGTCAACAATAAATCGTTGTGTGATGTTAAATCGATTCTAACCGACCTGGCCGAGAACCGTCGTCGGCCCGACAACGCAATTCATCATTCACCAATTGTGCATCAGCCTTCGTCGGATTATGAGAATAGCCCCCAGCCGGTGACGCTTCCACGGCATGAGAACGTGCCGGCATATCGAAGCACACCGCCAACTGGGCAGGCAACCGTTATGGGAAGATCAATGAGCCGACCGGCCACTCATTTAATGACATCTGATGATTACGTTTTGTCATCTGCATTTCACGTAAGTTATTTGAAATATGAAAAAAATTATTGATTTTACTTTCCACTTTTTAGGCCCCACAAATTCGTCAACACCAACAATTAAGCGATGAGACTGGAACGTCGTCAAGTCGAACAAGCGATAAGACAACAAGCAGCATTGAAATTCGCGATGACACTGATTCGGATCTTGAGATGCGTGACGATCTTGCGCGTGGAAGTCGAAATCGTAAACGGGCACCGCGCACCGACTCGTCACCATCGACAAGCCAACAAGCATCGAGCGGCTATTTAAGCAACAACGTTTCAAGCTATTCAAACTCGTCAAGCTCGTCACCGGTTGAAAGAATGGCGGCGTTATCAATTGCAAATCCAGTTTTTGGCCCCGGACCATCAGGATATAACAATATCATTCCGGCTGAACCGAAGGAGGTAGTTTATCAGAAGCGTCCAAGTCCACCACCATACGATCCTGAAATGCATAATTATCATTACCAACCGGTTTACGCCGTTCCACCAGACTGTGAAGTCTCACCACGTAACGGCGTCCATCTCAACAGTGGTGTTGTCAGTAATGGTTCGACAAATGGCGTCAGCGCCACTGTCGGCATGGTTGTTCAGAATCGTTTAAGCCTACCACGCACCAATCCGAGAGCATCAAGAAACTCAACGCTGTTGCGTCCAACTGTCGTTGATGTGCCCGATGATTGGGATCGTAATTCCGACTATTGGCACGAGCGTAATTTAGAGCAAAGTCGTCAACAGCTTGAAATAATTGAGCAGCAAAAGCGTGAAATCGAGAGATTGCTCAAAGAAAATGAGGAATTGAAAAAACATATGACGATCACATCAACTTATTCAACAAAATCCGAATCGAAGGTAATAACGTATAACTGAAAAGGTGACTGAAGATCATTAAAATTCAGAGATCCGATAGTGGAGCCAGTGAAGATTCATACGATTCGCTCAGCTCATTGGATAGACCAACACGAAAATCGATAATCGTACTTCCTCATTAATAGGAATTTTTTATTTATGAACCAAAAAAACATTTTCAACTCATTTCTCTTTCTCTCTCTCTCTCTCTCTCTTTCGCCACCTCAAACAACCAAACAAATTTTATTCTTCATTTTATTGGTCTCGTCTAATTTAATTTTTTAATACCTAAAATTGTGTTTTTTTTTTCAAATGCTTCCCAGTGTTTTGTGTCATCTGAAGTCATCGAACAACTTTTAGGAGACGTAAAAAACACAGCAAAAGCATAAATATATGTGTAAATATATATTTTGCATTAACTTTTTTTTTAAAACTTATATTATCTTCAAATTTTGTTGATTATTGTCGTATTAATAATTTGTAGACCTTATTTTTTAAACAGTAGTGGGGAAAATAATGTGATATTTGTATTTCCTTAATCTTCATTTTTTCTTGGTTTTAACTTCTCGTATACCCGTGTACACCACTTTTTTTTTCATCTTGGGAGGGTTTTTATGTTATCAGTAACACATTTTTATAATAACATATCGGAAAAAATAGAAAATTGGAAAAAAAATGGAAATTGTTATCGTTATTAATGCTTTACTTTCACATAAGAAGAACTGTTTGAAATTGAATTTAATTGCATAATTTTTTATTCAAATCAATAAAATATATTCTAAAAAGAAGCTTGAAGACTTAAAATTTAAAAAATATTTTACAATAAAAGACAAAAATAATATTTAACACGGCGTGTATTTTGGAATGTCGAGTTAAAGCCACCTTTTTCAATGGGTAATTTTATGAATTAGAAACTTGTATAAAAGCTTCTCCAGATTTTGTAAATTTTTTAAAATATTTTTTAGGTGAAAACCTTTGGCGACGTTCCAAAATACACACCGTGTTGAAACAATATTTAAAACCGGTGAAATGAAGTCAGAAAAAAACGTGAATAACCTTTGTTTAAAAATTTGATCTACGTGTATGTGCAAAACTAGTTGATTTCCAAACTTTCAACAACATTTTCACTTTCAAAATTTACATCGCTGACGTTGACTTCGGCAGCTTCTTTGCCAATTTGCAGATTTGGAATTGGATAATCAAGCGCTACGCGAATCACATCGATGATACAAGCCAAACAATCCATGAGATCCTCCTTTTCCATTTTCTCCGTTAGAGCAAGTGACAAAAGATTGATTGATGAACTCAGTGCATCTAATGTATGATCAATTTTTTTGAGAAATTGAAAAAGTCGCTCAGAAACAATTGTTTTCTGAAAAAGTTAAAACTGCTCATTATCAAAAAATGTAAAACAAACTTCTTCTCGACAAATATTCATCTGATATTCAATATCTTTTTTGACATTTAAAAACTCTTCTGAAAAAAAAATTTTGTAAATAATTTTTTCTTCAAAAAAAAATCCAATAAACTTATTTACCCCATCCTTTATTTTGAACAATCGAATATTTTTCAATGATAAACAAAAAAACGTTCAAGTTTTTATCATCGATTAGCTCGAATCTTTTGAACCAGCGATTAAAATGACGAAGAATTTCATGCGAATTATTACCAATCTCAATCGCAATTGCAGTGAAATACATATCATCCAGAGAATTATCAAACCACTCGGTGATTTGAATCAAAGCATCATTGATCACTGTGGATTTCTAGAAGGTTCCCAAAACTGATGAAAAGTAAAGGAAGTTCAAAAAAAAATTAGAAACTTATTTTTTTATTTTTAATTGTTTTTTGTTTGAATCAGTTAAAGGATTCATGAGTTTGTGGGTTCAAGAAAGAAATTAAATTTGCAGCAAGTGTTCTCAAAGTTTGAAATAGCTCAACATTAAAAGAAAAATGCATTTTTCAAGTTCAGTTTTAATTGAGTTTGGTCTTTAATTAACGAATACCGTTGTTTTTGAAAGCATTCGCTTAAACGATCTCCACAAAAATTCGGATGATAATTCCATTGAATGATGCTTCGCTTTGAGTTTTATTTCATTCATATTTTCCCAATTTCCAACTGAAATTTGAAAAAAAATTATTAAAATTAAATTTGAATATAAACGGAAATAATTTTACCGAACTTAAATGTTTCTAAAACAGATTTCTTGTGGTTCTCGGAAGATTTGAAATAAAGCGGAACATCTAAATCGGCTAACATTTTTGGTTTTTTCTGAAAAAAAAAACCAATTTAAAATCATTTAAAAAAAAGTAAAAACAGAAACAGTTTTTTTTTCATTTTTTTATGTAAAAATGAACTTTTAAAGTACATTTTTTCTTCGAAGGCTTCAAAATTAGACCGATTTGTTTACCGCCTTTTCATTGAAAATAAAAAATCGAATTAAATTCAGGAAATATCTTAATTTGAAAATCAATTAGTTGAAAGCTGACGAAAAAAAAATCGATCACTCCAAAATTAGTAAGAACTGGTGCTTCAACCTTCACTCTCACACCAACATCGTCTCAGCTGTGGAAAGAAAAAAAATGTTTTTTTTTTTCTAAATTTCGACAACACAAATGGTGCAAAACATCGAGAAGGGGAAAGAAAACTTCTTTGTCCAATGAACGATCAAAGGAAAAAAAATTATTCAAGAAAAAAACAACAAAAAAATGACAACTAAAAAGTTTGTTTATCCGATGTTCAAGAAATTTTTGACCAGGACAAAAAGGTCACGATAAATGCACGACGTTGTAGTGTTTTTTGATCTATTCATTGCAAAAAAAATAATAAAATTATTGGTCTGATAATCTTTTCGGATCCTTTTTCAATATTTGATTAAAATAGTATTCAAATTTTCATTGAGTTATCCAAAAATTTCATAACATTTTTAAACGTAAAATTTATGCTACAATGCGGCCTTCGGTTGTACAAATATTAACATGGAATTTTTTTTCTTTTGATAAAATTTAAAATGCAATGTTTAGAAAATGATTCATCGTGTGTCGAATTAATTTTCAGTCAAATCTTGGAAAATGTTCGATTGATTTTTGGATTCATCAAAATTACAAACGTCAGCACCTGTCAATACGTTTTTTATCAAACGCATTTCAAAACTCGTGTCATTTTTCTTTGGGTCTTTGCAATTATAATCATTTATGACTAAGCTTCTCTAAATTTGCCTTTCTTTTCCCAAAAAAAGGAAAAAGTCAACACGTTCAACTTTTAATCTTTTTCTCCCTAATCGGTTCTCTTGATGACTTATCAATAAACGATGATGGCAGAGAAAAAATGTTGGAAAATAGTTTGAATAAACATGAAAATGATTCAATATAAAAGCAGTAAAGTTGACATTTCATTTCACATTTCGTTTTGGAAAACGAAGAAAAAGATTTTTAGTCAATAATGCATATTCTTAGCAACCCTGTAAGTTGAATTTTCAGTTAAAAATAATCCAAAAATAAAAAAATTTCAGTCAGTTCCCAGTGCTCACGCTGTTCGAGAACAATTAAGAGTCGGCTCAGAAATTGTGGTTCGCGGGCATGTTTCACACAATCATCACAAGTATGGGATAGTTCTCAGATAGTTTCGCAAAAAAATTGATTGATTTTCCAGAGATTTTGCTGTAGAGTTGCTCTCTGGGCCAAACATTGTTCTTCATATCAATTTTCGATTTGATCATGAACACAGAGTGGCGATGAACAGCGCAACCAATGGAGTGTGGGGTCCAGAAATTTCCCATCACAACCCATTGAAACATCACGATCAGTTCTCCCTTAGCATTCATGTTCACGGTGGATATTACAGCGTAAGAAAAAAAAATCAAGTAAAGGCAAAACTTTTTCAAAACATCTGTAATTCAAGATTTCGGTGAACGGGGTTTTGCTTGCTGATTATCCACATCGATATCCAGTTGAATCAGTTCAAGCAATTGGACTGAAAGGTCATTTCCATGTTGATGAAATTTCGTTTACTGGATTCGATTTTTCGGTTGATTGGAATTCTTCACATGATTTTGGACATGCTGGATATCATCAATATGGAACCGACGGTTTTGTTCCACCAGCATTTGATGCAAATCATTCTTATAATGCCTACTTTTAACTTTAAACCTTTTTCAAAGTAATCGATAATGGTTTTATTCATTTATATTTTCAAAATATTGATTTTTAAATAAAAATTTTTTTTTGTAATCTGAAGTTTCCATTATTTTTTATGTATTTAAATGGAAGTTAAACAAATTTTCATTGGGGTTTTGCTTTCAAAATGGTTTTTGTAAAGTCATTCATAGGCTGAACGAAAAACTAAAAACAATTTTAGAATTTTTTCAAAAATATTTTTAATTAATTTTACTGAAGTTCTGGAATTATGTATCTTTAATTATGATTCCTTTATGAAAAACCATGAAAAATATCTTTACTACATACAACAACATTTCAAAATGTTGATAAAAAAGTGTGCCTCATTTGCCAAACGGCAACACCCACTTTTTTTGGATCATCATTCAAACAGAAAAAATGTAATTTTTATTTCTAATTTCATGATTTATTGTGATTAGCTTCAACTGGAAACAATTCAAAAACTACTCATACAACGTTTTAGGAAAGAATGTTTCTGAGATTGTGCTCACAATTGGAAAATAAAGAAATGTAGAAAGAAAACCAGAAAAGAGCCAAGCTAAATTAAAACCTTGTGAATTACCGTTGAAATCAAAACAACACGAAACAAAATGATAAAAGAGCAAGATTATGTCTAGAAAACCAAACGATGGAAAACAAATTCAAAGACAAAGAAAAAACAAAAAACAAAGAAAAACCGAATATCTAGACACAAAAGGAAAACGAAAAAAACTGAAAACCAAGAAAATGTATAATATGGATTTTATTTGTCATGAATAATCCAGGGTTTTAATGAATGAATTGTACGTTGAAGAGATTTAGTTCTCCATGTTTTCTTTCCCATCATCCTCATCATCAGAACGCATTTCTTCTTGATCAACAAAATCCGCTGATTCATCCTCATCAAGTTGTTGCTCGATCAATTCTTCATCATCTTCAATTTCAGTAGTTGATTGAGAAGATAATGATTCACTACTTTTTCTGAAATTTTTGAAAATTATTGAAAAAGATTCATCAACGTTCATCACAAATAAGCCAACGGGAATTAGATTTTGATTGGGTTGAACAAAAAATTGATTTGTTACTGCATTTGACACGATTACCTTTTTCTTTTCAAACTTTTTGCCGGAGCTACAACATTCACTTCTTTCTCATCCTTATTGTCCGATGCGCTTGCCCGAACCGATTCAGCTGTAGCTTTGATTAAAGCATGAATGTCTCCTTCATAATTAATCAAACTCGCCATTTCCTGCAAAATAATTGTTTTTTTTTTTTATATTTTATTTAAAAAATGTCACGTATTTTTCTTACCGGAACATTATTTTCCAACAACGATTTAAACGTGTCACCTGAAAGGGTTTAAAACTGTTTAGAGTTTAATAAATCAATCAAACCAATGTCATCAAGCCATGAATCGACTTTGTCGGTCAGCTCACAAATCTGCTCAGCATTACTTTTTGGAGATTTGTCACCGTCTTCTTCATCCAAATCTGTGAATCAGTTATTTGCCAAAACAAAAAAGACAATATAAATTAATACTAAGTAGCCGAAGTCTTTTTCGATTGTGCTTGGAAATTTCTTCCGGAATATCCATTTTTATCATTGTTTCACCAGCATATTCCATGCAAAGTTCCGTGTTGTTTCTAAGGCTGAATCCATGTTCCACCCATGATGCTGTAAAAAACTGAACATTTAAAAAAATCATTCAATACTCACATTTGATGAGTTCATCGCCTTCAACTTCTTCAAACGAATAATCGTCCCACCATTCGACACCTGAGAAATTTCAAATATTGAGAGAGGAAGAAGAATTGACAACTACCTTCATATTTTGCTTGATACAGAAGGAAGGTTCGACGACGATCGCAGAATCCACACAAGCATGTTAAAATTTCCTCACCGTGATAGACAAGATTCGGTTTGATGTCGAGAAACAAATAACAAGGAGGACATGGACGAACAAACTCATCACGGTAAGTCGTGCATTGTTTGCAATCCTTCACATTCAAGTTTTCTCCTTTCCTCGCTGAAAATGCTTTCGATCAACTCTTTAAGCTTATTTCTTCGTACCTTCACATGCTTTGAAAGTTTCGAACCACGGCTTTCGGATGTAGCAATATAAGCATTTGCAGCTAAAAATTTTGTTGCCATGATACACATAATTTGGTTGAATATTGCGAAATTTATAGCAACGATGACAGGGCCGAACAAACACGTTGTTGAAAAACAGACAGTCCTCACAGTTTTCAACAGAGTATTCCGCTACTGAACTAACATCGGCCATCTCTGAAATAAAAAAAATTTGTTGAAAAAAGAAGGAACGGAGAGAAAAAAATATGAACGACGTTTTCATGGTAACCAAAGGCATTTCAACGAAAAAAAAAACATGAAAGCTTGAATAAATGAGCACTGCGTTCAAATGAAATTATCAAGCGAATGATAAAAAAGTATGTCACACCAACACTGACCAAAACAAAAAATGACAGATAGAGAGAATAATGCGAAATAGCGTTAGGGGCATTGAGAAACACAAAGATGCAGAGAGCCAAAATTTGAACGGCAAATGCAAGTGAAAGTGCATTGAAATTGGCCAAGACGGCTAGACACAAATGAGGAGATGATAGAGAAGAACACATCTACATTGTAGTGTTGTCTTCGACACAAGAAAGAAAGAAAAAAGGACGAGGAAGTCTTTAGACGAAGAGTTTCTGACAAAAAAAGGAAGAAACGAAGGAATGAAACGAATGGATAGAGGGGCGGAGCATGGAAAAAAAATCTTCAATGAATTCAAAAAGAAATGAATCGTCATGCTATTCTGAAAATGTCATCAAAATTACAGATTAAATTCATTGAAGCAATGGGATACCAAAACACAACTTGATTCACAAGACGCACAGCTGTTTTGTTGTAAGCGGAAAACAAAAACGGTTTTTCCAAAAAAAAAACAAAAAAAAAACAAATTGCAACAAATCGAAAATGCTTCACCAAGAAAAAAGATAGTTGAAAAAGACAAAGCAGGTGGAAATCCAGATGGGACAAAGAAGTGTTGTAAAACTTGAGACATAAACTGTGAGAATCGGCCAAAGAAATAAGAGTGCTAATTGTGAAAATTAAGTCTATTTTTCTTGGCAAAAGATGTCTATGATTTTTTTTTCCAACTCTCAATTTCTTTTTCTATTTTACAACGATTTTCCATTTTTTTTATTTAAAAAAAACTTGCAAAAAAAGACCACTTCAAAGATGAATAAATTTCAAAAAAAGCTGTGAGAAAAAAAACTTCAAAGCTCAGCTTTTCATTCTGTTATATGTAGGAAATTGGAAGCAGCCGCTATTAAATTCATATTAATTTCGTTGACGACATTTATGAATAAATTCTTGTTTTTGTCTAACGTAATTCAACTTGAAAACAAACTAAAAAATTATTTTTTAAACAAAATATTTTCGATAAAATCATATGAACAGAATATTTGTTTTTATCTGTTTCTCATTATCAAATAGCTTGATAATGTGAAAAAAGAAAAATAAGTATAAAAATTAATTTTTATATTTACATATATGTATAATTTTCATTTGCCATTTTGAAAATGCATCGGAAAATGATGAGCTTATATGTGAATGTGTAAAAGAAAAATGTTTTCAACCACTTTTTGTTTTTATTGAATGTAAAGAAATATTTTTAAAAGTATCCAATAAAACTGAAAACAATATACGTATATATTCTGGATCTGATTTATGGCAACGTTAAAACTATATCAATTTTTAAAGACCATAAAGATAAAAAAAAAACGTTTTTGTCATTGTTTTGATAACATTAAGATAAAATCTGATCTATGCTGTTATTATTGTTAAATAAAAATATTTTTTGAATATCTTTCTGATTCATTTTAATGTTTTGCTTTTTAAACTTGAATGAACAAAAAATCTCAAAAAAGAAAATCTTGAATATCAATCAGATAATGGAATATGAGAAATTTCTTCTTTTTTTTTTCCGTTTGTGTCAAAAAATTTGAGTAGAAATTATTGCTCTTTCCATTTATTCATGTTTTCAACCATCTGAATGTATCTTATTAACTTCTTCTTTAGTTTTTTGTGTTTTTTTTCCACTTCTTGAAATCGTGTTTCAATTTACGCAACAAATCAAAAGCGGGGCCCATAAAGAGAGAAAACGAGAACAGAGAGAGTGAAAAAGAGACAGAGTAAGGTAGTGAACCGTATGATCAAGAGAAATAGAGAGAGGGAAAAAGAACATGAAATGGTAGAAGCGGGGAGGCTTCGTCTAACTTCTCCATATTTCTTTCGATGATTCGTACCTTTTATAGAATAAAAGAAAATGTGTTGGCGCCAACACTGAGCTTACGCGTATTGTGCCAAACAATGGTGAAACAGTGAGAAGCAACAAAATTTCTTCTTTTCATTTTTGTCTCTTTTTCCGTTGATTTTGCTTTATTTTGCGTTGAATTTAATAAAAAGCTGAAAGTTGTCAGAATGTGGAGTGGCATAAACTATTCAACATCATCGTCTTCTTCATCAACATCAGCATCATTGAATTACTCGTTTCCAATGATGGCGACTGTGCAACAAGTTCAACAACCGTTTTTCACTGCTTCATGTTATGTTGATATTCCGATAAGCCCAGAATTTATCAACTCAACCGATTGCTCATCATGTTAGTTTAATTTTCAACTTTTTTTCTTTTTAAATTTTGAATTTGTAATTGCGAATAATTGTATTTTTTTTTCCAAATGATCAGATGTTCAAAAAAATTTTAGTTTAGGAAGAAACGTGTTGAAAACATCTGTCTAAATTTCATAAAAACTGAATTGAATAACTACAAAAATGTTTAACTCATTCATCTACTTTTGAATTGAACATTTTGAAAAAAAAATTGAAGCATTATTTACAGTTTTTGTTTTGAAATTTGTTAAATATTTCTATAATTTCGTTATTTTAAAAGAAAACATAATTCTTACACAGCTCATAGTTTTCGAATAATTTTTCGTCAGCTTACAATTTAATATAATTATTTTTCTTTTTATTATCCAATATTTTGATTGAAATTTAAATTACAGTGCATAGTGTCCCAATCATGACCTACTATCAACAAAACATGTACGGATTTTATGTCGAATACAGCGAAAGAGGATTGACAAGAAATGGAAAAAGCACATTGGTGATTTCTTTTTTTTTTCTCATTTTCAAATTGTGAAAAAATCCCTCAATGAAATATTGGAAAAAATGGGTTTAAAATGAATAATGGCAAAAATTGGTTTATTTTTAAATTTTGAAGAGCCGGTTTCAATGAAAAATGGCTGCCAATTCATTTTACTTTATGAAAATTCTCAAATTTATTAAAAATTTCAATGCAATCTTTTCGGTTTTTTTTTCTAGAGAAAAAAACCGAAAAAAATTTAATAATTAATCAAAAAATACGAATTAAAAAAAATAAATTACCAGGAAAATTTTTAAATTTATTTCTTAAAGACCAAACTTCATTTAAAAACTTTCTTCAAGCTTAAAAAAAAGTTCATTAAACTTTAAAAAAAAAGAAAATTAAACTAAAAACAAATAATAAATTTCATAAAAAAATATTTTTTGTCATTTAATTAAACGAATATTTCAAAAACAAACTTTATTCTGAACTCTTTTCAGTGTGAGCTCGGCAAACCAATGCTCGAAACAATTTACGAAGAAAGTGATGACGATCTGATGGAGTTAGAAGTTGCTGACCGCATTGAGAATGATGACAACAGCAACAAAATTCTCAGAAATGACTGAACATTCAGTTTTTAATTACTTCAACCATCATTTTTACTATTTGGCAATTTTTCTTTGTAACTTCGCGAAGCTTTTCTAACATAAAATTCAGTTTTTTTTAATTTTTGACTTTCTACGAGTTTTTTGTGTACAAATTTCACGTTTTTCATATAATTTTTTGCATTTTCAAAAACGAAGGAAAAGTGTTTTTTGTTTTTTTTTTCGTTTTTCTCATCATCACTTTTTTTTGTTTATTATAACGTCATTGTTTTCTCTTCTTTTTCTTGAGGTTTGATACAACTTTAAATATTCCTTTATTAGCTTTGTTTCGTTCTTGTTTTTTTTTCTTTTTTGGAATGACGTGAATTCCGCCGGCACAATTATAATAAACTCGAACTTGATTTATTTTTTTATCTTTTTTTTTTTGTTCAGAATATTTGAACAACCAATGTATGGTTGTGAGCTTTAAGATTAACACAAACTCATTCTTCATCCAAATTGTTTGTTGAAAATTAAATTCAACTTTACATTTACAGTCACAGGAAAAATATTTGAAAAGAAAGATTAAAAAATTAAAGATGAATTATATCAAAAAGACAATTTATATTGATTATTGATTATTGATTTTAAACTATCAAAACTAGAAAACAAAAAACTAAAGAATTTATTATTATTGATTAAATGAACAGGTTTTAGAACATTCCGTTGAAGCACAACTGCGAACCAAATCTAAAACAGCAACCGCTTCATTACTATCCTTTTCTCCTGGCATGTGTCCAAGATATTGAGTTGCTGCCTGGAAATTGTCAAATATTGAGTTTAACAAAAAACGAGACAACAATTTTCAAGAGAAAAAAAAACCTGAACTATAGTGTCCCAACATGTTTTTTTGCAACAGACACACGCTATTAAAGGATTATCAAATTTTTCCGGATTACAATTTAAAAATCCGTTTCGAAAAGCATTAGCTGAAAAAAAAATAGAAAATATTTTTACTGAAAATTAATATTTAAACTGTTCACCTGAATCAAATAAAGTCAAGGTGTTGAGCAAGAAGAAAACGATTGAAAATTTGATGAAGGCAATCGACATTTTTTAACTTCACTTCTGATGAGAATGGTATTCTCTCTTTGTGGCTTTTGCAGTTAAATATATTTACATCTTCATTCACTCTTCGTTTTTTTTTTTTTGTTGCTCTCCCTCCCCTTCCTTCTTCCTCTTCTTTTCTTCTTTTCTAGGATCCGCCTCCAATTGCTTTGCTGTGTTTTTCAGAAAATTACTAAAGGGCATCATGTTAAATACGAAGGCGATGATCAACATTTTATGAATATGAAAATGAAGTTTTTTTCAATTAAAAAATAATTTAGATGTAATTTTATGTGTGCTAAAAATTGAAACAAGAAATTCTTGATCTTTTTTTCAATACTGAGGATATAAACTATATAGGTTTTAGGTAAACAATTTTTTTGACAAAAAAATGAATAGAAAATCGAAAAAATTAAAAAAAATTATAATTTTTTTTTTAAATAAATGGAAAATACTTTGATAAAGTGAACATTTAATTTTTCAGCTAGCAAACTATTGAAAAAAAAAACTTTTATTATTTTTTTTTAAATAAAAAATAAGTTGTCAATAACATTAGAAAGTTTTTAAAAGTCAGTAAAAAACAAAAAAAATATTTTTTAGTTAATTTTTCAGTTTTTATCTGCACGAAAGTTTTATATTTTAAAAACATTTTTAAAAACAAGGTTTTTTGCCCTAAAAATAATTTTTGAATTTAATCCATATTGCCGTATAGTTCGTCAAAAACTTTACTAAATATTGTTTTGTTCCAGATTTTGTTTAGAACTTGACTGGATTTCAAGATGATTAAAAAAAAAGAAACTCATTACTTATTCTCATAACTCAAATATCTTGAATTTTATTTTTTATTTCATGTTAATTTTTGCTCTTTGTGCATCAAAAACAAAATTAATAATTATCTGTTCCAAATTTTTTTCATTTTCATACGAGAAATTGAAATTATATCCCAATTCTATTTTTTTAAGCTCAAATATCTCACTTTTACAAGAAAAAAATGATGAATTAAATCATTTTGGAAACAAAAATGACGAGAGATATGAAAGTTTAATAGAGACGCATACACATTGACAGAGTTTCGCTTCGAGACCCACCTCGCTAAACACCGCAAAGGGATGATGTGGAACTTTGTAACCCCTTTTTTAAACGTGAAAACTATTTAATTGAATGAAAAAATGTAACTAAAAGGGGCTTAAATAAAGAAATGAATTTTAACTTGCTATTAAACCAATCAATAATTCTATTAAATACGTTTTTTAAAGAAAACCTTGAATTTAAGGATTTTAAAACTATAAAAAAGTTCAAGTTTTTCTAAAAAAAATGAGTTCAAGTTTCAAAATTGAAATGTAAATTAAACAATAATGTGAATTAAAATTCCAGTTGGTAAAATTGACATGTGCAGAATTTGGAAAAGGTCGATCCAGCAAAAAAAAAAAACATAAATTGAATACAAACCGTTTTCAAAGACCTTCTTCAAACTTAAGTTTCAAAAAAAAAAAGGGTTTTTAGAGAAAATTTTTGAAGAGAGATTCTGAATTTTCCAGCTTCTTGTTGAGAAAATTTGAATTGTAATACCGTCAAAAAATGTCTCACGTATCATTTTCTGATTTACTGTAAGTTGTGAACTTTTTTAGGCTTTATAAAGTCATGTTCAAAAACTACTACGCGTGCAAAAATTTCATTTTGAAATTCCAAATAACAAAAACGACCTCTCGAACTCTTAGGTTTTTTTTTCAGTTTAACTAAGCTAATATTTTTTTGTTTTGCCTTGCAAACCATTATTTTATAACCACAAACAAATTTAACGTTGGAAAATTATGAAATTCCCACCATTTTTTTTCTCAAAGGGCTCTAATTGTGTGCATTCACCATCGTATAGTTTTGCACAACGTTTTTTTTTCTAAATTCAATACTTTTTAACTGGAATTTTTATTTCAACAACAACGGAACAAAAACAACAAGTAGGAAGGACACTGAAAAAAAAATTATAAAATTCAACACACAAGAAAAAATGAAACAGGTTGTTTTTAGTCCGCCAATGTGCGCTTTTCTGGTTCAATTTTCAGCACCGTCGTCAGGTTTCCGAATATGATAGTTTTGCTGGCATTGTCTTTGTAAACATATTTTGAAAGTGGCGGAATCTCAATTGGATAACGAATATCATTCGTCTGGGATAATTGATATTTGCCTAACGGATTTAGAGCGACCATTCGTTTTCTAAAAACCAGCTTGATGGTTTCGTTCAATAATCAAGATTTTATGTAAATTGTCTCACTTTGTCTTCATTGAAGCAGCAAGCATGGTCTGAGGGATAAATTCATTTAAAACATGCTGCATCATAACCAAATGTGATTGTACAATATGGTTTTGGCAGGTTGGACGGAATAAAGCACTTCCAGCATACATCTCGAAAACAATACAACCAAAAGCCCACAGATCAACGTTTTTCGTAATATCAAGCCCTGAGAATAATTTCAAGTGTTGAACGAGTCGAGTATCTCTCACCTAGAATATCCTCTGGAGCTCTGTAAATAAGCGACGGACGAACAAGCGGTGTTTCATTTTCCGAATCCAAAACCGTTGAACATTTGAATTTTCCAATTTTAATTGTTGGATTCTCAACTTTTATCATAGTTGCATTCAAACCTTTTCTTACTATTGTCATCTGAATTTTGTACTCAGTCGCTGAGTTGAAAAAAAAATGAGAAGAGTTTCAACTTGCCGTTGGCACAAAGTCTTGAAAAACAATATTTTCTGGCTGTAAACTGACAATGACATCAAGTTGATGAAGCACCTTCAAAGCAGCTTTCATTTGTTTCATAATTTGAACCACTGTTTCAGCTGCAATATTTCAAATTTTTCATTTTCAGCGCGTCAACCTTCACTGACGTGAGTAAATCAGAATATGATCATATTTTGTGCCAGCAAGTTTGGTTTCAAGAATGTGAGGACCATGAAGATCATATGTGGTGTATGGTACATATGTTAAATTCTTCGGATGTTGTATATGTCCAGTAGTGTAGCGACTGATAAATCTATAAAAACTTCTTTTTTTCTTTTAAAAAAAACCTTCTTTACAGATTCTCATTATTTGTTAAACTGATACGATGTAGAATCTGTAAATTAAAATTTTTGGGTTTATCATTTCAACAGTGAAAAATTACTTCTTTTTCCAAAGCAAAAGCTTCGCTGTATCTGTCATCCTTCTCAATTATTTTCAGTGTGAAATGTTTTCCATCCTGAATAATTTTATGGTTTTTTCTTTTTAGAAATTATTTGAATTATGTTAAAGCTTACTTGTTCAACGTGATAGAAATCGCCGAAGTGTCCATTGGTTACGTCACGAATAGCATCTGAAATTTTTTAAGACTCAATTTTGAACTGAAAAAAATGGAAAATAATTTAGTCACATTCTTGATTAGTTGATGTAATGAGCTTTTTCAGATCTGATTTCATCATTTTGTCTGAAAAATGAAAAACTTTTTCATAATTGAAAGGTGAAGTGTTTTCACAGAAGGCAACGACAAAAAACGGAAATGAAGTACAACAATGAGTGAATGGTATTTTTGACAGAGCTCACTTAATATCTGACCAGATGGGGATTGGATTACAGTTAAAAAGTTTAAAAACATCTGTGAAGCTCAAAAAGAGAATAATGAAATCGAAAGAGAGCTTGGATTTGATTTAAAGCTTTTCAAAAATTAACACAACTTTAAAGAAACAAAGGAAAATGATTGAACAAAGAGTTTTTCTGTTTTTTTTTTGAATACCATCTGTTTATAAACTTTTTGACACATAATCATTGATGTTTATGAACTCAATTATTCAAAAGGGAATCAATTTAATTGAATGTTTCAAATGTTTTCAGACATTATCAGACCTATACTTAAAACTATTCAAATTTTTTTGAAACATAGCTCAACTTATATATTAAAAAACCTGAAAATTAAAAAAAATTTGTTTAATTACCAGGAGAGAGACAAACTTAAAGAAAATAAATGAAATTTGAAAATATTTAACTTGGGACTTTTTGATTTAACTTCGCGGCATTACCTTCACAATATTGAGATTTACGTTTACACTGTTGCTTAAAAATGCACAATTTTTCACAAAATTTATTTTTACACTTGGCTAATGGAGATACTGATACTGAAAAAGATTCAATGGAAAAAGTCAATTTCTCTTTCTGCCAAAACCCAAATGCCTTGAAACCGTTTTTAAAGTTTTAGAAGATATTTGGGTTAAGCTGAAAGATGTTCTATTGATATTTGGAAATTAATCAGATGAATAAGCCTGTGTGTATTCAGAAAAATAAGCGTGAATCGATTGTGATTTTTTTTTGACACGAGAAACGTAATATACAAATAGATGAAAAAGGAGAAAAATAGGCTTCTGATTTTTCTTCCGCCCACAATTTATTGAATATTTTAATGCATAAAATTATTTCTAATAAAAACATTTGAACAAAAGCTTCAATATTTTTTGAATACACATTTATAACTTCCGAGCAAAAATCGATTTCTTAAAGTCCACATTTTTCATTTTTGTATGCAGATAGATTCTATTATATTATCAAAATCGGTGACAAAATTATATACAAAATTTAACTTTCAATAATATTTTTGTTTTATAAAATATAATTTTAAAAGGATGAAAAAACACATTCAGAGGCATTGGAGCAATGCAATTTTCCCACATTTAATGATTCTTATTTACAATGTTTATTTGATTTGATTTATACAAAACGCCATCACAATTTATTACAATACAACAATTTTTATTATTAATACCGTGTGAAAAATCAATCATTTTTCAATCCTTTACTTTTTTTAACTTTTATATATTTTTGTTCCAAACTTTCCTCAAAAATTTGCGAACTGAAAATAAAAAACTGAAACTAATTAAATCTTTATTTTATAAGCAGAACTATTTTTTTTATAAACAAAAATTTAAAAAAAAGTAATAATTGAGAAGTTAAACTATTTATTTTTTATTGATTTTTTTTTTTAAATTTTTAATACATATTGTTAATCATCAAAAACCATTAAAACTTCATTTCAAAAAAAAAAAAAATGAAAAAGTGCAAATTAAATGTCAGACACCACGACAAATTGAAACTAATTTTTTTGAAATGGCAATTCTTTTGATTCTGATCCCTCGCGATGTCATTAAAAACTTTGAAAAAATTAAAGCATCTCTTCAGCTATACCAATATCTCATCACTCGCCAACATTGATAGTGTACCTGCTCGAAAAATGTGCTCTTTTCAGAGTGCTAATTATATTCAAAACGATTCGATTATTTTGCAGTCTCTAACACATTTCATTTTCTTTTCTTTTTGAAAAGATATGTTTTATTCATCAACTCAAAAATAATATTTTGAAACTAACAAGATGAAGATTTAAAATAAAAATGTGTCCCTTTTTTGTTTTGGGTTTGGTTTTAAAAACAAAAGAAGAAGCAGATTAAAAAGTATAGAAATTTAATAAATTTATTCATCGAGTTTTGCCAACAATAATATTGACACTGTTGGATAAAACTGATGAATCAATTCATTAAATTGATTGCAAACCTTTTTCACTTTATTTTCAGCTTTTAAGTCTAAAATATTCAGTGCATATCCAGACACTTATATGATAAGGGACAGAAAGCATAATAATCATAAAAAAATACTAGCTGAAATACACAGAAGATTTGTTCGTTTGAATATAGTAGGTATAAATTAATAAATAATACGCACTAGTTTCAAATACCAAAAAAAAAGAAGCATCAAGACACAGATAAGAGTCGGCAAAGAAACGAGAAACGTTTAGCTCCTCCTCCTCCTCCTCCTCTTCTTCTTTTTTTTCGTCTTCAATCAGTTTTAAAATATGAAAAACCAATACGTAATCTTGATAAATTGTATGTAGAATCTAATTGTTAACTTTTTTCAGCTTTTTGAAATTCTGAAGGTCTAATAATGAGCATTTCGTTCTATCAACAAACAAATTCTCAGCTAGGCGCCATTTTTTTTTAAAGTTCACAATGAAAATCCCAAAAAGCTTTATCTATCGGAGAATGAATCGATAATTTGACTAATAAAAAAATAAAAAATGGAATTCATAAAACTTAAGAAAAATGAAAGTTTCCGAGCTAGTAAAGTAGTTTATAAAAAAACATTTTTTTTTTTGAAAAATTTATTCAATTTTCAAAAAAAAGTTTGAAACGATTTTTTAAAGTTAAAACTAAATAAACTTCGCACTTTCCGTTAATAAAGTCATTTTTTAGTATTTTTACATTTTTTAAGTTCAAAGAAAATGTATGATGCTCGAATAATCTTCCTGTCTGACAAACCGGGTTCACTTGAAACAAACATACGTTTCAAAAGTGAATCAGGTTTATCTGATAGTTGACATCGAAAAAAAAAAACAAAATAACGGTTCAAGAGTCATCCGAATACATTGACGAACAAATGAAATGGCGATCGTTGAAGGAACATCAAGTATTTACAAGGGCAGAGAAAAAATGTCTGGCGCACAACAATTTCCATAAACCAAATTATTGATGGAAAGACAGTGTGGAACGAAAATAGATGAAAAAGAAATGTGATGCTAAAAAAATTGCAATGATTTGGACCGTATTTGTTGTTTTCCACGATTCATTGTTTCGTGACATTTCGTACAAAGGCAAGACAAAATATTTCGACAATTGTAAGTTTTAAAGGAAAAAAAAGTGATGCGAAGGAATACTTAGGGCAAGAAATATTTCCATTCGTTTCCAGAGAAAAATAGATTTTTATTAAGACATAAAAATAATAAATGTCATCATTTTGAATATTTCAATATATTTTTAATAATAAAAAAAAAACTGAAAAAAAAGGAAAATCAATGTCTTTCTTTTTCGAATTTCAGTTTCTTTTAAGCATTGGCTGTTAACATTTGATTTTGTCAAGTTTTATGAAGAAAACCTACTCTATAATTTCCTTAACCAAACTTCTAGAAACCTACAAATTATAATTTTTCTCTCCTTTTGTATTTAAAATTCATTTTTTTCAATATTTTATGGAACTTTTTTTCACAAACATTTGTATTACTTAACCACAAAAATGTGTCAGTAAAAACTTTCGAGATTTTTCTCTCCAAGGGATTTCTTAAAGAAACAAAAAAAAAACGCTTAAAAACTCTCGATCGCTGAGGATCGCTGACTGAGAAAGTGTTTTTTTTTAATTTGTCTTTTTTTTTTAATATTGTTTAATTAAAAAAACATTTTTTAACAAAAAAGCATTTCATTGAGAAAAATTCAGAAAAATATAAAAACATAATTGAATAAATAAAAATAATTGTTAAATTACTTTTTTTTCAGGGTGAAAAAAATTAGAAAAAAAATCCTAAAATTTCCAATTGACAGACAAGAAACTAAAATAAAATTTTAAAGGGTTTTGGGTTATTGTAAAATAATGAATAATAAACCAATCAGACATTTCACATTGGTAAGAAATAAAAGGGAAGCTCGGCTAAAATTGCTGACGCAATAATGTCATTTAAGAAAAACTGGCTGAAATTGAAGGTATCCAATCCACTCTTTGCTTTTCTTTTTTTGGAAAATTCTAATTTTTTTCGAAGCACATAACCAGATGAATTTTATTCCGAGCTTCGTTAGCTTTTGAACGAAAAATATTCAATGATTTTAATGGTTTCAAAACATCAATGAAAGTAATCAATAAAAGGCAAAAAGGGGGTTTTTCTGGAACAGTGAGACAATATATGTAAAGCTAATGTGAAAGCTTGAACAAAAATATTTCTAATTTTAATTTTTTTCGTCATTTTTCTGTTTATTTGTTTTGTTGACTTCTTGAATTTTGCTGAAATCCAGAAATTTTGCAAATAATTAAAAAATAAAAAAAATTTGAAACATCCAATGAACTTTTTTTTAAATGGATTTACCGTCTTTGAATTGTCTTCTTTCTGAGATTTTGCACTTAACGAATCATCATCCGATTTTTGATTTGTCGCACTGGATGCTGCCCTACTCGGCGGTGGGTTGAGCGTAAAGCTGGCAGTCTTGCGCAAAAACTGCTGCCATGGTACAATGTTCTCGTCATAGACTTTTGGCAAGGATTCTTTCCCTTTTCCACGATACTTCATATAACCAATGTAGGTTGCAGGACCCGCGCCTGAATTTAGTTTTATCACAATGTTCGGCTGAGATGGCAACGCGGTGATATCTTCCGGCGGATAAGCATCAGCTAGACATGACTGAAACCGTAAGAAGTTTTGGTTAGAAAGAAAACAACAATTTTATTACCTGAAGAACACTCATCACTCCCCGACACTTGAAGCAAACCCATTGTTGCTGATTGATTCCATCCTTATTTTGAGGATGCGGCTGAAATTAAAGCCACTTCAGAAAATTGGACAAAAAATGTTTTTTTTTTTTTTGATTTTTAAAAAACGAAAATTATTCTCACTGGAATATAAATCATTGGTAATTTACAGAAAAGGCATTTGATATTCAACATTCCTGGATCGATTAGTGGCTCTGTTGGATTTTGAGGTGGCGTTTGTTTTTCTTGAGGAGAAGCCTGAAAAAAAGTTTCTCAACAAATAAATTGAATGATTGGAACCAACCATTTTCCTTTATAATTTGATTCGTGCTTTTTCCTGAAATAAAAAATGTTGACAAAATATTCAAATTTAAGATTTTGAGAAGAACAAAAAAGAAAGAAAATCCAATGAAGATTGGATCGCACGTCAAAACGGATGTTTTCCAAAAAAAAAAAAAGTACAAATTCTTGAGGATGCGTCAAGAAAGAAATTAAGTTTTCTCGCATCAAAGAATAATAAAAAAGTGAGGAGAAAAAAAAAACCAAAATTGAATGAAGAAATTTTAAATTCAGTTAACGTTAAGTCGAAAATATTTGGAAAACAAACATTCAATCTACCACACATTTATTAATGCCGTTTGTTCTCAATGATTCAACTGACCAGATGTCCTCAGCTCACAACTCTCCTGCTTCTTTTTTTTCAGTTTTTATCAAAACGTTGCAGTCTAAAAATAAAATAAATAAATGACTCGAGAGAAAGTACAAACCAGTTATTTTTTATGTCAAATATCTATTTTTGGTTTATTTTCAAAGTCGTTTCCTTTTCGTTTTATTTCACTATACTTTCGATAGGTCAAACGTTTTAAAAAAGTGAAAATAACTTACGTTAAAAATCCTACAAAAATTAGAAAAAAAAGTAACCTAATTTTTTTCCAAAATTCTAAAAGAAAACTAAAAAATTTCAGTTATCTTCCTTTTGTAAGCTTCACGAAACCCATTCTGGTTGGTGAAACAAAACATCAAAAATATGTAATTAATCAGTGAGTAGAAAAAAAATGAAAACTTTATCAAAAGCAGAAAAAAATTATTTTAATTTTAAAGAAATTCTGCCTGAAAAGCAATTGCTTCTTTTTTTCCACGGTTTATTGGACCCTATTCAAAAAAAAAAAAATGAAGCACAAAACGAGCCATTGTTTTTTTTCTTTCTCATCGTTAACGACAATAATTTTTTTTTATTCTTGCCCAGATTGTTTCCAATGGCACAAGGAGCAGGAGAGGTGAGGGATGAAACTAATCTGTCACCTAAATTTAAAAAAAAAATTTTATTTTATTTTAAAAATTCATTAAATATGATCTAAAATTAAAATAAATTTAACCAAAATTTTTCTGTTTTTTTATTCAGAATTTCTTTTTCCTGAAATCACTGCCTACATTTCTCAAATTAGAAAAACTGACCACCAGCGAATAAATACTGTACGATATAAACACATACTGTGCGGCGTTTATTGATTGGTTCGCCGTTTATTTTGTGTTTGTATTTTTCTTCTGATTTATTGACTTTTTGCAAACGCAATTTCTAATTATTCATAAGACATCAACCATTTTCTGGAGAGAATTGGAAAAAAAAACTCGAGTTATTCCTGTTTTCACACAAAACTTGAAATTCAAAAAACCCCCCAGAAAAAAAACGAAAATAAAAAGAGAGAAGAAAAAGCAAAGAGGAATAAAAGAAAACGATCAATGGAACATCAATCGGATACGGAACAAAATCGAAAAATGACATGAAAACGATGAGTTTCGGTTGTTATAAAACGTTCAACTTTGTGTGAGATCAGATTCTGTCTTCGTCTCTCTCTTTCTCTTTCTCTAAAATCAATCAACAAAAAATCGTGTAAACAAAAAAAAAAGAAAAAAAAAGAAGGAAAAAGATAATTCTGCAAATGTCTTTTCATAGCTTTTTTTTAGGTTTCTCAGTGCTTTTTTTTATTCTATCAATTTATTTTTATCGGTTTTAAACAATCCTTGGAGCAAAAGCTTGTTTAAAGCTGGCCATTTTGTTGCCGCAAGACACAATTGGACTTTTTTTAGCTTGCAAAAAAATTTTGTGTAAGTTTTAATTTTTTTTGAAAAATAAAAATAAAATCAATTATACAATAAATACAAATAAAAACTGAATAAAAAGATTTCGAGCCTGTGTTTCTATGACAATTAAAAAGCAACAAATTGCATTTGAAGCCATGATAAAAAATAAAAAAACATGGAGAAAAATGATGAGGAAATTTTTCATGTAGCCAAAAAAAAAGGGACGAAAATTGTGATTTTAGTTGATGAAGACAAGGTATTTAAACACATTTACATGTCGACGTTTTCGTTTTGCGTCTTATCGCTGAAAATACAGACAGTCTCAATTGTAAAAAAATGAATAAAACATTTTGCTTTGATTAAAAACAAAATTTGGTGATTTTTGATAATAATTATGAAGGAAAAATGTCAAAAAAATGAGAAAAAAGGGGAAAAGAAGGGGGGGGGGGGTAAAGGAACACGTCGACAAACCATTTTCATAATCAAAATTTAATTGCACCATATTTCTTTTTATTGTTGAAGAATAAAGAAAAAAAAATGGATTCAAAGATAAAAAATAAAAGGGCAATTATTGCTTTTTAAAAATTGTTGATGATAACTTATCAAAAGTAATTGAACTTAAATTATCCTGAAAAAAAATGTTCAAAATTTTAAAAGGTCAACTTGAAAACATTTTTTGACAAAAAAAATCAATAAAAAACATTTTATTGAGAAGGAAAAAAACTTATTTTTATTGAACATATATCATATCAGTTTTTACTTTTTTTGCGTTTTACAAATTGTCAGAATTAGTTGTAAAACTTTGATAAAAAATATGTATTTTTATGACTTTGAAGAGCTTCTGTCCCCCTTCCCCCCAATTTTTGAATTTTCAGATTGTTTTACATTGATTTTTTGAAATTAACAGCAGAAATTTTGAAAAATCGTTTTTTTTTGTTCAACTTTCTTCATTTTAATTTAATTTGTAGTTTAATTTAAATTTATATTCATGAGGAAAATTTTGAAAAAGTTAATTAGCTGATTTATTTTGAATTCGCAGAAAAAATTTCCACAAATTCAAATTAAACAAAAATAACAAACGGCTAATGGTTTCTAGAATTGTGTAAAAAAACCAAGATAACGTATAACCTTAACCTTGAATTTAAATTAAATTAGTTTCCTTCTTTTTTTTCATTAAAATGATGAGCTACGTTACAATCTAGTACGGAAAAGCTTCTTGCAACATTTATTTTATTTGAAAACATTCTTCAGTACAAAGAAAGATAAGAATTTCAAAAAAACAACAAAAAAGAATTGTAACAAAAACGTTTTTCGAAAAACTTCACAAGAGAAGGTCAACAATAATAAGAAGCTTTAAATAAAAAACATGAGCCAATTAAATTAATTAAAAACTTCAGCGAAAAAAATCTTCCAGAATTTCAGTGAAATAATCACTTGGGCATAGCACGTCACACGATAAAACTCTTAAATAATATTTAAGTTTGCTTACGATGTTCTGAAAATTGACAACTATTCACCGAATCACTTCAAGAATAGAATTATAGTCTTTTTTTACCTTCAAAATGCTAAGAAAATCATAGAGTTGCACAGCTCTAGAAACCGAACCTTCAACTGAATCTCCTGCTTTGTCTTTCAGATATTCAATTAGTTCATCTCTCACTACTTTCGTCTGGTGTTGCTTATATGTTCGAACTTCGTCTGATTTGACTTCACATGGGACTGAAAATAATTGAAATCGAATTGTCTGAAATCAATTAATTACCTGCATTCAAGATGTTCAAAGCAGTCAATGCAACAAATTCGTATTCGCTAAATGGTTGAATCTTGATGAATTCCTTTTGGAGAGTTGTAAGCAGAAATTCTGTATGCCTGTAGCTTAGAAATATTCAAAATAAACAATAAAATGAAATTTTTAAACCCAAAGTTCGCTTCCCTCTTCGGCTTGCCAAAAAACTTGTTCAAGTATTTCATGTTTATATAGTCTCCGTTGAAAAAATAAATAACTGGTTTAGATCCTGAAAAAAAGCAAAACAACATTTTCCTTTTTTGTCAATTTTCACTTCTCTTTTGAAGAACGAACGCGCTCTCAAGCATTCTGAACACAAAGTAACAGCTGTTGAACATGTCAACCTGCAATTTTCAGTGTTTCTCACTCAATTAACATCTGATTTTCTAAACCTTCTCGCGTTGATTCATTTTAACAAAATGGTCTCTAAAGCATGTTAATATCATTGTGTTAAAAACACTAATTCCAGAATGCATCAACGATTTGTATTTTTCATAATTTAATACGTTTGACCGTTTTCGCTGAAATTCAAAAAAAAAACCCGTTTCTTTTCATTTAAAATTAACCTACTTTAGCATAACTTTCATAAATAACGAAGTGTTTAGAAAAAAGATTAAGAAAACCTTTTTTGGCACACTTTTTTGTAGATAAAATATTTCTCTGAAAAGTTAATATGACCCATGTTTTTGATGGAGAACATCAAATAAACTTACTACTGAACTATTAAAGACATCTGAAAAAAAAGAAGATTTAAAGTTCATACTCAAGTCATATTTTGAAATTTTTACCGTTCGGTTTCATTCCAACACTGAGACATTTTTTATAAGTACAGAAGATACAAGAGCGACCAATTGCTGAAATAATTGATTAAACGAAAATGCGAAACAACATTTTTTCATTCACCAGTTGTCGTATCGCAATTTTGAATTTTTCTGCAGTTTTCAAGCTGAATTTTATTCAAAACCACATCTTTGAAACGTTGCAAGCAAGGACTGAAACGCAAAAATAAGAGCAAGTAAAAGTAAACTGAATTCTATTTTCGAGATGATTGTAATCACTCACTTGCAGCAGAAAACCTCAGAAAAGCATTCATGAGCAGCTTTAGAACAAATTTCGCATTGAACAGTAACTTCAATTTGGGTACCGTCTTGAAACGTAATTTGGCAGTTACTTTTCATTCTGAATAAAGAGGATTTGTAATATTTAAAATCGGCAAAAGTAGAAAAAAGACAATTTTAATTGACTTAAAAATAAGCGAGAAAAAATGAAACATTCCGCCGCATTTTTCCTGGAATGAGGCAGTTGGAAGACGTTCCCTTCAGTGTTCTGCTCTCTCTTCACAAGCTCTGTACAAGAACTTTTCTCTAATATTATTGTTGAGACAGTGAAGAGAAGTGAGAGAGAGAGAGATATTTGTCAAGCATAAAAGATTTGACAAAAAAAAAGTTTTTAAACTAAAAACTGTTTTTTTTTCTAATTTAATTTTGCTATTTTATGAATTTAATCCCGTTGGAATTCGGAACGGGATTGAGAAATTGATTTTTTTTGAAAATCGAAAAAAGTTTTCACCAATTTATAGATGTTTAAAATTCACAAAATCATCTGCATCTTGGATTTTTTTCAATCCATTTCTATCCGCTCCATTTTTACCTTTTTTTCTTATTTTTTTCACAATCACAATTCACATCGAATTAAGATGAAAAGAACCAAAAAAAAGCTATACCAAAGAAATTTTGAAGGTCATCGAATGAATAGAAAAATTAACGTCAGGCTCTTTTCATCAAAAAACAGCCACGAGTTGTTTCAAAATTTTGGCGCGAAAATTTGTTAAATTTCAAAAAATGGGAAAAATAAAATTAAAGGAAACAAACTTTTTTTTAATTATTGAAAATTCAAAAAAAATAAAAATAAAATGAAACCTTTACACATCTATTGGGAAGCTGGTTTTGAAGTTTTCTGAAATAAAAATCATTGGTTTAAAAACGGAACATGAAAAGTATAATACATATTTCAAAATAATCAATAAAGTGTTACAAACACTAAAAAAATAAATTAAAAGTATACGTAGTATTCAAGTTCAATCATTTATCAAAAATCGTTAGCATAGAAAAAAAAATGCGAAACAAAATCAAAACGATAAATCAATGTTCGCTTAAACAAATCAAAGATAAAAAAATGCTTGGTAAAAGAATTCGTGGAAGGTTTCAGTGGACGATAGAAATGGAGAATTCCTCGAAACCTCACAGAATTTTTTCTGAACTTTCTAAAAAAAAAGAAATAATTCAAAATTTTTTTGAAGCTTATTCAATTTTTTTACCTCAACATTATGAAGATACTCATGAATATCAAACATTCTAGAATCAGCATCCAAGCCATTATTTTCATAATGTACAAGCAATTCATTTCTGACTCGAGCTCGAACTTTTTCGATCAAAGCAAGTAGGCACTTAGACCCGTTAGACCAAAAAATCAAACTTTCTAGAAAATTCAAAAAAAAAAGAAGCGATTACTCTCATCACAATGATCAAGCTACCTTTACTCCACATAAGTAAGACTCCAATTGCAATGAACTCTAGAAATGAAAGGGTGGCTCCTTGTACCAAATCTCGCTTGAAAACTTCGAACACTTGCCGAAGGTTTCTAAAATTAATGAAATAATTATGAATGCTGGTGTAAAAACGATTGACTCAATGTCCTTTTTGAACAAGATTGGATCTCTTATTTCCAAGAACCGTGACAAATTTTTCAGATCCACATATTGACCTGTTGCAAAGAAAAACAAATCGTCACGATCTGTAATTTGGCAAAAAATCAATAAAAGCCTCAATTCGATCTGATTTGTTTTACTTTCTTCTTTAGTAACGTGCGCACACTCCAAAACTCTAAAAGTGAAGTAGCAAGGGCTAACCAAGTTTACCTGCAATTTGAAAAAAAAAAAAAAAAGGATGAAATTTCAATGTTTCGAAACTTTGTCCTTAAATCGCATTTTTTCGAAATCCGTTGGGAAGCAAGATTCAAAAAAATCCACAAAGTATTGC
Organism: Caenorhabditis drosophilae; assembly: GCA_963572285.1. NCBI lineage: Eukaryota > Metazoa > Nematoda > Chromadorea > Rhabditida > Rhabditidae > Caenorhabditis > Caenorhabditis drosophilae. The sequence continues at coordinate 8,602,925 of OY751565.1, forward strand.
GATTCGCCTTTTATCATTTCACAATAACTTGTATAGCTCAAGTTTTTATCACTGTTGTCCTAAATTTTGTCATAATTATGCTTGTACAACTTTGGCACTATGGTTTCCAGCGCAGGCACCTTTTCAGTGCCGCTAGGCGTTCACCGAAATCTGGTTTATGATACGATTTCACTTTTTAAGAAACATGGCACAGACCGTGCCGGACGAGGACGAAAAGTCCCGGCGATCACACTGGAGAGTGTTAAAGCTGTCAAGGAAGGGTTCAGAAGAAATGCTCATCGAAGTCTAAGAAGGATGCCGGTGGAGTTAAGAACGACGAGTCCAACAACAATGAGAAAGATTTTCAACAATAAGATGGGTCTTACCAAAGAAGATGGGTCTTATTGTTTGAGGAAATCAGCTATTCTAACGAAAGCAAACAAAGAAAAAACGGCTGGAAAAATCAAAATCTCTTCTACGTCGCACACACCAGCACGACCATTTGGTAACCGTCTTATCTGATTAGACAATGCTTTCAGTTGAGGCTGAGTTCAATTCTCAAAATCATCGTATACCGGCTCTGACATCATAGGAAACTTTGGAGAAAGGCAGAACTATTTATCGAGTGTTCCACTCGGCTAACATCATGGTTTTCGGAGCGATTGGCTCAACTGGAAAGTCCCCCTTGATTTTTCATGATCGTGGGGTGAAAATCAACAAAGAGACATATTCTGGGGAAAGCGGTACTTCTTTGGACTCAAATGCACTTCGTACAACATCATTGGGTGTTTCAACAAGACGGAGCACCAGCCCACACCGCTACGACCACTCAGCAGCGCAAAGCCTGCCTCGTCGCCGGACCTCAATCCGCTGGACAACTTCGTCTGGGGTGTTTTGCAGGCGAAGGTCAACATTGAACCTCACTCAAGTGGTGAGGCCCTGAAGAAGACTCTGCTCAGGGAATGGACCGGTTTATACATTTTATCACAGATAGACTAGCCCGTCTTCATATTATTTTAAAAAATAAGAATATTTTAGTATAAGGGTTTTTTTTAATGATGGAAACTCGACCAGAGGACTAGGCTTCTTTCCTTATCAAAATGTAAAATGCAGAAAATGGGAAAAGCCGGTAGTAAAGTTTAAAGCCTTATAAAATCAGTAAGAGGTCTCAGAACTTCTCAAACTCTGTTTTAAATCTTTAAATACACTTAATACTTTGCTTTAATTTCATTTGCAGCAATCACAGGTGCACATCTTGGTATGGAATCAACTAAGTTCTTTAATGTTGAGTCTGGGATGGTGTTCCAGGAAATCTTCAATTGTTCGAACTTTTCAGCTTTATTTCGAGCAGGTTTTCCTTTCAAACTTCTTCCCAACTCTTCCTATAAGTGTTTGATTGGATTCAAGTCTGGAGATTGGCTTGGCCACTCCATCAGATTGACGTGACGTTGTTGGAACCAATCTCTGACAAGCCGGGAAAAGTGTTTTGGGTCGTTGTTTTGTTGGAAAATCCACTCGCGACTCATTTTTAAAAATGAAAATGGTAGCATAAGATCATTGAGAATATTCTTATACATAAAGCTATCTATTATTTCATCGATGTTAGGCAGGAGACCAACCCCATTTGCATTGAAACATCTCCAAAACATCACACGGCCGCCTTCATGTTTCACTGTCGGGATCTGGTACTTAGGATCGAATCGGGCACCAACCGGGTGTCGAACATTACTAATTCTCTCAGTTCCAACTTTCATATACCTAATCTCGTCGCTCCAGAGGACTTTGAATCACTTATATGGAGTCCACTGAAGATGCGTTTTTGCCCATTCTAGCGCTTTATACATCATTCTTCTCTGAGATCGATGAAATAATGGATAGATTTATGTATAAGGATATCTTTAATGATCTTATGCTACAATTCTATTTTTCAAAAATGGGTCACCTTTAATACCGGTTTTTCCCATTTTTTTAGTGGTTTTTTTTTTCAAAAAAAAAAAAAAATACATTTTTTGTTTTTATTAGCCAACCATTTTTGAACTTAGGCGTTTTTCACCGTAAAAACAATCTCAGAAAGTTTCATGAAGATTGGTCCTGCCGTTCTTGAGAAACACCCGGATTTTAGGGTGTTCGTATCTTTATGGACGGTACTGTACATGCATTTTTAAAAAACATGAATTTGGCATTTTTTTCAATTTCAAAAAAGTTACCCTTTCCTTTCGTACTGAGCAGTAATTTTGGTAGAGTAACTGAATTTTGTCTAGAAAAGGTGTTGATTTGCAGCTTTTTTTCGATGAGCCAATTGACAGAAACTGAAAAAATGTTTCAGAAAATTTAAAAGGAAGTCAACTGACCTGTGCAGTTCTTTTGCGATTGAGATTTTCAAGTTCTGGAACAATATTAAAACATCAAATGTTTTCATATGCTGAATGCCTTACCGTTCTTTTTCATTCCAGCACTGAGACATTCACGATAATGGCAGTTTTCACAAACACAGCCAAGATCTGAAATAATTGATTGAAAAAAACTGAAATTCCAAATATCATTCACATCCTGTTGTGTCGCAAGGTGGATCATATTCGCATTCGTCGGGTTGGAGCTTCTTCTCAACAGCATCTCGAAAACGATTCAGACAATTTCTGCAAATCATAATGAAGCATTATTTTTTTTTCGAACTGGCAAAAAATTATTTCTTTTTAATAAAATCTTACAAACTATGTACTACATAGAAGCTTGAAAATTAATAATGACTTACTTGCAAACAAAAAGTCCCGAAAAATAAGTTTCAGCCGGATCCGAGCATACTGAACAGTCTCGAGTGATTTTGATTGTGTTGCCGTTTTCCAACGAAATTTCGCAATTGGGTGCCATTCTGAAAAAATTGAATATTAAAACCTCAGAAGACTGATTAATAATCACGGAAAAAAGCAAAATTTAAATTGGTTTACATGAGAAAAAAATTAAACATTTGATTATCCTAAACGAGCAGTGATAAAAAAGCTGGGGGGGGGGGGGGGGGGGGGGGGGGAATGAGTGCTACATTCCGCCGCCCTTTTTTCGAATGAGGCGACCGGTAGGCGTTCCCTCTTTCACTACTGTTCTGCTTCTCTTCCCATTTGTTTCCTCTCCAACTTTTTCTTTATATCGATGGGAATATGAAGAGACAAGAGAGATTTTTTCTATTGTTGATAGAGATGTGCAAAATGGTATTTAGTTTTGGTGAGAAATAAATCGATACAACGAAAACAAACTGTTAGAAAAAGTGATTCATAATCAGTTTTTGTTAAAATCTCTTTTTTTCTCAAAAATTTTTTTTATACTTTATGATAGTTTTTCGAAAAAGCTTCAATAAAAAAAAATAAACTTTTTCAAGGTTTTTTTTCAAACTTGTCAACCTTTTTTCTCGAATGAGCTGTCGGCTTTATCGGTTGATCTTTCTCCGCCCCCCCCCCCCCCCCTCCCTTCCCCTTTATTCAATTTCAAATTTGGTAATTGTTGAAAATTTTTGAGATTTACGGTAGCGTTTAACAAGAATGAAAAGGATGACGCAATGACTAAATTTTTTTTTCAAAAATTTCACAAGTGACGCAATCAAACTTTCACGTTATTTTATTTTTGAAGTTTGAAAAATTGCCGCTTTAAAAAAACGCCCCTAATTAGTGGAGAGAGGGGTTTTAAAATAAGGGGGGGGGGGGGGGAGGTTTGCTACTTCGGTATTTATGTCTGACTCTGTTCAGCTGAGTAATTAATCAATGAAAAGACATTAAAGAAGTCAGCTAATTTATAACATTTTGAAAATTAAGTTTTCACAGCTTCTTTTTTTTTAATTTTGATTTAAATGATCTTGAGTATAATGTAATTGGTTTCAAGATTTGTTTTACTGATTCAAAAATCGTGAAAAAAGTTTAATTCGAATTAATTCATCAACAAAATTGAAGTTTAAATTCATTTTTTAGTTTATTGAGTCCAAATTACAACGCATTAAGATGTAACACTAAACCCCAGAAGCTGAAAATCAAACAACTTGAACCAATGAATATTAAAATCAGTATTAATAAACGCCGGAAAAAGCTTAAAGACAAGTTTAAGCAAAGTTCGAAATTGAGACTCCGCCCCTTCTCCAATCCTACGTCGCCTTTCTTATTTTTACCCCCTATGTTGATGACTACGGTACATTGAAGGCACACAACAAAATGTGAAGAAACAAATTGAAGGTCATGGAATGAATAGAACTTTGAACATTTAGCTCGAAGAAAAGAAATCGAGTTTTTTCAAATGTTGGCGGGAAAGAATATCGAATTAGAATTATGAAAATTGGAAAAAATGCTTTAAAAAGTTTCAGGGAAAGAGAGGTCAATTTTTTTTTTTAGCTTTTAGGTTGTTTTTACCCCATACTGTAATTCTAAGAGTTCTTAACTGAATATTGTGATGATTGTGAAAGTTTTCAAATATTAATGGGTTTTCAAATTGAATTTCCGTACTTTTTCAAATTTTTTTAAAACTCAAGTTCAATTCACAAAAAAGATTGTTTTTCAAAATTTAAACGCTGTCGGTTTTTTTCCCATGGCCGATTGTTATGAGTCAAAAAGAAAAAAATTGAATAAAAGCCGAGGGGAAAAAAAGAGAAACAAATTTGAAGGTCATCGTATCAATAGAAACTCGCCATTTTGCTCATTCAAACAATTGCGGTGTTTTGTTTTGATGTTTGGCGCCAAATATAATCGAATTTGAAAAATAAAAGTCCCCCAATTCATGAAAAGAAAATCAGTGGAACAAATTGTACCAACTGTAAGTTTTGTCACCAGATGTTCTGAAGATGAAGAAGGGAAGAATCAAAATGACATCTGTTAAAACTCTCCAAAATGTAAATATTCATCTTTTTTTTCATCAAACAAATTAAAAAGGAATAAACTAAAATCACAAATTCGAGAAAAATCAATACTTTTCTTTAACAATTCAAGACAACTATCTTAAAAAGAACTACCGATTTTAAAATATTTTATCCTTTAAAATATCAAGTCTGAACTTTTATGATGTGTGACTTTCGGATTTCATACATTTTTTAAATTTATCACACCTCTATTTTTGATTAATTGAAGAAGCTTTTTTAGTTTATTAAAAGCGTTTGAAAATGAGCAGGCGCGAAAGTTTGAAACTGAGGGCTCCGCCCACTTTTTTTAAATTTTGTTTTTAAACGCCAGGGATTTTAGAAAATAATTCTTAAATAACATGAAAGGGAAAAAGGTAGAAAAAAGTTTTGAAAATATGAGACTTGTTATTGTAAATAAAAAATTAATTTTGTTTTTCAGAAGCCAAATCGGATAGAGTTTAAAACAATTATGATGGTCATTGATTTAATTTTTTCTTTGTGAGTGTGTGACAATGAACAAATTTCCATTAAAATCATGTTTTTTTTTCACCTTTTCAACATGATTTTTTTTTTCGTTTGCGAGAAGAGAAAAGCGAGAAAAAAAAACAAAAAAGGGGCGGAGACTCAAGCTTTGAGTTTTCGAATTTGTTTTCAGTGTCGAAAACAAATCAGATTAGTTCGAAAAAAATTGATTAACTTTCTAACGTCGAATTTCCGCTAGTATTTTTTAATTAGGAGACGATCAGTTCTAAGCTGGCGGGTTTCTTGTACAAATAAATAATGAATGTACCGGAAGCAAACTAGCTGAGAATCGATAAGCAGTCTTTCTTTTTCTGAAACAAAAGTAAACCATGCGAAAAAATCTCGTGAAAAAAATGTTCTGAAAAAAAAAAGAAAAAAACTAGTGGTGAAAATGGTTTTTTAAAAAAAATCTTCCGAAAACTGGTTACTTTAACACATTTAAAAAACCACTTTCAGCTCATTTTAGGCTCATGGTTCGTACATTAAATCTTGAATCATGAAGCCGAAAACAGCTGAAAGGAATTTTTCAAAAAAATTTGAGTAAAGAAAAGAAATCGGTTTTCTATGATGTTGACGACAGTTTTAATTCAAAAATATTTAGACACAAATGAAGGAGTGAATTTAAATTGTTTTTGTGTGGGCAGTAACCATTTTTGTTAATCACATTGCAAAAAGAGACTCTAATATTAAGATAAAATGTAAATATATTACATTAATTGTGAGAAAATACAAATTTGATATATTTAATTATTAAAAAAAAATTTCCACAATCAGTTTATTTTCAAATTACTAAAACAACATCATTAAACTGTTAAGAAGGGAAAAAATCAATAACTAAAATTTACGAGGAACAATTAGAATAATTAAGAAAATGTGAAAACCATAGCCAATTTTTCAAACTAATCGATTTTCTTTGTGACGTCTTCTAAGTCGTTCACCTCATCCACTTGTTTTGGATCTTTTCCTGAAAAAGAGTTCAAATTTATTGATTTTTTTTAAATTTTTCCGTTATTTAAACTTGAAAAAAGATTATCAAGAGTTTTCAAGAAAGAAACAACTTCATCTTGTTTATTCAAACTGATGTCATCTTTGTTTTTTCTAACATTTCCGACAAGAATTTTCAATTTATTCATGGCATTCTAAATTTTTTCATATTTCTTAAACAATGAAAAAAACTTTTTACCTCAGCTTCTTCTAAAGTTTTATCTAAACTGTTGTTATTCGCTGAGTTTTTCATATCTTTAGAAGTTTATGATTACTTTATTGATTTTTACAGCATTAATCCTTACCGGTGAACTCAAGTTGAGCAAACTCCAAAATACTGGAGTTTTCATCGAGCTTCTCATCCAGTTTTGCAGAGGGCTCGCCGTCTTTTGAGCAGTTCTCATCAATCGAATCGATATTTTCGGGAGCAACTTTTGAAACCTCGTCTTCCTCCATGGGGATGGAGGATTCTGATGCATCCTTTTTTCTTTTCTCTTGATTTTGGCGAAGACGCTGTTTTTTCAACTGACGCTTCTCTCGTTTCGTACGAATGAACTCTTCATACTCGGATTCGGTTTGAAAATTTGGTAATACCGATGACTCAATGTTCTGAGTTCTAGAATAAATAAAACATTTTTTTCCGCGGGTATTCTCAAAAACTACCTTTTCGAATTACTTTCCACCACCAGATTCCACTTGTAGTTTTCTTTCGGGTCTTTCTTTGGCACAGTTTTTGTGACTTCGACGTTGTCTTGATGACTTTTGAGAGACGTTCCGTCACTGTCATCGCTGATAACTTTTTCACAATTTGATGCGACCTTCTCCACTTCAGAAACTGTTTTCTGAAAGAATAAGAACCAGTTTCAAAACTTGATTTTTTCGTTCAGTTTTTACATCATCAGAAATCGGGATCTGCTGAGAAGTTGGCTGGCTCGCAGCATTTTCAACGTGAACATCGCTTTGATGTTTTTTGCCAGTTTCTTTCTCATCATTGCTGAAAATGCGTTGATCAGACTTTTAAGCGCCTCTTGGAAAAAAAATGAATTACACGTCTTTGTTCTTCTTGACGACGTTTGAATAGCTGTTAGCTGGAGTGTTTTCCGTAATCGACTCCTGGGTTTCACTTGATGGGTTCATTGATGAACTCTGAAACAACGCCCAACTAATGTAAAATTAAATGTATCGTTCTATTTACCACTTCAGTTCCCTCCTTTTTAGCGTCGATCAAGTTTTCATTTGACTTTTGATCAACAGTCGGAATTGTGCAATTCTCTTTTGCCTCTTCTTTCGATTTTTCCGAACCCTAAATAAATAATGTTTCTTATTAATAGAAATGAACGGAAAAACACAGAACCTCTTTATTTTTCTCCACCTTATTTCCGGTTTCTTCTTCCGAACCCTTATCTGAACTTTCATTCTTCTTGGCTTCCACAACTTCAACGCTTTGAGCCTTAGCGTCAACTGTCGATGGCTGTGGTCTGCGAACATTCTGTTCCGAATTGTTGGTTTCAAAAGAATCATTTCTGCTTTGATAAAATTGATTTCTTCGGTTTCTCTGAGGATTCTGAAAGTTTCTTTCAATTAATTTGTCTTTCGTTCTTTGAAATTTTACTTGACTCGGTGGTACAGTTGGATAGTTTTGTTGAACTGGTGGTTTAATGAATGGTTCGAAAGACATCAGGTATTGCGGATGGCACGCGGGTAAACGATTTTCACTATGAGTGTTCATAACGTATGGTGATGATGGAGCTCCAGATAATATTGGTTGTCCTGTGAACGACATCATACGTGGTATTTGATCATTCGAATAAAAGTTGTTTGAATTCGCTCCATTATTCTGCAATGAAAAATGGTTTTTCAATTCTTAAATTTAAAAAAATATATATTATTCCGTTAAAAATGTTTAAAAAGGGAAAGGGCGCTCTAATGAACACATCAAAACTTGGACTCTTCGTGTTTTACAATATTTATTGAAAATTTCAAGAAAGTACCGGTTCTACGAAATGCACTAATCCTCCACAGTAGGAACACAACCATTGCTGATATTGTTTTCCATTTGGGTTCAGTGGATGAGGCTGAAATTAAATTTGATAATTTATCATCAAAAACGAACTCTTTTTTTTCCGATTTACAGAGATGTAAGACAAAATTGATGAACAATTCGGACACAACGGATTTTGAGGGGGATAGAATTGTTGATTTTGCTGATACTGAAAATCAAAATGTGTTTAGCATGAAATTAAAACCCGAAAAAAGTTCCTACCATTTTTGACAAATTTTTTTTTCAGTTCGTAGCCAGTTTTGAGATTATTCAAGTTATCTAGAAAGAAAAAGCATCAAAATTATTTCTAAAAATATAGAAAAAATAAATTAAAGAAATTTATGCAAAATACATAAAAAGTATTATGTAATGAATAAATAATTGAATGAAAAAAAAGATGTTTTGAAAAGATTTTTGGGCGTTGTCAATGCACAGATGTTCAAAATTCAAAAATTGCATTTTTTTTTTGGCAAAAAAAAAGAAGAAACAAATCTGTGCTTTTTTGAACATGTTCTCACACATAAAAATTCGACAAGTTTAACACGTGTGTCTCCCCATTCACTTTTTTTGAAAGATACCGAACTAAAATCAATCATTTTCCCATAATAAAAAAAATTTGCTTTAATTAAAGTTTTATGACATACAATTATACCTGCTCAACTTCATAAGTTTTACCACCCAACTTAGTTTTCTTAAATTCCACCTCAACTTCGTTTCGGTTTGATAAGGAATAAAAAATAAGAATTGGATGAAAAATGATTGAAACAATGTTGACAGATAATTAAAACCAAATAATTTATTATTATTGTGTTTTAAGCTCATCAATTACACAATCAACAATAAAAAAAAGAGAAAAAGAAGGAAAAGAAATGAGTTTCTGCCAATTGAAAATACAATTTGGTACTAAAAACCAGTCAATAATGAGTGACGCAATTTTTTTTTTTTGGAACATCTGGCTGAAAAATCAAAATGCCTTAATCAAATTTCAAAAAAGAACGTGTTACCGAAACTTTTCTTCGAGTATGAATAACAAGAACAGATGTTTAGCATATTCTAGACAGAAATTGATCAATCTTTGAATGGTTCGATGCCGCAATTTCTGTCAACACTTTCTTCATTTGAAGAATATTCAAACATTTTTCGCAAAAAAACAAATTTGAGGGAACAACTTAAACTCAAATTTTTGAAAAAAATATCGATTGCAGACATGAATCATTTTTCTCCACCACTGTTCATGTGTATATTTATAAAAATATAAATTTATATATTTATATTGTAGGTGTAAAATAAAAAATTTGCATATAAAAAAATCTCTTTACAATAAAAATAAAAATAATCGATTTTATTGTATTTCCAGGAAGGAGGCAAATAATTCATAAAACTTTTTTGCCTATTGATTTTTTCTTTTTGATGTAAAAAAATGCTTGAAATGAAACTATACGAAAACTCCTGATTGAAACCACAAAACCCATTCAGAACATTTTCGAGAAAGACAAACACACAATAAAATATCATTTTTTGTTGAAACTCGGTTGATCTGAAAAAAGAACTGCAAACTTTTATTTTCGTTTTCCCGGGTTTTTTGAAGAATTCAAACTATTTTTTGTTTGAAAAAAAAAACGCATTTTTAAGCTATGTTGATTTCCCATTTCTCGTTGAAAGTAAAATTCATAATACAACACTAACAATTGAAATTTTATTTCTTTCACAAAACAAAAAATAAATTTCTTTTCAAAATGAAAGAACTGAAAAAACGTTGAAATTTTTAATTAAAATTAAACTTTTAAAAAGAAATTTTCTTGACAAATTCCCTCATTTTTCAATGTTCAAAATGAAAATGATGATTTTTTTCGTTGTTTTGATTTATTTTGCTTTGGCAAAACCTAATTCGACGGGAAAAAACTTCAACAATAGTCAGTCATCGTCATCAGAGTCTTCGACATCAGATTCAGGTGAATCAATTGAGTTGAATGAAGTTGGATCAAATCGCTCGAAGTTTTGGCCGCGTCTTTGGCCGTGTCAAACAATAAAAATAATCAAATGTAATAACAAATTTCCACTTTGATTATTTCTTTTTTTTTTTTAATATTTGGCTTTTTCAATTATTTAAATTTCAATTGTGTTCAAACTGTTTTTTTCCCCTTTATTTGTGAATAAATCAGTTCAGTTCATCAGTTTTTCATTAAAATTATAATGAATAGAGTTTGTCATAATTTCGAGTTTTCCTGAATAAAAAAGTTTGAGGATATTTAAAAGTTCAAAAATGGGACACCTTTTTTAAAATGAAGCTCATTTTACTTTTCTCATTCTTTTTTGCTTTATTAACTTTTGTTTTTTGCTTAAAATTCGGTTCAAAACACGACAACTAACGATGATTGTGCTTGTAAAAATTATTTGAGCGATAATTAACATTTATCATTAAATAAAAAATGCCGTGCGTCATAGATTGAAAGCTTGTCTCAAGCAGCTCTCAATTACCAATCATCCCAAAAGAATTGCTGCTAAGGAACTTATTACAGCGTTGAAAACAATCTTTCATTACAAAAAAACAGAAAAAAAGGAAGTTTACCTGGATAAGTTGACAACGATAAGCTTAAGATATAAAAACAAATATTTTTAAGGATAAGTGAGTATAGGTCTAATAATGTTTGTATTATTAAAACTATTTTTTTAATAAACTAAAAATGATCAAGTGAACAATTGGAAATTATGAAACATTCAATAAATAAAATTAAAGCATTTTGCACACTAAATAATATTCTAAAACTTTAAAAAAAAATGACATTTTTGTCAAACTTCAAGCAAAAAAAGACTGAAAAAAGTTCAATTACTTTTAATGGCAAACTTCAACATGTTTAAAAATGGTTAACATTATGAGAAAACCAAGCTGGAATGTTTACTAACCATATCCAAATTGTTCTATAAAACGATAAACTTTAAATATTACCAGCATCTCTAATTAAAAGGATCAATTCATTTCCTTTTTGTTGACTTTCGATGTTTTTTGCACAATTCTTCATTCATTTCCAGCATCCATTTCTCAATTTTTCGCTTCTTCAATGTTTGCTGAACAAGGAGCGGATCTTTCAGCTCGGTTGGCTCAATTGGTTCGGGTTTTGGAAACGATGTCGGATACAATTTATGCAACGCTTCCAGAATGAAATCAACCTGTTTTGCCTGAAAATGATTGAATTTTATCAACGATTAAGTCATTATTTATTCCTACCGGGTAAGTAATTGACGAATCGAATGGAACTTCTGTGTTCGGCTTGAACCATCCTTAATTTAAAGCTTTTCAGTATTTCGAGTTCAAAAACGGGCAAACCTTCGATTCGACAATGTAGAGTTATCCACACTCGGCGCTTCTCACAAAATCCACATGAACATGAAAATATTTTGCTACCATGATAAACATAATTTGCCGGGATATATTCGTTCAAATAACATCGATAACATGGTCGAACAAACATTCCATTATGCTTGACACACTTGACGCAATGCCGTTTTGACATTGACTGAAAATATTATCAGATTCAATTTAAGAAAAATTTAACGGAAAAGAATAAAAATGACGAAAAAAAGTTGAAAAAATTTTTTTTAAATTTCTTTTAAATTTTCAATAATTCCTTTTAAGTTTGACAAAAAAAATGCATTTTTATTAATAAAAAAATGTCATAACCATAATTTTAACATAAAAAATGATTTAAAATTGTAAAATCATTATTTTTTATTTTCTCGAAACTGAAAATCTGGTTAACGCTTTTTTATGTTGAATTGAAAAAAAAAGATTTTTTTTAAGCTTTCGGAAAAAATAAGATTTTTTTTGTAAATAAAACACTTCAAAAAAGGAAACATATTTAAATAAAAAAATTTTATTTTCAGCGAAACCAAATTGCATCGTGAAAAAAAAAATTATTTTTGCCACTTTATAGACGCAGACGACACAGCACGAAAGGGCCGACGCTTCGAGACCCACACAACTAAATACTGAGTAGTGTAAATGCGGAGTGTTAGGAAATGTGTATTTTTTAATTATTTTTTTTCTTTCTGAAGAGATATGGACCTAGAAGGCGAAAAATTGTTAAATGAATACAACTAAAATTGAAAAAAAAGTTTTTTCCTTGAATTATTTTTTTCCAGATGGCTATAGAACACATTTAATACATATTTCAGTTTAAGTATAGACTTGGAACTCTAAAAAAAACCAGAAACAGCAGGTGGAAACCTTTTTTCCTGAAAAAATCGTTTGATTAAAAAGAAATTCATTGATAAAAAGTTTAACATCTGTTTAGATCCAACCAAAAAAGGAATAGCGAAAAATGATTTTCATAAATGACTGAATCATTTTTCTTTTCACCAACTCAAAATTTAAAAATTTAAAAATTGTTAAGACGCTTAACATTTTCTAGTTCAAGACACAAAACCTCAATTTTTTGTTCCTCTCAAATTTATTGAGCTTTCGCGTTCAATGTCAATTTGAGATTGTTTAAACTGTTTGAGTTCGTCGAGCACAAACCATTTCTTGCAAATATTCTCACTGTACTCTTACAGTTTCGAAAATCACATGTGCTCAAGTACAGTGATATGTGTGCTGATATAGGTGGAAATAATTGAGAGAAAATGAGAGAAGAAAAAAGAAAGAAAGACAGAGAAAAGCTGAATTGATTACATAGTTTGCTCATTTCGAATCAGCGAAAAAAGTTTGAGCACGAACCATTTTTTTTCTCCACTTTTATCAATCATGTTTTAGGTCATCGTTTTTCAAATCCATTTTATAATTGATTTTATCAAATAATTGGTTTTGTTTATGTTTTTTGTGAGACTAACGACATAAGTTTCAAATTTCAGGTTTTTTTTTAAGTTTAGAATATTGATCAGAATATCGCCCTTTTTTTCTCATTTCTCATTACACTTTTGATAATTCACTTTGAAAACAATATTTAATTTTGATTGAAACAATAGAAATAATGATGACAGCATAACTGTTGCGTCAAAAATCGTTACAGTGAAACAAAAAAAAATGAAAAAAAGAGAAGTAAATGAGAACTTTTTTTTCTTTCTTCTTTTTTTTGACCGCGATTCTTGAATTTTACTGATTTAATCTTTTTTTTTAATTAGCGGTTCTGTTTTTATTTGAAGATTTTACTTTGTAGATATTTAGAGGTAATTAAGTTTTTATTTGATTATATGAATTCTCGATTAGATTCCAATTCCGAATTACTTTCATAAAACTTCAAATGTCAGTGTAATTTCCTGATTTCTTGTAGGTCGAGACAAAAACATCTTGAGAATCTTGTGACTTCACAAATGAAAAAAAAATTGAAAGAAAAACAGTTGAGTAGAATGTAATATCAAAAAAAAAATAGCTTATCAATCTTCACATGTTTTATATCATGCTTATATTTAATATGAAATGATATATGCATGTATATCAAAATATTTTGTCCCTAACAAGTGCGAAAAAAGTGAAACTCTCAAGGTTTATGAAACATCAAAGCTTTAAAAATGAGTTTCAACCAAATTATTTTGATATGTTTTGAACTTTCTTTTTTCATTTTTTTTTTCAAAAATTGCAACAACTGTTCTCTGTTTTTTCATTCATTTTTGTGCTCAATTTTCGAAAATTTCATCTTGAAATCCATTTTTATTTTCAAAAAACCTTAAAATCATTTTTTTTCAGAGCGAATTTTTCAAATCAAAAAAAAACTTGGATTTGTTTCAAGGTTAAATGTAAATAAGAAGAATAATTTTTGTAATCAAAAATAATGATGACATCAACACCGCCAGTTTGTGAGAAATGCCATTCTGTAAGTCGAACAATTCTGAAAACTTTTTTCCAGCGGGTTTCACATTACAATTCACATTTAAATTTTTATATTCATTTATTATAAAATGTGAATTTAAAAATACAAATTTCTCACTCACTCTTCATAAACAACAATAATTTAAATTCAATTTTTGCTGCCAAAATATTGCGCGTCGAGATTATGCAAACCTTTTATTTTCAATTTCAAAACGATGCCCCAACACATTTTTTAATAGTTTTTAAATACAATTTTATTTCAAATTTGCCAATTTGTAGTTGAGTTTCAATTCTCATATTTTTTTAATCTATTTTTTATTGCTGTTTTTGTCCAATTTGTTTTTCAATTCAAAGGGTGTGGAGCAGGTGAAGAAGTGCAAAATAAGTTGTTCGAAAACGAGCATTTTCCCAAAAAAAAGGGAAAGAAAAGAAAGAAAAAGAGGGAAAAAAAAAACAAAAAAGAACAAAACAGATTGCGGTGTTTTCATCACTAACTGAAGTATTGTTCGGCCTTGAGAACCGAAATATATCTAAATCGAAACTAATTTTTCACATAGTTAGTCCAATGTTTTATGAGTTCTTCTTGTTTGATTGATTTAGACCGCAAGATTTTCGCACATTAGCTCTAAGGAAAAAATATTTTCTATATTTTTGTAATTTTTCATTTTTATTTTTTAATTATTCCTTCACCTTTTCCTTTTAAACATACAACATTGATTGTCTCATTGATAACTTTCTTTTTTAAAACAAGTCATTAAGTTGTATAAATCTAGATAGATAGGAAGTGATATCGCTGCGTTAAAAAAGATCAAAAGAAAATCGAATCGAAAAAAGTGAAGCTTTATTTACCGTATTAAATGTTTTTACACTTTCTAAAACCGCAACAAAAATAATCACAAAAAGTGTGGTTTTTTTTTTCAAAATTTTTGATCTGAAGTTGTAAATTCTTTTTTTTTCGAAGCCGAATCAGCAAAAAAAAATTGCGAATCGAGAAAAATGAAAAAAAAAAGAAAGAAAAAATCATATTAAAATTGAATAGATATCAGATGCATTTCATTCCAACATGAATAAAATGCTCGTAAAATTTTATAGTCATAAACACAATGAAGTAATGATGTAGATTGAGATTGAAAGGATGTGGCCCCGAAAACCCGAATTTTTTATTATAGTATTGACTTGAATTTTTGTGTGGTCACCACCTTTTTTTTTCTTTAACTCCTTTCACTTTAATTAAACTTTCTCTATTTTCGAGTTTTTTTCGTGCAAAACGTTGAAGTTAGTTAAGTCGTTAGTAAGTTCTTTAAACTCAAATCAGTTAAATTTTTATTTGTTAAAAAGATTGAGAAAAAAAAAGAAGAAAAAATGATAATTCTTTTCTGCGGGCTCCCTCGTTACAAACTTCTCAAATAATGCACAAATATTCAAAAATTATTGATGTGAGCTAGATGGTGCTAGGCTGATAAATCTTTGATTTATTTTCTAAATTATTATTCAGTAAGTAAATCAATCTTCCCATCGAAGGTTCATGAATCTTTATCAGACAAATTGAGAAAAAAGAAGAAAAGTCAAACAAAAAAATTTTTGTTCGTTATTTATCTATTCGTTTTATGTTAATAATAGTCATAAAATAATATGTAGAACATTACTTTATACATATAGTAAAGAGCTCAGCATAAAAAAAATAAAATTTTTCATTGGAACTAATTATTCTCCCACACAGTTTTTATTGATTTTTATTGATCTTTTTTATTTTTCAATAACCAACGTTTACAACCTTTTGCAGCGCAAAAAATCCTGTCACCAATATCCTCTTCTTTACGAAGATAAAATTCAAATCGTGAAAGAAATCACCAACAGCCTACCAATTGAGGAGGAAAATATGGCGTCAACACACAAAGATGGTCTTGGGTTCGTTCAATTTCCGACATTGATTTCAATCAATAATTTTGATTAAAGGTTGTCACCAACATCAAGTCGTGCTAACATTGGACTCTCTCAAATTTCACTCCCACTTGCATGGAAATCGAAAGGTAAAAAGAAAGTAAAATGTAAAAGGGTGTGGCTTTTTGAAGGGGAAAGCTTAATTTGTTTTTCACTATTTTCTTGTTCAAAAAGAAAGCGCTTATTGTTTGATAAGAAATGTCATTTCTCGCCTTATTTCAAGTGCCTAGAAAATTTTTTCAAACATTGTTCAACAATCGTTTTTAAAATCATAAAAAGAAAATTATTGAATGAATCCAGGGACTCGTGGATGAGAAAAAAAAAAGGAAAATATCATTTTCAAACAAATTTCAGAAAATCGAACATTTTCAATGTTTCTTGTGTTTCAAACAAGAAATAAAGTGATTGATACCAAAATTATATCACATGTCGATCGAAATATGACTGATGTTCTGATTCCGGATACTTTTATATTGTAAGGTTTCTCAAAAAAAAATAATTAAACGAAAAAAATTTGTTTTTATAATTACTACAAACGAATTTCAACTTTTTTCTAACAACAAAAAAAATAAAAAAATAAAAGTAAACAAATAAAAAACCTGATAAAAAGTTTTTTGGTTTAAAGGAACATACAATTTTAATATGAGAAACTTTCACCGCGAATCTTTGCGTCTCTCAAGACACTGATGTCTCTCAATTTAAATTTATTTCAAATTGAAATTATTGTTAAAAAAATTAGTTTTTTCGGATTTTCCATTATTTGTTTTGAAATAAACTAGGTAAAATATCACGTTTTTGAGTTTTCTGATTTTTAAAATCATTTTCAGAAGTTTTGGGACCACTGAAAATGCGAAAAAATTTGTTTAAAATTTAATTTTTAAATTGCAGTGATAATGAGCCGGAAGATTTTTTTCTGGATATATTGATTTATGCAGTGCGAACCGATTATGGTTTAAACACGGTTAATGAAAATGGCGGAAGCCTACGCAATCGCATTTCGCGTTCATTGGGTCGACGATTTGGAGCAGCCGTTAAAAATCAAGCTTCACACATGGAAGTGAAGAAAAATTCCATCTATGATCAAGCAATTGGGGGAAATCATTACAATCTTCTTGCTAAAGCAACGCTGACGATCACTGATGCAAATGAAGATGCTACAATCCACAATTTGAGAATGAGCGCTTTTGGTATTTTGAAAATAAATCGATTTTCAAAAAAAAAAAAAACTTTCAGCTGATCTATCTGGACCTCCACTTTATGGTCATATTATATGTCGAATGGCGATCCAGCCACATTCAGTGATTCGTCCAATCGCAGAAGGAGTGCTCACCGTTCATCACGTCACTGATGATATCGAACTTGAGAATTGTTTTGCAAGACTTCAAGTAAGGCTTCAAGCGGTTTATGTTGTTTTTTATTTGTTTCATTTTCCGGCCGGTCACCTTGTTTTTTATACAATTGGAGATATTGCCAACAATTCAATGGAGACCGTTTTGATGATTCCATTGAATCGAGTAAGTTTTTTGTGTTGAAAAAAAAAACAATTAAAACAATTATTTTCAGCGAAGTCGAATTGTGACAACATATCCAAACTGTACGCTTCTTCTAAAAACTGATGAAACAAGTGATGTGCCAGCTTCATCAGTTTATCTTACGGCAACAACTGAACGAGCATTTGACACGTGGCGAAAAGCGATTGAGCTTCAAATTTACGATATTGGTCGGTGCTTTTTTCTTAAAAGAATGTTGTGACAAAATTAGAAATTCAGTCGTTTGGGGAAAGTTCGCAACAAAATCAACAAAACTTCTCTATCAGAAAAGAGAAGATCCGTTGAAAGAAACACTTAGTCGCGCAACTGGTAGCAATCTTTATGAGACAATCAGTATTAAAGGTAAAGCTTGAAGTTTTTTATTAATTCTAGTCAATGTTTATAGGAAGCATTTCCAAATACAACTATGGAGGTTTAAGCATTCTTCAGTCGGATAAAAATGATCCTTATGGAGCAGCAACGGCACCAGTGAAACGACCAAAAATCCGAACCAATGTTATAGACATTTTCCAGGTTTTAGAACTACATAATTTGTTTTAAAGAGGAAACAGTTTAAAAAGTTTATTTGAAGAATGTAAGCCCACAAAGTGATCGTAAAGAACAAGCTTCACCTCGTTCACCATCAAATTATGTCATTCAATTGAACATTGGAGAAAGTCCACCGGAAAACGAATACTCAGCTTATTCTCCATTATGTAAAAAATAAAGAATTGAACACTTTTAAAAATAAATTTTGATGTTTATGAGTAGAACCAATTTAGACTCGGCAAAACAGAATCGCAACATTTCAAGACTACACGTAAAAAATAATGAAGATCCGAAGGTCAGACATAATATTCAAAAAAGTGAAGCTAGAAAATGTCAAATTAACATTTTCAGCACGATGGGAAAAAAAGTTGGTCAAAATCAATTGGCTCAATTATTAATCGAAGCTCATCATCGCATGTAACAAGAATGTAATCAATAATAAATTTGAAAGGTTTTTAGCTGCTTTAACATTGTTTCAATTACATCAAATTTAAATATTTTAACATTTTATTTGAAGTTTAAATAAAAAAAGTTGAAAGATGAAATAAAATCAATGAAATACAACTACAAATAAAGCCATATTTGAAATTAAAACCCGTTCATCGTCACTCATTGCAATACCAGTAGACTAGTTCGTCATCTTCATCAGCATAGGATCGTTTTGGATCATAACGACGGATGTAAATATCGCTAAAGTTTGCTTCTCGCATTATTTATTTGGAAAACGAAGAGAGGGAAATTCGACTGAAAATTCGAAATGAATGCTTGCTATTTAAAGAAATCGATAACTGGAAGAAGAAGAAGAAAAAAAAAAACAACGACACACCTTTTTACAATACTCAAGGGTGTAGTACAATCTGAGTTTTTTTTTAAATCATGAAAACTACTAAATTCAATAAAAACTTAAATTAAAAAAAGGGGAATTTATTGATTAAAATAGGTGATGAAAGAAAATGTTAATATTAGACGACAACGACAACGACGACGACAATCACAACGTCTAACCAAATTGCACGTAAAAATCGTACAAGGACAAAATGTATCGCGCAATGTTTCGACTGAACATGAAGAATCGAAGTGAGAATAAAAAGCGCGCCCACAGCCGATTGAAAGGCACGTGCACTCAGTTGACCATATTACGTGACGCCGATGCGATCAAGAAAAATTAGTGAAGAGAAATTGAAGAAAGAAAGGGAGAGAGGCATGAAAGATTGATCGAAACAAACGGAAACTGGATTTTTTGCGTCAGTTCCCGATGGAAATTAGTTTAGCAATCGGGAGAAAAAAAACTGTCCTGATATAGACTTTACTTTTTAAATGTTTCCGGTGGTAAATTGTGGCAAAAATCGGAAAAAATTTAGATCAATTAGTTAATAGTTCAATGTTATTGTTATCAAAAAAAAAAGTCATCAACATTTTATGATTTTATTTAGTTTCACTCGAAAAGTAAGACAAAATCTAACGAACTTTGAAAAAGGGCATTTTTAGATATTAAATTCAATTTGAAAATGGCGTTTGTTAAGGGGAAAATCGAGAAAAATGATTTTCTTTTTTTCCTTCTTTTTTTTTTTACTTTTAAAATAGTTTTTAGAGAAGAATGTTGTTGACAGTTTTCCATTAAACCGCAACAATTTTCAATAGAAAGAAAAAAGAAAAGAAAAATGTTGATTTTTGGTTCGAATATTTAGTGATGGCCATTCTCAACTAATTTTGGGATGTAAAGATTGAAGAAATGCTGTCAAAAAACAATCTTAGAAGACGAAAAAAAAAGTGAATGACACTTTTCAAAAATGTTCAAGGAAGGGTGAAGAAAAAAAATGTTTCTCCCTTTTTTTTCTTTAAGATTCTGTGCATTTTTAAAACGGCAAAAGATTTGTTTATAACTTCTCGAAATGTCTGAAATATCACGAATACTTTTAATAACTTACGCAATGCTTTGATGTCAACCAAAAAGCATTTTTGAGATTTCTTTTTCTTTCAAGCTGAATAATATCTAATCAAAGTAAAAAGGAGAAAAGTTGTTCAACATTATTTTTTATGTTTCACTGCTCAATTTTGTTTAAAAAAAATGTGAATGAAAATTGAAAACTTTGGAGGATTTGTAGAGACAAAAATAAGAGGGAAGTGAAAAGGAAAAAGTCGATTTAAACATAAAAGAAGCGCATTAATTTGAAAAAAAAACGCGTTTCCTAAGAAACAGTATTTCCAAATAAAAAAAAAAGTGAAAAATTTTCGAAATTACATTTGTGGGTGTTAAATTTTACTATTGAATAAGAAATGATGGACGATACTACACATGTACGATTGCCTTGAAGAAAAAACAATTGATAAGAAATGACAGAGTTATCAAGGTCATCACGATTCTTAAAATGTTTGCCTTGAATATATTTGCACAAATTTTAATGCAAATAAATATGAATAAAAAAGTATACACGAAAAATGTCTTTTTATTCGAATAATAAAATTTTCTTTGTTTTTCAACAACCAAGAACAACCAAAAATATTTGAAAATAAATCCGCCGGTTTTTATACGGTTTTATGAATAAAGAAAATTGGATTAACAATTGGGATTTATTAAAAATTGTAAATTGTTTACATTTTTCAAAAATATAAAATACTTTAATATCTAATTAACAGAAGAATATAATCCAGAATCATTGATCAATGAAATATCAAACTTGTCATCTTTATTTTCTATTTTTAAACAGATTTTTTCCAGGAGAATGATTTCTTCCGTCATTATTTTCCTCATAAAAAAATGGAATGGTAACATATAAATTGTATGGACAAGAAAAAGTCGACAACTGCCAATTATGTCAGATAAAGATAAGAAATAAGGAGCACTTTTGATAATAATCTCAACAACCATCATAATTAAGGAGGGCCTGGAAGTTTTTTCCAAGAAAAAAAAAAAGTTCTTTCATTGACAATTGCACATTCAAATGTGTTTTCAATTTTTCTCGATGCGTCAAACTTTTGACTTGTATTTTATCGATGAAGCGTGTTCTATCTTCACTTGAAATTTTATAATTTTTGATCGAATTTTTTTTTGTTGTCAATTATTATATCAACTGATAACTTGGCTCTTTTTCTTTTAAATTTCATTTTCAAGTTTAAAATCAAATTTGTTTCGTCAATTGTTTCATATTTTTTTAAATAAAAAAATTAGTTAAATTTGTTTTAGATGAACATTTTATTGGTTTTCCTATTGACAATTTGTCTTTTTATTTCTCAATGTTTTGCCGCTTTTTCGTGTAAAGATCAAAATGGCAAAGATGTTGATTGGTATGTAGACTTGTTAAACATTAAAAACCATATTTTCAACGATTCTTAACCAATAAAAATATGTTTTAAAGGTTTGCTGTTTACAAAATGCCTATCGAACCAGATGATGGATCAGTTCCTGGACTATCCGGAGGTATTGGATGGTATTATGTTGATGTGAACAAGAAAGGATCACTTACACCTTCTCAAAAAACACTGAACGATAAAGATCAAGCATTGGCATACACTTTACAGCAATATTATGATAAGCAAAATGACAAATCAATTTTTCATGTGATGTTCAATGATGAGGTTTGATCGTAAATTCTTTTGAAATGAAGTGAACAAAACAAAGTGAAAGAGAAACCTTCAGCCTTGGGAAGAAAAGTCAGCTGAGAATATAAAATTAGAAGAAATTTTGAGTAATCGAGTTTTCACGAATCATTCAACGTCTGAATCTTCAACATCTTCTTCCTTTGGTCACACAAAAGGTTCAACGTTTTTCTATCAAATAACGCACGCAGAAAATTAACAAATCTAGGAGTCATATTTTTTGACAACGATTCGGGTATCTGGCTTGTTCATAGTGTTCCACTTTTTCCAAATCCAACAAAATATGAATATCCTGTTAGTGGTCATAATTATGGCCAAACAATGTTATGCATGACGTTTAATTATTCGGAGCTGAAAAAAATTGGTAGAGAAAAGTGGACATTTTTTGAAAATTTTCGAAAAAAAAACTTTAGGAACACAATTGTTCTTCAATCGTCCCAATATTTATTCATCGAATTTGCCATCAAACATGGCTGCCGAAAATCCAGATTTAGCAAAAACGATTGCAGGACAATACCAAAAAGGAAAACCATTTAGTAGTATTGTTGAGCTTGAAACAAAAGAAGGTTACTCGTTTACATCATTTGCGAAATCCAAAGAATTCGGAGCTGGTAAAGGAAAAATTAATTAATATCATCATATAATAATAACGTGGTTCGATCATCTTTCAGATCTTTATGATCAGCTTGTCGCGCCGACACTCCGAACCGATATTGTTGTTGAAACATGGCGACGTGGCGGCCAAATTCCACTTGAATGCAAATTGACATATCACGCAAATGATGCCCTAAGCATGAAGATTGGAAAAACTGGCGAGTTCGCCTACACTAAGGATCATTCAAAATTAGCTCACTCAACTGATATGACAAAACCTTGGGTTTGCATTGGAGATATAAATCGAATGGTGGAGGATTGAAAAAAGTTAAAAGTGGAAATTTTTGAATATTTCAGACATCACAATATTCTCGAGGCGGTGGAACAACTTGCATCTCAAGCACTTTTCTTTGGAAAGCCTACAGTGTTATTCAAACTCAAAACACTTGTTGAAAAACAAATAAAATTCAATATTTTTTCCTCAAATTTTCTCTTAAAATGTCGTTTTGCAAATTCAAAGAATGTACAATGAAAAAAATCTTGTGCGGGATAAAATTATCTGTTTGATATTTACATTTAAAAATAATATCGGAAGACAGATAAATAATGAAATGAGCACAATTATTTGAGCAACAAAAGTAATGTAAAATAAGAAGTGTTTGAGCACGTTCTGATTATAAACTCAAAAAAAAAGTTAATCGAAAACCGACACTTGTGTAATCTTAAATCAAACAAAACTTTCATCAATTTTTTTTTAAACTTAGCAGTAACCAACTACTGTTAGTTCACTTTACTCTCTTCTTTTTTTGTAAATAATCATCAACTGTTTTTTTGTTCAAGAAATGTAATATTTTCCCAAATCATTTTGTGAAAAAGAAAAAAAATGTGAACAATTCGAGAAATTGTTCGTAGTCAAAAAAATATTTTTGCGTTTTGTTTTCTTTCTTGTTTACCTCTCTATTTCTCCCAATGTTACTGATCTTATATGTTTTGTGTTTATTTCTCTCATCAATCTGACGCATTTTCAAGACAGAACGCAAAAAAAAAAAAAAAAAAAAAAAACAGAAACGAAAATCAGTTGCTTGATAAAATTATATTTTGCAGAGTTGTGCCTACACACATCGGCTGTGCGTTTGGAATTGGTTTCACTCTTGAAACTTCAGAACTAGATTCAATATCGAAATTAACCTTCTCATTTCTCTCTCTTCCCCTCCCCCTCCCCCTCGAAAACTACATTCATTCAATTATCCTGTGCTTGACGAATTTTCAATCTGGTGAGTCGTTTAATTTTTTTAAATTCAAAGTTTGATTATTTCTAAATGAACCTTTTCAAAAAATGTTCAACAGATATTTTTATTTTTGTTCTCTTTTTTTTTTCGATGTTTTCAATCAATAATTAAGTAAACACATTGATTGGGGTTGAACACGTGGGCGCGTACACACCACTTCAAGCATCAAACATTCTTTCCCAATTATTTCAGATTCTTTAAATAACTTGCTCTTTTATTTTTCCGATAAAAAAAGAAAGAAGAAAGTGCAAAACTTTCCAACTAAAAAGTGTCTCAAATTTCAGAGCGTCTAAACATGTTCTATTACAATCAGTTACGTAATTCAAAAAAGAAAAAAGAAAAGAAAGAAAGATTTTGAAATCTTTTGCATCTCTTTTGAAAAACAAACCATTGAAAGTGAAAGAGAGGAAGAATTGTTTCATCTCCAACTATATTTTAAAATGAATCGATGAGACTCTAATCACTCTATCCCACACAAGCTCATCGTTATTTAGTGTAACATAGAAAGCAGAGAAACTTCGAATAATAATCATAACTGTATAGAAGAAGAGGAGGAGGAGGTGAAATGTTAAAACACGTAGAAAAATTGATAGC
This sequence comes from Caenorhabditis drosophilae, assembly GCA_963572285.1. Taxonomy (NCBI): domain Eukaryota; kingdom Metazoa; phylum Nematoda; class Chromadorea; order Rhabditida; family Rhabditidae; genus Caenorhabditis; species Caenorhabditis drosophilae. Next base: position 8,627,214 of record OY751565.1, read on the forward strand.
CTTGATGAATGGGGGAAAAAACGACGGATGATTGATCTCAATTTCTTAATTAGCGAAACATAATTGTTTTTTTCTTTCTTTTTCTCGATTGATTAAATTTTTGATTGATTCTTATTATCTGTCACCTGATTGTAAGAAAAATATGTTTTTTTCGATTAATTGGTTGTTTAATTTTTTTTTTGGAGGAGAGAAAGTATCGGAATTTCCATCATCAAAAAATTTCTATCAATTTCAAATTCGAAGTTTATTTCAACTCGGGCGAGAGGAAAAAGATGTTGATTGGAAATTTTCCGGAAGTTCTCATAATTGTAAAAAAAAACTCTCATTTAAAAATTAAAAAAGCGAAAAAGTAGGCGCCATTGATACCGTAATCTTGTTGATCAAAAAATCCTTTTTCTCATTCCCCGTTTTTTAAAATTTTTTTACTTAATCCACTTTTTTTCTGTGCGCTCTTCATACATTCCATCCAAAATTGAATTCAACTAAAAAAATAAACAGAAATCTGTCTTTCATTATTCGCAGCAACTTGTTATTCAGTTATTTCGGAATAAGAAAAAAAAAGAAAAGAGATTTTGACATTTGGGATGAACAAATATTATTTCAATCAAATAAAAGTTAAAATGTTAGGAAAAAAAGGGATTTTTCTAATAAAAACAATTTTGATCATTAAGTAAGCGCGATTTATTTCCGAATTTCATCAAACAAAAAGTGAAATCTTTAAATTATTCAAAGTTCGAGAGGAAAATCATTTTCAATTCATTAAAAACCAGTAGATGAACTTTTATTTATTGTCCATAAAAGTTGAAAATGTTGCTGAAATTTATTTCATAATCTTCTTTACACCACGAATTATGTTTTTATTCCAAGCAAAACCAAACAAAAAAAAACGTTTAAACACGATGTTGTCAGCCACTCTCAATTTTTTTAAAACCTTCACTATTTTTTTTCAGTAGGAGAGGAATTGAAAAATTCCATCTGAATTGACAATAATGATTTTTTTTCCAGTGAAATATGATCCAATACGTTTTTGTGTCTGTGCATGCGTGTTACGGGCGGCTTTCTCTATCATCATCACGTTGTATCTAGAAAATTTTGATGCGTGAGCATCGCTTTCCCTCTACCTCCCTCCCTCCCCCCCCCCCTCCTTCCTATCTTCTGTGTTGTTTTGAGCTTCATCTCTTACATTTTCAATTTATTTTTCTATTCTTCTGCTTTTTATTGCTTTTTGTTTGCATCGTAGGAACTTTTGAATTTCGATGAGATTTTTTTTAGGTTTAAACTCTCAATCGTCAACTATTTTATATTTTATTTTTTCTTCAGATTTTTCTGAAAATTATTTGTTCCAATTTTATTTCTTCTCAAAAAATCATGTTAAGCAAATAATGTAAAACGAAAATTTCAAAAAATTGAAACTTTTTTCAAGGAACACTTGTGCTCAATAATTTAAATCGGCACTTGAAATTCTTGGGTTTTACTCATTTCTGTTTGCTTAAAATATCTTGGCAATGAATTTAAAAAAAGAACAAATTTTTAAAATCGTCCCTTTACTTTATTCTCAACACGCATGTGTATCATTATTTTATTTCTATTTTGAGAAAAGATATTAATCTTCATCTCGTTTTTCTCAAATAAAAAAGGAGACAAAAACCAATACGAAATTCGATTTTTTTTTTGTTTTTAATCAAGCGAAAAGTTGTGAAATATGACAATGAAAAATCACAGCAATGATCAAACCACAATCAGTCCTTTTTTCGAATTTCCAATCACTTTCTAGAATAATATTGATGATGATGATGATAAATTTCACACAAATAATTGCGCGGGACGCAATCAAATATGTTGATATTATTTCGACGACAAGAGGGATCACATCGTTTTGAAATATTCTAGAACAATATTATCATTTCAAAACCTACAAAAGCTTTTTTGAAATATTTATCAACCCATTTTGTGATTTATGACTTTTTTTGACAAATTGTCACAATTTTGAAAGAAAAATTATTCGGATATTAATGAAACATTTATGAAAAATAAATATGATAAGAGAAATTCTAAATTTAAAAATTTCTTTCCTTATTTTCATAAGTTTTCATTTGTCAAATAAAAATTGAATAAACAGTTTTGTGACAAGCAAGGATGAAAAAAAATTGAATAGAAAATTTATTGTTTATCACTTCCAGAAGATTAATGACGAAGCTTGAATTTTTTTCAAAATTAAAGCGATGACATTTATCAAAAAACGTCGCTCTTTAGGTGTTTTCATTTTATTGGAAGTTGATTGAAAATTTATGATTTTGCACTTAGATCTGACCTCGAAGAAATTTGTGTATTTGCCTGTTTTTTGTTTCCGCGATAACCTTTTTTTTGTAGTTTTTTTGTTGTTTAACACAACATTTTTCAGTGTTTTAGCTAATAAAAATTTTAAAAAAAAACTAAATGAAAAAATTTCACTTTTTTTGTCTGATCTTGTTTTGATTTTCGTGTCAAATTTTAAATGGAAAAATGACATTTCAATTTGCTAAATTGAAAATAGTCACATCAACAGGGAATAAACCAGTAAAAAGGAAAAAAAAAACAATAAATCGAATAAAATCGAAAAATGCAACAGGGCAATCAATGACATTTTTTTGTGGTTTATTTTCTTTGCTTGTGGCGAAAAAAATAAAAATAAATAAAACGGCAAAAATCGAACAGTTTTTTCTCGGTTTTTATGGCTGGCGTTCCTCGATTGTTGCCTCGTTTTTCAAAGTTTACCTTTTGGAAAAAATAGGGAATTTTGAAACGAAAAAACTTGTAATCGACACGTTTTGTTTGTTCAATTTCAAAAAAAAAAGCACACATTTTACCCGATTTACACGTTTATTTTTGTGACAAAATGAAGTTTAATTTTTTTTGTGTGTGTGTGTGTGTGTGTGTGTGTGAGTTAATCCAGCCAGCAGCTCATTTAGAAAAACATGGGTTTACAATCTATGAGAATTTTTCCGAAATGAAAAAATCTCAGTATTCAAGACTTTCTTTTTTTAATTTATTTCGGTTTGTGTTAGTTTAATACAAACACTAGAAACAACATAAAGAAAAAACTTTCAATTTTCATTATTTTCATTTTAATTGACCTTGAAAACAAAAAATAGGCAGAAGGCGCAAAGAAAAAATTGAATCAAGGCCGTCACAACGACTGAAATCTGATGCATGCGTGAATATTTTTGTTTTCTTCAAAATCTGACTCTCCCTAGTTCCAGACTTTTCTTCATCGGCTTTTCGTTTCTCATTAATTTTGATACTGAACGCCTATGTACTCAGCAAGAAGCACTTTTTACATAGTATACTCTTAACTTTTTTTTGTTGTTGCTTCATTTGCATCAATGGGCAAGAGAGAAGAAAAAAGAGAAAAAGTATCGATTTTTTAAGAGCAAAATTGGCTTTTTTTTCCATGACAACGTTTCTTCTAAAAAAAAATATTATTTATTTTTCATCTTTGGAAGAGAAAAGAAAGAAAAAAAGTTGTTTTTTTCTTTTTTTTTGTTTGATTTTATTTTCTGTCCTTCATGTTTTTTTTATTTTACATTAACTATTTTAACTGTCATAAAAAGCTGGCTCTTTTTCTTTTTGCTAATGCGTTATTGTTTTGTTTTTTCGTTTCTCTTTTTCCCTATTTTTCATTTCGCGCTTCATTTCCATTTTAATATTCTTTCTGGAACGAGTTTCATTCTGTGAGAAACGTTTGCTTTTTTTTTTCAATATGAAAAAACTAATAAAAAAAGAGGAAAAAAAAAATCAGCGTCATCAAAGTTGAACACAAACCTAACAACTGTTCCAGGTTTTTCAAGTCAATTACAATTTGGAAGAAGCTCATTTCAACCTTCATTTTTCATTTTGTTTTTTTCCTTCAAATGTTCTCTCTTTCAATTTTTTTTCCGTTCTCACAAATTCAATTTTGCTTCTTATCTCGACTTTTTTGTTCGGCTTCCTCTTATCAATTTAAAAAAAAAAGAAAATGTTGAAATTTTCCGTACTTTCGCAATAAAATTTCAAAAAAAAAATGTTGCAAAATGTTGGTTTTCTATCAATGAATACTTTTCTTTATCGATGGCGAATTTTCATAGGCAATTTTGTTTTCAGTTTTCAAAAATTGTCACGCGGCGCCGTGGCTTTTTCTAGCAACACCCAGCTGGAAAAAAATCGATTATTTAGTTAACCATATTACTTCCACATAAATATAGACATCTATGTATAGTACACACGTTTGCTTTTGTGTCTCCTATTCAAAGTGCGTGCCTGCCGACCGCGCCAACACGGAAGGAAGGCACTTTTTTTTCTGTCATTCTTCTCTGTCTCCACAAATATTCGGTTTGGTGAGCGAAGTGTGCGTTTTATTTTCTTGTTCTTATTCTATTTGAGCGCCAAACTCTCTCCGCCGAGACTTTTCTATTTTTCATTTCTCATGTTGTCGCGGTTCTAGCAGCGAGTGATGTGTGTTTGAAAAAGGAAAAAAAGAAAAGGGTCGATCGTTTTCTCAGCAAAAAAAAAGTGTGTTGTTTATAGTTCGATTCTAACCAAAACATTTCAAAAAAAAAAAAAAAGCAAAAACAGTTAAATGTGGTATTTAAAAATTTCGTTGCGAGTTGTTGATAGAATAAAATCCGCAGGTGCGCTGAAGAAAATTATTTTAATTCAATGCAGCTGTTTTCGAGCTCTTTTTTCTTCTTTTTTCTTTTCATAATTCTGCTTCATCGATTTTCTTGTTCCCCATTTTTCTTCACCATCAAAATTGAGAAAACAGAAAGGAAAAAAGTGTGAATAAAAAATTGAGAAAAAGAAAAAGAAGAAGAAAAAGAAAGATAGATGGAGCCAATAATTTTTCCTCATCAATCTATTTTCTTTGCCTTGCTCCATGCCACTCAAACCCAAGCTATTTCATTGAGCCAACCAGATGGCTCATTTCAAATGAACCCCTATTTTGTTTCTCCTTTTTTCTTTTCTTTTTTTTCTCTCCTTCGCTTGATGTGATGACAAAAAACATTAAAAATTCCTTGAAGAACGCCAAAAAATACGTAAAATGTTGCAATTTTTCTATATTTTTTTTTAGTTTTGACGACAGTTTTATATGATAAGCTTATCAATTTTAATAACAAATTAGATTTTTTTTTTAATTTTTTGCGTCACTTTTTTTTTAATCAATTATCATAAAGGAATGCCGAGTTTTTCATCTCCATTTTCCTCACAACTGAACATTAGAATTTTCTTTCAAAAAAAATCTGAAGGTAAAATTATCTGCTTTCGCTCCCTTGAAACTTTCAACTACACATTCCGTCGCGTCTAGAACAAAAAGCGAACTGTGGCTATTTTGTCTGCGCTTCTTGTTCTTCAACACTGCCTTCGGGTCAGCCGGTGTCTCTGACGATCCCGCCCTTTTCAGTTGCGCCCCCCCCCCCCGCGCCTCACCCCTCCCTCGTTTGTCTTTTGTCGTCGTCGTCGAGTCGATGAGTATTGTGAGTGTGTCTGTATGTGAATGTGTTGTGTCTTCTGTCGGGGAGGCGCGCGCGCGCGCGCAAAATAGCGTCAAACGGTCAGCAAATTTTTAGGCCCAAAAAAAATATTTATTTTAACTTGTTTTTCTTTTGATGTTGCACTTTTTTTTCAAATTTCATGTCAAAAAATAATTTAAAAATAATATTTGCTGATTTTTTTTATTTTCAGCTGATCACAAAAAAGTTTGTGAAAAGTGAATCTCGATATCCACGATAAACAAAAAACAACAACAACAACAATAATCAACCAAAGATGAGGTCTCCATTGTCAGTGAGACGTCCACACATCAGTCAGCAGTTGACGAACCGCAGAAAGAATCTGGGAAGATTGTTTCGATCTCAACGACGACAATTCCAATTATGGTAAGTGGTAGAGCAATTTTACATTTTTTTTGTTATTTTCTGAAAAAAAATGAGAGTAAATTTAGGCTCCAAACCGCTGTGCTTCCGGATCCGGTCGCTGAAAAACGCCAACAAGTTTTTGATGCTCTGTCTCTTGATGCACCACAACAACCGGTATTGTCTCGTTTTTGACTTATTTCCACATCATTGATATTATTACAATAATGAATCATCAGACAAGCCCTGATAGTAGTGTTTCTGTGGAATTTTAAATGATGTGGAATTTTGTTTGTTTCACTCCCTTCCTCCCCCCCCCCCCCTTCTTTTCTCTTATTCTTTTTCCTCACTTGTCCCTCGAACAATTAAATTGACAAGGTCGATGGTGAAAATTCGTTCAATTATTTTACAGGTGAACGTTGCAAACAACTCGAAAAAAAACGAGAAGAAAAAAGCTAAAAATCAAAACACAAAAGAAGAGGAAGCTCAGCAAAAATTGAAAGCTCAAAAAGAAGCCCAGGTACATATCTAAAAATTGTTACATTCAGCTTTTTGAAAATTCTCTTCTTTCAGAAGGCCGCATCTCGCAAAGCAGCTGAAGCCAAGAAGCGGGCTGCCGAAGAAGAAGAGCACAAAAAATGGAAAGCCGAACAAGAGCGCATTGAAAAAGAGCAAGCTGCAAAAGAAGAAGAATTGAAAAAGCTCAAAGAGCAACAAAAAAAATTGAAAAGCGAACAAGCGAAAAACGAGAAGAACGAGAAGGCAAAACAAACTGATAATGCTCCAACTTCTGCACAAGTTGAAAAGGATGCAGTGCAAAAAGATGAAATCGTCTTGAAAGAAGCCAACAGTAATGAGGTTAATAAATATTTAATGAATATTGCTCAAATGCAGCGGTTAAAAAAACGACTGAAATGTTTTCAGAAAGCTCCAGCCACCCCAACCAACACCCCAGCCGAACCAGCCGAATATCTCGAACCAGAACCAGCGCCGAAAGAGACAGCCAAGAAGAACAAGAAGAACAAGAACAAAAAAGTTAGCGAAAGCGAGCCGGCATCGGCTCTAGTTGTCGAAGACCCAATTTCAGAACCAGTTATTCAAAAAGTAATGAAACAAACATTGATATTGATCAATACAAATCGTTATTTTTATTTTCCAGGAAACCGAATCGGCTCCCCCAACAAAGATCGAAGAGCCAATAGTTGAAAAAGTGGTTAGTTTCGTATTGATTTTTACTACTGATTACTACATACTAGTTAAAACCAAATTAGGCATTATTGTTGTGGGTGGTCTTCGTTTAATGTTTTCATTAAAAATTTTTAATGGATGTTTAGATGAGATTTGATTCAAATATTTTATCGCGAGACAAAAACACATCAAAAACAATTAAAATAGAAAAACTTGTTTTCCTTTTTTTTTCGAATTCATGTTTTCTTGCACTTTACCGATTTTTCTCAATCAGTTGCGCGTTAAAATGCATGTTTCGTGCTGTGTCATGTTCGAACAAACAAGAAATCAATTCACTAAAAAAATGGGGCACTCTTTTCTAGGAAACACCAATACAACAGCAAAATGTTGAAGAGAATGATAAAAAATCGAAAAAGAGCAAGAAAAATAAGAAAACTAGTGAAAGTGAGCCAGTAGTGGTGGCCGAGACGCGTGCTGAAAATGTTGCCGCAGCGGCACAAAAACCAACTGCTGATGATAGCATGGACTTTCTGGATTTCGTCACCGCAAAAGATGACAAAAAATCCGAAACAACCGAAACTGAAGTTGTTGAAGTAAGCGCATGATAAACTTGTGAATGTTTGCACCACGTCAATTTCAGCAAGCTGCTCAGCCAGCAGCTCGTCCAACTGCTGAAAGTCTCGACTTTCTTGACTTCGTCACTGCAAAAGATGACAAAAAATCCGAAACAACCGAAACTGAAGTTGTTGAAGTAAGGGCATGATAAACTTGTGAATGTTTGCACCACGTCAATTTCAGCAAGCTGCTCAACCAGCAGCTCGTCCAACTGCTGAAAGTCTCGACTTTCTTGACTTCGTCACTGCAAAACCGGAGAAGGAGGAGATGGCCGATGTGGTGACAGCTGAAGTGGAAACCGTTGTGAGCAACAACGAAGAAGCTCACAAAAAGAGCAAGGTGAGCTGCAAGAAAAAAAAAGCAATCCCTCTCAACCACATGTGTGTGTTTCCTATGTCTTTTCTAGAAGTCGAATAAAAAGAACAAGAACAAGAACAGCGAAAGTGAAAGTACACCGACGTCAATTGCTCCAACTCCGGCTCATGTTGCAGCAGAGCAACGACCAACTGCTGACAATCTCGATTTTCTCGATTTTGTCACTGCTAAACCCGAAAAAACAGATGTCGAGAATGTAGCTTCGGTTGATTCAAAAGAAGAAGAGGTGAGAAAATTGATTTGCATGAAATAATTTCAAAGCACATAACATTTGATATTTAACTTAAATTTATTTTTAAAACAAAAGCAAAATCGCTGCAAGACATTTTCATTTAGCATTCAAAGAAAAATGAAAATGAAAAAGAGCGTCCCACAACGGAAAGTCTCGACTTTCTTGATTTTGTGACGGTTAAAACAAACGGTGAACCGGAAAACACAACAGTGCCAATTGAGCAAAAGGTAGAGAGAGCTCTCACTGTTTTGTGACAAAGCTGAAATCAGTGATTGATTGATTTTTTTTAGAATGAAAAGAAATCGAAAAAAAATAAAAATAAAAAAAATAAAAAAGGCAGCGAATCGCCGGAAAATAAGGTGGGTTTTGCATGATTGTTGCTTGGAAAAAGAAAGCATCACCACGGCTCTTAAGTTTTTCTTTTATCATTTAGCACAATTTTTATTGTTCAACAATTGAGTGCTTAAAATTAAGAATTTTTAGGGTTTAGTCTTAAAAGTTAAAGAAAATTTATAAATTGATCAGATCATATAATTTTTGTGTCCTAGACATTCTGAATATTTTGTAGAAAAGTCGATTTTTTGTTTCCGATCAATAAATCAATATCATATACATAGATGTATAACAACTTTTAAAGATCATCTTTGATGAGAAACAACTTCCATCACATCCTCAAACAGATGAATCGCTTTTCCGTTCTACTATGAATTCGGCGTCATCAGAAAAAACGGTTGAATTGGAAAATGAAGTGAACGCGTCGAAATCAGAAAACATAAATGTTGGCCGAGAACAAGAGGAAGCATCACAATGGAACACAAATCATTTCTCAAAGCCTTCATTTATAGCAAATGAGAAAAAGTCAAGAAGCCCCCCTAAAAATGATGAGAAAAAGGGGAAATCAAAAAATAAGAAAGGAGGCAAAAAGTTTGAAAAAACCATCCTTCCACCAGTTGAAACTGAGGATGACGCAAAATTTTTGGAGTTTCTGAATAGATCTGAAAATGCTGATGAGTCGGAGCTAAATGATATAAAGGTTGGCGGCACGGGCTGACAATTACTGACTTAATCTTTAGCTTGTTTTTTTTAACGTTAACACATTTGATGTGATGTTCATTTTTTTAGCGAACGTTTTTTTTCAATTTTTAGAATGGTTTTCAACTTATTTCTTCTTCCTTATCTCCTCTTCCTTCCTTAGTTCAGTTTCTTCAAGTTTTCTTGTTTTCTTTTGTTGATTTAGACAATTAGCTTCAACAAATTTTCAAAAAAAAAAAAACTAAAATTAAACTTTGAAAATTCTTATTAATTATCCTATATTTTCAGGTCCCTTCGGAACCACCACAAGTAACGGTTGAGGAAGTCGTTGTTCCACCCGTTGAAGTGAAGGTTTGTTAAAAATTTTTTCAAATAATTAAGATGTTGTGTTTCCTTCAACAACAAAAAAAAAATTAAATTTAACAAATTAGTGACCACGATCGATAAGAAAATCTATATTAATTCAGAATTCAAATACTGAAATTAAATCTGAACTGAAATCAGAGCAAACAGAATTTGATTCAGAGACCAAAACAAAAAATGAGGTAAAAAAAAATAACGGAATGTTTTGTGTCTAATTTTGTCACTAAAATGACTTTTGCCATTAAAAACCTTCAGAGTATAAATTCGGAGGTTCACCCTATCATTGCAAGTGAACAGAGTGAGGTAATAGAACTTGTTAAAAGCACAACAAATGAAATTGAGGTAGCTTATAACTAACAGTATTTTCTTTAACGTTTTTGATTACATCTTTACTTAAAAGTTCAATTTTTTCCTTGTTTTTCTTTCAATTTTCTTACAATTTCAACCAGAAATTGAAATTTAGGGATTTCAATTAAAAACAAATGTTGAAAACCAAGAAATAACTGAGGAAAAACCAAAAGAGGTACTTTTTAAAGCCCTGAAATTGAAAAAAAAAGAAAAAAGCAATTAGGCCGAAAAACTCACTTCGGAAGCGGCTTTTGAACCCGATTTGCACAAACTAGAAGCTTCAATTGAAAACTTGAACAATGTTGAGGTATTGATTGAATCATTCGAAAAACTCATTGAAGCAGTAGAATAGTTTAGAATCAAAACTCTGAAATTTCTGAGATTGAAAAAACAAGTTTTGAAGTAGAAGAGCTTAACTTTGAAGCTGAGGTATGCGTGTGAGCACTAACTTTTTTGATATTTTTACTCTCCTCTGATTCGCTTTAAAAGATTTATTAAAAGTTTACTGAGCTGAAAATTTTGCCTGAAAACGTATTTTGTTTACCTACCGTTTTAACAGATTGAAGCTTTTTTAATGTTAATTGAATATTTTGGTTTAGGTGGAAAATTCTCAAATTCCAATTAAGTCTGAAACAGAATACGAAAAAGTAGAAAGTCATTCAATTGAACAAAATGAGACCAAGGTAAATATTGTGATCAGCTAATGTTCTTCTAGTCAATCAATTTATCCAAAAAGTTTAAATAACTAACTTTTAAAAAAAAACCCTGAAAACACATTTGAAAATATTCACATTAAGAAACTTTGAGCTAATTATCAAAAAAAAAATTTGAAAAATCTTTCTAATAAACGAACAATTTTTGAAAATAATGGTCCAAAACTGTGGCCGCGACCGAGAAAAACAATAAGTGGCCTAGAAAACCAGATGTTTTTTTTCGAAATGACTACGTTGTTGGATTTAATTTCAAACTCAAACTAAACGAACATTTATATTTGAAAATTATATCTTTTAAGCTAATTGGGTTTTTACGTATTGTTTAAACTTTTAATTTTTTTGGTTTTAAAAATTTAAATTTTAAAATAAAATTTGACCTTTATCCCAACGCCCATCATTTAACAAAAATCAATAAATCGAAGCATCCAAATATTTTCTAAATACATTTTTCGGTTCGTTTAGAACAAATCAATAATAATTAATGACTTTTCTTTTCCTTCCACAAGTTATCCGTACTAATTAACCATTATTTATGAATATAATTTTTATTAGCTTAAGGAAAATGAGAAAACAAAATTTGTTCCTGAAATTTATGATAATAACTACATTGATGAAATGATTGAAATAAAAAAGGAGAATTCAATCGATAATGAGGAAAACGTCTTAGAGGTGAACAAGTGTAGAAAATAATATTTCAATTAAAAAAACATTTTACGAATTAAATTATAAGCTTTGACTAAAATTAGAAATGAGAAATCAATGTTCATTTCTTTCAGGGATCCAAGAAAAACAAGAAGAATAAGAAAAAAGGATCCGGTAACTCGGAATCATCAGCTCAGCCTGAAGTTATCATCGCTCCAGCTGAACCAGTTCAAGAGCCAACGTTTGTTGAAATACCAGCAAACGGCAACAATAAAAATGAAGAGAAAGGATCGCCAGGAAGCGACAAGGAAAACTCGGGACACGCTCCAATTGTAAATGGTGGTCAAAAAGGTCAACAATCGGTTGAGGAGCTTAATTATGTAAGAAACGCTCACAGAAATTTGGCTTCAAAATGTAATCAGCGATTTTTTCAGGAAGCACCAGGTGAAACAACTGGCGAAACTAAGACGAGCAAAAATAAGAAAAATAAGAACAAAAAAAATAAGAACTCAAACTCAATTTCTGAAAATGAGCCGAAAGTGATTGCTGTAAGTCAACTTGAATTGCTTTTATAATTTTTACAGTTTCTCCTTTGCAGACATTAAAAGAGGATCAACTTGATGAATTGGCTGATAATGAAGTTGAAGCTATTACTGGTGCTGCTGGATCAAACTCACCACCAATTCAAGTTAATGAAGTCACCAGCTCAGAAGTCAATGCAAACGGAGCAAGTATGAGTTTAAAAAAGTTTTGAATGTTGTTTCAATTTTTTCGTGTTTTTTCAGCCGAAAAAACGACGACTATTAAAGTGACACAATCGATTGACAATACGAATCCATCGCCAACTCAATTCAAGAAAAATGTACAAGAGTTGGTTGCTGCAACCCTTGAAAAACATTCGGTTCAAATAGACCCAACAATGGTGAGCCACAGAAAAAAACCAATTATTATTAGTGATCTTATTTTCAGAAAATGCGCATCGATGCTCAATTGATCAAAATGGCTGAGAAAAAACCACCAGCAATTGTCATGGAGCACAAAAACTTCATCAAACCACTCCCAATGGAGCTTCATATCTCGAGACCATCAGTAATAAGCTTAGAAGTTTGTTACAAACAAATAATGATGACAATGCTTTCAGACTCCAAGTAGAGATCGCGTCTACAAACTTTTGCCGAAAGATATTTTGTTCTGCGCTCGTTTGATTGATGCTCATGGAGATGATTATGCGGTAAGAAAAAGATAACTGATTATTGAAAAGAGAAAACTATATTCTTCAGGCTATGGTGAATGATGAGGGAAATTTGTTTAAAGAAAATGCGCGCTCACTGCAAAGAAAGATCCGCGTCTTCAAGGTGAATAAAAATTGTTTTAGCTTAAGAAAAATGTTGAACTCAATTTTTCCAGGAATCGCAACACTACAAACTTTATCTGAGATCGAAGGAAGAAAATGTACCACTTCAGGAATTGCTTGACAAGGAATATCATTAAGCTTCAAAGCTAAACGTTTTGCTGTTTAAGCTTTTCTTCCAATGCTTATTCATTCCTCAAGATCTTCAAAACAAAATAAACAACAAGAATAATTTAAACTTTTCCTTTTCTTTTTTTGATTTGTTTTTTATGTCGTTGGTGATCCAAAATGAAAAAAATAACGATGCGTAGATAGTTGGTAGAGAATTCTGCAAGTGGGTATTGGACAAAACAGTCGCCGCGCAGCATGAGCTTTCTCATTCAACATCTGTAATTCGATTTTTCCCAATGATTTCAGCACCAACTTTTTATTTTGAACTCAATTTAAATGATTTTGTTTTTTTTTTCGGCCACGACCGTTTTGCTCGTAACCCAACGCAGTTTTGGCTATGTTCAAAAAAAAACATTTATCCGCTTCATTTATTGATTAATTAATTGATCACCACCAGTTGCGCATTTTTACTCGACGACATTTAAAAAAAAACCTTTTGAAATTCAACAAAATCTTTTTCGACTTTTATTATCTAGCAAAATGTTGACCGCCACGTTTTTATTGATTGACAGTCTTGGGATGATTTTTTTAAAACTGTTTTTTGGTTGAAATTTTTTTGAGATGTTTAACTTGTTTTGATTCCTTTCTTTTTTCCTTTTTTTTTGTTTTTAATTTCTGCGACCGGTTTGTTACTTTGTTTTTCTTTTATATTTTACACATTTAGAATCTTGCAACCGTCATTCTCTCTCGAGCCTCTTAGAGTGGCAATCATTATCTTTCTTTCGATTTTTTGATGTTTTTAGTGGTTTTTAGAATGTCACGCGCTTCAGCTCTTCATTTTGTCTCCGTCGCTTCGGATGGTAGCGTCGTCCAATGTTGTAGTAGACTGTTTTTTTTTTAAATTTGTTGAGTTTTTTTTTAAATTCGTATTCTTGTTTTCTCTTCTTCTCTCTCTCTCTTCTTCCCTCTCTCTCTCTCTCTCCCTCTCCATCTTTCTTGCACTCTATCATATTCCCATTTTTTTGATCAACGTTTGAATACCAAATGGGTTTATTAATATGTTTTTTTGCTATTTTGAATAAAGTTCGGAGATGAAAAAAAAACATGAACGTTTGAATTTTATTTGTAATTGTACACGGATTTTCCACCTGACTTATGAACAAGCCGAATATCAGTCAAAACCATTTGATGAGAAATTGCTTTGCACATATCGTAAACAGTAAGCATTGCAATCTAATTTAATTATTTAAGATTGAAAACATTAAAAAGAAAAAGCTTACGGAGCAAGCAGTTAAAGCTTCCATCTCGACACCAGTGTTTCCATTACATTTGGCTGTTGATCTGATTGTTAACCGAAAATGTTCAGTGTCATGATCAAATGTAGTGTCGATAAAATCGAGATAAATTGGATGACATAATGGAATTAAAGTAGAAGTGTATTTGGCGCCAAGAAGACTCGCAATCTGAAAATTCAAGTAGAATCTTTTCATTTTTTTCGCAAAGTTTCACTTTAGCCACAGTAAGAACATCGCCTTTTTTTATCGTGTTTTCGGAAATTTGTTTTGAAACTTCTGGAGTGAGCTGGAAGTTGAAAGAAATTGAGAAGAATGGGAAATCAAGCATACAACGATGGTTCCTTGGGCAATAGCAATTCTTGTTGTTTTTAATTTATGAGAGACATCGACTTGACAAGCTGAACCAGTAGAATCAACATGAGTAAGTGAAGACTGAGAAGAGTGAAGCGAACCTTTAAATTTTCAGCTTTAATTTAGTTTTAATCTGAATCGCCCGCCCTATCGATTACTTTTAAATAAATATGAAGATGATGAGAAATGACGAATAGACAAGAAATTGAAATAATTGGAAAGAGACGACAAAATTTTTGGGTTTTTTATCCACCGATTAAAATCATTGGACGATTTGGCATATTTTGAAGAGCGTTCATTCCTGAAATCCTCTGAAGATCGAAAAAAACCATTGAAAATCTTTGGTAAAATAAGTTTTACCGGCATGTTTTGCTTTTTTATTGTTAACGGCTACTTGAATGATTTTGGATAACTCAGAATCATCAACGCCACCTCGAAGTTTGTCACGAAGACTGACTTCTGTGTTTCCAAAAAGACAAACCTTCAAAATTATTGTAAAAAGCAGATTTTTTTCAATCAATATTACTTTTAAATTTCCATCAGCAGTAATTCGAAGACGATTGCAAGTATTACAAAAATGTTCACTCATTGATGTGATAAACCCAAATTGACCTTTATAACCATCAATTTTGTAAGCCTTGAATTCATTCAAATTTTTTTATTTTTTTATTCATAATTAATTACTTTTGTTGTATCATTTGGAGAATCTTGAAGGCGTTTCACATTTTTTCCATATTTTTCAACAACTTTTTCAAGCATTTCTCGATATCCGATAAACCGATTATTTGAAAATTCATTTCCACCAAACGGCATGAATTCAATAAATCTGATATCAAAATTGTTTGTTTTTGTTAAATCAATAAAATCAATAATTTCCATATCATTTTGATCTCTTATAACAACAACATTTAGCTGAAAATTTTTCAAATTTTTAAATAAAAATTTAAAATAATTGAAAAATACTTTGACTGTTGGTAATAAATTTTGAGCCATCTGAATTGATTTAAAAACTTTATCAAATGCATCTCTTCTCGTCATTTGTGCAAACTTTTTTTTATTTAATGAATCAATACTAATATTGACCTGAAATATTTTAATTTAAAAAATTGGTTTTAAAAATTGGGAAACCTTTGTCAAACCAGCTTTGATTAAATCAGGTAAAAAACGTTGAAGAACAAGCCCGTTCGTTGTGAGACCAACACTTTTAATTCCATTTGTTGAAGAAATTTGTTCAACGATTTGAACGATGTCTTTTCGAATTGTTGGTTCACCTCCAGTTAAACGAATTTTATCAATTCCATGAGACGCAAATAATTTAACAAGACGAATTATCTCATCATTTGTTAGCATTTCATGTTTTGGTTTCAGCGGAACACCATCAGCCGGCATACAATATAAACCTTTAATTTAAAAATTGAAGATTTTTATAATTCAAAAAAAAAACATTTTTACATCGAAAATTGCATTTTTCTGTTAATGAAATTCTTAAATATGTGTGATGTCTCATAAACATATCATAAAATTGAAAATTTCCATTTTCCTGTTCAATCTAAAATTATTTTTAAACAAAAAAAAGTCAAATTAAAAAAAAAAACCTTTTTTAATTTCAAACGAATCGCTTCTCGTTTTTCAGAATCGGACAGCTTTTTCAATTTTGTTTTGTGCTCATCTAAGGTTTGTGTTAACTCCGTCACAATATTTTGAGTTGAGCAAAACTCTCTTATCAAAAGCCTCGAAGATTTATTGGCAAGAGTGGTACACAAGCTTCTCATTCTTTAAAAAGTTAAAATTTAATATGAAAAAAATCGGAAATTTAAAAAAAATGAGCAAAAGAAAAAAAGATAGAAACAGATAAACTTAGTGTAATGTTTTAAACGATTTTTTTTCGTTCAGATCTGAAGAATCAAACATACAAAAGAATTTTGAAAAAAAAAAAATAGTGATGGGCCGCCAGGTAATAATTGTATGTCGAACATTTGATTTTTTCGGATGAAAAATTTGCAATTCAATGATCAACATTGTCTCGATGTGTTTTTATGTTTGCCAAGTGTGAACAGTATGAGCATTATTATTCATGTCAGATATTGTTCAGAGTTTTGAATATTCATAAAATTGTTCAACTACGAATTCGATTTGAATTATGACCCTCAAAAAATTATTTAGAAAACAAACATTTTATTTTTTAAAAAAAAAAACTGAAATCAAAAAATATCAAAATTTATTCTGAGCAATTTTGTTTCTAATTGAAAGTAAAAAATATGTACCTTGGTTTTATTATCAATTAAACAGTTGTTACCTGACATTTGACAGTTTAAAAATTGCGAAGACTAAAATTTCCTTAAAAAACCGGTGAAAAAACGAAATGAAACCACAAAGATTATCAGCACTGATTTTTTTGTTGTTTATATTTCAGAAACTAATATTTAAGTTTTAGAAAAATGAGAAGCTTGTGTACCACTCTTGCCAATAAATCTTCGAGGCTTTTAATAAGAGAGTTTTGCTCGACTCAAAATATTGTGACGGAGTTAACACAAACCTTAGATGAGCACAAAACAAAATTGAAAAAGCTGTCCGATTCTGAAAAACGAGAAGCGATTCGTTTGAAATTAAAAAAGGTTTTTTTTAAATTTCACTTTTTTTTGTTTAAAAATAATTTTAGATTGAACAGGAAAATGGAAATTTTCAATTTTATGATATGTTTATGAGGCATCACACATATTTAAGAATTTCATTAACAGAAAAATGCAATTTTCGATGTAAAAATGTTTTTTTTTTTTTGAATTATAAAAATCTTCAATTTTTAAATTAAAGGTTTATATTGTATGCCGGCTGATGGTGTTCCGCTGAAACCAAAACATGAAATGCTAACAAATGATGAGATAATTCGTCTTGTTAAATTATTTGCGGCTCATGGAATTGATAAAATTCGTTTAACTGGAGGTGAACCAACAATTCGAAAAGACATCGTTCAAATCGTTGAACAAATTTCTTCAACAAATGGAATTAAAAGTGTTGGTCTCACAACGAACGGGCTTGTTCTTCAACGTTTTTTACCTGATTTAATCAAAGCTGGTTTGACAAAGGTTTCCCAATTTTTAAAACCAATTTTTTAAATTAAAATATTTCAGGTCAATATTAGTATTGATTCATTAAATAAAAAAAAGTTTGCACAAATGACGAGAAGAGATGCATTTGATAAAGTTTTTAAATCAATTCAGATGGCTCAAAATTTATTACCAACAGTCAAAGTATTTTTCAATTATTTTTAATTTTTATTTAAAAATTTGAAACATTTTCAGCTAAATGTTGTTGTTATAAGAGATCAAAATGATATGGAAATTATTGATTTTATTGATTTAACAAAAACAAATAATTTTGATATCAGATTTATTGAATTCATGCCGTTCGGTGGAAATGAATTTTCAAATAATCGGTTTATCGGATATCGAGAAATGCTTGAAAAAGTTGTTGAAAAATATGGAAAAAATGTGAAACGCCTTCAAGATTCTCCAAATGATACAACAAAAGTAATTAATTATGAATAAAAAAATAAAAAAATTTGAATGAATTCAAGGCTTACAAAATTGATGGTTATAAAGGTCAATTTGGGTTTATCACATCAATGAGTGAACATTTTTGTAATACTTGCAATCGTCTTCGAATTACTGCTGATGGAAATTTAAAAGTAATATTGATTGAAAAAAATCTGCTTTTTACAATAATTTTGAAGGTTTGTCTTTTTGGAAACACAGAAGTCAGTCTTCGTGACAAACTTCGAGGTGGCGTTGATGATTCTGAGTTATCCAAAATCATTCAAGTAGCCGTTAACAATAAAAAAGCAAAACATGCCGGTAAAAACTCGTTTTTCAAAAAAAATTTCGTTGGTTTTTCGACCTTCAACGGATTTCAGGAATGAACGCTCTTCAAAATATGCCAAATCGTCCAATGATCCTTATTGGTGGATAAATCGGTGTCCTTCCAATAGAAGTTAAAGTCCGTTGGCCAGACGGCTGATAAATATTTAATTTTTTTCTTTTCGCTCCATTTTAAAATTTTGCTGAACATTTGATTTCCCAAAAAAAGTTCAAGTCTTCTTGTGAAAAAATGTCACTAAAAAAATTTTAATCTCCAAATGTTCAACGAAAGTACAATTTAAAAAAAAAACAAAAAAAAATGTTTGGGTATTTTGTTAGTTTTAGATAAGATAAAAAATAATTTGAGAGTGAAAAGCGCAGTTTAAATATTTTGTCAGTTGAAATAGAATGAGTCATCAAAATATTGTTTTTTTTTCAAAAACAAAAAAAATGAAGCTTTGAAAAATAGTTTTTATTTTCAATAGAACTGAATACATATGTATATTAATTTCCCTGGTATGTATAAAAATAGTTTGATCTACAAAGTTCAAATTAAAAAAAATTATTGATGCTCAAAAAATGAAGAAATGAATCAAATTTTGTTGAAAATCTGTAAAACAAAGAAAAAAAAATTTCGAAAGAACAAAAAATGATTCCCATTGTGCCCAACATCTGGTGACGATGAAGTCAACAATTTACAACCAGACTTTTTGCGGATCATACACACACTGTACACATTCAATTTAATTTCGACACTTCTTTTTATCGATTTTTGATTTCACACATTTTTCATCACTACATGAATATCATTCTTTTCTCAATAAATGTGGAAAAAAGTCGGGAAATATTTTGGTAAGCTTGTTCCGTTTATTTTTTTTAGTTTTAAAAATGATATAAAAATTTAAAAACATTGATTTTGAACGAAAATATAAAATATAAAATTTACTAAATCACAAGTTTTTCAAAAAAAAAAAAAAAAAAACGTTTTGTTCGTTGATTTTCCCACGCAAATAAATGTTTCTCCACTTTTTTTTTGCATTATGATTATTTTTGTTCTGACATTTGCGAAGGCTGAACTTTTTCAGAAAAAAAATTGAGCTCTTCGAATGATGAGCTATTAAAAAAGGGAATGTTACGAAATTTTTCTCATTTCTTGCCGCCGCCGCCGCCGTCGTTGATTGTGGCGCCAATCTACTCGATAACATTTACCATCTATGTGTATTTATGTAATCAGAGAAGCACTCCCAATATGAATTGTATATGTACCTTTCTTTTTTCTTTTTTTCTTATCAATTGCATAATTCCATCCACACCTTTCTTCCATTCTCCTCTCCCTCCTCCTTCTCCTTCTTTTTTCCTCTTTTTCACGCTCGCTTTTTACGCGTATTGAAATGTACAGTTTTTTTTATTGTTGTGAAAAGTTTTGAAACTCTTCGATTTTTTACTAATTTAAGCAAAAAAAAAAACATTTTCAGGTTTTCAACATCCAACAGAAGTGAAAATGTCGGTTGATGAGCAGCCAGCTGAACCTAAAATTGAACCGTCTTTGGCGACAAAAGTACCGCACATGGTTTACAATCAATTATCGAATGATTTTTTGCCAGGTTTCCTGCGAGATTTTCCTTAATTTTTCTCAAAGTAACACTTTATTTAACTTTTTCTTTTCAGCAGCTAAAGAGGTTGGACACGCTGGAATCATTTTATTGAAAAGCTATAAAAGTGGGTGAAACTCAAAAAATTAAAAATGGTTGAAACTTTTTTTCAGGCTTGCAAGAAGCTTTAACTGGCTACTGTAGTGCAACCCATAAATTGATCAAATCTGCTGATTCAGCTGGCGGAAAATCGAAACTTGAAGCTGTTGAACTTTCAAAAGTGTTTAAAAAATTTGTAGAAGGAGTGACGGCACATCAAAAAATTGTAAGTTTTCCATCATTTCATTGCCTCAATAAATGTTAATGCTTAACACTATCAAATTTCCCCAACAGATTGCGGAATTCGAGGCGCTCGCCACTAAAGTTGCAGATTATAGCAGTCAAGATAAAGAAAAAATGAAGCAAGAGTACGGCGAATTCAAAAAAAGTGAAAAGAAAGTGTTGAAAAAAAAGTCGGTCGGAACGGTAAAGTGACAAACAATAATTTGAATAATTTTTTACCATCTCAAGTTTTAGAGCAAAAGTTCCCAAGAGTTTTATAAAAAAGAAGCGGCTGATTGGTTGAAACAACAAGAGCTTCGCTACAAATTTTTCAACGAAAAAATCGGTCACTGGATTAATAGGTAAGGCTTTATAAAAAATTTGTCTGTACTTTTGTCGATGAACAAGTTTCAGCTATGTTGAAATGGCTCAATCCTTAAATCTTGCCCCATCTGCTTCTCTAGAAAAATCCAATGAAAACTCTGCTCAAGACGCAGTGGCAAACACTGATTCTCACGATAAAGAAGCTAAGGAAGAAGAAGCAACAAAAGAAGTGCAGTCAACAAATATCATGACAAATGATTCTAAGCCAATTGTGACGATCAATCAATCGGAAGATACTAAGAGCGTTTCATCAGACTCATCAGAAGCCACCACCTTGGATGAAATTCCGTCACTGCGCCGCCCAACCATTGAAACGGCTGGCGTCGTTTTGGTGCATCATGAAAAGAAGCGGAACTCGATCTCGATTCAGCCGATACCAAACCCTGTAGTCAAACCATCACAGCATAACAATGTTCAAAAATTTTTCAAACTTATCGGTCAAAGAGTAACAAAATATTTCAGAGTCGTGCTCCAGCTGAAGCACCTTTGCCAGCTCCACGTGAGCAGGAGGTTATCAGTTATGTTCCATTGCAATTCAATGGAAATGTTGCATACAAGGTAAAAAGCAAATTTTTCATTTTTTTCAAAAATTCTAAGAAATTTTCAGCAAACCGTCCCGGATGCTCCATTCAATCATGCACCTGGCGTAGCACCACGAACTGGCCGAACTTTCCCAGGGGCTGTTCCTGTGTTTGGACTAGCGGACAATAGGCCAAATGTGTTTAGAAAACCAGACGCACCATATTCGCCACAACAGGTTTTTTTAGTTTCAAAATGATCACAATGTGGAAAAGAGGTTAGTAAACATCATAAGTTCAGTTTCAGAATGGCAACGGTTATGAAGTGGTCACTCAACGTCAATTACCTGTTGGCAGAGTTGTAGAAACTGCAGTGACAGCAGAAGAAATGAATAAAAAACGGTCGGAGAATGAAGAACTTGAACCAAGTGTTTCTAATCAAATTTTTTAGATATCACGTGGATTCTGAATATGTTGTTGGCGCATCGCCATCTCATCAACCGCAGAAACAAATATCGAATCGACATGAAAACGAAGGTGGAAAAAAACGATTCTCAACCGAAAAAAAAAATTTATGTTTGGTTGAAGCATTTTCAGAAATCAGCGTTCCATCGTCTTTCAATCCATCTCAATATGGAAGTATTCTGATTGTTAACGATGACTTCAATGCATCATCTGGAGCTCAAATGACGGTCAACCGTGGCGACAAAGTGACAAAATCCATCCATTTTTTTTTCTCTTCAATTTTTAAGTTAAGGTTATTCTTCTGAAGTGCGGAGCACGTGGATGGGTATTTGTTCGGGATTCAATATCCAATCGAACTGGATGGATACCAGAACCATATGTCAGTCCATAGGGTTCCCCTAAAGATTGCTTGCTTTCCTTCATGCAAAAAGAGGAAACGAAATTGTGTCAACTGTTTCGAAATTTTTTTTTACAAAAAGCTCAGTTCAGTTATCCCGGCTCTTCGCTTTATGTCTTCATTCATTCCATTCTTCCAGTTAAATAAATACATTTGAATTTTGTATTGATTTGTTCAAAAAAAAAAAACATAAAAAGTTTGTTGAAATGCGATGAGTGGAAAAATATAATACAAGCCAAAGAGACCAAAAAAAAAGAAAGAAATTTTGATAAAATTTAAAGCATTATTTTGATAAATTTTGAAAGAATTTGCCATGAAAAACCACTAAAAAATGCCAAATTATTTCATTTTTCCTGATAAATTTGGAGAAAGGAAGACAATTGCTCACTCATTGCCTGATAAAGTAAAAGTCTGGCATTTTCTTTTTCTTTAATGCATCTTAATAAAAAAAAAAGTGATTGGCAATTATTTTTGAAAAATTGAAACCAGCAAAAACTTAAGAATTAAGCAAAGCGTTGTTGTCTTCTTCTTTACAATTTCTCATCGCTTCTTCCAGAAATCCTAGAATGGAATTTTTTAAGGAAAAATAGCGGGATTTCATACCTCTCTTCATTTCTCGAACAATGACAGTCATCAATTTATTCCAGCCAAGGCGCGATAAGCAGTTTTCTCCACTATAAACATTATTAATATCAGTTATCTGAAAACTTGATAATTGGAATTTGGTCAATAAACAAAAGCCATACTGGATTCAAATCCTTTGGCTCAGTTTCAGTTTTTCCATTCGTCGTTCCGTTACTATTTGTTTCATCTTTCGAACTGTCGGTTTTTCCTGTCGTCACTTGGTCAACGGTCACTTTTTTGAAGACGAGCCAATTATCAGCGCCAAAATTGACGCCTCGATAGAAATGAATTTGACCGATGCGATGCGCCATATCATAAACGCTTGAAATTGGACAAAAGCCCAACGAGCCGACAGCAGTATCGAGAAAGTTTTGAATGCGGTGCGCCTTTAAAAATGAAAGAAAAAAATACAATTTAAAATTGGTTTATTTTTTGGGCGACTAAATTGATTTCCGGAAATTTTTTATTCAAAAAAATAAACTTTAATTGGTTGACAAGAAGAAATGTTTTTTAGCTTGAAAGCTGACCTGTAAATGAAACTCCTTGCTCTGGTTTAGCGCTCGAATGTCGAAACTTTCACTTTGAATCCCAAAATATTCGGCGAATTTCGGGCGTTTTTCAATGAGAGTTTGAAGAATTTTCTTTCCAACATTATCGGTTTTTGCTCTGTAACGTGAAGCTGAAAAAAAGTGAGGAGCCAAAAGTTGGCGCTGTCTGACCTTATCCAAACTTCACGAATTGCCGCCACTTCTTCATCAGACATTTCACATGATAGTTGTTTTTTACTGCTACAGACGCCCATTTCGTTCTCTTTTTTCCCGAATTTTTATTCAGAACAATTGGTGTCAACAGAAATTTTTTTTTCAAATTCTCGCTCTGAAATGCCAGTGTTCATTCAAGCTAGATATAAACAAAACATGAAACAAGCAAAGAGAAAATTTTAAGAAAACTGAAGCGTGAATAAGAGTTCAATTAGTTGCCTTCAAATTGTTTCTTTCAAAGAATAATAAAAAGAGGAGAATATGGGGGGGGGGGGGGGGAGGGAAGGGAGAAGGAAGCGATGAAAAAACTCTTGGTCAAACATTAAAAAAAATTAAGGAAGAAAAAACTTCAAGAATTTTTTTCGTATCAATTTTTATTGATTTTTTTATTTGGAAAAGTTTATTTAACAAAATAACTGTTCAATCATCAATTAAAAATTAATTTTGTGATAAAAATGTCCATAATTTTGACCACAAAATAAGTGTTGGATAAAAAATTGAAAGAAAAAGGTCCATGCTTCATCTGTCTTTCGACTGCAAATGACATTAGAAATTGTCACATTTTTGAGTGTAAAAAATGTCAAATTTTAATTTTTTTCTTTTTTTTTCATTGGACAGAAACTAAACGCTAAAATTTTGAAACATTCATAAACAGAGTTTGAAGAAAAAATAGCCAAGTTCAGCTGAGCAAGTTCAAATATAAAAGTTTAAGCATACTTCTGTGTACTTAATTTGGAAAGTAAACAATAAAAAAAAGAAATAAAAATCGAAAACAAAAAGGAAAAAGAAGTAGAAGTATGGGGAAAAAAAACTGAAAAATAAAGCGAGCACCACAAAACTTAATTAAGTCATTCACTGCAACTTCATCAAACCATCACCACTCCCACTCCACCACATCACAATAGTAATACCACCCCGAAATCAGAAAAAGTGGTTAACAAGAAATTGATGAAGCCGCGGAAAAGGGATGAAAAATAAGTGAGAAAACGAAATGATGGTGGATAGTTGTTGTCTGTGTGTGTGTGTAGGAGTAGGTGGAAGAAGGGGGAGAAGAGCAATCAAAGGTTTTTCGAATGGAAAAAAAAATTAAAGAATTAAGTGAACGATTGGCAACCTTCTTCATTAAAACCCTTAACGAGAAAGATTATTTTTTAATTTAA
Organism: Caenorhabditis drosophilae; assembly: GCA_963572285.1. Lineage (NCBI taxonomy): Eukaryota > Metazoa > Nematoda > Chromadorea > Rhabditida > Rhabditidae > Caenorhabditis > Caenorhabditis drosophilae. Next base: position 8,651,773 of record OY751565.1, read on the forward strand.
ATGTCAAAAATTCAATTAAAATAACTCTTAAAGATTAGCAACGTCACTAATTTAGAAAAAAACACTAATTTTGTGCATTTTTTCTCTGATTGTCTAAAAAATAATACATAATTCAAATTTCGTATACGGTAACAAGGAAAAGAAAACTGAATGAACAATTTTTTCTGATGATGATTACAATAAAATAGCTGAATGCTGCTTAAATATATGTGGGAGGATTTTCCGGGCATTTAAAAATAAAACATAAATATCACGTCTAGCCGGCAATTATAAAATAATGAAAAAAAAAAGCAATGCTCTACGTTTTCATTTCAAAAAGGCAAACAAAATTCGGCAAAAATAGAATACTCATCTTACAATAATTATTTTGTTCACAGGGTATTACATAAAATATTGATTAATACATATTTGTATGTAGTATCATCTGAAATTCATCAATGTTCTTGCTGCTCAACCTGAAAACTTCCTTGTTTCTTCATACGTTTTTTTTTTGTTTTCAGCTCTCATTTTTTTGTTCGTTTAGAAGAAAATAAGAATTGAAAAATATTATAAAATAATGTAAAAAAAAGGGAACAAAAAATTATCTATTAAAAAATAGCTTGGAGACTTTCCATCAATAAAATTAAGTACACCCACCAATATATTTTATGTATATTTATGCAGAAACTTTGAAATGCATCAAAGTTGTTAGGTACTCATGCTTTATAAAAATAGAGTAAGATGAAGAGGAAGAAGAAGGAGAAGCTTGAAAGAAAAAAGAAAACAACAACGGTTGTTAAAAATAAAAAACTGCCAAATTAAATTTTATGTTATGAAAAGAAATCTTTTGAATTTTGTCCGTGGGTATAAATTCGCAAACATTGTTGTTCTCTGAAATAAGAATAAACGCTTAACTGAAATTAATAAAACTTGCTTTTAATTTTTCACTAAAAGCATGTTGGATTTTCTTAATACTTTAATCGTATTGCTTTTTTGAATTTTTAGTTTTATGAAGAGAAGCTGGAAAAATTTGTTACATGTTTACAATTTATCATTTCTTTTTTTTGATAATTTTTGTTTTTGAATTATTTATAATATTTAAAAGATCATTTATGAATTTTTGATTAGTTGATCAGCTAATGAAATGATGAAATGAGATAAAAATACATTTTTTTTGTTGAAAATAGCAAAATCCTTGAAATTGATTTTTTAAAAATATAATTTTGTCTTTTAAAAACTGAAACAATGACTTATTTCAGAGATTCATTACCACCCAACTGGTATTAATTGTAAACACATATTGTTTCAAGTTTTTTCCTCTCCTCTTACCGGATCGTTTACCATGCAAATAATCATTGGTAAATATATGTACCTCAAGCTTTCTTGTAAAAATGAACACAAGCTTCTTGAGTTTTTCACGTCTCATCGAATTTTGTTTCTTTTTCATTTCTATTTTTTTTAAATAAAAAAAAATTGTGCTTTGCCGTGAAACGCAAATAATTTGAAATTATATTTGCAAGAAAAAAATGAAAAATTGGGAAAAGTTTGGGATGAGGAGGAGGAGGTAAAATTAATTTGATAACTGCAGACATGCTTATTATAACTTCACCGATTGTTTACCAATTCTATTTTTATTTGATCTTCCACAATTTCTAATGGTCGGCAAGAAACAAGTTTTGAAATTTCGAAAAAAATGTTATTTTTTCTCTTATTTTCAATATTTACTTTAAAATAGTTTTGGAGAAAAATAAAATTATTTAACCTTTGTTAAAACCGAATAAACTTGTTTTCAAGTATTTTCATTTCAGTTCTATCAAATTTAAAAAAAAATATGTTTTTGTACTTCTGACATCACTTAATCGAACAATATACTTTATTTTCTCGAACTTGAAAAAAGCTGAAAACACTGAAATAAAAAAACAAAAAACAAAATATTTGTTCAATGTTATACATTTACTTTTTTTTCCTTTCCCACATTATTCATGTGAAAAATAGAAATTTAAAAAAAGGTACGGTAATTCAATTCCCGAAATATTGTGAAAAAAACATTTTCTATTGAATTTTAAACGTTCAAAGGTTGAACTTGAAATTTTCACAAAAATGTCAACTTGAAATTCAAACTCAAACAGTGAAAAATCAAATGAATAGAGTGACATTGAAAGAAATGTCTTTTTTCAATATTTTTTCACAAACCTCACCATCCCCCCTCTCCGATCTTCCAATCAATCGTTTTTATTTATTCGATTTATTAAGGAATCATTCTTGTAACTTAAGACATCGTTTGCAAATATATTTACGTTATATGTTGGTTGGTGGATAATCAAATGTTCAAGATTAATTTTTTTTTTGGTTGGCGATTATTTGTCAAGTGAGCTTAAATAAAACGGAGAGTTCAGAAAAAGGTCATCCTTAACGTTTGGCAACGTTTTTTTTTAGATTTTGTTCATTTTTCTAACTTGTACAGAAAAAAGTTTTGTTTACAAGTTAAATAAAAACTGTTTCAAAAATCAAACTTCATCACATTTGCTCATTTCACAAAGTGATCAATGAAATTCTCTCAAAAAAAAGAAATGAGAAATAAGAAAGCTGAGAAAAGTTGCAAATTTTCTGTAAAATTACAAAATTTTTTTAGAAAAATATTTGAAAAAAAAATGTGGAATTTTTATTTGTGTTTGCTCAAGCAATTGTGCTCTGATATCTGGTTTTCATTTACATTACTACTATGTACTACAACTACCTACATGACATTTTTTTTTTGCTTCTTCGAATTGAAACAGTGTCAAGTTGTACACACCATTTGACCTCATCAAAAGGCAAGAATGATCTGGTTCTAGTTTTTTTCCCCCTTTCTTTCCTTCGCTGCTTCAGTGCCTTTCTCTGTCTGCTTCTTTTTTTTTGATACACATTATAAAATTTGTAATGCTTATCACAAAAAAAAAGATGGAGAAAGATGAGAATCGTAACAAAGAAAAATGAAGAAGAAAATTGAAAATTCGATTGTTCTTCCATGAATTTTATTTGTCTGTAATTAAAAGAGAAGCAAGCAGATTTTAAAATTTTTCCAACATTCAAATGAAACAAATTTCTTAGAACCAAAAAAAAAAAAACAATAAAAAGCCATAATCGATTTTACAAATGGAACAGGCAAAATAAATCAAAATATCAAGTTTTTCTTCACTTAACTTAAGAAATTCCAAATTTGCTGAAAAGAAAAAAAACATACGTGATCAAACAACTTATTATTATAAAAGCTGTGTTAGTTTATTCTTTTTCTCGATTCTCGAAAATTTTTTTATCATTTCTAATAATTTCTTTTCATTTTTCTTCTATTTCTTGACAGTGTTTTCTTTTCCAAGTAAACAGAAGAAGAATTGAAAAAAAAATCAAAATGAAGAAAATTGATGCAATGAAGAACACAAAAAAAATGCCTCAGTGTAAACACTTTATTATGTATTTTTCAGCTTTTTCAGCTTTTTCAGCTTTTTTAACCAACAAAAAAGTGAAGAAAAAATAATGGTTTGCCAAAGTTTTCTTTTGTATCTTTGTTTTGTCTGAAAAGAAAGCGTTCAAGATGAAAAATGAAAACAAAATTTTTCATTTTTTCTTTGATGGAGAGTTTGTTTGAGTTTCTAAATAGACATTTGATAAATATACCAAAAAGTTGAGTTATTTGTTCAAACAATTTGTATTTTTTCTTATCCCTCCCTCCCTCCCCCCTTCCCTCCTCCCACACTTTTCTGTCTCGCTTTTTTCTCATCCTTACCCCCCCCCCCCCCACCATATTATTCCCACCTCGTCTTTCTCCTCCTCCTCCTCCTCCTACATTTTGGTTTCTCTTCGTCTCATCGTCACTCGCACGCTGATTTCCTTGTTCTCGACACTTTTCGCTTCACTGCGTCTCAAACATAAAAAAGTGGATACTGTATGGGTTGGCAAAATAAAGAATGTATAAAAGGTTGCTGAAAGATGGGGTAGAACATCATTGTCTCGAAACACAATTTTTTGGGATCTCATCGAGAAATATTGAACGAGAATGATGGCGTCGTGGCTCAGTCTGGCTGCTCTTTTTGCAATTGCCTATGCGCAACCAGGTAAATAAGCAATGAAAAAAAACAAGTTTTTTTTTTAAATTAAAAAACCTTTTAGGACCAAAAATGGTGGATGAAACGACTCGTTGGACACAATGTCGTGATACAAATCAATCCATTTATGATTTCCAGGTTTGATTCCAAGAAAATTGAAACTGTAATTCGAATTGGAATTTGATTTTTACAAATCAAATTTCAGGTTGAAACTCTTCAAGGAGAATACACTGATCTTAGCCAATACCGAGGACAAGTTCTTCTCGTTGTCAATGTTGCAACATTCTGCGGTATGTTATATTTTCAATTTTTCCTTCTTCTTCTTCTTTCTTTTGTTTCAAATTTTTGTTCACAAATTCCAAAAATGAATCTGATAACACAAAAAAACTGAAAATTATTGGTCAACAACAATCGAGAATACAACGTGTTTTTCGATCGTCTCTTCTCACTTTGATAACATTTTTTTTCTCACTTATTGTCTTCAAAATCAAACCTAACTTTCATTTCTATCACAACGCGTCTCTCTGCAAAAATGCAGCTTGTTTTATGAAAGAAGAGAAAGAAATCGAAAAAAAAAACTAAACTTTGATATGGGTACGTCTCGAAATCAACTTTGTTTCCCGCGCAATTTAAACTGGTCAAATTGCCGTGAACGAAATATGCCTCATCAGTCAAATATCGTCAAACCATAGACATTTTGAATGTCTTAAGTTTGTCACTTTAGATTAGTCGGGCAATTATCTCAAAAATCGAGAAAAGAAAGAAAAAAAAAGATTTTGTTTTTCTTTATATCAAAATCTTGCTTCAAAATTGAATGGGTGTGGAACGACAAGGGAAGAATGCGAATGTTTTTGAAACCTTTATGGCGCCACAATCAGTTTTTTTTTTAGTTTTGAACGCGCAATTCTTTTTTTTTCTGCAAATTAATTTGATAACAAAACTGACTAGAACTTGGGGAACAAAAAGAATTGAAATAAAACCCAATTTTTTTCAGCTTATACTCAACAATACACCGATTTCAATCCTCTCATTGAAAAATATCAATCGCAAGGCTTCACACTTCTTGCCTTCCCTTGCAATCAATTTTATCTCCAGGTTGATTGAAATTATCAATTCTCAATGGTCTTTTTTTCTAATTTTCTAATTTTTTTTCCAGGAACCAGCTGAGAATCATGAATTGATGAATGGAATTATGTATGTGAGACCTGGAAATGGATGGAAACCACATCAAAACTTGCACATCTATGGAAAACTTGAAGTTAATGGTGAAAACCATCATCCACTTTACGAGTTCATCAAGGTATAGCAAAAAAAAAAGGCTTGCTTCAATCATTTTGTTCAAAATAATTGTTTCAAGGAATCCTGTCCACACACAATTGATCGAATCGGAAAAACTGACGAGCTGATGTATAACCCAGTGAGAGCATCTGACATCACATGGAACTTTGAAAAATTCTTAATCGACCGCAACGGCGAACCACGTTTCCGCTTCCATCCAACAGCATGGAGCCATGGTGACGTTGTCACACCATTCATCGAGCAACTTCTAGCCGAGCCAGCCAATTAATTCCAATCAATGAAATCAGTGAGCAAAATGTGCTGTGTGTATATTCAAAAAATGTCATTAGTTTTTGGATTCAGCTTCAATCTAGCTTTTCCGTGTTGCGATTTTTAAAATATTTTGTGTGTGTGTGTGTTTTTTTGTGTGTTTTAAAAATTACTCCGGGTTATTCTCGGCAATAGTTGCTGACTCCTTACTCCAACATTTTAATTGTATTTCAATATTATTTTGCAGTTGTGTTAATAAAAATGTACATGAATGTAATATTTTTGAAACCGATAAAAATGTGAAAAATTCAGCTTTACACTTTGCAAAATAAATTCAAAAAATTTTGGTTAAGAATAAAGCTTCTTCCAACCTGTTGAATTGGACAAACATTTATTTCTAAGATGGATCAAGTTACAGCCCATCTTGAATTATTTATTAAATATTAATTCGATCAGTCGTTGGAACCGAAAACGGAAATTTTTCACTTTTACTATAATATTGTTCTATGAGCTTTTATTATTTTTGTTGTCCTGTATCATTTCTGCAACAAAATGCCGACACCTTTAAACTTTTCAAAGCTGAAACGGGTATTGAAGAAGACGACGAAAAAAATTGCGTTTCAACACTTATTTTTTCTTTTTTTGTTTAACAGGTTCGGATGTATTTGCCTGAACCGCAACAGCAATGCGATTGTCATGTTGATGATCCTCCGCCATGGACAGGCGAAATTCATGGTTTGAGTCAAGCATTGTTAAGCGAATCCACAGCGTTGAAAGCGTTTTGGTGGATTGTGATTTGTGTTTGCATCACGTTGGGGTTGACCATGACAACATTGGTTATAATTGAATATATTGAAGGTCCAACAGCAACATCAACAACTATTCGATTGGTTAAAACGTTGGAGAAGAAGCCTTAAAGTTAATAAAAAATATTTCAGGTTGACTCGTTAGAATTTCCAGCAATTACAATTTGCCCGAAAATTCCCGATTCGTTTAATCGAACCGGATTGATTCTTGATATCAAAGAGAGCCTTCCGAACCTGTCTACTAATATTGCAGAAGATCTAGTCAAGTGAATTTCGAACAACCTTGTTTTGTGTTCTTTTTTCAATTTATTCTCCCGCTTTCAGATTTTTTATCGCTGGAAGTGGCTTAGAAAATATGAATGACGTGGTGTATTTCAATCGCACTTATTTAAGTTATTTAAATAATTTATATCGAATATGGTCAGAAGGATATACAGTAGAAGGATTTTTCAATATTATTCAAGTGGGCTGCAATACTTCTGAATTAACTTAAAAACTAGCTGGATCGTTGTTTGTTTTCAGCAAAAGTATGGTTATACTTGTGAAGATTTGTTTCATGAATGTCAGTTAGCTGGAAAAACCTACGATTGTTGCAATGATTTAATGGTTAGACAAGTTATAATGAGAAGAGGGATTTGTTATCAAACAAAACAGTTGGTTAATCAAGTAAATCACACGATGAAATCAAAAAATCAATACTCAAAATTATTGATTTAATTTTAGTCCGAAGCTGATGACATTGGCAGAATTGTATTGAGTTTGAAAGCTCCGCCAAGTTTTACAAGTGCTGAGGATAATTATACACAAGTTTGAAATTATTTCAAAAAATTAATTAAACATTTTCAAAAATTGTGGTAAATTGTCCGAAATATTTCAGCCACAGTTGATCGCTTATGTAACAGACAATCATAAAGTTGTAACTGAATTTCCGAGATTTTATTTGTATCGTCATGAATGGAACCGAATGAGATTTACAGCTCGCTTCATTGAGTTAATTCAGAACAAAGATGTGTGCACTGACAAGGTGGAATAAAAGTTCGATCAATAAATGAAACAAAAACGGTTTTTTTTTCTAGATTTTTGGCCGAGATTCCGATTGTATTGTAAGAAAATGGTACTTATCAAATATCATCATCCCATTTAATTGCACATTACCTTATCTGAAAGGAATAACTAAGTTGCCACCAACCAAGGGTGTTTGTCCCCCTGGAATAATTGCAGATAATTATTTGGACAAAATTCAATATGTATGGAATAGTGCGGAAGTTTCAGAAGAGGTAAATGAAAAGAAAAATCAAATAACTTTCCTTGTTGTTTTTTATTTCGCAGTAAATAAACAATGAAAAACATTTTTTTCCTCTACTTTTTTGTACTTTTTTCTATTTACTCGAATCCAATTCATTATTTTTTTTCTTTTATCTGCAAATACAAATATTCCAACAATATTTTTTGAGACTAAATTGTTCATTTTCTTTCTCACACACACCTACATTTATTTTTTATTCGTGCGGGGGCGTGTTTCTTTTTTCTAGTAGTTTTACATCAGTTGTCAGTGTTTTAATTAGTAATTAATCGTTTTTCCGTTGGTTTTATGGTTTTTTTAACATTATTTCCTGTTTGACTTGAGAGCAAGAATATTTGAATGATGACTCTATGCCACCTTTTCTTAATTTTTTAATCTAAAACCATTAAAAATGGAGAAAATGCATTTAAAGGGATGAAAATATTTTATATAAATCAGCAATTTTTAGTGCATACCAGGCTGTAAGCGTTGGGATTATCAAACATCCGTTCAACAAAGTCAGACATTAACGTCATTTGTTGGATACACATTTAACTTGGAAGCTTCATTCAACGATCTTCAGGTGGTTTTTTCTAATCAAAACTTGTGTGTGACTTAAAAAAAATTTGACTTCTTTATTGAAAAAAAAACCGAAAGTCAAGCTTTTCTCAATCTGTTTGTTTTTGTTGCCTCTCTTAAAATTGCACATGAAAGCTGGACATTCTAAGGCGGCTTATCCGTAATATTTGAAAAACTTCTAAAATTTCTAAAATTCGTTATTTCAATTTAATGAACTTCAACTCGAATTTATTAAATTTAAGATTGAAAGAAAATAATTAAAAGGAGCAGAAGCATAAGTAAAAATAAGAAAAAGAATGAAGAAAAAAAAAAAGATTTTTTTTTCAGTATGAATATGTGAAAGAAGTATACACAACATCAGTGCCTGGATTTATGTCACAAATTGGTGGTATGTGTCACATGTCTTTTACATATTTCTAGTATTACATACATATATGTACATAAAATTAAGCTTAAATCTAAACTATAGATTTTTTCCTTCACATTTTCCACTTCTTCTTTATTTCCAGGTCAATTCGGTTTTTTTCTTGGCTTATCAATTATAACGCTGATTCAAATGTTGCTCTATGGTTTCCATAGTGTTTTCACATTCCTCAAAAAACATGTTCAACGCACTTTTCCGTTTTGTAAAGTGCATCCAGCTGGTGGGTTGATTAAAATTGATTTTTTTGCGGTTTCACTTGAGTACAAATCTTAAACAACAAATTTAGAATTAAGTCCGACGACGACGATAGAAATTCCAAACTCGATGAATATTTATCCACCAGAGACGGATGCTTTAGCTGATCAAATTGCTACAATCAGTCATCGAAAGATTCGCACAACAAATCCACCAAGTCCTGTTTCAACTGTCATTGATTCAATTGATCTACCAATAAGTTGGGGCTTTTCAAATGTTCATGAAGAACGAAATAATCCGCTGTACAAATACAAATAACCAAAAGAAAAAAAAAATCTAATCTTTTTTCCATTTTTTTTTTGCTATTTTTTTTTCAAACATTTTTCATGGTGAATTTAAAACAAAATTAGTTTTGATTTCTTTACGCGTAGATCATTGATTTTCACTGGTTAACGAACTTTGAACTAGATATTTCTATTGTTTTTCATTTCTCCATTTCATCGTCAACAACACATTGTTCCACTCTCCAAAAATAAATCATGTTTAATTAACGAAATTGTTTAATTTTGGGCAATTTTCAAAAATGTTGATGTGTTGAGAATTTCGATTTGCTTGAAAATCTGTGATGATCTCTCAATTGAAATAATAAACAATAAACAATCGTCATTATGTTTGAATGGAAATGAGATTTCGGCAAGAAAAAGCGGTAACACACTGTGGAGCGCATCAAACTGATGAGACTGATGACGGCGGAAATTGAGAGCTGCAGAAACTGAGCATTTCGAGCAGCAATGTGTGTACGAATCATGCGTTCGTCGCTCAATTCCTCTCTTTGTTTCTTATTTTTCTGTTCTGTTTGTCAATAGAAAACGCACACCGAATGACGTGCTTCAACACGCATTCACTTGTTTCCCGCACCCACCATCCGCTTCTCTCTCTCTCTCTCTATCTTCTCTATGAGACAGGAACCTCTCTTTATATTTCTTTTCTTGCTCCATATGGGTAGTTCAGATGCGGATATCAGATGAACAAGCAAGAGAGAGAGAGAGAGAGGGAGAGTGAGAGAAAAAGAAAAACAGAAAAAAAAGTAGTGGAGACAGATTGTAACATCATCATGGCAAATTTTTAACATTTTTTTTCTCGCGCATTCCCACACTGCACTACCATTCGCAATCCCCTCTGGTTACTCAAGGAGAATTACTTGCCTCTCCCTCTCTCTCTCTCTCTCTCTCTCTCTCTCTTTCTCTCTCTCTTTTATTTTCCTCTCTATCTTTCATTTCTCTCTCTCTCTCTCTGTGATTTTCTCTCTCTCTCTCTCTCTCTCTCTCTCTCTCTCTCTCTCTCTCTCTCTCTCTCTCTGTCTTGCTCCTCAACATTTCATTTTACCATGTCATATTGTGTTCATTTTGCTTTCTCAACCACTTGAACTGTTTAAGGAGTATGTCAATTTATTAATATCCTAATACATTAACCACAATGTACAAACAAAATGTTCAGTTTTCAATTCATCGGATGTATGTGTGTGTTTTTTTTTTCAAATAATCCACATCCGGTTTTTCAATGAAAATCGCCGCCCCATTTTTTAGTTTTGTTTTAAATTATACCAATCTTTATTTAACTTTCATTGTAAATATTGTACAGTATTTTCCACCCACACAATCCGCCAACGCCTCATTTTTTCGGCCATTAAAAATGCATTCCATCTCGCTGAAATTATAATTAGAAAAAGCATTGAAAAGATACGTGACAAGCAGTGACTTTTTAATGCTCATTTTCATATTTGTCGCATTTTTTATTGATTAAAAAGTGGTTCACCTCCGAACCAAAGGGAAAAATTGCTCTAATTTATCACGCTGTAAAAAAGCATTCAAAACCGCGTAAAATTCATTTCAAATTACCCAATAAAATTAGGATTTTTTTTCCATAAAATTTAAACTCTTCTTTTTTTTTTTGAATTGAAGAAAACTTGAGCAAAAAATTAAAATAAAAAGAAAGAAAGATGAAACGGAAAAAAACAAACAGTTGGTCAAATCTCACCTTGATGTATGAATGTATATCCGAAAAAAATCCAGTTTCTTTCATTTTTTTCATTTCTTTTCCACATGCTCTTGAGCCAAACATAAAATATTTTCATTTTTTTTTCCGATTTGATCATTTTGCGGATAATGTTTTTCTCGGCCAAAGAAATGGATCAACTGATATATTTATGTATTTTTTTGTTGTTGTTGGCTCATGAAATATATTTGTGGCGCATTCAATTCCATCATTTTTTTTATGCTGCTGACAATTGATGCATCTAGAATGAGTTGAGCTAGCTTACATATGTATTAACATCTTTATTACAAGAAAAAAAAAATTAATTTCATTAGTGAAGAATTTTATTTTATTTTTATTTTTTTGCAAATTGCAAAAATATAAGCTGCTAAAATATTTTATTGATTTTTGGTGGAAATTGTCGAAAAGATAATTGTCCCTCTTCTCATCCTGATTTGATTTGATTTGATAAAATGACAAATCGATGACGTATTTTATCACTAACCCAGCCCAACCATCAAAAAGTGAAAATTGAACTGAATTTGATACGCTTTATTGATTTTTTCTTCTATTTTTCAAGAAACATTTCTTTTTTCTGAAGACATTGCAAAAAAAGCATTTTATCGTTGTTTTTTTTTGTTGACATTTTGCATAACTTGAAAGAAATTTGAAAAGACGTTGGGGCCCTGCCCGATCGGATGAGAAAAGGAGGTGTGCATGCATATTGAAAACAAACATGAAGAAAAAGCATTCATTGTCTTTCATTTTATATACTTTTTCGTTTTTCTTTTTTTTCCGTTTTTCTCTTTCTCTGTCTCAACTTTCATCATATTTTTAGACAATGAGAAAAGCGTTGGTTTTTTTTTCTCAATTCTTAAAATGTGATTGTTCCAAAAAGTTGTGCTGTTCGCTTTTCGAAAATTCATTCGGAACATGGACATTTTTCGACTTTAATATTTATAGTTTATTGACGTTGTGCTGTAACTTCTCTATAAATTTCCACGAAAAAAAAAGAAAAAAAAATTCGTGTCTTCTCCCCTCCTCTTTTATTTTTTATTCTTTTCAAAAATGCATTTCGGTTTTATCATTGACAACAACCAAAAAAAAAAAAGAACCTGAAATGTCATAAATTGGGTGACGAAAAGAAGAAATGAAGCTTAATGAAATCCAATCAAAAAATTTTATCAAAAATATTTAATGTTGTTTTGTGTGTTGTTAAAGATTCAACAAAAACTGTTGCGCTTTTTGATGACGAAGATTGATCAGACAATTTCAATATTTTCTTGTTCGTTGAGAATTGAAAAAGACAGTCGAGTCGTAAAATATTGTCGGACAGTCAACATTTTATGACTTTCAATTGGCGTGCCAATATTTTGACCAATGGCGCGGGACATTTTTATGGTTTCACCAGTGTTAAAAATGTTTCCATATTCTTCCACACCGCTTAAAATATCTTTTGTTAATATTTTTATTTCTTTTTATTCATTTATTCACAATTTTTATTTTAATTATTCCGCAAATTGTTGTTTTCTCCTTCCTTTCTTTTTTTGTTTTTTTTTTCCAAGTTTAAAATTCTATTTTTATTTTTGATAAAATTTAATGTTGCTTCAAAATTTCGAAAAATTGAAAAAAAAAACAACATTTTTCGTATTTTTTTTCCAATTTTTTTACAAAAAAAAAAATTGATGCACTGTGTTGCTGAATTGCGTCAAACTTTTTCAATGACTATCATGAAAATAGATCTGGCCAGTTGTTGGCGTGTTGGTTGATCAGCCGACAGCCGATAATACACTGGAGTGTACATTGGGGCTCAACTGGTTTCATATTGTTTGATTCAAATGATTAGTAACCAGTCGAATGATTTATGAGATGTTGTTTAAAACCCGATATGAAAACCAAATCTGGTATAAGCGTAGGACCCGTCTGATTTATGAAAAAGTTGTTGAATATACGTCATTATTAATTGATAAATCATCAAAATTTTAATTAAAATTTTTAGAAAAAATGACTCAGAATAGTTGTTTTCTTTTTCTTTTTCTATTTTTTTGATAAAAATGTGTTGAAAACTTAGAACTGAAACATACATTTGCAGAAAAAAGAAAAAGTTTGCTTTCCTCAGCTTCACCATTCTCAAAACATTGCAATTTGTTTCTTTTTCTTTGAACATGTATCGTTTCAAATAATTGTCTTTCGTTCCGCTCGATTTTGCATAGCAACATTTCGTTATTCGTCATTCTCCTGCAATCTAATTCATCATTACGCAAGCCGTTTGTCATCAGCCACATTACACCATTCTGTTATTATAAATGAGCCGACTTGACGTTCTGCTGTGTTGCATTGAAACCCCAGAAATTGATCTTTTTATCAAATATCACATCTAATAATTATCTGATTATGCATTAAATTAAGCTTCATTTTCTATTAATGTATACACAAAGTTTTAATTAACCTACAACATTTCATTAGCTAACATGGGAGTGATTCAATCACTGGCCATGCTTATTTACTTTGCGTTGACTTTATTGTTATAGACCAGGTGATATATTCTATAATTTATGTTTTGTCCAAGCTACTGAAATTGTGAATTAACGCCTATTAGTCATTTTCTCAATTGTATGTATTTGCAATTTTTTAAACAAATATGGTAGTTCTTACAAATCAAAATTTATGACTAACACAGTCAAAAGAGTGCTTGTTTGGATGGATAGAGAGCAAAAGAAAAATCAAAATATTTCAAACAACATCTGGACAAAAACCGCACTTCAAACAAAAAACAATTTGATTAAAATTGCTAAAAAAGAACATTTTGTGGTTTGTTTAATTCTTTGCCTTTTTTTTAAACAAAGTTTTATAGTAAATTTTTGGACGAAATTCCTTTTTTCTTCTTTTTTTCCATTTTCTAAATACGTTTTCTTTGTCATTATTTATTGCATTTTGTGTTTCTATTCAATCATTTTCACGAAAAAAAAAGAGCAGCAAGAAAAGATACACGAAATTTCAATCATTCAAAAGATTACCCAGAATTCCATTCACTTTCTTTAATTCTTTCCTTGTTTCGTCTTTTTTTTTTCTCAACAAAACTTTGAAATCAAAACTCAAGGAAAGTGAATCATGTAAAACATTTTTTGGTTTGTTTGGATGCTTACACATTTAAATATTTACATGTGCATCGGAATTCAGTTAGAATAAGTAGAAAAAAGCATAATAGATGTTTTCAAGAGTCTACAAGTCTTCAAACCAGTTTTTGCACAACAAAATATCCAATTCTTTGTCTTTTCTTCTTTTGTCGCTTCTTCTCTTAATGCCATTTTTGTGCTGTCTTCAATTTTTGCCCCGTGGGAGTTTCTCGAGTTGAGTTTGAAATAGAGAACCACACTGACTTGTCTCCTCTCTTTTCCTTATTTTTATTTTTTTTTTCTTCCTGCTCACTTTTTCCTTTTAAATGGTGCCGACGGATTTCATCAATCTTTTGTCGCTCTCCTTCCTCTTTTTTCTTGTTTCAGCAAAACAAATGGCTTTATCAAAAAAAAAAAAGAAAAGCTTAAAATTAAATTCACTACGGAATAAATATGAAATACAAAAATGTGTTATTTTTTCTTTAATTTTCTGATATATCAAGTTTCATTCTTTTAATTGTTCTTCCACATTTCTTCCTATTTATTGTTTCACTATTTGTTCATCTTGTTCAAACTGCCCTTCCTCTCTTTTTTTTCTTCTCCGCTTTTCTTGTCAATTTCAACACGAAAAAAAAATGAATGACAAACTCTTGTCTTTTGCGAATGACAATCGGCATTTATAAAACAATTTTTTTGGCGCCCAAACACAAATTTGGGGGAAAAAATCTTCTTTTTTTTTTGCCGTGAGGCGCGAAAAAGGGGCGGAAGGGTTGAAAGTAAAAAATTTGAATTGTTCGTCGGCTTCACCAAAAACATCTCATTGAACACATCGATGAATCACACTTATAAATGAAATAGCGTGTGAAAAAAGAAAAAGAAGAAGAAGCGGTGAATGAGCCACACAGTTTGAAAAAAAAGACAATCTTTTTAAGCCCCGCCCTTTTTTTTGGTTTTCGTCAAAAGAAACATTGTCATCAATTTGAAACTTGCAATCTTCCTATTATTTTCATTTAATCTCAACGATCAACCACTCAATCGTCTATATCAAGTTAGTTTATTTTTTTTTAAATTAATATTTTGAAAATAATTTTCTATTCACGGAAGGAAAAGCTCAAAAAAATTGTTTAATTAAATTCAAGCTAAAAAGCTGATTTTTTCGTTTTGAACGTTTTTTTTTTGATAAAAAAAATGATGATAAACTTTCATCGGAAATTATTTTCAAAATATCAAACTCAAACATGTTTTAAATCAAAATCACGTTTGAAAAACCAAAAAAAAACAACATTTTGAAGAATTAAAAAGCAAAGAAAAAAAAAACAATTTAGTTATAATTTTGTCTCAAGCTTTGTTCTCCTTTTTCCCGTTACTCTCAAATTTTGAAGTGGTGGCCTTTTATTCCTAAACTTTAAATAAACCTGAGTATTTTAGGGGGTATTTATTTATATGTACATATAACATACATTTATAGTATAAGAATATATGTAGAGTGCCTTACACTCACATCACACTCTCATATCTGTTTAGTAATTATTAGTGGTGAACAAATAAATAAATACAATTCGAAATGTAGACAATTTGTCGCCTCAAGTCAAAGTAATCAAAATTTTGTTTTATGGCATTTATTATCATTTATCATAAAGCTTTATTATGAATAATTTTTATTGGTTTATTAGTTGAGAAAAACACAATTCAAACCACATCAAATGTTTGTAGTACACTGGTTTGATATTTTATATTTGAATTTAGTGTTTTTTTTTCGTATTTTAGTTCAAAAAATTGTTTTCTTGTTTTTTTCCCAATCAATAACTGAAAAGTGACTCATTCAATTCTTTGAGAAAGAAGGGAAAAATAATAATTAAAATGATGAATCTTGCGCCGTTATTACTATTATTATGAAGTGTGTCACTAGTTGTTACATTATATCCAGTCACAATTGGTGTTCAATTTGTCATTT
This sequence comes from Caenorhabditis drosophilae, assembly GCA_963572285.1. Lineage (NCBI taxonomy): Eukaryota > Metazoa > Nematoda > Chromadorea > Rhabditida > Rhabditidae > Caenorhabditis > Caenorhabditis drosophilae. The sequence continues at coordinate 8,667,772 of OY751565.1, forward strand.
CACACATTTCATCTTTTATTGTTTCTCGTCATCATTTTTTTTTCATTTTTTTTCACATGGTTTTTTTCGTTTTTCAACTACGAACGTAAAAGTTTTTGATTCGATAGGAATTGAGATATCTTATTGATGGTCTAAACATTTTTGTATTGTAATATCAAACATCCAGAAAGTGTGATATTGATAAAAATCAATGATTAATTGATAGTTGGAATCTGAAAAGCAAAAAAAAAAACAGCAGAGAGACAGAAAAACAAAGTGTCAAGGAGATAAAAATATTATTTTTACATCTCAGAGAATTTTTTCCATCCTTTCCCCCCCCCCCCCTTTCTTTACCACCGCTTCTCCTTCCAGTTCTCAGCAAAAAAGAAAAGATAAATTGTAGGCCTCCGGGTCGTTTCCCTCCTCTTCTCACCCTTGCTGCTACCGCTTCCCTCCCCTACTCTTCTTTTTTCTTTTCCATTTTTTCTTCTTCACTCATTTTGACGAATTACCCCAATTCACGGCAGTTAGAAAGAAATAAAGAGAGAGAGAGAGAGAGAAAAACTAAAACTGAAACTGAAAAAAATCTGGTTAGTTGAGACCAATTTTCAGAATAGTTCACTATAATGTTTCTTACTTTAGGAAACATTCCTTTAAGCCTATGATTGCTCTGCTCTAAGCTTAAAAGTTTTTTTTTCAATGTGAAAAACTGTAGGAAATAAAACTCTTATAATTTTAATTCCATTAATTTTTTCTATACCCATTTTCAAGAAAAAAAAAAAATTTGAACTATTTCAAAGTGTTCTGTTTGAGTTGAGCAAAATTTCTCGGCTCGGCTCAGAAGCAGATTTTGAAAAAACGTTTTGTGTATACCAAATTGATAGTGATTATTTATTAATTATTAATTTTATTAAAAACCGATATTTTACGTCGCATTCTTTTGGCTTTGCATCTCCTCTTTCCTAATTTCATTTCAAAGCCTAGAAATCTGACAAAATGCTTGGAAAAATTGTGAATTCAACATTTTTAGCCAAACCAAGCCACATATGGTTTTGTCTGACACGTTTCGTTCGAAATGTTTCAATAACACATTTTTCACTTGCGCAAAAATCTCGTGTGTAAAAGATTTAACGTGCGCCCCACAATCTTGAATGCGTAGCGGTGTGCAACAAAATAAAGTACAATGAAGAAAAAAAAAAGAGAGAAAAGTAGAAGAAAAAGCTGCGGCTACTACATAAACAGACCACCATAATGGTGCCGTCGGCACTTTTTAGAGTTTTTGAAAGAAGTTGAGATGAGGCGACAGATTGAAAGTTGTGGGTGGTGAAGTGAAAGAGAGAGAGAGAGAGAGAGAGAGAGAGAGAGAGAGAGAGAGAGTGACCAATCTCCTTCACCACCAAGTTTTTCAACAAACCACCACAAAAACATTCAACAACTCAATCCATGTCGAGATTTTGTAGTGAAATGCATTACGCAATATAAATTCACATTCATGTCCAATTTTGTTTTTCATCATCTTTTATTCTTCTTCACCCTCACCGTCGCCATTTTCTTGAGTGAATTCACTTTTGGCTTTAAATGTGTAGTTTTTCCACCCATTTCATTCTCACTTTTGTTTTATTTATTTTCACCATTTTTTTTCACTTTCAGTCACCCTCTCTTCCATCCCCACTTGTTTCTCCTCAATTATATTCTATTTTCATATCAAGCATCTTAGAAAATGTTTAAAAAAATCATAAAAGTAAAACTGAACACTATTTTGTAAGCATGCATTTATGTTTAACGACAGTTTATACATTTATATTTTTATAAATATATTTATAGAATTTATGTTTATAAAAATATTTATAAAATTTAGAAGAAGAATTAAAAAAAATGCTGCTTTCCACTTTTTTTTTCTAGTCTACCACCAACTTTCAAGAAAAAACAAATGACCCTATTTATCACCCATCCTTCTTCGTCTTCCACCATTTTTATTCTTCAAGTGCATTTTTCATCTATTCGCTTTTATTTTTTTTCTTTCAATTTTTTGCAAGGCCTTTTTATTTTTTTTTTTTTGCGATATACACATTGTTTTTTTCATCGTTTTTTTTCCAGTTCAACGAATGGAATAAAGGAAATGAGTATCAAAGATATCATTCTTCCGAAAGCGGTAATATTTAAGTATATTTTGAATTTTTAATAATAATCAGAAAATGTCTTGAAGGAAGTCATTGAAGCCTGTCGTAAAGGGGATTACTCCAAGGTCGCATTTTTTCTGTCGGGAAAACGAGGAAAAAAGCCGCGCACTCCTTTAAAGTAAACCGTTTGACAATGTTTCGGCAAAATCTCCGAAAAAATAAATTAAAAATTCTCACAGATTTTTTCGCTCAAATCCCGACACTCATTGGTTAGTCGACTACAAAGATGAAAAGTCTCAGTTCACTCTTCTTCATCATTCATCGCTTGAAGGGCAAAATGAAATCAGCAAGTATGAAATTCGTTTTGTAAATTCTTAAAACATTTTTTCTTTTTTGCAGATTGTTAATGGATTTTGAACCTCTTCTTGTGGTTTGTAAATCAACTAAAAATATTCTGCCAATTCATTTAGCTTCATGGAATGGACATCTGGAAATTGTAAAAGTAGGTTACACCCAGTGATGATATTTCTTTTAGTTAAAAGACAACCTGAAAATTATTTTAGATGATGTTACTGTTGCCTCAAGACAAACCAATTGATCTTGCGAATGCTGTCAACATTTTTAATGAGTCACCACTTCATCTGGCTGTTCAACGAGGACACATGAATGTGATTCAATATCTCCTGAAGGTTTGGCTCAAAATATTTTTGTCAAAAGAAAAAAAAGAAAAAAAAGTGAGACCTGTTTCAGAAAAATGCGGATCCATTTATTAGAAACGAAAACAAGGAGAATGTGCTTGATGTTGCGGCTCGAATCGGTCATTCCGAAGCGATTCGTCTGCTTTGTCAAACGTGGCCAAATTTTCCGGTTCAATCAGCATATGAATCGTTAAGAACTGATGCGGCTGATTCTGGTAAACAACGATCGTTCCCGGCAATTTATCCACTTCACTTAGCTGCAAAACATAATCATGTTGATTGCCTCAAGGTAAATTATAAAAACTGAAAAAATTTCAAACCGTCAATCAACATTTTTTAAAGATTCTTCGCGAGTTCGGATTTGCCATTGACTACACAACAGAAGATGGTACTGCACTTCATGTCGCTTCCGCATGCGGGCAGGTCGATGCTGTACGTTATCTTTTAAGCGAAGGAATCAACACTGACATCAAAAATCAGCATGGACAAAATGTATTAGAAATGATTATTGATTTGCAAGAGAATCGTCGCCCTGAAATTGCTCAGTTCGTTAAAAATCCCGAAGGTTGGAAAGAGTGCCGCAGCATCATTGAAGGTGAATACATAAAATAGTGTGACAACGAAATGTGATTTATTTTATCGCATTTAATAGACTTGAAGTGGTTCCAGTTGTTGTGCAATTATCAAAACGGCTGTTCCATTTCTCTTCTTCACTTCTTATCCTCACCGAAAATTGAAATTAAAACATTTTTTGAAGGAATGGATCGTCGCGATTCCGGACGTGAAACCGAAGGCAGTCAATCAAGCGACACGGAAAAAGAAACGATATGGCAACAAATTCCACCGCAAGCAAGCGTTCAGTTTTACCCTGATCAACGAAAAAATGATTCGACCATCTATCGGCCACCATCGATTTCTGCCAATCTTCATGATTATTCACCAGACGATAATTTTGAAACAGACTTGAGCATCCGTTCGGATTACGCTTATGGTTCTCATCAATGTTCAACATTGAATCGAACTTGGAACAGTAAGATGTATGGTAAGTATTTTTACCATTCGCTCTATTGAAAAAATCAAATTTGTGAAAAAATTTTTTTTTTAGATCGTCACACTGGTGCTCCACGATTTCCAATCACATCCCCATACAATCAAAGTCGTCACAATGCTTATAGCCGAACCAGTGACACATTGCCAGTTAGCTTCAGCGCAAAAAAAACTAGGGGCTCGCCACAAAGAGGTGATTTAAAAAAAAATAAACAAAAAAAAACCCAGAAGTAAAAAAATGAACAAAAAAAAAATGGCAACTCGAAAACTTTAAAATTAAACGAAAACTTTTTGTTTTTTTTTTGGGACCAACTTGTCGTGCGTTTTACGTAGGCGTAAAAATGTGGAAATGATTGAAAGAGACACAGACAGACAGAAAAAAACGTAACGACGCAACGCGAACGCTTCGTGCTTAGCAGTCGTTTTTTAAATGAGACGGAAATTTCTACTATTTAAAATTTGTCAAAAAAAATTATTTAAAAGGATTTAAAATTTCGATTTAATTAAACTCTAATTGGGTTGTTTTTCTCTTTGAAAAAATAATTTAATAGGTAAATTGCAGGTTCCATTTTACCGGAAAAGAATTCGATTTACGATTTACCGCCAAGATATAATGATGTAGCGTTGAATTCAAAACTAGTCAATGAAACTTTATCTTATGACAATGTGCCACGAAACTCAGCTTTGTTTGACAATTTAAAAAAGTAAAAATTCATTTTTATTTGGGCAATAAAAAAATGAAACAAATTTCAGAAATGAAATTGTCGCACCCCAGTCGAAACTGAATCGACAAAATGGTTATTCAACTTTACCAACGTGTAAGTGAACAAAATTTTGTGATCATACATTATAATTCAGCTAACACGGTTTTTTATTCAGTACCAAAGCCGGTGGGTAATCGTATCATTCCTCAACCAGTTAGAGATGAAGCTGTCATTGGCAACAAGCTTGTTTTTAACAACAATCGATCTTTAAATCGAAATCGTACGTTCTAGTTACAGATGCAAATGGAAGAATATCAATTTTTCTTTCAGAGTTCTCTCTTTCACGAACCACATGTGATCGAGAAGATTCGCTTGGATTGACACAAAGTCCACGTTTGGATACCAGAGCCAGCAGTGTTACGTCATATCTGACGTGCTCAACAATTGAGCCAGGTATCAATATTCAATGAAAGAATTTCTATAGAAACTTTCTACATTAAGAAAAAGACCATCAAGACAATGGTCGAGCACCACTTGCATTACCAGAAGAAATAACTGGATCAGTAACTGGAAGTGCCATTTTTGAAAGTCCGGAAAAAGAAGCAAACATTTCAAATGTAAAAAAAAAAGTTTCGAACAAAAACAACACAAGAATTGTTTTCTAGATCTTTGAGAGCACTGAAAATCATGGAAGTGATTCAAAACCAATTGATAATCCTCCCAGTCCAAACACATCAAAAGCTGCAATTTTTGACAAGCTCTACAAAACTGTAAGAGAAAAATGAATATCAAATGAGGTGGATAAATATTGATTGAACTTTCCAGTCAATTATCACAAATCCAACCAACAACTCGTCGTTTTTCAATGCCGTAATCAATTCATCTCGATCGACAACATTGAGCGATATCAGCTCGAGTTCACCGGATTCAATGCATGCGTCCCTGAAAGTATCGTCTGTTCAATCGCAGTCGGATGAGGATGAGCAACGGTAAAAATGTTCCAAAACAATTTTACCAATCATAAAAAATATTTTAGAAAAAACCCAGTCAAAATCCGTCGTCAAGTTGGATGTAGCAATCTTCAGGCCGCTTCTCAACTTCCGAATCAATCAACGTCTGGCTCGGCAAGTGTGACTTCGTCGAATCTTGATGCTGACTGGGATCAGGTAAATTTTTTAGCAAATAAATATAATCATTGATTGCTTAATTTGCTTAAAGGTTACTAGTGTTTTTGAAACATTTGGCGCAGCTCCGTGCCGTGAATCCGTGTTTGTTCGTGATTATGAGCCACGCGTCGCTGTTTATTTACGTGATCGCGGGTCAAAAGCTTTGACACTTCATATGTTGGACGCAGCGCTTCAAGATGAAATGGCAAAAAACCAGAAGCCAAATCAAGTTATTCGCGTTCCGACGGTAAGTTTTTCATTTTTAACTATTATCGCCATGAATTTATGTGTGTCTGGGTTCATTTAAGTTTTTTTTTGTTCATGTGACAAGAGAAAATAGAAGCAAAATTCACATTTATGCTTGTCCTTGTACAACTTTTTCTTTTCTGGGAACCAGTTTTCTGAATAGGAAATGCGCTTAAAAGAATTCGGAAAAATTTCTCATTGAATTTGCCTGTTGAAAATTTTCAGTTTTTTATTGATGATCGAAATCCATTTAATCGAAATGTTTCAGAAAATCATGACAATTCCGGAATGGCTCGAATATGATGTACAAATCGCGTCATCGTCTGCAAGAGATATTGGAGCGATTTTCGAAAAATACGGATATGACAAGTATACTCAATTGGTAACATTTATTTGGTGATTTTCAATGAAAAATAATCAATAAAATATTTTCAGAAAGGCTCAATGACATTTGATGTGATGAGTGATATGGGAATAGCGAGAGGGCATCAATTATTGATTATGAATAAAATTGATCAAATTGAAGAAAAACGACCCAACGCAAGTATGATCATATTTGATTTGAACCGACATTTAAAAATCGAAAACTGATTTCAGACGCTTTTTTTTATGTCAGCGACTGGCTCAACTCCATGGAGCTCACTGATTATTTAGCCAATTTCATTAATTCTGGTCTTAAAAACATGACAACTATCAAAAGTGCCCAGCTTGATGAAAGGCAACTAAATGTAAAGCTTAATGAGCAATGAATTTTATATTTTTAAACTAAAATTGAAATTTCCAGAGACTTGGTGTGAAATTACCTGGGCATATCAGCCGAGTTATGTATTCACTTCAGCGCGCTAATGATGAGATTAATTGGAGGAATCAGCCGATTGCACAGAGCACAATTGTGCAAGTTTCAAATCATGAACCATTACCACCAAGAGCATTAAGAGCAGCACAAAAACCAATGTAATCACTATTTTTTTTTTAGTAACGTAAAATAATCGTACAATTTTTAGAAAGCAATGCGCCGAATGTCCACTTCTTGACTTTGAAAAAATGAAAAAAGCTCTTTTGAAAGACGGCATCGTCTTTCGAGCTCATCAACTCGGAACTCACGAAATCTCAGCCATCAATGGAACAAAAGAAGCGCACATGGCAATGCAATCGGTCAAGGCTGCAATCAAAGATTGGGACAAAATTCCGCAAGTCTCGCTGGAACTCACGTGCGATGGAATTCGAGTTTTTGATGGCAAAAAACAGGTAGAAATATGAAATTTTTTAGAATTTAATTTTGAAAAAATTTTCATCAGATTTGTCACGCCAACCATGGAGTTTATACGATTCGTGTGGTCTGCCAAGACAAAAAAGACTTGAACTTTTTTTCGTACATTGCTCGAGATGCTGATAACCAATTCTTTTGCCACACTTATTGTGTTTTGACTTCGGTAGAGCATGTTTGTCATGGTGATAAACTTGAGAAGTTTTTCTTTCAGGATATTGCTACGGAGATTATAAATACAATTGGAATAATGTTCGAGTTGAGAAGCCGCATTGATAACAATCAATCGATTGAGGAGCCCATCAATTATTGCCCTCATCAGCGTCTTGCAACTCGAGAATATCTTTGAATAAATGTTGAAGTGTGCCGTCAACGTCTCCTAATATATTTCACCATGAATGCCTCCATTTCCCGCCTATGGGTAATATTGATTTATTTTATGTTCATTTTCAGTTTGCATTAATTGTGCTTGAAATTTTTTTTTTGTTTTTTTTTTTTGAAGAAACATTCCATGGCATTTGTTTTTGCTTCAATAAAATTCTAGAAATTCCCACTGTTCGTTAGATTTTTGCTCATTCAGTATTTGTTTAGAATTTTTTATTTTGATTTTGGTTATATTTATACCAAACAAACTAATGCTTCTTTTCCCTATCTATTTTCCTTTCAATTTGTCTGTTTTGATGTATTACGGTGATTATTTAAGTAATTTGTACCTATGAAAGACAAGAAAAACAATTTTTTTAAAATGTTTTTTTATTTGATTAACTTCAGACATGTTACACTTTATTTTGAAAAATATGAATGATTTCATGATATTTTTAGAAAGCAATGATTGATCGACCTACTTTTTAAATTATTCCAGAATTTTAAATCATCTTTTCTCATGAGCATTTAGAAACGAAGAGAAAAACAACCCGTCGTATATCTTCAACTTTCAAATATTCATTTATGAGCCCTCTGACTTGTGCTCGACACCAATCCCAATGACTGATGATCCGAAAAAAAATGGGAAGCGCCATCGTCGATTTTATGCAGCCTCATCATTATTGCTCCAACAATGGATCTCATTTTTTTTGAGCATGTTCATCTTCTTTTTCATTCAAATGATGCGAATTATACATGCTCTTCGAGCAAAGGTTGGCTCTTTTTTTCTGTTCTTTTTATTGTTCATTAATGGATTCTATTTAGACTAATTTTGTATTCTGTCTTTAAATTTTTTTTCACAATTTTTTGCAGTTTTTTTTCTAACGCAAAAGTTTTGAATAATGGAAAACTGAAATAAAAAAAGGTCTTTAAGAGCCCTGAAAATTTAACAGATTTCTGGTTTTTAGCACATTTTTGTCTAAAGAAAGGAAAAGAAAAATTTTAACGAACTTATTCGGTGAGCAAAAGCAAAATAGTTGGAATTTTCTATTACTGCAATTTAAAGACCACCAGACTCGTAAAAATTGTGGCACTAACAAAAGACAAGAATTCGATTAAAATGGTGGTGTGGCGGGGCGGATTTTTCTGAAATTGATTTCAAACAAGCAAAAAAAAAAGGAAGCGAAAAGATTGGACACGATAAAATTGGAATGAAAAAACAGAAAAAAAATCGTGACAAAATCCTTTCAGAGAAGAGAAAAAAATCTCGTAAAAATGTCAAAAAACTGCCGGATTCGCAGCATTTCATTATTTTCATTTTTTGTTGTTTGTTGCTATGCTCACTTTAGCTTATAAATTAAATTTGAGAAAAAAAACAATTTCGAATTTTTTTAATAAAGCAGCAAAAGAAAACATCAAAGAGGTTGAGCATTTATTACTTTTTGTTTGTCTCACTTTATGGTTTTCTGTATTGTTGACGACAATGCCAAAAAGGTTCAAGCGTTAACCCTCAATTTTCAGTCGAAATTCTGGAAGAAAAGAAATTCAAAATGTTTTTTTTTGTCTCCACGAACGCCGAACGTTTTGCAATTCTTCAGAAAAAAAAAAACCCTCATCACAAAACTCAATTTCGTACGACGCCGCTGCGTCAACAGCTGAGCTCATTTTCCAGTGAAGTTTCCCAACCCCAACATCGTTTTAATGAGTTGTGTTTTGTTTTCGAAAAAAAAAACACTTTTTTCTTCTTGTCTTTTTCATTTTGATTCATTCATAATAATGATCCATAATAAACCTGAAGCAGGTGAGTGTGAACTTATTTTGGAGAGGCGGATGAGATTTTTGAGTTTACACAACAATTTTTTTAATGCTCGTAAAGAATCTAAATTTTGCAAAAAAAAAAAAACAATTTTATTTTTCATTTAAATAATTTAAAAAGTTGTGACTTTGCACTTTTTTAAAATTAAAATTATTATAAAATGTCTGGGAAATAAAAAGTAAAATAAATTAAATGCAAAATTTTGCTCAGTTTTTCTTTTGTTTATGTAATTGTTTCCATTTTATTTTCATTTTCAATATCATACACCTCCAGATAAAATATTTTGAAAATCTAATGAAAAATGACCTAAAAATGTCATAAGCAGGTCTGACCGCTAAAGAATAAATAAAAAAATAATGAAAATTTTCTTCCGTATTTTTTCTTGTTGAATAATTCTCACAATATTTATATATTTGTATTAATTTTATTTGATGCTTTGATTTTTTCCAATTTGTTCATTTTTAAAATTCCGCAGCACTAAGGTCTGTAAAAAAAAAGAAAAAAATTGTGTAAAACATAAAATTTAAACATTTTCAGATGAGTATTTCTCATGAAAAGGAGTTTAATATTGACAAAAATGGTGTTTATCCGATTGTCAGAAAACTGCCATCATCTCTTTGCTGTTTCAAAGTCATGCATATTCGGGTAAAAATTAAATCGATCCTCGAGCCAATAAATCAAGTGCTCGATGAACATTTGCAGACTGGAACTTTATGGATAGCCTACTGTGAAATAATGTGGATTGTCACTCAGTTTTCATTTTGGACAGCTGAATGCGTTGTTCGTGAAGCTTTTCCACCGTATGTCATCATTTTCGGCTTCACATTTACTATCATTCAACTGGGTGAATCAAATTTTTCACGGAATATAAAGAGTTGTTTTCTTTTTTTGCAGTTATGACCTCGTTTTTGATTCGAGGAGTTCAAACATTTCGACTTTCTTATATTGAAATTTATATGGTTGGAGTTTTTTGCCGCATTTTATTATTCGTTTCGTTCTTCTTCATATTTGTATTCTTTTTAATTGTGACAGGTAATCATTTTTGTCTATTCAGAAAAGGATTTTTTTTTGCTTAATTTTTATTCCATCAATGACTTTAAAAATAATCTCGTCTTTTCTATTCACCAAAACCTTTTTATTTACGTTGGATAACAATGGTGAAAATTATTTTCTTCAATTATTAGTTAACATTGAATCAGAAAAGTATTACTAGACTTTTATGACAATTTGACGTTGTCACAAAACAACAAAAAGAAATTATTGATTTTTAGACGAATCGGATCGATTTGAATCGAAACATTTTTTTCATCGATTTTTGCCAATCAAAATTTTGTTCACCGGATCATACACACTTTTAAAAGCTTTTGCATTGAACACAGCTTATCGATGTTACTCGTACATTGCGAAAACTCGGCGAGCTCTTGTACACATGACATTGTATGATGAGTCTGACAGGTAAAGTTGAATCAAAATGAAAAAAATTTAATTAAAATTAATTACAAACTTATTCTGACAATCTGATTTTCTGAACTTTTCTTTTTTCTTCTTCTTCTTCTTCTTCTCATCAAAAAATAATTAAGGGGTTTGCAAAAGTAAATGTGATAAGGTTTTTGTTGTATTTAAACTGTAGAATATTTTCAATTTTTATTTTCTCTAAACTTTTTCAAAAAAAAAAAAAAACTTTTCAAGTAGACTCTGTAATTATGAAATGTGGGTGGTTTAAAGATAAGTTTTCGTGGGGGGTATTAAAAGTGGATGAAGCTGAATTTTTTTTTGCAGCAGATATAAAAAAAACGTTCTAGTTTTGATTCATTTTTAGTTTTTTATTATTTTTTTTTTCAATTGAAGATGAATGAACATCTAATGAAGAATAGACTTTGACGTAAATATTCAATTATTTCATGAATAGTTACATTTTCATTATTAAATATGAAAACTTCCAAACAGCGTAGGAAATACACTCATTTTTTCAAACGTTTGTTGACTTTTGAAAAATTGATATTCTTCCTAAGTTTGTGAAATGAAATTTGATAACACATTCTATTTCGATCTTCAAACGATCGTCAGAAAACATATTTTGACTTTCAATTGAAAGAAAAAACAAGAATTCGATTCTTCTGTTTTCTTATTTTTTTTTGAATTTTATTTAGCATAATTTTTTTGTTTTTCAAGACACTCGAAAACAAAAAGAAAAAAAGCCAAATTTTCCAAAAATAAAATCTGATATGCATTCATTTTTCTGACATCTAGATAATCTTCAAATTTTGTGATGAAAAGTTATTCATCGAAAAAGTAGTTTGAGCATATTTGTTTTTCATTCAATCCTTCTTAAAATTGATCGTCTTTCATCCAGTAAAACTCAAAAACATTTATTGTTTTTTTTTCTTTTCAAATCTCGACGATTTTGAGGGCGTACTTGAGAGATTATGAAATAACAAACGTCATGTATTGTAAGGTTTTTTCTTCTTTTTTTTTTATTCTCATTTTTAAATTTGACCTGATTTTATTTCTCAATTAACGAGCAATGTCTGAGACTTAAAAAATCTACGTTTTTTCAATCTTTTTTTGTAATTAATTGATCTTAAATTCAGAGTTAAACATTTTCACCTTTACTTATTTTTTTCTACAATGAAAAATTAATGTGGACGAATTTTTTGAGCATTGATCATGCTATACATGTGTCCATGTGTTAAAGAAAATTTTCTAATTAAATTTGCTCGAAAATTCAGTTTTCGATGTTTCAAATAAAACAAGAATTTCAAAAACTCCGTTCATGCTTTCAAATGTTTTAATAAATGAAAATTACTTATAGAATTCAGCGCTGAATTTACTAAAATTAAAAACATTTAAAATTTTATGACACCTTCATTTTTAAATTTCTATTTTTTTAAGCCTTAAAAGCTTCAACTAAGTAGGATTTATTCAACTCAGTGATAAATATCTTCTTTCATGGTTTCGAACTAACAAATTTCAACTTCTCACCCAGCTTTCAAGCAACACAATTTAACTTTAAGTTTAACTTGAACACGTTTTGAAGTTTCATAGGAAAACAAAAATGTTCGAGAGAAAAAGAAGTTGCTCTAGGACCTGAATAGAAGAAGTCTATGAATCATTTTCAGCTGCTTTCAAGGGAGTATTCAAAGAAAAAAAAATTTGGAAGTGAAAATGATGACATCCGTTATTTCGTTTGACTTTTCCAACATTTTAGTTTTCATAATTCTATGTTAATTCGTAATATTTCTATATCTATTTTAAAACCAACCGGGTTCTATAAATAAGCATTTTCACAGCGTGTTATGAAATTATCAAGAATGTTCGCTTGAGTATGAAAAACGCCTTTTTTTCACGCTTTACTTTTTTGTTCGATTCTTTTGTTTTTTTTACCCCCAAATCGTTTCAAGTTTAAACTTTTATACTTGAAGAAAAAAATTCTCAACTACAAAATAAAAAGTTTTTTTTCTATTTTTTATCTGAAAATGAGAAAAAAAAACGCTGTGTACATTTATTGTTCACTTTCTATTTATTATGTCATTGAAAAATAAGTTTAAAATTGAATTTTTTTTCATTTTTTAAAGTTATCAAATTATATAATTTTAATTTTCAATCTTTGTTCGAGCTTACTTTTAAATTGCTGAAAGTTTTGTGAAAAATGTGTTTTTCCTTTTTTTTTTAAAAATTGGTCAATAATTATTTGGATTTTTCAGTAATGTGCAACACGATGGTAGCAGTATCAGTACTCTTCGTTCTGTTCTTCCAAATCACAAGTGAGGATTCAAACAAAAAAAAAAAGAAGGGAAATATTGAATTGTTTCAGATGCCGACATATCGGATGCCGAGTCTGCTGCAATTCAACTACCACGACGGAGTGCGGAGATGTATTGGCTAAATCGAGCATTGCCAAACAAATTTCGCAAATACCGCACCTACAGTACGTCAAATTTGATAGAACGTAGAAGTCGCCCTACAATTAAGAAGCGTCGCCGCTTGCCGGTGCTCCAAATCCTACCATATGTCTCTTCATCGCATTACATTCCAAAAAACAGTTCAATAAATTCGTGATCACCTCTTTTTTCGAATTTCAAAGTTGCTGCTTCAATTCGTTGAAAACAGAATTTGTTTTATAATGAAAAAGATGAAAACGAACAGGCACAAATAAGATTTCAGCTGTAGATTTAGTTTTTACGGAGAAGACACGTGTGAAACTGAAAATACACATATTATTCTATTTCTCATCAGAAAATTGTTGAAAAATTTCAAAATTCTGCATATTTCTTTAAAAAATAAATTTAAAAGCCGCTGTGAACTCTTCAAACTTTAGACTTGAACCAGATTTGGTGAAAAAATAGTCGTAGTTTGTCATAATATTCATTGAATTTTACAACAGAAATCTTAATCTTGTCACCATGTAAACTATAACTCGAATAAAAAACTGAAAGTATAAAAAGGAACAAAAATATTAAGTTTTTCTTAGGGAAAAATTTTCTATTTTTTTAATCGTCTGAAACTATGAAAGAACATTGGTTTTTTATTCTAAACTGTTTTCACTAAAAAAAAATCAATGACGTTTTTTTAAAACTTTAACTTCCTGAACTTTAAGAATTTTTTTTTGAAAAATTCTATTTTAAAACTATTTTTCCCATAGTTCTGATTTCGTAAGAAATCGAAAAAAAAACTTTATCAAAAAACATTTTAAAGGTGCTCTTCAATCAATAACTCCCGAAGACATGGAGAAGTACAGAAAACAAATCAAATATCGCCTTGATCAATTAACAAATTGAATAAATATGTGATCTACTCTCGCGTTGTGTATAACTTAATTTATGAAAATTGTCTCTCTCTCTCTCTCTCTCTCTCTCTCAAATGTTGAATATCAAATTATTGATTTTTTATTATAAATTTTTGATTCAGCACTTTTTTTATTTCGATTATAACAATTTTTGAAAAATTTCAGGGTTTTTTGAAAGTTTTTATAATCTTTCAAAATTCGAATCAACACATTTTTTCTTTGTGAAAAAAAAAAGGTTTTTTTTAAATTTCACGTTTAGCTCACAAGTCAGTTTTAGCTTCAAAGTGTTGCAGATGACTGAAACATACAAAAATTTAATTTTTTTTTTGTTTTTGTTCTAATTAAAATTAAAATAATAAAAGATGCACATTTATTAAACACATAACAATAGAAAATCAACAAAAAGAAAAAAAAAGAGCCGTTTTAAAATGAGAAAAAGGCAGGGGAGACTAACAATAAATATATGGAAAGGAAAATTCTAGAGTTTAATTTTATTAAAAAAATCAATTTTTTTTGGCTTATAACGGTAAACCAGCATTGACCTGATCTTCATCATAAATTTTCTTTCCCTCGTATTCTTTAATCATTGCACAACGATTGAGAGCCACCAAATGAATATTTTTGATTAGAACAGTGAGGTCCCGTAGCAAACGTGAGCCATATGGTACTCGAAAAGCTAACACAAGTTTCTTGCAGCATTCATTACACAGCCGCCTGATCTTATACGATGGTGTTCCACCAATTTGAACAAATTCGCCCTGGAAAACTGAAAATATTGCGAAAAATTTTCATTTTCAAATTACTTCGCTGATTTCGGTAAACATCAAAAGATGCCATAATTCTCGTGCAGTTTTCTGAAAGAAACTTTAATTATTTGAGCAAAATAAAAACAAATTGCTTACAACTTCATCTTCAGTTAGATAAGAATCGACCAGGTTATTATCAAAACTCATTTCTGAAATTGAAAATTGTAGTCAAATCCAAGATTGAGAAAAATTTAAACAACAAAAGAATGACATTTTTCCAAAGTTTTTGATTGCCGCCGGAAAGAAAAAAAAGAGTTGAACGGGACTGCTTCGGGAAAGAAATAATAAATTGGTTTCAATGTATTTAAAAAAAACAGAAAATCAATAATAAATATGGTTGAAGAAAGGTATTTTAGTTTTCTGAAAAGAAAAAAAATGCTTTTTTGGAAAACGTTTTCCTCTTTCAAAAATCATGAACAAAACGTGAAAGTAAAATTAAAGAAACATAAAAACCGAAAAGAGAAACAAAATAAAATTTGAAATAAAAACAAGAGTTGGTACTGTTCAACCCACGCTATCTACCGTAATAAAGAGCGGGAGGGTGTTCCCCTTAAGACCGAAATGATGTAATGCGTTGGCACCCTTTAAAATTCATAGGTGCTAACTCTTTTTTATTTATCATTTTAATAAAGTTAACAACAGAATTTAGATTATTTAATGATTTGTTATCGATTGATTTATTATACAAAATTATTTTTGTTAAAAAAAAGAATGTTGACTACATCCGTAGTATCTTAATATATTTTCTAATGAAACAAAATAACTTTTTTAAAGTGTTTTTTTTTTAAAAAGTTAGATTTGAATTGTTAAAACAATTTAAAAAGATAACGCACCTAACGTAAAAGTAAAATTAAAAAAACGAAGCTGAAACGAAAAGAAGAACAAAATAAAATTTGAAATAAAAACAAGAGTTGGTACTGTTCAACCCACGCTATCTACCGTAATAAAAAGCGGGAGAGTGTTCCCCTTAAGACCCAAACGATGTGGCGCGTTGGCACCCTTTAAAACTCATAGGTGCTAACTTTTTTTATTCAATCTTTTCAGTTATTGACATAATTTTATCACTTTTCAATGAATAGAATCAAACTAAAACAAAATGGTTTTCGTCACAAAAAAAAAATAAGCCTTTTTTTGTGGACGAACACTTTTTTTGAAATTTTTTTTTAAACTAATTAAATTATAAAAAAAATCAGTTCCTCATAAGCTTTATTCAGTTTAACACTTTTAGTTTTTTGGGAAGTTTGATTTTTTCAGATAACTTATTCAGCAAGAATAGTTTTGCTCTTAATAAAAAAAGTATAAAATTAGTTGTGCATTAAATTGGCTGCAATCAATTAAATCAAAAGTCAAACAAATTTTTTCTCAATATTTGTTTCAAGATTCCTACATATAAAAAAGCTTGTTTGGTTTTTTTTTCTGAAAAGTGACGACACAAAAACCATCTGATGCCACTTTTGTTGTAAATTAATCCATTCATTCTTAAAAACAAATCTGAAAAAAACGTGTTCAATTATTCTTTCTTTTCTATTTTTGACCTCACATAAGCCTTTTAATGTTTAAAAATCTTATTTTTTCAAACACTTTTCAGTTATTTTCAATTTACGTTGTTTTTTATTGATTCTTTTCCCCGTTTTTTTAAGTAATTACAAAAAAAACTAGGATTCCAAATGATTGAGAACTAAAAATAAAAAAAGTGTTTTTTCCGTTTTTTTTTCTATTCTAAAATATGAAAAAATACTAAACTCTAAGTCAGATTCTTTTTTTTTTGGCGAGAAAAAAAAACTAAAAATATAACATTCAAATCGTTTTATTTTCCCCTATGATGAATGAATGTATCGTTTTAAAAAGTTGTTTTTAAACAAGAAAAAAAAAGTTTTTATTTTCGAGATCTTGATATTTTCTGTAAATAAAACATGTTAAATCAACATTATTGATTTATAAAACAGTTGCATAGAGAACTTTGGACATTAAAACATAAAATGACATTCAAAAAGATGTTTTCCTTTTTATTTATTTATTTTTTTGAGATAAATTACTTCTAAGGAAAAAATTAGGTATTAAATAAAACCAGTAAACCAATATGTAGATATGTTCTCCATGTTTTTTTCGATTTTAAAAAAACGTCACATATCACATCGCAATGGTGTATGCTCTGGTGGACGTTCCGAACATCGTCGATTTGAGACCATTAACACCTCTGTTGAGCTATTATCTCGAAATCGACTGAAAATTCGCATCAATCTGAGGCGATAAATCTGAAATCAAATTTGATTTCTGACAATTTGCTCATCAACATCCAAATGTCAACAACAAACTCGTTGAGTCCAAATCGTAATAATCGGATTGATCATGATTCCGACGATGAGAAGACGGAAAAACATGGTTGTTGTCCAAAGAAACGCGCTGTGTTGACATTTAACACCACCTAAAGTTCATTTGAAATAATGTTTTTTTTAGTCCCCTAATCCTTATTAAAATTCTTACAAAAACTGTTGAAAAGATAAAGAACTCGGTAAGGAAGGCAAGTGAAAAATGTCCAAAGTGTGCTAGAAAACAAAAAGAAAAGCCGACGGAAAAGCTTCTGAAATTTATTTGTTTTTCACTTCCTCACTTATTCTATTTTTTTTTCTGAATTTCTCACCGATCTTTGACGCTCTTCCATGTGTGTCAAATTATGCGCAATACAATAAATCAATGCTGACAGCGAGAAAGAAGTGATAATCATGACCACATAAAATATTGGATTCAATAAATAAACATAAGGGTTCAATGATGTTTGTAAGCATCCACCCTGAAATCAATATCATTTCATGTGCTCTTTCTTCTTCGGTTTCAGCCTTACATGAATTTTCAAGAAGCTAACAAGACACGTGTTTAAAATGATGAGCCCACCCCAGGTGGCCGCTGAAATCCACAACAAACGTTTTCTATTGACGATTTGATAATAATGAAGAGGGAACTGAATGTAAATTAATTTGTCAACATTGAGCCTGGAAAAATGAAACAAACAAAGTTGTGACAAAGTTTTAAATGGGCCCGACTAAAACACAAAATAGGGTGTTGATTAAAATTACCACACTAAATTCAAACAGCTGCACATTTGACACGTCCAGATAATTAAATAATATGGGTGGCAAAGTGATGGGTTGAAAAATGAGAGCCAAGGACGAGTGTCCATATAAACAATGCACATCAGAAGATCAGCAACCGTCATATTAATCACAATTATCTGGAAACAGAAATTCGTTAGTTTTTTGAAGCTTAAACCTCATTTTCAAAAGCAATGTGAGAAACTATCTCGTAAAGGAGAGCACAGAGGGAGATGGGAAGTTTACCTGCCGCGGTTTATCCTCAGTGTTGATGTATTTGAGAGCAATCCATAGAA
This sequence comes from Caenorhabditis drosophilae, assembly GCA_963572285.1. Lineage (NCBI taxonomy): Eukaryota > Metazoa > Nematoda > Chromadorea > Rhabditida > Rhabditidae > Caenorhabditis > Caenorhabditis drosophilae. The sequence continues at coordinate 8,686,155 of OY751565.1, forward strand.
CAATTGAATTAAAAATTGTGCCAATCACACCGCAGCTCACATAAAAAAACGTTTCACCGAGTGTGAAATTCTCGATGAAAGGCTGCGGTGCTGCTGTTGCATTAACTGCAACAACGGCTGTTGAATTCATGTTCTTTTCGGATTTGACTCTGTAAAATCTTTTTTTTAAAAAGCGCAAAAATAAAAAAAAATTAAAACGTTAAAGATTAAGCTTGCTAAAAAATAATTTTATATATTCATTTTTATTTCGGGTTAAGAAAAAAAATTGCACAATTAGTCGGTTTTTTCTTTCGTCACTCATTTTCTTCCACTCCACCCTCCCCCACCCCCACTCCCTCCCCACCATTTTTTTTCTCATCATACTTTCTTCACCCCTTTCTTCCTTCTTTTGTTCTCTCTTCAGAATTTTTACTGAATAAAGTCAATTGAGTATAGAAATAAACAAAATAAATATTCTTAAAAGAATTATTGTATACATTCGAATTTCGGAATCCTCTCGAACAAAAAATTTTTTCGCAGTTTCCGAAATGGAAAAAAAGCATTTTTTTTTGTTGTGAAAAAATTGAAATGAAACTTAAAATCTAAAGTGGATCGAAGAACTGTTGAAATAAACAAATCTAACTCTGTATCAACATTTCGAAAAAGAAAACACTAAATTTACAGAAAATTCAAGAGAGAAAACTTGAGAAAAAAAGCAAAACGCAAAAAATAAAAATATTGAGCAAAAAACAACCGTGAGGCAAAGTAATGTGGATTTCTCAAATTTAGCATTTTTGCATAGTTTTTTTTTATAAAGGCAGTTCTAAGATTGACTTGAAACAAAATTAATAAACATTAAACAAAAAAAAATGCGTTGGGTGACAAACTGATTACCTCAATTTGTATTGTTTCGTTTTCTGAGATTTTTTCTGCACTTTATATGTAAATATTAAGCTTACATTTACATGTTTATGAATATTTCTCCTAGTTTTTTTTTGCTGCAAAAAAACTTGCTCAACAAATAGAGTTGATTGAGGTCATTTTTTTTTCTGCGAAAAACGAGAAAGACAAGAAGAAGAAGGAAACAAAATATGAAAAGGTGGCCTCTCTTGAAGTGTGCATAATTAGTATCGGATGTTTCTAATGGAAGAAGAAAAAAAGAATCGCAAAACATGTGTGTGTGCGTGATTCGTCAAATTTCACATTTTAAAACATAAGAAGCTCATCAAGTTGACGTAAAGCCATAACATTTAATTTATTCACCTCTAAAATGTTGAAGAGGAGGAACTCAAAATTCTTTATCAGGAAAACCTATATACCTAAGAGTCAGGAACTGAAATTATGGCTGAAAAATCAAAAAAAAAAAAAGAAGATGAAAGACAAACGCTGAATTAGAATTTCAATGAAAAAAAAACAAAGAAATCAAACAACATTGAGGTGAAAGACAAACACATCAATTTTCTCTTGACAAATTTAATATTTAAATTTGTCACCTCCTGCTCAATGTGAACTTTAAAAAAGTTGAGCCAATGTAAGGAGCAACATGGGGGGAAAAAAAAGGTTTCGAAAAAAAATTAAAGAAAAACATAAATAAACGAGAATGAGTGAAGGAACACCCTCCTCCTCCCCCCATTCCATCTTTTCTCCTCCCCCTCCTCTCCCTCCTCCTCCCCCCCCCCCCCCCCCCCCTTCTCTTCCTCTCCTCCCCCGTTCCCAGCTTCATCACCAGCGGCGCCAAAAATAAGTGTGCATGTAGTGGCGAAAAGAAGAATGGGTGAACACATAAAAAAAACAGCGAACGAACAACCAAAACCAATTCAGTAGTGTGATTGAGATAAACATCCAAAAAAAAGAAGCACAAAAAGCAAGAAGAAAAAAAAATATTTTTCTTTTTATTAGTTTCAGATTCAAAAAGAAGTGCTTGGCATTGTTGTACAAAGATGGAAAATTGGATTATAAAGAGCTTTCATGAAAAATGTTGCGTGATTCGTCTTCTTTCCCATCCAAAATCTTACCGCCATGTTTAAAAAGTGTGAAAAGACAGAAAAAGAAACGAAGCAGAAAAAAAAAACAAAACAAATCAAAAAAAAAGCGAGAAAAAGAGGAAGAAAAAGTGAGAGTAAGTGAAAAGATCTTCAACTTTTTGTTGGGATGTTGAAAAAAAAAATAAATCACGACAAGGCGACAGAAGGAGACACAAAATAAAAGAGCCGGAGCAAAATATATTTAGAAAACAGAAGGAGAAGGAGAAGAAGAAGCAGGCCAAAATTAGATTTTTCGTTTCATTTGTTTTTCATTGAACGAGCTCTTCGACCCCGCCGAAAAAGTTTTCGGTTCTAATTCCGAAGATGCGGTCATTTTAAGAGCATATTTTTCTTATCGAAAAAAACCTGGAAAAAAAGTGAAATCATTGAAGGCAAAAAAAAAAGAAGAATGATGAGAAATTAGTAAAAATTAGCTGGAAACCATAAAAAATGAGACTTGACATTAGAATTTTTGGGATATTAAAAATAAAGTAGTACATTCTTTGTTTCTGATAGTTTTAAACGAATTTTCAAAGTGAAAAGATCTTCAAACATATTTTCGGATTAGTCGGAAGCAAAAAAGAAAGAAGAAGACGCTGAAGAAAACTGATGTCAAAGATTTTTGAGTCCATTTGTTTATTTGAAGCGTCGATGAAATATGAAATGTCATATTGAGAAATATTTCAGTGCCATCTTCTCCTCTTTCTTCTTTAAATATTTTTTTTCGGAAATAAAACATTAAATCGAATGTTTAAATCGCGATCCGATTCTCTTTTATTTAATTTTACTACATATGTACACCCAGTGAAGCTGAAAGACAAATCCAATCAATACTCAACATAATGATGAATAAAAATCCAGGAGGAGAGGAAAATGTTAGAAAGGGGTGGGGTTGGTTGGTGGGAGGTAAAAGCAACACAAAAAAAGTAGCAAAAATCGACGAGATTTTTTTAATAGGTGTTAGGAGAAAATCACAAGGCAAAACTCACGTAATCTATTTATATGATGAGAATGGGAACAAAAAATAAACGTTTTTTTTTTTGTTAGTTGGCTATGATCGTGAGAAAAATGAAGGTTTTAACTGATTACACGCCTATTCAAAATTTTTCCCATTTTTTCAGAGACTGAATCATGCTTTTCCAACAAAAGGAGTGTGAGAAAAAGAAAGTTGCATCAAAAGAATTCTATTTTTAAGCCAACACATATCTGTCTATTATCAAAAATATGTCTAAAGGTACGGTAGTTAGCCGGGTAAAAATAAATACACCCACCACGTCTTCCTCATTTACTTTTAGCAAACAAAAAAAAAGAGGAGGAGGAGGAGAAGGAGAAGGTAGAATAACTAAAAAAGTACAAAGTTAGGTGGTGGGAGATTGGAATAGGGAAAATTCATTAAAACATTTGTTTTGGTAAACTGAAAAAAAGGAGAGAAAAAATCGAGTATAAAAATTGTATTATAAAACAACAAAAAGCGTGTTAAAAAAGGATGAATCACACACACATACAACTAATTAGATTCTCCCCCCCCCCCCCCCCCCCCCCCTGCTCCCCCACAATTCTTCTGGAAGGTAATTAAAATCTGAGACGAATTTGTGTTTCGAAGAATCAAGAGGGGAAAAAAATGAAATGAAAAGTTATGAGTTATGGAGAGAAGACCAATATTTTGAGCGGCAAAACTATCATAAAAATCATAAGAAGGATTTTTTTTATGTTGTTTAAATTTCAAATAAACGTGAGAAAGTAAAAGAAAAAAAACGAACTGCGACCGCCCACTTTGAGGAAACGTTTATAAATCTTCCGGTTATTTATTTTCAGTATAGTTTTCTGTTTTCTGTGTTTCTAGATTTCCGGAATGACGAATGCACAAATTTCTAATCTTTCAAAAATTAGGAAAAATGAGAAACAATTTTGGAAATTTTTTGTTATTTGGCATTTTTGTTTTTTTCTTCGTTTGAAAAAAGAAATAATTAAAATTTGTTTCGATGACTGAAATACATCGAATTGCTCGAAACACGAAGGCAAAGAATAGAATTTAACGGCTTCTGCTTGTTTGCCAAGCACTTTGAACCGTTTTTGTTAAAAAGGCGTTTTATTTAAGACAAAAATTTGAATTTCAAGGACATTGTGGCCAATATTGTCACACAAATTCTGTTTTTAGAATGAGACACTGCTGAAATTTGAGCAAGCTCAAGCAATGGAAGAGCTATGAGTTATGAACCAATCAGAAAATTCCCTGGGAAAAAAATGATTTAATTAATTCTTATTATTTCATTTTTTTGTGTGAACAAAAAATAACAAAAGTGATAAAATAATAAACGCAAAGAATACGAACAAATATTTAAGGATTTTTAATTTTCGAGATTTCTCAAGAAACATGTGATGAATAAAATATAAATCAAACAAGTAAATAAATATTTTTAAACACACATTTAAGCACAGAAAAAAAAATGAACATATTAATGTATAAATATTTATAGCATTTAAAAAAAAAAGAATTAAAAAATAACCTTTTGTTTTTATGTATTTTGTTTGTTTTCATAGAATAAAAATCAAAGAAAAAAAGAAAGACAAAAATGGCTTACAATTATGGTTGGCTAAAAAGAAAAAATAAAGATTGAGACAATAAGGATTTTCATAAGTATCCAATAATTAGAAAAGAAAACTCTTCAAAAAAGTGTTAAAAACGAAAATATGGAGTACTTTTTGGCTATCGAAAATTGTTCGTCTCTCTCGTTCATTTTTAAGCGTTCGTTTTAAGAAAAAAAAACTGAAAAATAAACCATTGAGATTGGTGGAAAAACACACACACACACAAGAAGAAATGAGAAACGGGGTTAAACAATAGAACATTGAAAGCGATTTGTTTTTTTTTTTTTCGTGATGTCTCGCAAAAATACAAAATAATTACAATATTTATTCGCTTTTCTTGAAAATATTTTGAAATCTAGTGAAACGGGAGACGATTTTTTATAGTTTTTGTCTGGTTGAAAACAAGGAAAAAATTCAATTTCGATTTAAATATTGAGAGAAAAATAAGAAATGTTTAAAAATATGATTTGTTTTTCGGCTAAACCAAAAAAAGAAAAAAAGTGCCAATGTTTGAATAGTCAAATACAAATTGAATTCTCCTTGTCTTAAAAAAACTGTTTACGCTTTTGCAACTTTTCTAATTAAATTTGTTTGTTGTTTTGTTTTTTTTTAACGTTATTTTAACAAAAAAAAACATTAGGTTGAAGCTCAAATTATTTTTGAAACCTTTGGTGCTTTAAAAAGCTTCAATTCTTGCTTTTTTTTAAATATTATTTTTCCAAAGACACGTTAAAAATATTTACGCAAACTGTGGAAATCAAAAAAAAATTTACAAGTTTTCCATTCATTTGAAAATAAACATTTTCTATTTTATAAGCTTTATGACTTTGACAATTTTCATTCTTAAAAAAACCAGAGGGGTTAAGAAAAAATAAGAACCGAATGAAAAGGTGTATTTTTTTAAAAGAGAAAACAAAAAAAAAGTATCATTTTTCAAACCAAGAATAACACGAAATGAACAATTATAAAAGAAAAAAAAAGGATGAAGAAGGTGAAAAATTGAAAATTGATATTTTCTAGACAAGCTCAAGGAAAAAAAAAACAAAATGTTGGCAATTTATTACCGATGTATTGTTTTTGAAAAAAAAATAAAGCAAAACATTTTTGAATGGAATTTGAAAAATGAAGAAAACATAAAAAAGGTTAGAGCTGATTAATGGCTGAAAAGAAAAAAGAATTTTCAAAAGTTTGGTCACCAAATTAGACTCTTATTGTTTTCCTTTTCACTTCTCTCTTTTCATTATACATTATCAACACTCATTGAAATTGTAATAAATTTTTTTTTAAATAAGTTTAAAAAATAAGATTTTTTTTAGCATTGACATGGTATACTTTTGACAAAAATAAATTGTGTGATTAGGTATCGACAAAGCTCGGAATTCCTAATTTCATATTATGTTATAGCGTTGCAGTTGTCTTGAAAAGAAAATAGAAGAAGCGCAAGATTGAAATGAAAAAGCTGGAAAAATAAAAAAGAAACAACAACAAATAAAATATTCTATCATTTTCAGATTAATTTTCTTTGCGTGACACTGGTGTTCAATTATTATTTAAACAGTAATGATTTAAGACAAATTTCGTAAAAAAAAATAACTCTGAAGCTGTTTATGATAAATATTTCAGTCTATTTATATGCATTGAGTTTCAGTTATTTTAAGCTATTTTGATTCGTGTTCAATTTTTGCTCTGTACCATTTAATTTTGTCTTATCAAATCTTCTAAAACACTTATAATTTTTTTGTGAGGGCAGCCAAAAAAAAAATTCTGAAATCCAAGAGGATAATCTTAATTCTTAGCGTGGTTCTCTTGATTTCGAACCAAAAACCAAATTGGATTCTTCAAAAACCAATTGCCTCACTGGTTTGTTGAATTTGCTCCACTTTTGTTCTCTCTCTCTCTCTCTCTCTCTCTCTCTCTCTCTCTCTCTCTCTCTCTCTCTCTCTCTCTTCTCTCTCTCTCTCTCTCTCTCTCTTTCTCTCTCTCTTTATTTCTTCACTTAAGAGGACAAGTGGAAATAATGTATCAGTTTTCCATTTATTGAAAAGCAATGACGGCAGGAGAATATTGAACGTTTAAATGTTGAAAAATAAATTGCTTAATTTTTTCAGCAGAAAAAGGGATTTTATTATTTTACAGATAAATTTAAAATTTTGCAAAAAACAAGGCAAAAACATGAAAGAAAACAGACCAACATTTGAAAAACAAAAACAAAAAAAAACGGAAAGGAATTTAATTAATTTTTTTATTTAAAAGGGATTCGATTTCTTTCTGTGAATCTGAAAATAAATAGTATTGAAACCATGTTTAACAATTAAAAATATTTGTTACAACCCGTTTTGTAAAAACAACCTAATTATTTATTTATTTTTTCACTATATTATTAACAATTTAAGGGCAGATTCAAGAAAAATCAAAAATAAGACAATTTTAATTTATTTTCCGAACCAAACGGTACTTTGAACAATTGATTTAGTTAAACCTCATTTGAGGAAAAATTTTCTAAATTTATTTCAAAATTTCACCTTTTTCTCTTTATTTTCCTTTAAAAGTGGCTTGTTTGAAACATTTAAAAATGTTTGCCTTTGTATTGTTTAGAAAATGTATGAAAGAAATTTTTTTTTAGTTAAAAAAAAAAACTTTTTTTTATTTTCCAAAGATTTACTCAATAAATAGTAAAAATGATTGATAAAAAAAATATAAAAATTCTTAAGAATTTTTTCCCTATTAATTTCTACCAGCCATACAATTCCTGGGTTCGTCTGGCTGAATGGTTAAAACAGTGGTCAAATGAAGAAAATTGCCTCGAGCTCGAGGAACATACCAATCCCGACGAACCTGCGAAAAGTCAAACTCTGGAAGGTGATCGATTTGCTGAAATATGAACTGTACAGAAAAAAACAAATAAAGAAGGAGCTCAAAGTAGTTGAACAGGAATGAAGGTCACAGAATGAGATCAATTAACAGTGAAAGGATTAACGCTGGAGCTGACTTTTCAAGACATATTTAATCATATGATCGCATTTCGTATGATCGCATATTATATGATCGCAGTAATAAAACAAAAAAAATTTTTTTTCAGCTTTTAACACTTTTTTGCAATTTTTTATCCGGGTTTAACAGAAGCAACATCAAAAAAGGACAAAAACTTGAACAATGATTTTGATTAAAAATTCCCAAAAAATATCTGAAAAATCGCCATTTGGTTGTTAATCTAAAAAAAAAAAATTTTTCTCAAATTAATTTTTTGTTACATTAAAAAAAAACTAAACGGGAAACAAATATTTTTAAAATTTTTCCTCGTGTGTAGAAACCAAAAGTGTGTTGAGCTGCATTTCAAAATTGACGAATTAAAAACTGAAGGTAAAAAAGTTGAGAATCCTTCGAAACCTTGGTTGTTCAAGTTTTTAATGAATTTTTTTGTTTGAAACAAGTAGAAACATTTAATTTTAGGAAAAGTTGGTTTGGTTTGAAAAATTAAACCAGAAATGTGAACCATCAAAAGGTTTTTTCACCATTTATTTTGCTTTTTTAAGTATTTTTTTAATTTCCGCATGAATAAATCGGATTTTCGTTCAGTTTGCTCTAAAATATTTTTTCAGTTCTCTCAAACGATATTGTTGCTCCAAACTGAAATCAACAAAAAAACCAAAAAAAAAATAAATAAAATAAAATAAAATGAAAAGAGAGACAGCTTCAACTTCTTCTTCTTTTTTTTTTTTGTTTTTCGTGCTCTAAGTTAACCGTTGTCTTTTTCCTTTTTGCTATTTTCTATTCCTTTTTTCTTGGCTGTAAGCTGAAGACAGAAAAAAGAGATTATAGGTTTTCGAGAGTTTAGCTTCACGTTTTCAATTCTTACACATTTTTTTTCGTTTTTTTTATTTGAATTGCTTGGTTTTTTCTGCATTAGTAACGACAACTCCTTTCTCTTTTTTCTTTCTTCCCTATATTCTGATGATGCCTAGGATTTTTCAATGAATGGAAAAAAAAACAAGAAAGCGTTTTCCTTCCTTATCCTTTCCTTTTTCGTGTGGTTGTGTTTAACGTTGTCGGATGGTTGTTGGTTGGCCGCAAAAAAAAAGAAAAAGAAAAAAAAGTGTACATAGGCACAAAAAAAATGGAGGACAAGACATAAAATATATATACACATACACACACCCTCCCTGAAAATAGCGCGCATGATAGAAAAGGAAAAAAGAGCATATCGACTAATCGAAAAACGGCATTGCCTCTAGCCTACTCGCTCTGCTTCAATACTCACCCAACGGCTTTCACCATTATTTTTCAAACTTGCTCCCTTCCAGCCACCCACTTCTTTCTTTTTTTTTCGCTAGCTTTGCGACGAGATTCTTTTTTTCCAATAGTAATTTCTAAGAATTTGAAACCAAATTGTTTAAGTAAAAGGATAAATATTTAAATTTAAAAAAAAAGGAAAAGTATAAAAAATTGTTCGATGTGGCCTAATTAATTAGTAACCTTTTTTATGACTTTAATGATTTTAATTTTTTTGTTAGTTTAAAAAACGTCATGACAAAGGTTAAATAAAAAAAATCTTGAATTGGATTTGACATTGGGTTGGTGATTGAATTGACAACAGGTGGTTTTTTTTATTAAGAATTAGAATTGTCATTGGCTGTGAATTGGTTTAATTTCGATCAATATTTGAATTTTTTCCTTTTTCTTTCGAGTAAAATTTACAAGAAACAATTCTAATTAATTTTGCATTCATTGATAATTTCTAATTAAATTTAAAAAATAAGCAAATTTTTCGATTCTTTTGAAAATTCTTATTCTTTTCAAAATTTGAATTCAGGTTTGCTTCATTTTTGTTTCATAAAATAATCTCATTAAAAATTAAGCAAAAGGGTCAAACACCAAAATTGCGCAAAGATTTAAATTATTGACGCGAAAAACGTGAGAAGATCTTTCTACCAACCGACAAGGCATTTTGGTTTTTTTTCTTTGATTCTAATTTGTAATGGTTAACAATAAAGCGTAATTGCCTTTAACACGTGTCATACATGGCGGAAGTTCATATTTTATTGAATTAATCTCTACGTGAAATCGTATTCTCACATGTTTTTGTTTTAAAATTCAGTTTAAAATTCAGAATAATAAAAAAGAAATTGTATTGAAAGATTTGAAGCAAACACACTTTCATTTTTTTTCCTATTTTCTTTTATTTTCTTTTTATTCACTTTTTCTTCATTTTTCAATTTATTTTTATAGAGGATTTCAAATATTTTTCTTTTGGCGAGCTGATTTTATGAAATATTTGTGAGAAAATTGAAACTGACTGCATTTCACACAATTAAAAAATAGATTCAAGTTTTGAAAACGATTCAAAAATGGGAGAAAAAAGAAAGAAAGAAAAAATAGAAAAAACTCATTGAAAAAGGGACTTTTATAAGCAGTCAAAACGCGCGGCTGACAAGAAACGAAATTCATTGTTTGGTTTTCTAGGCCAGCGGCAGCAAGAAAAGTGAGAGAAACGCGGTGTTTCGATGTTTCATATCATCATTTTTTTTTCCTCTTTTTTTTTTGTTTGTCACTCTGTATGTCTGTACAAACTGCTGACTCAGAGAAACACAGACACGGTTAGGTTTATTTAGTTTATTGGCCCTTTTCCCTCTCTCTCTCTCTCTCTTTCTCAATCTCTTCTAACATTTGTGTTTTGCCACTTTTTTTTGTCTCGAATATTTGAGGTGGCTTTTTTAGTTTTCTTTCCAATACTTTTTTTGTTTTTTTTTCTATTTGACATTCAACTGAAAAATTAGTATACCTTATTTGTCGAAAATACTAGTCATTACTGAATTGGGAATGAATTGGACATTTTATCGATTTTTGAGTTCCCATACATTCATTTTTAATTTTTATTTTCTTTCTCAATCTTTCAATTATATTTTTTGCTTACTTTAATTGGTTTTTCTTTTCAGATAAAGTGTACAGTATATCGAAATTGTGAAGGGTTTTGAAACAAAATCTACAAGATTGAAGAAGAAAAAAAATGTCGTGGCAAAATCAAGGAATGCAAGCGTTGATTCCGGTCATCAACCGGGTTCAGGTACTTTGTATTTTTTGAAAACATAACAAATAATGTTGATGTAAAATCTAGGACGCTTTTTCGCAACTGGGAACATCAGTTAGCTTCGAACTACCTCAAATCGCTGTTGTCGGCGGACAATCGGCTGGAAAATCATCGGTTTTAGAAAATTTTGTAGGAAAGTAAGAAGCATTTTTCATGAACTTTTTGAGACAAAGTAAATTCTCAATTTCAGAGATTTTCTTCCTCGTGGAAGCGGTATTGTCACGCGTCGTCCATTGATTTTACAATTGATTCAAGATAGGAATGGTTTGACAAAAACAAATTATATGAAATGACAAGAACTCGATATGTTTTCAGAATACGCCGAGTTCTTGCACAAGAAAGGTTATAGATTCACGGATTTTGAGGCTGTTCGCAAAGAAATTGAAGATGAAACCGATCGTGTGACCGGTCAAAACAAGGGCATCAGTCCACATCCAATCAATCTTCGCGTTTTCTCGCCAAACGTTCTTAACTTGACACTCATCGATCTTCCCGGATTGACAAAAGTTCCAGTTGGCGATCAGCCGGTCGATATTGAGCAACAAATTCGTGACATGATTCTAACATTCATTTCGCGTGAAACATGCCTTATTCTTGCTGTCACACCAGCCAACAGCGATTTGGCCACGTCGGACGCGTTGAAGTTGGCAAAAGAAGTTGATCCACAAGGGTTGCGAACAATTGGCGTCCTAACAAAACTTGATTTGATGGATGAAGGAACAGATGCTCGCGAAATTCTTGAAAATAAACTATTCACATTGAGACGCGGCTACGTTGGTGTCGTCAATCGTGGACAAAAAGACATTGTTGGTCGTAAAGATATTCGCGCAGCGCTGGACGCTGAAAGAAAATTCTTCTTGACGCATCCATCATATCGTCACATGGCTGATCGATTGGGAACAACATACCTTCAACACACTTTGAATCAGCAGCTCACAAACCATATCCGTGACACACTTCCGACGTTACGCGATAGTCTTCAAAAGAAAATGTTTGCCATGGAGAAAGATGTGGCTGAATATAAAAATTATCAACCAAACGATCCTGGAAGAAAAACAAAAGCCTTAATGCAGTACGTCTATTCGTTTAATAGTTGAAAGAAAATTATAAGAGATTTGTAATTGTAGAATGGTTCAACAGTTCAACAATGATATCGATCGATCGATTGAAGGCTCATCGGCCAAACTGGTTTCAACCAATGAATTGAGTGGAGGTGCTCGAATCAACCGTCTTTTCCATGAGCGATTCCCATTTGAAATAGTCAAGATGGAAATTGATGAAAAAGAAATGCGCAAAGAAATTCAGTTTGCCATTCGAAATATTCATGGTATTCGGTTAGTTAAATTTAAATTTTGTTTTTTTATTTTTGGTTAAAAATAACCAAAAATTAACAATTTAATTTTTCAGTGTTGGTCTTTTCACACCAGATATGGCGTTTGAAGCAATTGCCAAAAAGCAAATTGCTCGTCTGAAGGAGCCGTCGCTTAAATGTGTGGATTTAGTTGTAAATGAACTGGCCAATGTGATCCGTCAGTGCGCTGAAAGTGTAAGCCAGACCAAGTTCAATCGCGGATTTCAGCGAGTGTAAAAAACCTTCGATTTTCAGATGGCCAGATATCCACGTCTTCGCGATGAGCTTGAACGAATTGTTGTTTCAAATATGCGTGAACGTGAGCAAATCGCAAAACAGCAGATTGCTTTAATTGTTGATTATGAACTCGCTTATATGAACACAAATCATGAAGATTTCATTGGCTTTAGCAAGTTGGTTGCTTTGATTTAAAAGAATGTCAAACTGAATCAATAACATTACAGCGCTGAAGCAAAAGCTTCACAAGGTCAATCAACTAAAAAGAATCTTGGAAACCAAGTAATACGAAAAGGATGGCTTTCATTGAGCAATATATCATTCGTTCGAGGATCGAAAGATTGCTGGTTCGTTTTGATGTCGGATAGTTTGAGCTGGTACAAAGACGATGAAGTACGAAAAATAATCGATTTTAATGCTTCATAATGGCAATGTTTTCTCGTTGGTTTTTTTTAGGAGAAAGAGAAAAAGTATATGCTTCCATTAGACGGCATCAAATTACGAGATATCGAAAGTGGTTTTATGTCTCGTCAACATAAATTTGCATTATTCTATCCGGATGGAAAGTAAGTTGAAAGCTGAAATTGTGTAACGCATAAAACATGATTCACGAAAAAAATTCCTAACCGAAACGCAAACGGCTTAACCTTGAACATTTTGAGATTTCAAATTTTGTAGCACCAAAAATGAACGCGTAGTGATTTAACGCTTCTTTTTCAAACTGTTTTAATAACGATGTGCAAAAAAAGCATGAAACAAATCAATAATTTTAAAAAATCGATACAATCTCTAAACTTTTTTTTACAGGAAGTAGGTGTAGTTTTCTTTTGTCATCATCAGCTTCTTTTTTCTCTTATTACGCACTACAATAAGTTGTTTGTATGTGAATCATAAATAGCATGAATATTCCTGAAAACCCCTTGAACCCTATCAATCCTTAAATTGTTTGTTTTTTTCAATTTTTCTTCATCAACTAAATAATTCAGTGTTGGTGTCAATGTCAAATTGTATTTAGATTCGATTAGTTTCACAACAAAAAATTATTAATTAGAAATCTTTTCCTAAGTTATCAGTAAATGTCTAGTGTGAAAGATGAAGCTGAATATTTTAGTAATAGCGTATTTATGTATTTAAAAAAAAAAGTATTCACATGATTTCTCTCCACCTTTGAAAATCAATGAAGAATATTAATTATTAATTTATGGGTTCTAAAAAGGTGAAGACTTTCTATTTTTTAATACAGTAAATACGGCTTTAATATTTGTACAGTAGCATGAAGATGAACGGTAGATAACTACGCTTGTGATTGCACACATGATTTAAACGTTACGTGCTTTTCCTCATCCCCCTTCCCTTCATGCCCATTACTTCCTTTCTTCTATCCCTTTTCCTCAATCAAACAAATCGTCAAACTTTTTCTCGAGTTTCCTTTAATTTTGCAGAAACATTTACAAAGATTACAAACAGCTCGAATTGGGCTGCAACAATCTGGATGATATGGACGCGTGGAAAGCGTCGTTTTTGCGTGCCGGTGTCTATCCGGAAAAACAGAAAGCGCCGGAAGACGAATCGACGCCAGAAGTTGATGAGAGCTCAATGGATCCAGCGCTTGAGCGTCAAGTAGAGACTATTCGTAATCTTGTTGATTCGTACATGAGAATTATTACGAAAACCATAAAGGATATTGTTCCAAAAGCGGTTATGCATTTGGTTGTTAATCAGGTAAGAGAGAGAGAGAAGAGAGAATTTAAAAAAATAAAATTAAAAATATTTCAGGTGAGCGAATTCATGAAAGATGAGCTTCTTGCCAATCTTTATCAATGCGGTGACACTGATTCACTAATGGAGGAGTCTCAATTAGAAGCACAAAAACGTGAAGAAATGCTGCGAATGTATCACGCGTGTAAAGAAGCACTTCGCATTATTTCCGAAGTCAACATGAGCACAATTGGTGACGCTCCGCCGCCTCTTCCACCATCCGACTATCGTCCAACACCGGCGTCAGGACCATCGCCAATTCCACGCGCAGCACCGGCGCCACCAGGCTCACGTGCCGCACCAATGCCGCCACGTCCTGGCCCGGGAGGACCACCGCCGCCTGGAATGCGCCCACCACCAGGCGCAGCCAGCGGTGGAATGTATCCGCCACTCGTGCCAACGTAAGTTTGCGTTTTTGCTTTTTTGAATTAAGTTGAGAAAAATGAAAGAAAAGAATGGACAGACGAATCTAAATTATTTGACTACTTCTTTTTTTTGTTTGGTATAGGCGCCCTGGCTCTGGAGGTCTTCCACCAAACATGGCACCGCCTAGATAAAGGGTGTAGATAGAACTGAAAAAAATTGATCCAATGATAAAAGGTGGGTTTGTCTTGGAGTCGTCGTTGTGAAATAGGTTCGGTCCCAGCTTCTGTTCATTGTTTTTTTATTCAATATAGTTATTTTTTTTTTTGGAATTATTTTTTTTAATTAAAGGTTTGAAAAAAAGTGTTCATTTAATGTTTCAAGTAGTAAAACAGAAAGTTTGTTGTGTTGTTTTCATTCCGATTCATGAGATTATCGATTTTTCCTCAAAAGAAAAAAGAGCCGATTTTTTAAATAAAATTTTGTGTGATTTGAAAACTGAAACTTTTTTTCTACCCGCATGAATGGAAACTCGGCTGTAGTCATTTTTTTTCTGAACTAGGGGTTCAAACAGAATGTAGCGAGTAGAGTAGTTTGACTAACTCTCATTTGGATTTCAGAAGAGCACCAACTCCAAATAGTCATCAACCGCCAACAGTTCCAGCTCGTCCTCAAGTTCCGCAAAGACCGTTTTAAAAAGTATTTAAAGTTTATCATATTTTTATTCGAGTTAGATATTTTTTTTTGTATTTAATTTCATTTTTTTTATTGAAAATCGTATTGTACACTACATTTTTCTCTAGATCCTTGATTGAATTGAATTGTCATACCTTTCAGAATATATTTATTCGTTCAAATTGTAAAAAATGATAATTTTTGAAAAACTTTTTTCATCATACTTAGGCATTTTTCGTCATTTAAACAATCTGAAGCCAAACAATTTTATCAATTATTTTTTATTCTCAGTTTGATTAACTGGAGATAATTTGTATTTCTCTTCTTTTTTTTGTGTTTCTTTCGACCGATTTTCAAATCCATTCCGCCCAGATGTGTTTAAGAAAAATTGAAGTTACTCAACTTTTTTCTTAAATTTTTTGATTAAATTTCTCAAATATTTCATTATTTTCCCTTTTTTATTCTTTCCCTCTCATGATGATGGTTGTCTTCTATCCAATCAGCGGTGAAATTTTTTTTGGTTCTGCAAGTTTTTTTTTTTTTTTTGGAAACTTTAGATATTCGGTGTTTTTTCATTTCGGTATTTCGCTTGATTTTCATTCAGAAATGGCAATAAGTAGAACACTTAACAAACTTTATCCCATTTGTTTTTTGATTTCCAAAAATTCAAATAATTAGTCGGCATTTTTTTTATTTTATTATTTTATTTATTTAGGTTTTTCTACCCACCCCCCCACCGCTCCTCTGTTTTATAATTATTTTACATTTATCCTAAATTATTATCAAATGTTATATTATTTTTTTTCTTTAAATTATTCTATAGTATTTATAGTTTGCGAGCGGAATAAAATGTATTGTAGACAAAACAAGTTGAACCTTCCTTTTCCTAATGATCAATTCAATCGTTTGCCCAAATCACATCAAAAATGAAATGAAGAAAAAATGAGGAAGAGAATGGCATCGATTGATTCGAATGAACGAACAAGAGAAAGAAATCGAAGAAAAGAAGAAGCGAAATGAGATGCTGTCGATCGTCATCGTGCGATTTGAGTGTAAAGTGTCGAAAGAGGGAGAGGGAAAGAGAGAGAGAGAGAGAGAGAGAGAGAGAGAGAGAAAGAAGAAGCTGCAGATTATTAGTAGTGTACTCTGTCGAATAGAACCGAGCATTTTTGAGCTTCAACCAACTGGATGTGCACAACAGCATTTTGTGTTATGTTGATTGAGTCACAGATAGGCAAATAATCAACTTCACTATTTTTTTTGCTGTTGTTTTGTTGTGATCTAAATCAAATTATTTTTTAATACAATATTCTTTATTTATTTATATTTTCTCAGAATTTGTCTTGTCTCGAAACGAAAAAGAATAAGCTTGAAATGATACACCTATTGAATTTCAGATCGATCGACAACTGATTTTTCTTGTAATCGAGTCTGAACAAAAACGAAACAGCTTGAAGAGAAAGAAAATACTGAAAAATCAATTTTTTTAAGTAACGAAGAAATCTATTTAATCAGTATACATTGTCGACAACAGTTTCGGAATAAAATACAAACATCAATGCATTATTAATGTCATCAAAACCAAGCATGGTGGCCAATGGCGCAGCGCCAGTTTTTAAAAGGCAAGGATCAACAGGTATTAAATTGATTTGTTTAATCAGTGTAAGTTGACATTTTTTACCTAGTAATGATTTTTCAACAAGAAAAATCGGGCTTTTCAAAATGAGTTGAGATTTTCAATTAAAAAAAAGAAGTTTTATTTGAAATGATATTTAGTAAAAATAGAGTGTCGATTCCGGCGCAATTTTTCATTTAATATGAAAAGGATAAAAAGGATATCAAAAACTTGAGGCACAAAAAAAAGGAAAAAAAAAGCGAAAGAGAAAAAAAGAAAAAAGAGAAAATTGGTTTGAGCTTTTTGTGTGACGCGCATCGGACTCTCAAACAGCTCAAACAAGTCAAAAACTCGTCGTCTGCCTTTTGAGTTGAGGCTCAGTGTTTCGCCGATTTTCGCCTTCTTTTCGCATATTCTAACGCTTCTTAGTTTTTTTTTGTTCGGCTTTCAGTTTGTGTGTGGTGTGGTGTTATTGATGTATTCACAGGAGTCTTCCACTTCTCATTCACTAAATATTTTTGAGTCCTCTAGTCGATCGGTTAAATTGCGTAATCTGAATAACGAAGATGACAATGGAACTTTGAGCGCATATAATCGGTTATCTAGAAAATTTAATAGGCAAAGCGTTCCTCCGATTTACTTGGATTATTCAACTAATTATTTTGAAAATTTTGGTAGGTGAATTCAAGTTCAGTTAACAAAAAAAAATTAATGAAAATTATAAATGATAGCAATTGTTCATTTCTTTTCTTTTTTTCTTTTTCTTTTTTTTGTTTGGATATGATATTAAATGTCAAAAGTCAAAACTAACTAACTAAACAGAGAATCAAATGAAACGCCAGGTGGCAGTTTTAATTTTTCGGGGAAGCTAAGAGTAAAAAATTGTGACAACAAAAAGCAAAAAAAAAACGAAAGAAAAAAAAAGCAAACAAAACTGAGTTTTTGTTTTGTTTTTTTTTCTGCTTTTTGCTTAAAAATGTGCTTGCAAACTGAATTTTTAACTCCAACTCGTGCGCCGGTCTCTTTTAATTTATTCACTCAGTTTTTAGATGATTTTCCATGTAGGAAAATGTTTTTGAATTTCTTCCGTTTTCTGGAATCAAATAAGAAGATTTTGTGCGTTTTCAGCTGGCGCCAATCCGGTCCTCACCGTTGCTCTTCAGCCACTTCCGAAAGTTGATTATAGTGTGACGAAGGGTGGCGCTCGAACATGGATTGTATTATTAGTTTTTATATTTCTTTGCTCTAGTCTTTATACAATATTTTCTAATAAGGAACTTGGAGAATCTAAACATGGTAAACTATTTAAAGTTTTTTCTTTAAATTTTAATAACACATTATGATATTTTCAGATCTCAACATGCATCAAACTGACAGTTCAGAAGATGATCATCTATTTACATCAGAAGCTGAAACGATAGATGACTCTGATGAAAGGTATTTTTTAATGATTCAAAACCCTTATTAAATATTGATTTTCAATTTTTTAAGCATTGACGAATATTCTTCTAAAAAACAGGACAGTTATGGTACGCAACAAAAAAAAGCAGTACCATCTGCTTCTGTTGACGGTAATTTTTACACAAACATTTATTGAACTAGAAATATTCACCAAAAACCAGCGCAAAAGGGGTTCTATGAAATGCTCAATTTTAGCTGATGACGACGACGAAGAAGAAGAAGAAACCAAAGACCATTCACTTGGTGGAAGATTGTTTGCCGGATTGCGGAGAAAAATTTCTGATCGATTGATGGAAACGGTGAGAGAAAAACAAATTTTAAAGCTGAAAACAATCAGTTTCAAGATTGGAACTTCAAAAGAAAACGAGAAGAGTTCTAAAAAAGAGAAGCAGTTGAAGGAGGAAAAGCCGAAACTGAAAACGCTGAAAAAGCTTAACAAAAAGAAGCAGGTTAATGAAGATAACGATCAGGACGATGACACGGAAGTTGAAAACAAAAAAAAAGAAAGATCAGTCACTGTTGCCTCATCCGAGTCAGCGAAGAAAGGCAAAAATCGGAAAGAGGAGCGATACAGAAAGCCGACGCCAGTAGCGGAAAGTGAAGAAGATGATGATGATGAAGATGAGGATGACGAAGATGATGACAATGAAGACGATGATGATGATGATGATGATGACAATGATGATAATAAAAAAAATAATGATGATGATGATAATGACAACGATGAGGATGATGACGACGATGACGATGACGATGACGATAATGATGTTGAAAAAACCAAACCAAAAAATAATGCCGCCAATGATGTCGATAAAAGTGACGAGGAGAATATGAACAACGATGATTCCAAAGTTTCTCTTATCTCATTTTCAAATAAAAAAAGTTGAAATTAACAGAAAAATGAAAACGACAATGACGACGCTGATTCGGAGCCAAAAAATGCAAAAAAAGATGAGTTGGAAATGACATCAAAACAACTGAAACTGCTTCGGCGTCAACAACAGCGAGCCCAAAGGTGAACAAACTGAAAGTATGCTAAAACTGAACAATTTCAGAGGAGATAATCGGGTGAAAAGTCACGGTAAACGAGAATGTTTGCACATGGATTGTCCGGATTTTGAAAGTGTCAAGCCAAGGAAATCGCTGCTGTTTAAAAAGCGAAAAGTTTAAAAATGTTTATGATTTTTTGCTGATTTATTGATTTTTTTAGAATACAGTATTGAGCGAAGTTTTGGATGATTTCGATGACAATGATGAGGATGATGATGATGATGAAGACAGTGAAACAAGTTTTAAAACCAGTGAATCACAAAATCGAAGAATCAGCGACGATAACGACGAAAACGATGATCCGAAATTTTCAGAAAAGTGTGTACCTGCTGATTAGGTTCTCACCGAACAAAATCCAAAATTCTAGAGACCGAAGCAGCTCGTATAAGCGGCACGCCATAACCACAAAAGAAGAAATCGGTTTCCGAAGCATTCTGGATCGTGCTGACCACTTGGTAGAGAAGGTAGAAGAAAATGAAAGCATCAAAAAATCGTGTCGAAAACTTGTGAAAAAGGGAAAGAAACGCTGAACGAATCAAAACAAAAAATTGGCACTTTTTGCTCAAATTTTAGTTGAACGAGCATGGTTTCTAAACATTACATTTTCTTCCCGAAATTGCAGTGAATATGTGGAAAAATATTTAACCAAGTTTTTAGTTTTTTTCTTTTCTGTTCGTTTCTTCTTCTTCTTCTTCTTCCTTCTTTCATTTTTGCAATGTTAATTGTTAGTGTGCGGGTGTCACCAAAAACAACGATGGTTATCCAAATTAAAAAAGGACATGGAAATAATGATTTTATTCTTGGACTTTTCTAAAACTTTTATGTCAGAAAAGAATTTATTCAATTCATTTCTTACTCTGTCTTCGTTCAATAAATGTTTTTTTTTTCATCAAAATACATGTTTTTTGCTTTTTCGTGGTAAAGCTGAACTAACAAAAAATACAATTCAAAAAAAAAACCAAAAGTTTTCTGTTTTTTTTTTTTGTTTTTTTTTGGGAAATTGGAAAAGTATCAAAAATGAAATAGAAGAATCAATTCCAGCATGAATACGAGCGAGCGATGGAATTATTTGATCATGTCATCGATGTTTATCCATCGTCAACTAGAGCATATTTCGGAAAAGCTCGAGCTTATGATATTCGGTAAAGCCATGAGAAGTGGAACAAAATACAAGACAAGACAATAATTCGTTTCTTTACGTCAATTTCAGAGGTGAAATTGAAGCACGTGAATCAGATCGAGACAGAGCAATTGAAATTTATCAGAAAATTTTGGAGAATCCTTCAACTCCTGAAGCACTTTTTCGGCAGGCTGCAAAACGGCTCATTGAACAAACAAGATTCAGAGGATTGCTTCATCAAACACTCGTAGCTCATCGATTGTATATTGATCGGTGAAATGAATCGCTCAATATTTTTGGTTGTAATTTTGATGATTTAGATTTCCCGAAGAGTTGGCTCTTCAAACTGATTTCGCAGTTACATTTGTGATGATGAAGCGATACGAAGACGCTCGAACTGTTTTGAAAAATGTTTTAGCCAATGATCCAAATAACGTCATTGCTTTAGCATACTACGGATACATTTTAAAAGCCCATGATAATAAAGTAGAACAAGGTGTAGCCTTAATGCGTAAAAGCTTAAAACTTGCTGACGCTGAAATCAAAGATCCAAAGTTTTACTATCAACTTGGCCATGGTTTAACATCGCTTGGCAAAAAGTCGGAAGCTGAAGCGGTTTATCAAAAAGCGGCTCAAATGGGTGTCTTTATGACTGCTCAACAGAGAAGCTTATATAATATTAATGGGCTCACAGCCAGACCTTGGTGGAACATTGAGCAAACACCATATTCGAAATTTTTAAAAGTTGGAAAAAATCAATAGAAAAGAATAAAGAAAAGTAATCGCCCCATTTTTAGACCGTTGAACGACAATGGGCAACAATTCGTCAAGAAGGAATGGAAGTGCTACGCGACAATTCAGAAAATTGGTTGGATCATAATCAGCAGCTCGTAATTGATGGACAGTGGAAATATTTTCCGCTTATGTCAGATCAGAAATTCATTAAGTCCAGTTGTAAGCTTATGCCTCAGACCTGTCTTATTCTTAAAGAATTCGATTCTTCAAGCAACGCTACGAAATCAGAAGTGAGTTCCTTTTAAAAAAAATCGATAATCGATCCGGAAAAGTTAAAATTTTTATAAAAGAAGTTTTTTCAATTTTGTAGATCAAGTAAATGAAACCTTTCAGATGTATTTATCTGTTCTTTCATCTGGCGGTCAAATTCTTCCGCACTGCGGCCCGACCAATTATCAGCTTCAGGCACACCTTGGCCTTGTTTCACCATCAGAAGCTCGAATACGAGTTGGAAATGAAACACGCGGATGGAGATCAGGAAAATTCATTATTTTTGATGAATCCTTCGAACATGAGGCAAGTGGTTTTTTGTCAAATCGATAATTGACTCAATTCATAGTTTAAGATGCAATTTGATGGGGCTTCATCATCAGCTTTTCGATTAGTTCTTGTTTTACAATTGTGGCATCCTGAAGTGCAATCTCATCAACGTGTGTTATCATTTTTAACGTGAATATTTTTACAAAAATTCTTTACATAAATATTTATGTAATGTTTTAAAATATATTAAATTTATTGAATTTTTTTATTTTATGAAACAATGAAAAAAATATTCTCGAAAAAACGTGCCGATTTTATTCATTTTCATTGATGTTTTTAGCTTTTCAATCAAAATAACGGGAAAAAAAGAGCTTAACTTTGTGTAAGAAACTTCATCAAAATTCTACCTCTTTTTTTTTTCTTTATCTCTTTTTTTTCTTGCAAAATCGGTGAGATGCATGAAAGATACACGTGTCACACTAGACAAAATTTATAATTGAAGAAGGAAGTTCGCTGAACAATTCACAATTTAGCGAGACAAAAAAAAACGAGTCTCAATCACTTTTCATCAAGTTGAATTGGCCAAACAATTATGATCAAAAATGTTTTTGTTGAAAAATAAAACCATAATTTTCATTCTTGCAAAAAATAAAATGGGTTCAGGTATTGAAAAAAAAAAACCAATGCTGAAAATCGCTGAAAAAAATCAATATTTTATTCCATATTTTTAGTCACAAAATGATTTTATTAATTTTTCAATGAAAACAAAAACAAAAATAAATATTTTCAAATTTTATTCGATGAGCTTTTATGATATTAATCTAATTGCTGAATGACTGTCATTTTAATTGAGTCCTTCCTATCAATTTCTTCCACCTAAAACATTAATTAAAAAAATGAGAGAAATGTGTTATTTAGAAATGCAACAAAAACCTCTTCGATTGGTTCTTCCAAAATGTTCAAATATTTACTATGTTTCCACACATAAATATCAGTGAAAAGTGCAATACTTCGAATTGAAACATATAAAACATGCATCCAAACCCGTAATTGTTGCGGATGATAGATTGCGCACGAGCCGCGCTCACCAGTGCATGTGTGATCCCAAACCAGGCATGCTGCGTCAATTACAAAACCCCAAATAATTGGAGAGGGTAGCGTTCCGAACAATGAAACGGCCATTCCTTGTATTCCAAGTGATAGTGAACGACTTTCTTGTGGGACACACCTCAAAAGCACACAACTCATTTCTTCACAACCAAGATTCACAATTGTCTGATGATCTCCTCACCTTAGAAGAATGAGCATGGCTGGAACAACACCAAGACCAGCTGCGATTGCGCCAGGCAGAACCGTCAGGAAGAAAAGTATTGTTGATGTTTGGCATGTGTTTTTGCAAAATTTTTTTGAAACAACTTTTGATGGCACACATTCACAAGAAGTAAATTCCTGGAATTTTTTTCATGAATAAAAGAATCTCAAGTGAAACAGTTGGCTCACAATTGCTCCATGAAGACCCGTTTGCTCGACTTCTCTGCAGCCTGCATGACATGGACTGAAATATGCAAAGCTGAAAATTCTTGAATTATTTTACGATTCAAAATTGATTTGAAAAAAACCCGGTTTCATCGCAAACTGGATACAATTTAGCATTTTGACAATCGCATTCAAAGTTGCACTGTTTTGTAAAATTGTAATTTGTAGATCTGGAATAATGTGGGTTAAAGCTTGAAAAATGATTGATTAAAACTTTTCATTCAGTCCAATCGAGTTCACCACTGATTCACAACTTATGAAAATCTTTGTCGAATACAGAATAACGTTTAATAAAGAGACGAACATCACAAAAAGTGCAGCTCGTCTACCATTCAACTTGAAATATTTTGTGATGACGCCCCCGCACGCCGTTCCGAGACCAAATCCGAAAACTCCAAACATGGCTGAAATTGATAATTATTTTTGCATGTGCATGAAATTTAAAAGAAAGTCAAACCCATATATCGATGCACTAAATATTGAGGGATACCAAAATGATTTTCTAAGTATTTCGGCAAAAACACAATGTAGCCTTTGAAGGCAAGGATGTCACAAATTCGGCCGATAACACTGCCGAGATAAACTTTGGTGCACAAAACAACTTTGACACTTTTCACAAATTCACCAAGTTTTTCCGATGTACTCCGATCATCATCCTTTTCACCGTTCAGTTTTTCTTGATGAACGTCATGAAGTTTTACAGCAGTACTTCCACTTCAATTAATTTTTCATTGAGATATGTTAACATCAGACAAACCCAATTTGCTTGGATGGAAAGGCGAACAAAAAAATTGATGGCAACAAAGTGATGGAGCCAATAAAAATGAAGCCGATCCACCACGCACCAATCCATGTAGGGTCAGATGGTGTTAAACCATTTGGAGCTGAAATTGATTTTGGAAATTCAAATGAAGATGCGATGATTTTTTTTTTCAACGAACGATTCAAGGTGTAGTACAATTTGTTACACCAACTTCCGATCAAATAACCACAAATTGGACCAAGCACACGGATTGATGAAATGGCTCCTGAAAGAATTGAACAATATTCAATAAACGTAGGATTTTCTCAAGAAAAATGTTTATTTAATTGGTTTTTAGACCAAAAAAAAACATTGAAAAATTGATAATTCTCAAATTTAACCAACCAAAGTATGCTGGCAAACTCTTCTTTTTGATGTTATCATCCAATAATGGGACACCAAGACTCCATGGTACAGTTCGACCAATTCCAAGAAGTAGTAAAGAAAAGACGAAAACCAAAAATGGATAAATTTGCGGGCTCTGATGTTCACATTTCGAATCTTTTATAATTGATCTGAACGAGTTGGTGAGTTTTCCACAGAATGTGAATGGCGCTGCTGCACTTTGTCGAATCAGCATTATATCATTTTCAGTCGAATTCTCTCGTTGTTGAATAAAATATTTTAATATTGATCGCAATTTTGTTTGATTAGTTTGATTATTTTCCAGTAAATCGTTTGCATGTAAAACCGCCTTCTCAATAATCCAACCATCGATGGTATATTTCGACCTTCGGATTATATTCTCATCAGATTCTTCTGAGGGGTCATCGTCAATATCCAAGTTATAACTTTGAATCTAGAAATTTAATTACTTGAAACTATTTTAATGAATTTCTTTAGAAAAAAATTTCTTTTTTAAATATTTAAATTGTAAAATTACCTCTGTTGTATCATCTTTGAGTTCCATTAATTTTTGATAAACAGCAAAGGGAACTCTGTCACGTATAAGTGGATATGAAAGTAATTGACGAAGACTTGAATTTGGTGTGATTTGTTCTTCAGATGGTTTTAATTGTTTCTTAAACGATGAATTGATTAATGCATTTCGACCAATTAACTCACTCGTATTTCAGAAACGTTAAGTTCAAATTTCTCTTGTGGAAACAAAAAATGCGGGGAGGCAAGCATTAAATAAGTTATTGAGACTAAAATTGCACCGGCACCAATCCAGCGAGCTCTTAAAAGTTTTTTTGAATTTTTATTATTGCTGAATTAGATGAAAAATTAACCGATTTCCTTTTGACCCGAAATATGCGATAAAAACTGCGCAAGGAATATACCCGAAATCACCTGAAAAAAAGATGGGGAATTAAAGAATTGAGTTCCTTCTTTTTTTTTTTTCAAATCCTGCTTGAAATTACTTGCTGCAATCATAAAACCGGACATTTTTGAAGGCATCTGAAATTGCCGTTCAATGTTTTGTACAGCTGAAGTGATATAACTTCCTCCAATTGCTTCCAAAAAATAAACCAAAGAAAACAATCCCAAAAAAATATATATTCGATCCATATCCTAAATTAATAAGTTGAAGCAAATCTTTTTTTTATTCAATGTCTGAAGTCATAAAAAAATAAAAAAATATTTTTCAAACTTTAAATGTTCGAGAAAAAAATCTTCAAATACATAAAAACATACTTTTAACCAAAACACTTTTTGTTAACATAACAAAAAGAAGAAAAAACAGTGTTCATTCATATTCATGATCAAATACCTTATTTGTGAAAATATAGTAAAATGTACTAAGAATGTCTTACACACAAAAAAAAATGAATTTTTGTGTATTTTGTTAAAAGAATTCTACTAACAAGTTTCTTAAATAAATAAGTCAATTTTTTTCAACAAATTGTTGAAAAAAAAAACAGCAACGTCATTAAATCGGGAACACATTTTGATTTTTTTTCAATAGATCAGATAAGTTTAAAACGTATCTTAAGTCTTAAATTTGAAACTAGTTCAACACAAATTTTTCAAAGATTGTTCAGAAAAAACTTCACAAAAAGTAACCTGATTTGATATAAGCCTTCAACCTAATTCAGTAAATTTCATTTTTTGAAAAAACAGAATTCCCCTAACTTATCTAAAATAAAAAAAGATAAAAAATAAAATATCATCAAAGTATTTTTATAAAAAATAAAAATAAATCATCACCCGTACAAAATAAAACAAGACAAAAATTTTGAAAACGAAGATCGGTCGGTGGTGGTGGGAAAAAGACGACATCAAATCGTAAGTGAAGAGAGTATGCGGAAGAATGTCAAACTAGAAAAAAAAGATGCATCACAGATTACATTTGTCTTTCTTATATTTTTTTTTAACAATTTTGGCGAATAAGATGGTTAACGTTTTTACATATCAATATTATTCCTTCATTTCGTTTTTTTTTTCAAAAGTTATTTTTACGATTTTCGAAAAAAAAATTTTCGATTCGTTTTTTGAAATAAAAAAATGAAGATGTCAGGTAACAAGTATAAATAATCTAGTTTTTGAAAAAAAAAGGAAACTTTAAAAAAAAATGTCTCAAGTTTGACATAGTTTTTTTTTTCAACAAATGTTTTAAGGAATTCAGTTTTCCGCCCATAACTTCACAATTTTATAGTTTTACCAAAATTGATAGGAATGACACCATTTTTTTTTCAGCGAACAATGTTTGAAAGAAATTAATATCTGACATATTCTAAAAACATTTTTAGAAGTTCAGGGAATTCAACCAATGTTTTTTTCTTTATTGTTCTCACTTTTGTTTGTGATTCACGTTTGACTTTTTGTCGCTGAAAAATCACCGTCCAAAAATATATTGAAAAACCTGTTTTATTTGATTTTTTTTGTGTCAACGCTTATTTAAATTGTTTCTTAAAGTTTTTTAAAAATATTTTCATAATAAAGAAGTGAATTATTAAAGATTTTTTCAAAACCAAATTGCCGGTTGTTTTGAAATTGTTATTTTGTTCCAGTTTTAAAAAGCTATAACACGAAAATACGAAAAATTGGAGAGAAAAACAATTCCAAAAAATCTGTTTGAAAAAAAATGAACTGTGAAAAATTGTTTTGAGATGCAGCCCCCATCTTGTTTCTTTATTTATGTGCTGAAAATTATTCACATTTTCTGAAAAACTAAATTGCAGTTTCGAAACGTGAGAAATAAAAAAGAAGATCACATTTTTTCTCCCAAAAATTCTTTTTTTAATCAATTTTTTGGATCAAACAAATCCAACACGATGTCCATAAATAATTTTTTCTTTCATAATTTCACCTTGGGTTTTGATTATTGACCTTGAGAAAGCGATAATCATTATGATATTAAATATTTCTAGCCAACCAAATAATCCTGTTTATCGATTTTGCACTAATAATGTACAAATCACGTTAATCAGATAATTAAATGAAGAAAAAGAATTTTATTTTTGGATTTTTAAAGTTTACAAAAATTTTAAAAAACTATTGAATTTGTCAAAAAAAAAACATGGAAATAAAAATCTTGAATATACAGTATACCAATTTTAAATTTTAAAGAAAAAAAAACGATAAATAATTGAAAAAAAAACCAGAACCTTTCTTAAGAATAACTAATGCGTGTTAAAATTGAAGCATATTATTGTTTGGAAATATTGTTGGGTTTTTGTTGAGATTCTTCTTCCCGCTTCCAGTGACTTTTGATTTGAAAAAACTACGAAAAATTCCCCCGCATTGAAATGGGTCCTTGGAAGAGTTTTTGCGATTTTTCAAAGTTATTTCAGAATAAAGAAGGTATTTTTATATATTTTTCCATTTCAGAGCTTTTTTCAGAAACTCTATCGTGCTAAATTAATTTACCTACAGTTGGGTGTTGGAATGAATTTGCTGAAAAATTAGTTCTCGCACTGTAAAAAAAATAAAGATATTCTTTTATTTGATCTACACAGTAATTAAATTAAAAACCAATTTTTTCATGCAATAAAAAAATAATCAATAAGCCCAACCATCGCTTTTAATATGCTCAATTTTCGATCGAAAACGATGAAATTTAATTGAGAAAAAGTTAAGTGTTTTTCGTTTTTTTTAATGACGAACTTTTTAAGAAAATGTATCGATTTAAAATTTTTATTGTCCAATTTTATTTGCTCAACATTTTCCACCAAGTGATTGACAATTTTTTTCCAGTTAAAAAGGATTTTCATCAACTTTATCTCATTCAAAAAAAAGAAAAAATACGAAAAAACAATGGCAAAAAAAACAGTTTTGATGACTGAATTGTTTTCCGCTGACCAGCCAACTCGCTTTGTAATAAAAATACGCACACAAAACGGCCATCTCTCTTCAATATTTGTGAACGTTGACCACAGGTTCTTAACTCATTGTGGTGCGCTGGTTTTATTGGTATTTGATCGGTATTTTATTTGAGTAGGATTGGTCTGTCTGTGCTACCAGTCAACAGTATTTGTACACAGACTCTGCGCAAAACGAACGAACCATCATTTCATTTTATTATTCTTACTGAAAACTGTAATTATATCAATTTGCATCTGAGTTCAATGTTCTGAAGTTTTTTTTTCAGGTAATTTTTCAGCTTTTTCTTTTTTTTTTTAAATCACTTAATAGTTTCCATAATTTCTAGTTTACCTTAAATATTTTATTCTGCCAATAAAAATCATTTCAATCTTTCACAAGAAATAAAAGCTCTCAGATCACTTTTCACAAATAGAAAAATAGAAGTTGATAACATTTTTATAAATGAAAAACATTTCGAAGAAAAAATGATTGATTATAATGAAAAAATAATCAAGAAAAACAGTTTTTAGAAACCAAAAAAATCTTGATTTTGTTTTTCATAGAGTTCTTCCTATCTATTAAAATCAAAATTCATCATGAATGTGGTTATTTTTCTGTCCTAGATTTTCATTGGATTAGTTTCACTATATCATCTTAGAAATCTTCGTTATTTCTGTATGTGGATCACCTCAAAACAAATTTTTCTTTTGTTAAAACAAAATTTATAAAATAAAATTTTGAAAATTTAGTAATTTTGTTTTTCACTTTTTTTGCACTTTTTTTTTTTGAATTCTTACTCAAAATTGTTTTTTTTTTGTTTTGTTGTAAGATAAGTCAATTTCGAACATTCTATTCCCAAACAAGTCCAAATAACGTCATAATTTTTTCAATTTTAATTAAATTTTGAAAAAAACCCAATAATTTTGTACTGTTGACGGCCGATGACGAAGAGCGGCGCAATGTGTTGCTAATTATTTGTTTTTCTAAAATGGCATAAAAAAATTGAACGCGAAAAATAATGCCGATTGTTCTCAATGTCAATGAATTGTCAATGAACAGGAACTTCAATCGCGATACAAACAATTTTTTTTTTCTCGGTCTTCACACAAAATGTCACTAAAAATTGAAGTCCGGGCCGGAAAAATTGTAGTATTCACGAGAGAAAAATGAAAGGAAATTCATTGATTTTGATAAAATTCAAATTGTATCATGGAATAAAAACTTTTTTTTTTTTGAAAAATTGATAATTTTAAATATTTTTAAATCATAAAAATAAATGAAAACATTTTGTTAATCGTTAATATTAAAAATAAAACCAATGTTTGAATACTGGTTTTTTATATGACAGATTAAAAAAAAATAACTCGGATTTTTTAAAACATTGTTGAATTTTACATATTCGAGCTTTTAGAGCTGGATTCCAAAACTTTAAAAAACAATTTTTTATTTTTCTCTTATCGCAATTAAAATTTTTAGCAAAATTTATAAAAATTAATGTTTTATTTCAATTCAATCTTGATCGAATTGTTTTTATGTGTACAAATTATTCATTTTCAGAATTGCATGGACATTGAGAATTTATCGTCTTCCCAACAGTCGTCTGGAAATAGGACAACATCCCAAAAGCAACGAAATATCACAGCTTTTCTGAATTCAACGTTCACGTCAATTTTGGTAAGATAATTTAGAATATTTAATTAGAAAGTTATTAAATAAAATGGAAAAAAATTTGCAAAGTTTTCAATAGAATATGTATATTATGTGTATTAGCTAATTTACAATATTTGCACCTAAATGAATGTTGGTAATTTTTGACGCTTCAGTCATTTCCGTCAAAATTCTTGTATTCATCTTGACCGCAAGACACTTCTATCATTCTCTCTAATAACAATTATGTTTCAATACTAATTGCATTTTCAATTTCACTCATTTCATTTTCGTCAGCCGGATTGCATGAGGACTGTCGTTATTTTATAAATTTGTATTCTTCATTCATTGTAAGTTTTGTTTGGACAAAGTCAATTTTTAATAGGTCAAATTAACGCGAGAGCTTCCTTCACACAATGAAGAAAATCACAGTTACAATGAGAATTTTCATTTTTTAATTACAACCACTTTACTTTTAAGCTTTTGGTATTTTTTTTTAAACATACTTTCTAACAATATTTTATTGTTCCTAATCGAAACAAAATTTGTTTTTAAACATTTGTCTGATGTTAAGTTAAGCAAACTAAAATATCAAAAGGATTTCATTATTTGTTTTCACACGTTTCAGTACTTTTTCAAATAAATGCGCTTTTGCTAACATTTTTTTGTGTGTTGGTTTTTTATTGTCACATTTATCGAATCATTTTTTTTGAAATTTACTCCTCGAAACTCATCACATTTTTGGTTTTTGAAGTTCTCTTTGTATTTTTGAATATTTGTTTTGCCGTTTTAATATTGTACATGCGTTTGTGCATGGTGTATATTTTTTTTAAATGTGTTTGTATATACATACATAGACAAATGTATATATTTTTGTTTGTAGAAATTTTTTTGTTTTATTTTACAAAGTCAAACAAAGCAAATTTTTAGGCTTTTATCATTTTGTTGCGTGTTGCTTTACTTACAACTATCAAGAAGCAATTGACGCCGTCGGAAGAGTCAGAGGAGCCAGCTTTTACACATTGTACCGATTCAATATTTTCAACGAAAGAGGAGGTTTGTTTTTTCGTCTTTTTTTTATTTTTTTAAACTCGTTTTTTTATGGAAATTTTCGATTTGAAGAAACTCTTTTTTTTTTAATATTGGAAAATCGATATTTTAATTATGATTTAGGAAGCAACAAGAATGAATGATAAAACACCACCAAATCAAGGAATGTCATCAGTTTTATCGCTTCTTCAAACTGATGAGATTCCATCGTCATCCTCTTCAGAATCTGAATCGTAAGTGAAATTGAAAAAAGTTAATCGAATAGCTTAATTGATTAATGGACTTTTTGCGAAACTTTGGAAAGGACAATTTGAAAAATTTAGATTTTAAACTTCATTCTTAAATTTGTGAAATTATTGATTTTTTTTTGAAATTAAAGTTTTTATGGAAGGAATTTGATATGAAAACAAACAAAATATTTTAAAAGTTTTATTTTTTTGAAAAATCATAAAATTCTCACGTTGAGGATACAAATTTTTTGGAAAAAATCAACCAAAAAATTATTTAACAAATATTATATTTCCAATGAGGTTCATCAATTTTTCATTCATTCTCATTCAATTTTTCTATTTTCAGTAAAACATTCGGAAATATTCCATTGCCATCTTTGCTCCAATCAAATCCAAATACTCTTCCTGTGTTTCTACATACAATTAATGAGGTAAGTCTTTTATTTGTTTTGTTTTTTTCTCGAAATTCTTTCCTCCTTTTTTTTCCCTTGCTCATTGTATTTGCTCAACATTTTCTATTGAGTCTAAGAACAAAGTAATCAATCTCATAGTTGAGCTTTTCAATTGAAGCTTTTAAAGAATTAATCACTTTTCATTTTTTTTTTGTAATTATTCAAAAAAATTTATGAAATGTTTGTTGAATTGTTTCACAATGTGTGAAATTTTTGAATTTTTTATATGAAACCCATAGTTTGTTTAAAAAATTTTCGTGAAACTTCAATTCTTAATGTATACAAAAGTACTTTTTTCCTATTTAATGTTTACCATTTTATTCTTTTTTTTTATTATATCATTTGCAAACTGGTAAATCTTGATTCATGTGTGTCAGGGTAAAGATGTATTAAGATAAAATCTCAAGTTGACTCCATCAATAAAAATCATATGACATTTTTTTTCTATTCTGAAGAGAAAAATGTTTTTTTTTTCTTCTAAGTTCGGAAATACAAGTTTTGAGAAAATTAATTTTTCTTAAAAAATTAGAAAAAAAAACGTCAGAAAAGTTTCTTTCACTGAATTTTTTTATTTTTCAAATAACTGGTTGTTTTCTTCTTATTTTTCTTTTATTCATCGTCACCAAGTTCAATTAAAAAAATCGAAAAAAATCTGTTTGTTGTATGATTTTTTTTCTGAAGCCTAGAGAAGCAAAGGGAAGCAGAAAGAGAGAGTAAGAGAGAGTAACGAGTTTTTTGTTGATGGAAAAGATGAAGAGAGAACGAAGAAAGGAGCGGGAGGAGGAAAAGGAGGGAGGACGAGGGGTACGGGAGGGAAGAGCGAGTCCTGTACAGTTTCACCACGTGTGTATGATTCATCTCTACCATCTCTTCGTCTTCGAACCACGATGATGATTTCTATACGTATTTATCGAACACATCGAGTTGGCCCATGACCCTACGTCGTTCTTTTCTCTCTTTCTCTCTCTCTCTCTCTCTCCTTCTTTTTTTCTTTTTTTGCCACCTTACGATTGCATGAAACACAGACAGGTCATTACTATGAACTCTTTTGGCGTTCCTCGCCTTTCATTTTTTTTTTAATCTCCAATCTATCTCGGCGTGCCAACTTTATAAAAAGCAATTATTTGATCTCGCTTCTACATTTTTTTGTGTTGCCTTTTTCCAACTAAAGCTTTCTAGGAAGAATCAGACGATCTTTACTCAGCAACCAGTGGAAGTTTTGCTTCTCCATCCACTGTTCTCAATTTCGGCTCAGATTTATCATTGATAAATCCGAATAATAACGAAAATATTCTTCTTGAAGGATCGGAAGATAATAAGCAAAAAGAAAAGGTGAGATTTTTCATTATTTTCAATCACAATTTATTGGTGAGAATTTTATATTCGTTTTTGTCAATTATTTTGGCACACTCGCTCATTGCAAACCAACATACAAAACTAAAAAAAAAAAAAAATTTGTCTTTTTTTTTCTTTATGTGTTTTTTGATGACTAAACTAACAATTTTTTTAATAATAAAAAAGAAAAAATTGAACAATTGAAAATCATTTTTCAGATAGAGAAGAAACTTGAATCAACTCAACCAACGACAACCGAAATTTCTACTGAACCAGTTGAAAAAGAAGATCCGCGCAATTTGTTGAAGGAACTTGTGAAAATCGGAATGTCAAGTAACGCCAAGGTTTGATTGATTTTTTTTGAATTTTGAAAATATATTTTGTACCTGTTTATTGATTTTTTTCAGATTTTTTTGTTTCTTTTTTTCTTAATTGATTCATAAGCGAAAGACAGTTTTAATTCGAAAAATATTATTCTCACGAATCTCATTTTACATTGTTCATAATCTTCCTGTGAAGTTTATGCCTTTTTGTGGTTTGGAGCTTAAAAAGTTTCTATGTTTGACTATCACAAACCCTTGTTTGCTCTCAATTTCGAGAGACGTTTTTTTCTTGGGAAGAAGTGGGCAAAGGAAGGGGTTTGGTTTCCAATTGACATTAGGCAAATATTGAATAAATATCACACATTTTTGAGCTTTTTATTCTTAATTTATTTTATTCACGAGTTAAATTTGATTCTGAAAGGGGTGGTTTTTTTGGAAATTTATGAATCGGTTCATTGTGACAGATTTGTTCAGAAAACATGCAAATTTTTACTTTGTAATGTTTCATTGGTTTTCTATTGAACAGGAAAAAATGTGGAAAAGAAATTTTTTTGAATCGAAAAATGAAATTTAAATGAAATGATTTCAACATAAAAATAAGCAAATAGAAATAAAAAAATCAATTTTCTATAGAAATACATCGCCAAAAAAAGAAATAAAATGGTGTTTCGATTTTTTTTTCAAATTTATTAGTTTTCTCGTTTTCGAATAAAAAATTCTACGGGTAACAAAATGTTATTGAATACATCAAATTCAAGAAACAAAAAAACTGTAATTATATTAAAATATTTCAGACAGACAAAATCGAGGAAAGCGAGAAAGAAATTCAACTTGAAGATGAAACAAAAGATAATAAAATTACCGAAAAGCCAAACCTGGCCGATGCAGAAAAACCTGCTGAGGAATCTGAAGACATTTTCATACCAAAAGAAACTCCAGATGAGAAACCAAAACAAGAAGAAATTGAAAACAAATTTCAATTGACAAATGAAACTGCAAATCTTTCCGAGAAAGAAGAAGTGAACCTCGTTTTTTCTTTCTCCGTCTTTTTCTTTTTTGATCTCCAAGGTTATTTCAGCTCAACGACGCTGATCGTGATCAAGATGAAGAATTGGTTTTCAATGAAGAGCGACGAAAAACTGTTACTGTGTAAGTTTTTAACTTTAAAAAATATTTTTTATCAAATATTTTTGTTATCACTGACCAAAAAGGAAATAATTGAGAATTGATTTTTGTTAAAAAAATTACTCAATGATTTATCAATTATAAACAATTCAATTTAAACACGTTTCTTCTCGCGATTTTTCATTTTTTTTTTCTTTAATTTATATTAAATAAAAAATCAACATTTTAAATCAACATATTAATGTAAATATGCATGTATGTATACATATAAACACGTATATGTATTGTATGTGTATATTTTCCTTTTTCGAATCAGGCTTCAAAAAATGTTTGTTCATTCTTTTTCATTTTTGCCTGTTTGATGACGCAGCTGGAAGTCCTTATCGTAAAAATGAGAATGAAATTGAAAAGAATTTCATACAATACAATAAAGAAATGAAATTCTATCATCTTGATCGTATAAAAATATGTTTAAATTGTTTTTCCTATCATTCGACGTTTCGGCTTCTTTTTGTTCAAGATTACATAAAAATTTGGAATCTCATTAAAATGATCGCGTGAGATAAACACACTCAGATGAGTGTTTCTCTTCAGAATTCCTTATTTGATCGCTTTTTTCTTTCCAAATTTATATTGAAAAATTGATAAGAAAAATAAGAAAATTGCAACATTTTTCAGAGAAAATTGATTGAAGCTTGATTCAAATTTTTTTTTTCAGAGACAACAATTTATCCTCTTTAACATTTGATGCGAAAAACCAAGAGAATTATTTCAACGATTCCAGTGAATTGAATTCGTCCGATGAAATTTATTCGACACACACGTGAGTGTTTTTTTTTTTTGAGGGGAAACAAAAAACGAAGAAATGTAATTTCCTCTTTTCCAAAATAAAAAACATTTTGAAATTGAAAAAAAAAACTGATTCACAGTTTTTTTTTCCATTTCTTTTCGCGAATGATTAATTTTTGAGGAGAATCAGATGGTGTACGATTTTTTCTAAAAAGCGTTCGGCAAATATTCTAGTCATATCAGAAATTGAAACATTTTTAGAGCTGACAACAAGATGAGCTTTGCAACCACAAATCGGCCGTCATCACCGTTCGATTTACCATCTCCGCCGTCGTCGGTAACACATCCTTGCATTTCGCCACCGCCACCGCCACCATCAACGACAACGCAGAAAGTTGGCAATACGACAACAACAATCACCAAACATTATAAAGCCAGCTCGCCATGGCAGTCGCCAATTGAAAATACCAAAATAATGACTCCGTCTTTATCAGCTGCTCAACCATTGCCAAGCATTTTATCATCAAAGGAAACCTATGATTTGATGTCAAGTAAGAACATTTTTTTTCTTTCTTTTCTTCCAGTTTGTTTGAAAAAAATCAAACTTTATTTGAGAAGATTAAATTTTGAATAAACTTGGAAATTTCAGCTTGAAATTTGATCTCAAAAATCTTCTCTTTTTTTTTTTAGTTTTTTTCCAAATTTTCCACCTCACCTCATTTTTTTTCTAAATTTTGTTCACAAAGTTTAACTTGTCTTCTTAAACTATTTACTTATATCGGTTATTTGCTTTTCCAACTTGTTTTCTAGTTGGACAGACCCATCTTTTAGAAAAAAAAAACTGTCATCCTTCATTTTTCTTTTTTTTTTCTTTTTTTTTCAAATAACACATGCATTTTTCACATTCGATTATTCTCTTTTCACTTACACTTTTATCGAAACACTCATTCTCAAAACGGGGCAAACAAAGAAAATGAGGAGAATCGACCTTCACCGCCTAGAATCCGAAAAACGATTCGTCCATTCGATAAGAAAACGACGCGGAATTAACGTTTTTAAACGTTTCTTTTGGTCTGCTATTGATTCGAACATCTTTGAAATTATTCTATTTTTGGTCACAGTTTTGAAATTAGAATATACAACCACACTGTGGGCGTATCATATTACTTATTTGTCTTGAATTTATATGAAACTCATACATTGTTCGAAGTATCTTTATCCCTCAAACAAGAAAATAATCGGGTTTACATTAATTATTTTTGTTGTTGTAATTTCTTAGTTTTGAATATATCCAAAACCTGCCAGATCAATTGAATTGTGTAACCCATGAATTTTGAGTTTCAAAAAAGTTTGGTATTTTTCTAAATAATTATTTAAGTAGGGCGGAGAACATCTGGTTTTGGGGAAATGTTGATTCCACACCTGACAGCTACACACTTTAATGACCAGCCTTACTTGTCGGTTATTTGTGTGATGAATAATTAAAAAAGAAAACTTGTTTAATATTTTTGAAATTAGAATTTACAACAATTACATCTAAAATTTGTTTCAATTGATAATTTAATTTCGTGAAATTAATTGTTTCGATCAGTTTTTTTTCCTCTTTGGAAATGTATGAATTTTCAGCAACTTCTCCGACGAATCCAATCATGAGTAGTTTTTCCGACACGGCAACAATGTCAATGCCGCTACCAACACCGCCCACAACGAATGCTCAATATATTACTTCTCAAACGTTAAGCAACCACCAATCCTCGGTTCCAAAGGTGACTTTTTATTTTTGTTTCATTAGTTTATTTGTTACGGGGAGTGTATATGATGTATGTACGCTTGTGTGTTTCAACGGCACTTGAAACATCTAATCAAACGACTTGCGCAATTCGATCTTTTTGTTTAAAGTCGTCTTTCATTTCTCATTCATCTGAAAACAAAAATATGTAAATACATATTACGTTTTATTATTCGATTAAAACAATAATTTTTAAATAATCAATTTCTTAAAACCGAAACAAATAAGTTTCGTGTTTGCATTGTTTATCTCATTTGTCATACAAGATAAAATTAAAATGACCCATACTTTACCTCCTGATACGAAAAAATGCTGGTAATGTTTGTTTTACCTTTTTCTCCATTTTTTTTTCTTTTTTTTTCTTTTTTTTGAGAAAACAAAAGAATATGCTTAAAATTAATGAAATTTAGTAGAGATTCGAGTTTTTTACAACAGAATCAAAAAAATTCCCACAAATGAAATGTTTTACGTTTTCAATTTGATTGGTTTTTTGATCAATGAAAAATTGAAACAAATTTGTACCTTTCACTTTTTCGGAAATGTTTCATTTTGAGGTGAAATGTGTAATATTCAATTGTGAACTAAACACTTCATTTTATTTTTAAAGGCTCAACGTTATTAATAATATTTTACAAATGTCAACTGTATTTAGCTGCATATTTAATTTATAATTTTTTTTGTCATTAGTTTATCGATTTTATCGATTGATCAGTTAAACTAATATGTATGATTGGAAAATATTTTCTCACGTCTTTTTTAACTTTAAAAAATCGTTTTTCAGATTCTGGCTGAACTCTGATTTACGATTCACATAATCTTCTCCAGCTATTTCTTCTTCGTCATGTTTATGATTTTTTTCACATTTTATAATTCTAAAATCAGCAAAATCAAGAAGGGAAAAGGACGGGGGAAGGAAGGGGGGGAGGGGGTTCAGGGTGTATGTGTCTATGTAATTTTGAGAGAGGTAAACCAAGGAGAAAAAGAGAATATATATCTATAAATGTGTGCTTGGGCGTCATAGTGTATGCATATGTACATAGAAGAAATATAATATTTATTGAAGAAAGAAAAAGAAAACAATACATCCTCCCCCACCTTCCTTCTTTCCAACTCCCCCCCCCCCCTCCCTCCCTCCCTTCCTTTTCTTTCATTCTACCTTTCAACGTTTTGGGGACGTTGTTGACGTTCGTGTGAAAATTGTGTATTTGTGCGTCTAGGTGAATATGTATGATAGGAAAAACGTTAGCGCAAATTTCATATGCAGATTCATTTATTGACACAAACTATACACTGCCGAGAGATCAACTAACAACATTTTAAATCTCATCATAAAACTAATAAAAAAAAAAAACCAAGAAAATACTGCTTCCCTCTCTTCCACCTTCTTCTTCTTTTTTTTCTTTTTGGTGTATGTGTATCGTTAATGTATTTAGTCGTGTTGTGACCATGACCATCAGAAATTTCTCCGTTCCATCAATTTCTCGTTTTCTCAAGGTTACATCTTCTCATTTCAGTTTATGTTTTAAAGAATCAAACTCTTTTTTTTTCCAGTTTTATTTCATTTCAGTATGCATTGACATCCTCCTTTTTCGTTGAATTTTTGATCTTTAATTGATCTATATTTTCTTTTTCTTTTTTAGTTAAAACTTTAAAAATTGTTATCAAGCTTGAGAAACCTGGAAGCCTTTCTTCACTTTTTTTCTGTTCCAAAAAGGTGAAGCTCAATACAATTTTTAGTTAAATGATATTTTGCAATTTTCTGCTCAATGCAAAGCATCTTTTATAATCACTGTCCCTCGAAAGCATTAAAGAATAAATAAACGAGACAAGCTCTTATCATTGGCTTAGTATCTCAATGTTTATAATCTAGTCCGCCATCCTGGTGGAGACTCATTGTTTACCCTTTTTTTGTGCAGCTTCTTTTTTTTTCTTTTTTCATTTACAACACAAAAACGAGTGTCATTTTTTGATGCAATTTTATTTTCAGTCAATCAATTCTTCACGTGAAGATCTTTTATCTGAACACGCAACCTCACGTTCAACAGTGCGTGAGATTCCGGTTCATCGAGCTTCGTCAACTGTTCCATCACATAGTAGCGTGTTTGATTATCGAATTATGCCAACAACCACTACAACATACCATCAAGTAGACACACCTACGGTGAGCACTTTTCTTCTTTTTTTTTTTTTGCTTTTCGTCAGACTTTTGACAAAACGTTTTGCGGCTACAATTTTTATTTCTATTTGATGTTAACTAGTTTCTCATTCGTTTTCTTAGGGAAAAAATTCAATCACTTTTTCAACAATTTAAAGTTGTATTCAATTTTTTTTTCTTTGTAGGACGATTATTATAGACGAGAAGTAATGACGCGAACAATCATTACAAGGAGCACTGAAGCTTTATCACAAGTAAGAATTTAATTTTTTATTTTCTGAGAATTTTTTATCAAAATTAACAAGAATGATGAGAAAAAGAGTGTGGGTTTTTTTCTAGCTAAATTTTTGTTTAATCCTGCTGGTTTCTGGTTTGATTTATGACGTTTGTTGTACATTTTGTTTTTTTTCGATTTATTGCAACAAAAGGGACGTGTTTCTAAACAAATAAAAAGCGCCGATGATGAAATATTTTTAAGTCTTAATTTAAACAAAAATTAAAGATGATATTTTTCAAAAAAAATTGCTTAACAATTTTCCTTTTTCAGACTCCACTTGTTAGTTCGTCTTCGCCGATTGAAAGGTATCTTCCGTACACTTCGAGCACAACAAGTAACGATGGAAGAACTCGGGAAGAGAAGACAGTAGATTACAAAGTGAGCAAAACCGCTTCTTTTTTTTTGTTCAAATAACTTTTAAACATGTTTTCAGATTACTTATACTCGAGATATTGAAGAAGAAGAAAGAAGAATTCGAGAACAACAAGATAGACGACATCAACTCGAACTTGAGCGCCGAGCACGTGAGGAAGAAAGCCGACGATTATGGGAGCAACGTGAGCGAGAAGAGCTGCAACGCTTACGTGATCATCAATCAATGACTGAGCGAGAGTTGGAAAGAAATTTGGAAGAGCAAGAACGTATTGAAAAAGAACGAATCGAAAAGGTTTGGGAATTTTTATTTTCTTAAAATATTTAAAGAAAAGATTTTCAGGATCGTCACGCTCGACAACTACGTGAGTTACAACGACGGGCCGAGTGGGAAAATCTCGAACGTCAACGTAAAGAAGCCGAAGAAGCCGAACTGATGCGTCGTCGAGCGTTGGAAAAAGAACGACTGGAGCGCGAAAAAGCTGAAGAAGAACGCCGAACATTGGAGCGATTGCAAAGAGAAAAGGAGCGTCTTGAACGCGAACGAGCTGAGCAGGAGAAAAAAGAAAAGGAACGTCTGGAATTTGAGCGAATTGAACGGGAGCGCATCGAACGAGAACGCATCGAGTTGGAAAGAATTGAAAAAATCAAACGCGAAAGAATTGAAAAGGAAAAACGCGAGCGAGAGAAAAAAATTGAAGAAGAGAACCGATTAAGAAGGTAATCAACTTTTACATTTAGCACAAAAAAAAAACCCAATAAAACATGATTTTTTATTGTAGGGAACGAGAAGAATTGGAGCGTATCGAAAAAGAACGCCGAGAACTCGAGATTCGCGAGCGTGAAGAATATGAGCGACAACGCGACGAGGCTGAATTACGCGAACGTCAACGTCTCGAAGATGAAGCACGGGAAATGCGACGACGCGAGGAGGAGCGTCGCGAAGCCGAGTTGTTGGCCGACGTCCAGAAGCAAGCCGAAGAACGTGAGCGAAATCGTAAACGTCAGGAGCGCGAAGAGTTCGAGCGGCTCGAACGAATCCGCCTTGAGCAGCAACGCATTGATTTGGAACGAAGCGAAGCTGAACGACGTGAACGGGAGCGGAAGGAAGAAGAACGACGGGAGTTCGAGTTGGTTGAAGCGGCAAGAAGAAAAAAGGAACTTCGCGATAGAGAACGACAGGAAGAAATGGAAAGAGAACGTCAAAGAGAAGAAGAGGAACGTCGAGAGCGAGAACGTCGTGAGCAAGAAAGAAGGCTTGCTGCGGAAAGAGAACGGAAGCGAAGGTTTTTTGAAAAATTGATTTTCAATTTCGAAAATTTTTCATGAAACAAAAACTTTCAGACAAGAAGAAGAAGACGAAATACTGCGTTTAAACGAGCTTCAACGAGCTGCTGCAAGTCGACAAGCTCAGCGTGATGCCGAACTCGAACGACAGCGAGAACGCGAAGAGCTCGATCGCCGCGCCCGTGAACTTTCGGATATGGAGATTCGCGAAAAAGAACGGCGCGAACGTGAGCGCCAGGATGAAGAAGCTCAACTAGCTGAACTTCGCGAAAAAGAACGTCGCAATCAGGAAATCCGCGATCGTGAAAGACGTGAAGCAGCCGAGCGAGAAAATAATCGACGATTGGTTAGTTTAAAAAACATCTGATTTCATTCTAAAAATTTTTAATTGATTCTAGGAAGATAGAAGATCAAGAGATAAATTGGACTTTTTGGCGCGAGAACGATCAGAGAAAGAGAAATTTGAAGCTGAAAAACGACGTTTACTCGCCGAAAAAGAGGCGATGAACAAGAAGAAGCATCATCTTTTGAGCAGTGAAACACTCGCTAAGCTAACCCAGCCATTATATTATACAACAACTCGCGAGCCGGAAATCATCACAAAAGTTGAGCGACAAGTGATTGAGAGAATTGATCGAAACCTCTACGTCGAAGATGTACCATACACTGGCGGCAATCAAAATCAAATCAGCTATCTCGACAATGACGAGAATAATCGAGATCGAATGTTCAACCAAAACGATTTGACACGAAACGGTTCGAGCAGGTAAAGACGAATTGAAAACCAATGGTTGCCTGATTCTGACATTGAAACTTGTTCAGAAGCCGTTATCATCGTGCGAAATTGGATAAAGCTCGTCGCGATTTTTACTCAACTTCGCAGGATTCTGCAGGTGTGGAATGAGCGACAAAATTTTGTTTTTTTCCTCTTGTAAAAAGTCCCTTCTGTTCTCTTACGAAATTGTTGTTTCTAAAAAAAAAAAAGAAAAAAAAAAACGACTTCCCTTCTTTAATTTCACTCTACTATTGCCTGCTGTCCGCTCGCACGTATACATGTACTATGTAGTTTGGTACAATTTTTGACTTTTGTTTTTTTTTTTTTTTAAGAAAAAAAATGTCAGAAAAAGGTGAAATTTCAAAATATCCTTTTTAGTGTCATATTTTATTACTTCTTAATCTAAAACAACTCATTCTGAGGCGACAATGGGGTTTTGCAATTCAAACAACAACAATTTTAGTTGAATTTAAAATTAATCTTCATTAGCCTTGGCTTAACGGCTTGATGTTGATTGATTTAGAGCCAGTTTTAGTTATGATAAAATTCCACTGTTGCATTTTCAGAAAATTTCATATGAACCTCAATTATTATCTTGATTTCCTTTCCTTTTCTTACTTTTATTGATTTTGTTTTTTAGTAAACTTTCTTATTAAGTAACCTTGTCGAGAAGTTTCCTCCTTCCTTCTACATTAAAAAAAAATGAAAAAAATTGGCTTTTTTGATTTTATGATAGGTTTTTTTTGTGATTTTTGGGAGCTCTCTGACAAAAATCAATAATATGTTGAAGCCTGTTCTCTGTTTTTCATGTAACTTTCATATCATTCGCTTTTTCTCACTTATGATCAACCGAAAACCTTGAAAAATTATGTAAAGTTTTCAATTTTTACTGTTCAATGTCTTTTAAAAGTGTCGTTGACTCAAATTATAAACATGTAACGAAACAAATTTGAACGATGAACTGTTTTTTTTTCACTTTTTCAACTCGAACATCTCATCAAAAATTGAATCATACTCAATTATCCGTGCCATTGTCATTCCAAAAGTTGGTCTACGTTTTTAAAAAATGTTGAATTTTTCCAATGTTTCACAGCATGAGCATGTTAATTTTAAAAAAATTCAGTTTATTTTTTGTCTTTTGTTATGTCGAATGATTCATATATTATTTATTGCATGGATTTGGTTTGGAAAAGCATGAAATGTGTTTGAAATATAAAATGATTATACGATGTAAAACAAAACAAAAAAGATTTCAGTTTTTTTTCAAATTTCAATTCAAACATCAGATTTAATGAAACAATTTTTGAAGCTTAATTATCTTAAGGAACTTCTTGAAACCAATTTGAACTTTACCTGAAATGAAATGATTTGAAGATTATTTGAAATCATGAAAAAATGAAAAACAAGCACAGTTTTTTAGTTATTTTCATTGTAAACGGTCTTCAAAGTTATTAACAAATTTTCCATAAGAATTAAAGACTCTTCAAATCATTCTTAATTCATTATTAAGTTCAATCTGAAATTATTTTTAAAAAAATCTTTAAAGTTTTGGTTTTTAACAAACTCGATTCAA
Source organism: Caenorhabditis drosophilae (assembly GCA_963572285.1). NCBI lineage: Eukaryota > Metazoa > Nematoda > Chromadorea > Rhabditida > Rhabditidae > Caenorhabditis > Caenorhabditis drosophilae. Next base: position 8,729,502 of record OY751565.1, read on the forward strand.
AAATTTTGAGGAAAAGTTATTTCATAATCTAATTTCAGTTGAGCTCAAAAGAGCAAATTTTGGGAATTAATTTTCTTTTTAAACTAAAATTTGGAATTTTCACTTAACCTAACTCTTTTTAAGCATGAAATAACGATAACTTTTAAAATTTGATTTTTCAAAATTTAAATATTCGTGAGGTTAAGGATTTCACTTTTAAAACACATCTAAGAAACACTGTTTATTGATTGAAGTTTTGTGATCATCTCACCCTGTTTTATTGTTCATTGTTTTTTTCTGTTAATTATACACGGGTTTCGAATTTCTGCGTGTACTTTGAAACGATTAACTCACAGTTAGGCGGTCATTTTTGACACACTCTGCTTAGAATGGAAAATATTTAAATTCAAAAAAAAAAAAACAAGATAAACTTGATCTCAATTTCAGATCCATCATTGGATAAATTTCGTAAATCAGCCGAAGACTTGAACAATCGAAGTCGACTAGATTATCGAAGCCCATGGTTGCAACGCTTCCAAGAATCAGATTTCCAAACAACTCCTCTCGTTAGTACGGATGGATATCCATATCGACGTATGGGACCAAGTCCGTATGAAAAAGTGAGAATTTCGTTTTAAATTGTTTAAAAAAAATTTTTTTTTGCTTTTTCACCTTTATTATCCTTTTTTGTGTACGTGGTTTTGTATCTTTTCAAAATTTTTTCACATTATCAGCCATTTGCAAAACTTCTCGAAGAAACGGAACAAAAGTATGCGGCTTACAATAATCGAGCAAGCAATCCGGCGTTGTACTCAACTGCTCCATCATTTTATGATGAAAATCGTAGAGTAAGTTTTGTGATTGTTTGAATGATTACCTAAATGTTCCCTTTATTTCAATGTTCAATCGATTTCAAATTGATTTTGAATTTAATCATTACAAAATTTAGATGAACGAGAATAATACTCGAGCTGAATCTGTTGTAGCTTATGGAAGAGATAGTCGAAAAGAATTGCCATCTGAAAGTAATCATTTAAGAAGTAAAAGCGCTGATTATTTGATAAGCAGAAAGTGAGTTGAAAATTTGGGGAAAAAAAAACAAAAAAGAAGAGAAAAAAATTTGAGAGTTGGCGAAGAGACGGATATTCCTGAGAATCAACTTCAAAAATCTCGAAATGACACCAGCTCACCGCAAGAATCGTCGCGCGTTTCTGAATACGAGATGCGTTTTCGCAAGTCCACCGAGAAGCTGACCGTACCCGACTGGTATCGCGAAAATCGTCCGCATCATCAAACGTCAACGGCGGTCCGGTTCGATGACGGCTCATCGCACATTAGACGAAATCAAACAAGCGCAGCGAGCAAAGTGACACCAATCGATTTGCCACGTGGAATGTTCGACAGATATAAGGATGAAATTGAAGATTTGAAACGTTCGCGTGTATCACTTTATCAAACCGCAAAACCTGAAATCAATCAACAGGTTGTTGCACTTTGAAATAACCATCCTTTCCCATCAATATTTTCAATATTTATTTGTTATTTTACCCTCTGTCAAATGTTTATTATTTTTTGTTTATTTTTCCTTAAAGCTCAATACCTAAATCATCCTGATGTCATTTTCCTGCATTTATGTAAATTCTTAATAATTTTTCAAATCTGAATTATACAAAAGCTGCCTGTTATTGCATACTTCTCCCTTTACGCATGTTTGGTTTTTTTCTGAACAAATAAATATGAAGCATATCGTTTTTTTTTTCTTTGAATATTTCGAATCCGAAAAAAAATGGGAAAAATTACGATTTTCAATGGTTTTTTTTGTTGTTTTGCATGCTTCAGACGCTTAAAATTTCCGTTTATTCAGTAATAAAATGCGAAAAAGTTTCTAGGGACCTTCATTAAACGTTACGCCAACAGAACGCTCGTTGCCTGGTTATTCAGTTTTTAAAGTTCCAAATGCGTGGAACTTGAAATCAAGTCAAACATCACGTGTTGTTGAAGTTGCTGACACTTTTATTGGTTCACCATCCCAACAATATGGTAAGGTTCATTCAAAACGTTATTGACACTGGTTTTCCATCGAAAGATTTTCCATTTTTTTTTTTTGACAAAAATCGAAATTTCAAGAATTATTAATTGTTTCTTGAAGCTTAACCAATTTTCCGCATTTCAATTTGCCGCTGTCAGTTAATTATGAGGTCAAAACTTTAGTAATTTCTAATGTTTGGTACACCTTTTTTTTAAGATTAGAGCTCCCTGACCTTACTGTAAATTGTTGTAATTAAAAGGGAAATTTTTCTTCTCGAAGTATCGTAAACTGTTCAGGCAATTTTTCCAATCGGTATGGAGGTCGTGTGACCGTTGAAGAAGTTCTCGACTCAATTTTCAAAAAAACTGTACCTTCACAGAAAAGCCGAGCAAATGGCCAAAGGTAGATTTTGTAGCAACAAGAAATGAGATAAAGCTTAACCAAAAAAATCAATAATGAAAATTTTCTTATACAGTTTTGAGCGATTTTCAAATGAATCGAAAGAAAATATCGATGGAAGCGGTATTTATACAACATGTCAGAAAGTGATGAAACAAGTGATACGTCAACCAGAAATTGCCGAAACGTTGTTACAGTAAGTTATGGTTTTTTGTTGGAAATTCAATTAACTGAAAATCAATATTAAAGAGATGTCGATCTTTTCGTACGATGCACGCTTTGTCACAAAACCGAAGAATTGTCGGCAGCAAAGCTGCAATTTGTTTCATGCAAACATTGTTACACTTATTATTGCTCGAAAAAATGCCGGTAAGGCGAAACTTGACAACATTTACTTGAGGTTCAACAGAGATTCTTAATGAATTGCTACAGAATCAACGACTGGAATCATCATTTATCGCTGTGTTCGTTTGCAAGAATTAATACTCTTTGCAAAGATGTTATAATGAGAGTTCGAGATGATGAAGAAGCACAAGCTTTTATGTCAAGAGTTGCTCGAGAAGGTTTTGCAAGCAGCGGGAAAGGCAGTGTCAATATTCGTCTTTCTTCACCTCAACTTGCACAAGTAATTTTAATCAATAATTTATTGATTTTTCAAAATTTTCAGTGAGAAATTCATTTTTTTTCAGGCTTATGTAACCAACGGCTGGAAAGCATTAGCCAATGTGCCATTGAATCAATTATTATATTATTACACAATTGCTGCCTTGACAGCTGAGAAAAAAGACATTTCGTTAATTTCACTTTGCAAGCGTTACGATCCACAAGAAAAATTCATTTTGTCCGTATCGATTATTGCCGACATTGAGAAGTGTCCGGAAACGCCGCCGCCTGAAACGCATGAATTGTACAACGGAAACTACACAAATGCAAGCCTTCCCAACAAATTATATTTCTCAGAAGTTGCCCACAATGTTTAATTATTGATTTTTTTAATTATTGTTACAAATCAAATTAGTATCGGAATAATTTATCATTTAGACTAGTTCATGAAACAGTTATGCATCATAGTTTTTTGTAATAATTTTCAGAACAACAAAAAAATCGTTTTTTATGTGATAATTTTTTAAATAGAATTATGTCTTTTCTTTTTTTTTCTTGGAAAAATTGATCCAAAGAATTAATCAATACATAGCTTTTCTATTTTTTATGAAGCCATTGCCAGAACTCATCATCTACCCAATGTTGAATATACGTTTTTCATTATACATATTAACTGTGAAGAAGTAAAATTTCTAACCAAAATCGGTACTATTTTATGTTTTTTTTTTTTAATTTGAAAACAAAAAAATGCAAATATTTTGGATTTTTAATTATTAAAAATAAACAATTTGAAAAAACCAATTTTTTTAAGCTTCAAATTTTAGGAAAATTTCTTAAGCTTCACAAATAATAATTTTTGATTTTAATAATTGAAAAATGGTGAACAAGAATTGAAAAAAAATTGTAAGTAAAAAGAAAAAAAAAACTTATTTTTTATTATTTAATTTAATTGGATACGTACAGTAATTTTTTCATTAGCGTTTTTGCTAATTTGGTCTCGCTCAAAATGTCGTCTTCTTCTTTTTTTGTTCGAAATGACAAAATTTTGCAATCCTCTATTTCATCTCTTCTTCCCGTAGTCATTGAATCTTTTAATGTGACCTAGTTGCTGTCATCCGTGTTGTTATTCATCAAAATGCGACGTCGAAACGACGAATGCGTGTGTGTGTGTGTCGCACCATTTTCACTACCTCAATACCTCAACGAACAATTCTCCTCATATAGCCCGATTATTCTTAATTCATTGCTTTTTCCTTAGACTTTTTCTCGGAACAGAATTGCATAAAAATCGCATTTAAAAAACATTAAGCATTTTAAATTCACTGAAAATCCGATTTGTGATTTGTAGTCTGTTGTTCTTAATTTCTCTCAAAGTTTTAAAGTTTTATTCCCTAAAAAATAAACTCAAAACTTTTTTGCAGCTTCAACTCAACACAAGGGTAAAGCAGGGAGCATTTTCAAAATGAGCAGCAACGACTTGTACGAAATATGCGAAGAAAATAATAACATAGTTCTTAAAGAAAATAAAAAAAATCAATTCAAGGATAAAGTTTTTGTTGCTCGAGAATCTTTATTAACGTAAATTGAAGACAAATAAATTTCCTTCAAATTTCAGTTCGGTTTTTCTTTTTGCAGAACTGAAATGGAAAATGGCAACATGAAAATTGTCCACAACTTCTTTTCCGCCTGTTTTGCTCTTTTTTTCTTGAGAGCTTTAATCGACGACATTTTTGTGCACAGAATGTATAAATTCACATTTTATAAATGCAATAATTGCTTGGTTTAATTTCAGGCCACTCTACCATACATGGTTGATATGGTGGAATTTCGATAAGTTTTTCATGACCATGTCTGTCTGGAGTTTAATGTTTCTGTCAACGTTGGCGTTCTTTTATGCGTTTCAATGGTGGTCAACAATTCCGACAAAATCCGTAAACTTTAACGGAAACGTTGAGGATTCAAATTTGTGAAAAATTAAAAAAAAAGTTTTTCAGATGCCTTTTTTTGCCATGTATCTCACCTATCTTGTTGCTTTATTTTATTTCCCGTTGAAATTCCTTGTTGAAAGTCAACTAAATTGTGCCTGCTCATTCATTATTACATGTGAAACTGTAAGAACTTGAGCTGAAAGCATTTCTAGAAAAAATAAAATTAATCGATTTCGTAGAAACAAATAACTTATAAAATTTTATTGGTTATGTTAAGTCTTCAAATATCAAGACAAAACAATATTTCAGCAAGTTCTTGATTGAATTTCAGACTAGAATTGGAATGAAAATTCATTCATTTGTAAGAGAAAATTGGAGCCGAGCAACAAGCCGAAAAAGTGGCGGAGAGGTGATTTCTCATTATTTAATTCGGCACGTTTTTTTCTTGATTTATTCAATTTATAGTGCAATGATTGGCCAAGTGTCGAACAATTTCTGTACTTTCAATTCTGTCCTTCATTTATTTACAGAGATGAATATCCGAGGTGAAACGAATAACAGAATAAATTTCAGCAATCAACTATTTCAGATCTGAAACACGGAATTTAAAAAAAGCAGCTGCTTATTTTTTAGAATGTTTAGCTTTGATAGAATTTGTTAATTTAGTGTTCACCCAATGGGTTTTTCCATGGATGAACGCTCAAAATGTCTGTTTGATTTGTCGAGCTTTGATTGAAAAATAATTTATTTTAATTTAAGTACACAACAATTTCGATATCTACAATTTTCCTTTCATTATTTATGGGAATTATTCCCGGTATTTTATGCTTGATTTGTCTATTTTATGGTCTTTTACACTGCTGGTTAAACTGTTTTTCTGAGCTTCTTCAATTTGGAGATCGACAATTTTATCTGGTGAGCTTGGAAACTTTACCAATTTCCATTAATCAGATTTCATCTAGAACTGGTGGAATTCCTCGAACATGGCCGAATATTATCGCAATTGGAATCTTGTAGTTCACGATTGGTTGTACGCCTATGTTTTCAGAGATATTTCACAATTGATCGAGGGAAAGCAAAAACATCAGATTGCGAAAATCTCCGTTTTTTTCCTATCTGCACTTTTTCACGAATATTGGTATTGTGATCAGGCTTAGCATTCTGAAAACCCAAACCCTGTTTTTTTATTTTTCAGGTTCGGTATTGCTTTTCGTTGTTTCTATCCAGTAATGTTCATTTTATATTTTATTTTTGGTGGAATATTTTTTTCACTTTCACGATTGATAACCAACAAATCAGCTTGGAATACTGTTTTGTGGTTTAACCTTCTCATTGGTAGAAACCACAATAAGAAAAAAAAAATCAATATTTTTTAAAATTAAGGCACTGGTATGTTTATTGCTTTCTACGGTCAAGAATGGTATGCTCGTCGCGGACATTGTGCGCCATACTCAAATAAACTTATTGACTTTTTGTTACCACGTCATTGGAGTTGTAAACCAATTCAATAAAAAACACAACGAGTTAACTTTTTATTGATTTTTAATTTGAGAAATCAAACCTGAGGGGATTTTTTTTTAACTGATGATTAAATTGTTTTTAAAGTCAGTAGATTTTAGTAAAAAAAAATTTTTTTTTCAACTTGATTACTGTAGACGTAGAAGATCTGTTGTCTTTCATCACCTTTTATTTGAAAATTGTTCTAAATAATTTTGAAAAATAAAACTTCCTTCAGGAATTTTTCAAACTTAAGTATTTTACCAGAACCTGTTAAAAAATTATTCAAAAAATATTCATCAACTCAAAAAAATTCTTACAAAAAAAAACTAATTTCAAACTTCTTCTGTAGTTTTACTGAAACTAAGAATACAATTCAATTAAAATTGAGAAAAAAAATAGTAAAAATGTGGACTCCGATTCTTGTTATAACGAAAGGACTAGTAGAAGAAGATATCACAGTTTAAAGGGATTAGGTTTCATCATCCTCGCCCACGGGGTCGAACCCAGCTCGATCGGTTCAAGAAATCTCTCTCTTAACCACCAAGCCACGTTGACCCTGAAAATTTATAGGTCAAATGTGCAAGATAATATTCATTGTTGTAGGCAATGAAGTTTTGCGTGGGTTGATTGTCAGAAGCTTAATTGAAAAGTAAAAAGTTTGCAAAAAATTAACATTTTTAGTTGAGTACCAAAAAGAAAAGTTGTTAATAATTTCAGAAGCCAAAATTCTAATTTTTTCAATTAAAATTGAGAAAAAAAATAGTAAAAATGTGGACTCCGATTCTTGTTATAACGAAAGGACTAGTAGAAGAAGATATCACAGTTTAAAGGGATTAGGTTTCATCATCCTCGCCCACAGGGTCGAACCCAGCTTGATCGGTTCAAGAAATCTCTCTCTTAACCACCAAGCCACGTTGACCCTGAAAATATATAGATCAAATGTGCAAGATAATATTCATTGTTGTAGGCGATGAAGTTTTGCGTGGGTTGATTGTCAGAAGCTTAATTGAGAAGTAAAAAGTTTGCAAAAAATGAAAGTTTTTAGTTGAGTACCAAAAAGAAAAGTTGGTAATAATTTCAGAAGCCAAAATTCTAATTTTTTCAATTAAAATTGAGAAAAAAAATAGTAAAAATGTGGACTCCGATTCTTGTTATAACGAAAGGACTAGTAGAAGAAGATATCACAGTTTAAAGGGATTAGGTTTCATCATCCTCGCCCACGGGGTCGAACCCAGCTCGATCGGTTCAAGAAATCTCTCTCTTAACCACCAAGCCACGTTGACCCTGAAAATATATAGATCAAATGTGCAAGATAATATTCATTGTTGTAGGCGATGAAGTTTTGCGTGGGTTGATTGTCAGAAGCTTAATTGAGAAGTAAAAAGTTTGCAAAAAATGAAAGTTTTTAGTTGAGTACCAAAAAGAAAAGTTGGTAATAATTTCAGAAGCCAAAATTCTAATTTTTTCAATTAAAATTGAGAAAAAAAATAGTAAAAATGTGGACTCCGATTCTTGTTATAACGAAAGGACTAGTAGAAGAAGATATCACAGTTTAAAGGGATTAGGTTTCATCATCCTCGCCCACGGGGTCGAACCCAGCTCGATCGGTTCAAGAAATCTCTCTCTTAACCACCAAGCCACGTTGACCCTGAAAATTTATAGATCAAATGTGCAAGATAATATTCATTGTTGTAGGCGATGAAGTTTTGCGTGGGTTGATTGTCAGAAGCTTAATTGAGAAGTAAAAAGTTTGCAAAAAATGAACATTTTTAGTTGAGTACCAAAAAGAAAAGTTGGTAATAATTTCAGAAGCCAAAATTCTAATTTTTTCAATTAAAATTGAGAAAAAAAATAGTAAAAATGTGGACTCCGATTCTTGTTATAACGAAAGGACTAGTAGAAGAAGATATCACAGTTTAAAGGGATTAGGTTTCATCATCCTCGCCCACAGGGTCGAACCCAGCTTGATCGGTTCAAGAAATCTCTCTCTTAACCACCAAGCCACGTTGACCCTGAAAATATATAGATCAAATGTGCAAGATAATATTCATTGTTGTAGGCGATGAAGTTTTGCGTGGGTTGATTGTCAGAAGCTTAATTGAGAAGTAAAAAGTTTGCAAAAAATGAAAGTTTTTAGTTGAGTACCAAAAAGAAAAGTTGGTAATAATTTCAGAAGCCAAAATTCTAATTTTTTCAATTAAAATTGAGAAAAAAAATAGTAAAAATGTGGACTCCGATTCTTGTTATAACGAAAGGACTAGTAGAAGAAGATATCACAGTTTAAAGGGATTAGGTTTCATCATCCTCGCCCACGGGGTCGAACCCAGCTCGATCGGTTCAAGAAATCTCTCTCTTAACCACCAAGCCACGTTGACCCTGAAAATTTATAGATCAAATGTGCAAGATAATATTCATTGTTGTAGGCGATGAAGTTTTGCGTGGGTTGATTGTCAGAAGCTTAATTGAGAAGTAAAAAGTTTGCAAAAAATGAAAATTTTTAGTTGAGTACCAAAAAGAAAAGTTGGTAATAATTTCAGAAGCCAAAATTCTAAATTTTTCAATTAAAATTGAGAAAAAAAACAGTAAAAATGTGGACTCCGATTCTTGTTATAACGAAAGGACTAGTAGAAGAAGATATCACAGTTTAAAGGGATTAGGTTTCATCATCCTCGCCCACAGGGTCGAACCCAGCTTGATCGGTTCAAGAAATCTCTCTCTTAACCACCAAGCCACGTTGACCCTGAAAATATATAGATCAAATGTGCAAGATAATATTCATTGTTGTAGGCGATGAAGTTTTGCGTGGGTTGATTGTCAGAAGCTTAATTGAGAAGTAAAAAGTTTGCAAAAAATGAAAGTTTTTAGTTGAGTACCAAAAAGAAAAGTTGGTAATAATTTCAGAAGCCAAAATTCTAATTTTTTCAATTAAAATTGAGAAAAAAAATAGTAAAAATGTGGACTCCGATTCTTGTTATAACGAAAGGACTAGTAGAAGAAGATATCACAGTTTAAAGGGATTAGGTTTCATCATCCTCGCCCACGGGGTCGAACCCAGCTCGATCGGTTCAAGAAATCTCTCTCTTAACCACCAAGCCACGTTGACCCTGAAAATTTATAGATCAAATGTGCAAGATAATATTCATTGTTGTAGGCGATGAAGTTTTGCGTGGGTTGATTGTCAGAAACTTAATTGAGAAGTAAAAAGTTTGCAAAAAATTAACATTTTTAGTTGAGTACCAAAAAGAAAAGTTGGTAATAATTTCAGAAGCCAAAATTCTAATTTTTTCAATTAAAATTGAGAAAAAAAATAGTAAAAATGTGGACTCCGATTCTTGTTATAACGAAAGGACTAGTAGAAGAAGATATCACAGTTTAAAGGGATTAGGTTTCATCATCCTCGCCCACGGGGTCGAACTCAGCTCGATCGGTTCAAGAAATCTCTCTCTTAACCACCAAGCCACGTTGACCCTGAAAATTTATAGATCAAATGTGCAAGATAATATTCATTGTTGTAGGCGATGAAGTTTTGCGTGGGTTGATTGTCAGAAGCTTAATTGAGAAGTAAAAAGTTTGCAAAAAATGAAAATTTTTAGTTGAGTACCAAAAAGAAGGGTTGGTAATAATTTCAGAAGCCAAAATTCTAAATTTTTCAATTAAAATTGAGAAAAAAAACAGTAAAAATGTGGACTCCGATTCTTGTTATAACGAAAGGACTAGTAGAAGAAGATATCACAGTTTAAAGGGATTAGGTTTCATCATCCTCGCCCACGGGGTCGAACCCAGCTCGATCGGTTCAAGAAATCTCTCTCTTAACCACCAAGCCACGTTGACCCTGAAAATATATAGATCAAATGTGCAAGATAATATTCATTGTTGTAGGCGATGAAGTTTTGCGTGGGTTGATTGTCAGAAGCTTAATTGAGAAGTAAAAAGTTTGCAAAAAATGAAAGTTTTTAGTTGAGTACCAAAAAGAAAAGTTGGTAATAATTTCAGAAGCCAAAATTCTAATTTTTTCAATTAAAATTGAGAAAAAAAATAGTAAAAATGTGGACTCCGATTCTTGTTATAACGAAAGGACTAGTAGAAGAAGATATCACAGTTTAAAGGGATTAGGTTTCATCATCCTCGCCCACGGGGTCGAACCCAGCTCGATCGGTTCAAGAAATCTCTCTCTTAACCACCAAGCCACGTTGACCCTGAAAATTTATAGATCAAATGTGCAAGATAATATTCATTGTTGTAGGCGATGAAGTTTTGCGTGGGTTGATTGTCAGAAGCTTAATTGAGAAGTAAAAAGTTTGCAAAAAATGAAAATTTTTAGTTGAGTACCAAAAAGAAAAGTTGGTAATAATTTCAGAAGCCAAAATTCTAAATTTTTCAATTAAAATTGAGAAAAAAAACAGTAAAAATGTGGACTCCGATTCTTGTTATAACGAAAGGACTAGTAGAAGAAGATATCACAGTTTAAAGGGATTAGGTTTCATCATCCTCGCCCACGGGGTCGAACCCAGCTCGATCGGTTCAAGAAATCTCTCTCTTAACCACCAAGCCACGTTGACCCTGAAAATTTATAGATCAAATGTGCAAGATAATATTCATTGTTGTAGGCGATGAAGTTTTGCGTGGGTTGATTGTCAGAAGCTTAATTGAGAAGTAAAAAGTTTGCAAAAAATGAACATTTTTAGTTGAGTACCAAAAAGAAAAGTTGGTAATAATTTCAGAAGCCAAAATTCTAATTTTTTCAATTAAAATTGAGAAAAAAAATAGTAAAAATGTGGACTCCGATTCTTGTTATAACGAAAGGACTAGTAGAAGAAGATATCACAGTTTAAAGGGATTAGGTTTCATCATCCTCGCCCACAGGGTCGAACCCAGCTTGATCGGTTCAAGAAATCTCTCTCTTAACCACCAAGCCACGTTGACCCTGAAAATATATAGATCAAATGTGCAAGATAATATTCATTGTTGTAGGCGATGAAGTTTTGCGTGGGTTGATTGTCAGAAGCTTAATTGAGAAGTAAAAAGTTTGCAAAAAATGAAAGTTTTTAGTTGAGTACCAAAAAGAAAAGTTGGTAATAATTTCAGAAGCCAAAATTCTAATTTTTTCAATTAAAATTGAGAAAAAAAATAGTAAAAATGTGGACTCCGATTCTTGTTATAACGAAAGGACTAGTAGAAGAAGATATCACAGTTTAAAGGGATTAGGTTTCATCATCCTCGCCCACGGGGTCGAACCCAGCTCGATCGGTTCAAGAAATCTCTCTCTTAACCACCAAGCCACGTTGACCCTGAAAATTTATAGATCAAATGTGCAAGATAATATTCATTGTTGTAGGCGATGAAGTTTTGCGTGGGTTGATTGTCAGAAGCTTAATTGAGAAGTAAAAAGTTTGCAAAAAATGAAAATTTTTAGTTGAGTACCAAAAAGAAAAGTTGGTAATAATTTCAGAAGCCAAAATTCTAAATTTTTCAATTAAAATTGAGAAAAAAAACAGTAAAAATGTGGACTCCGATTCTTGTTATAACGAAAGGACTAGTAGAAGAAGATATCACAGTTTAAAGGGATTAGGTTTCATCATCCTCGCCCACAGGGTCGAACCCAGCTTGATCGGTTCAAGAAATCTCTCTCTTAACCACCAAGCCACGTTGACCCTGAAAATATATAGATCAAATGTGCAAGATAATATTCATTGTTGTAGGCGATGAAGTTTTGCGTGGGTTGATTGTCAGAAGCTTAATTGAGAAGTAAAAAGTTTGCAAAAAATGAAAGTTTTTAGTTGAGTACCAAAAAGAAAAGTTGGTAATAATTTCAGAAGCCAAAATTCTAATTTTTTCAATTAAAATTGAGAAAAAAAATAGTAAAAATGTGGACTCCGATTCTTGTTATAACGAAAGGACTAGTAGAAGAAGATATCACAGTTTAAAGGGATTAGGTTTCATCATCCTCGCCCACGGGGTCGAACCCAGCTCGATCGGTTCAAGAAATCTCTCTCTTAACCACCAAGCCACGTTGACCCTGAAAATTTATAGATCAAATGTGCAAGATAATATTCATTGTTGTAGGCGATGAAGTTTTGCGTGGGTTGATTGTCAGAAACTTAATTGAGAAGTAAAAAGTTTGCAAAAAATTAACATTTTTAGTTGAGTACCAAAAAGAAAAGTTGGTAATAATTTCAGAAGCCAAAATTCTAATTTTTTCAATTAAAATTGAGAAAAAAAATAGTAAAAATGTGGACTCCAATTCTTGTTATAACGAAAGGACTAGTAGAAGAAGATATCACAGTTTAAAGGGATTAGGTTTCATCATCCTCGCCCACGGGGTCGAACTCAGCTCGATCGGTTCAAGAAATCTCTCTCTTAACCACCAAGCCACGTTGACCCTGAAAATTTATAGATCAAATGTGCAAGATAATATTCATTGTTGTAGGCGATGAAGTTTTGCGTGGGTTGATTGTCAGAAGCTTAATTGAGAAGTAAAAAGTTTGCAAAAAATGAAAATTTTTAGTTGAGTACCAAAAAGAAGGGTTGGTAATAATTTCAGAAGCCAAAATTCTAAATTTTTCAATTAAAATTGAGAAAAAAAACAGTAAAAATGTGGACTCCGATTCTTGTTATAACGAAAGGACTAGTAGAAGAAGATATCACAGTTTAAAGGGATTAGGTTTCATCATCCTCGCCCACGGGGTCGAACCCAGCTCGATCGGTTCAAGAAATCTCTCTCTTAACCACCAAGCCACGTTGACCCTGAAAATATATAGATCAAATGTGCAAGATAATATTCATTGTTGTAGGCGATGAAGTTTTGCGTGGGTTGATTGTCAGAAGCTTAATTGAGAAGTAAAAAGTTTGCAAAAAATGAAAGTTTTTAGTTGAGTACCAAAAAGAAAAGTTGGTAATAATTTCAGAAGCCAAAATTCTAATTTTTTCAATTAAAATTGAGAAAAAAAATAGTAAAAATGTGGACTCCGATTCTTGTTATAACGAAAGGACTAGTAGAAGAAGATATCACAGTTTAAAGGGATTAGGTTTCATCATCCTCGCCCACGGGGTCGAACCCAGCTCGATCGGTTCAAGAAATCTCTCTCTTAACCACCAAGCCACGTTGACCCTGAAAATATATAGATCAAATGTGCAAGATAATATTCATTGTTGTAGGCGATGAAGTTTTGCGTGGGTTGATTGTCAGAAGCTTAATTGAGAAGTAAAAAGTTTGCAAAAAATGAAAGTTTTTAGTTGAGTACCAAAAAGAAAAGTTGGTAATAATTTCAGAAGCCAAAATTCTAATTTTTTCAATTAAAATTGAGAAAAAAAATAGTAAAAATGTGGACTCCGATTCTTGTTATAACGAAAGGACTAGTAGAAGAAGATATCACAGTTTAAAGGGATTAGGTTTCATCATCCTCGCCCACGGGGTCGAACCCAGCTCGATCGGTTCAAGAAATCTCTCTCTTAACCACCAAGCCACGTTGACCCTGAAAATTTATAGATCAAATGTGCAAGATAATATTCATTGTTGTAGGCGATGAAGTTTTGCGTGGGTTGATTGTCAGAAGCTTAATTGAGAAGTAAAAAGTTTGCAAAAAATGAAAATTTTTAGTTGAGTACCAAAAAGAAAAGTTGGTAATAATTTCAGAAGCCAAAATTCTAAATTTTTCAATTAAAATTGAGAAAAAAAACAGTAAAAATGTGGACTCCGATTCTTGTTATAACGAAAGGACTAGTAGAAGAAGATATCACAGTTTAAAGGGATTAGGTTTCATCATCCTCGCCCACAGGGTCGAACCCAGCTTGATCGGTTCAAGAAATCTCTCTCTTAACCACCAAGCCACGTTGACCCTGAAAATATATAGATCAAATGTGCAAGATAATATTCATTGTTGTAGGCGATGAAGTTTTGCGTGGGTTGATTGTCAGAAGCTTAATTGAGAAGTAAAAAGTTTGCAAAAAATGAAAGTTTTTAGTTGAGTACCAAAAAGAAAAGTTGGTAATAATTTCAGAAGCCAAAATTCTAATTTTTTCAATTAAAATTGAGAAAAAAAATAGTAAAAATGTGGACTCCGATTCTTGTTATAACGAAAGGACTAGTAGAAGAAGATATCACAGTTTAAAGGGATTAGGTTTCATCATCCTCGCCCACGGGGTCGAACCCAGCTCGATCGGTTCAAGAAATCTCTCTCTTAACCACCAAGCCACGTTGACCCTGAAAATATATAGATCAAATGTGCAAGATAATATTCATTGTTGTAGGCGATGAAGATTTGCGTGGGTTGATTGTCAGAAGCTTAATTGAGAAGTAAAAAGTTTGCAAAAAATGAAAATTTTTAGTTGAGTACCAAAAAGAAAAGTTGGTAATATTTTCAGAAGCCAAAATTCTAATTTTTTCAATTAAAATTGAGAAAAAAAATAGTAAAAATGTGGACTCCGATTCTTGTTATAACGAAAGGACTAGTAGAAGAAGATATCACAGTTTAAAGGGATTAGGTTTCATCATCCTCGCCCACGGGGTCGAACCCAGCTCGATCGGTTCAAGAAATCTCTCTCTTAACCACCAAGCCACGTTGACCCTGAAAATTTATAGATCAAATGTGCAAGATAATATTCATTGTTGTAGGCGATGAAGTTTTGCGTGGGTTGATTGTCAGAAGCTTAATTGAGAAGTAAAAAGTTTGCAAAAAATGAAAATTTTTAGTTGAGTACCAAAAAGAAAAGTTGGTAATAATTTCAGAAGCCAAAATTCTAAATTTTTCAATTAAAATTGAGAAAAAAAACAGTAAAAATGTGGACTCCGATTCTTGTTATAACGAAAGGACTAGTAGAAGAAGATATCACAGTTTAAAGGGATTAGGTTTCATCATCCTCGCCCACAGGGTCGAACCCAGCTTGATCGGTTCAAGAAATCTCTCTCTTAACCACCAAGCCACGTTGACCCTGAAAATATATAGATCAAATGTGCAAGATAATATTCATTGTTGTAGGCGATGAAGTTTTGCGTGGGTTGATTGTCAGAAGCTTAATTGAGAAGTAAAAAGTTTGCAAAAAATGAAAGTTTTTAGTTGAGTACCAAAAAGAAAAGTTGGTAATAATTTCAGAAGCCAAAATTCTAATTTTTTCAATTAAAATTGAGAAAAAAAATAGTAAAAATGTGGACTCCGATTCTTGTTATAACGAAAGGACTAGTAGAAGAAGATATCACAGTTTAAAGGGATTAGGTTTCATCATCCTCGCCCACGGGGTCGAACCCAGCTCGATCGGTTCAAGAAATCTCTCTCTTAACCACCAAGCCACGTTGACCCTGAAAATTTATAGATCAAATGTGCAAGATAATATTCATTGTTGTAGGCGATGAAGTTTTGCGTGGGTTGATTGTCAGAAACTTAATTGAGAAGTAAAAAGTTTGCAAAAAATTAACATTTTTAGTTGAGTACCAAAAAGAAAAGTTGGTAATAATTTCAGAAGCCAAAATTCTAATTTTTTCAATTAAAATTGAGAAAAAAAATAGTAAAAATGTGGACTCCAATTCTTGTTATAACGAAAGGACTAGTAGAAGAAGATATCACAGTTTAAAGGGATTAGGTTTCATCATCCTCGCCCACGGGGTCGAACTCAGCTCGATCGGTTCAAGAAATCTCTCTCTTAACCACCAAGCCACGTTGACCCTGAAAATTTATAGATCAAATGTGCAAGATAATATTCATTGTTGTAGGCGATGAAGTTTTGCGTGGGTTGATTGTCAGAAGCTTAATTGAGAAGTAAAAAGTTTGCAAAAAATGAAAATTTTTAGTTGAGTACCAAAAAGAAGGGTTGGTAATAATTTCAGAAGCCAAAATTCTAAATTTTTCAATTAAAATTGAGAAAAAAAACAGTAAAAATGTGGACTCCGATTCTTGTTATAACGAAAGGACTAGTAGAAGAAGATATCACAGTTTAAAGGGATTAGGTTTCATCATCCTCGCCCACGGGGTCGAACCCAGCTCGATCGGTTCAAGAAATCTCTCTCTTAACCACCAAGCCACGTTGACCCTGAAAATATATAGATCAAATGTGCAAGATAATATTCATTGTTGTAGGCGATGAAGTTTTGCGTGGGTTGATTGTCAGAAGCTTAATTGAGAAGTAAAAAGTTTGCAAAAAATGAAAGTTTTTAGTTGAGTACCAAAAAGAAAAGTTGGTAATAATTTCAGAAGCCAAAATTCTAATTTTTTCAATTAAAATTGAGAAAAAAAATAGTAAAAATGTGGACTCCGATTCTTGTTATAACGAAAGGACTAGTAGAAGAAGATATCACAGTTTAAAGGGATTAGGTTTCATCATCCTCGCCCACGGGGTCGAACCCAGCTCGATCGGTTCAAGAAATCTCTCTCTTAACCACCAAGCCACGTTGACCCTGAAAATATATAGATCAAATGTGCAAGATAATATTCATTGTTGTAGGCGATGAAGTTTTGCGTGGGTTGATTGTCAGAAGCTTAATTGAGAAGTAAAAAGTTTGCAAAAAATGAAAGTTTTTAGTTGAGTACCAAAAAGAAAAGTTGGTAATAATTTCAGAAGCCAAAATTCTAATTTTTTCAATTAAAATTGAGAAAAAAAATAGTAAAAATGTGGACTCCGATTCTTGTTATAACGAAAGGACTAGTAGAAGAAGATATCACAGTTTAAAGGGATTAGGTTTCATCATCCTCGCCCACGGGGTCGAACCCAGCTCGATCGGTTCAAGAAATCTCTCTCTTAACCACCAAGCCACGTTGACCCTGAAAATTTATAGATCAAATGTGCAAGATAATATTCATTGTTGTAGGCGATGAAGTTTTGCGTGGGTTGATTGTCAGAAGCTTAATTGAGAAGTAAAAAGTTTGCAAAAAATGAAAATTTTTAGTTGAGTACCAAAAAGAAAAGTTGGTAATAATTTCAGAAGCCAAAATTCTAAATTTTTCAATTAAAATTGAGAAAAAAAACAGTAAAAATGTGGACTCCGATTCTTGTTATAACGAAAGGACTAGTAGAAGAAGATATCACAGTTTAAAGGGATTAGGTTTCATCATCCTCGCCCACAGGGTCGAACCCAGCTTGATCGGTTCAAGAAATCTCTCTCTTAACCACCAAGCCACGTTGACCCTGAAAATATATAGATCAAATGTGCAAGATAATATTCATTGTTGTAGGCGATGAAGTTTTGCGTGGGTTGATTGTCAGAAGCTTAATTGAGAAGTAAAAAGTTTGCAAAAAATGAAAGTTTTTAGTTGAGTACCAAAAAGAAAAGTTGGTAATAATTTCAGAAGCCAAAATTCTAATTTTTTCAATTAAAATTGAGAAAAAAAATAGTAAAAATGTGGACTCCGATTCTTGTTATAACGAAAGGACTAGTAGAAGAAGATATCACAGTTTAAAGGGATTAGGTTTCATCATCCTCGCCCACGGGGTCGAACCCAGCTCGATCGGTTCAAGAAATCTCTCTCTTAACCACCAAGCCACGTTGACCCTGAAAATATATAGATCAAATGTGCAAGATAATATTCATTGTTGTAGGCGATGAAGATTTGCGTGGGTTGATTGTCAGAAGCTTAATTGAGAAGTAAAAAGTTTGCAAAAAATGAAAATTTTTAGTTGAGTACCAAAAAGAAAAGTTGGTAATATTTTCAGAAGCCAAAATTCTAATTTTTTCAATTAAAATTGAGAAAAAAAATAGTAAAAATGTGGACTCCGATTCTTGTTATAACGAAAGGACTAGTAGAAGAAGATATCACAGTTTAACGGGATTAGGTTTCATCATCCTCGCCCACGGGGTCGAACCCAGCTCGATCGATTCAAGAAATCTCTCTCTTAACCACCAAGCCACGTTGACCCTGAAAATATATTGATCAAATGTGCAAGATAATATTCATTGTTGTAGGCGATGAGCTTTTGTGTGGGTTGACTGTCAGAAACTCAATTGAGAAGTAAAAAATTTTTTTGAAAAGAAATAAATTCATTCTATTTTGAAAATGTTTATAAATATATATATACATATATAATTTTTAAAAAATTTCAGAAGAACTTTTAGACTGGTTTGGAAAAAAAAAAACCGAAACTGAGCGAAATATTTTTGAAGATAAAAAAATTTTTTTTTCAAAAGTTAAAGGTCAAACAGGTTGGCTTCTAGATTTTGCAAGATAAAAATTGTGTTGTTTGTGAACTGCTGTTGATTTTTTTTTCATTGAGTTCGTTTTTTTTATCTCGTTCGTGTCAAAACAAGGAAGACATTTTGCTTGTTACTTACTTCCTCATTTTAATGTGTTTTTAACTAAATGCAGGTTTACAAACTTCATGTTCAACTACTTGTATTGATTCATACATTAAACTCACTTGAAAAAAAAATTTTACAATTAATTTGAAAAATTTTCTTCCCATAAAATTGCAAAAATTCAGATTGTATCACTGCGTTCATACAATTTATGACCTATGAGAAGTTTAAAAAACTGCCTGGTATTTTATGCTTCCAAAAATCTAAGAAATCAATAAAATCATGGCTTCAAACAAAATCTTTCTATAGAGAAAATGTCGATAATTTAGCTTGTTTGTACAGTTTTTATCGTGTTATTCATTTCTTTTGTGTGATAGAATGTGTGTTTAAAAAACGTTTATCAATCTTAATTAAATATTTATTATTCACGAATTAGTTGGATATTTTGGAAGTTTGGTGATATCTTTGTTTTTCAATGAAGAGAAAGTAGCAAAGTCTTCGAAGTATTTTTCCAATTTTACGTTGTTGATGTCATACTGTAATTATCAATTGGCTTAGTTTAAATTTTTTTTCACGGCTCATGAAAAAACGAGCTCAAATTTTTTTTTCAAAATAATTAAACTTACATTTCCAGGAGTTGGATATAAAATGTAATTGAAACCGCTACTCGTTGAATACCGACAAATAGTACCATTGAAATTGGTTTTGTGTTGAATGTCACTAGTTGCCAATAAAATTTCATGAGCTTCTCCAAATCTTTTTTGAACCCGCGAGCCAAGTTGCTAAATTATTCTCATTGAAAAAAAATAACATTAAAACAAAATTTACATTTGGAATCGATTCTTTGTTAGCATTTTTTCCAAGTTCTTTTTCAAGAGCGTTTATAATTGAAGAATAACGGTCTGGGCAGCTCTATAAAAACCAAAATTGTAATCATCGTGAAATTTAAATGAAATAAAACATTACTTCTGGCTCATAACCAGGTGGCTCGTAAGGATTCGCAACTTTTGGAAGGTCATCATAAGCCGCAAAAATGCCAGTTATAAATATTAAAACTAGCAAATGCATCCTAAATTATTACTTTTTTATTGAAATGTTTTTGAAAAAATTAAATTTCTGAATGTTGAACATAAATATGATTTTTATAAAAATTATTTAAGCTAAAATTAGTGTGAGGAACCAAAACATGAAATTCAGAAATGAAAAACTGCAAAACTTGACCACAACTGACACTACCATATACTTTGCCATTACGAAACTTCCATCCTCTTTTATCTTGATTTTTCGACCTTCAAATTTCAAAATTTACTTTACGTCATTGTTTTTTTTTCGAAACGTTCAAAAAATATGCAACTAAATACTTGTTGCGAACAACATTTTTCCTTTCATTTAGATCTGTTCAGAGATAAAACAGCGATCAAATGAAGGCTTTTGATGGCAAAGAAAACCTGTAAATGTTGATATAAAACAAATTTCAAAAAAAAGTTTGGGAAAAAAATCATCTTTCTTATTTATTAACAATTGAGAATAAAATTAATTATAAAAATAGAAATAAATTAATTATGTGTTTGTATCTAATCAACATTGAGAAAAGTTTCTGATTGATTTGGTTTCAAATTATTTCTTTCCCTCCAGTTCCAACTTTCTAAATGTTTAACAAATGTATGGTTTCTCACTTATATTTATAAAATTTTAAATTTAAATATTTTTAATGATGAACTTTATTTATGATTGTGCAATGAAAAAATATTGGAGAAAAATAAAAACTGATAAGAATGGATGATTAATGCAAGAAAATCAAATTATTTTTACAAAAATTTTTATTCGAATAACAATGAAATTGATTTTCCAGCAGAAAAGAAGTTCGAAATAATTCTTGTTTTAGATTAAAATTTAACTAAAAAAATATTATTTTATTGTTTTTCTTAGTTTTTTAAAATTAATTTTTGATGACAAGTTTAAGCTTTCGAAATGTTTCCTATTTAGTTCATAAAAAATGGAAATAAAAGTTTTGTTGATTCGAATTATGAAAAATACAGCAAAATATTTATTTCTTTTTGAAATTCTTCCTTGAATTATTAAAATTTAAAAAAATGATTTGCAAGTTTTTCCATTTTCAAAATCAAGCTTAGAAGAAAAAAACAATTTCAAAGATTCTTCATTTATTAGTAACCGGATTCAAATATACAATGATGCTTATATTTCTCTGTAAATACACATACATATACAAACGTAGAATCGAAACTACATTGTCCCAAGCGTGTAAAACACACACACACGCATACCCCTCTCTCACACTCACACACACTCACAAGCACACACACACACACACAAGTTTTCTCAGTTTTCTCTAGCCGAACACTATTTCAGAATTCGCTCGTTTACTCGTTTCTCTTCTTTTCAAACATTTTCTGAATTTCCTCATTATTCGATTCATTTTTGCATGACGCTTTTACCTTTTCTTTGATTTTTTTGCCTGTATTCTCATCCTACCAAAGAGAGAAAAGCTTCAAAAAACGAAAAAAAAAAACCAATTTTTTTGCCATGAAAATAAAAAAATCTTAAGAACTTTGAATTGTTTCTTCTTCTTTATTTGTGTTAACATTTTCGCTCAAGATTTTTGTACCAGTTCTAATATATTTTTATTATTGATTAGGAATGAAAGCGAACATGCCCGATGTTTTAGTTGATGAATTAGTTATTGATGTTATCCAAAAATCACATGCTGAGCAATTTTTCAAAAAAATTGTGTTTGCACTTCAAGTGAGGAGGTTTGAACATTTTCTGCACATTCAAGAAAAAGATATGATTGTAAGTGAAAATTTTTCAGTGTTTTTTTTTTCATTTTAATACTTTTTTTGCAGAAAGTTGGAATTCCAAATGAAATCATTAAAAATTTACAAGCAAATATAACACAAACTAATCGAGAACTTTGGAATCGAAGTTCTCAAAAACAAGTGAAAAATGTAGTTTTATCTTATAATTCAAGAACTTTTTTCTTCAGGTAATCGTTCGAAATGATGAGCCTTCAACAAATGAAACAATTGAGACGCGAGCACTTATTCCTAGTAACCAGGTGCTTTTCGAAGATAAAAATTAAACGCATTTTTTTCAAATAATGAGGTAATTTTTAAAGATTGCAATTTACGAAAAGCTTGGTGAAGGAACTTTTGCCGTTGTAAAACGTGGAGTTTGGACCCAGCCAAACGGCACCAAGTACGACGTGGCTGTCAAAATTCTTCGAGGAATTACAGCGAATGTAATGGAAGAATTAAAAGTAATTGTTCGAAAGCTCACCAACAAAACATCAATTAAAAGCATTTTTAGATTGAAGCAAGCCATTTATTGAAGCTTCATCATCCTTCACTTATTCGCCTTCATGGAATTGTTCAACAACCCGCAATGATGGCAAGAAATTATTCATGAGGTCGTAAAATAGCTTATCAGTATTTTTGCAGGTTTTTGAACTTTGCGAAGGTGGCTCTCTTTTAGACAGATTACGCAACGACAAAAAAGATGTTCTACTTGTTAGCCAATTATTAGATTATTGTGTACAAATTGCAAAAGCTTTACAATTTCTTGAATCAAAAAAGTGTGTTCATAGAGATGTTGCAGCAAGAAATATATTATTAACAAAAAATGAAGAGGTTTGCTATTTGTATAATTTTTTTTCAAAAAAAAAATTTGAAAAACATTAATCATAAGCAAAATACGTTTTTTTGTTGTTGTTAGAATAGCACATTGATTAATCTTCAAATGAAAGCAAAAAGCTTTAGGAAGTTTTAGTCTTAAAAACTTTTAAAAAAATGTTAAGCTCACCTATAAATTGTCAAATAAAAAATCAATAAAAAAGCCAAACTAATCAATATTTCAGAGTGTCAAAATTTGTGATTTCGGTTTGATGCGCGCATTGAAAGACAATGAACAAATGTATACAATGGGACCGCAGAAAAAAGTTCCATTCGCTTGGTGTCCACCAGAAGCGTTGCGACATCGAAAGTTTTCGTCAGCTTCTGATGTTTGGTCTTATGGCGTCACAATTTGGGAAATTTTCACGTTCGGCGAAGAGCCGTGGTATGGATGTCGAGCTGTTGATGTAATTATTGATCTTTTTTTCCCCCATGTTCCTATTCCTATTTAAATTGTTTGCAGGTTCTAAAAAATATTGATGCTGGTGAGCGGCTAGAAAAACCAAAGTATTGTTCACAAAAACTGTATCAAATTATGCTAAAATGTTGGTCGAAAGATCCACAAATGCGAATCAAGTTTTATGCGATTAGAGAGGATTTGAAAGCATCATCATTTCTCAATGCAATTGTTCGAGAACCTTACGAATCCACCAAATCGGAACATTTGAAATTGAAGAAAAATGATGAAATCATTGTCATTGAAAATGAGTAATATTTCTAAAAAAAAATGTGTGATGTTTGCTCAATGATACATTGATACGTTTAAGATCACAAGAATGGTATGGACAGCACAAGCACAATAAGCATTTCGGACACTTTCCAAGATCTTGCGTTTTTGTCTCATCAAATAATGTCGAAAATGTTGTTCTGACTTCAACAACATCAAAAACACCGTTTGTACCATCGCTGAAGGCACCGTTCTCGAAAATTCCATTTGTAACCCCAATTTCCACCGAACCATCATTGAAGCACTCGGAAATTTCAATGCCTATACAAGGTAGCTTGAATTTTACTAAAACGTTTCTGATAAAAAAAAGACAAAACAAATTGATTCGTCAACTAACAAAAATTGTTCAAATCCCTGTTATTTAATCGAATTTTTGTTGTGCCTCTGTTGTTGTCCATGACGATCACCTCCATTTTAAGGATCTTTCATTCATACTGGCCATGGTGATTCATTTGGGGAACAATCATGGGGATCTCCATCTGCCATTGATGAAGTTTATTTAAAAAATCCAATGAAAGGAGTTCCTTTGATAAGGTTTTGATACTTTTTTCCCCGTGTTATTTCTGGTTTTTTGCAGGTTGTATAATGGTGCAGAAGTCAGAAAAAAAAATGATGAAATCTCTAATATTAAAAAAATTAAAGGTAATTAATTGTCTTCCTAAGAATTTTTAACCTTTATCTGTGTTCAAAACGTGTTGTTAAAATCAATTTTTTCTGTACATTTTTGTCTCAAAACATAATCTGATCAATTGTCAGTTGCTTCATCTGAATTGCCCGGAACCTCGTTGAGCCTATGCGATCCTGGTGACGAATTTGAAAAGGCTTTTAATGAAAACTTTTCTCCAACGGAAATTGAATATCCTCGAATTTTAGGTGAGTTTCATTCAATGTTTCACCTATCTGTTTTAACTGAATTTTTAAATGTTTACAACAGAAATTTTTTTTTAAATATTCAAATATATTATTTTGATTTTTCATTCTGTAGCTGATACAAATCGAAATGCAAATCAACCAACTTTTCAAAAACAAGAAAAATTGAATTCAAATGGAAAAATTTCGAATCCAATTCCAACAATGAATCCTCATCAGTATCCACACAATCATATTTTTGAAACATCTGTTCCATCTAGTTCAGGTAGAAAAACAGTTTTTTTTTCAAGGAACTGGTGAAAAAAATCCAAAATTTCAGATTTCTCGAGCAGCACAAGTCGAAACATGCACTCCATTCACAATGACAGCCAAAAAAAACCAAACATTGTTCATGATCAAGTTTTTTTTTGAGTCTTCAAATTATTTATTTCAAAAATTAATTTTTCAGCCTCGACAAGTATCATCAGCTGGATCACGATTAGAAAACATGGGATTATTTTCGGAAAGTTTAACAAGAAGTGACAAGCAAAAAATAGAAACATCTTTAAGAAAAAATTTAGGTTTGATATTTATTTATTAACAAAAAAAAAAAACAATTGGAAAACGTAAAAAATGTAAAAGAACTAAATTTTGCAATAGAGCGAATTTACATTTTTGTAACAGTGTTAGCGAATTTTATAGGGAAAAAGTCTAGCTTTATATTTATTCAAAAATTCACATAATTTAATCAAATCTTGATTTAAATTTTCTAATTTGTTTTGCTTCTCAGACACTATTGGTAGACCACGCCCGGCATCATCCACAGGAATACTGAACTCGAGAGAACTGCAGTCTTTTGATTCAGTATTTTTGAAAACCACTCGGCCAGCTACGGTTTTGACCGTCGACTCGTCTGTGAATCCGGTTA
The DNA here is from genome assembly GCA_963572285.1 of Caenorhabditis drosophilae. NCBI lineage: Eukaryota > Metazoa > Nematoda > Chromadorea > Rhabditida > Rhabditidae > Caenorhabditis > Caenorhabditis drosophilae. Next base: position 8,754,350 of record OY751565.1, read on the forward strand.
TCAAGACTGATCAATTACCATGTTTAATTCCGACTCCAATTTATCCACAAAAAATTGTGCCAAAAATGGCGCAACAAAATCCAAACCAAAAATCAATAACCGAAGAGCTAAAGAAAACAATTCATCGGAATGATCAAAATAACGGCAGATTTAAAAACACTGAAGCTGCATCAGAAGTTCCACTGGTTAAAAATGAGCAGCCAACGATACGTCCTACTATCCCTCAAAGGAGAGACCCAATAATGAAAGTAAACCCAACTGAGAAACCAAAAGAGCCAGACGCATCAATAGATGCTCAAAAACCAATAAAACAAGATAGCTCAACAGCAATTCATCCGATATTTGTACCGACTCACATGAACAACCAAAAACAGACCCCAGAAACCAATTCGCCGGTAAAATCGAACACTATCAATGATAATACAACAACGACGGTCAAAAAACGAAGTCAACCAATTCAAGCATCATCGCGTGACGAAGAACGTCGATCGCGAATACAAAACGAAATCGCATCAATGCTTCCAGCACCAAGTCCATTGCTACTCGGTTTAGCAGAGCCGACAGTGGTGTCAACTCCATCGGCATCATCATCAGCATCGAATCAATCATTGCAAAATCCGCCACAAAATGTGAATCAAACAAGTGTTGCGAAGAAACACACTGAACCGGTCTTATCAATGACGTCGGTTCTTCAACCAACTCGATTGCCTTCAGCAGACTCTGTGATTAAACAAACAAAACAACAAAACTTGAATTTGGAGAAAACGTATCACACATCAATTCTAAATCGTCCTGAAAATGTAGATCAAATTCTTTTTTAGACCTACCAAAAACAAAAAAATTACAGAAACCAATGGTTTCGATGCCAACCACACAGGTTCCACTCTACAATTTAACGAACTCAAACATGTATTCAACTAGTTCTGTCTATCCATGTTTGGGTGTAATGCCACAACAATATGGAATCGGGTTTTCTTCTTCACTTGGACACACGGGAGGTGACAAATTCTACTTTTCAAAATTATCATTTCGAAAAAAAAAATTTTTTTTGCAGCTTATTCGTCATTTTATAATCCATACAATAATCATGTTGTGCCAACTTACAATCCATATTTAGTTCAACCACCTCTGTTGCCTTCCTTACCAAAATTTCAGCTAGAAAATCGACCAGTTGCTCCGTCATCAACAGTGGATCTTCAACCGTTGGACGAGTCAGATATTCAAGAACTATTAGGGCAAGCAAGACAAGAAGCGTCAACGTCAGCAACAATTGAAAAAGAGATGAAGAATGAGCCAGGATTATCAATGGCACGAAAAATGGAAATTTTGTATCAAGAAGCCAGCTTCACTCAGTTTGTTTTTATTGAAAAGCGCAAATTGTGCATGAACATTTTTCAGCCAAAGCAATTGTGATAGTATGGTTAATAAATGTAAAGGAGATGTTCAGTTAGCCTTGAAACGTCTGAAAGAGCAACATTTAGTAGAATTGAATTTAGTGAGCTCGATGGAAAAAGCGAGACAAGTGCTAGAAGCTGAAAATTATGATCTCACAAAAGCTGCTAATAGTTGTTTGGGTAACTGACAGTTTTCACGTTTTGACGACGTTTTTTTTCTTTTTTTTGAGTATTCAGTGTGAGACTTCTTCTAGTTTTTTTTTCTTATTTCTAGTTTCAAACTTTAGAAGCTTGTGATTTTCCAATGATTCGTTGCACTTTTTTCTCTTTGCTGAGAGTTTGATTTTTTGTAATTGAATTTTTAAATGTTTGATATGCATCAACTTCAAAATTATTTGTATAGCACATCTTTTTATTTTTTTTTATAGGCTACAAAGCATGTGTACATATCCTCTAATTTTTTCTTATGTTTAAAAAAATTGTTGATTGATGCCAACGCTGAATGTACAGTTTTACTAATATTATTAGTGATTGTATATCATTGAATGTAAATTTGTGAATTGTATTTAAATACATAAATTTATTAATTATATTGTTTTAAAAATTATTTTACAAAAAATACATATACATACATATGTATACATAAAATATTTCAAATGTTTCTTTTTTGAAAAATGTTATATGAATAATCGGAGCTTAATGTATAGAAAATTCTACCGTCATTGATAAAATTAATAGGAACTTCATTACTATATCAATTGATTATTAAGCTTTTTTGGTTACAGGAATTAAGCTCAGCAATGACGAAAAAATAAAAGCTCAGGTTAAAACTAAAATTGCAACCGCGTACAATATTGTGACCATTTTCTAAAGGTTTGTGATTGTTTTTTTTTCAAATCGAAAATGAAAAAAAAAAGAGCGCGGTTAATTTTGAACGAAGGACTTCTGCGAATTTTGGCTTTTCGTTGTGCGACTCATTATGTTCTGAGTAATTCCAGCACGTTGATTCAGTTTTCGACGAGTCGCTTCAATTTCTTGATTAGTGAAGTTATTTGAAGATGGCTGGAACATTTTTAAATCAATGGAATATTCGTTTTAGTTCGGCTCTACTTTGTAGTTTTTTTGATTATTTTGCATCACTTTGGAGTCAGATGATAAAAATGTTTCGTTATCACTTAGTAAATCATCTACGCTTTCCTCTGCAACAGTTGTAGGTCTGAAAGTTTCAATTATTGATTCGAAAATTTTTTTTTTGATTTTATAGAGGTTTTTTTTTGCTGAATATTCATTTTATCATAAAAACTTGATTAAAAAAAAGTTGCGGAAAATTTTCTATTCACCATCCCTTTAAAAAGCCGCACCTTTAAACAAATTATATTTAATAGCACTTTGGGTTTGTTAGTGATAATACTCCACCCGATCAACTTAACCATTTTGCATTATATTTAATATTTGCATTAATATTTGACTTATTGAAACGAAAAAATTGGGAACCTGCTAAAAAGATCCGAGCTCAGTTGAGGACGTTTCGGGCCTTGAGCTTTCAGCTGAATTCCATACTTGGCACCATTTTCTCGAATCGTCTAAATTGAGTTGTTGACAAAAAAGAAAAAGAAAACCGTGTCAAACACGTCAAACTTTATAAAATCCTTGTCGTCCACGTGTTGCCACAAAAGTCATCCCTTGACAACGCGGTCGCGGAATCTCGAATCGGCCCAAATCGCACAAGTTGTCGCGAATCGCCGTCATTCTGCTCATTTTCAAAAGTTGAATTTTTTAGTTGATCAAGTGAATAAATTGAAGCAAACGTCAAAAAGGAAATAATATTTTTTTGAGATAAAAAATTGCAATTTTGAACAAAAAAATGATAACTAAAAAGGGAGCTAATGATAAGAAAGCACAAAAATCTAATTTCAAAAAAAAAATGCTGTTTCAAACCACCGTTTTTTGAAAATGATTTTTCAACATTTCATGTGATGTGGAAATTTGAATTGAAAGAAGAAAAAAATGAAGTGAACATTCATTTCACATCAAGCAAATATATACGTAGATACATAGACGTACACAAAAGTCACCAAAGCTGAATAAGGCAGTTAAGCAAATAAAGCGCTTAACTTCTAGATTGGGAAAGTCAGTTATTCACATTAAACTTGCAAGACGTTTTGAGCTTTTCATAAGTAGATACACACAATGACCTGAATTTTCTCACAATTATTTCTTTTTTCTAAAGATTTGTTTTGTGTTCATTTGACAGGAAATTTCCGGAATGAAATTCATGACAGTTTTAACACATAAAAAAAAGGGGAAAAAAAACAGCGTTTTGATAGCTTTTGATGTTTTTGGGTGTTAATAATCTGAACATTTGTTCGATTTTTTTCTCTAGATAAAGCGGAATGAAATACATATTGTACAAATAAAGACATTTTACATATTTATGCATGAATATAGTTGTATATGTAGTATATAAAATCTGTTTATGAACATTATTCATGTTTTATCTGGTTTCTTTCAAAAAAAAAACGTGGTTTTATGATACTGATGAAGCATAAGCCACCCGGTTTGATAAAAGTGTCTTGGACATTTTTATTGGGAATTTGTTTTTATTTAAAATGAAAAATTAAATCTCAAAATGATCAAAAACGAATTTGAAAAATTTTAGAATCAAATAAACAAAGAATGCGAAAAAATAAAAATTACGATTATTGTTTTTATTGAATGAAATACTGGAAAAAAACGTTTCAAAGTGTGCTTAGAACTTCAATTAATTGGTTTGTTTTCTTTCATTATCAAATAAATCTGAACAAATCTTAAGCAAACAAGGTCATCATCATCACCTTTATAAGAAAAATGAAGAAAGCTTTAGTGATTTGACAAACAAAATCTTTGAAAAAGTTTCACAAAACCATGATTTTTCGGATGAAAATGGAATAATTCGAAAACTGAATCCATTTTTCATTGTGAACTCATTTCATTATCCACTTATAAGACCTTCAACACCCCAGGGAATCGTTTTTGAATAAATTTTTAAAGTTGACACATTAAAGTAGACGTTTTCTAATTTGAAGATTTGTATTTTCTTCAAATTTTCAATCGCAGCAAAAAAAAAACAAGTTTCACATGCTTGAAATTTTCTCTTCATTTTATTTTATTTTGCTTATAATAAAATTAAATTTAAGAGAAAGGGAAAGAGAAGTCTAAAAATCGAAAAATAAGAGAAAATGAATAAAACTTGATCTCATCAAGGAAAAATTAAAAAAAAAAGGATTGAAAATGAAAAGAAGATTTGAAAAAAATCTGAGGCGATTAGTTACAAATACACCAGTTGAGGTCAGAACTGTATGAATTAAACGTGGAAAGAGGGGTGAAAAAAAGCTTGAACGTTTACCATTTTTTCCGTCTCATTTTTTTTAAAGGATGTATGTATTTAGACCTCATTACAAATTTCCCTGAGACGTTTTCTTTCATTTTGACAAACACAACTCAATTTTCTACAAAAACAATTATTTTGTTATGTTTGTTTTATAAATTTCAAAGGAAATGTTCGAAAATCACATTGGAATTGTCCTTAAAAAATTCGTAGTAAACGTGAACGGGGGTGAGAGAGGAGAGTAGGCGGTAATTTGAGAACTAATGCACCAAATACTTGTATGTCGTTATTCAACTATTCAAAAAAAGGGGGAAAAAGCAAGGATAAATAGGAACGAAAAAAATCAAAGAAAACGGAAGCTTTTTATTTCATTCATTAGTAGTTCTGCAGTCAGTTTTGGTTAGAGAAGCGTGATGCTTGCTTGTTCTCTTCCTACTACCGCCTATGCGGCAAGTTTTTGAGTGGTCAGGACGGTCGATCAGTCGGAATGTTGAAAGAAAACGACATAAGGTTCTCACTCTTGTCCGTGGAATGACAAGACAATTTTTTTTTTGTTTAGTTAAGCAAAAGCATAAAGCGCCGCTGATTTTCAATTTTTCAAATATTACACAACCTTAAATATGTGTGTATTTTTGATTTCTTTCCGTGTTCTGCTCAAGATCAAACTTGGAGTTGTATTTTTACTAAAAAAAAAAAGTAATCGGGAAATTGTAAAAAGCGTTTTCATCAAATAATATGAATTCAATTGAAATTTTTTATTGAATTTCAATTTAAAAAAATTTTTTTTATATTATGGTTGTTCGTAACTGAATAAACACAAACATTAAAACCAAAACTAAACTTAAAACTTAAAAGAAGGAAATGAACAATTAAACGAATGCGGAAAATAAAGTGAAAACCATTCCGTTTTGTAATACACCAACCACAAAACAAAAAAAAAACAATGCTTGATCTGCAATTTTGGCATTTTTTCCTTTAAAAAAGATAATTGGAGATGGATAATGGAGGTTTGTTATTCATCGTGGAACATTAACAAACGAAACAAGATTTATTTATCCAAGAAGTTTCCTTCTTCGTTCACTGTAAGTTTTCTTATCTTATTTGTGTTTTTCCAATACTTCTTAATTGATTTAATTGATGTATTGATTCAGTTTATCAGTTTTTTATCTCAAAACTATTTAAAATAATTAAAATAATGTTCACTTAAAATATTTCCTCGAATATTAACTTAAAAGCTTTATCATTTAAACAAAAAAAGTTATATTTTACAACTACGGGGGGGGGGGGGAAGAACAATGAATATTTATTTGAAGATTTTGAACCTCATTTTTTGTTCACTGAATTTTATTTTCAAATTTCAGCAAAACTCGAATTAAAAACAGTGAACCAAACTTTCACAGAACAATTTCAAACTTCATTCACCGACTGTGTAAGGCAATCGTTAAATTTGTTTTCAAATAAAACGGGACTAATTGTTTTTCTGTAATATGCATTTATCCGGTAGACATTGATGATCATTAAAGCACGAGATCAATTAAATTTGGTAAAGTCAAACATCTTTTTCACAATTTGGAAAACAATTTCCAACATCAGGCAACGCCAAATAAGGTATTACTCTGGCAACTTTTGGGAAATTCTGTCCACTGCTTCGTTCAAAATTGAACAACGCTTGGCTGAAAATTCTCTAGGTTTTTTTCAATCTTTTTTTTTGTTGAAAGAACCGTCTTTACCGTATAATCTCGCATGACACTTTTTTTTTTGATCTGTGATTCCAACCGTCCATACCGTTTCCACATAATACTGTATTAATGTTTTTCTGAAATTATTTGGTGCAAAAAAGAATCGTTTGAAGCCGTCATACTTCAAAAGGACTTTCCCATCCTTTGTCGCCAACTATATTCGATTTCCATCCGTGAAACATAAAGTCATCATCACAAAATCTGACAAACAAAGTTTTCAGACACTTTTCAGTCAATTATTTTTTGAAACCTGTCGGTTGTTAGAAACCCATCTCGTACCCATCCATGTGCTCTTTTATAAATTCGAATTTTACCGGGCCATAAACGATTTGCTCCTAAAAAATTTCATACGTTTTTATTTGTTTCGATTTTTAGTCATTCCAGCTGTTTTTCAGCGCAAAAAATGACAAGCCTTTGTGTTTTCAATGAATTCATGGAAAATTTGAAATATAAAAGCAGTTTGATTCAAAAGTTAAAGTATGTCAAACATTTTCAGAAATTTTTCGGAGGGGGGGGGGGGGGTCAACAAACCTAACGCCATTTTACAGCAAGTTACATAAGCCATATATGAATCATAACCCGTCGAATTATGCCAGTAGAAATCACAATTTTCAATTTCTTGTTTAGCATGAGGCATAATTGTTTGAAGAATATGCATCTTTAAAAATTTCGATCATTCATTGGTCGAACAATTCGCGCTTCCTACCTGCAGAACTCCATTATCGGCCCCATTCCAATTGGAAGGCTGCGTGAACTCCCAATCACTCCATTTTTTCAAAAAATCTGACGAGAACTTTGTATTTCTGATCTTCAGAAAATAATGAGAAAACAAGAAGAACAATGGATTAGGGTTACCAAATAATTTCCGCTTGCAATTTCCCAGTTAAAAAATCGTTCATAAAATATAATATCAACTCGATCGTCAATCCATTCTTCGATACAATGATTTGGGTTAACAACACCTGAATAGAAATTGAAATCAACCAATTTTTCTTTAAAAAAAAACCTGTATCAGCATCAAGAACCAGCATCCAATCACTGTCTCGTAAATAAGCAGCAGCGGCGCAGTGTTTTTTGAAGAAAAGCTGAAAATTATCAATAGAAAAAAAAACAAGAAAATGGCATGAGAATTTATTGATTTCTTTCGTCAACCTGCTGATTTTTGCCGCATTCTTTCTTTACTCTTGAATCATTATCAAGATCAATCATTTTGACTGTATAATTGGTTCCTTTCAAATAGCAACTAAGAGATTCTTGTGCCACTTTATAGTGTCTGAAAATTAGTTAAACGTGAAGCTGAAAAACCATCACAAACAAACGTTTCCATGCTTTGTTTAACATATGCAACAAAAATTATAACATTTCCAAATAAAGGCGGGCATTCACCCATATTTATTCGAGCTGGATAAGACGATCGCTTTCTGAAATTTATTTCACATCATTACACTTCAAGTTCATTTCACAAACTTTGCATATAATCGATTTCTATTTCCTTGATTCAGGTTCGATGATTGCTGAAATTACGACTCTCATTATTTTTTTGTTGAAAAAACTCGAAAACTACTACGCCTGACTCACGTAACTGTTTACGCCGTAGGTTAAGTGAACATCGTCAAACGCATATTTTGTGAAAAAGAAAAGCGCGGCAAACGTTAAACTCGAGAAAAAAACAATCCATGGAACACTTCTCATCTGAAAATTTGAATTCAGAATTTTTACTGACTGTTTTGGCTACATTTTTTAGACGTTTGTCACTGTCAATAAGTAGTGTTGATCACTCACAAGAAAATCTTTTGAGTGTTTTGCAATAGAAAAAAATTAAAACGTTTAAAACATCGAAAATGAAATAAATAGCTTGCTATATATACTGGTATATATGTATATGTATATATATATAATATATATATATATATATATATATAATAAATTAATTAAATTCGCGTTTGATTCCAAAGTGTTAAGTAGTACACAACAATATTACACATGTTGTATCAAGAATTGTGACCCGTATTTTAACTGCCTCCTTGTGCCTCCCCCTCCTCCCGCCCTTATATGGGTCAACATTAAATAAGAAGGGGGACGAAACAAAGATTTTAAAAAATTGAAATTGAAAATCGCAATTAAGTGATCTGAAAGAAATAACAATTGACGTTTTTCGTTACATTTTAAGTGTACTTATTAAGTATTAAATAGGACAATGTTAGGGCCGCAAACGTTGCAAAGTCTGGCTGACGAAGAATTTTCAATCACCGTTGCCTAGAATCAATGAATAAATAAACTATTTTTGAAGAGGAAATGTATTATTTTGTGTCTTTTTTCAAAAAAACCGATAAACTCTTCAATTCTTTTTTCATTTTATCAAATTTGTTTCAAAAAATAAAACAAAATAATTAAATTACAAGGATACAAATAAGTTGTTCTGTTTTATTCGCAATTAAGTTCGGCTTGTTCCATTTTGAGCAAAATGGCCCAAAAGCATACGCGAAATCACGATACGTTGAATTTGTGATGTTCCTTCGTAGATTTGGTAAATTTTCGCGTCACGCATCAACTTCTCCACTGGATATTCACAGTTGAAGCCGTTTCCACCAAAGATCTGGAATTTCGTTTGTGTTCAATCAACTCGATTAATTTAGGATTTCAGGTTTTACCTGAACAGCGTTTGTCGCAGCAACGTTTGCCGTATCAGCGGCGAAACATTTTGCAATTGAAGCATTGTAGGACGAGCGAATCTAAACAAAACAATTTTTTAAAGAAAATAAACTTTTTTTTTACTCCTTGATCAACTTCTGCTGCTGATTTGTAAGTGATTAATCTTGATAGCTCCAAATTAACTGCCATATCAGCAAGCATAAATTGAACTGCTTGATGATTAGCAATTTGAGTTCCAAAAGCTTTTCTTTCTAGAGCATATTTTGCAGACTCGTCTAAGCATCTCCATGCAAGACCTAATGCTCCAGCTGCAACTCCTGGTCTTGTCATATCAAATGCACCCATGGCGACTTTGAAGCCAGCCCCCGGTGCGCCTAACACGTTTTTGGCTGGTACACGTACATCTTCAAACGTTATCGTTCTTGTGTCCGAACAACGTTGACCCATATTCTTCTCCTTTTTACCACGAATAATTCCCGGCGTGTCACCATCGACAACAAATGCCGTGAACGCTTTTCCGGCTGGCGTCTTCGGGTTCGAATCGGAGCGAGCCAAAACGAAAAACCATTTCGCATGTCCGCCGCCGGTGATCCAAGCTTTTGAACCATTCAAAACGTATTCATCGCCAATTTTTTCGCATTTAGTCTTGACACCGTTCACATCGGAACCTGCTCCAGGCTCAGTGACACAATACGATGCAATGCTTGGCTCTTCAGCGAGTATACCAAGATACTTTTTTTTTTGCTCTTCATTTCCAGCAATATACACTGGAGCAATGGCTAACGATGGACCCATAATAGCAATTTGTAAACCAGTACAACCATAAGCAAGAGCTTCAACAATGAGAGCTGTCTCAAGTGTGCTCATACCAGGTCCACCATATTTTTCCGGAATTTGTGGGTTCATAATTCCCAAACTGTGCGCTTGTTTAACAATTTCCCACGGGAATTCCCCGCTTTGGTCGAACTTGGCCGCATTTGGTACGAGAACTTCTTTTGAAAACTTCAATGCTGTCGCTTGAATTTCCCGTTGAGTATCGCTTAAATCTGGAAAAAATCCAACCAAAAACACTTATTGATTTTTTGCTGAAAAACCATACCAAATGATATTGCTCTCAATTGTTGCCCAATCACATTTTTTGAAGATTTGGATAAGGCTGAAGTTCTAAAAGCAACACGAGAAAGCATTCTGAAATTAATTCGAATTGGATTTTTCAAACTAAAACCGGGATTAAGAAAAAAAAGAGAGATAAGTAATATAATAAGGTTGTCGAACCAATATCAATTGAAATAAAAATAAAATTGGAAGAAAACATTTTTATACAATTACATTGAATACCAGTTTCTTAACAATTAAAAAAAAGTTTTTTGATGGTACTATTCATCAATTTTTTCAATCAATAATTTAATATCCTCCATTTTCCTTCACTCGAGCAAGAAGTTGTCGAGCAATAACCATGCGTTGAATCTAAAAAAAAAACGTTAAAGCTCAAACTGAATTTCAAAATCAATGAAAACAAACTTGTGATGTTCCTTCGTAAATTTGGAAAATTTTCGCATCTCTCATCAATTTTTCAACAGGGTATTCAGTGTTAAAACCGGCTCCGCCAAAAATTTGAACAGCGTTTGTTGCTGCTTGATTTGCAGCTTCCGAAGCGAACAGTTTGGCAATAGAAGCATAATAAGATCCTGGTCGTCCTGCGTCAACCTTCAAATATGGCATTCAATTAAGCCTAGGAAAAAGTTGTTGAAAAACCTCAGCTCCACTTTTGTAGGTCATTAGTCTGGCCAACTCTGCGTTTATAGCCATTTCAGCTAACAAGAATGAAACACCTTGATGATTCGCAATTTGAGTTCCAAATGCTTTTCGTTCCAAAGCATATTTATTGGCTTCATCCAAACATCTGAACGCAACACCAGTAGCTAATGCAGCAACAGTCGGCCGTGTTTTATCAAAAGTTTTCATTGCCACCTTGAAACCTTCGCCTGGTACACCAACAACGTTTGTCGAAGGCACCCGAACATCTTCGAATGTCACTCCTCGTGTATCCGAACATCGTTGACCCATATTGATTTCTTTGCGACCGCGAGTGATTCCCGGTGTGTCTCCTTCGACAACAAAAGCCGTGAACGCCTTGCTTGATGGAACTTTTGGGTCAGGATTTGAGCGAGCCAGAACAAAGAACCTAAATTCAATGTTTTTTTCTTTTCCAGTTTTTTATTGTTTGTTTGAAACTTTGTTAATTATTCATCAGTTTCTTCAAATTTTATTCTGACCAAAAAACGTTATCAATTAAAGTGAAAGAAATGTGTCGCCCCCCCTAACAAATTATCTTTTGCATTTTGAACATTGTACCTTGAACACTACATACCTACACGTAGACACACAAAAATCAGTAGATTAAAGTGCAAGGTAGAAGAAGTAAAAAAAGTTTTTTGAAAAAGTTGTTCAATGAGCCAATCAAAACTTTAAAAAATGTTAATTAAAGTTACCAGTTGGCGTGGCCGGCGTTTGTAATCCACATTTTTGAACCATTCAAAATATATTCATCGCCTTTCTTTTCGCACTTTGTTTTAATTCCAGCCACATCTGATCCAGCTCCAGGTTCAGTAACACAATAGGACTAAAATTTAAGAAAAGTTCAAGAGATTTAGCTTTTTAATTTATTACAGCGACAAGAGGCTCCTCAACCATTCTCGTCAAAAAACGTTTTTTAATATCATCATTCGCACATAAAATAAGAGGCGTTTGTGCAAGATCATTCGCCATCATAGCAGTTGCAATTCCAGAGCATCCATAAGCCATTTCTTCACTTATTATACAGTTTGAAACCATATCAACACCAAGGCCACCTTAAAAATCAACTAATTCCAAGTTTCAATACAGTAAAACTGACCATAAGCTTCTGGGATATCTGCAATCAAGTAGCCTTGCGCATGTGCTTTTTTAATAATTGGCCATGGATATTCCATTGTTCTATCATATTCTGCAGCAACCGGAGTCACTTCTTCATTAACAAACTTTCGAATATTCGTGCGGAATTCATTTTGATCGGATGTCAACTCTAAAACAACAAAATCAAGCTTCAATAGATTTCAGCATTTTCTCACCAAAGTTAAGTCCGGCTGACAACGATTTGTTTGTTTTGCTGAAACAACGTACGCAATTTTTAATTTTCAATGATCTGGCCAACATTATTTTCTTCTGAAATTTGTTTTAAACTTTGATAGATTTGTTTTAAAAACAATAAACATTGACATTTTATTTATCAACATGAAAGAAAAAAATTATTGTAAATATATAAAAACAAGACGCTGAATACTTTTTTAAAAGAACGTTTAGGTCAAAGACGCGGGAAAAAAGGCGGGACCAAATTAATGTGTTTATCTCTATCTTCCCATGTTCTTTTTTTCTCTAATTCTCCAAATGATAATTATCTTTACTATTATCGACTACAAAACACGTAAGAATAGATGAAAGATTGTGGAGTAAGTAAAAACACAGATTAAATAAAATCAATGAAAAAGTTACCAGTTGTATCATAACAAACTCAACAATATTGATTTTTTAAGGGATTTGGCATAATATAAATAAATATCGATTGAAAATAAAAAGTAAAATTTTAAAAAAATCATTAAAAAACATGTTTTTTTTCTAAATTTTGATTTGTTTATGTTATTTTCAAAATGTTTTTTTTTTAGTTTTTTTTCTCCAATTTGATCTTCTATTAAAAGTTTTTAAAAAAAATTTTACCGGGTTTTTTAAGAGAAAAAAAATTTTCTTAAAAAATGTCAGATAACATTTTTTATGTTTTTCACTTCATAAATCACTTTTTCTTTTTCAATTTTCAACTTAAAAAAATTAAGTTCCTTTTGAAATTTGAAAATCAACTTCATTTTTGAAATTCCTTCTAAAATTTTTTAATATTTTTCAAAAATAAGTTTTTTGGTCATGAAAAACATTTTAATGTTTTAATTTTACGTTTTTTATTTCAATTTTAAGATTATTTTACTAAGAATTAATAAAGTTTAGCGCGTTGATAATAGAAATTTAACCGTAGAAGAAAATTGAAACGATAAGAATCAAAGCAAATCTTTTTATCGGTCTCGGGAATTTTACGAACACTAAATTGATAGAACCATTTGTTTTTTAGATATTTTCAATTTTTTTATGTTTAAAAAAAATTGTTTTTTTGTTTAATACAATTTAATATCTTTTTAAATGAAAAAATGATAGAGTGTGGTATTTAAGAGAGTTTAAAATGGGTCTTGACTGGATTCCCTTCGACCAATTTTGAAGAGAGTCAACACAAATAGTGAGGCTGAGACATTCAAAGAGTGCTACGTGGTTAAGGAGTGTTCGATTCGCTTTCGGATTGTTCTTTTTGCGATTTTCATTGTTTTCAATGCTTCTCAACGTTTTAAATGATTATTTTTTTTTCAACTTTTAAGCTTTGGTTTAAAAAAATTCTGCGAGAAAATATCGTAAAAGTTGATAAAACATTTTATTTCAGATAAACCAAAAGAAAACGCTCAAAAATGTCAGACTTTGGAAATCCATTAAAAAAATTTAAACTCGTTTTTCTTGGTGAACAAAGCGGTTGGTTTTTATAATTTGTTTTTTTTCAATGGTATTTTTCAGTTGGTAAAACTTCACTTATAACCAGGTTTATGTATGATTCTTTTGATAACACTTATCAGGCAACCATTGGTATTGATTTTTTGAGCAAAACAATGTATTTGGAAGATAGAACAGTGAATTATCAATTGACAGAAATTGAAATAATATGCAAATATTAGTTATAGGTTCGTCTTCAACTTTGGGACACAGCTGGGCAAGAACGTTTTCGATCTCTTATTCCATCTTATATTCGGGATTCAACTGTTGCTGTCGTTGTTTATGATATTACTAGTGAGTTGAAATAATTGTCAGTTTTTTCCTGATAATGGGTTTTTTTAGACGCAAACTCTTTCCATCAAACATCAAAATGGATTGATGATGTCAGAACAGAGAGAGGAAGCGATGTTATCATCATGTTAGTTGGAAACAAAACTGATCTTGGAGATAAAAGGTGAGTTGATTACTCAATTCAATTTAAGTTTGATCTAAACTTTTTTCCAGACAAGTCTCCACTGATGAAGGTGAAAGAAAAGCAAAAGAATTGAATGTTATGTTTATTGAGACTTCAGCTAAAGCTGGATACAACGTTAAACAAGTAAATTCGGTTGAACACTTTTAATAGAACAATGCTTATCTTTCAGTTGTTCCGTAGAATTGCTGGAGCACTTCCTGGAATTATCAAAGACGATCCGATCGATACACGTAACAACTTCAATTTGCTTCACCTAATTTCTTTTACAAATAATCGGAACTTTCAGCAAATGTTGTTAACATGGATCCGATTCGTCAACGACAAATTGTAACCGAGGAGGGATCATGTTGGTGCTAAAGAAAATGTTGAAGCATATTTGAGTTGCACGTTTATCTCTTTCTATGGTTTGAAAAGGTTGTGCATTATTTTGGCATCTTTTTTGTTTGGTTTTGCAACGGTATCATTTTATCTCGGCACATTTAAACATTTCGCATAAATTTTATTGTTATTTTTTAAGTTTTTTTGCAATTTCCCCCTTTCATTATAATCAAAGAAAAAGTGAATTTTGGTTTACATAAAAACGCATAAGAATTTTATTATTTTGCATTATAAATTATCGTTAAAATTCTGAATGAATTTTGAAATCTGCTTGTCGTGATATATTTTTTTTTGATTTATTATCTGTTTAAAATTTTTCAAACTCCATTCGAACTTTATTTATTTTTGTTTTGTATCTCAATTTTCACTATTTTAATCCTAAATAAATCCCATTCTCGCAACTTTCATGGTTCTTAAGAAAATTTCGTCGACAAAAACCAATGACGAAAAAAAATATTTGACAAGAAAGGAAAAACAATCGATGACCAAATATTGACTTTGCGCTATTTCATTTCGAAAACTCGTTTAAATGATAAACTTTGAATTTCAAAAAGAGCACAAAACTATTTGTCTTGAAAACGTTTTTTTTTTAATTTATTTATTTGACACATAGGAAAAACAACTTTTTATTCTAGTCTTCTTTGTGAAAAAACTGATTTATTGATTGAGAATATTATTTATTTTTTCACTAATGTTGTTGAAGTTTGAGAGATCATTCCACAACAAAAGATTGTCACATAAACCAATTAGATCATTATAATTTTCAAAATTCATTGCGACTATAATAACCTGAAACATTTTTTTCAGATTAAAAAAAAAGAAATTTTTAATTAACAAAAAGATTTTTTCATTAAATATAAACCGACCTTTCCTTTTTCTCTCAATTTCTTTGATAAAGGTAGAGCATTTAAGATGTCATCTGATGTTCTGAACAATGTTTCTATTGTAAAATCAAATATGAAAAGCTTACGTTCCAGTTGTGAAAATAACTGAATTTAGGTTTCCGAAATCCACCAATGGTTTTTCTAAAATATTTGCAAGATAAAAAGCGCTGAAATTGATTGAAAACTGGTTTAATAATTTAATCATTTTGAAAAATTCTCACGAAGAAAGGATTGGTTTTTCGTCCATTGGAACAATATTTTCAATTATAGTTTGATATTCATTTAAATCATTCAAGTCACCAAAGCTAAACTTTTTAAATTGTTAATGTTTTTCACAATATTTTCTTACTTTATTAAATCTTCATATTTGGTTTTTGTATTGAACCCAAGCACACTTACTCTACTAAAATGGTTCCAATTGTTTGCCAAGTTAAAAGCAGTCAGGTTTATTTGGCTATCAAGCTGAAAACACAAGAACATCAGCTTGAGGATCAATCAATAACCCACCGTTGGCTTATATGCTTCTAACAATAAAAGAATATTGGATGTTTTTGGAATACAATCCGAACAGTTGCTTACAAATGCGGTTGCTAGAAAAAAGCTGCAAGTTGATTATAAAAAAAACTAATTTTACTTGTTGGGCTTTTTTGCGTTGATGTTGATGCCGAAATTCCTGTTGTTGGTTTTAGAGTCGTAGTTAAAGACGACACAGTCGTCGGCAAGCTCGGAAGTCTAGTAGACTGGGTGCAGATAAGATTGTTAATCTGAAAATACAGAAAAAAGGAAAAGCTGAGTTGAAAAAAAGTGCGCTCGACAGTTACATTTGAAATCAAAGTCGAACTAAGATTTTTTGAATAAACAACATTTCCGGAGAGTTCAGTCAGAATTGTTGCATTAGCGTTGCTCAAACCAACAATTATCAAGTTCGAATTGATTTCATCGGAAAATTGAATTGCATTTTGTACATCATCAATGTTACTGAAAGATTTTTTTAATTAAACAAAAAGAAAAAGAAAAATTACCTAGAATATGTGAACAAAATAACGGTTTGTTGCCGTTTCAACCGACGATTATTCAAATTTTGGGAAAGAAACTGCAATGTTTCACTGATGCTTGCTGGTGATCCTTCGAAATAATAATTCTTGAATTGCATTAACTCGTTGGCAAACGTTTTGGCGCTTTGGTAATTGAATGCGTTTTCGACAATTTGACCACTTTCTTTCTGAATATTTTTTTTTTAATTTTAGAAACTGAAAATTCTGAAAATTGTCTACCGTAGAAAAAAACACAGCTTCACTTTCCACTGATTCCTGTGAAATGTCCCATGTTTTAACCAGCGATACAACAAATTTAAGTTCCTTCAAGTTAATAACAAAATTGTTTCAAACAATTCTCATTTATTTACATTATTGAACTCTTCAACACTACCGACATCATTTGAGCAATCAATCAATAAAGTGATGTCTGAATGACAATCATTGACAGGGTTCTGTGTTGTTCTAAAAATTAAAAAAAATAGCTGAGTTCAGCTTTTCGACATGGTCATTTTACAATGGAATCGTTGTAGTTGTGGATGAGAAGCCAAAAATATAATCAGTGATTCTTTGCGCGGTTTCATCTGTCAAAGTGAAATTCGAAGATCCGAAATAATGCGTCTGTGATGTTGATATCTAAAGTTTACAAGTTGATTTAATTCAAAAAAACATGAAAATCGAAACCAATCCAAGCTGCTTTCCGTTTGTCGTTGAGTTCAGCGCCACGGTTATTAATTGTTTCGAAAAGGTTTTAAGTTGATTAGCAAAAGGAATCGCATTCTCAATATCTGTCAAATTTTCCGATGCTGATATTAAAATTGTGGTCTGATTAACGGCACGAAATGGTTTCAAGTTGGAAGCTCCTCGAATTCCACTAAATATTAACATTTTTTACAGACTCAATTGCGATTATTTATTTTCACATTTAAATAGACATACTCAGTTATGCTTGGAGCGTATTCTCCGTAATAATTTTGAGCTTTGATTGCACTTGAAGCGTCATCATTTGTTTGCTCATTATAATACAAAATCAAATTAAAGTCAGTCTGAAAATAAAAAAAACATGTTTTGAACATAAAATTATTCAATAACAGTTGCATAAGTAACAAATGCAATTTGAACATTTTCTGGATCAATTTTCCAACGTTTTAACAAACTGTTTAGAATCCAGCTTTTGACCTAAATTTGTTCATTATGTTTAAATTCAAAAAAATATTCAATTTTACTTCTTCAAATGCTTTTTTTGATCCGATTGCCCTTGAATCATCAAGAAGTATAATAATATCTTGACTTGAAGCTGTCAAACCAGATGTGGTTGTTGAAATTAATGAGTGACTCGTTGTTGGTGTCGATTCAGTCACTGGATTTGAAGAGCTCGACGAGCTCGGTTGGACTGATGAATGACTTGAAGCAGTTGAGGTTGGACTAGTTTGAGAAGGAGTAGCTGAAGATATTGTTCTAGTTGTTGAAGCTGAACATTCGTTTTTTCGTTTTTTTTTATTCAAAATTTTTTTTAAATTTACTAGTTGTTGTTGGATTTGTTATTGAAACGACTGCACATTCCATGTTGTCTAATGATGAGGCAGTTTTATCTGAAAAAAATTTGAACATTCTCTATTTTTTCAAACAATCAACAAATGTTAACCTGATACCGACAAAAAATAAAATGTTGATGAAGCCTCAACTTTCGTTTGAATTTCTTCAAGATTCGGCTTTTTTGAATCGGTATAAGACATGGCAAACAAAACATCTGCTTTTCCAGAACTATTTGATATTCCAAGTCTGAAATTTTAAATTTTTTTGTTAAAATAACTGTAACAAACATTGTGATTGGAGAATCAACGATAGAATCTCTGATAACATATCGATTATTCATATTCAATGGATTAAGAACTTGATTAAGCTGATAAGAATTTAATTAGTTTAAGAAAACTTTAAATTTTAACGAAAGTCTTACTTGGTCAGTGAATAACTGAACTGTATTTGTATAATTTGTAACAACGGATGCGTAAGGAACATCTTTGGATTCGGTTTTTAGCACAATTGTATAGGCAGATAATTGATTGAAAACTAATAAACATTATTGATTTTCTATTACACGTTGCAGCTTATTACCAGGTGTTTGATTTAATTTTGAAATTCCAATACCTAACATAACTGAACCAGCTATCAAAAATGCTACAGACAAAACAAATATTGAAATCAGAATCCATTTTATTCGGCTATCAACCTCCTTTAGTAGATACCTAAATGAAATTCTTTTTTTTTCTGGAATTAAAATAATCATTAAACCATTTTTTGTCCGAGTTGTTCTCATACATTGCTGAATAGTTCAGCGATTATAAAACGCAAACTGAAATTTGTTTACTTTTTTCAACTAAAATTGAATCATTAAGAAATTATATGAAAAGTTAAAAATTAAAAAGTGTGTTTGAAATTAATTTTCCACAAAATTTCAAATAAAATTATCTATTTTTTAATGAATGAAAATCGGATTAAATGAAATTGGATTTTTTTCCTTATCAATATTTTGAGAGACACAATTTTGAAAAAAAAAATTGCACAATTATTTTCCGTTAAAAAAGTGTGTTCAAATTTCAAATTTGATTTTTATTTGTCAAAAATTTATTGAAAAAGTAATTCAGCTTTCACATTTTGTTTTCGTCAAAACACATCACAAACCAAATAATTTTCTGGAGTTTTTCATTTCACAAAATAAAAAAGAAACATTTAACTTCAGAATAAAATTTCTATACATTTACTAGGCCAAAAATAATAATCTTAAAATATTGTTGTCAAACGAATTCATTGTTTCTTATTTTTCTTCACTGCCCATGGCTCTTTGGCTCCTCTCAAATACAACAAATAATTCAAGAGTGTTGGCCATGCGTAACGCAAAAAAATCGCAAATTTCGCATCAATCGGCGCCATGATTAGTTCCGATTTTCTGTCTCGAATCGCATCTACGATGAGATGTGCGCTGTGTTCCGGTGTGTAGCCCTAAAAAGTCAACATTTCAATGAGATTTTGTTATCAGTTTTTGCCTGTATATCATGACAGGTTTTCAATTCATCAATTTATAGAGTGATAGTAACTTTTTTTCATGACCTTAATAGTAATAATAGTAAGGTTTGCGTAAGTTTCGTGAAAAATTTTGTGTAACACGCTTACAAAAATTTTATCAAACTAACGGCTTGTCTCAGTTACTATTTTATCTTATTAATACCATTATAAGCATGTTGCTGAGATTTTTTATTTTTTCGCTATTTTTTTCAATTCTTCAAGGTAAATTTTCAGCAATAGTTGGTTTCTAAAAATAACCAAACTTTACCAATCTCAATTAAGTAATTAACCAAAACGAAAAAGCCAAAACAAAAATTAATTGAATTATTAACAATTTCTTCTTCCTTTTTCTGTCAATATTCAAAGCACTGTTTTTCAGCTCAAAACTTGTTTCAAGCATTCAACATTTTTTCAATTCCGCCACTGTTTCAACCACAGCCATTTTCACGACCGTTTCTCCAGCAACCGCCAAGACAACCAGTATCAGTGCCTCAATTTCAACCCAACTCGAATTTCAATCAAGAGCCCAATAATTTTCCTATACCAAATCCAAGAAATTGGCCGTTAGGTCCTGATTGGAATGATGTGAGGAACAATCCTCAACAACAATTAGTTTGAATTTTTTTTTTTTTTCTTTAGAAACGTTAATTTTTTTCATTACAGGGTTGGAAATCTAATGCTACAACCAATTCAGCAGCTAAAATCAAATAAAACTCAATGTGACCCTTCTAAAAATTGAATAAACTTTACAAACCTTTTTCTGATTCTCATCTTCAATTCCTGTAACTTTTCCATGCGGATCAATACTTCTTGAGCCAAATCCAGTATTGATATACCCTGCCGAAACCACAAGCACGTGACGATCTTTATATTCAGCTCGAAGTGAATCAAAATACCCCTGAGATCAAAATCGATAAATGTTTTGAGAATGAAAACAAAATCTTTTTTTTTGCATTACCTGTAATGCGTGTTTACTAGCTCCATATGAGCTTCGATTGGCAAGAGCAACTTTTCCTTGAACACTACTTGTTACTGCAATTGTTCCTAGTGGGTTAATGCGATTGAACAATTCTCTGGTCAATTCAATATGTCCAAAAAAGTTGGTATCCATTATTTGCCTGAAACCCATTAAAAAAATTTGTTTTTCATTGAAATCTGAAAAATTGTTTACTTATGAATTTCGATTGAAATGTCTTCTGTATTTCCTCTCGAAGACATTCCCGCGTTGTTCACAAGAATATCCACATATTTGATTTCAGACCATGGCCCATTTTCAATTTCATTGATATCGAAATAGCTAAAAACGATCAAAATTTGAATTAAGGTTGGAAAATTCCTAAATGATCACTAGTAAATTGGCTCATTTTTGTTTTCGGGAAATTTCGCTTTTAATTCTTCACAAATTCCTCGAAGTTTATCTGTGCTTCTGGCAAGCAAAATTACTTTTGCTCCACGCGCGAAGAACTCGAAAGCTAAAGCTTTTCCAAGACCTGAAAAACAATTGAAAAAAGGTGATCAGTAATAGAGCTGAACGATTTACCCGAGCTTGCTCCAGTAATGAGGACCACTTTATCTTTAAAATTGATCTTGGGCAAATTGTGAGCACCAGGAATCAAGCGATTGATATATCTGAACAAATCGATTCAGCGGATTAAAATAAGGAAAATATCGGAAAAAAAAATAAAATAATTTATTTCTATGAGAATGTTTAACAATAAAAGAAAATTACTTGTACAAAACATATGCCGAAAATGGAGCCACAATAAATGGAATCCAGTTTTTTAATTGCTCGTAAACTCCGTGAGAAACCAGCATCTTAAAAAAAAATTTTCAGTTTTACTTCATTTTGTAATAAAAGAAAATAAACAAAAGTTCATGGTCAAATTTTATTTAAATAAAAAATCAGATAAGAAAATAAATATTACCGAGTTTTATCATCAAAAAATAAAATATTTTTCATTAAAAACAGTTAAAAATTTAAGTAAAATCATTTCAACTTTGAAAAACTTTACAGAGGTTCTAATATAAATAAGTAAAGAACATTTCAAAAACAATTTTCCTACATGTCACGTATTTTTTCATTATTGGCCGATATTTCAAATTATAGCGTTGTGGCCTAGAAACCCAATAAAAAAGAATGCGATACTTGCATAATTTGGTCTGAATAACGTTTTTTTTTTACATAAAAACTGTTTGTAGAAAGTAAAAAATGAATAAAGAAATGGAATATTTTCAATTTAATTTAAAAAATTTTTAGGAGACAAAAAGTTAGTTAAAAAAATCTTCACATATGTTAACTAAAAATTGTGTTGACTTTAACTTAAAATTCAAAATTTTATCGGTCAAGCTTTTATGTTTTTTTATCAATTTCAGGTATGATTGTTGATAAGTGTTCATTTTTGACAATCGTTTGGTTTTTTTCTTATCAATCATTAGGGTTTCTTTTACAAAACACAAAATTCAGGTTTTTTATTAACAGAAAAAGTTAAGCAAACATTAAGCTGCTAGGTTATAAAATTAACATAGTTAATTATTTTTTTTCAGAAAATATTTTGAGACGGAATCTTTCTTTTTTCTCTTCAAACTCGCATCGCTTTTTCGCCAACAAAAAAAGTACACACGAAAAAATAAATTCAGATACTTTTCACGCTGTAACTTAATTTTCGCTAGTTTTTCCCCCATAGTTCCCCATGGATTCAATTTAAACTCGTTTTCTTTCAGCACGAGCAAACATTATTTTCTATTTTTTTTTTTTTGAAAATGTAAAGTTATTTAAAGTAATTCAAAAGGTGAAAAATTTCATTTTAAATTTAGAATCAACACCAGAGATTATGAAGCAGCTGTACTGACAAAAGCAATTGTGGTGAAAATCTGAAATTTATTGTGGAATTTATTCACGCAATTTTATTTGTTCAAATGTTAATTTTTTAAATAAATGTTTGAATAGGTTTCAACCAATTTTTTCAAGGGTCTGAATCATGAGTCAATTTTAAAAAAAATTTTCGTTCTATTATCAACTGTGATTAAAACACAAAATTATTCAGTTTTTATTCATAAATTTTATATAAATTTTTTTTCTAAACGTTTTCACATCATTTGATCGCAATTTTCAAAAAAGGAAAACGGTTGAAGTTCTGTATGCCTAAGGTGCACATTCATTTTATTTTCAAGGAATACGATATTAATAATAAACATGTAATAATACATAGAACAATATTGTTAATGTATAAAACGTGTGAAATGTGTACCATTCTCTCACATAAAAGTAATTTACATATTTATTTATTAAACATACACTTTTGCACACTTTTTCCCGATTGATGAATGAAGAAGTCAACATTTGGTTTTTTTTTTTTTGCAACTTTCAAAAAATTTAGATTTAAACTTAACTTTTTATTGGTTTCAAATTAACCTGATTACTTTTTCTTCCTTATGTTTCAAATTTCTAAAAAAAAACCAGGTTTGAAAAAAAATACGAGAAGGAAAAGCTGCAAGTTTTTTTTTATTGTTTTCTTCCTCTCATTTTTTCTCCGTTCTATTAATCATAAACGAACATTTCCAAAGAAAAAATGTTTTTGTTTTTTTTCAAAATGTTTTTTGTTGTTTTTTGGTAATTGATAAACAAAAAAAAACGGAAAAAAAGCAAAAATATTTCTCTGAAAAAAATATGAAACAAGTCAGCTCTTCTTAAATTGTTGAATAACCCTGCCTATATAGAGACAACACAAAAGACAAAGACTTCAAGTCGAAGAAGAAAAAGGGAGATGAGTTTGAAAAAGAGAAAAAGAAATTGGGAGAGAAACAAATAGAAGAGAAAGAGTTAGAAAGATGACGAATGTTGTTCGTTCTCCCACTATTCTTGCTCCTCGAGCTATATACATGCTTCTTTCTTTTTTTCTCTGCCTTCTCACTTCATTTAGTATGTCATTCTTCCTCGAAATTTTGGAATGTCTCGGCTGTCCATTGAGTTGATGCTCTTCCATCGTCATCGAGTTTATGCGTCCCTTCATAGTTTTGCGTCTCAAACGTATTTTGTGCTTTCAGAGCGCAAGAAAATATCTAATAAATCTACTTTGATTTTCACTCTTTATTGCTCTTTGTTTTACTTTTCTTTTCTTAATTTCTTGAACTTGAAGTTTGCGTGCTGTTGTCCCCCATTTATTTACTTTCATTTGGATACATTTAACGTTTTTTTGAATTCATTAGCTGATTTAATTAGTTGCAACCATCTGGCTTTAAAAAAAATTGTGGAAAATATATCGAATTTAGAGAAAAAAAAACTACTAATTCAGAAAAAAACAATTTTGAATTTTTAAATTTTTTTTGTTTAGACGAATAACAAAAGCTTTTTCCAAAACTTTTACGAAGTTTAAAAAAGCAAGTTTATTTGCTTATGATACATAAAATAGTAAAAAAACTTTTACTAACCAAAAACTCAGTACTATAACTTGTTGTCTTTTAAATTTTAAGAATATGAGTTACAACTTTTTATCCAACTCTTAATTTTCTTTCATTTATAAATATTTTATTTCTTTTTTTCCTCATTTTTTTTCAGCATAAAAAAGAAATAAAAATTAAAAAAAATACCGATTAGACCTATTTGTTCTTAAAATATTATTAGAAAAGTTTATGTTGCCATGCAAACCATTTACGTTATGCTCACTCAATTTCTAAATATTTTCGCTGCGTTTTTTTTTTCAATTTTTATAATTTTTCATTTATCGCGTTTCGTGAATTTCAGTTTTTTCTACATTTTTTTTCTAGAATTGTTATGAATTGAAGTTCTGCTTTTATTGCTTGAAAACATTGATTTGAAATAGTTATGACAGAGGTAAATTCTTTGAAAAATGCATTAATTAATTCAAGTTTAATGAAAACATTTCAAGGAACGGGTAATGGATAATAAAACCAACAATTTGTCAGAAAACGTGCCATTGAGCATAAACGAAGATGAGGTTATCGAAGTTGAAAGCAAACGTGTTTACAGTAAGTCATTTATTCTTTAATCTTTCTGAAATTAAATTCAATCGCAATGATGTTTTCAATACGATTTTCTTTTTTGTCTTCAGCGCATGACAATCGACAAGACAAATTGAACTGTCTTCAAGGATTTTTAAGCCTTCGTCGTCTTTTTTATTTCGTAGGATACACTGTCGGAACTTATCCATTTGCTTATCTCTTTGTTGCTGTAAGCTTCATGTTTTGAAGAAAACTAACCATAAAGCTGAATAAATTGCAATTTTTTGAAATTTACAGATTTTGATATCAGTCAACTCATTGGGAATGATGAAAATGGTGATGAAAGATCGAATTCGAGATGGATATACGCCTACAAATGCACCCTCAAGATATGAAACTGATGTCCTCAGGTGCGATTTTAACAGGGAAAAATTGAGAAAAAACCACTTGTTTTTTTTCCAGAGAGTTTTATAATATTTCCGGTGACCCTGCAATGACAATTATGATTCTTATGCCAAAGAACGGAACTACAATGCACGCAAAAGAAAATTTGGATGAAGCTGAACACCTAGCAAAGTGAGCAAATTTTCATTGACTCTGCCTGATTTTCACCAAATTTATTTGAAGCTTTTTTTTCAACACTTTTGAGACGACCCGAAATGGTAAAACGCTGCAATTCATTGATTTGTGTGAACCATATTGTCAAATAAATAAAGTTTTCGAGCTTTATAAGGTTGGAACTCATACGAAAATTCAATTTTTTAATTAATCGAGACATTTTTTTCTTTTTGTAGGATGCATATGACAAAGAATATGATTTATTTAAAAAACATCAAAAAATGTCTTCAAATACAAATCTCTCCTATCCGTTAGCAACAATGCACGGATTTGATATACATTTAGAAAGAAGCTTTTTTGGTGTAAAATTATTGTCAAAAAATGATACTGATAATAATTCAACAATCCCTATTCATTGGAAAATAACCAATATGAAGCATGTCGAGGTAAAACATTGCATTATTAATCAAACATCACAATAAACTTATTTTGATTTTTTTTAAAGGTTATTGTATTCATTTTTCGCGGCGATCGTGACACTGAAGAGAAAGAACAAGATTTGAGTAAATGGGAATTGGCTGCTTATGAATGGAGTCTCAATGAGCACAAAAGCGACATTGTTGAAGTTCAAATTGTCGGAACAGATGTTTTAGACAATGAAATGATGAAAGATGGAAAACGGTTGACACCATTTTTTGTTACTGGTCAATTTTCATCCGCATTAAAACTACCAATTTTCAAAAATAACAACCGGAAAATTGCAGGCTTCTTCTTCGAAATTAGTTTTGTAACAATTTGTGTTATCGCAACGGCGGTTTATCACGACTGTCTTGATCGAGGAAAAACGTGAAATTTGATGAAAAAAAAAACAAACCTTTTGAATCATGAAAAGTGTTTAGGTTGATCAGTCTTGGCGCTGTTCTTTGTCCAATTTTGGCAATAACTTCAACATATGGAATTGTTTCTTTCCTTGGTTTACGCATTAATTCATTTATGCTTGTCATGCCATTTTTAGTTATGGGAATCGGTAAGTTGTTTAGTCGAGAGCCCAATTTAAAAACAAACCCGATTTTCAAGGAGTTGATTCTTGTTTTTTAATGACTCATAGCTGGCAATCAGTACGATCGCATGGCTGTAGCACGGGTGACCGACTTGGAATGGTTTATGAACTTGTCGGACCATCAATCACAATTACTTCGCTCACCGATTTTCTTTCATTCGCAATTGGTGCGCTTGCTCCAACTCCTGGTAAATAGAATTGATTTTTGGCACATTGTGCAGTTATAAATTTGATTTCAAGAAACACGACTGTTTTGTATTGCTTCTTCGATTGCTATGGCATTAACTTATATTTTACAACTTGTTCTTTTTGGTCCTTTACTCGCGATTGCAACAAAATATGAGCACAAAAAATCATCAGCAAACAATAGTAAATGGCGCATTACGATGAAGCAATTCTGGAAAAAAACAATCAATATTTATTGCCGCTTACTTGCCAACAGATTATTTTTTTTCTTTGTCGTCTTGTTAACAATATCCTATTGGTGCATTTCAGCTTACGGTAAGCTTAAAACATTTCCAACCTTTGTTAAGTTCACGTTTCAGGTCTAATAACAATGAAAACTCGTCTTGATGCCGTCAAAATTCTTCCAAAAGACTCACCACTTCAGCGGCCAAACTTGGTGTTGACAAATCTTGTGTGGGCCAATTATCATCCCGTCACCATATTGGTTAATGCTCCGCTTGATCTTGAAAACCATCATCAAATGGAACGATACTGGAAAATGGTTGAGACTTTTGAACAGTTGCACAATTGTAAAGGAAAATTGTCAACGTTGACGTGGTTGAGAGATTATATAAAATATTATTATTACGGTGAACCTTTGGACATTTTTGCAATATTGGGATTGACAACACCTGAAAAACATCCAGATATTGATCCATACAAGGTGAAAATTTTTCTTTCTTAAAAAATTGTTTATTTTTATTTTTAGGCAAATCTTACTACCAAGAAGCTCCCCGATTTTCTCAAATCACCATTCTTCAAACATTGGAAAAGTTTCATCCATTATCATACCGTGAAGTAACCGAAACCAAAAAAATCAATAACTAACATGTATTACGTGTTTTCTTAACTCATTGCAGCGATTCAATTCATTTGGACAGGTTCATGATGAATGTTGCTTATGATAACACTTCATCTTGGGAAACAAGAATTAATTTGATGCAAGATTGGCGTAAAATTGCTTTAAAGTCTGATGTTTGTAGAATTCAGTTGATAACTTGATTTTTAAGCTTTACTGATCTGAATGTGACAGTTTGGGAACCAAATGGAATGTTTGTGGATCAAATGCTTAGTCTAGGGACAACATCTAGACAGGTAGAATTAATCACAAGATTCACTTATGCCAAAAAAAAATTTTTAGACTTGTTTTTGGACGTTAACATGTATGGCTGTAGTTTGTGCAATATTTATTCCAAATCCCTGTAGTGTTATCACTGCCGCTCTTTCCATTGCTAGTATCACAGCGGGAGTGATGGGAATTCTTTCGCTATGGTCTTTTGATCTTGATCCAGTTGTTATGGCAGCAGTGCTAATGTCAATTGGCTTATCAGTTGATTTCATTGCTCATATCGCTTATCATTTTCAGGTTAAACAAACAATTTCCCAACTTTTTACGTTCCAATTTCAGCTTTCACATCGTAAAAAAGTTGACAATGGAATTGTTAAAAAAATACCATTGAAAGGTTCAGCAGAAAGATTGGAGCACACGTTGGGAGCTGTTGCATGGCCGATGATACAAGCTGGAATTTCAACAATTTGCTGCATTCTTCCTTTACTATTCCGAGCGGTTTGAAATGGTTTTTATTCATTCTGATTGTTGGCTTTGCATTTTACAGAGCTACTCTCCTTCGGTCTTTGTTGCTGCTATATTCCTGGTGGTTTCTCTGGGTGTTCTCCATGGTCTCTTGGTAAGTCAAGCAATATTGAAAATCTAAAAAAAACTAATGAAAAAAACCACAATGACACATTGATTTTTCGCAAGCTCAAATAGTTCTTAAATTAATCGCTTTTTAATTTTTTAAACTTCTGTTAATTTGTCAACGGGTAGATACATAACTGAGGAACGGAGTTTCAGAGACAACTTATACGAGATTGTCGAGCTTTCTACTTTGAAACCGAGAAATCCGACACCAGATGTGTTGTGAAAAGCCCACACCTGGTTCAAAAAAAAAAGCTAAGCTGTTCGTTTGACAAAAAGACAGCTGACTTTAGAAAGAAATCAGCTAGACTTTGAAAAGGACAATGAAAAACCGAAGGCGGGAGCAGGAAAATCGAACAGAATAAAAATGAATAAAATAACCAAAATTTTTTTTTCTTAACTTTTGACGTCGAAAAAACTAAAATACTGAATTTAAAAAATCTAATTAAAATAATTTTAATTCAATTTAAATTTTTTTTTCTAAAATCCCTTTTCAAACAATTCTCAAGTTCACTTTTAAAGTAGTTTAAACATTAATGTTGTAAGGAAAAGCTTTTAAAAAAGCTTATTAAAAATTTGATTTCTCGTTTGCAAACAAAAACTGAAGGAATCAAATTTGAAATCACGTTGGTGTTTTCAGATTCTACCAACTTTCCTTGCTGCTTTACCAGAAAGTGTTACTACAGCAAATTGTTACCGCGTTTTTCTCTCCTCCTCGTCGGAAAGAAGTTGTCGATATGTAGCTCGAAGAGATAGTACAAGCACAATTGAACTGCAAAAATCAGATGCAAACAACACATTGCTTTAATTCAAAACGTTCCAAACGTTTTTTTTTATCAATTAATTTGGTTTTTTTTGTTAGCTTTTCAAAAGTCTTATGAATATGGTGTATTTTTTCCCTTCTCCCCTCTCCCCTCTCTCTCTCTCTCTCTCTCTCTCTCTCTCTCTCTCTCTCTCTCTCTCTCTCTCTCTCTCTCGTTTCAAATGGTAGGTGTTCTCTCTGTTCTTTTTTTCTGTGATTCTCTCAATCAATCTCTGTCATGCAATAATTGTTCAATTATTTTGCATAACTTCAAATTAAATAAACATTTTTCCATATGAAATGGCAAAATAAAACATAATTTTCAATTTATTTCCTTATTGGGCAAAACATATGATATTCAATGAAGAGAGCAGCATTTATTCTAGCTTTAATGCTCGACAAAAGAGTTGAAGACACTTGAAATGTAAACATAATAGGAAGAATATGGGCAAAATTAGAAAACACTTTACACATCTGTGCTAAAAATGTTTCCATTTTCCACTTTTACTATTTTAGGCGAGAAAAATCTTCAAAATTTTTCTTTTTTGAAAAAAGCGTTACTTTTGTTTTTAGAAAAAGTTCTTGGAAAAAACACACACACACACACACATTTTTATAGACTGCCAAATATTTTTAGCTTCTTTCACTCTGAATGGGTAGAAAAAAAAATGAAGCGCTGTTTTTATTTGTTTTACTTTTTTTTCTTTTTTCTTTTCGAAATTACTGTGTTTATAGTTTTGCGTTGTTTATTTGCTCAGTTTGCATTATTTTTTTCGAAATATATTTTCGCTTTGCAGTTTGGTTTTTTAAAAAAGTTGTTTCGTTTTAATCAGCTTGGAAATGAATTCAAATATTTTATCAGCAATTTTTAATATTGTTAAGTTATATTTAATTTTTCATAGTCTTTTTTTTTTTAAATTTTTTTCCATCTATAAAATTAAAAATAAAGGATTTCAGTGAAAACAATTCCCTGAAGTGATAAAAAATGGTAAAGTTTAACTTATTTTTATTAAACATTCTCCTCAATTTTTTTTAAACTTCAACCCTGCCATGTGATACTTCAAACCTCATTAAATTCAGAAAAAAACAATTTATTTTATTTCAAAAAACTTTAAACCTCTAATTTATTCTTCTTTTAATTAAATTTGTAGAAAATTTCAAAAATTTTTAATACTCAAAACATCTGAGAAATTTTATCAGTTCTTGATTTCGTTGGGGTTCTTTCTTTTGATTAAAATATGTCTGTCCTCAAAATTGAAACCAAAAAAACTCGGTATTATTTTTTCTATTTTTTCATGTTTACAAATATTTTTAATATAAAGTTTAGAAAATATTTAACATTTATGTGTATCATAATGCTCCCCAATCAGGTATCCAATTGAATAAATTTCTTCTTTCGTTTCTTGGAGAAAACTAAACTAAGCTTTGTTGAGTTTATTATGTACGTATATATTTCAATAAGTAATTCTCAATGTTCTTATTTCAAATGTGCCGATAAAACTTCTAAATTAGTCATTGTCAAAATAAACACATTCATAACAGATTTGAATATTTTTTTTTGCAACATGACTCAAATGGTTCAGTCAGAAAATATCATAAATTGTTGTATGTACTATACATATATGAACCTACAACCATGGGAAATATTGCGCAGTTTCTCCCTGTAAACCTCGCAAAGAGCCATTTGAGCAAAAAATTCTACAATATTTGTATGTTATATAAATATTTATCGATTACCTTAACGTCGCTCATCTCACTATCTCAATGACTTGATGTCATTGTTTGTTTCCCGACACAATATGGTTTTTGCTTATAAATACGTATAACATTCTATGTACATGCACTTGGTTTATTATATCCTTTGATTAGAATTTTTATTAACTTTTTTATTATGATAATATTGGTTATGATGGATGTGTTGTTACTCTTTTTTTATTTTTTTTCAAATTCAAAAATCCAAAAAAAAAAAAAATTATTTGTTCGATATAAATTCATGAAACTCTATTCTTATTCAATTAATTCAGTGACAAAATTCTTATAAAACATTACAAATATATAATTTTTTATGTGCATATTACATATAATTTGTCAATAAACTTCACGTATGATTTTCTAAATATTCATTCTTTTCAGTATTTATAGCTGAACAATATTTTTCTTTCTATTAAAAAAACAAATGTTTAAAAGGAAAAATTTGTATTTTTTTTTTCATGACTCATCTCTTTTTTGTCTTTCTTCTATCAAAAAAATTCTTTATCAAATTTCTTGTCTCACGCAAATTTTTCTCTCGATACAAAACCAACATTTTGTTTTGTTAAAAAAAATTTTTTTTTTTAATTCAGCCTTATGTGGAAAATAACAATACTTGCAATCTCGTATTTGGTCACACCTGGGTTATTTATTAATTCAAAACGGAATGACGAGCGGGACATGTTTCATCCAGTTGCTACGACATCACGGCGTACGGTTTTTTTTAAAATTATTATTGAAATTTTGTTGAATCGTGTTTTCAAATCAAATCACAAAAAAAAATTAAAGCGAGTTGAGCAATTTTTTAAAACTCTAGTTTTTTTTTCAAATTCCAGCCTCCTTAGTTTAATATTTCCGAATTTATTTTCAGCTTCATATACATATTTAAACCCTCATCAATGTCAAAAGCTGTGTGAAAAACCATGTACAATTACTTACGTGATTTTTGAAAGCGAAAAGAAAACAATGTTTAATTGTGTTAAGCTGAAAGAATTAGAGGTGGAAAAAAAACATGTTTGGCTTGATATAATCAACTTCAAATTCCAGAAATCGCTGACCGATCACTTCAAAAGTGGATCATTTCGAAGTATTCTCATGACAATTGTTGTCATCACATTTTTTTCAATACTCTTTATCGTCACAATATATTATTGTTGTTGTAGAGAAAGAGAAAAAATTAGTTTACAAAAAACTGGAGTCAATGAGTTTCTGTAAGATTTTCAAATTTTTCTAAGCAAAAACTTCTTTAAATTGTCTTAAAATTGCTGAAATTAAACATTAAAATTCGAATCCTTCTATCTCTTCTTCTCAACAATCAATATTCTAGAGGAAAACAAATTGAATGGTTTTTGAGTAATAAAACAGCATTTGACGGTTTTGAATCTGTCAAATGCTGTTTTCTGAATTTGAATAAAACTAATAAAAAATCGATAAAATTAAAAATATGGAACAAAATTATTTTCAGCGAAATTTCACCGTCTCGAGGAAGTCGCAAAGCAATCAATAAGTCTGGAACTGTAATTGAATGCTGACTTCTAGTTGTTGCCTTATTGATCGAAGCGTGTAAGATGTATGTACAGAAAACAGAAATATTTAGAATCTCTGAAAATTATTCTCATTATCAGTGTTAAATTTGAAAAAAAAAGAAGAAGAAGAAGTTTATTTTGTATTTGTTAAAACTGATTTCCACTCATTTTGTTCTGTATTTGAGCTCCAGTATTACGCGATAAATTTTGTTTGACCCATTTTTCAATAAGCAGTTGAGTAGTGAATAAACCACGAAGCTGCATATTCAATTCATTCATAATTTTTGTTCAATTGTTCCGAATTTTTGTTTGTTTATTCCAAAAAATCTAATAAAATCAATACTACTATAAAACTTTTTCGAAAAAAAGGAAAAAAAAACTACTGTGATGTTTGTCATTTTTTTTTCGTTGAAAGTTGATGAACTTTTTTGATATAAAATTCAATTTTTAAAAAAATTGATACCTTAAAAAATCTAATACGTATAAAATATCAGGAAAAAAACTTTCCACATTCATAATTCGAAATACAAGTATATTTTGTTACAATTTTCAAAAAAAAAAATCAATAATTTCAGCATTTATTTAACTTTTTAAGTTTATCCACATTTGAATTGTTTTTTTTCAGTTTTGTCATGCGTTCAAAAACTTTAATCATATTTATGTATTTTCAGTATTTTGACATCAAAGATTGATATTTATTCTAATTAATCATGCGCAATATAAATATAATTGGCACTGTGAATTAAAACCTTTAGGTTTTTGAATTTTACGGAAGTTTTACTCACATTTTTCATAAATATGGCAGTCATGTTTAAGTTAAATAACGTTTTATTGAAGAAAAAAAAATAGAAAAGAACTGTGCAATATTTCATATTTTAAATTATTTTAATAATTTTTTTTTTCAAAAAGGAATGGCAATGTACATCCTTTCCGGAAAAAACAAGATTTATAAAAACTCTTCCGCATTGTTTTTTTTTTTCAATAAAATCAGTTCACCACTGAAGTTGTTCGTTTTATACACGAAAACGGCGGCAAAAAAAGTTTTCAAAAAAAGAGAACCAACTTTTTCATCAGGAAAACAATAGGGAGAAAAAATATTTCGTTTTTTGTTGTTTTCTTATACTCGGCTTTTTTTTTGGCTTCACTTTTTCTGTCTGAAACGCGCTTCTTTTTTTTTGTGAGTTGATCATTTTTTTCTGTACCATAAACGTGTTTTGTCACACTTTTTCATAGGGAATTTCATATTGTTGAAAGTATTAATTTTCAATTCATCGGTTTTTATTTGCGAAAAAAATTGAATGTCAATTCGCTAAAAAAAATGTCTTCCTTCACATTTTGTGGGAACAAAAACAGACAGAAAAAAAACATTTTGTTTTCTCTTCTCCTCTTGCTCTCTTTCTATCAATCTTTGACAAAATATTGTAGAAATTGTTGAGTTTTCAGAGCACGGTAAGCACTTTGTTTTTCAGTTACTGATAATGTATTGAATGGTAGAAGATTTTTATTGAAAAGATAAAATTATACGTTTTTTATATATTTTTTGAAAAATTGTTTTGTTCATTCTCAATTTCCCATTAATTTTTATTAATATGCTTCTCAAAGTTATTAAATGATAATCCACTCTTAATTGAAAATCGTTAGTCAAATATATTTTTGCAAATGGCTTTCAAATAAAAATAGCATTTATTATTAATTAAGCCGACGTTTTTCGCTTTTGTTTAAAACAAATTTGAAACAAAGATTGAAGAACAATCAACGAGTATAAAAATGTTAAGTTGATATCATTTTTTCATTAATACAAGAAACCGACAAAGCAAATACAGTACTTTCAAATATTTGGGAAAAAACATTTTTTTAATACTTTTTTATTTTCTCAAAATCAATTTTTTGTTGAATATAACTTGACTCAAACAAATAAGTTTTTTTTTAATTTGTTATTTATTTTAAAAAATTTTAAAAATTGTTAAGACCACATTATTTTCATCAAACCAACCCCTTCAAACAACATCGAGATTTCTTGGGTTTTAAGTCAATTTTTCTCACATTGCGTAATTAAATTTTCTAAACTATTTAGAAGCCAAATATTTGAAAGTTGAGCATAATTTATGATTTCAACAGTTTTTTTGTGCTGCAACTTCTTATAAATTATTCTAGTTTTAGGCATGTAGACAGAAAAAAATGGGTACTTTTTTCGTATCCAAACACTTTTTTATACTTAAAAAAGTGAGCAAAAAAAAATTTCTCTGATTCTAATCAAACTTTTCCTCCTCATTTCAATTATAAATTCTATAAATAAATGTATTTCAATTAAATTCATATGCTTATGAAGGAAATATTCACTTTATCAAAAGCTTTTTTTTTAATAAGCTCAGTTAACATTGCTTAACTTTTTTGAAATTACAGTTAGATTTATTGAAGATTTTTTCAGAACCAATTTTATTTCTAAAAACTAATTATTAAGATTATTAAAAAGTTTGATAATCAGAAAAAACCCACTTTTTTGGTTTTTTCTTTTCAGCAGACTAATAATATTCGGTACAAAATTAAATTTAAAGTTTCACATGAATGAATCGTTATTCAATTATAATTATTTTAAATTTATTTTTAAAAAAACATGTTTTTCTTATTGAAAGTTTTCATTTGAAATCATAAAAAATTAAAGAAGCTTTTTCTTAATTGCTGATAATCTATTTTCTTGTTAGATTTTTTTTTGGAGAACACATTATTTTTTGGCAAAATATTTTTTTTACATTTTATTAAATTTTATAAAATTAATCTTATTTCTGCATGTTTTTTATCCATGATCATATTTATTTTTATCTATCACAATATGATTTACATATGAATTACAATTCCAAAAAAAAAAAAAACAACTTGATAGATAGAGATGGATAGAACAATTATGTTAAAATTATTCAATTTTTTTTCTTGTTTACTCTTGTCGCAATCAAATATTTAATGCATTTCATGTTTTTATTTAATTTACAAACAATAATTTAATGATTTCGATTGTACTTGAAAAGAGTTGAAACAATTTAAAACGAATAAATAAAAAAAAAACATGTGTCACCTCAAACTTGTTTCCTCTATTGTTTTTTTTCCTTATTTTTTAAATATTATTTATGTTCCTTATTTTTTTTCTGAATGTGAGTACCATTTGTGAATTTTCACAATTCAAAAACTGGTTTTTATTACTTTTGATTCATTTTTGATACTAAATAAAAAACAAATAGCTCAATAATAGTTAATTTCAAATAAAGCAAAACATTTTTTTCTTCCTGTACACATTTCCATGCGTATTCTAAATATTTTTTCTTTCTACGACTTTAGAATGTATAGTTATTTCCTCTTTATTTTCATTTCTTCTTTAATTTGGTTAAAACGGTTTTTCGATTTTTAGAAATTCGTTTTATTCTTTAAAATTATTTCAAAAATATTAATTTTACACTTTTATTTGCTAATCAATCAATTTGAAATATTATTGAAAAAAATTGAGATTGGTGGTTATGCAAATAAAAAAATTATGCAAATCGAGGCTTCTCATTGACTTCTTATATAATTTTTATACTTTTCCTGTTTTAAAATCAATCAATTTAAACTTAAAAGCGATTTATTTGAGAATAAATAAAATTTCAACGATGAAATATGAAAATAAAGGGAAAAATTTTGAAAATCGACATGTTTTCCTGAAAAAAAAGTTTATCTTACTTTAATTTTTTTTTCCAGTTTTTAAGCTTTTTCATTGATGTTTTTCCTTTTTTTCAAATCTCTTTAACCATTTATTTATCTTTTTTTGGTTCTCAAAATTGTCTTTTAACCGATGAAAAATCACCTTTTGTTCGAATTTCAATTCACCTCTTTTTTTGTGATATTTGTTATGAATTTGATATGTACAAAAAAACTTGAAGCCTACAAATTCAAGCCGAGACATTCACTCAAAATTTCAGAATATTCAATTGTTTATATTCGTATCAGGTGTCCAATTAGGCACTGACTACATAACTTTTTTTTTCTGGTGTTGGTTGTTGTACTGCAAAAGAAGCCGAGCGGTTTTTTTTCCTGTTTTAAACATTGTAATGAAATGGGTTTTTCATTAAATTTGAAACCCAATTTTTAAAACTCTTTGCTTCTTTTTCTCAGCTCATTATTGTTTGTCATTTCTTGAAAATTTTCCACCCACACCCTTTCAAGAACTTTTTTAAATGATTTCTCACTTCATTTATTCAGCACAAAATAATACTTAACATGAATTCACATAATTAAATGACCTGAGGCTTACAGTATCCTTACAGATATCAATGATTATGGCATTTTTACCAATAGTTTGACAAAAGCTTAGCTAACTGATTTGCTTTTTTATTGTGTTCCATTAACTTTTGATAAAAACAGATTATCATTGTATTTTTTATTTCTTTAAAATGAGTTGTTTTTAGCACGAAATGTTCCCATTAGTGTAAATAGAAGGTTTGAACTTGATTTATAAAAAAAAATGAAATGAATTGACATATAAATTGACTTTCAGTGTCCTATTGATAATGACCAAAGTTACAACAAAAAAAGGCGTGAAAAATATGTTGATAACTTGAAGAAAACATTTTTTTTTGAAAAAAAAAAAGAAGTTTTTTACAGAATTCCTCCATGAATTTTTTTTTTTCGTCAGAATTTAATAATAAAAAATCACCTGATTCAGTATCATTTTGACCAAATCTTTTGATAACTTTCAACTTCCTGAAAATTGTTAAAAATAGAATCGAATTTCAATGAAAAGGAAATGAAACCAAATATAACAACAAAAAATTACGATTGAGTCATTTTAAGAAAATATTAGGCAATACTATTTCAAATAAAACGAGAAAAAAAGTGGAAAGAAATAATATTAAAACAATCAAGAATTTATGTATATGTTAGTAGTTTAACTCCCTTTCCCTTGTTTGTTGAGTTTTTTTTTCCTTTTTTTTTTTTTTAAATCCACAACAACAAGGAACAATTCTTATTATTTGGAGTTTGAGATGCTGAAATAATATGTGCCACATTCAGACATATATGAACGTCAGGTTTATATAGTAATCGTTCACATACCTTTTATTTTTTTGTTTTGTTACACTTCTCAAAATCTTGACATATATTTAAGACCATGAAAAATGCACGTTTTTTTTCAGAAATTTGAAAAAAAAACTTTCTTGTGTTGAACTTACCCCATTTTTTTCTCATTTTTCATTTTTCACTTTTCGTTTTTTTTTTTAAACTTTTTCTTCAAACCACAATTAGCTGATTCAAAACTTTTAAAGTTCAAATGACAAAAATCAGCAGAGCGAACGCATTGTTTTTCTTGTGATGCGAGGAATTGAAACATTTCTTTGGCTTTTTTTTTTTTTTTTTTTGGAAATAATATTTTTTGTCATTTTTCTTTTGCCTTTTTTTTGCAAGTTTTTCAATACTTGCAGAGGAGTTGAAAAAACAACAATAAAAACAACTTCAATTCCTAGGAGGGAGCGATTTATGTTTTTGACTTGCGTTTCAAACTATCCAAGATTAAAAATCTAACTTTATTGATTTTTTTCTTTTAAAAAAAAACAACAAATTTGTTACATATTTTTTGTAGGCCTGTTGCTTTGTAATTTTGCTTCTTCCACATTTTTCCTCCTCTGTGAGGATAATCCTTTTCAAAGAAAATTTTCATATTGTTATTCATCATCTTATTATGAAAATAATTTTTTTTCGTGATGTTTTTTTTTCTGGTATACATGTTATCTCTCCAAAAAAAAGAATTATAGTTTAGAACAAAGAAAAAGGAAAAGCTGAACTTTAATTTTTTTTTCAGTTTTTAAGCTTTTTTGTTGATCGTTCTTTCTAATGAGATAAATGTATTCTGCATGCTGAAAAAAGTTTAAAGTTTGTATTCATCGTTATTTAATGTATCTTTTTTGCTCATCAAAATGTGCGAAAAATGTTTAATTAGTTGAATAGAAAATAGTGCTGCTTCATCTATAATTCACATTTCGAAACGTTACAATTAACCTGGTGCTTATGACGAATCATTTATTTCTATTAAATTTCTACTTTTTCATTGTTTTTTTTTCTTTTCTTTTACGTATGATTTGCAATAATCTTACACTAATTAAAAATGATGACGTTCAACAAAAGGAAAGAATGGAAGAAGATGAAATCGGTGTGTTGTCTTGTACTTTGTCTAAGTTGTTGACACTTAAGCATAAATACCAATATTCATATATCCATATACTTATATTTTTTTATACGAATATATATGTACATCTGTATAACAACGAAATATTCCTTGACAACGATTCGGAACCTTTATATATTCTTCACATCCTTTAATAAAAAAATGTTTGAATTATTTAGCAATTAAACAGTTTACTCAGAAAAATCTTAGAAACTTTTGAATAATAACAAAAAATAAAAAGTATTTTTATGTTAAATTATGTCCCTAGCATTTTTTCCAACTTGAAAACACCAAAAAAAAAAAATTTTTTTTATTTGCTCCAAGCTGTCATCACAATTTTTCTAAAGTACAACATTTTTATAATTGTTTATTTCAATTTTAAAAGTTTTTTGTGTTTTCAAAAACTCTAATTTTTATTTCATTTTGATTTGAAGCGTGAGAGGGAATTCTGTTTTTATTTCTGGAACTGATTAGAAGTTGAAAAAGTGAAAAGTGCAATTTTCTGTTTCTAATTTGTGTTGAAGAAATTTACTTTTTTTTCTAGAAAATTTTTTTTATTCAAAATCCAATTTTAAAGTGAAAAAAGAAATAAAGAAAAAATTCGAGAAAAAGTTCGTTAATTGATGATTGCCTTTCTGATTTAGATTCATGTGACCATATTTTTCATCCAGGTGAATTATTGATGTTGAAAAAAAATCTTCCTCTTGAATCGAATTTAAAAATTAATTAAGAAAGCTCATACTTTATATGTATCTGAACGCAATTATTCAAAAAGGCAGGTGGTTAAAATTTCTTTTTTTTTACATTTTTTTTTGTTTCGAATACTTGAATAACTGAGTAGGATGAAAGATCAAATGTTCTAATTTTTTCAGCATTCACTTGGTTTCAAAAATATTTAGGTGAAAAATATTCTCAAAAGTTTTTGTGTGAGGATACAAAAAAAACGAATCAAAAAATCTTTCTCAAATTTAGCCAAAGACTTTAAGTTTCTATATTTTTTCATTTCATTTAAATTGATTTTTCTTTCGTCAAGAAAACCGCTTAATTTTTGCGATTTTTTATTTAAAATTTTGGCACCCCCTTTTCAATTGGTTGTTTGAAGAATGAATGACACTGCTGGACAATCGGTTTTTTTTGAACGACTTGTCACTATGTCAGCAATTGGGATGACATTTCTTTCAATTGTTGCGCTTATTGTTAATTTATATTTGTTAAATGTGAGTGAAAAACTTGAAATTTTATTTAAAAAAAAATGTTTTTTTTCTCTTTCCAGTGCTCACAGTATCTTCGAAGGCCGATCGGAGTTAATCTTCGTTTATGTGTTACATTGACCGCATCTGATGCAATGTGTGCAGTATTCTATATTCTCACTTATTTGATAAACATTTTCTTCATAAATTTTTCAAACTGCACATCTTTATTACTTGAAGTAAGCAGAAGCTTTAATTATGGTTTCACTTAAAAGTTTCCACACTTTTCAGGTTTTTAAATTAACAACTTTCACATCGTCAGTCTTCACATTACTAGCGTTAGCACTGAATCATTATGTTGGAATTGTTTATCCGTTATACAGGTATTAAAACAATTTAAAAATCTCTTTTGAATTTCTCTTTTCTGGCTTAGAAACCAGATTTTAAGTTTGCTGATTAACTGATTATCTAAATTCTTTTAATTCTATTTTTTGTGATGTGCGTATATTAAAAATTATTTTGAAAATTATTGACCTTTGGTTTTTTTATCTTTTTCTCTGCTAACAATTCAATTTTTTCTCACGATTTTGGAATTAAAAGTTTCAAGAGAAAAACCAAAAATTATTTTTATGGAAGGAAATGTCTAATTTAGGAATTCTATAACACCAAGTACTGTCAAATGTACAATTATTGTTGCGTATGTATTACCACTCACTGCATATCTGCTCGCTTTTACAATTTTTCCAGGAGGTTTGACTTGAAAAATAGAGAGGGAGAAAGAGAGAGAAAGAGAGAGAAAGAGAGGGAAAAAAACAACTTTTCATAATTTCTCATTTTTCCAGGGCTTCGAGCTCCTGAGGCATTCTCATTTTTCGATTCAGATGGTTGTAAAGGAAACCGGATTTATAGTATTTTTCATCCTTATTTTTCCACTCTTGTCCACATTTTACAGCAAAACAATTTTCAGGAAATCCGGTTTTTCGCGTTGCACTAGTTGCACCCTTCATTTTTTTTGTCGGACTGATTTCTTTCCTTTATCTTCACATTTTGTGGCACATGCGAAACATCTCACGAGATCCATTGTTGAACAACAACAAGAATAAAAGAAGCAATCGAAAGTTATTGATAACACTCATGTTATTGGCTGGCTCAGCTTGTATTGGTGAGCGCAATTAATGAAAAATTTGATCCAGTCATTTGTTGTTTCAAATTATTTTCCAGGTTGGCTTCCAACATCGTTGATGTTTGTGCTTCCACTTGTGTTGCCATTCGAAATGCCGCATTCGGCTCGCTTATATTTAGGGTTTTTAAGAATATTTCAACGAATTATCTAGAAACAATTTTTCAGAGTTCTTGCTCAAATGTTACATGTTACAAAACTCATTGCAGATGCATTTATTTATGCAAGTCGTCTGGTTGAGATTCGATACGCAATGTGGATTTTTAATAGAAAAATGAAAAACTATTTTTTTGGAAATCTCACTTCGTTTAATAGCAACAAAGAGCCAACAGAAGTTCCACCAGAGTTTGTTCGATATTTAAGTGAAACCAAAGAAAACCGATCGATGCGTTCAAAACGTGTCAAAAGCGAGTTTGAAGTGTCAACAAGAAAGAAGCGTTATGGTTCAGAAAGGCAGCGATCCTCTGAAAATATCAACAACAATGCGAATAATCGAGTAAAACAATAACAGTTCTTTCAAATTTTTTTAAAATTAAACAACTTTAGCTTAAACCTTTTTCGGAGCACCGAACCGTAAAGCTGTGCAAATCGGTTCCAAACTCTGATGTCCAAAAACCATCCGCAATTTTTCAAAATGAGGGGGAGACTGGAATGTTGTTGTTATCAACGTCAGAAATCTTATTTCAAAATAAAGATCAAAAATAAAAAACTTGAAAAATAATGTAACGATTTGTTTCAAATTTTTGACTTTTTTTTTCTTTTCATTGTTTCTGGTGTAAAATATTAGCTACTAGTTTGTCATATTCAACTTTTCATTTATATTTTTTTGTGTTTTTATGATCTCAAAACTAAAACTTTTTAAAATAATATTTGAACTTAAAAAAATTATTTTTTAAGTGGGAAACATACTGTTAATTTTTAAAAACTGTTTAACAGCTTTGGTTTTACCACTAAAAATATAAAATTATTTTTTTCACAAATTTTCAGCACTTTATAGAAAATTCTATAGAAAAATATAGCAAGTCTTCTATAATTTTCATGTTTCAAAAATCGGGAGTTTAGAATAAACGTTTTTATTTTTTTGTCCATATGTTTTCTGGAAATAATACGTGGTTCACAAGTACATTTTGTATTATAATTGCATGTAACTTCCTGCATATCTTGAGAGGTTTCGAAAATTTTTTTCTCATTCTGGTTATTTTCAACTCTCATAAAGAAGCAAAAAAAGTACATTCATAAAGAAGCAAAACAGGAATTATTTTCTTGTTAAAACAAGAAACTAAACAAAAAACTTTATGGAGGTATGGGGAATCGAACCCCAGACTTCTCGCATGCAAAGCGAGCGCTCTACCCCTGAGCTATACCCCCACATAGAAAACAACAATTTTTCACTGGCAAAAAAATGTTGTTGAATACGGTTTTTTGATATGAACAACCCAAGTTTAGAAAAGCTTAAAACTTTTCAAAAAGTTTCAACACATTTTTAAAAATTCACTCATCTTTTACAGTTAAATGTTTATTACGATAAAAAAAGATTAACAGGAGTGTGTTAAAATAAATAAATTCAAACAAAAAGTGAATATTTGAAAAACTCGTAGATCCAAAAACTTTTCTTTCACAGTTTTATTAAG
The DNA here is from genome assembly GCA_963572285.1 of Caenorhabditis drosophilae. Taxonomy (NCBI): domain Eukaryota; kingdom Metazoa; phylum Nematoda; class Chromadorea; order Rhabditida; family Rhabditidae; genus Caenorhabditis; species Caenorhabditis drosophilae. Next base: position 8,796,716 of record OY751565.1, read on the forward strand.
TCAGGATGAAGTTTTTAGGGAGTGAATACTTCAGATACATAAACAGACATCACAAAACCATATTCGATATGTTTAATTAACAGAATAAAATTTAGTAGATTAAATTACTTTGAACCGAGTGAGAAGTTTATCAATCCTTTAAGAAAGAAACCAATAAAAAATAAATTAAATGTTTTTAATATTATTAGAGAGGTTTTTTTTAAACCCGAACAATTTCTGTGCTTTTTCCAATTTTTCCACAAATCAATTTTTAATTTTGATAACTGGATTTACAGTTTTTTTCAACAAAATCAAAGGAATTGACAGAAGACAGGCTCCTATTAAATAACAACTTGTTGGGCCGAGAAGCCAAAAACCTGTGAAAAAAGCAATATCACAAAACTAGAAAAAAATCATCTTACAAGTTGACGAAAAAATAGGGCCCGTCGCTCTTGCAAGACAACCGATGCTTCTAAAAACTCCAGCTAAAACACCATTTTCAGTTTCCGATATTAAAGTGTGAACTACAGAAGTTAAGCTAGAAACAACAGTGGCAGAAGCTGCAAATTTCAGCATTTGAAGGTTTAAAAAAAATTTTACACACCGATTGCGTAGAAAAAAAGTCCCGAATAAAGGAGAAACTGAGAATTGGCAAAAGCCACTAAAATATAAGCTGGTATAATACAAGTAACTCCAAACTCTGCCACATTTTTTTGTCTTAAATCACGAAAATTTGTAAAGAAATACCGATTGAAATCAACCTTTCAATAGGAATTCGTCTGACGAAAAGTCCTTGAAATGGTAACATCAACAAGCCAGTGAAAAGATAAATTTTTCCTTGCTGCATGCTGAAAAAAAAATAGAAATTATCTTCTTAAATTAAAATTATTTGAATTTTTAATGTTTTTCATTTAAATTTTTATAAAATTCAAACCAAGATTACCTGTTATAATCAAATCGAATGTGTGTAAGAAATGGAAGTGTGAATTCTAATCCGGAATACAAAAATAAATAAATAAAATATATTCTACCAATATTTTGGATTTCAGTTTTATCTAAACACAAATTTTTGAAAAAATATCTACAAAAAATCATCTGAAACTTACTTTTCTGCGACGCTTTGACAGCTGAAAATTGAAAAAGATCAGAAAGAAGAATCAAATGCTTCGTAGATTCAATTTCGTTGATTTTTTTCTGAGTTTCAGAGCATTTTGAATAATTCTTCAAATCTTCAAAAAAAACTTACAGAAGACGATTCTTTCAGGGTTTCTGGAAGGAAAAACAAAAAAATCAGTTCAACGACTGTTAAAAAAATTGAAAATAATGCTGGAAGAGTAAAAGGCGTTTCCTGTAATCACAATAAATAATACATTTAGTTTTAAAACAGCTTTTACCAAAGGAGCAATGGATGAAAAAAACGCACCAATCATCGGACCAATTAAAAATCCTAGAGAGTAAGAAATTCCTATAAGGGACTGAAACCAATCGCTCTCAAGTTTTTTTTCAGCTTTTAAGACCCTACCATTCCTTTCTGATGTTCATTTTTTCCATAAACATCTGATATAATTGAAATTGCAACATTAATATTGCCTTTGCTTAATCCTCCAATAATTCGGCAGAGTACAAAGCATGAAAATGTTTTTGCATTAAACCAGTACTTAAAATAAACAAAATTTGAAAAAAACTACAAAAATAACTCACCACATAGGATATTAAAGTGCAAAGGCCACATAAAATTATAATAGCTCGACGACCATAAACATCTGACAATGCTCCGAGTGTTGGAGCTGAAAGAAACTGCAAAGCACTGAACAAAGAGCCAAGAAGTCCTTTAAAAAAATTGGATTAAATTTTGTTTTTAAATGATTTTGAGCACAAAAATGAAACATTCTAGCTTAAAAAATGTTGACATACCTCCAAAAAATACTTTATCATACCCTTCATTGCGAGGAACTCCAATGGCGTTTTGAAAGTATTCCAATCCTTGGACACTTCTGTCATATAACCAGTCCTTTAATAATTAAATGAACGTCAAACAACTGGGAAAAAAATGAACCTACTCTGTGCCCATCTTTTGAATAATAAACCATAATTTTTGGAAGTAATGGCAATATTGAGGTGAATGCTAGCATGTTACAAATAAGTGCTGGCGCCAAAATCCGTGTAACTTTGCTTTTTTCAAGGTTTGACATTTCTGAAACTTTGTCATAAGTTTTTAAAATCTCAGTACACTCAAGTGAAAAACGTGTAGAAATGAAATGAAATAAGAAACTTTTGAATTGTTATCAATTTTTTAAAAGTCTTTTTTTTCCACGAGGACAAAGACATCAACTTTTTTTCAATGAGCAAATAATATTTGAGTGAAAAATTCAAAAAATTTCTAAAAATTTAAAACTAAGATGAAGAAAATTGATAAAGAAATAAGAAAAATGAAAAACCCTGGAACTGTAAACAGTGAGAAAAAACAATAAAAATAAAAAAGGATTGCAATGGAGCGAGTTTTGTTTTTAATAATTATTAATGGCATTTTTTTATAGGGGAAAAATATTTATTACTTTTTTTTGTACGTTTTTTAATAATTTTTCCGAAATTTGTCAAAATATAGTTTGAGTAGTTAAAATTGTTTTTTTTTTTATTTTTTCAATTCCAATTGAAAAAAATTAACATTTTAAAATTTTTGAGAAGGTAAAATTATTTTCAAAATGTATATTAACGTAAAAAAATAGTGGTTTTTTAAAAATATTTTCAATAATAACCCGACAAAAAAATAAAATAGAATGGAACTCAAGGCTTCAAATGAATTCTTTGATTGATTAAAATATTTGGACAATTTTTAGAGAAATTTCATTCGATTAAATTTATTGAAAAATAATTTTTGTCGTTTTTTGAATAAAAGTTGAAGTATAAAACTATTAAAATAGAATGTTCCACTCAAACAAAAAAGGCGGTTTTTTGAAATTTCTCAAAGTTACGAACAGCTGAGCAAGCCGCCCACTAAAAATCAACAATAATTTCAATTTTTCTAACCAAGAGGTAAACATCGGGGGGAAAAAAGTGACGATACTATGAAAACAAATAAACAAAACCGTGAGGTTTTACAACAAAAAGCGTCAAGAAAATGAATGAAATTCGTTTTTTTTTTTAGTTGCTGTGGAAGTTATCCTCGCATTTTCGTCGAGATAAAGAATACATCATCTCGCTTTGAAGTGGAATAATGCAAAAACTGTGTTGACCTTGACACAATGTGGGACACATCTAGTCAGGTAGTAGAGATATTCAATTAGAAAAACTTCATTTTTCGGAAGGCCATGAATTGAATAAGACATTATGTGCGTTTTTTCATGGTTTTTCAAATTATTCCCTTTTTTACGTTCTAAAAATTTTTATTGAATACATACATATGTATGTACAGTATACCTATAGAGACTTTTCAAAATCAATGCTAAAAATAGTATTCTTTTTTTATGAAGTATTGATTAATTTTTTTTTATTTAGGCTGAATTATTTTATATTTTATTATTCGGTTCAAACCAAAAAAAATTTAACAAAAATCAATAAAAAGGAAAAAAATGTCAAGTGAAACATTGGTGAGCTTTTGTTTGCATGAATATTTTCATGGTCTGTGGCAGGGCTTTCTGAAAATATGGTATTTGAAAAATTAATTGAAGCTTTTTGTCACCAAAAAAAAACGATACACATCCATTTCTATAAAATAGCAACAAAAGAAAGCAAACCAAGGGAAACAATTTCTCAGGTACTCACTTGTACTTCACTTCTGTAACATTTTTTGATAATTTTTTAATGAATTAAACTTGCACAGAACAGTATTTGTTCACATTAAAGCTGATTAGCACATTTGCTTCAAGCATCATTTTGAAACTTTTTCTAGTTTTGTAACAAAACGTCTTGAACAAAATATTGCTTGAAGTTCAATGAAGATTTTGTATCAAAATATTTCAATAAATTGAAAACAACAATTTTTATGGTTTATTCGTCAAAACAAAAAACAATTACACCACGAAATCCGAAAATATTTTTATATAAACATTGAAAAACTTTTGAAATCAATTCTCAAATTCTTATCGAAATGTGACAAAACAAAATTCCAAAGCTCTGACGTCCACTTTTCACCCAAACAAAAGAAACGAAATATTTTGGGGGACATTCTTCCAGTTTTTTCTTAAACTGCTTTTTTTTTGTTTACCACTTTTTATGAATTTGTAAAAAACGAGATTTTATTTTTTTTTAAAAACTTAAGGTAACTGAGTAAAAAATTAAAAAGTGATCATAATGAGCCATGCAATTTTTCTTTTACATCTACAAACAATAATGGTGGGTGTATTTGCGTTGGGAGTATGTGATTTGAATTTTATAAAAGACAATCATCAACGTACAGAAACAAATCAGTAGTATGAATAAAAAAATATAATCATATATACAAAGACATTAAAACAAAAAATATTTACACAGTATACATTTAAATAAAAGTGCGGGACTATACAAATTTCATGCATTGTTAAAATAATTATTCAACTCACGCACCGTTGCCATTGACAGGCACACGATTAGTATATCTGAAAAATGTTCAGAGTTTGCATTCAATTATGTGTGTTCGAAAATAATTTAAGACGAAAATAATTTGGCTAAAAATGTTTTAAATTATATATTCGAATGTCAATCACATTTGTTCACATGCAAAAAGTACCAAAACACGACGACTTGGTGGTAGGAAGAATTATCTTCTTCATAATCACATTTCTTTTCACTTGATGCTTTGAACTACCCAAGGTTTCTTTTTGAAAAAAATGTGTTGTTTTCCTTACAATGCATAAGCCTTCTCTAAAATTCTTCGCAATTCTCCTTTTTCTTGGAAGGCTTTTGTTTCATCGTGACCGCCAATAAATCGACCACCAATAAAAAGTTGAGGCACTGTTTTACGTCCCGAATATTTTTTCAAAATCTCCTTAAAAAATGCGGATTTTTTTCACTGCGAGTTTTTTTTTGATTGGAAACCTGTATTTCTTCGGTTCGATTTAGTTTATCAATTTCAACTATTTTTAAATCATCAATCTCATAATTTGATAAAATTGTCTTTAATTTTTTACTCCATGGACAATAAGTTTTACTATAAACCATCACCTATAATAATTTTTGGTTACTTTGGAAAAACAGCTTTTTAATTATAATAAAACATAAACTTTATGAGTAATAATATCATTCACAATTTTATCCTCGAGATCTTTAATTGTTTTATCTCCTTTTGTTTTTGATAACTCTGCATAACAAATCTGTAAATTATTTTAAAACTAAAAAAAAAGCTTTAAATCAATAATAAAATATTTTTGAAAATTTAAAAAAAGCCTTTTTTTAAACATCAAAAAACTTACACTTATCAGACTTGCTACAATCAAAAATTTTCGAATCATTTGAAAAACACTGAAAAAAGTCATAAATCAATCAATTGAAATTTCAAGTTGTTAAATGTTAGTTTTTGACAAAATGATAACGAAAAAAAGGCAGGCATTACTTTGTTAAACTTGTTAACATTTTATAGAAAAACAAAACACTGAAAAGGGGTGGAGAGAATCTAAAATTAGAAGAAGTTCATAATCAACTGTTGTCCTAGGATTGTAAATGGCATCAAACAACACGATAATTCATTTAGAAAATTGATTAGAGAAAAAAAGGAATCGAAAAATAAATGAATTGATTACTGATCAGTTTATTATTGGTTTTGTTTTATCTAAATGACCCATGGATTGCGTCCAGTCTCGCGCGCCATGATGTCTACTTCGCCAAATCAAGGTCAAATTCCATTATATTAAACTTATATTAATGGTTTTTAATTAATATACAATACTCAAAAATTTTCAACAGCAAAAACAAAAAAAGACAATTGAATAACACTGAAATTGAAACTGGCTTCACATTTTTTAAATTTGATTTCATTTTTTCAATTATTAACTTAAAAATTGAAAAGCTTTGGAAAATGTGAGCTTCTTCTCAAACTTTTTCAATGAAAATAACTTCGCAATCGAGAAAATTCAAAAAAATTATAAAATTTTCTTGTGTATTCAAGAAAAATTTGTTCGATATTTAATTTTTTTTCTCTTTTTTGATACAAACTATACATTTTTTAACATTAAAAATTGTTCATTGAGACAATGCCATCTAATAACCATGAAAATGTATGACAAAACATTTGGGGAATTGCATAAATGATTCATATTCATGCTTAAAACTACAAAAAACTAGTTTTTTTTTTTTTTGAAATAAACTTTAAGAATAATTAATTAACTGATTGAAAAAAAATACAAAACAAACAACATTGACGATGATGTAATAAGGAAAAACACTTTTACTAGAAGTTCAAAGTTTTTTTTTCTGTTTTTTATTCCAAAGTTTCAACAAATATGTATAATCGCATCAGAAAAACGTTTAACATAAATTTTTTTTTTCTCTAAAAAAAACCTTGAAAAACGGTTCGTGTATTCCAGATTTTTTTTTCGGTGGTGTTATAAGTTATCACAGAAATTGTTCCTGAATGTAGTCTTGTGATTTAACCAAGTCATTATCAATTTGATAAACCAAATTTTTTTGTTTTTTTTTTCGAAAAATTCTTGAGATTAAAAATAAAATCTAAATTTAAACATTTATTTTTTTAATCAAATCATTCTTAACCTTATTAAAAAATCAGTTTTTGTCAAATTTTGATTGTAAAAAAACCACATGTTCCTACATAAAAATATTTCTTAGAAAAAAAATGATGAAAAACAATAGGAAAACGAAAATTCTCCAAATATTTGTTAGATATTAAGTTTTTTCAACATTCAAAAATCAAAAATGATTAAAAATCAAAGAATTTTAAATATTTTGTGACTAGGAAGTATTTCTACATGCAATTTGTCTCAAACTTCAGACGTAATTTTTCTGTCAGGTCGTCACAATTTCATGAAGAAGACGCGCCTTAGTGGAATCGAATTTGTTTCAGAGAAAACTTCCCCCTTTGCATTCATTGTTCTTACTTTACCAATCAGTTTCCTTGTGGTGTTGAATCAATTTTGGGACAAGATTCTTGCATTTTTCAGTTGAAAAGTGTTTTTCTTTGTTTCAAAAGTAAATAAACAGAAAAAAATCAATTTATGCTAGTTTATTTCATGAAAAAAATACAGAATTATGACTTAAAACATTTGATGACATCGCGAATTTCAGCTCGACAAATCGGGCATGTACCGTTTGACATATCCAATACTTGTCGAGCGCACTCGTAGCACATACACATGTGTCCGCAAGTATAAAGTACAGAGTTGATTCGTTTATCAAAACAAATCTGCAAACAAAAAATGAATTTGATTCAAATGAGATATTCAGTTTCGAAGGCAATAAAAGAAGCAGATGAAAAACCAACCAAACATTCTCCGTCTCCTTCACTTTTACTCGGCTCATCTTTTTGTTCGCTAGTGAACATCGGAGGAACACGTGGCGGCGCTGTTCGTGGAGGAGTCCGCTCGGGCATTCGTTGAGCCGCACGAGGAGGAAGAACAACTCGTCTCTGCAAATGTTTGGCACATTTTCTATGTTCAAGCTCTCCTAGAAATCATACTCTTGGTGGAATCGGAACATTTTGTTCGGCAACTGGAGTTATGCGAGCCTCGCCCAATAATTCTTCAATTGATGTTCGAGCATCCGAGTTTGCTGCTACATCTGCACGATTTCCAGCTACTAAAACATTCAATTTTTTTTTTAATTGACAATCGATTTTTCAAAATTGACAAACCATTCATGTTTACACTTCTAGCAGTCATACTAAGAGCTGGTTCAGTTGATCGCTCTCTGCAATTAAAGTTTTTTTTAAGATAACAAACATATTCAAAAAGCTCAAGATTTTTTTCAAGATAATTAATTCTTCACGAGACTTAAGTGGTTTTACCTGCCATGGCTCGATTGCCCTTCAAAAACTGGTGATCTTGCTGATGAGAATGAAGTTGATTGAGATGAAGAAACGGGCGATGGCGATAGTGTCGCAACTGCTTCAATTGGACTCAGCTTGATGGCAGTTGTCGAGCCATAAACATCGAACCACATATACAGCGCCAACGAATTGTCAACGTGAAGCACAGTTCGAGGTGTGCCTCGGTTTGAGAATCTTTGAAATTTCACCTCTCCTGAAATGTTTTCATTTTTTTTTCAGCAACTTTAATGGTGTTGGTTTTCAGAATACAAAACGTAATTAATTCACAAAAAAGGGAAAATAATATGGAAAACCATTATCTGCTATCCAAAAACGTAATTCAGTATTGGCGGCCGGTTGAATTGCAATATCCTTGATTCCAACCCAATAGTCAGGCATCTCAATAAGATCTGATGAATCATCGGGTAAATCGGTTCCACGAAGTGTTGCTGGATTACAACACGTCACGCCAAAAGCTAGTCCACCTTCGTACAAATTGAGTACATTTTTTATCTGCACAATTTTGAACAACTTTAATCAACAAATGTTCAAAAAGCTTACCGTGATTTTAACCACTTCGTTGTTTTTAATTGGACGACTAGTGAAAACATATCCTTGCGCATACTCAGAATTATCGCGGGTCGCCAGCGTTTTTGTCGCGTCTAACGTAATATGTCTTCCGGTGATCACATGAAAATGAATTGGCTCAAAAGTTGCAACTAAAAATAAAAATTCATGAACAATTTTATTTTCCTATTGAAATTGGATAAGAAACCGGTGCTCGAGCTTTCCCGATGGGTTGAAGATGTGACAACTGGCGATGTTGAATTATTCTGAACGTTGATGGTTGGTCGAACTGGTGGGATGGTTGAAGAAATTAATGACGTGGTAGGAAGTGAATTTGATGGAACAGTCCGGGTTAAAGGTTGTGGAACTTGCGAAATCATTGAAAGCTCGGATGATTCTAGAAAAATAAGATTAATAGAAAAAAGCATAGAACATTTATAGAAAATCAATAAATAAAAATGTACCCATAAAGTCAACGGCAATTGAATTACCATAAATATCTACAATAATCCACATAGGAAGGCTTGTATTTATCCCAGTAAGAAACATTCCCTTAACAATTTAATTTATTATTTCTAATTAAATCATGTTCTTCTAACTTTTTGTCGACCGTTAATTCCATAATGAAGATCTCCTTGATCATTAACAAAAAAATGAAGAATATTTCCTTGCACTGAATATCGTTCAGGTAAAGCTTTTGCCCAAAAACCCTCCTTTGTTGTTAAATCTGGACAAGCAAATCTGAAAGTGGGAAAACATGTTCTTTTCAGTTTTCGATTCATTGAATCAACTCACTTTGGAACAGAAATGTTACGGAAACTTTCTGGATCGAAATTTGATATTCCCAAACGTAAGACACCGGACCAATTTGTTCCAACTTCAGATAATCGTATACAAACATTTTCATTGACATCGATTGGCCTGAAAATCTTTTTTCAGACAATTATTCATTAAACTGAAAAAAATTACCTTGACGAAAAAGCTAATCCTTTGCAAAAACTTTCGCATCTTCTTGCTTTTTTTCGATCTTAAAATTGATCAACGAAACTTTTGTTCTATTTTAAGAGAAAAAAAAGAAGTTTAAAGCGAAACACTCACTATTCGACAAAGTGATATTTGAGCCGTGAATTGTGTGAAATAAAATTGGTGGACGTGTTGTTGGAGTTAATTGCCGATCAATAATTTGTTGTGTTGCTTCATCAATTTGAATATTGGAAATTGGTCCATTCATACCTGGAGAAAAAATTTCTTTTGTTTTGGATTACGCTTGATTAAAAAAGTTTTCAAGTGAGAAATGAACAGTTTTAAAACATTGAAATGTTTCTGAGCACACATGAGTTGAGAGATGAAAATGAGAGAGAAATATTGCTTTGCGCTATTACACAATATGTCGAAAATAACGACTGTTACCTTTAAAAAATCGATTGAACGTCGATTTCATAAAAAAATTATATTTATTGAGTTTTTATTATTCGTCTTCTGTTTTAAATTAATCTTAAATTGTTTGTTGTATGTATTAATTTTATATTTGTATCTTCAAAAATATTGTTATCGGCAAAGCTGTTTGAAGAACATTTTTTAAACTTTATTCCCGAACTTGTAAAAAATGTTTTTTTTTAAATAAAAGCTTACTTCTATTATCATTTGAATGATCGTTCCCCATTTACCAAATTTTTTTCCGAAACGTATGGGCAGTTTTTGAAAAAAAGAAATTTGGGTGATATCCACCTATAATTAAAAAATTAATTAAAAACTCATCCGATGAAAAAAAAAAACAAAGAAAAAACTTTTCAAAAATTTGAAAACGAATGTCAACATTTTAGATAGATTTCTCCCTATTTCAAGGTGAAACAATTGTTTCTTTCAAATCAATGAAACAAAAAATAAAACATTACAAAAAATTACATTTTACTACAATATGAGTGACCTGCGTCATGATTTCCATAGAGCGCACTTTAATTTTTTTCTTTCATTTGCAACACTTTTTTTAATAGTTTTTTATTAAAATGTGTTCCCCAAACTAAAAATTTTCATTGTTTTCATGTACAAAGTTTGAAATCGTTTTAAATTCTAAATTTGTTTTTATTTGTTTTGTGAAAGGTTAGAACAATAAATTTATTTTTAACTTAAAAAATGACCAAATATCAATCTCATTTCATTTAAAACCTTTCAAAAATTAACCGTAAAATGTATCAATTATTCAAAATCTTTTAAGCTTGTATCAAACTCAACATTTGTGTCAAATACTGATATGAGCAGGGGCACTCTAAAAAATAATTGTTTTTTTCTTGAAATTGTTGGAAAAAACTACCTTGAATAGTTTTCTTTTTTCTGTGACATAGACATGCGTAAAATAAAATAAACTGTCGAGTTTTGATGTTTGATTTTTTCCAATAACAAATCAAAATTGCTGATGGTGTTGCGTAAAACACGCCCCCAGTTTTTCCGATTTCTAATCTGAGCAAACGTCTGAAAAACCACATTTCAGATGAGATTTGTTAATCTTTTTGAAAAAAAAAAAACAAAAACAAAACCTCATTATATAACATTAATCTCGGCTTAATCTCTGACGTGTCGTTGAGAAGTTTTTCAAGCTGACTTGAAACTGTTCGTTCGACACCATCCACCGTCAACAAAAGAACGGGAAGACAGCGCAAAACCCAACCAGTTTGGTGAACACCTTCAAGTCGATCAAAAAAGCTAAATATTTTAACTCAAAAAAATTTGTACAAATGAGTTATTGATTTACATGCGTGTGAGGTGAAAGGTCGAATATGCAACTTTTTCCATGGCGGATTCATTTCCAGACGATGAGCCTGAAAAAAACAAATTTAAGATTTCCTATTTCACACCATTTCGCACATTTGAAAATACAAGCCATTTCTATTTTGAATAAGCTCAGATGTAGATGAATATTTTTTCTTGAGCCATCCTTGTTAGTCGATAAATACTCTTAAAATTATTTATTGCAACATTTCTCCGCTTCTGAATTTCTTACCGTTAATAGCATTCATGAAAAAATCAATATAAGAAATTGAAGAGCAAATAAGGTTTTCAATGGCAGTTGTAAGAAAAAACAGTTGACGATTGTCAGAAGATTTTAAAAGAGATTCCACAAGTCGCTGAAATTCAAAAAAAAATGCTTCTCAATTGAAAAAAAAGTTCAAACTACATTAAGAAGCAGCTCTTTAACTTTCGATTCCGATAATTCGTTCAAAATATGCTGAATAACAGAAATCACCAATTTGTCGACTTCTCGTCCATTCATTTCGCTGAAAATAATTGTGCGTCATAAAATCAATAAATGAATTTACAAAAAACCCTACTTTTCATTTATTAAATAATTTCCATCTAATAATATGAAGGCAATATAGTCTATAATTTTTTTCAAAAAATCTAGAGAACATGATTGCATAAGATATATAATTCCAGAAAACGTGTAAACATCTTGAATCGATGAATATGGATTTGTCAATCCGATTTCAATCTGAAATTGCGAATTTTAAACGGCATAAGTTGAGCTGAAAATGGGCATTTCTCGACCTACCCATGACATCACCATTTTTTGCTTATCAGCTGGTGCCATATTGCTATCCACATTCTCAAAGCCTAACACTGAGAATGATTTCAACAATAAAGCAATGACTTTTCCTTCATCGTCAGTGTCTTGCACCAAACCTTTAAATGAAATTTCGGTTTTGTTTTAAAAAAATTCCAAGAATATTCAAATATTCTCACCTCCATTATGAATAATTTTCATTTGAGTGTAGAGAAAATCATAAGTTGTGAGATCATCAAAAAAATCCGAAAGATATTGAAGCTGACAAACAAAACGAAATAATATTTCCGATAAGTTTTACGTTTATTTTAACTTAAATTTACCGATTGTAAAACAGCTGATAATAATAGAGAAGGCAATTTGTGAATTCCGTGTGAAAACCAATGTGAAAAAATGCCCAGTAAACTTCGCACATTTGAAACTGTATCGAGATCGCTGGTGGTTTTGAATAAATGTTGGGAAAGAGATGGTTTTAATTTCTAAAAAAACAAAAATCAGTGACACTTTTATTTCCAGTAAACTCCAGTGGGTGCTTTTCAAACTACCGATGTTGTTGCCGAAGAGACTGTCGAGAATGGTTTTCCAGTTTCGGATGAAATCACGCCACAAATTGTCCAAAGTGAGAAGACATTTACTTGTGCAAGCCCGTAGGATTCCGACATTCCCGAAATCTATCAGGAATATTAAATTATTTGAAAAAAACTTTTTTTTTCTGCTTACATTTTGTTTTATTAATTTTTGAACTTCTGGAGTGCTTGTATGATCAAAAATTTTCGACATGTGTAAAAACGCGTTGAATTCATTGAGCTCTCCCGACCCAAATGTTAGCGTCTTCCATTCTTTCAATTTTAAGACAAATTTTGAATATGGGTCACCATTATAAGGATATTTCAATGAACATAGAAGAACCGATGTAAAAATATTGATAGCCAATGAGCTGCACTTAATTCGATCCATGACAATCTTAAAAATCAAACTTTGATGAACCTCAACTTTTCTTTTCTGTTCTTTTTTCAGTTTTTTACCTCTTCTGAAGTGTTTTCTAATTCTTTTCCAGTTGGTGTTGTAGAAAGAACCCCAAGAAGTGTTACACAAATATCTTCAAACTGAGTTTTGGTGAGCCAACCAACTCTTAAAAATGAATCAAAATTCAAAAAAACCCAAAAAAAAACATTTTTTCAACCGTGTTTGTCGCATTTGAAAATTAATTAACACTTCATAATTGCATAAGTAATGAACTTTAGCCAAAGGCACAAAAATATTTCCATCTGCTTTCACTTCAATGAAGATTTTCCAACCAAGCCTGAACGTTTTCAAAAGCTTTTCAAAACTTTTAAAGTCAAATTTTACTCGACGGCTGGCAAACAAATCATAAAAATTGGATAAATTGTTGGATGACGAAGCATCAAATTTTTTACTGCCTCTTTATCAGTTTTTTTATAATTATCCTTGTTAAGCGCTTGATGACATTTGATGAAAATCAAGTTGAGCAAATCTGAAATAATTTTAAAATTGTTTCAAGCATTTTAATAGTTATTGATACCTTTTATTGAATCAATATTTTCAAATTTTATGTCATTGTTGATCTTATAACTGATCCCATCTGTTAATGACTTTAAATATGTTTCCAATGGAAGATTAACTGTGATTAGAGATGTTAAAAGTTGTAAATGAGATAACACAAAGCTCAATGGTTTTTTTGTTATTCTATTTTTAACTTCTGAATTATTCAGAATGACAATTATTGATTTATACATGTATGAATTCTAAAAAAATGTCTATTTTCTTTTGTCTGACAACTCAACAAACCGTTACGAATTTTTTTCCTTTTTCAGCGACATAAATCAATAAATTATTGATAAGATTTTCTGATAACTCGTCCAGTTTTATTTTCATATCCTGAAGCAGTTCAATGCATTTTAATTTTTTTAGAAATATTTTTTCACTTCACAATTTGCCAGTATTTTCATCAACTTCTCATAGGAATTGTTTTTTTCCGCAAAGTTGATGCTTTTCTCAATAAGCTGATGGAGTTTTTGTGAGATTTCTTGACTTTCCGGTGTTGATAAAGCTAGAATATTCAAATTGGTTAACAATCGAACTTTTTGTCGGGTTCTCTCCAACTTTCTAATAAATAATTGTGCTGCTTGAATTCCTTCATCAAGCTTTCCCAAAACGCGTCAGTAGTGAAAATTTGATCGATTTCAGACGAAATTTTCCAGAAATGTTCAAACTCTAATGGCAAAACATATCTGACACATTGTTCGAGATTAACGTTTGCCATTGTAATGACAATATCATCAAAGCTGAGATCTGCATTGAAAAAGTTTCTGAAATAGTTTGGTTCAGAATGTTTGTTAACTTTTTTTTTCCGATACTGACATTTCTGTCATAGCTAAAGATTGCTGTGGGGTCAATTGTTTCTTCAAGCAATCACTATTTGTCTTCTCAGAATCTATTTCAAAGAAATGATTTAAAGATTCAGCCAACTTGGGAGAAACTAAAAATCAATCATTTTTTTAATTGAATCAACGATCGAACTCACATTCTTTCAATGCAATCTTCAGCAAGTTAATTACAATTTCCTTTTCCGAGTGCTCATTATTTTTCAAAATGTTCATAATGATTCTTAATTCGTAAAAAATTCGAGTTTAAAATAATCAAAAACCCATACCTTTGAATGAAATTCTCAAAGGATTGGTCATCAGAGTTTGACATTAGGCACAGAGTTTTTTCTGAAACCCGGAACAACACTGAGCAAAACAACGCGACTTTTTGTTTCGAATTCTAAATTAACTTGATCGAATAAAGATTTTGGCTTTTTTTTTTCGTTTTGAAGTTACACAATCGGGTTTATCCATTAAAACATCACACAAATCAGAATATTCTGGAAACGCGGAACTACTAATTCTTGAAAGCGGAAGCAATAAGGATTTGAATGGAATATCAATGCTTGATTCTTCTGTTATCCATTTCAAAAAACTGTTCATGAAACTTAGTGAAACATTTTCCCTTTAAAAAAATATGAAGCCTTTTCAATTTTGTTTCAAAATTTCTTACGAGTTTTCCGATTTCAGACTTGAAAGTAATAAAAACCAAGCATACAGAGTTTCGCACGGAGCGTGTTTCAAAGCAATTTCAGACATTGAACTCAATTCAGACGATAATAAATCCACATTTTTATCTTGACTTATCAATTCCATAATGGCAATGCAAGTTGCAGCCATGGCTGAAAATTATTTTCTTTTAATTATTGAACAACTTTTAAGTTTTGCTAACCAAATTTTATATGATTCTGCTTCAAATTGGGAATAGATTTTAATAATTGCATTCCTGAGTCGTGTAACTGTTGCGAATTGTGCGATTGAGTACGAGAGTGAACAACCAGAAATGAAATCATCTGTGTGGAATTCATTTTTTATAATTCTTGGAATTTTTTTTCAAAAAAATTTCACGTTTCATCAATCAAATAACAATTATTTTTCTTGAATTTTTCGAATATTATAATTGTCAAACCGTTTCAAACAATTGAGGCGCCATACATTGACTTGGGTCTGACAAATTGCTTATCACTTCGTTATAAATCACATTTTTTGGATCCGCCATATCATGAAGAATTCCAGATTGTAGTAGCTCGACCATTATTAAAATCACTTGTTTTTTCTCTTCAGCACCTCGGCATCGAAAGATTCGAATCATTGTTGTGATCAAGTCTTCTAATTTTGTTAGTGAATCGATTATTTGTTTATTTGATTGTTTTTTTATTTTAATTTCTTGAATTCCCAGACATTCCATTGAAAATTGGATAATATTCTTAACAAAATCAACATTTTGATTGAAAATGCCATCAAATTGATTGATTGTAAAGAAATCTTTAATAAATTCAAAATTTATTTTTTAAAAGATCAAAATTTTACCTAAATTTGTGTGAAACTTCAACCAAAAGCTTGAATCGATTGAATTCATATTTCTCGAAAATACAATTTTTATTAATTGTCGCATTATTTTTAAAGAAGGAACAGGCGCCACATCAATAATTTTCTGAAAAAAAAACGATAGACGAAATTAAAATCATTATTCATTTTCAACCTGCAAATAAAAAACTGTTTCTTCAAAAAAGCTGAATTCATTCAACGACAAAAATTCAAGCGATAAACATAATAACGAAGAGCTGTCATTGATGAATCCAATAAGCTTTTCATCCACATTTTTGTTAAGTGAAGTCTAGAGCAAAACAAGAATCACGATTTGTTACTAATTTGACGAAAACCTTGAAATTTTTATAAGATCCTTGTAAATCGGAATACAACGATAAAAGGGCCTGAGAATGATTATATTCGTTTTCAGTTTCTTTTGAAAAAACAATGAATTCTTCATTTGATCGAATCGGCGTCACTTTTTTTCTTAATTTTGCTAATTCTGAATAATTCGAATACTTTTGATCAAATCGATTTTCTGTTATTATAGCATTAACCATGTTCAAGCATCTTAAATGAAAGTTTGAAAAAAAAATGATTATCATTGAAACATGTTACCTGAGAGCTAAAACTGTTATTTCATGAATGATCTCCTTATCATATTTTTTTCCTGCTGAAACATTGTCGATCAACTTTTCTGAAATTAATCAACAAGCGTTTGAAAAAACACGAGGAACAATTTAACCAAAACAACAAGTTGTGATTAGGTCACAAGTCGTCGAAAAAATGCTCCTTCGTACTGAATATAAATCGAAAAAGTTCAAAAATTCTTTGAGATAGTATTGTTTTGTAGTTTTTAGCGACTTTTCAATATTCCAAAAAGCTTCAATGTAAGCAGGCTGTAATTTTTAGACTCATGAATACTGCAATATTTTTTTTTAACTGCTCACCATTAATTTTGCATGATCATTGAGCATCATAGTTTCAATTTCAGTTAGTAGAAAAGTTGTTTTAATTTCAATCTCTTCTGACACTGAAAATGTATCGATTAACCGTATTGTCGAACATTGATTCAAAAGTGATGGTATTCCAGGAAGCACCCAAGAGTCATTTGATGTTTCATTCAATTTGAACACGATCGGAATGTTGTTAAAAAACGATGATGATTTGGTTGAATCCCACGTTTCGAATAATTTCAAAAACTTTTTTCTTGATATCTCCAACAAATTTTGATGTTTTTCATTGGTCAAGTGTTTTAAGCTTGTAATAAATCTTGAAGCAATGTTCTGAAACTTTCTCAGTAAAATTTGAAAAAAATTTGAAAAACCTGATCTGCAAAATCATTTGATTCACATAACTTCCAAGCTAAGTTTAACACTCGTTCAAATAAATTATTATTTTGCAAATTCAAAATTCTTTCTTCACAGAATGCTTCTAGTAAAGCACGTTTTTTCAGAATACAATTGTTTGATTTATTGATTATTAATTCAATGAATTTGTTGAAATCTTAAAATAATCAAAAATCCAATCAAGTTTATTAAAAGTGCAAAACTCACTATTCTTATTGGTCAATTCGACATATTTGAATTGTTGTGCTATGAAAAAAATTGCTTTCGATGCTAAAGCTTCATCGTGATGAAGTGAAAATTCAGCAACGTCATTGAGGGCTTGTTCTCGTTTATCAAAAATTATGATAATTTCATTCAAGTTTCGTTTGTTTCCAATTATAAGTAAACATTGAAAAGCTAATATTTTCATGCTATCATTCGATTCACTTTCATTTTTCAATGTTCCACTGATTCCAGTTAGTAAAAAAGCTTTACATAAAAAGGCAGCGATGTACATATCAAGATTGGTATCTGATATTCCATCTGGAATTGTTTAAAGTTTTTTTTTTTTTAATTTTTTTATTGCAACCTTTTATTAAAGCTTTCACTGATGGTAGAGTAAAATTCACTTCAGGTTTTTTTACTTTTGTTTGTTGCAGTATTTCCTCATAAAGATTTGGGTTTAACAATGGATCAATAATTTCATCAGCGATTTTTAATTCATCAGCAATATTACCATTCTCTACTTCATCATTAGTCAATTCAGGCTGTGGTTTACTTTTGAGAATTTCATTTTTAAGGTAACATCCTGGTTCAAAGCTCAACAATTTTCTGAATTTTTTTATATCAAAAATTGTGAAATTTTTCTTGTACTGACTTGGGAAGGTTTTTTAAAAATTCTTCAAGCACAGTGAATGCTGAAAACACAACGTCGTTCGATGAATTAGTAATAAGAAGTAATAAAATTTCAATCGTCTGAAATTATTTAACCATCGGTTTCTTATTGAAAAATATATATTTTTTTAAGTTTCCAGTAGTAAAACCTTTTTTTGAAATTCTAATTGATTTTCTTCTAGATAATTTATGACTTCCATGAAGTTTTTCATTGATATTAGAGCTCCAAGTGATGGTTTTTCCTTATTTTCATAACAATTAATTATGTGTTCCAAGCACTTTGTAAATATCTGAAAACTAAGTTAAAATTTCAATAACTAATTGAATAATAAGATCACCAATATCGAATTTTCTCGATGATTCAAAGAAACACATTTTAAAACTTCTGCAGTTGACCGAGCTTCTGGTCCTTTTGCTTGAAACAACATATCCAATGATGTAACGAAAATTTCCTTAAAAAACAATAATAAATCAATTTTTTAAATAAAAACCACTTGTGATATTTTGGGATCTGGTTGAATTTGATCATAAATTTGGCCAAAATTCGTTTCAATCGCTCTGTGAACAATCACTTCGGAGCGCTTCAGGATATTCAAAAAACAAATCGCTATTGAATTGGATAAAATTGAGAACTTTGAAGATTGTGCACCACTGAAAAGTGTTGTTTTTTGGTTTACCGAAAACATTCAAATTGCCTTGAAATTGGAATGAAGCTTAATAAATACTCCACTCGTCCTAGAAGAATCACAACAGCTCTTCCTGAATCGACATTATGCAAATTTCGAAGAACAACACGAATTGCCCATTCGGTGGACCTTCCCAATACAGATTTCTGAAAAACAAAAAAATCAATGCGGAGTATTGAAATATTATAAAAACTTTAATGATTGAGTCGTAAATTTGTTCAGCAAGTATTCGGATGTTTGCATCAGAATTATCAAAATTATTTACAAGCAATGCTAGAAATCGTAGAACATAAGTTGATGCCTGAAACCTTTAATACATTTCTAAACCTTTCAAAGAAATACCGATGAATTGTTTTTAGAAATTTCGGAAACTGAAAAACTTTCGATAACCGCTGATGCTTCTTTCAATACTTCTGAATATGATTTCACAGCACTATCATTACTAAAAAAAAAACAATTTTTTTAAGTTTTTTTGTAAACCTCCAAAGTTATTACTTTTTTAAATTTAACTTTTTTGGATTTTCCAATTGTTCTAATAAATCAAGTAAATGATCAACTTTTATCATTGCTCAAAAAAAAAAAAATAAATAATCAAAAAATATTGAATAAAAACAAAGAATAAAAACGACTGGAAGAGTTTTGTTGTTGTATTCTTAGGCCATTTACATTTTCTTCTGATCTTTGTTTTCTTTTGAAATTTAGTAAAGCAAGTTTTTTTTTATTTCAATATCTTTTTGAAAAGTGTGTCATTAGTCTGCACTTATAAATGTTAAGGAATTTTTTTTTAATTTATAAGTTCAGATTTCTCTTTAAAATATAATGATGAGACATTTTAGCAATATTTTTGAATATTTTTAATAAATTATTGAATATTTGTTGACATTTTTCTGTCACTACCTGAAGTTTTTTTTTCCAATCCATCTAATTTTAGCAATCAGAAACAAATTTCGTAGAATTTCAGCTTAAAAATAAGTTTTCCAGCTCTTTTTCAAGTTTGAATGTTCGATTTCAATTTTAGCTATGCTTTTTTGATTTTTTTTTCAGACTGCTTTTTAGAACCCCATAAATTTTAAATTCAAGTTTTATTTTCATTGTGCTTTGAATGTTGCGAAACAATTTAAAAGTAAGCTGATAAATAATTGATGCTTCAAAAAAAGTTAATTTTTATTCAAAAAATCACCGTGATTTCATTCCAAATTAAATTTGAAAACTCTAAAAATGTTGAACTTTATAAATATTCTAACTCTTCCCAATTTAAACAAAAAATCATTCTTTGTGCTGTAAGCTTTACATATCACACTCAATATCCACAAGTCATACGTTGGTTATTAGTTCAATTTTTATTTCTTGCGAACGACGTTTTGATGACTTTTTTTTCCCACTGCCCTTTATATTTTTGACTTTGTATAAATACATTTTCTCAACACAAAGATCGTCTCACTTAGAACCTTTCCAGAATTCCAAGCTTACAAAAAGTTTCAAAATGAATAAACAGAAAAATGGAATGTCTTAACTGATGTTTTCAAAGAACGATGAATTTCAAATATTTTGATAGTTGCGTAGGAGTTTGGGTTACAAGAAAAAGAAATGTCGTTTGAAAAATATCTAGGCAAAGTTTAAAAGAAGAGCGAGGGTGATGGAAAAAAAGCCAGAAGGGGTGTGGGTGGATGGGGGAGGGAGTGAAAAAGAGAGAGAGAGAAAAGTGGAAAAAGGGGAAGAACTAACAATTACGATGTCCGTTTAGATGATCAAACATCGCATGACGTAAAATTAGTATTGAAAATCGGTAAGTTCGAAATCTTTTGTTTGTGTACGGGTGTGTAGAAATAAAAAAAGAAAGAAAGAAAGAATAACATCAAACTCTTCTCAACACTTGTTGAAAAAAAAATTAAGTAGCCGTCAATCGATTTTCCCACATGAAAAATCGTTTATTTCTCAATAGGTTTTCGCTCTTGTTTCCTCCGTTAAGTACACATTATTTCATTGTTCTTTCAAAAAAAAAATGCTTTGATTTTTCGATACGGAAAACAAAGTTTCAGGAAAATCAAAATTTTGTTTCTTGTGTGGCGTGTTGAATGTGTTCAACCAATGCAAAAATCCCAAATCAAATTGGTATTAGTGAAAGGAAAAGCTTAAAATTGATTGTATTGAAAAAAAAAAAGAATTTTTTTTTGTAAAATTTTTAATTTTCAATTTCCTACGTTTTTTATACCTTAGTAGATTTGTATTTTTTAATATTTATGTACAAGTAAATACAATTTTTTTTTGTCAGTTTTTTTTGAAACGTCTAACATGTTTGGTTGGCTATTGGCACTTTCTCCATCTCTATCTATGTGTTTCATTATCTTTTTTTCTCTAATCTATTATTTTTTTTAACAATTTCCACTATAGCAGTTGTTCAACCTTTCTGTCTATCTCATTACATGCAAAATATCATTGTTTTCACTCTTTGTTTTTTTTCCTTTTTTTTTTTTGAAATACATACATATTACAATTAACAAAATATTTTATTAGAAGCTTGAATGATTTTCAGTTGTTTGATGAGATTTTAATCATTGCTCATTTTGCTGGGAAAAAAAAACATTTATTTTCTAATTAATTTTATAGTGAAACTTTTGATAGCAATTTTTAGTTTCGTTTTAATTTTCACACAACCCATTATAAATAAAAATCAATAGTGATAATTATAGAGGGCTTAGGAAGCTTTAAAGATAATTAATGAGCAACTCACAAATGTAGATATGATTTGGTATATGTTTATTCTAAATATATGTATGCGTAGGAAGAAAACAAATTCTTTGATAAAAGATAAAAAAAAGTTGTTTTGTATTTTAATGATTTTTACAATCTTTTTTCTATTTTTTTTTTAAATTATTAAATTTCAATATTCAGTTGTTGTTGTTTATCATTTTTGGTATTGGTTTCTTTTTTTTCTTTTTTCTTCGTTTTTCTGTTTGAGCTTATTTGATCAACTACCAGCTGCAACAGTGAATGAGAAAAAAAACAAATGCGCAACTCAAAGACACGCGATTCTCTCGGCTTCAATATTTTTTGTTCATTTTAGTTTTTTTTTCTATATATTCGTTGCCTTTTCTGCCATCCTATTTTCTCTATTCATCATTCTTCTTTTCATGGAAAGCTTGTGTAAGTGATCAACATTTCTCTCTATTTCTCATCTTATAGCCCACACAACCAGCATTTCCCTTTTTCTGTTTCCTTTTTCTGTGTATGTGGCTGAAATAAAACACTCGCTGAGTGTTTCTCTGTATGTGTTTCTTTTTTTTTTCTTTTTCTTCTTCTTCTTCTTTTTTTTTTTGCTCCCTTTTCTTTCTTCTTATACGTGAGTTTGTGCGCTTGTGCTCCACGCTTCACTTGTCTCATCGAATTCTGTTTTTTTTTTCGGTCAACTCTCCGGAGCTTTTTAAAACTGTTGATTGGCGTTGATTTTTATATTCAATTCTTGTTTGGCAATTTTCGAACTAGTCAGATTTAATTTTTATTTCTAAAACAAGCATTTTGTTGAATTCATTGACGTTTTTTTAAATTAAAATCGAAATTTTAAATTTAAAAAATGTTCAACAATATTAATGGATCTTTAACTAATCATTTGCACAATAATTTATTAAACTATAATCAGCCAATTATGAATCATCGTTCGGACGACTCATTCTTAAATGGATCCAATTCGTCAGTGGCTTCAGTTTCAAACACCAATGGAACTGGAGTATCAAATAATGATCACAAATGTCCATCATATAAAAGAATGGCTCAACGTAAGTTGAACAATTTTTTCACTTCGGGAAAACTATTTTTTCTTTTGAAGGCCGAAAAGTTCCTGAAGGAGAATTATGTGCGGTGTGTTCTGATTTAGCAACTGGATACCATTATGGAGTTGCTAGTTGCAATGGATGGTGAATTTATTTTACAACTTTGTATCTCAAAAAAAAAAAATTTTGTCTGTTGGTTTAAAAATTGAATAAACTGAAATTATAGAATTATTCAATTTTGCTTCAAACATAAATCTGATTAATTTGTAGAACACATGCTAACTGCTTCCCCCTAATAAGTATTGATTTTTTAGAAAATGAAAATCAGCGAGACTTTTCTTTCTTTTTATTTTTCTTTATGGGGTTAGAACTTTGATTCACTATTATATTAGTTTTACAAACCATTCTGGAAGTAATTCAAATTAGCAAAGCTTGAGAAAAAAAATCTGAAAAACAACAAGTTAATTCTGAAAGAATTAAAAAGTTATGATATTTCAAATTGTTTTGTTTTTCTCATGATAAAACAAATAAATATCAATTTTTAATCTGGTTTTTTTGTTTCAGCAAAACATTTTTTCGTCGAACCATTGTGAGTGAACAAACATTTATTTGTCAATACAATGGGAATTGTGATGTAAACAAAAGTGAGTTAATTTATTAAATTTTAATTAAGGGAACATCTTTTTTGTATTTTGTTTTTCAGATATTCGATGCGCATGTCGACATTGTCGTTTTAATAAATGTTTGCTAGTTGGAATGGATGCAAAAGGTTTAAAAAAATTATTCAATAAACTTGAAAACGTGGATTTTGAGCTTCTTGATTTTTAAGAAAAAATCAATTTAAAGACGTTTTCTTCAATTTTTTCAGCGATTCAAAATGATCGAGATCGTATTGGTCCGACGAAAAAAGTGAAGATGAGCAGCGGTTCGGATGATGAGCAAGCCGTCACACCCCATAGATTGCAAGACCAGGTTCGTGAAAAACAATCATTTCACCACAAAATGTTCTGAATTATTATTTCAAGTTATTTAAAGATGTATTTTTCCAGGAGATTATTGATCAATTAACACAAGTAGAAGGGTTATGTCAAGAGCTGCGACGTTGTATTATTCCCGACGTGACGGGTGTTACACATGCTCTTACATCACCTTGCTTGCTTTTTGAAACAACTGAACTAAAAGTTGATGTATGCTCTTGAAAATTTCAGATTTTCTAGGGAAATTCAAGTTTTTCAGACGAACACTGTCTTTAAAGAATTATATCCGGCTTCAATGAATGATATTCGAATGTGGAACATTCGCGAAATGCGAATTTGTATTGAATGGGGAAAGACGTTTGATGTTTATCAGAGATTGAATCTATTCGATCAGGTTATTCATTTTAATTTATATATGATTTTCGTAGTGAGTGAAAAACAACCTTGTCTTTCTTTTTCTTTTTCAGTTTGCACTGGTCCGAAATTTCGCATTTGCGTTTAATCTTCTCAATCGCGTTTTTTATTCACCTGATCATGGGCCGGATAAAATCGTCTTTCAAAATGGAGCGTTTATCATGCGACAACCACAACAACAAGTTTGTAAAAAAAATATTGATCGATTATTGTTTGTTTTGTTTTCATCTTGATAATTCAGGTTCAATTATCGGGGTGTAGGCCGATTTATACAAGACAAATGGATGAAATCATGATTCCTTTTCGTAAATTACAGCTCAATGTTTCGGAATTCTCGACATTCAAAGCGGCGCTTTTTTTCAATCCTGGTAATACTTTTTTTTTCTTTTTTTTTTTGTTGCAGCTTATCGAAAAGCAGTGATATTCCAAATTTGTATATACATACATATATGTATTAACTATTTATAGAAATGTTCTTCTCTCAATAAAATATTTATTTATTATGCGCGCCGTGTGTGTGTGTGTGTATGCGTATTTGTGTGTTTTGAACAGAAAAAATTGTTTGCAGATGCTCTTGATTTATCACCAATGGCCAAATTGGAAGTGTTTGAAGAGCGTAACAAATATCTTGGCGCATTATTCACCTGCATAACTCAAAAGCTTGGAATCCCGGCAGGTGTTCAGAAGTATGGAAGCTTATTGATGATGACGGCCAGTATACAGGTAGAAATTTGAAGGGAAAAAAAAAGGCATGAAGGATTATTCTTGATTTGAATAAAATTTCAGAATATTTTGGCACAAAATGAGGAGAACATGCAAGTGATGGAACTGTTTAAAAACTGGGAAGTCGATCCCTTTGTTAAAGAATTATGTATGAAACGTGCTTGAGCATTGAAATCTACGTCAAATTTTTATTATCATTTTTTGCCAACAAACAACACGCTGAGAAAAAAAAAGTATGGAATAAAACTTGTAATCAACCCGGATCTCATTCATTTTTTCAAATATAAAAGTCCTTTTTGTACCCTTTTTGTAGATTCTCATTTGTTATTTTTTATACTTGAAATTTGTTTTTATTAGTAAAGCCGAGAAAGTATACATACTATTGTCTAAAAACGAGATTTGAAATATTGAGAAAAGGTTCAATCAAAATTTTCAAAAACTTGTATGCCAGAATTGTTTTGCATTGATTAGTAGTTGATTCAAACCATCGCTGTTAGAAATGTTCCACTTTTTTGTACAAAACCCAACAAATCGTTTTTCACTGTCTACATATGTAGATGATGCCATAGAATTCTAATCAAATCCCCCTTTTTTTTGAAACTTTTGTGATGTTTTTAGAATTCCAATTCAATTTGTCAGTTCAAATTAGCTTTTTTTTTAACTCTTAGTTTTAGAAGAAGATTTATTGGTGAATTTTTATGTATTATGACACAAAAAGTTGAGTTTATGTTTGAATTTGATTTTACAAATGATACTGAGAATGTTTTTTTTTATAAAATGTATATCTATTTCCCTCATTAAATATTTATTATTCACAAAAA
This sequence comes from Caenorhabditis drosophilae, assembly GCA_963572285.1. Classification (NCBI taxonomy): domain Eukaryota; kingdom Metazoa; phylum Nematoda; class Chromadorea; order Rhabditida; family Rhabditidae; genus Caenorhabditis; species Caenorhabditis drosophilae. Next base: position 8,822,299 of record OY751565.1, read on the forward strand.
CATTAAGCAATTATTCATTTTTCAAGAAAAGACAACTGAAATCGTATAACCCAAAAAATAAAATTAATGTTTTTTAATTATTCTGCATCAATTTCTCTTCTTCAAACCTATTGTTTAGTCAAATTTTCACTGGCATTTCTTTCCTATTGGAATTTTTATACAGAATTTACTAAAAAAAAAAAGGAAAAAAATTCAAATTTTTTCCAAAATTGTTTGACGGGAAAATAAATAAAAGGAGTTTCAATATTCTATGAATTTAAACTAAACTTGTAAGATATCAGGAAATTTTCATAAAAAAATGAAAACGAAAAAATCCGAAATTAAAAATTTCAACCCATTAAAAAAATGAAGGTCTAGTTTGTTTTCTTTTTTTCTGTTTCACTAGTTGATTGAAAGAAATTTTGTGTAACACTCAGTTTGTGTTTTATGAAAACACATGCTCATCCGTTGAAAAGCAGAAGCTTTTTCATGGTGACATTTCATCAAGTCTTAAACAATGAAAAAACTTCTTTTTAGTTTTTTAATAATATCTATAAGTGAAACTGTTCTACAGTATGAAAGCAAATCAATATTCTCTCTAACGGAGTTTCTCGGAGCCGGAGGTGATTTTTTATAATTTTTTTCTAATTAAAGTAAAAAATCCCACAAAAGTTTGTTAATTTCTTATTATTGCAGACTCTTCTCGACAATCAAAAACTGAAAAAGTTATTGAAGAACGAGCAGAATTTGGACGTATGATTTTGTTAGTTTGCACAAAGACTTGCGCTAAACAAAGATCAGATGTAGATATGCGAGCTTATCGGTCTTCATTTGATTTGAAGAATTTCAGATTCCTCTCTGGCTTAAAGAGTTTAACAGAATTAGCAACAATAATCCTTCGGATGATATCACCTATTATTATCATAAATATAGACAGGTATTTTCAAATGTCTCAATGTTTTTTCAGCAAATAAAATTTTGAAAAATTCTATAAATAAATAGTTATGGAAAAGATTTGTCTGAATTTGGAAGTTAAAAAATTATTGAAAAATTTGGGGATTAATTTTTGTGTTGTTTATGAAGGATGAAAAAAGCTAGATTATTTTCAGCCAACTTCGTTTTTAAACGCAACTGACACAACACAATTTCCGATTATTATTTATTTTATTGGCAATAAAAAGTTAATTTACGATGGCGATATAACATCAAAGGTAGAATATTTTTAATATTTCGATTTGTAAACCAAAATTTTAAGAAAACATTCCATCAATGGCTATCAAAAATCGATAAATTAACAATTTTCAAAGCTGATTCGTACTCAAAAATCAATCACGTTTTATCATCAACCACAAATTGCTCCAATAAATTTATGATTTTTGCCGAATCGCCCACATGTTTACAATTTTCTTGGCAGAATGCGGCTAGGTGGAAATTGATTTTAGTTAAATTCGACGTGCGACTTTTTACCATTTTTTTTTCAGGGTCGCAACAATGTTTGGTGTTCAACCGGTGAAGTTAGAATTACCTCTTGATAGATTGATGCACGTTTCATTATTTAAACGTCTTCCAAGAATTTCTGAAAGTTTATGTCATTGGGCAGTTTTATTATATGAAAATAATTATTCTGAATTGAATGATAACATAAGTCCATATGCAGTGAGTTGAAATAGTATAAAATTATTGATTTTTTTTTGTTTCATCTTTCTTCAGGTAACTGAATGGTTGTCTGCATTGCTACCAACAAATGAAGGGGATTGCCCAGCATTATTGGAACCATATTGGCATCCAATCAATGATGAGCTCACCGACCTGGAGCAAATTTATTTTGCGGCTGATCTCGAAATTGCGGAGCGAAATCGACGAGTTTCTTATATTTTAGTTGGATTGACGGGTGGCTTGGCAGTCATTGTATTGGCTTATAGCATTTTCTGGGGTTTGAACGGTTCGGCTTTCACGAAATAAAACAAAATGCAAGTTTACACCGTTTATTTAATTGTTTGAAAATTTCGTTGAACAATGAATAAATAAAAATAAAATCTCTCGACGAAGCTAAAAGAAAAATCACAAAACGGGGGAACATCCATGACGAAAGAAATCAATAAATTAAAAATGAGAAAAAAAAGTGGGAAAATTGTATTTTCAAAACTGGAATCATATTTTATTCGACTTTTTTTTTCGTCACACGCAATAAAAATGGGGAGTTCATAAGAAATTGATTATTATAAAAACAAATTTCACAATGTTTTCAAACTTCTGTTTAGAAAAAGTTGAAAACAAAAAAAAAACGTTTCTCTCCTTAAAAAATCTGAAAAATATTGACAATAATAATATCATTTTTTCAGCACATTGAAGGTTTTCCAACGGCTGGCAAAAGAGTAATTGTCACTAATGTTTTTCCAGCAATCATAGATTGTACATATTCAAGACTTTGACCTTTTATCAATTCATCATCGACATAAATGATTTCATCTCCAACAGTTAACATTGGGGATAATGAAGGAATCGAAACGCGAGAAATGAAAATTCCTAAAATTCAAAAAACCAATCAATATTTTGTTCAAAACTTTGTGAAAGAAAAAAACCAAAACCTCTTTGTGCAGAAATCACACCAACCGCAATATAAAATCCGAACGGTCCCGGAATTCGTTTTTCAACAAGAACACGCCGAAAACCTCTTTGATCAAGAGCAATTAATTGAGCACGCACACCAGATTGACTGAAATTACAATCGCTGAAAATGTGCTTATAAAAATTGATTTCTTAAGCACAAATCTCAATTTTTACCTGAATTCAGTCAAGTCAAATAAACTATCGTTTGGTGAATTGTATTTTTGCGTTGGAAATTGCTTAAATAAATGCGAGTGTTGCCCAAAAGTTGGAGTTTGTCTGAAATTATTTTTTCCAAAAAACTACAAAACAAAAAGTCAATTTACCTGCGCAATTCATCTTGCATTAGTTGAAATTGCAAAGCATGACAAACTGTCAGATTATTTAGCTTTTGTGATTGTAATTGAGATTGGGATCCCATTAATGGAGCAGTAGGTAGTTTTCGCCTTTTCATTGATCCCTGAAAATTTTTTTTTGAACAAAAATGTAATTGAATTTTTATTTTTTCCGATTAAAAAAAAAGTTTTTATTCTTTTAAAAAATAAATGTTTCGTTATTGAAAGTTTAAATTCAAAACTGACCATTGTATGTAAATTGTCTAGGCTGCCCGGAAAATGCTGACTGCCCATCATCAGCGAAGAATGTTGATTTGACGGAACTTGAGGACTATCAAAACAATTATTCTCTTCATAATAAAATTTTTTGCCACGTGGCAATGATGAGGATCGTTGTCGGAAGCATCGCTGCAAAGTATCGGCCACATTTTTGCGAATATAAGCATCACGGAATGATTCAATCGGTGGTTTGACTGATCTGCAAAAAAATTTTTTTTTGTTGGTTTTTGAGACTTTTTGAGTACCTTAATCTTTGGACTGCAACATTATACGATGGTGGCTCTATGATATTTTGGAATTGTTCTGTGGAAAGAGTTTGAGGCGATTGCGATTTCAGATTTAATTGCTGACGCCGACTGACTTTTCTTTCTGATAATTGGAAGTAACTTTTTTTTAACGAATTATCAAATTCTTACCATCCTCATCATCATCACATGATTGAAACGTTGAATGATTCACATTATTTAGCTCATTATTATTTGAAAATTGATTGATTTCATTATTTCGTTGAACACAATTCACTAATGATTGAACAGTTAATGATGGTTTCCTTGAAGTTTTCTCAACATCCTCAAATCTTGGCGATATGTGTGTGGAGGAGGCTCCGCTTGACGTTGAAGCCCCACTGTCAACCTAAATAAGCTTCTCGTTATTTTATTCTCAGAAAAACACAGAATGAAAAAAACATGAAAACTGATTAACCTCATCAGCAAATCGAACACGATATTTTGTTTTGTTGAGAGTGGGAAGGATTCGTTGAGGTTGAAGCGGAAGGCGTCGTGAAGTTGAATATGTAGATATTTTTCTAGCCGAGTTTGGCGTCAAATAATCGGCAGATATTTGATTCTGAATGTTTTGATACTGGGTTCGATCTGCAAAATAAAATAAGCGTTTTCAACAATAAAATTCCTCTTTGTCTTCAAAAAAACCTTTTATTTGTTCTGAAGATAATTTTGTGCCAGAACCACAACGAGGAGATCCTTGATCACAATCAGCACTTATCCCACTATCAGTGTCACTATCCTGCGGTGTTAGTAGTCCGTCAACTGCAACAAAACAATTTCAATGAGCTTGAGAAACTTCAGCCAGTTTCAATTCAGTTAGAAAGCTGATTCCTATGAATTTATACTAGTTGAAACCGTCATCCAGCAGATGAACAGAGAAGAAGAAGTGTCAGTTTTGAAGAGAAAAGATAACAAGAGTAAAAAAATTGAAAAAAAAAACGCGACAAATATGTAGAAAAAAGAAAAACGTGTTGTTTGCTTTGAAAAGGCTGAATGAATAAAGCAAGTTTGTGCATGTATGTAGGCATTTCTGAATGTGTGTCCTCTCTCTATACAAGAAAAAAAAGTAAAAAAAAAAGAAGAAAAAAAAAGAAGCGAGAAGCAACTGATTTTTCGTGTTGTTTAAAAAAATATGCAAGTAAGAAATGTATAGACGCTTTTCTTTTTTTCATGGTTTACAAGTTTTTATGGGTGAAGAGTGTAAGTAAAACGAAAACTCCTTCATGTTTTACTCGCGCAAACTTGTTTTGGGCATTTCTTGTTTATTTGTCAAAAAAAAAACAAATAAAACAGTCCGAGCTCGATGTATCAAAGAAAAAATAACAAAAAAACGAACATCAGAAGGCACATTTACATAAACTTTTTTTTTTCAAATCTATTTTCATTCAGAGTTTTTTGCAAGTCTATTTTAGAGTATTTTGGATTTCTTTTTTTTTGGTGAAAAATTAATTAGCCTATGCAGTTTCATTTTTCTACACGTAAAATTTGTTGTTGAATGTTTGAATGTTTAGCAGTAATTGAAAATCTTGAAAATTCCTACGAGATCAATGAGCAACAAAAAAAAAGGAAGAAAGAAAGGGCGTCATTACAGACGAGCAAAAGATATTCAAAAACTTAGTGAGGCTTTGTGTGCATGACAAGATTTCCTGTTTCCCTTCAAAAGATGACACCATAAGGGAACATTTTTTCCCTCGTTTTTCTTTCCTTTTTTTAAATATTTTAGTTTCATTTTTAGTCGAATGTTTTATCTATTTTTTTTTGAATTTCTGTTCAACTATTTGCGAATTTTCGACCTTTAAACGTTTTGCTTTAAAAGTGCTTTGGCTTTATGAAACGAGCGTCAAAAATTTGTCATTCTTTTCAAACAAACCTTCATGAGAGCAGAAAAAACGTCTTGGTTTTAAGCTGGACGACTTAGTGGTTGGCATCATAGAAAATTGATTTGATGACATTGCTGAAAAATCAATAATTACAGAGGAAAAAAAAGGAACGCAAATAATTGAAGAAAAACAAATGCGGTTAAGTGTAAATCTTTGTGAAAAATTTTCCTCGCGCGTGAAAAATTCAAGTCGACGGCAAAAACGAATTGTCCAGCGTGACATTTTAATTGGAGTAGTCAACAACAATTAAAAGCTTGTGGTCTACATTCCGAAATGTTCAAATTCTTAAAGGTAACAAAGGATGGAACGAAAATTGTTGTGTCACTTTTGAATCAATGAATCAGAAAGAAATGTAGATGAATCAATGTCCAAGAAACATGGGTCATTATAATCGCTTTTCATTGAAAAGATTGAAGAAAACGCGGTGTCATTCAAAAGAAATAGAAAATTGAGAATAAATAAAAGGCGGAAAAAAAACTTTGAAGTGGTGGCGCAAAAAAACTTGGAACATTCTTCGATAAAACCTTTCTACGTAGATGTTATCAAATTGAAAAAATGTTCGAAAAATATTGAAAAAGAACGCACAATTAACGAGCAAAAGTTTGAAGCAGCTGAAAATGAAACATAAATACTGAAAAAACCAGCGAAAAAAGGGAGGAAAAGCTGAAAGAGTTAATTGATAATCAGAATAGGGAAAAATTAGAAAAACAATAATATTTTTATTTTGATAAAGATTAAAAATATTTAAAGAAAAAAATTGAATCAATTGATAGATATGCACATAATCGTTTGATAGTTATTGAAAAAAATAATAATAAAAATAACTACGCATGTGTACTACTGAATAGTACAAACAAACAGAAAAGAAAAATTGTTAATAAACTTCATTTAAATAATTGTCAATGCCACAATAAGTTGAGTTACTTTTCCATAAAGGTTATTTGAGACAAAAAATTACTAATTGGTTATTTGAAGAAATATTCATAAACATAAAAGATGCCGAAAAAAAAAACTAGAAAAACAAAATAGAAGAGAAAAAAAGCAAACACAGAAATGTTTCCTTTTTTTATATAAAAATAACCAGATTTATAATGAATTTAGTATTAAACAAAAATCTTTCTTTCTGTTTTTTTTTCACAATGTTTCAAAATTGAGAAAAAAAATAAATGTTCGGAGAATATTTCAAATAACGTTTTTATTTGATGCAACTAATTGAAAAACTGGTCAGATTTTTTCCTCAAAGTCGACTTCAAAAAATTTTCAAAACAAAATTAGGAAGAAAAATGGAAAGAAATAACTGAAGAAATATGAGTAGTCAAAACCTTCAGACTGGTTTTTACGTTATGTTGAAATGAAAAAAAATAAACAAAACATAAAGCGCCAAAAAAAAAAAAAAAAAAAAAAACATTAGTTATTCTCTACTATCTTTGATTGAGTCTACACTGAGGCATTGAATTTGGCGCTTTTAAATGCAAAAAACCTCCCATATTTTCGCTATGTGCAATATTCTGTGGAGCCACATTTTGCTCTGCTTTTAAAGGGTTTTTTTTGCCAAGCGCTGAGTTTAAATTTAGTTGAAATTCGAATTGCGTCAAGTAGCAATTATAGTCGTCAGACGTTTTTCAGACCTGCACATTGCAATTCATTCTAATTAGGGAATGGCAGAATGTAAAATCATATTTTTTTTTTCACGAATAAATTGTGATAAAACACAAAGTTTGAGAAATTATCCTACTCGAAGGTTTCTTGAGCCAGGTGATTAGAAATCAGAATTTTTTTCTTTTTTTTCAAAATAAAATAAAAAGTGGGTAAAAACCTTCAAAATATTTGGTATCATTGTTCTCTTTTTATGTTAGCTTTATTTAATATTTATTCACCATAAAATATTTTTATTCGATTCCTTTTGAATTTTTTTCTAAATAGAAAAAAAACTGGTGGCCACTTTCCAAAACATAAACAGCCAATTTAGTAGGCCTTTTTCTTAGAAACTTTAACACTTTTATTGAACCACTTCAAATTGGGAACTTTAAATAATATGTTATATGAATAAATTATGTGATTTGTGAAAAAAAGATTTATGAAATGAAAAAAAGGGCATTAAAAATAGAAAATTGTCTGAAAAGGATTTTCAGAATTTTCGTGACAATTTCAACAAAATAAAGTTAATAAAATTTTTTTTTGATAACACACAATTATTTATAATTTCAAGTCTCTTTTCCACACATTCTTCTCTAACTAATCTATCAATAAGTAAATTAAACTCGAGTTTGCTTAATATACGTCACAAAAGAGTTTTTTCTTTGTCAGAAATGAAAAAAAATAGTCTGAAAGCTGAGAATTTGGCTGAAAACAAAGTTTCAGGTGATAAATAATCATTCATTTCTCAACTCATAAATTTTATTACGAATAAAAAAACCATTTGTAAATAGATTTCTTCAAGTTTCAGTAGGTGAGACGATAAAAAGAAGGGGGGGGGGGGGGGTTTATAAATTGAGTATGACGTTTCCGAGTTTATGATCTACAAATAATTTTTGTTTTTTTAAAGAAAATATTATTTCTTAATCGTATAATTTTATTGTTAAAAATCAAAATTTTAAAGTACTTTTGACGTTTAAAAGAAAATATGAAATCAGTTGACCTCCGAACTTTAATTCAATTTTTTAGGGAGAAAATTTATTTTTCTTTTTTTTAATCATAAAAAAAAATGCGTCGGAAAAAAATCAAAGAAAAAACAAAGTTTCAGGAACAAGTAGAAAAGAGCAATCAGGGATACGTATAAAACAAAAAAAAAAAACAACAACGAAAAAAAAAGACGCGGTGGGTTTACATATTTAAGCCAATGTGTGAGCAACACACTGATCCCACGGGAAAACGTGGTGGTGGTGCTTTTAGTATATTTGCGATGAACATAGAGTATGGATGTTTTATGTGAAAATCGAGGCTTTGATGGTTCAAAGTTTTTTTAAAAGAAGAAGAAGAAGAAGAAGAAAAAAGTTTTTTTTTTGTGAAAAAATCAAGATTTTAACTATTTTAACAATTTGAAAAGTCTAATAAGTTTTTGTTGAAAACTCTTCCTTTAAAACCGCCTTTAAGTACTTTTTCGAAGTTTTTAAATTGTTATATGTTCATTTTCAAAGCTTAATGATTTCCGGCAAACTTTAAAAGTTTTTAAAAAACTTTTAAAAAATAAATTAAAAACAAAACAAAAGTAAAACGTTCAGTTAATGTGACTAATCAGAAAAAAAAATGAGATGAACCAAACAAAAAGTACGAAAAATATTCTTGTGTTTTCCATTCAAAAAGTCTTAATAGTTCAACTTTCGATTGATTTCTGAGAAACTGAAAAACTAAAAAAAAAAAAATAGAAAGCAATTTTTTAATTGCGAGACTTGACAAAATAAAAAAAATGCAAACAACTGGAAAAAAAACTGAAAATGGCGACAAAAAGAGGTCCTCATCACAACACTTGAGTGTCAAACGAGTATTCATTTTTGTCTATTGTGTCCAACGCATGAGATTGGATTTTAGTAATTATAAAAAAAAAGAGAAAAAAACGCGATTCTTCTATAAATTGAAAAAAATAAAAAAATATAAGACAAAATGAAAAGACGTGGATGGTGAGAAAAATTGCTTTATTTATTCTTCAGTGGAATATTCATTCTCGATTTATTTATGCGCGAAAATCCTAATTAACGAAACCATTTATCTATAAACTTCGGAATTGGTTTTGTTAAAAAACTGAGGAAAATAATATTCACCGCAAAAAAAAATAAATAAATAAAAGAAAAAAACAGAAATGAAAAATATTGTATAAATTTTGAATGAAGACATTTCCAATAGCATTTAAGTCAGCAGAAAAACATAAGCCATGTCCTAAAACCGAATACGCGCAAAAAAAAAAGAAAAAAAAAGAAGTTAAACACAGGACGCGAATTGCAATCGAAGCGGAAAAAATGAAATAGGAGGGGAAGCAAAGGAAAAGACAAGATCGGTGACATTAATTATTTAAATTGTCGTTTTTGAAACGTAGATATGTGTAGAAAATTCACAAAGAACGTAAACACAGATCATCCTGGATTACTAACAAATGCATATAAAATTGAGAAGAAAAAAAAAGAATCACAAAAGTATTTGTCAATAAATGTTCTAGTTTTTCAAATGTGAATTTCAAGTCTAAATTTTTCTTCATACCGTTTTAAAAACGTGTTTTACACACCCACACGTGTTCAAGCTGAAGTTTACCAAAAAAAGCTGTGTTAAAAATGATTCTGTCTCTTTATTGAATTCCAAAAATAATTTCAAAAAGTTTGACCAAAAAAAATCAATTTTCAGAAGCATTGGCCACATGAAAAAATTGTTTTTTTTTCAATGTTGTCAATAAAAAAATAAGCTATTACCTCACTCTCCTTCCCGCCCTCTTTCCTTTTTCCTTGTCTATTTTTGGCTTGTCGTCGTCACTGTCAGTATCAGTCGTCATTCGGTTCATGAAACCAGGAAAGAAAATGAAAAAAAAAAAAAAATTCTCGACAAAATATAAAAGTCAAACGTTTTGTAATTAGTGAAAGCTTCAATCAATACAACTTTTTTTCTGTGGAGCCACGTTTTAATGAAACAATTTTGTACTAAGAACACAAAAAATCTTGGCATTGTGCTTCTTTCCTTCAATACACTCAGAAATATTTGAGGTAATATTATTTGGAGAATTTTCACGTTAACAAAAATAAAATACATGTATCGACAAGCAGTGACGTGTAAAATTACGGAAAAATGTAGGAACACATTTTTTTTTGCATTTTGTTCCTTTATGTCCTGCTAGTTTTGCTCTTTGAAAATTGGACCTTTGACGTGGTTTTGAAAAATAAGATTTAAGTGAGCAGCGCAAAAAAGTTTTGCAACAACGATTTTTGATGAGTAAAATTTCAACCATTTTTTTCCAATTTCATTTTTTTTTTTGAATCATAGAGGAAATTTGATGAACATTCAATATGCGTGCGCACTTTTTTATAAATTTCGCTGCTCTTTTTTTCCTTTCTCTCTCTCTCTCTCTCTCTCTTTCTCTCTCTCTCTCTCTTTGTCTCTTTAAAAATGAAATAATTCATCTAAAACGTTTCCGGTTTCACGAAAAAACCCAAACCGACAGACAAAAAGAATGAGGAACAGTTGTGGCTTTTAATGAATGTCCCAAAAAAAAATGTATTTTCATCGAGAATCAAGAGTTGTTATAAATATTAAGCAAGGCAACAGAAAAAAAAACAAAATTCTAGACAATAATTTAATATAAAGATTGATGTTTGAAGTTTGAAAACATTCCTTCTCAAAAATCAGGCAATAAATCGTCTTCACCATAAAACATTGAACACCAATTCAGGCGTGTTCCTTTTCATTTTCACACAAAGTTTCACGTTGCTTTAATGTTCTTTTTCCCCCCATCTTTTTGACCTCAATGCGAAATGTTTGCCTCTTGGGTATTTATTTCAAAGCAAAACCAAATAAATTACAGAAAAAAAAAACTGGAAAGAAAAGGAAAGAAACGTGGAAAAAAAGCTATTTGCACATACAAGAAAAATGAAAAACGCGAAGAATTTTGTGTCTTTTTACTATTTTAGCTAAGCGTGATTTTTTGAAATCAAATAAAATTTGAACACATGAATCATATTAAATTATTTTACAACTTTTGGATTTTATTTCCGAAGAATGAATAACATTAAAACAGCTTGAAAAACAGAAATGAGCAGGAAAAACAGCATCAGCGTTGATTGAATTTTCTGAACAGTTCTTTCCGATTGTTGTTCAGAGTTGTATTGAATATTTCGAACAGCTGTATCAACCATACTTTGAACATTCTGCAAAAAAAAAAAACAAAAATTCTTTCCTAGTAGCAATTAATGTTAGAAATTTACCCGCAAATGATGATCGCTTTGCGCATTTTTTGAAATTGAAGACTTGTGAGAATTATCTTCTTCACTTTCACTGTTATCAGAATCCCCCTATAAAGCAATTTGGAATTTTTCGACTCATTGTCAAACTCAAAGTATCAAATCAACCTCAACGTTTCGATTCGAATCTTTTCGGCGAGCTTTAACATCTGGATGAGAAGTTATCGTTTTCACCGCATAATTATTTTCAATTTGTTGAATGTCATTATTGACATCCCATGGCCGATAACTAAAAAATTTTAAAAATTAGCTAGAAATTGTTGAAAGCACAACAATTTATTGAACTTACTCAGCATAGATGTATTCATATTCAGCACCCGATTTTTTGAAATACTTTGGTTGATGTGGCACGTTTGATTTGGCGCGTGCTCTTTGATCATTTTCAAGTATTGTTTTTTCTTCTGTTGCCTTATATTGATCTTCGTTCAAAATTGCCTCGGTCACAAAACGCCAAAGTTTGGCCGATTCCCATTGAGTTTGACTTTCTAGGTTGATTTCATATCTTGGAAGGCGCGTCTTAATAATTTCCGGTGTTGGATTCCACAACTCCACTTTATTTCCCTGCAAAAATATTGATTTTTAATGAGTTTTTTTCTTTCTCGTTAGGCAATTTCAAATAATTACATCTGGTCCTTTCATTCGGATCACTGAATCCCATGAACCTTCAATTTTTGCCAACGTTTCTGTTCCATATTTAATGGTTCCTTCAACCTGATTTAAATTTCCACCTAAAAATGGTTTGAGCTTGAAATCGATACTTGTCGTATAACCAGTCTTTTCGCATTCAATTTTTACCTAAAATTTCCAATTTTTTAAATTTTTTTAAAGATATGCGATTTTAAAAAAAGAAGAAAGGGAACCAACTTCGCCACCTAATTCCATTGTTAATGTTCCAATCATTATCCCCTTACAATTGGCATATGGTAAATTAATGACATACGTTTCACCAAGATTAAGTAGAGTTAGTCTGTGAAAAATGTTTTTAGTCACGTTTTTTTTCTAGCAAAAAATATTTACTTTAATTTTCCAACTAAAATTGCAGACAAACTATTTCCATAATATTTGCTTTTTGCCAAAATTGTTCCACAAATATTGAAACCGGCTTTGCGGTTCGTAATGAACAATGACGAAATTGGTGGATGGTGTGAAACCTAAGAGTCAAAAAGTTTCAGTAAAAGCTGAAAACAAATGTTTAAAATCACCTGCTCGGCAATATAAAAAGTTGTTGAGCCATCAGGATGCTCCCATTTACAACGGAATGTTTCGCCGAGAATTGGGTTGTAAGGTTTTTTAAGGCCTTTTGGCTTTTTGTAAAATCCTGACATTACGAATTTCGTAATTTTGACAATTCGCTGGTATGGATCTCGTTCTGCCACAGCTCTGAATTGTTAAAAAATAGTAACAGCTCACAACGTCTGCTTGATACTCACTCGGATATCAAATCGGCATGATAATAATAATCAGCTAGCTTTTCCAAGAATGATCTTGGCTCTAGAATGAAAGTTGGGAGGACAACCTGAAAAATTTCAATGAAATTCGAGAAATGATTTCGATTCGAACTTTTGATAAGTCCATTCCTGGTCGAATTTGTTTTAAAAGTGTCCAAATCAACGATTTGTTCTCTTCAGCCACATCTTCAGTCTGTACACCGTAGACATCAAACTAAAGAATATAGTATTGATTTATTGATTATTCAAAAACGTCCAGATGACGTAACATTTGTCACAATCCAGAAATTGTGACGAATGAATTTCGAATTTTGTAATCGAATATTCAAATAATTGAAACATGAGAAAGTTCAAAAAAGTGGAAGTTCGGAAATAAAAAATTCAAAAACTGCACGCTCAACTTTTTCCCATAATGTTTTATTCAGAAAAAAAAAACCATGACTAGGAAAATTTCAAATAAAGCATGTTTTCAAAATACCTGCTCAGCTGGACTCAAAATCCAAGGATTCTCTTCATTACTTTCTTTGATTGCCGTATAACTATTTTCAGATTTTTGACCATCTTCATTATCAATATCATCGATATCTACAATAATCAATAATTTGAATCGTTAAAATGAAAATTCATACCTTGAAAATGTTTTTCAGCATCAGTTTCTGAGCAAAAACCTTCACGTTCCGAAATATCGAATTCGTTTGAAATTCTGCCAGCAGTTTTGCTATCTTGATTAAATTCATAAGTTTCATTTCCATCGTGTTTGGCTCCCAGCTGAAAAAAAGTTTTTTGAAGTGCTAACAAAATTTTTTTTCAACAGCTACATACCTCATTCATTGTTTTCTTCAATAATCCTGTACATTTGAACGACAATTCAAGAGCGTCCATCCAGCATCGCCCAGCCTTTACAAAATCCGAATTGTTTTCTATCACTTTTGAAATTGTTTACCTGATCACTGGCAGCACGACAGATTAGGAAAGAAGTGTTCAATGGATTCAACGTAAAACTTCCGAATGATTGTCCAAGTGGGCCTCGATTTCCCCAAATGCTCATATCCATTGGCTGAAATTAATTAAAGTGCAAAACTACATATTCCAAGCTTTTCAACTAACATGATACAACTTGAAACAAAAACCATCTTTTTTTGAAGGTCGCTCGATTAATTCACAGTGATTCAACAAAACTGTTCCAACCCAGTCACCCTGAAAAGTTTCACAGTTTTTTTTAAATTAAACTTTTTGAGCTTCTCACTCGATCTGCTTTTTTATTTTTATAAATAATTAACAAGCCAGGTTTGAGCACACAATAATATCGATTCCACTTTTTCAATGCTCCACGAATCTTCAAAAATTATTTGTTTACCATCATTTGGTTTGTGTATAATTACTTTTAAGGTATCAGCCATTACAACGACGGTTGGGTCTTTAAGAGCAGATAAAAGTTCATCGGTGACTCGTTTTTTTTCATCTTTATATTCCTTTTTTTGCCGCTGAAATTAAAGTTTTCATAAATATTTTCAATTAAGCTGCGGTTCAACATTCCACTCCCCCCCCCACCCTTTCACGAGTCTCGCTTTATGCATAATGAAGCACCTAAATTCAAAGACAAACTTTTCAAAAAGGTTTTTTTTAATTTTTCAAATTAATATTCCCAGCTACAAAATGATTTTCATATTTTTAATGAAAAAGCTTTTTAACTTCAAACAAAAAACATTTCAGGTGAGCAATATGAATATAAAATTCAAAGGAAAAAAAGCTCGAATAAAAAAAATTAAACTTAAAATTGAGTGCACCAACCTTTTTCAAAATTTGCATCAAAGTTCTATTCGTCATTTGCCCTTTAAAAATGAGAAATGCGCTTTCAGAGCGGGAGAAATAAGGAAAAAAGGCAATTTTTTTTTTGTTGGAAATTCAAACAAGTTTAACTTGCGAGAAAAAAAAAGATAAACTGAAAAGTAAATGACCATTTTCAAATTCTCTTTTTTTTTCTGAGAAAAAGAGACCACGAGTTTGATACCTAAACTACACACATTCGATGTTTATTGTTAAACTTTGTTGGTGTTTTCGGCGTTTGAAAACAAAATATTGCATGTCAAACTGTACGTTTTTCTTCCTTTTTCTCCAAAATCAAACATGAATGTATTGACAGAAAAAAATTGGGCTGTGAAAAGATAGAATTTACCTTTAGTGATTTTCTGTAATTTTCGTCTGTTTCCTCCATTTTTGAATTTTCACTAGTTTTTCGGCCGGATTTGAATCGAATTAATTTTTGAAAAAACCTGCAAATCAATAATTTCAATATTTTAGAGTATCAACTTGGGAAAAAAATGAATATGTAAACATGCATTTCAATCATCCGAGTATTTCTATCAAGTTTTTGATGATAGTTCAAATATATTAACCGGTCGAATATTTTCGGTTGTTAAAAATTTAGAAATCGTTTCACTTTAAGATTGTTAAACGACAATAATGTGATTTTTCTCTTTTTTTCATGTTTCAATGAAAGTAAAATTTCGGAAAAAAACTTTTCTATTGTCATTAAAAAATGTTTTTTTCTTAATATTTCAATGGGAAACAATTGAAAACGAATTGTCATTGATAAGAAGTTTGACAGGAACTGCTGTTTTTTGTTCAACACACAACCATAATAAAATAAATGAAAAACAAAAATCGAAAAATGAAAACAAGTTTTGAAGAAAAAAGTTTTCTGATTCGAAAAGGGAAAAAAACGTTTTGGCTTTTTCCCAAATGGAGAGTCATCTTGTTTAAAATCGTGCTGGTTGGCCAAAAAAAAATGAAAGAAAAAAAGAAAACTCAAGAACAGAGAGAATGTAAGCATAAAAAAAAAGGAGAAACTATAGCGGCTCTTGTGAATTGAGCAATATTATGTGCCGAAAGTCGCAGACATTGTACATTGGAGCACTATTGCTCCTTTTGCTATTTTTTTTGGAAAGCAAAAAGTTTTGAAATAACTTGAAAAAAAGTTCAATTTTTATACAACTTTGAGGTTTTTCTACTAATTACATAGAAGCTTAAATTTAAGTTATGCTGAAAAGATCTAGTTTAAAGCGTAAAAGGTTTCATTTTGAAGACATTTTCATTTGAAAACTGAAATATTTCGAAATTTGCCAAAATCAAGAACGATTTCAAAACTAAAAACTGAAAAACACACATTGTTTGCATTTTTTCCCCGAAAAAAACTCCCTTTTAATTGTATGCTAAACGCATATATTAATACGAAAAAAGAGAATTTATGTTGTCTTTATTGGTGTTTTTGATATGACTCAAATCAAAATTGAAAAGTCATTTCGAATGTTTTCGTAGGAATTCAAAAGAAAAGTTTGTGTCATTTAAAAAATGCAAAAAAAATTGGTCATAAGAAATGTTTTTCATAAAAATCATAAAAAAAAAAAATTTTTTTTGGAAAAAAGTTATTATTATAAGCAATGATGAACACTTTTAATACCATACATGAAAAAAATTAAGAACAAATTTAAGAGAAAATAAAAAAAATTCTGTAATTTAAGTAAAGTATAATATTACACATAATAAATACTATTTGACACAAAGTGTGAATCGATAATCCTTCGAAAATAATGAAATGCAATACAAAAATGCAGGGAGGTAATTCAATGAACTTCCAATTAAACAGTGTTTTGTCCAAGTCTCAACTGTGACACAGATCGAGTTCTCTGAAAAAAAAAGATTCAAAACCTTTTGTTCTCTGAAATTTTCAGCGTTTTTTAAAAATCTTACTATATTATGAGTTTGGGTGATAATTCGATTTGCTGCTTGATTCATTGAAGTAATATTTTGAGTCAAACGTTTGCGGTAAAGCTCGGTTTTTTTAATATTTCTGTCAAGAAAAAATTGTGGAAAAAGTTTAGCTTTAATTTATTTCAGTTACCGATATGTTATCATTTTCATGTCAGATTCATAAAAAGCTCGGATCTTTGTTGTGTCAGCAAAAAGGTCTTGCTGTACACTTTGTATCGATTTTCTTCCAGCCACAACTGCTCGCGCCGCATTCTTCAACATCAGAATAATAAAAGCGTGAAAAACAGTGGATTTTTACCAATTTTTTATTTCCAATCTCAGCTCTTTTCAAAGCTGCTGTTCGAATAATATCTTGTCTTGCTTCTAATCGACTTATGAAATCCGGCCGATTTCTTTCTAAATGCATTCTAGGTGGAAGCGATCTCAACCATCGTTCATCTTTTATTGGTGAAATATTTAAATGCTCAATTACTGGCGAACTAACTGGTCTGCTATTTTCTGTCAAATTATTTGTTTTTCCACAAGTTTGTCATTATTGAAAAATAATTACCATTGTACATATCTTCAGAATTAAATAATCTTCTTCGAGTTTGTCGTGTCTGTGGTAAAGTATTTGATAAATTATGTGTTCGGGATAAAGGTGTTAAAATTGGAGTTGGCTCTTGTCTTGAATTATTTCTAGCAGCTGAAGCATTCGATGGTGTACTTGCAAATGAAGACGAATTATTTCGATTCTAAAAACTCGAATGAATACAGAATTTCCCTAAAATGGAATTTTTTGCTACCAAAACTGGAGTATCAGTTGAACGAGTAACATCTCTTCTCGGTGACCTTCTTATTATTCTTGTCAGCTGTGAATCATTGGCTGGTGTTGTTGACGAACTTTTTCCAGCTGTTAAGAAAAACATTGTTGAAATTTCGGACAAGAAAAAATCTACCCCGTGTCACTTCTCGTTTTGTTGGTGTGACACGTTGAATTTTGGTACTTTTCGATGCACTACTCAAGCTTAATGATGTGCTTCTTTCATTTTGAGATTCTGATGAATCGATATCGCTACTTCTGAAATTAATTTATCATTTTGAATGTCGACTCATGTAAGTAACTAACGAGTTCAGTGTTCTTAAAATTCTTGTCAACTCATTTATTCGAATTTGTTGTTCTTTTATACATTCCCGTAGATTCGAGTTTTCGTCTTTTAAAATTTTACATTTTTTTATAAAAGTTATGAGCAAATTGTCATCGCTACTTTCTGAAAAAATTCTTTACATTGAAATTAAACAGTGTGCACCTCCAGTTTCATTTTTCACGTTAGGTGATTGCTCTTCCATTTCCTAGCTCAATCGAATATCTTAAAAATCAATTTTTATCAAATTTTGAACAAAAGCAAAAATTCAGCTGAAGTGAAGAAAATTATGAATAAAACTACAGTAAACTGTTGACACAAAAACCTTGATCTGCATCAAAACAAAAATAAAATAACGAAATTGTGACCAGGTGCAAGCGCAAGCGTCCTTCAGCTGTTTGAGCGTGCACTGTTATTATATTCGAAAATGGATCTGAGTCTTCCATTACTATGGCAACTCTTGTTCCATGTCAATTATAAATACAAAGTAAAATGAAACCGAAAAACAAGATTAAATTGAACCTAACCAAAACCTACGAACTGAAAAAATCAAAAGCTTTGAATATTATCAAAATGCGCCATTTTAAAAAACCGCAAACACTCTCACCTAAAGTTACGTATAATAAACAACTTTTTATTCACAGGTCTGTTAATTTTTGTTGTACAATGGAGCGCAACCGTTAAAGGTCTTACTTGACAAGGAAACCGGAGTTACAAGTTTAATTGAGAGTTAATTAATTTTCGCTTTTTATTCAATTTTAAACTTTTTTTTATGTTTTTGAAATTATTTTAAAATTTTTAAACGGAAGTCAATTTTGAATCTTTCTGATGTTTTGAGTTTTTTTATGTTAAGAAACAGAACATGTTCCGATTTTCAAAATGAAAAAAATAATCAAATTTATAATAAAAAAACCCTCAGTCATTAAACTTTCAAACCATTTTTGAATTTTTTTTGACTAAATTAGAGCAAAAATCTGGAAGTTACCGATAATTTGTTGAATTTGAAAACGGCGAGAGCTTACAAGTGTGGCGAACCTCGTTCAATTTTTTAGTTCAACACCGTGACATTGCAATTTATTAGTATTTGTTTTTTCCAATATTTGCTAAAGACATTTCGAATTTTGTAGATCGATAAAAAACTGATAACAACATACCATTTTGAAACCCCATTATAGTACGACTTTTTTGTCATTTTAATATTATGAAACGTTTCATTGTTTTTGTAATAATTAAAGGCTTCTAATGTGAGTTAACTTCTTACTGTTACAGATGTTTCTTCTGAAATTAAATCCTTTTTCTAAGAAACTTTTTATTTTTTGTCAATTTCAAAAAATCATAAAAATT
This sequence comes from Caenorhabditis drosophilae, assembly GCA_963572285.1. NCBI lineage: Eukaryota > Metazoa > Nematoda > Chromadorea > Rhabditida > Rhabditidae > Caenorhabditis > Caenorhabditis drosophilae. The sequence continues at coordinate 8,841,286 of OY751565.1, forward strand.
TCTGAGAATATTTTATATTTTTACATTGAATTGGAACCATTTTTTATTTTCTTTCATTGCGTCACACTTAAAAAAAATAGCAAAAACTTTTAATTTAATCATGACGTTTAAATTTAAAAAAAAAAAAAACATAAAATTTTCAATAATTTCTGATTTGTTTCCGAATATGTATTTAAAGGCAATTTTATTCTTCAATTGAACAACAACATAATGAAGTTATGCTGAAGCTTTCAGTTCTTTCACGATATCTGCAAAATATATAACGGGATTTTGAGCACCAACTCTTTATACAATGCTTAGTTTTTCTTTTTTAAATTTTCTGGAATTTTTTTTCATCTGAAATATTTCAAACCCTTTTTTAAAAAATTTTAATGCACCAAATTTTGAAGAAAAACACAATTTGTCGGTTTTCAATCGCACCATTTTCTCATCTAATTAAATTTAATGCGATTTTTATTTTTGTTATTTGTCTACATCCTGGGAATTATAAGTTTTGCAATTTTTTGTAATAAATTGTTATCAAAACTAATTGGTATTTTTATTTGGAGTTTTTTTTTTGCTTAAATTGGCTCTTCATCTTTCTTAAAAATTATTTATAATAATTAAATTTGACACATTCATACTTTGAATTTTTCCAATTAAAAAAATAAATTGTGTGATGTGTGTACATTAACTGAGTGACAATAATAAATCTAACAAATTCTATGATTATATCCTAAGCCATCAATTACATCCAAAACAATTTTGTGTTGAATCATGTCGCTTCAAAAAATATATTTGTAAGTGTAACGTTTACAAATTTGGTAAATTCTTACTCATTATTTCTGACATTTTTGTTGAAAAACAGGAATGTCTGGATTCTAGAAACACCTTGGACACAAAACTTTTTTTTTGTTTCCTTTCCTCGATTTTCTTCATTTTCTACTCGTTCTCTATTTCTTTCTTTCATCGTTTCACCTGTTTATCTTTTTTCTCCTTTTCTCTCTCTCCCTCTCTCTCTCATTTTCTCTCTTAGTTTTTCCTGTCCTTTTAATTTTGTTCCTCATTTCTCTCAAATATTTATTATTCCTATTATATGTATTTCACATCGCACTTACCATCTCAACTCTCTCCCTCTCTCTCTCTCTCTCTCTCTCTCTGTCCCTCTCTCATTTTTACAGGAAATTTATTTATTGTATACCGCATAGATTTGTATCGTTGATACCATATTTTTTACGTTTCATAGAAATTATTCATAGCCAACCAGTTGAACATTGCCTTTTTTTCCAGAATTGAATTACCATTATTTATTCGCACGTTGCTATTCACCGTTAGCTAAAGTTTTGAATGGCCTTTTTGAACAAAGTGAAAAATTTGTTTCGCAATGGGGCGAACGATAAAAAAATGCCGAGTTATATTCAGGTTTGATTTGATCATTTCATGTTCTGATAAAGCTTCATCACATTTTTTTTTAGAATAATGTGAATCCAGATGATCATTGGATGATTATTGGTGAACTTGGTGATGGAGCTTTTGGAAAAGTTGAAAAGGTTGTATCAAAGTCCAACCCTAAACAATTTGCAGCCTCTAAGGTTAATTTTTAATTAAAAAAATTAAAATAAAAAACAATAATCAAATTTTATACAAAATTTCAAAAAGTTGTTTTCAATTAAACATTTTCAGTCCGTAGAAATTCAAGAAGGTGAGCAGTTAGAAGATTTCTTGGTTGAAATTGAAATTCTCACTCAGTGTAAAAATCATCCGGTTATGTTAGGCTTATATTCCTGTTATTTTTTTGAAAACAAACTGACGGTAAGAGTTCACTGTAAAATTAAAAAAAAACATTTTTTTTTAAATTAAAGATGATACTTGAATTTTGCGGCGGAGGAGCTGTTGATAATATAATGTTGGAACTAGAAAAACCATTAAATGAAGCGCAAATACGATATATTGGTTTTTATATTTGTGATGCTTTGAAATATATTCATTCACAAAATGTGATCCATCGTGACTTGAAAGCTGGAAACATTCTGCTCACTAATAATGGACAAGTCCGTCTAGGTAAACATCTTGTTCTTTTCAATGAAACTTTGATGACTTTTTGCAACATTTTTTTGGGGAAAAAAATGTTTGTCAATGTTTATAATTTTATTTATGTTCAAACCCGTTTTTGAATAGCATTCAAGGATTTTTAAGTAACGCGTTTGTTATTCCCTCTTTTACCAATATTTGTTTAAAAAGTTGAAAAAAAAAACAAATTTTAATTTTTTTTTAAAGTTTAAATACAACTTTTTTTCCAGCGGATTTTGGAGTTTCTGCAAAAATGAAAAGCGATAAGGAAAAGAGGGACACATTTATTGGAACACCTTATTGGTATGATTCTAAAAATTTGGCTCATAAAATAAAGTTTACACTTTTCGAAAAGTTTTCTATTTACATTTTACACTTTTTAAAAATTTATAGAAGAAAGTTGACTATGGAAATATTTTTGTCATTCCTTTAAAAAGCCATGAGCCAAAATGCTAACTGAGCTTGAAAAACAGAATTTTTCGTTTAGGATGGCACCTGAAGTCATGTTATGTGAAACATTTAAAGATCAGCCATACGACTGTAAATCAGATATGTGGTCGTTTGGTATCACTCTTATCGAAATGGCACAAATGGAACCACCACATTCGGATGTTTCACCAATGAGAGTATTGATCAAAGTGCAAAAATCGCCGCCACCGACTTTGAGTCCGAAGTGTGAAGCATCAAAAGCATTCAGGGATGTATTGCAGAAATGTTTGGTCAAGTCTCCATCGGTTCGAATATCAGCAGAAAATCTTGTCACGGTAAGATTTGTTTCATTTTTATTAATTATTAATTGAAAAATGCAGCACGAATGGTTTAACAATGCTGATCGTGAAATTCACAGTATTATGGCATTGCTTGCTGAAGTTCAAGCCGATGTTCGTGAAGAAGTTATCATCGAGGAAGATGATCAATCAATGGGCGGCTCAGAAGAACAATTTTCCCGCTTGGATAACACGGATATTTCATTGTCAAACTCTGAAGATATATCAAGAATAGAGAGATATAAAAATTATCTTTCATCGTCGGTTCCCGAAACTTTGCCACAACTGGAGACGCCTTCAAAGAAACGAGCTGCTCCACCTCCCCCTCAAGTTGAAAAATCGATTGAAATTTCTCAAGAGCCAAGTACTGAAGAGGTTCGTCTTGAATTTTATTTTTCGAAATTTTTTCTCAAATTATTTCTTTCAGACTGATACTCGAATCGTCAGCCCTCGAAGAGAGGCCCTAAACATTCTGGAAGATTTGAATATTGTTTTGGGAGACGAGCAAGGTCTTGAATCCCCATCAACATTTTATTTCAATGAACCATTATCACCACAACAAAATGCTTCGCATAATCAAAACTCGCTTGAAAAATTATCGTCATCATCTGAAAGCAACACAAGAGATAGTAATTCAAGTTTTTCTCTACATATTTTAATTGAACAAAAATTTTTCTTAGGTGCCCAAGAAAAACCATACCCAATTGAAAGTCAACCCAGTTCGGACAATTCGATTACTCAATCAGACTCAAATGAATCTGTTGCTAAATCTTTATACAAAACAGAATCATATCAATCAATATCAAAACAAATTCCATTCACTGAAAAAGAAAAAATCACTTCTAATATAAAGGTGAACGTAGAACTCAATTATTTTGGAAAAATTCATACAATTTTAAATAAATTTTTACAAAGGAAAACTTTCAGAACATTATTCAAAATAGAAATGAGTTTGAAGAGAGAAACGATCTAGTTCCAGTCGATTTTGATGGTTCAGAAGATGCAGGTAAAAACATCAATCAGTTATATTTAAAAAAACCATTTTATAAAATTTGTTTCAGATGCTACTTCTAAAGAGAAGAAAAATGTAAACCAAAGTAATCGGGCTTCAAACGAAAGTTTCGAATTATCTGAAGAGCGCAGACAGTATGATTTCATAAAGATTTTAACTTTCAACCTTATTATTTATTATTGTTTTTTTTTCCAGATTGACACCTACCAAGACCTTTGCCATACCTTCCAAACTTAATACCGAAGATAATTTGTTGCCACAGTTATCAAGCTCGTCAGCAAATTCTGAAAAGACTGCGCAATCTTCTGGATCAATAAAACCAAACGAAAAAGATGAAGTTGCATATTTCAACAGTTTGAAATATGAAAAAATTGAAAACGTTAAGCCGAACGTTGTTCCGCCTCCTGAACCTCCAGTTGATTATGAAGCCAGTGTCACCAAAATGACGACGAATCCAGTTTCCCAAGTTGAATATTCTCAACCAAAACTTGAAGAAGTTCAAAGAAATCGACCGCTTGGAACAAGACGTGATTTATCACGACAAACTGTTACCAAAAAAACTCGAACGTTTATCATTGATGGCGTTCAAGTTACATCAACTACCGTACATGTGCTTGGTGTTAAAGATGATAAAGTGCAAAGAAAGCAGCAACTTCACGATCTTCGTCGATTGCAACGCGATGAAGCCAGACAAAAACAAGAGCTTCAAGCTGAAGGCCTCAAACTGGTTGAAGAACAAGCGAAAAAGTTCGCGTCTGAACAATCAAATTTGAATCGAACTTCCGAACTCGAAATGGACGCAATGGAAAGACGGCAGCGTAAAGAAATTGAAGAAACCGAAGCAATTCAAGAAGCAGAGTTGCGCATAACACAAAAACGTCTGAAAATAGAGCTGGAAAAAGATATGAGAACCTTCCGCGAGCGCATGAAACAAGATATGAAGATTCAGAAGCAAGAGTTCACAATGCTCTCGAAAACACAGAAAAAGGATGCATTAAAACATCGTAAAGATCAAATGGAAATTGAGAATCAATTGAAAGAAAAAGAGTTTTTAATTCAACTTCAACAAAATGGTGAAGCAATGCTGCAAAGAATGATAGAAAAACACAAGGAACGGATCGCAACAATTGAAAAACAATTTTTAATGCAAAAGCATAATTTGTTAAGAGCAAAAGAAAATAATATTTGGGAGATGGAGGATAAACAAATGAGAGAAAAGTAAATTTTTTTAAAAATTTTTTTTTCGTCAAATCAAGATTTTTTATTGTTCAGATTCGTGCTTCATCGAAAATTATTCAAAGATGAATATTATTTACTGCGGACTCAGATGCTTGCCAGGCATCAAAGAGAGATGACACAAATTGAAAAAATTCATCAAGAAGAGGAGGATGACCTGATTCGAGCATTGACACTGGATCGAAAAAAATTGCCAAAAATGTTGAGAGCCGAAACGAAAACAAGAAGCATTATGTTCAAAGAAAGTCTTCGGATAAGCATGGCGGTGAGTGTTTTTTTTTTTTGGACAAATCAGAGATTACTTTTCAATTATTTTTGAAGAATATGACGAACGCTGAAATGCAAGAGCGAATCAGACGATTTGATGAGCAAGAAGCTTTAAGAATGCGAACCGCTTTAGAAGAACATGATTTGAAATCGAAGAAGAAGTTGCAAATTTTGAAAGAGCGACATCAAGAAGCGGTTTGTGAAATTTAGAAAAAAACTTTTTCTTTTATTCAAAAATGTTTTTTTTAATTTCAAGACTATGGAACTTGATGAAATGCAAAACGAGAAAAGAAAGCAGTTGCTTGAAAAAGAAAGAAACACCATGAACGAGCATGAAGAAAAATATCATGAAATGCGTAACATTTGGCAAGAAAATTTAATTTCCCGTAAAACTGTAAGTCTTCAAAAAAAAAAAAACGAAAATGTTGCATCAATTTTTTAAGATTCTGGAAGAGAAATTCCAAGAGGAATTGAGTAAACAAGAAATTTTTTATGGTGTTCCTTACGCTTCATCGCAAGCTTCATTGTCAAGCCGTCACATGCCATGAATGATTTTACGCTATTTTTTTTAACCTTAGAGTTTTGTCAGTTTAAAATTATATTTTGAAGAATGTTTATTTTTATTTTTATCACTTTAAATTGTTCATTAATTGTATTTCAAGGGTATTTTATTTTAAAGGTATCATGTATTTTTGGAAAGTTGTCAAAATTCGCTTTATGTATTAAATCGTCACTTTTTAGTTCCTTATTTCAAAACACCTGTTTTGCTTTGTTCATTTTCACATCAGAAATACGGTTGAAAATGTATTGTTTTGGTTTCACTTTTAATTTGTTAATGATTTATGTGGTGAAGATGTTGTGGCTTCTCATACAACAGTGTCTTAATTGTTTAAGAAAATACAGTTATTGTTAAATATTGATTTTTTTTTTGGGTTGGTTCATTCTCTTCAATGCCGCTCCGTTTTATTTTTTTGACTTGAAATATGACCAAAGTTGTTTCCCGTTTATTTTCTGGTTTTATAAAAAATAAAATATCGATTTGGTATCAACTTTTATTTAAATGATGACTCATTGATAACTGATAAGTTACTGATTGAAATTTTTTTTCAGTTTAAAACGGGTTTTTCAAGTGAGCCGCTTGGATTTATTCTTATTTTTTTTTTTTTTTTTTTCAACCTTTTTTTTGTTTGTTTTTAGAGCTGTTTTTGTTTTTATAATTTTCCTTAAAATCTACAACTACATACACTTCGAAAGAAGAAGAAACAAGTTTCTTCCTGATGAAAATAAATAAAAGATTGAATAGTAAACAACTTCGGATTTTTGACAGTTAATAATTCAAGAAAAACGTACACTGCACGCATTGATGTCTTGACTTATTACTTAGCGCTTATCTCAGCTCGCTGAGCTTTGCAGCGAAAGTTGATACTTAATCTTTCATTATTCTCCTAAGTTTTACTAAATCGAATGATATCGGTTTCCTTTGAAATTGGTGAATTGACAAGTTTTCCTTTTGTTCGATTTTTTGACGAATAGTTTTGAAGATCAAAAACTAGTCAATTTATATGTGTTGTCACGCACCAAATTTTGTTAGAACAAATGGATGAGACACATTTGTTCATCTTCATTTTTACGCCGCTGCGTTAAAACTCGCATTTCGCAGTATTATTTCATCACTTTTTTATGTTTTCCATTTTGGTTTCTTTTTTTTTATTTTCTATTAAACATAACGCTTATATAAATGTATACCCATATGTATTATAAAGAAACCAATAAATATCAAACACTTTTTATATCGAGATTCTCAAATTTTAATGATCAGACTAAAAATTAATGAAAGTTCTAAAAACTTCACGGCATTTGAAATAATTTTTCAATCCCTTCCAAATGAATGAAAATCGACATTTTTGTGAAACTATTGCGAAACACTTGAAAAGTGCATAACAAAGAATTGGAATTATACTTATGAATATTTCAACCAATCTAATTTGGAAAGTGAAACCAGTGTAAAGTGAAAACCCTTTCTTTTTTTACTGTGGAGCGCACTTTCTTCTTTAGTGAATATCTGATTGGTTCATAATGCTATTTTTGTTCAATTGTAATTTCTTTGTATCTTTTCTTCTTCCATTTATTATTTAAAGTAATTTTTAATATTTTTGGTTTTATCCATTCTTTATAAATTCAGGTATATTTTATAATTCGTTTGAAAATTTCTATAAATAAAGTAAAAATATATTTTAGCCGAACAGTTTTCATTCTATTCTGCTTTTTTTTAACGAAAAGTAAACTTTCTCACCGGGTTTTTTCAGTTATGTTTTTATGACCAAAAAAAAAACGATATGAACACAACTCGCAGTGATTGGAACCCTGTCATATGCCCGGTAGCTCTAACTATTAATGGAATTAGTCAAACGCCTGAAAAGTTGGTGAAAAATGCTCTATCGAATAATGTTCTCAATGTTGAGATAGAGAATAACTTTCAACAACGCTTAACGTTTCAATTTACAGAAGATAGGTAAGCTTTCTAGCTTGAAAAAAACTTTAAAAAAAATGAAATTCTTTCAGAAAACAATTTGGATTACAAATTTATGAAAACCCATCAACCTCTTTCTTGGTAATAAACTTTACCTAAACCCCAAGAACTCTAAATATTCAGATTTCGCATTGTCATTTTAGTGAAATAACAGAAAATGGTCGCCATTCTTTATCAGCGTGTAGTCCACAAGGTTTAAATTCAATTCAATAGTTTCCAAGTTTTGCTCAAATTTTTCAGATGTGACTGGTTTTTTGTTAACTGAAAATAATCGATTTGGATTGTTTCCAAAAGATGACAAGTTTTATTTGAAACCTTATGTTATTAACTCATGTGGTAAGATTTTTAGTTTTTCTTTGATAATCAATACTTTTTATTTTTCATCATAAACTTTTTCAGTCATTAAAACTTTATCAAAAACACTTTAGAAGCTTTCTTTTAAACTCCTTAGACAATGTAAAAAATATAAAATTTCAGAAATTGTTTATAAGCTTCTGATCATTCATTTTTCAGATCTTGAAGTTAGCCGTGTGAAAAAAAGAGCAATTAACAATGTCATCGATCGAAACCCCCCTTATATTCAAGAGCATCTCGACGGAAGAAAACGATACGTCGAGCTGGCACTTGTCGCCGATTATTCATTGGTAAATACATTTTTTTTATCTGAAAATGCTTTCAGCTTTTTTTTCAGTATACGAAGTATGATTCGGATGAAAAAAAAGTCAATGATTATTTGCAAAAAACTGTGAATATTTTGAATTCGGTGAGTAGATTTTCTTACAATTGGAAAAGAAAATATTTGATTGAAAAAAATTCGTGGTTAAAACCATTTTTTAGCTTTATCATCCTTTGAATATTTTTGTTACCATTTCACATTCTGAAATATGGAAAAATGGAAATCAAATAACTGTTGTCGCTGATTCCGGAGCCACTTTGAACAACTTTATGGATTACAAAAAGCTGATGCTTAAAGACTATGCTTTTGATACGGGTTATTTAATAACGTGGGTCTTAATAAAATTCAGAGCCTTTTTTCAACAACTCTTCATTGATTTTAAGAACTCTTCGGTTTGGAGATGGAGTTGTTGGAAAGGCATTCAAAGGAACAATGTGCTCATATGATTATTCAGGAGGTGTATACGTGGTAAGCTTATCTCGTTTTAAACGATTGAAGAAACAATCATACATGGCTCAAAGTACCATTGCTACATATTTTCAGGATCATAGCGAGGATATTATTGAAACTGTCGCAACGTTTGCGCATGAGCTCGGCCACACATTTGGAATGGATCATGATCCAAACGACAAGGATGCCTGTTATTGTCCGATGCCGAAATGCATAATGGCTCCGCAATCGGGACATATGGAAGTGTGGTCAGAATGCAGTGTGAAAAATTTGGCGAGCGGATTTCATCGCGGTATTGATTTATGCTTATTCAACGAGCCCGGTCAGAAAGCGTCGGATGCAAAATGTGGCAACGGCATTGTGGAAAACGGTGAAGAGTGTGATTGCGGTCCGCTTCATTGTGACAACAACTGTTGCGATGGTAAAACGTGCAAACTGATTGGTGATGCTCAGTGTGCAACTGGTGATTGTTGCGATCTGAAAACGTGCATGCCAAAACCTCGTGCCACAGTTTGTCGAGCAGCTATCAACACATGCGATTTGCCCGAATTCTGCAATGGTGAAACCAATTTCTGCCCGGCTGACTTTTTTGTTCAGAACGGTGCGAGCTGTCCAGGAAGAGAAAACGTTTGCGAAAAATTTGTTGGCAATTTCAATGCTGAATTTTTTTTAGGAATTTTGTTATGAAGGAAGTTGTGGCAGCCGTAATGATCAGTGCCGAAAACTTTGGGGACTGACTGGAACAAAAGCTGATGATAACTGTGATCGAAAAAATGTGGAAGGAAGCATTTATGGAAATTGTGGCTTTAATCCACATACAAAAGAATATAAAAAGTGTTCCGCTGAGTAAGTTAAGCTAAATTTATAAGTCAAAAAGAAGTTCATTTTTAAGAAACGTAAAATGTGGTACATTACACTGTGAAACTCAATCCGAACGTCCAGTTTATGGGGATCCAGCTTCTGTAACGTTCACCCACTTCTCTGTTTACTCAAAATTGAGGCCGTCTGACAGAAAGTTTTGTTACGTTTATAAATCAGTGAATGGAGGCTTACAACAAATTGAGCCAGGTTTGGTACCCGATGGAGCAAGTTGCGGAGCCGACGATGTTTGAAAATCAGTTTGAATTCGATTCTAAATACAAACGAATTTCAGATGTGCGTAGATCAGAAATGTCAAAAAAAGAGTCAAATTACGAAAGTCACTCCACAATGTTTAGAAAACTGCAATTATCGAGGTTTCTTTTTTGTTTTTAATACAACTTAAAACCATTTTTTGAAGGAATTTGCAATAACGTTGGAAATTGTCATTGTGAACGTGGTTTCGGTGGAATCTCTTGTGAAATTCCGGGCTACGGAGGTTCAGTCAACAGTAATGAAGCTTTTCAATTTCGAGGGTTTGCAATTTTTTTGAATTTTCAGATTTCGTTTTCTTTTTTCTTTTTCGAAAAAAAATATTGCTAAGTTCAATTCTTAATTTATGTTGAAAATTTTAACTATTTTTTTCAGATTTTAAAAAAGCAATTGAACTTAATATTGATTAAACCCACGTTTTTTCTTTAAATTTCAGAATGACCCTTTCCACGGCATTTATAACCTTCTTCATTCTGTTCGGCTTTTTAATTTCTGGAGTTTGTATTTATTTTCGTGTAAAAAAGAAGAGAAATTTGATATCCGAGTGAGACGATTTTTTAGATGAATTATCTAATTTTAATATTCAGATGGTGGAGTTTTATTAAAAAAAAATTTGACTTGCATGGTGATTTAGTACCGATTCGAAAAGCTCCTCCTCCTCCGTTTACCCAAAGAATACGGTACACCTTTTCTAACACTTTATTCACCTTTTTAAATGCGTTTATCGATTGATTTTTAAGCCAAAGTTTCACAGCAATGTGGAGCGAAGATGCAGTTCATTCAACAATTCAACCGTCAAATCATTTGTACGCGTCAAATTCAACGAACACTTATATGCCACGAGATCCACCGTTAATTCCAATGATATCGCTTAATAAAGCACTAATTGATCAAATGAAAAATGAACTGCCGAATGAGCCACCGCCATCCAAAAGAGCACCTTCAGAGGTAAGCTTCATCCTTTGTTTAAATCACGTAAATAGCTTAAATTAATTTATTTTTTAATCGTTGGCTTCTCACCATATTCAGCTTGTTCTAAAAAATCTAAAAAAAAAACTGTTTTTTTTTAAATTAAACGTGGTTATTTTTAAAACTCTATGCTCAAAAAATCTGAAAAATTAACACGTTTTTATATTGAAGAATAATCTCAAAAAAACATTTTCAGAATGGAATATCTCGAACGGGATCATTACGACCAAGCACAAAACCACCACCAATACCAAGACCGTCAGAAAATTCGTTGAACAAACTTAAAGAAGAGCTAAACGATGAAAAGCCGAGAACTGAGTAAATTTCTCTTTTTCTTTTTGTGAAATTTCTAATTTTTTCAAAATCCAGATTTCATTCTATAAAACAATATTCTCAAAAAACCGCAAGTCTTCCTTCGCCGCGTCCTCAAATTGAAAAACCTCGGCCAGATGTTGCACCACCTTTGCCACCTCATAAAGTGATTTTTTGCTGTTCAATTGAAAATAGTTTAAGTTTTTTGTTAACAGGTAGCAGCTGATAATAATGTACCAATTTCACTTCCAAACAAACCTCCAGTCATTAAATCAAATTTTGTCGAAAACGAAAACATTGAAAGAATTGACGTTCGTTCAGTTGCAGCTATGTTTGACAGAAATTTGAAGAAACAACGAGAATAATTGCTTGATCTTTCATTGCTTGAAAAATAATATTTATTGAAATAAAAAATGCATCAAATTTTCATTTTTTTTTTGGATGGGAAAATTGAACATAATTCAAATGCTTGCTAAGTTATCGATTTATCAGTTTTTTTTGTTTGACAAAATCGATTTTCTCGAAGCTCAAACTGTGAACAATTTTTCTGAATGTCTGAATTTGGTTCAATTTCTCTGTGTTCCGAAAAACAAGTTTCACAATTCAAATACATAATATTAATTGGTCGATCATTAAACTCACAAATCGATGGAAATCTCACCTAATCCTTTTTTATAAATTTTCCAATAAACGAAATTTTTCAAAATGTTTTTGGTTTGAAATTCAATTCTCGTCAATATTCAGAATTATGATCAATAAAAAATCGAATTCAGCGATTCTTCTCTTATTTCTTTCGATTTTTCAACCAACTAATACTCTCGTCAATTATGACACTGATTCGGGAAGACGGGTGCGAATATTTTTGAGCGCTTTATTTTTTAAATATTCAAAAAAAAATTTTTTATTTCATTTTGAATCAATTTTTAAAAAATAATTTAAGTTTACTGGTTTTTGAGTTCTTTCTGGAACTCAATTATACCTTTATTTTTTTGAAAATTGATCTTCATTTTGACGACAAATCAGAAAATAGTTTTCAGTTTTTTATTTGGTCACTTTCAATTGGGGCGAACAATCCTCCACAATGTGTTGAAACTGAATTTTATAACCAAATGATTTTAGCTTCGTATGAAAAAGAAATTCAAAAATATTCCAATTTCACTTTTTCAGGTTTGAAGCTGATTGTTCTGATTTGATATTTAAAGGAAAATGTAGAGTAGTGGTGAATTAAAAAATCAATAAATTTAAAACTATTTTTTCATGGAAATTTAAAGGTTGATGTGGATGATGGTTACACTCTCATTGGTATAACATTCAAATCCGAGACAGGAATCGAGCTTATTACAAGAAATGGTCAAACGATTTTGGGTAATCAACAGCTGCAAAATTTTGGTTCGTATGGAAAAGTGATGAACGATTTACTTGTGGCTTTCGGTCGACTATGGAACAGTGGAATGGGAGCATATATGAAATCGCTATGGGTTGAATATTGCGATTTATATATTTCAGTATTTTGAATCATTTGACTGATTCATTAAATCAAACAACCTATTTTAGTTTAGTGGATTCTCCCTTGGGGCTTGTTTAGCTCAAATGGCTGCCGTTCGTTTCAAAGAAGAACAATGGTGGCCTGCTGAGCAGATGTTTTATATGGGATTTGGTTCACCGCGTTGTGGAAATGAAGTAAAAATTAATTGGAGCAGAAAATGGTTGAGGGGAAAAAGAACACTTTTCAGGATTTCGCTTATTTTGTAGGTCAAAGTGTTGATGATGCTTTCGATGTGATTTGGTTCAATGATCCATTTCCAGTGAGATGAATCAATTTTTCAGTTTTTTTTTTTCGAATACATTTTTCATTTTAAGAATTATCCAGCCACAACCTGCTCAGAAACAGCAAGCGCAACAGTAGGTGGTTGTACAAATGATTATTTTCATTGCTGTGTAATTTCAAAAAGAATTATTCTTTCAAACCTTACATAATTTTAGACAAAAATACGTTACAATTCCTACTCGAGTGCTGCACTAAACACATATCAAACTTGTGATTCAAGTAGTTGTCTGCCAGATGGTAAACCTTTAAAAAAGCTGAAAATTCAAAAAAAAATTTTTTTTCAATATTTAGTAACGACTTCTGTCAGTGCTGATCATTGGACGTATTTTATGACAAAAGCTGAGGATGTTGATGATCTTACATGTACAACAACTAAAATGTTTCCATAAAAAATTTTGATTGGAGTTAAATATTTTTTAGTGATGAAAATCAAAATAAAAGAACGCTGATTAAAATGTTAATAAAACAATTTGATATTAAAAATGATTAACAAAAATTGATAAGAATTTTATAAAAGTGCGAACTATTTTTTTAATCACTGGAATCACTACTTTTACATTTCAAAATAGCTTATTTTACTGAGACGTTTGCGATGAAAACTGCGCAAAAATGAAAAAAAATCTTCTTAAAATTGCTCAAAAAGCAGGTATGAAAAAAACGAAACGAAAAAAAAAAAACAAAACGAAAACGAACCTTGCCTTAATCATTTTCGTGTCGTTATTGATTCGCATCAAAAATCATTAAAAGCCGTCTTTCATTACCAATTTTAATTATTTTACAAAACAAAAGTGGTGTTAAATTATTTAAAAAAGTACTTTCATATGTACATGGAAAAACAATTAGCAAACTCTAATACAATTTTGGTAACTTCCGTGAAGTTTGAGCTTCCTGTATACGTATTACGTCTCATTTTTTCTTCTCAAAGAAATTTAGTGGTATTGGAATGGCACTAAGCCGGCTTAAAATATGCATAGGGTTTTTAAAACAAAACACAAAATTGAAAGGGTAAAAATTATAACAACATAATGGGGCTCTTTAAAAAAACATAAATATTAAACACAAGTAAAGTATAGAAAATATTTTGTGGTCCGCTTGACAGTTTTTTTCTTGGAGACAATTTTCGTTTGAAAAAAAGAAGATTTTTAAATATTTCAGTCAAAAAAAAATTTTTTTTTAATGAAAAATACAAAATTTTTTGCACAACATGCACAACCCAATTCACAAATTTGTGTCGTAGTTACTGTTCACCGTGACGCAATATTACACACCTGTTATTTGTTCTCACTGTACGATTTTTACAAGAATATGTATGTCACCTCCTCACAAAGGAAAAATACGCTGACTAACAGTATTTGGTAAGTCTTTACTATATTTTTTTGTTGTTTTTTTCCATTTTACGAACTTGTTCTACCAAAAATTTCAAAAACATTTTTTTTTGTATATTTTCCAATGTTTTCAAGCACCGAATGAAAATGATTCTTCAATGAATTTTATTTTTTTTTTGTCAACAAATTTAATGAGTAACCTATTCTAACATAAAAATTATTTTCTCAATTTTATGACTTCTTTAATGTTCTCGAAGAGAGATGTGTACAAGTTCTCATCTCAATTTTATTTATTTCAAATTGATCTTAATTTTCGCGAAAATCCCAGCTTTTTCGTTAAATCCGAAAATCTCAGAACACTTTGCATTTTAATGTGCGAATTCCAATTTTTGATAAATAACTACAAATCTCTGTTAAAAGACCGATATTTTATCGAATTCAATTATACAAATCAAGTGAAGTGAGTAGAAACAGCAAATATTGTGTATATAATTCAAATGAGACGTAGACATACAATTATCATTGTAAATGTATCGCGTAAAAAGAACACATAAAATATATATTTATGCATAAATATACGACAAAAGGTTGAATCATTCTTAATTCTTCAAATTCAATCAATAACTTTTTCTTGTTTGGAAAAGTCATACATATTAAAATCGTTTTTATGTATTAAACTCTTAATTTGTATAACTCTCTTGGAAATTTTTTTTACATTAAATTTTTGTTTTGAAGTAAAAAAACCCTTTTATTTTGACCACGCACAGCCAGCGCCCATCAAAATCAACAGTTGATTTTGTTTTTCGCGAAAAAAGGATAAAACGATGTATTTAATTTTGGGGTTTATTTGCATTCTTTTTTCTCAAGTGTCTTTTATTAACTTTATACACTCACACTGCCCTGCTTGAAGTTTACCAAAAGTACCGTTAAGGTCTTCTCGATCTTATACTAATATGCTTTTTTTGGTGAGTTTGACGTTAAACCTGGGGAGTTACAATCCCAATAATTGATTTTAGCACTTTTCAATTTTTCAAAAATATTTTTGTAGCGTTTTCAAAATCTCCTCCCAATTTAAGTTCGGTCGAACCATTTTGAGGTGAGAAGAACACATTTTTTCTTGATAAACTTTTGGCAGGCATTTTATGTAATTGTGAATGTCTTAATGCAATACAAAAGTGCACAAAAAAAGAGAGAGAGAGAGAGAGAGAGAGGTGCGATGCTAGAAAAACAAAGAAAAAAGCAGACGCTTTAGACAATGACTATGCTGTCGAACGTTTTTATCTTTTGTTTTTAGTGTTTGTACAATTTGTTCCTTTTACTAATGTTTTATCATATTTTTTTCAAATATTAAAAAAAGGAATCGAATAATCTGTTTTTTGAACTAAAAACTCTCATTTTTTTTGTTTTGTAGCTTCTGTTCGCCTCGTTTTCTTTTTTCCGATTTTCCAATATTGATTGAATTTTGTTTTCAGTTAATGGATGGATTTGCGGAAGCCAATCTTCTTCTCACCTCTGCATTGGAACAACTCGATGATATTATATTAAATGGTAAGGTTTTTTTAAACCTTCTAGTGTGACTATGATTTGAGAAACGAGCAAATTGTAAAAAAAATTTTAATTTCCTGATAAGTTTTTGTACTTTTCACTTGAAAGCGGAAATAAAGTTTTCAAAGAAATCGTTTTTCTTTCTTGCCTTTTTAGTTTTGCTGAACACAATTTATGATCGAATTAAAAACTTGACGCTTTAATTTGTTGGAATTTCATATAAAAATTATGGAATAAAAAAAATTTACGCATGAGATGAATTGAAAACAATGTGAAATTCATGATTTTTTCAGGAAACAATCGTGAAAATCAATCAATCAAGCGGAAAAATCAAAAAAATATCAACTCGCTCTCAAAATCGCCGTTCTCAACGCCTTCCAACATTCCTCCTCAAATAACTGACGAGCATTCGAATACTGAAAGCATTGTTGAGCCAAAAAAAAATGTTCCAAAAAATTGTATAGACATTGATAATGGTAACGAGACTTTCGCAAATTTGGAAAACAAAAATACAACAAATTTAATAACGCGGGAATGGAAAAACAAAAATGGTAAAAAATGCGAAAGAAAAGCCGTAATTCGGTTTGAGGAAAAACCAAAGTTTTCAGAAATTAGAGATCATAATTCCGATCGAATGTCAAGCACCGAATCATCACCTTCGGAATTACCAACATCGTCATCTTCATTATTTGACTCATCACGTATTTATCAAGAGTTTGTAAGAGCAATTCATGAACAGACAATAGTTGATGTGCCAGACTTGGAAACCCAATTAAAAATCATGCAATGGATCACTGGAAATCAGGTGAACACTTTTTTCTTCAAATCATTTGTTTTTGTGTTAATTAATAAGAAAGCTGAAACTTTTACGTCACTAAAATTTATTGATTTTCGACTTAAACTATGTAAGATTCGATTTAGAAAATGTAGAAGCAAGAAGAAGTAGATTAATTTTTGAAGAAAAACAAAGTTTATTATCATTTTCTTGTTTCGAAAAAGAAACTCAAGAAAGCTTTTGATCAAAAAAATAAAAACATCTACATGTGTTTATGAGTATGTATGTGGTGGATGTACGTATTTATTGTGGCCGTGGCCACCAAAATATTTAGTAGCTTTTTTTTTTCTTTTTTGTTGAAAGAATAGAAAAAAAGCAATAGGCAGGAAGAAAAGGGAAGCGACCGATACTAACGCAATTAGTGAGAGGGGTCCAGAAATACTAGTATCGATGTTGGTGTCTCTTCGTTTTCTCGTTTTGTTCAAATAGTCTTCGTAAGAGAGTAACACGAAAATTGGCCAGTTTTTGGTCACTAAGTTTTTCTTTCTTTTCTCCTTGTTTTGCTTTTCAAGGCAAAGTAATTTATTTAATACCACTCAAACATTTTTCAGCAAAAATACTTTTTCAACTTTTTTTTTTACTTTGTTCTGACGTTTTTTGACACTTTGTTTTGCTTGACGTTTTTTTTCCAACTACGATAAGCTCGCACTCATTCAACTAGATTTTTGTTAAATTTTGAATTTTCGTCTTTTTTTTTTTGACCACTTCATCAGACGAATCAATTATTCTTGAGAACAAAAAGGATTCGTTTTTTTTGTTAGCTTGTTTTCCCAAAACCCTCATTTAAAATTCTTCACTAATTGTCTTCTCAACTCTTATTCCGGAAAACCCAAATAAAAAAAAAACTTCCACAACGAATCCCTTCTCGTGTTTCATTTCATTTTGATGTACTTATTCTTTTGAAGTGCGGAAATTTACATCTCTTCAAAAATTTGTCTTTCAAGTCGATATGTGTGTGTGTGCACGCGTAGGAGCTGATATCTGTTTTTTTCTTAATTTTTCAATTAAAAAAAAAACAAATAAATCGTTTTAAAATAATTATGCCTGAAATATCTCATTCAGTGCGATGATGGTTTGTGGTAATCGAAATTGGTTTTAAAGGGTTTTAAAATTAAAAAATGCTTATAAACTGTCAGTTGATGAAAAATTGAACCAAAAAGAAATGAAAAAAATTATTTTTTTTATTTCATTTACATAATTTTAATTTAACATCGTTCAATTTTTAAAATTTTCAAATTTGAATTCGCTTCGAAAATTTGAAAATTAAAGTTAATTTAATTGAATTTTTTGCACTTTTGTATTTCTCAGATTAAAAGCAGCGATAAAAAATAAATTTTAATTAAAAGTTTGAAAAACTAACTGATAAGAATGTTTGATTTTGTGTAACTCATTTTTTTCATTCAAAGTATTCCAATCATGTTTCTTAAAAAAGTTTTTTACAGCTTTTTTTCCAAATTTAAAAATTGATTCATTTTTCTTGTGAGTTCATATTTCAAAGCTCTGAATCAAGAAAACAAATTGTATGTTGAAGAAATCTTTGAGTTTTATGTAGAGAAAGAATTCAAAGTTTACTGAATAACGCACCTGTTTCATAGTTTTTATTTTGCTGAAAATAGGAAATAAATTTGTAAGCTCAAAAAGCTCTGTTCAATATACTTTTATTAAATGTTTTTTTTTAATTTGTTTCTGTTTTTGTTTCTTTTATTTTCCAAAAAATGGTGATATATATTAGTGTCAAAAGCTTGGGATAAAACGAGTATGAAAAGCTTTTGCAATAGCAATCGAATATTTTTGCTTGTCGAAACTGAAAGAAAGAAAGAGAGGTTTAGAGAAAAACGTAGAGAGAGAGAGAATTGATAAAGGAGAAGAGAGAAAAAGAAAGAAACTCTCAAAAGAATTTTGCAGTTGGAATCTATCTGTGCCAATGAAGAACAGTTGCTACCTCTTCAATTTATGTTGTATACAAGTCGAAGATACGCTTGTATTTTATTTTCTATAGTTTATCCGATCAACCGCCACCAACCTTCCATTCTCTTGAAATTTTTTGAAAATAATTCTGATCACATTTGACTTCTAATGTAGCAACGTTGAAAACTTGAAAAACACAACTATTTTTCTGTTATTTGTCTTAAAATCTTTTGTGCTGTAAATGTATGCAAGACGAAGTGTTGACGACGCGTTTTCAACAATGATTGAATCAACGCGCTTGAAATCTGAAGACATTTCATCGTCGTTCACTTTGAGCTCGCAAAATTCAAACTTTCAAAGTGAGGTGTTTGGTGAAATGGTACGCTCCGCAGGCAGCGGATCAGCATTTTTGGCCGGCGGAAATTTGAAAAAACGGTGAGGTTTTTAAAAAAAACATTATTATTTCCTTTTGAATGAATCTTAATTTTTGTAAAAAGTCTCATGATTTCGCTTTGGTATCAAGTTATGTTTTAAACGCAATGAAGTAGAAAAATGTCTGCCAAAAATTATTATTTTTGTTTTTTTTTTTTTAGAAATCGCGTTATTCTTCCCTACCTAGCTCATTATTCTGATTCGGGATTTGGTTCAGCTTTATCAACGGGATCAAGCTGCTCATATTTACCCCCACCGCCGCCGTACCGAATGCGTACGGCAAACAAACAAGAACGAAAAATTCATCGAAGCCTCAGCGATTCGAAATACACGTCGAGTTTGACGAACGCCGCCGCATCAGAACACGAATTTCCAACACTGACGTTGCCATTTAATTTGTTTTCGCAAAGAAAAAGTCGCAGACAAAGTTGGAATAGTTTGGTTAGCAAAAGTTTGTAAAAGAGTGATGGCTTTTTTTTTTTGGTTGAACATTTTAATGGTCTTTCTTTGTAGTTTCTTGCTCTAACCATTTCTAATGTTTTTCCGACGGTTTACTGTAAATTGCTCCCACTTTTTGATGAAGAATATATGGAAAAATTATACAGAAAAGGAATTTTTTTCATTTTCTCACTACTTGTGATTTATTAGGAGAAATGTGAGCTCGGCTCTTTCTGTCTCTTTGTCTCTCTCTCTCTCTCTCTCTCTCTCTCTCTCTCTCTCATTTTTGCATTGAGATCTTCTCTGGTTTCCATCTCTCAACTTAAATATATTTATATTTTCCGTCCGTCCGTCCATTTGATTTTTGCACTAAAGATGAATGAGTACACATAATTTTATAAGCTAAGAAGCAGAGAGAAACAAAAAAAATATGTAAAAAGCAGTATTGCAAGCTGGAAAACGTAATAGAAATGATCGGTTTGTAACGTCTCTCATCAATATCACGTTTCGAAAAATCTTTTGATGCTTTTCATCATCATCATCATCATCATCTTTTTTCTTCACCATCTCTATTTTGTTTGCATTCTTATCTTGACACATTCGATTTTGTAGAAAACCCAAAGTGTATTTGTTTCTCTCAAGAAAGATGAAGTAAGAGAGAAATTTCAAGATCAAGCTTGAAGAAAAAATGTAATATGTTTTTACATACTTCTTCTCTTATTTTGGAGCTCATCCTTAACAAAAATTCTATGTTTTCTTAAATATTTTTAGAGGTTAAACGAAATTCCCCCCCCCCCCCCTCCCCCGCCCCAAAAAAATTGAAACTCAAAGCTGGAAAGTCACAGTTCTACCTGTTGTATGTTTGTGTGTGCAACAGCTGTCTGTTTTAAGATTCAAATTTCTCTCGAAAATTATGATGTCAAATTTTATTCGAAAAATTCATCTGTAATTAATTTGCTGAAATGTGTGTAATTTTACACAAAAACAAAGTTTCACCAAGTTTCCGATCGCATTTTGAAAATGAAAACACGCAAATTTCTCACGGTTTTGAACTCTAAAATTTGTGCGTTTTTTTGTTAATAAAAATAAACCAAATTTTCTACTCATAAATAACATTTTCTGGTTGGATCAATCAAAATGGGAAATTTGACTAGGTTGAATGGAAGGAAACAATTATTGGGTGGAAAAGAAAAAGAAAGACACTTTTTGTTGTTTTCCGATTTTATTTAATCTTAATTCATCAGATCGTAAAGGTTTCCAACAACAACATATCTTTTTATGTTTGCCTTAATATTTTAAATGAAATCTGATATGGAATAATTATGTATTTTTTTGTTACTAAAAATAACAAAAATCATGGAAAATTCGAAATGTTTCAACGTTTTGTTGGAAAAAAAAAATGTTTTTTACCCAATTTTTACTCATTTTTTGTGATTTTTTCTCTGAATTTGGTGTTATGTTTCAATTTCAGTGTTTGAAATTTGTAATTATTAAACACTTTTTAGACATCACATATTGAGATTGTCACAATGAAAAAAAATTGATATTATGTATCAAGTATGGAACAAAGACGGGCTAAATCGAAGGTTTTAAATTGAATTAGTACACATATTAGTGAAAGCATGTAAACATCAAACGGCGTGTCGTGAAAATGTTAATGAAGTGTTGTGAATAATTTTAAAAAAAAATGTTTTTTCCCCTCTCTACAATGCTGCTCAAAACTTTAACGTCTTGTTCAGAGTCCATCTCCTTCGGTGTCAACAGTTTCTTATCCCGAATATCCAGAGCTTCAAGATCGAATAAATCGGCTGGCTATGGCGAGAGATAGTTTGCAGCTACAAGTAATTTTCAAATGAATCTTTAAATTTTCAATTTTGTTTTTTTTTTTTTGATTTGCAGGTTTCGGTGTTAAGCGAACAAGTTTCCGCTCAAAAAGAAAAGATTAAAGATCTCGAATCGAATTTGGCATTGAAGAGAAATAATTTGACGTCAACTGAAGAGTTGCTGCAAGATGTAAAGTTTTTTTTTCCAAATTTCATAGGTTTTAATTTTTTAATTTTCAGAAGTACCATTGTGTTGATGATTGTAAAGAGCTTGAATCAAAAAAAATTAATCTCCTTGCTGAAGTTTCCTCATTAAAATTACAGTTTGCTGCACTTGAACGTGAAAAAAATAAAACGGAGCATAAGTTACGGCTTTCACAGGTAAATCTCTACCAGATTAAACTTGACATGATAACAGATATCAAAATAAAAATGCTATCGTCATTTTGATGAATGAAAAGTATTGTTACGGCGCGTCAAAATGTTTTAAAATTTCAACAACCCAATAAATCATTTTTTGCGTATCAGTGGAGCGCGTTTTTTTCACACGAACAAATTGCTTTTATTTTATCTCAGAATGAAATGAATCATGTCAATCAATCGATGCATGGAATGGCAGTTCAACAACAATTGAAACAAAATAACATACACAATTCGTACATGGCTCCGCTTCAAGAATCGTACAATGAAAAACAAGGTTTGAACGGATTTTTTTTTTGCATTTTTCGTCAATTTTTCATGATGAATATTTGAACAGATGACGAAATGGTTCAGCTTCGAAACACTGTTTTAAGATTAATTGCTGATAATGAAAAAAAATCTCACCAAATCGATAGTTTAAGAAGTGCGCTTGATGAACGAATGCGATCACGGGTATTTTATTTATTTTTCTTTTAGAAATTCAAACATTTTTTTTATTTAAAGCCACAACACGATGATTTTTACGTGGATCGTTGTCAAGATGAAGCTGGATTTGATGTAAACGTTCAATTGCGTCGGTTATTAGCAAACGATCAGGGCGACATAATGTCACACTCTTCATCTTTTCCCGTCAATTTATATTCAAACAATTCGGGAAAAATGCAAAATCCCAGTGTTCAATCGTCATCATCTTACACGTCTTCACTCTCAACAGCGTTGCCATCACAGCGCAGCTATTCGAACATGGGAACACCACGACATTTGCAAGCTGTGGCGAATCACGGCTCGATCAATTCAATCAATCGTTGCAGTTCACCGTCGTCTCCAGCCGCTCGACAATTGGCGGCTGAGCTCGATGAGCTGAAACGAAATGGTGCCGAAGCATCATTGAGAGATTATTCCACAACAAGTTTACCAAGAGGCGGTCGAAAAGTATTCAATTTGGTTTTGTTTTTGTTAGCTTTTCTTGAACATTTTGGTTTCTAGGCTACTTCAACGCTTGCTCTTCCATATAAAAAATCATCAGTGACGTCGGCAGTTTCTGTTGGTGAGTTGACATCAATGAAAAGTGTCCCAGCTCGTAGCTCTAAACGAAATTATCGAGCACAAATGAATCGTTGGATCAATGAAAAATTTCAAAGGAGTAGACGCACTACCAGCGCTCCAAACCTAGGTAGAAAAAATTCCAATTTGTTGACGTTTTGTTTTCGAAACTAACATTTGAGTTTTTCATTTAAATTTATTGATTTTTTAATTCACTTATTGGTTTTTACTGCTTACTGACGCGAGACAACTAACCATACCGTTTTATTCCTTCTGTTAATTAAAAAAAAGTTCCACTTTAAAATTTGTGTTCAATAACCTTTATAGTTGTTTTTTCAATGTCAAAGTTTTTTTTTTTTTTTTGGAAGTTTGCCAAATTTCAGCTGATTCGGATGAAAATGTTGATGGACCGACGACGCAACAAAACATGAAAACTCTTTCTAGAGACCGTACACGATCGTCGCTTCGTAACATTTTTAGTAAATTCACTCGTTCCACATCACAAGAGCAGAACAGCGCCTCAACGTTTCGGCGGAATAGTGCAGCGAGATCAACGTCGATGGCTCGGCTTGCACCAACAAATAGTTCCAGAAGGGTTAACAAGCGGCCGCCGTTATCACAATTTGTTGATTGGCGTTCAGATATGTTAGCTGAATGGATTTTCGAGGTTTAGTTTTTCTAAATCGATGAGCTTGAAGTTAAATCTATTTTTTCCAGATTGGATACCCACAGTACAGTGCGGACGTTGAAAAAAATGTGCGAAATGGACGACATTTTTTGAATATGAGCACAAATGAATTTGAGACAGTATTGAACATCAAACACGGCTTGCATCGAAAAAGGCTTGACATTATGTTGAGAGGAATCGAAAATGATGAAGCTGAGCCGGATTACAAATGGGATGTTCATATGACACTTCGATGGTTGGATGATATCGGGCTACCACAATACAAAGACGCTTTTTATGACAACACTGTTGATAGTTATCTTCTATTATCATTGACGGCTGGTGATTTAATTGAAATGCGAATTAACAATGCTCATCATTACGCAACAATTGCTAGAAGTATTCAACTTTTAAAATTGATTCATTTTAATCTTGATTCAATGGAAAAACATATGGATCCGGTAAAAATTGAAGTTTTGAAATTTTAGAAAAAATAAGCAAATATTTCCAGCAAGTTATTGATCGGTATCCTTGTCCAGATTCGGTGGTACGATGGACTCATCAAGCAACTTGTGAATGGTTAAGAAAGATTGATTTAGCCGAATTCACTCCGAACCTTTTATGCGCTGGTGTGCCTGGATCATTGATGGTGAGTGAAAGAAAAACATCGGTTTCATTTTCAAGGCAACGTTTTTTTCAGATTTACGAGCCAACATTCACTGCTGAATCATTGGCTGAAATTCTGCAAATGCCAACGCATAAAACGCTTTTGAGACGTCATCTCACTTCACACTTTAATCAACTTGTTGGCCATAAAATAATTGCCGATAAGCGCGATTTTCTAGCGAGCGGAAATTATCCGCAAATTTCGGCTGCCACTAAAGTCAAGGTAAAAATGAAAATGCGAATAAATGAAAGTTGACCTACCGAACATTTCAATTTCAAGGTTGTTCGAAAAGGGTTTTCATTGACGCGGAAAAAAGTGAAAAATGAAGTTTGCTTGGAACCAGATGAGCTACTTTGCCCAAAGGTTTTGAATCACAAATATCCAACAAGTGTAAGAATTTTCACTTTTTCGATTTTCTTTTTTAAATTAAAAAATAGTTAAAAAAATTAAATTGAAAAATAGTTTGAAGAATCATCGAGAATTCAAAAATTAAATATTGAATAATTGTGCCGATTTTCAGAATGCTGAGATAAGCTCATTTGAATCTTTCAACGTGTAAGCAGTTAATACAATGCAACTCTGTGTTTTTTTTTATTTGTAAATTAATATTGATTAATTTTTTTTCCTGTTTACATTTTCATTTCTTTCTTTCAAACTCAAACGACAGTAAAAAATAAAAAAATTTAAATTTTATTAATTATTGATTTTTTATTTTAATACCATAAATATTTTGGAATGATTGAGTAAAAAAATAGAAATGCATTTCTCAAAAAATGAAACTTTTTTTATTTTTCAGACTGAAGTCATTTTTTGCGTTTACAGATATTTATTTTGTAAAGTTGTCTATTGATTTTCAGCATGCTAATCTTTCAAAAATGTGTTTTTTTAATTTTACATTTATTGATTTTTTTGTTTAGGAAATCGTTTACAAAAAAAAATTACCATATTTAATGAAGAATATAAAATTTCAAACATAATTAATAGAAAAAAAAGAAGGGGGGAGGGGCCTTTTTTCAAGACAGGCTTTTTTTCCAAAGAGTAGAAAGATACCATAAGAAAAGTGTGCGCTTATTCGTGTGGACATTGCGGCTTAAGCACACGTTTTTTTTACTGTCGTCGCTCATTAATTCCATGCACACAGAAAAAAATCATGAATAACGTTGTTCAATTTGTCAGAGAGCGGAAAACTTACGTAAACCTTATTCATATTTGCATGAAAAAACTTTTTGAACAAATTTTTCCGATGCCATTCAGTCAAAAAAGGCTGAAACAATTCAACTATGACGGATGATTCTCTTGAAAGTTTGAACCTTATCAGCTTGAATCAATGAAATGTTTGGAAAATCTGGACAACACATATCAATGACCCAGTCTTGAGCGAAAACTTAGCATAAGAGAAAACGAGGTGAAGGGCAGTTTCGAAATGACCTATTTATTACGGGTCTAATTGTCTTTCAATGATTTCGGAATTAATTTTTCATTCGAAATGAATGATGAAAAGTGTTGTGTACGTCGTCGTGTAATTTCTCAATGTTTCCAAATTTAAATTGCAATACTTTTCTATTTTCACTTTCTCGAATTGATTTATTCATTCCTTTTTTGAAAATAATCCAAATCGTGGAACAATTTTCCTATCATTTTGATTATAATAATTCTTACTTTTCTAGATAATCATGATACTATTCCGGTCGTTGTTTTTATTGCTCATCTTTCACTTTGGAAGAGCTGATGAAGCTGAACCCACAAAACCAGCGCTAATGGAGAGGCTTGTTAAAACTCTTCCAGATATTCCGAACGTTATTAAAGGGCAGATGGAAGGAAAACCAGACGAGCTGAAGTAAATTTTAATGAAAATAAATTTTACAAAATGATTACAGAAAAATGATTTCCAACATGTTGGGCGATGGGCTTCTTAGTCAGTTGGTTGTCAATCCTATTGGTGTTGCTGAAAACATGGGAGTTCCCCTAGATCAGCTGGGCATCAATCGAACTGTTGTTGATGAAATGATGGGAGCAGGAACGATTACAAAAGCGAATTCTGGTGAAACAAGCTCAAAACCATTTGAGAAATTGTTTGGATCATTGTAAAACTCCATATTTAAGCCATTTTTATGTTTTCATTAATTTTCAGCACAGTTGCACCAACGACAACAACTGAAAAAACAATGTACGTAGACGGAGTGCCAATCAAGAATTTTGACGATTTCATTAGAAAGCATAATTTGGAAAAAAATGGCTACACCACAAAATCACCACCCACCACTACTGAATCTTTATCGTCGGAAAAAATTGCGGCCGCTGTTCTGCAAGGATTAAAGCAACACGAATCAATGAATCCGACGTTGAACGAACCGCCGCGACATCACTCGTCAGACATTGCAAACACTTTCGACATCAACCTAGTGGATCCTAACCGTGTAGCTGAAGTTAATAAACTATTGAGACGAGCTCCTCAAAACTTTGGTGAGTTCACAGAAAAAAAAATGGGCTCGGAAATTATTTTTATTGATTCATCAGAGCTCTCAAAATTATCTGGAGACAACATCGGGCCACCAGGATTTTTACAATCAATGGATCCTCCAATTGATGAAGTGATTACCAGTTTAAGAACGAAATCCTCTGATGGATTGTCAGTTGATGTATGACTGACTTGTCTTCTAATGTGGTGAAATCAATAAATTTTCAGGATGTTAAACGCCTTCAAAATATTTTACAAACATATGAACAAACTTTACAAACCAAAGAGCTTTTGACAAAACGAAAACAGCTTCAAGTTTTGCAAACCGAGCTGGTTGAACAAAAAAAACGAATCGAAATACAAAAACGAGCTGAGGAAGAACTTAAAAAAAAGGTGAATTCAAGATCTGTAAACGTTTTTACTGAATAATGATTTGATTCAGGCTGAAGAACTTGAAGCTGCAAAACGAAACATGGAAGAACAACTGAGAGTGCAACTAAACAATTGGCACAGCTCTTTTGAGCCAGCTGAGGTTTTAATTATTTCATAAAAAAAACTGCTGAGAGTCTAAACCAGCCTTTTTTCAGAGACGATCTAAGCCAATGAATTTTGACAATGGTTCATTTGGATTAGGTGCGCCTTCCACGACCGCAGCAGTTCCAGCAAAAGTCGATGAACTCAATACTTTGCCTTCTACACAACAACAATTTTTCAATGATGAGCAAGAGCAGCGTGGTATGGAAGAAAGAAGTTCGACTCCACAACCCCCCAAACCAAACAATGTCCTAATGAAACATCTTCGATATTCTTCTTCAACTCAACCACCTTTAGACGTCTCAACCAAATCGGAAGTTATGACAGATCTTCCTCCAAGCACTGCTGTTCAAAGAGAAGAGTTATTATTTTCAAATTTTTTGGTTTAGCTTTTGTGAAAGCAAAAAAATTTTCAAAATAGAGCCCCAGACAAAGGTGTAGCTCACTTGGATAATGTTTTCAAGTTACTCCAGAGAAAAAAAATGAGCATTTTTGAAATTTTTTGTAAACATATTTGAACTCAAAAACCTGTTTTTTTGTTCTTGCAAGATAGGAAGACTTCAGTGTCAGAGAACTGGAAAAAATTTTTTCTCATTATTTTCAGAATAGTTTTAATACAAAAAAAATGTTTTGCAATAATAGATTTCTCTTCAGTGAAAAAATACAGCTGATTTTGATTTAATACAAAATTTTAAGAGAGGATGCGTTCTCAAGCTGTGATTGTGAGAAAATTTCCATCAACAAAATGAGCGGCAAATGGTTGTTGGCACTCTCATCAGACAACATTTTAGAACGAGTGCAGACAAGAGCTTTTGAGTTTGCTGATGATGATGCTTCCGAGTTATCCTGCTCTCGGTTTGACGGTAAGCTTTATGCTTGCTTCTTTTTTTTTCAATTTTTTTGGTTTCCATTGAACATCACACACAGTAATTTTCAGTATTTTCTGGAAAGAGATCAAGTGTTGCTCAAGATGCTCATATTTCATGGCAATATAAAACATCAAAATCACAAGAGCTTTTCAAAGTGAAATCAATAATTCTGAAACCATATTGACATGAAAATTCCAGATTCGTGGAACGGCTTTAACCTTCAATCACAAATCGATTCAAATAAAAATGAATAACTCCGAGAACAAATTCAATTTTCCATGTAAAAAATAATTTTAATGAAAAGCCTAATCAGACCACTTTTTTTTTCAGTTTGTGTTCTGAAATCAGGCGGAACTATCAACTCTTACAATTATCTGCTGATTACCGACAGCGAAGACAATTGTAAAAACGCCGCACTGTTTGTGAGAGATCCACAGGAATTTTTCGATGAACCGGACAAAAATCTTCAAGAATATTTGAAAAACGTATAATTTTTGGCTTGAATTTCATTTTCCGTGAAAATATTTTGAAAGTTTCAGAAAATCGGCCGAAAATTGATGAATCCAATGAATATTGTTAAGTTTGGTGATTGCTAACAGCTTCAGACAAAATCAATTGAGGAAAAAGCGTTTATTTCAAATTGTATATATTTTTTTAAGTAATAATAATAATAATTTTAATAATTTTAATAATAATAAAATAAACTTTATTTGGCGCTTCTATCCAGTTTTGTTTTTGTCTTTTTTTTCTAATTTTTGATCTATTTGTTACTTTAAAAATAAGCGAATCGTTCGTTTGTTTGACTGTGAAAATCAATAAAATTTCTTTCTGTTTTTATTTTTTGTTTTTAAAACAACTCGACCAACAGAAAAAATCCTTTAAACCACGTAAAATAAGCGAAATAGTAAATAACAACAAAAGTAAGCCAATGATTAGTATGAAACTGAAGCTTAAGGAACCTAATTAAACACTGATTATTGATTTTAAGCATTTTCCGTCAGTCCTTCAAGTTCGACATCAGTTTTTGCGCCAGCTTTTGTTGATCTTAAATCCAAAAGTTTTTTATTGACGCCTCAGAGTAAAAAAAAATAAAAATTGATGCATAATGGATGAGAAAAAATGAAAAATGTCAAATAATTCACCTTTTCAATTCCCACTGGCGAATTGTTGGTAGAGGGAAGCACATGAGACCACTGATTGCCATTAAACTTCCCATTATATAAAACGATGTGTCAAAGTTGCCCGTATAATCTTTGACAGCTGCTGCGATTGGACTTCCAATTATTGCTCCAACTCCCATGAAAGTCAGCAAAATTCCAAAACCATTGCTCAGTTTATCGAGTCCAATCAATTCGAGACAAATCACCGAGCGAAGAGCGGCAAAACAAGCTGAATTATTTCGAATTCTACGAAAGAAAAAAAAGCAAAAAAAACAAATTTTATTCAACTCACCGACACCAATTGAAAATGGAATGCAAAATACTAAAAAGTGCCAGTATTCGGTATAAAATGGAACGGTAAATGTGGCGACACCGGCCAAAAATAAAGCGACATTGTTCACAAAAAGTGCACTAACGTTTGGACGATCAGCGATATATCTTTAAAAAAAATATGTCCAGAACCTGTGATAGATTTCAATATTTTTGAAAATTCACCCGCATCCAATACGAGCCACAATATTCAAGACACCAATCAAAGAAATCGGAAGAGATTTTTGAGCGGTTGACAAGTTTTGAATCTGAAAATGTAATTTTATCGATTTATCGATTCGCTTATAAACTTTTTCCAAATGTGCACTGAGGTAAATGAATGGCACATAAAAGCAGGAGAGCGTTAATGTTCCAGACACAGCTAATGTTAAAAAGGATGGTGATGCGAGGAGGCTACTGTCGAGAAGGTTTTTTAAAGCCTTAAAATTTATTGAAAAAAACCTTGAATTTTTTTCTATCAAAAAAGTTACCTGAATAATATCATCTTTAACTTTATTTTTTTTCGTGTTTAAACATATTTCAGATCCGTTCAAACTGGTTTTGCTTAAATAAACCTGTTGACAATCTTCTTTTCTCGCGCCACTGCCTTTTTTCAATTCATTCAATTCCTCATAATTCACTAAAATTTGGTCAATTAGTTTAAGCGTTTATTGATTTTTTTTTATCACATGTGTTTGCTCTGCTTCGAACATGCAAGTTTTTGGTTGATCCACTGTAGAAAATGTCAAGTCGTGATAATGGTCGGTTCAATTCTTCAACATCTTTAGCGACAACGTCAATAATGCTCAGCACAGATCCAGCTCCATTCTGAAAAATGATTTTCTCAATTTTTCTGAACAACATTTTCTTACCAAGTTGGTTTTTCCAGCTGTGTGAAGTTCCAGTGAGGATAAAAACGGAGTTTCAAGATTTTGATTTGTTGCTAACGGTTCAGTTTCAGTTTGTCTGTTTTCTTCATAGTTTTCAACAATTGCTGCAACCTAAATCAATAATTGTTGTTTGAAAATTTTTTTATTGATTGATTCACTTTTTCAATTTGTAGTTGTGTTATTTTCAGCGGTCGTAAGAGAAGAGAAGCACCAAATCCACAAATCGTAACAATGGCTGTGTAAAGCAAAAATTTTCGCCAGTCTTCCTCAACAAAATCAAATACAATATCATTAAGCTGAAATTAAGCAAGCCATTTTTTTTTAAATTTTCGAGGGTTAGGCTACAAAAGCAAAAATGGTTGTTCCTATTCCTGAACCACAAACAGCAATTCCCGTTGCAAGAGATCGTTTTGTTGCGAAATATTGAGAAATAATAACAATTGCTGGTAAAAACATCATTCCGAATCCAGATCCTCCAATTAAACCAAATGTGATATAAAGGAAATAAATGTTGGGGGCCGCAATGGATAACAAAAATCCGATTGTGGCGATAACTGATCCAGACAACGCAACTTTTCGACAACCAAACACGTTACAAAGGGCTGATGCTAATGGTCCTTACAAATTTATTCGAAATTTTATTGATTAGAATAATTGAAGACGAAATTCTCACCTATGAAAAAGTAGCAGCCTGAAAGAATTGACATGGTCAACGATGCCGCCGCATCAGAAATATGGAAATCTTTCGCCCATGCTCTGAGCAATACTTTGCCCATGGTGAAAATAACTCCATCCACAATCATGTTCAGCAAGAATGAGGAAACAACAATAACCCAACCATAACCTCCTGTAATTCGTTTAAACAATTATCGATTTTTCTGGAAATTCTTTCAAAAATTAAAATTTGTATCCGGAAAAGATTGAAGACATAAAATTCAAAAGTTAATATTTTCATTGATTTTTTTATTTCATTTACCATCTGGTGGTTTAATCAATCCAACATCTTCCAGCTCTTTTTCCACAAGCTGTGGATCTTTTTGATTCCTCATTGTTTTCGAAGTTTTGTGCTGATTCTGAGCCATCTTCTATAAAGATCAAATGACTATTTTCACAGTGAAAAAAAAGAGTTTTAATCATTGAAGGCGATAACAAAGTACAACTTTTTCAAAACCTAAATGCTGATATTTTGATAAATGAAAAATTGTTTTTTATTTATTTTCAAATTGTTTAGTTTTGTTTGACCTGTTTATAAACATAATTTAAACAAAAAATGGTCAGTTAAAAGGTGTGAAAAATATGAGCATTCTTGAACAATAATAGGAAAAATAATGTAATTTTCTTACAAAAGATAACTTATCAATAAAATAAGCTGCTTTAATTTTCTTAAATTTAAATTTAAGATAAGCTTAAACAAAAGAAAAATCTCTAAAAAAATGAATTAAAAGAAAGTTGCCAACTGAAATTTAAAGGAAGTGTTCCAATAAATTAAACTTTGAAGTTAAATTTAGAATTATTTGAAAATTTTTGATGATTAACAATAAAAAAATGTAAAATATTTGAAAGAGTACAAAAAAAAAGTTAAGTTATTAATTTCTTCACTGATAAATTTTATGAGTAAAAAAAATGAAAGAAAATACACGAGGAAATTTTTTTTCGTTTTTCGTTTTTTTTTTTCGAAATAATAAGACAGAAGAGTAGCTGAGAACTAATGTTAAAAGTTGTCTGATCGAGTGTAAAATGATTTTGTGCGAAATGAAAAGCGTTAGAGAAACAAAGGGAAAATCATTCTAGGAGCGATATCATTGGAAAAAAAAATTTTTGATTCTTCATAATTACGAAGATAAAGCCAGGAAATTTTCGAAATTTGTTCACATTTCACATTTTAAACTACAGAATAAAAGATTTTTTTAAATAGAAATGAATTTTTTTTCTTCATAAATGATTTTTTGCTTTAAAGCAAAAACACAAACTAACATTTTTTTTGATAAAAAAATCGTGCCTGAACAATTAAAATTTTTATATGAAAACAGCGTTGAATAAAATACATATTGATGACCTTACAGATTTTTACAAAGTTCGAAGGGTATCTCTTTTTTTTTCGTTTTCTCAACTATTTTCAACACTTTTTTAAAATATTTTTTCCCTAATCAATCAAGCAGCGCACTTTTTTTATTTTTGATCTTGCTGAATGAAACTGGATGATTGATTATACATATGTAATTCTTCATTCAATGAATAAATCGATCGGTTTTCATTTCAATTTGAATACCCATGACACTTCAACAAAAAAAGACCACACATGATGAAACAAATAAGATGCTGAAAGGTTCTCTTTTTTCGCTTCGAAAAAAACCTGGTGAAAATTCTCAGAGAAAAATTGTTTTGTGACAATAAAAATATCGATTGATTTTTGACAGAATCATAATTTGACTTTTTTCAAATTGTTTCCTAAAATAAATATTGGTGGACACATGTCTAAAAAAGATTTCATGTTAGTTCATTCTACCTGATGCTGAGATATCGGAAGACACTTTGAAACAAAATTAACCGAATTACGTTTATTTGTGACTAAATTGAATTATCAGCTCGGACCGAATGTCCATTTCCTAAAAGCAATCACAAAACTACAGAAAGTTTCTTGTTCAGCAAGCTTTTTCCTTTTTCGCTCCTTTTTTCCCCATTTTTCGTTGAAATTCTTTTGTTTAATTTAATATCGAGCTTTGCCGAAGAACAATTCAGCATTTAGTTGTTTGATTTTTTCCTAGAAAAAATGAGGAAATCATCAAAACCAATAATTATTTTTAGATTCAAGATGTTCAAAATAATGAAAGATAAATTACGTGACCTTTCTTTTTGATTAATTGTTGCAATAATTTTCCAGTAATAGCTAGAAAAATTGAAAATTTTCGGCATTTTTTTTTTGAGAAAACTAAACAAAAGTTGATAACTTAGATGTAAACAAACAACAAATATGTAACTAAAAAAAAAATAAAGACAAGATGTTTTTAATTTTTTCAAACTCTGTTTTCGCAAATTTTCCAAAAAACTCTTCCAAGTTTTTGAGAAACAAAGAACACAACGATGGACTGGTCACTTCGATTTATTCCATTATCTCGACGAGGAGCCGTAATTTATTCTGAGTCGGAGTCTCAAGAGTCAGAAGATAGTTCTCGTAAGTTATTTTCACAACAATTAATTCTTCATTTCACTTCATCAATTCTATTTGAAAACAAAAAAAAACGGTTTTAAATTTTGGATTATTTTGTTCCGTCAGATTTCCCTCTGTTTTTTTCCTTCTTTTTTTTTTCCTTTTTTTTTTTTTTTTGAATAAAAGAAACCAAATGAAATTGATGCTTTCTTGAACAAACCTAGGAGATACTCTTCCGGTTTGTGGAAGAGCGGCGTAGAAGCTTGAAAAGCGACTCGTCTTACATTATATCGTGTGAATCTTTTCAAAATTCTGTTCTCAATATAGCCGTCATTATTTTCAAAATTTTTTTTTTTTGCAGAAAAAAAAAACTGCGTTCCAAACTTTTTTGTCGGCTTCAAAACAAAAAAGAAGCTAAATTGAGTTTCGAATAATAAATGTATGATTCTATTAAATTCTAAAACTGATCTTTTATTCAAAAAATCTCACTGGTATTTTCCATTTTCTGAATAGTCGAGAAATTCAAAAAATCGACACAAAAAAAAAACAAAAAAAAAATCAGTACCACCCCACCAACTACGATGCGATGGTGTTGATTCAGCGAAGCGTGAATGTTTCTGCTACAACTCCGAAAACAACACTGATTGAATGTCAAGCCCATATTGGTATGAGAATGAAAATATTGAGAAAAGGTTAAAAACGTCACCGCTATTTATTGCACACTTGGTTAAACTTTGGCAATTTTTCATAAAACTTGATCTTTCTTTCCCTCTTTTCTTTTTTTGCTGAGACATTTCTTTCTTTTCAAGTCGAATATGTTTAGTTTTTTTGAGTTTTAAGTTTTGATGCATGATGAAAACTGCTCGCCATTCAATTTGTTGTTTAAAATTCTTACGATAATGAAGTCGAAAAATTTGCTATTTTAGACGAACTAGACTAGAAACATGCTTCATTACAGCTCAAAACTGAATAAAAATAGAAATGAAAAAATTATACTCTAACAATAGACTAAACTTTTTTTGAGTTCTTTCAGAAACCCATAATTCTAGCTCAGTCATAATCCAAAATAAGCTTGAAACCTCAAGAAAACCATGTAGCTCTATATTTCATTCGATTCTCTTTTTTTAAAAAAAAAAAGAAAGAAAAAACTCTTTTTTTTCGCATTCAATTTTCGAATTCAATTTTTCTATTGGTTTGCTTTTTCTTGATTCATATTAAGTATTTATTTTCAAAAAAAAAAAAAAAAGTCTTCTCTTTTAAAAAAAAATATTAATCCACTGAACCTTCATAACTCAAAGTATTTTCCATGTATGAAAGGAAGAAAAAATTGTGTAACGATTCAATTTTAGTTCCCTGCAAAAGTTTGTGCAGTATGTTTTATATTTCAAAAAATTTTCAAAATGTTATTTTCTTTCAATTCCACGTTTTTAGTTTTTCGAGTTTTTTTTATTCTGAACTTAACCATACAGAAATGAGTTTTCAAGTTTTTGTTCATTTCTTCAAGGGAAAAAACGAAACAATTGTTCGTAGTTTTTGCACGCGACCTATTTTAGGTTATAAGATATATTAATTAAAGTTTTTTAAAATTTAATACACATATTTTAAGCAATACAGGTTTTATCTACATACTTATAAGCTTTAAATTATTTTTAGAAAAAATTTAGCAGTTAAAACCTTTTATTTATATAATTTGATATACAAAGAAGATGAAGCCTGAAGTGTTTTCAAAAATGAATTAAAAAAGAAACTGATTCTTCATTTTCACATTTTATTTTACAGCAAAGCGTGTCTGGATGAAATTACGGAATGTTCTTCGAATAGCTTCGGCTCATTTAGCTCTTTACTGTTTTGTTATTTTATATGTGCTTGTTGGAGCTTATATTTTTCATTATATGGAAGGAGATAATGAAACTTACTTACATGAAATGCAAAGGTATCAGTTTTCCATTTTTAGTTCAAAGTGCAAAAAAAATTTAAGCTTTTTTCGGTTTTTTTTTTCAGAGAACAAGTGACGAAACTCAAAAAAAATGTAATAACAAGAATTGCTTCTACTGAAAATGTAATACAATATTTCTTCTGAAAAAATTAAAAAAAAAATCTCAGAAGTAATTAAAGATTTTTTATTTGATTTTCAGATAAATGAAATCGATAACTATTTGCGAGAATTTTTAAAAAACATATCTCATCTTCATATCAGTTTGGATAACTATTTAATCTATAATGAGCCCTCTCAGGTACTTGGAGCATTTTTGAGTACATATCAATATTTTTTTGAGTTCAGGTTGTTCAAAAACGTTGGACTTTTCCTGCCAGTGTGCTTTTCTCATTCACAATCCTCACTACAATAGGTAAAAAAGATTTTCTGTTGCTTGAAACGTTTTTAACGTCAATTTAATAATAATTTTTTTCAAATGAATTTTGAGCTTTTCCTAACTTCAAAACTTAAACTTTCTGTTACTTCTATGTATGACGCTAGAAAAACTCTTCTGAAATTTCATAGGCTACGGAAATGTTACACCTTCAACTCAGGAATGTAAAATTTTTACAATGATTTATGGAGCGTTCGGGATTCCTTTATTTCTTATCACAATTGCTGACCTTGGACGGTTTTCAAAAACAGGTCAGCTTTACTGAAGCTTTAATGAGAATCAATGAAATGTTTAGCGATCATGGCTGCTGTTCAAAAATTATACAAAAAAGAATTGAAAAAGCAAGGAGAACAACGGTTTCTACGTGAATTGGGAGAGGTGTCGATCTTTTTTTTCGTTTTACCAACTGGTCAATGAAAAGAATATTGATTTTTTAAGGTTTTTTTAGTCGCTTGTCTTTTTGTGGTTTTTATTGCAATCGGATCTGCTGTGATACCATTATGGGAAAACGAATTAACTTATTTTGATAGCGTTTATTTTTCTTACATGTGTGACATTAATTTATTTTTTCAATTATTTATTTACAAAAAATTTAAATTTAGGAGTTTAACTACCATTGGATTAGGTGATATTGTTCCAAGGTGAATAACAACCATTTCTTTCCACCTGTTAACTATAAAAAGCTGTAATTTATTTCAGACGGATGGATTTTTTACTGCCAACCTTAATTTATATTACAATTGGATTGTGGTTGACCACAGCGTTGGTTGAACAACTTGCTGACGTTTTTAGATTAGTTCACTACGCCGGAAGACAAGTTACCAACGTTAAAGGGGTAATTCATGCTTTTCAAAAATATGAAAAAACGTTGAATGTGTTGAAATGTTTCAAATAAGCTTAGACTTCTGGAATTTGCTTTTTTTGAGTTCAGAAAAACGAAAAAAAATGTTTTTTGAAAAAAATAGTGGAATATATAGTGGAAATAAATATTAAGATAAGTGTGTGGTTGGGTGGTCGCCGATTATCTGTCGGAGGTTTGATCAGTACAGTTTGTCGAAGAGTTGGAATGTCAGACAATCTAATCAGTAACCTTTTCAGCTAATTGGAAAAATCTAAGCAAAATAAATTTCAGATCAGATTAATTGGGATAAAACGATCGATCAAGCGTTATCTGGAGTTGCACCGGCCACTCTTCCAATTTTTCCATGGCATTTTACTGATTTTCTTGAACATGATCCACCATTGATAGATCTCAGTATTGATTTGGATCAGATGGATGTATGTGTAGGTTACTTGCATGTTCAATATACAAAATAAATCAACCTTCAAACAACCAGCGTTTCCCTTTTCGCTTTTCGCAAATTCAAAAATTTCCACAAAGCTATATTTCCTTGTTATTTCAGGGCTCATTTTATTGCTCGAAACCATTGTCGTCGCGAAAACGTCGAGACAGTCAGATGAGTGCGCCGGCGATTTCATGGATGCGGCCGCAAGAAGAGAAGAAAATCCTTGAAACAGGACACTTTCTAAATATTGATGATTGAACAATTTTCAATTAATATTTCATGTGATTGCTTTTTTTTATTTTTGAAAAAAAAGTTATTTTACTCCTAAAAAATATATATAAAAATTATATTTTAATTCTTTTCCTTTTTTAAGTTTTTTTTAGAAGCCTGCAAGCTTACAATCAACAAAAAACATGACTTCCTTAAATTTTAATTTCATTTTTTAGGATTTGGTTTGGATAATCGAAAAAAATGTTTCTAGGTAAAATTTTTTTTTAAATATTTTTCACCAAGAAATTAAAAATGAATTATTGGCTCAACAAACACATTCTCTTTAAAACTTTGCTAAATTCTTAATGGTATGAGCTTCCACAAAAAGGTTGATTTTAATCAGAATGTTTTAAAGAAAAACAAGGAGCAGGTAGGAAACTAAAAAAACTGAAAGAGAACTTTTAAAGAACAGTTTTTTAAAATTCATACCAAACTTTTGTGCAGCAAAAAAAAGTTTATAAATATTGAAAAAAACAGGTTTAAAATTTTTTTTTGTAGAGACATTTTATTTATTTTTCATGCAAGAATGTGTAACTTCCACTTAGTGAAAAATTAAACAAAATAAATGGGCAAGGGGACAAAGCTGAAGTTTGAAGCTTTAAAAATGAATGTCTAAAAAGGGAAAAAGAGCAATTAATTTAAACAAAAAACTGACATTTTGAGCAACTTTGCATGATAAAAGCACTGAAATATGTACATAAATCAATTCAAAAATTTATGAACTAAGCAAACACAATATGACACAAAAATCGTTGATTTCAAAATCTACAAAAACAAATCCGTAGCTGATAGGAAAGTTGCCAATAAATTTTTGAATTTTTCAATTTGATTATTCATTAAACATTTCTAGAAACCGTAAAAATTGATTCAGACCTTGAGGAGTCTGGTGATAAACTAGTAGTAGGTGCTCTTGGTGATAACGATATCATTGTGTTATGGTGTATTGATCTTTCATATGTTGGCGGCAACACAATCGGTGGGATTGAGCCGGGTGTTGCTGATGCTCTTCTAAAAAATGATAATTTTAAAAGTGTTAAAATCGCATTGGATAATATCAAAGTTTTACCGAGCTCCGTGTGTTGCCGAAATTGTATTAGGACTAGGTGTGCAGCTCATCGAAAGCGCTTGCGCATAAGTTGGCAACTCTTCCTCTCGAGCTCCAAACACCTGTAGTTTATGTTTTAGTGACGCCCGAAATACAAAATTGACCCACATTTAGTTCTTGAGCTAAAGTTGCAATATAAATTGGTAACACACTGTGACGATCCGCTTCATTTGATAAATTAGCCCGATTGATGGCAGCGGCTATCAAAGTCTTTAAAATTCAATTTATAATTTGTTGAAAGTTTGTTTCATTTCACAATGAAAACATTTTAAAGCTTTTTTTAAATAAAAATTTGACTTCATTCCTATTTTATAATTTAAGAAGCTTAACATCCTCAAACTAAAACGCTCATTTATTTGTTAATTGCTCATGGAATTTTTACAATTCAAAAAGCTGAAAAAAACTTGAAAAAAGTCAGATTTGTTTGTCAAGTTTTTTTCAATGTCAAAAGCTATTTCTGCAAGAATTTCTCGTTTGCATTTAAATGTTTTGTTGAGAAAATTTCGCTTTCTAAACCAAATTTTCTCAACTTTTTTTTTCTCACGACTCAAAAAGTTCAAAAGAAACATATTGAAACATGAATTATGGAAAAGAAAAATCGTTTACCTGCCGCCTACGCTGGCGCTTCAGCTCAAAAAATTTACGAATCGTTTTTTTGACAGCCACACAAAAAGCAACCCAAACAACGATTGAAAAAAGCATCAACAACACAATCATGACTATCATTAGAATTTCTTCTTTTTCATCTTGAAACCGATTCTGAAATTTTGAAAAATGTTTATTAAATAAATCAAAATATTAAAAAAAATCACTTCATCTGCTAATAAAAGAGCATCCTGATTAAGATTCATCCTACAATATTGATTAAAAGTTTGTAGTGGTAACCTGAAAAAAATTCAAACCTTAACTAATTATAAAAGAAAATTTTGAAAGTAAATTGGACAAAAAAAAAATAAACAAAACCCAACTTTAAATGCAACAAATATTAATAAACCGAATATCAAAAAAAAAATGCTTTTGATTTAATTCTCAAAAGTGAGGAAGGCGAACAAAGAGCTGCCTAGAAAAACGGCAAGTTGAAGTTTTATTTTACCAGTTCTTTTTTTTCCTCTCCTTTCTTTCATTTATTGACACATTGAACTATGGCAAAAAACTAGTCGAGAAGAAAAAATTGAACATCGAACATTTTTTTTTAAGTTTTGAGTTTTAAGATAACGGATAGAGTTTGTAGATTTTTTTTGATTTTGTGTGGAAATGCTTTACATGGATGTCTGTTTAAATAAATAACGTTGTGGAGTTATGTTCAAATTAAACAAATTTTGCTTAACCAAATAATAAAATTCAGATGTTTTTTTATTCACAGAAAAGAACAAATTTTAATTATTAATTTTCAAAAATGAATTTGAAAATAAAATTCCTAATTATTTATTTTTTTAACAAAAAAAAATCGAGACTAATGTGGCCCAAGTAATTATAAGAACCCTATTCAAATAAGAACAGAAATTTGTCATTAAAAAAAATCATTTAATTTATAAATTTTGTTTTTTTTTTGCATAGAGCAACATTTTAAGCAATCTCATAATCGAGAAAAAAAAAGAATGAAGAAGAACAAAAATTGAATAAAAAAAAACTAGATAAAATCCGGTTTTTCATTATAAAAAAATTAGGAAGAATAGAAAATAAATAAAGAAAGAAAAAAGATGAGACAGAGTAACTGAGCAAAAATTCATGGGGGAAAGGGAAGGGGGAGAGGGAAGTTAAATAAAAACGTGATGTGCAAATATAATGTATGAGAAGCTTAGGGTCACGTAAGCGCAAAAAAAAAACTTGCCATTTCAATATTCATTATAAACGTGTTGTCCTTGTCAAAAATGTTTCTGGAAACAAAAAAATAGTGGGATCGGTATCATTTTTATTTAAAATAATATTTGAAAAATATTTTTTTAAGTTTAAAAAAATTAAATTTTTTAAATAATTATTTTTTGCAATAAGCACAAAAATTATTAAACGATTTTTAAGCTTTAATGAATGCTTTAATAGAAAATATAATTAATTAAAGTCAATCGTTTGTGAGAAAAAATAACTTTCATTTTGAAACAAAACGTGCAGAAAAATTTATTTGACGTAATTTATGTTAATTATATTCAAATATGAATAAAATAAAATTGAAAAAAAAATTAATCAAAGTTTGTATATTCAGAAACATCGAAATCTCTAAATTTGCGTGGTTTCGGTGCGATTGGCTTTCCGTCGGCTGACTTGGCTTGAGCGAAACCGACACGGTTTTGTTCGAAATCAAACACTGTGTAATATCGGCCAATAAAAACGTCACCCAAAATCCAAAGTTCTCCGACTCTTTCAGGTAGATCAATTCCCATAAAACCAGACAGGCAAATGGTTTTTCCACTGTTTGAAATTTTCAACACGTAGTCTTCGCCTTTCAGTGAAAACTCTTGATTGTTAATAACAAATGAAACAGCTGGAAGAGTTGGAACTTTATCACAGCTGATCATGTACTGAAAAAAAATTGTTTCGATGTTTCTACTTTTTCAAATTGAATAAATGTGACAAACTTCGCCTTTAATCAATGGCTCAGCTCCAATAAAGTTTTGAATTGCCTCAATCTGCTCTCGTGGTCCAGCGATCAATGACGTTCCAGTGTCGGCAATCGCTTGACAACCGTTGGAGCATCCCAAAGTGTCACCACCAACAACCCGATCCATTTTGAATTGCCAGTATCCTCTGCGAGTCACCGGCGCATAAACGATTGGCTCAACGTAACGACGTGCGTCAATACCTCCCAATGTTATTTCGCCACCAATGTCGGAATCTGTGTTGCGATTCAGCCAAAATGAAAACAAATTTTTCGGGATTTTTTTCTGATCAAACAATGTGTTGAACACTGGTTGAACGCCGAGAACTGCAATTTCTTGATAAGCCATTCCGAGAATTCCATCGAACTTGGCGGCGACAAATGTGAGTCCGGGCTCACTGGTGGCTTCAGCAAACGGCTGATTTGCCGCACAAATTCCAGCAATCTACAAACAACATGAACTTTATGTCAATATTGATTTATCGTTGTACACAAGTTAACTTACACAAACGTTATCTTGCGAGATAAATCCTTTCATTGATCCAGTACCATACTGAATTGCCATTTTTCTTCCATCTTCTTTATAAGTTGACGACGATGATGAATCATATCGATGATGAAGCACTGGTTAAAAATTAATTTTGAAAACGACAAATTAAAAGAAAAAAGAAAAGCCATAAATTTTTTTTCAAATCTTTCAAAGCCTCCGGTTCTTACCAAAAATGAAACAGTAAACTAATTCTGAGCAAAAATTGCTCGAGGTAATTTAGCACTTTTTCCGTTTTTTTTTTTTCAAAATATAATTTGAAAGTCCACATCATTCAAAAAAAGGGACTAAGCATTTATAATCTTTTAATACAAATTATTTGATTTTATCAAATAACAAAAAAAAATTGGATCTTAACATTTTTTTTTGTTGATAAAAACACTGAATAATAATGCTGATAACAAACTCACTGCATGCAATATTATAGAATGGACACTTTTTTGAAGGAATCCATAAATTTGACGAGCCAGTATCAAAAATGACGGTGAAGTTTTGTGGTGGTGTCCCAATTGAGATAGTGCCAAAATATTGAGCCTGTCAAGGTCAAGTTTAAAAATTGAGAATTATTCATTTCATTTTATACTTAAACTTTCTTTTTTTAACTGAAAATTCAAAGTTAACAGGAATTTGGTTTTTTTTTATTGAAAAAATTGTTCTTTCTCCCGAAATTTTTATCTCAGAGAAAAGATTTTATTTTTTGATAACAGCAGAAAAATAACTTGTCAATCTAAACTTGTCAACAGCGAAGTTTTATCATGAATAAATTCATGATTTTTTAGCACAAAATACGCAAAATCAATCAGAATTGAAAACTTCTTTAGCTTTTTTTCTGACAATTTCAGCTCATCTTACGTCCATATAGTTTCTGAGAATTTCGTCAGTTTCTCCAAATGCGGTTGCATATCCTTCTTCATCGAAATCCGTTGCTTCATTTTGATTATAAAAATGCAGAATCCGTTTCAAATTATGTTGACGATGTTTATTATACGATTCGATGGAACCGGAAAGATGTAAAGTTTCGCGGATGGTTTGTTGTTTTTTCAAAGGAATGCTGCAGGAAAAAAATCAGGAATTTTGTCTATTTTCCTTTTTAAATAAATGAAAACCTACCTCAACACATTGTGAGCTGATCGATGAAGATGATGGTAAATCTTAGCTGTTGCACAAGCGAGAAGAACTTGGAGAAGTAGAAAAATGGTGTGATTCCGCATTTTACTTCCAAACAATTACTGACTTTTATCAAACCAATAACCGTTCTTCTTAATTGACACTGCTGTTTGTCTGATGTGAAGAGCTTTTTATATCATTTTTTTTTCTCGCAGTCATTGATCACCCGCCCATCTCAATGTTTATCATTTTTGTTTTTATCTATGACCTCTGTCAGGTTTTTATATTTATCAATATTTTTTATGAGAGAGTACATTTATGTACATTTTT
This sequence comes from Caenorhabditis drosophilae, assembly GCA_963572285.1. NCBI lineage: Eukaryota > Metazoa > Nematoda > Chromadorea > Rhabditida > Rhabditidae > Caenorhabditis > Caenorhabditis drosophilae. Next base: position 8,884,592 of record OY751565.1, read on the forward strand.
TTTCCTATTTATTTTTAGGATTCATCATTTTTAACACTGGGGGGAGGAGGTGGAATTAAATAGTTGTCAAGATTGGAAAGAAAGAAAACGTTATTTAAAAAATATTCATCAGTTTATCGTAAAATTGTCAAATATGTCCAAATAAATAAAGAAAAAAGCCAAAAAATGACAAAATCCAATTGCAACGCCTTGAAGATGATATTGTTACTCGTTGCAATTGATCACGTAACGGATATTGATTTTCAACAATTTTATATTTTCCAATTTGTTCCGTGTCTTTCCCATCAGATATATAATTCATTTTTTGATTTGGCAACAGCGATGTTTGCTTGAAATGTGGAATAATTCGGCGTAATTTTACCTGCGAGAAAAAAACGTCAAAAAAAAAGTTTCAGAACCTTCTTTATTACCTCAACATATTGAGAACGATTCTTTTCAGTAATATTGACCGTGATAGACGATGGAACGTAATCACTGTGATCGAATGTAAGCTGATTATAAAAAAATCAATTTTTTTTTAAAACTAATAATTACCTGGTAAGTTCCAATATTCACTAATCTCCAAAATTCTCCATTTTCATAGCTCACCACAATTTTAGCTTTCTCATCAATGCTCACAGTAGCGTTCACAATTTTGTCACCGGTTTCCGAATCAATAATGATGCCGTGAACAGCTCTTAAAGAATCAATTCAATAGGAAGTTCAATGAAAATTACTTGTGAATTTGTGCAATAAAATTGAGCAGCGTCCATTTGTTTTCATCCCACAAATTAAATAATTCGTGAACTCTTGGAAATTTCACACAGTTCATCTCAACTGTCACTTCAAAACAATTTGTGTTAAGATAATTCCAATCTTGCATTCCTCCAGATACGATATACCTTCAAAAAAAAATGTTCGAGAACATTTTTTTGTGAGCTCAATTCAATTCTCACCAATCAGCTCCATTGATTATTCCATTTTCAGGATCGATCGGAATGTTCAAATCATCATTTAAACAGCGAGGTCCCTGAAAAAAATTGAAAACTTGTTTTATTTATTTTTAATTTTAAAAAAAAATTCATTAATCTGATATTTGTTCAACTTTTTTCCTTAAATTTTTTCTAGTAAGAAAACTTGAATAAACTTGAAAATTACTTTTTTCCACATTCTTTGATGACCTTTCGCATAAGAATAAGCAAGGCGAACGAATAAAGAATTATCTGGTGATGGAGCGTAATGACTTTGACGGCTTCTAGACGGATAGTCATCAAATGGGTAATTGACTGAAAAATTTTCAACGAAAATAGAAATGAAATCTGAAAACTTACCAAGAGTTGTTCCACCATGAAGATTTGCTGATAATACAAATGGAATACTTCTCGTCCAGTTCATAATTGCCAGCGTTTCTGGTTGAACATCACTTGTCGGAAAATAGTTGGGAAACCTGCTCGGAAAATTGCGGTTCAAGTCTTTACCATTCACGTTTGTTCGACCAGCCGTTCCCGAATGATCCCCTTCCTTTGCAGACTCATAGCTGAAAGTGGGGCAATTCAAAACTAATTTTTTTATCACTTCAAACCCATCAGGATTCATTGTAGGCATTAAGTGAATTCGAGTTGTATCCACAAGATTCTTGATCCATTTGTTGGAATTATAATTTTTTAAAAGAACCCAAGCAAGAGTTTGTAGAAGAACTCTGCCAGTAACCTGAAAAAAAGATGCAATTTTTTTTCAAAAATAAATTTATGTCATCAAAATTTTGTTTTGTTTTTTAATTCCAATTAGAAAAATTAAATTCACACTTCTATGCGTCACAATTCCCGAAAATTTTAAATTATAACATTTTTGATGATAAATTAAATGTTTTCCTTGCAAAAAAACAAAAATTACATGTTTTATTTTTAGAAAATTAAAATTTTTTTCAATTTTTGTTTTTTTTTTTACCTCATTGCCATGCATATTGGCAACATATTTGAATTCAGGTATATTTATCTCGTGTTTACTTGGGTATTTTGAAACAACAAACACAAGCAAATCGCGATTTTCCACAGATTTTCCAGCTGAATAAACATGTGTCAAATTTGGAAACTCGTTGTGAAGTTCCTGGAAACGGAAAAAAAATTGCTTCCAACATTAAATTTTCTTACATTGAAGTATTCAACTAATGCAGAATAGTTTCGATGTGTGAATTCTTCTGGCTCTTCGATATTTCCAATTTTTCTGCGAAGATCTTCGATGTCATCAATTTCTCCTTGTTTGGTGAATTGTTCGATCAGTCTCTGACAAAATGAAAAACCAATTTTTTTTCTCACCGCACCGCCTCATCGACCTTACCAATTCTTCATTCTCAGCAAATGTTGAGCATTTTATAAAAATGCAAAAAGAGCAAATTAATAATTTTAAAAAGTCAGTTTGCATTTCATTTGCTTATTTCTGTAAAACGAAAAAGAATTGGACTTTTTTTGAACTTTAAAAAAAACTAAAAAAAAACCAGAAAGAAAATTCAAATTTAAAAGTCAAACCAAACTTAACAAAAACTATCAATAACATTTGTTTCAATATTATTTATTCTCAAGGGAAAACAAAGATACATAAAGTTTAACGAATGCTTTTTCCAATTTCCAGCTTCAGCTAAAGCATAATTTGTTGCGGCGGTTGCAGAAATAATTACCAAATAGAATTTCAAATTTCAAACTGGGAACTTCCTAAACATAATTTTAACGACGCGTTGATACGCTGCAAAGTGCCAAATTTTGACAGAAGAAGGCACAAAACATTTATTGTTTTTGTTTCTCTTATTTCAACACACACAAAAAAAATGTTTTTTTGAGACGAACGAAAAATCGAAATTAGTAATCCTTAAAACAGGCAAAAATATTCTAAGACCTTTTGGGTTTGGCTTTGTCCTCCCCCCCCCCCCCCCTCCCCTCTCTCTCTCTCTCTTTCTCTCTCTCTCTCTCTCTCTCTCTCTCTCTCTTCAAGTTTTTCGAGCAAAAATTTCATAAACTGAATACTGAAAGTACATGGAATTTTGATAAAAATTGACTTTCTCAACGAGAAAAAAGTTTACATCCTTTTAGGGAACAATGAATAAATGAATGAAACAAATGTCAATAATGGTTGAGAAATTTGAGAGCAGGCGTATCGAGTAATTTGGTAATGACGTCTGGCGAAAAAAAAAGTAAAAGAATCACCATAAATGATGCACAAAAAAATAAATTGTCTCAGTATACTTTTATAAACACATCTTGCACTTTGAATTTTTAGTTTTTAGGTTTTTTTTGGGTTTTTACCGAATTTTCTGACTTGAACTTGACTATTTTTTTTAAATCTCGGAAAATAAGGAGGAAATGAAAAATGTTAAAAAGAAAAAAAATAATTCAGAAAAAAAAACAAATGAGCTTGCGCTTCAATGATTCAAGAAATTAACTGGAATTTAGTTTTTTTTTGTGCTCAACCGACTTATGGAGAAATAAAATCATTCACCTTCTGCAGTTGGCACGAAAAAGTGTCTGGCGTGTAATAAAAATTGAATCTGCTGCTCCACTACCCGAATTATATTTTTTTTTCTCACATTGAATTGAATGTTGTAACGTTTTGGCGTACGCAAAAAATTACACCAAAACCGTGGATCAATTTATTATGCAGACACACAGCACAGCAATTTTTTATGCGACTTTTTTGAGAAAAAAGTCTGCACAAAAATTGAAGAGAAATATTGGAATCAATGGAATTGACAATTGTTTCAAGCAATTTTTTTTTTTTTTGAAAGATTTAGTGAACTTTGACGACACTTTGAACGGTTGGAGTTCTTAAAAAAAACTTTTTTTTTTGCTTGGTTTTTGCAATTTTTTATTGCTAGCGGCTTGCCACTAAGCCTTGATGTTTTTTTTCAAAAACTCTTTGAAAAATAACGAAATTCTTCAAAAAAGTTCAACTTTCGTAGTCAGAAACTGCACTGAAAAAAAGTTTCCAAATATTTTCATTTTCAAATTGGTTTTTGTGAAATTTAACAAAAACCTGTTTGAACTTTAACGTTGTTTGTGTATTAAACTTTGTATGGGAAAAAAACCAACAAATTCGTTTAAAAAAAAGTTTTATCACTTTGCAACTTCAAAAAATAGAAAGTTCGCTCTACTGTTTTAGTATAATAACTTTTATTAAAACCTTTCCTTCCTTATTTTTTTTATTTTTTTGGCAAAACAACATTTTTTTACGTCGATCTACAATGTCAAAATTAATTCTTTAAAAATAAAATTTAGAAACTTGTAATTTTTTTGTTTTATTTCCTTTTTGGAATTGAAACTTAGCTTGTCCTTAGTTTTCAGAGAAGTTTACCTGAAAAAAGTCAAAAAAAGTTTAAAAAATCGAATAATTTTCAACCGAGTCTTATTCAAAATGTTTTATTCAATATTTAAATAGAAAACTACAAATTTCAACTTTTTTTTTGTTTCCTTTTTGTTATCTACCGTGTTGATCAACCTTTTTTATCTTATGAACAGTCATTTGAATTATTAAAGAAAAATATTTGGTTAACCTACATTATGCCTGATTTATATACAAATATATACATGTTTTGAAAATATTTTTATTTTCATTTCATATTTTTAACATGTGCTACTCAATTTTTGATCTTTTAGATTGTGCTCTTGTTTTCACTTGAAAATTTCACGTTTAAAGCTTTGTAAAATAATTACGGGCAGCTTAAGTTTTGATTGAATTGGAGTTTTTTTTTAAAGATTTTTTTTTCTTTCAACATTGATCGAAAAATGTAGATACTATTAATTAAATATTTTTTATAAGAAAATAAAACTGGAATTCAATCTTTGCAACATGTTTTTCATGGAAAAATTTTAAATTTTCTATCTTATCATTTTTTTACTTTTTTTTTTAAAGTTCAAATAAAAAATTTTGATGTATGATTTGTCGAAAACCCGATTCTTCCAGTTTTTCAACAAGAGAAAGTTCCAATCGATAATTTCCTTCATTTTTTCAGACTTTTAAGATTAAAGCCCATTACTTAATAATTTTGTTTCAGAATGGCGCACAATGTAAATAAAAAATTGGTTCCAGCTATGGTACGTAAGTTCTCGAATTAAAAAAAAAATTATTTTCAAGTAAAAAGAATGAAATTGTGTAGTTATTTTAAAGAATGTTCAAGATATCATCTTTTATTGGTTTGTCAATTATTTTTGATTTTCTTTTATCACTAGTTTCAATTTAATTCCTAAACAATAAGTGTAAAAACTACACTACATTCTAGTCCATCGCAAGTTTAGATAAAAAGATGACCACAATGTAGGGAATAAATTTTTTAGCTACTGCTCAATTGATTTTTTTCAGTGGTTGACAAAAACTAGGTTAATGTCGATTGTAAGTGGTCAAAAAACTCCGCTTCCTTGTACGTTTTTTTTTTGGGTTTTATTTTTTTCACAAGTTTCAAACACAGATCAAAAAAATTTGCCAAAGTTGCCTGTTCCCAAACCGGAAACAACGTTGCGCAAGTTTTTGGATTTCTCGCGAGCAATTCAATCAAAAACTGATTTTGAAGATACAAAAAGGGTTTTCAAAACTTTTTTTTCGGCTTTTTGTTTAAAAAAATACAAATTTTTAGGTGGTTGAGGAATTTGTTCGTAATGATTTAACGAAACTTCAAAATCTTTTGGAAAAAAGAGGGAAAAATCTCACGAATTGGGTAAATTTTTCTTCTTTTTTTTTGTTAAAGCAAATAAAGTTTAGTTGACACCGTGGTGGCTCAATATAGCCTATCTGGCTGCTCGTTCTCCTTTACCGGTTGTAACATCACCGGGAGTTTTGTTTCCAAAATTTGATTTCGATTCTCAACAAGGGCAAATTGAGTATGCTGCAAAAATAACGCAAGCAGCTTTGAACTTCTATCTGATTGCTAAAAAGTGAGCTTTGAAAATTTTGAGCTTTTTAAAAAAATACTTTTTCCTCTTATTTCAGAGAACAATTGAAGCAAGACATGGCTGGTAAATCTCCATTAGATATGAGCCAATACAAATTTCTTTTTGGAACAACCAGAATCCCGAAGTTCGGTGTAGATCAGATAAAATATGGATGTGATTACAATGAAACTCTTAAACATATTGTTGTTATTCGAAATAGTCATGTTCGTAGATTTAAAAAAAAAGCGCATTTTTCATTAACTATGGAATCAATAATTTCAGATTTTTAAAGTACAAGTTTTGGATGAAAACGAATCAACATTATCAATTGAATCAATCACAGAGCAATTGAAAAACGTAAACTCAAACTATCTGTTTTTTTTAAATTTAAAGATCTAATTTTGAGATACTCAACCAAAGTGAAGACCCAAACCCTCATCCAGTGGGAATTGTATCCTCAGACAATCGTGATGATTGGGCTAAAACTTACGAAAAATTAAAAAGTAAGAAAAATGTGTTCTTTTAGCTTATTTTTATGAGTTAAAAACAATTTTTTTCAAAATATTAGAAAACAGCCAAAACTCGAAAAACCTTGAAATAATTGAAAAAGCTTTGTTCGTCGTTTGTCTTGATAGAGCGAATCCTCCGTTGCCTGGTCGATCCGAAAAAGATGAGCAAGCCAGACAGACACTTCATGGCTCTGGTTCAAAAGTCAATTCTGCCAATCGTTGGTTTGACAAAACAATTCAGGTAGAAATTCAACCTCACGTTGAACATATTTTCAGCATTGATTGAAAAAATGAAATTAATTTGATGTTTTCAGTTCATTATTGGGACAAATGGGTATACTGGAATGACGTATGAGCATACCCCAGCCGAAGGTCCACCAGTTGGAGCCCTGATGGATTTTGTCTGTGACCAATTGTATATTTCATTATTTTCCGTGTGAAACATAATTTCAAAAATTAATTTCAGCCAAACCAACCAATTCAAATTAACTGGAAAAGCAAATGTTCCAGAAGTTATTAAATTGGATTTCACAACGGATGAAACAATTAACCAAACAATCGAAAAAAGCAGTAAAAAAATTGACAGGTTTTTGACTGTAAACTTCTCCAAAAAATGATTGTGAAGCAATTTTTTTTTCGGATTTCAGTATTGCAGCTGATTTGGACATTTTTGCGTACACGTTTAAAGACTTTGGAAAAAATGTGCCAAAATCCGCCAAACTTTCGCCGGATTCATTCATTCAAATGGCTTACCAACTTGCGTTCTTCCGAATTCATTCAACTTGTGAGAAAATTGGAAAATCAATTTTTTATTTAAAAAAAAAATTTGTTCAGTACCACCAACTTATGAAACAGCTACACTTCGAAAATTCGCAGAAGGACGAACTGAAAATATTCGATCACCCAGTTTGGAGGCGGCAGTTTTTGTTAAAAAAGTACATTTTTTCAACATTTTCTGTATCATTAAAATTAGAAAAAAGCTTTTCAAATTTTTTTTTGACAGAATTTGGTTATTTTCACATTGACTTAGAAAAAAAATTATTTTGATTTAAATTTTCAGATGTTATCAAGCACTTCAACCCAAACTCAGGAAGTATTTGATGCGCTAGTGGATGCTTGCAACGCGCATAAAAAATACGCGGTAAACAAAAATTGATCGCAATAACTGGAAATTTGAACATTTTCAGGTTGATTGTATGAATGGAAACGGTATGGATCGACACTTGTTAGCCTGGAAATTAATCTCTACTGAAAACAACTTGCCAACACCTCAAATATTTGGCTCACAAGCTTATCAAGAGCTGAATCATTTCAGATTGTCAACTAGCCAGGTGAAAACTCATTAATAAACGAATTTTGAAAATTGTGGTTTTCAGGTTCCAACTAAACATTTCATTCAGATGTGTTTTGGACCTTCATCTCTTGATTGTTATGGTTTGTAAGCTTAAAGCAAAACTCGAAAAGCAATTAATTTTAAGGAATTTGTTATAACCCTCAAGAAAAAGAACTTCATTTTATGATTTCAACATTTAAAAGTTTTGAGGCAACGAGTTCCAAAAGGTACTTTTCAAATTTTTTTTCTGAAAATACTTCTAATTTTTTTAAGATTTGCTGTTGAACTTCAAAAAGCACTAACGGATATGCAATCTGTTGTGAACAAAGTTCAAAAAATGCACTCCAAATTGTAAAAAGAAACTTTTTTTTTGAAAAAACAATTTTTAAACATTCCATTTGTAAACTTTTCAAACTTTTTGTAGGAATATTTCTTTTACAGGTTTTTGTAAAATACTTATGTTTGAAAAATTAAGGAAGAAAACTTATTTTTAAAAACAATTTAGAACCATTTCTATTTAAAAGGGTTGAAAGGCAACAGACTTTATATAACTACAATGATCGAATTGAAAAAATATTTTTTTTACTTAAATCTACTGTTTTTGAAACAATTAATTTATCAACTTTAAAAAAAAATCACATTAGGCTTGATTTCTCAAATTAAATATTATACCAACTTTTCTTTTTGGTACTCAACTTAAAATTTCCACTTCTTGCAAACTTTTTACTTCTCAATTAAGTTTCTGACGATCAACCCACGCAAAACTTCATCGCCTACAACAATGAATATTATCTTGCACATTTGATCTATATATTTTCAGGGTCAACGTGGCTTGGTGGTTAAGAGAGAGATTTCTTGAACCGATCGAGCTGGGTTCGACCCTGTGGGCGAGGATGATGAAACCTAATCCCTTTAAACTGTGATATCTTCTTCTACTAGTCCTTTCGTTATAACAAGAATCGGAGTCCACATTTTTACTGTTTTTTTTCTCATTTTTAATTGAAAAAAATAGAATTTTGGCTTTTGAAATTATTACCAACTTTTCTTTTTGGTACTCAACTAAAAATGTTCATTTCTTGCAAACTTTTTACTTCTCAATTGAGTTTCTGACAGTCAACCCACACAAAAGCTCATCGCCTACAACAATCAACATTATCTTGCACATTTGACATAGATATTTTCAGGGTCAACGTGGCTTGGTGGTTAAGAGAGAGATTTCTTGAACCGATCGAGCTGGGTTCGACCCCGTGGGCGAGGATGATGAAACCTAATCCCTTTAAACTGTGATATCTTCTTCTACTAGTCCTTTCGTTATAACAAGAATCGGAGTCCACATTTTTACTGTTTTTTTTCTCATTTTTAATTGAAAAAAATAGAATTTTGGCTTTTGAAATTATTACCAACTTTTCTTTTTGGTACTCAACTAAAAATGTTCATTTCTTGCAAACTTTTTACTTCTCAATTGAGTTTCTGACAGTCAACCCACACAAAAGCTCATCGCCTACAACAATCAACATTATCTTGCACATTTGACATAGATATTTTCAGGGTCAACGTGGCTTGGTGGTTAAGAGAGAGATTTCTTGAACCGATCGAGCTGGGTTCGACCCCGTGGGCGAGGATGATGAAACCTAATCCCTTTAAACTGTGATATCTTCTTCTACTAGTCCTTTCGTTATAACAAGAATCGGAGTCCACATTTTTACTGTTTTTTTTCTCATTTTTAATTGAAAAAAATAGAATTTTGGCTTTTGAAATTATTACCAACTTTTCTTTTTGGTACTCAACTAAAAATGTTCATTTCTTGCAAACTTTTTACTTCTCAATTGAGTTTCTGACAGTCAACCCACACAAAAGCTCATCGCCTACAACAATCAACATTATCTTGCACATTTGACATAGATATTTTCAGGGTCAACGTGGCTTGGTGGTTAAGAGAGAGATTTCTTGAACCGATCGAGCTGGGTTCGACCCCGTGGGCGAGGATGATGAAACCTAATCCCTTTAAACTGTGATATCTTCTTCTACTAGTCCTTTCGTTATAACAAGAATCGGAGTCCACATTTTTACTGTTTTTTTTCTCAATTTTAATTGAAAAAACTAGAATTTTGGCTTCTGAAATGTTTTATTGTACTCCACCTTTTGAGGAGGAGCAACAACAAATGTCGGAAACCACGGAGCTTTTGCTTTGAAAAAATTTCGAAACATGGAACTTGACACTTTTTTCAGCTTCACGTGGTTCGGGATAATTTTCTTACCATCGTTTACCAGCTCCACATGATTTGAGACAACTTTTTCAGCTTTTTTTTCAGCTTCACGTGATTTGAGACAACTTTCTCAGCTTTTTTTTCAGCTCCACGTGATTTGGGACAACTTTTTCAGTTTTTTTTTCAGCTTCACGTGATTTGGGATAATTTTCTTACCATCGTTTACCAGCTCCACATGATTTGAGACATTTTTTTCAGCTTTTTTTTCAGCTTCACGTGGTTCGGGATAATTTTCTTACCATCGTTTACCAGCTCCACATGATTTGAGGCAACTTTTTCAGCTTTTTTTTCAGCTTCACGTTTCAGCTTCATTTGAGACATGTTTCTTACCATCGTTTACCAGCTTCACGTGATTTGAAACAACTTTCTCAGTTTTTTTTCAACTTTACGTGATTTGAGACATTTTTCTCAGCTTCTTTTTCAGCTTCACGTGGTTCGGGATAATTTTCTTACCATCGTTTACCAGCTCCACATGATTTGAGGCAACTTTTTCAGCTTTTTTTTCAGCTTCACGTTTCAGCTTCATTTGAGACATGTTTCTTACTATCGTTTACCAGCTTCACGTGATTTGAAACTACTTTCTCAGTTTTTTTTTCAACTTTACGTGATTTGAGACAACTTTTTCAGTTTTTTTTCAGCTTCACGTGATTTGAGACATGTTTTTTAGCATCGTTTTCCAGCTCCACGTGATTTGGGACAACTTTTTCAGTTTTTTTTTCAGCTTCACGTGATTTGGGATAATTTTCTTACCATCGTTTACCAGCTCCACATGATTTGAGACACTTTTTCAGCTTCACGGGATTTGAGACATGTTTTTTAGCATCGTTTTCCAGCTTCACGTGATTTGGGATAATTTTCTTACCATCGTTTACCAGCTCCACATGATTTGAGACAACTTTCTCAGTTTTTTTTTCAACTTTACGTGATTTGAGACAACTTTCTCAGCTTCACGTGATTTGAGACAACTTTCTCAGCTTCACGTGAGTAGTATAGGAACGAGGGATTATAATACCATTTTCGACATTTTGCTCTGTTGAACGTTTTTTCTTTCTCCGATGACAGATAATCACCTTATTTACAACACTTTTTTCAAAAAAATGTGAAATGAGTAAATTTTAAGAGGACTAAAAAGTGCTTATTTTCAATAATTTTTATACATTTTCAACCATTTTTTTGTTGAGATGTCGATTTCATTTTTTATTTTCTATTTTCATGCTTAAATACTCAAAAATGTGTCATTTTTACACTTTTTAGAAAATCAGTGGATGTCGAAGGATGTCGATTTCTTTTAAAAAGTGGTATTATAAAATTTATACTTTTTAAATGACGAATCTAAGATTCGATAAAGATCTAAAGCCATTAACAAACTTTGATCTTCTAGAATTAGTAGACTTATTAAAGATCAAAAATTTCCGTGGCATCTTTATGAGAGATACTTTGCCTACTAAAATTTTTAAAGAAGAAACTGGTATTATAAATTTAGATTCTTAAATGGGAAAGATAAAAGAGGAGCAGTAGAGCTTTCAAGATTCCCTTCTTTACATCTTTATTCAGAAAAAAGCACAAACGAGTGAAAGAGGAAGTGACAAAATATGAAAGAAGAAATACAAACGTTTGAAAAAATAAAGACCATGACTCCTTAGTCGGAGTCATTTTGTGCATCTGAACCAGAAGAAGAAGAAGACGGTGGTGTGATCGTGTCGTACAAGAGATTCAGCACCTGCTGGGCCCTCGATAAGACTTCAGCCTCATTCGCATTAGCTGGTGGGCCTAAAAGCAATATCATTAACTCAAATGTTAAATATATTAGGTCGTTGCATAATAATCTGACAATCGACTTCGCGAAACTTCCGGAAATTTCCAGAAGGTCCTGGAACTTTCCTGTTTGCAGTTATATAAGGGGTGGTTTGTTGCCTATTTACCAGTATGAACCAATTCAAGGGAGCTTCTCTAATGGAACAGAAAATCGCTCTCAGCCGACTTCAACTTCGGACCCTGCTTCTTCATGAATATCTCCTGCATCATCCCGCAACTGAAGCCATCCGCAATATTTGCAGTACAATGGGCGAAGGGGCTGTCTCCTACCACACGGCGGTCGATTGGTACGGAAAGTTCAATAAGGGTGACTTTGACATTGAAGAACATGACCACCCCGGTCGACCAGTAGAGGTGAATGACGATCGTCTGTTGGAACTGGTAGAAGAGGACCCGCGACGAAACCTACGTGAGTTGGAAGAACTTCTCGGATGTGATCACACCACCATTGCTCGACACCTTCATCGCCTGGGAAAGACGCCGAAATGGGGAGTTTGGATTCCTCATGAATTATCGGCGGCACAGCAGTCGACCAAAGCGAGCGTGTGCATGCAATTGCTCACTCTCAAACGCAACTTCAATTGGCTGAAAAACGTGGTCACCGGAGATGAGAAGTGGGTTCTCTACGTCAACCATTCCCGCAAGCTGCAGTGGCTCAGCTCCAAAGAACTCGGCATTCCCACCCCAAAACAGGAGTTGCACCAGAAGAAAGTGATGCTGTCTGCGTGGTGGGGACCGCAGGGAATGATCCATTGGGAGCTTCTGCCCAGTGGAACTACACTTACTGCCGAATACTACTGTGCTCAGTTGGACCGCGTGGCAAAGCAACTGGATGGAAAACAGGACAAAATCTATCTTCTCCATGACAATGCCCAACCTCACGTTGCGAAGTTGACCTGCCAGAAGATAAGGGACCAAGGCTGGACTGTTTTACCCCATCCACCCTATTCACCGGACCTTGCCCCAACGGACTTCCACTTATTCCTTGCCCTCAGCAACCACCTCCAGAACAGGCGATTCGATAATGAAGACGACCTGAAAACGGACCTAGCCGATTTCTTCACATCCCGCGAGCCTGGCTTCTATTCTCGAGGTATCTTTGTATTACCTGAGAAGTGGCAAACTGTTGTTGATTCTGATGGTGCTTATTTAGTTTAACTCTGCTGTATCTATTGGTGAAAAAATAAAACTTAAAAAAATGAAAAAATTGTCAGATTATTATGCAACGACCTAATAGAAAGATTCTAAAAATATTTTTTTTAAAGTATTGAAACGTACCAATATAAACAACGTCGGCGAGAATACAAATTGCCTTAATTTGTCGTTTCATTCGTTTCAGAAGGACTCCTGTTGGCGATTGCTAAATACAATATTCAGTAATTAAACGATTATATAAATACTTTTACATAGATTAGTCTAATATTATAATTTATTGTTGATGGAAGAATTAGAAAAAAGAAACATACCATGTTAACCATAGGGGTGCGCATGGTCGGATCAAGGTTTCCACGCACTAAAACAAAATATTTTTATAAACTACAGGAAAAGTTTCAAATTTATCAAATAAGAATATTTTTTTAAAATTTATATGAGAAACCGAAAATATTAGAGGTTTCGTATACCTGATGGATGCTGAAGGAGAAGATCGAGCTCCACGATATACTGGAACACAGCTGCGTCCAAAACTGCACGCGTTTCGTTATCGTTGTTGATGTATCTAGAACAAAAAAAAAATAAAAAGCGAAAATTTAAAAATTAATTATAAAAATAATATAAGTCATATACTCACTTTTCTTTCAGTCTGGTGCAGACATCAAGAAACATAGCGAATAGCGAGCGAGATTGCGGCTAAAATGAAATGTTAAATTAATATAAACTAAACATATAAGAATTCTAAAATTAAAGTTTAACTTACTGAGATGAAGTGCCGGGGCATGTTTGAACTCGAATCGCCCCTATAAAAACCGATCAGTTTGAGAAAAAAGTGGGAAAAGTTAATGGCAACACAAAATAAAAGAGAAAATAATAATAAACATGAAAGTTAATGGAAGAATGCGATTTGGCAGTTTCCTCTGCGTCTCTGCTCACAGACGCGTCTCTGCCTTCCACTCTAGCCCAACGTCTAGTGTATCAAACATAAAAGACTTACCGTTCTTTCTGTTCACTTTTACACTTTCTATGGAGAAGTAGAGATTTCTTGATACGAGAAGCATCCTCCATCTTAGAAAATATTGAACTTTTTAAAAAAAACATCTTCAAAATGAAATAACAACACAAAACTGAACAAATTCTGCGATGTACATCTTTCTCAAATGAGACACTCTGTCCTTTCATTTTCTTCTACCTGTTTGCCAGCACCTTCGAGAAGGTTTAGGTGTGACCAAACTCGTCGAGTTCTAGATCTTACAGATTGACCACTCTCTCTTTTTCCTTCAGTTCTCTCAATTTGTGATACCTTCACCCTGGCAATTTCTTTTTCTCTTTGTGTGACCTTCTTTTCTCTTCCTCACTCTGACCGAGCACAGTCACACATTTGCCCCAGTTGAATTAGACACACGCGACGCGACACGCAAACGCGTCCTTAAGTGAAGAAAGTCTCAAACAAATGAAAAGAGATGAAGTTCGTAGAAAAGTTGCAATGATTGGAAGTGAATTGAGAAAATACATCCTCAAATCTAGGGAAATCCAAACTATGAGAAAACAAGAAATGATTGATTTCATTATGAAGTTTAAAGATTTGAGTTTTTAATTTAAAATTCATAAATCTGAAATTTGAATTTTTCTTTAAAAAAATTTTTCTATATAAAAGGAAGTTTTGACTCCTTCTAAGATTTTGAAAAAGTAATTGATTGAACTTCTAAAAGAATTTAAAAATAACAATGGTTAAAGAATCAGATCAACTTCGTAAAGAAGTTCGAATAATTAATAAAGCTAGAAAATTATTAATGACTAATGATCAAATTAGAAAAATGAATGTAGCAGATATGAGACAATTCATACTGAAGTATTCTATCAATGATACAGAAGATAAAGATAATAACATTTCTAAAAAAACTACTTACAGGAAGGAATATGAGTGATAAAAATATATTACCAAACATTTTTCACACAATCGAAACTAATGGTCTTCCTTTTTACAATACTCTTGTAAGAAATAAGCTCACTTCTTTTCTCAAAAAGAAGGAAAATCTAGTATTGAATGATATCTTCAAAGATTGTGATGTTAGAATAATGTTTCACTTAGAATGCAAGAAATTGATTAGAACTAATAGTGATACTACCTCTAACAAATATGATTGTACTTCATTTGACTTTGACATCACAAGTGAAATCCAAATTCTTAATTCTGGAGAAAATAGAAGTACTTTCTTTCAGAATATTATTCAACTTTTGATAAATAAAGTCGGAAATTCTCAAGGATCTCCTTCGGATTCACCAAGAAATTCTCAAGAAAACCTAGAAAATGGAGTGATCTCTAAATTTGTTAAATTAGTTATGCATCAATCAAAATACTCAAGTGCTTCGACTTCCCAAAAATCGGAGGGTTATGGTCAAGTATACGACGAATATTCATCTTACTTAGTAATTAATGAAACTAAACACACCGAAGATGCTAGAAATTTAGTATATCGAGAAAGATCTAAGTTTCCTGAAGAAAGAGAAAGTAAGTATTTGAAAACTACATTCTTCAATTTAGTAAAGTCGATTGATAGCATTCATCAATACTTAGATGATACTTATCAAAGAGAAGACAAAGCTATCAAATTTAATATTATGTTTGAGTACGTAACTGAAAGAAATGATGAAGTCGCAATTTTCAAGCCTGGTCGAAATGAGTACTTCTTTGATAAACCTGTCTTGATGAAAAATGGGGAAGATCTTCGAAGTATCAAGCAAAAAATAACACAAGAATCTATTACAGTGCATTTGAGTAAGAGTCGACCAGATTCTAAAACTATCATTCTTGGAGTTTATGGAATGGGTCTTAAAATTACTAGATTAGATTTTCCGATTGGTAGTAAAATTCAATTACCTGATTATATTAAAGATTCAAAATTTATTGTCAGTTTAGAAAATAGTGAAAATAATATGTGTTTCTTCAATTGTATCGCACTAGCTACAGGATGTAGAACTGATAGATACGCGAAAAAATCAAAAGAAATCTTTAATAAATTTTATGAAAAAAGTATAAAAAGAGGTAAAAGAAAATACGAAGAATATGTAGGATTTGATTTTGTGAATGAATTAGATCACTTTGAAGAAATATATCGAGGACTAGCAGTGAATATTGTTAGTTGTTATCCAGAAAAAGAAGAAGACATTCGTATTTCTTATATCCGAAAATCTAAATTCAATGAAGAAAGAATGTATGTATATAGTTATAACAAGAATGGGGGTCCAAATTTTTACGGTTTTTTTCTCAATCTTAATTGAAAATGTTTTAAATTTGGCTTCTGAAATTATTACCAACTTTTTTTTTTGGAATTCAGCTAAAAGTTTCTGTTTCTTGCAGTTGTTTACTTTTCAATGAAGTTTCTGATCGAGAAATCTCTGCCTCTACATCAATCCAAATTGACCTGAAATAATCTGATAAAAAAAATCAAAATTTTTTGAGGAAGAATGCAAAAAAAAGATTCAAAAACGTTACATATGATTTATTGCTTCTTGGTTTCCTTTCCTTCTTTCTAAGCGCTGCAGCCCGAATTTCATAAGAGAAATAGACCAAAACCTTATGGCGTTTATATTCCGGAGTTAACGACAAAAATTCCCACTGAAGCTTTTGAGCTAAACATCCCGTTGTATCATTTGTGTGTCCAATTGTTTTCAACGCGCCTCTCACAAAAACATCTCCAGATGATGGGAAGAATGATGTCTTTTTTACTTTCCTCATTTTTGTTGCCACCATCATCGATGAACTCGTAGAATTGTGCTTCATCGCGAACGCAGGTCGAACCCAGTGCGATCGATTAAAAAAATAGATTAAAAATTTTTTAATGTCAGATTTTTTTAAAATTTTTTTTGCCAATTAAATGCTTATTTCATTTTTTTTCACAGTGGTTAACGTAATTTCTACACTTGGTAAAATGTGGTGGTTCAAATTTTTTTTTTAGCTCTGACTTCACTTGTTACTTTCACAAATCTTGTGGGTTCACTTATGGGTTTCCTGTGTGTAAAATAAGTTTTAAAAATTTTTATCAACAAGGGTTTATATAAAGAAAAATGTTAAAAATGTTCATGTCCGCATTCTTTTCTCAAATCGAAAAATGATTTAGAAAAACTTATAATTTATTTGACTTTATCCATTAAAAAATGGAAAAGCTAATAAAATGAGGAGTTTGAATGAGTCGGAAGAAGTGGACTTTTTGATGTTGCACATTTACATCTTTTTTGATAACAAACTGGAATTCGATCTTTCTGAAACGGATTTGGTTTATAATTCTGAAAACTAAAGTCAAACTAACAAAGTTCCTCTTCTTAAAACAAAATTTTGTGCATTGACTTCCCACACGGCATTTGACTTTTGATATTCTCAACAAATAAGTTTGGTTCGTTGACTGGCAGCCGATAGAAATGAATAGGAACGCGAAAAAAATGAACATGTTCATTTTTTCAAACGAATGAGAAATAAATATAATGAAGATGTATAAAGTAGACAGGATATCATTATTTATGCATTGATGTCTCATAAAAAATGTTTCTTTCTTTTTGCCTGATTCTCATCTTTTTTTGAACTTTAGAAGAGTAACTTTCAGTGAACTCTTTTTTTTGCCAGCATTTTTTTTCAGGGAAGTTCATTTCTCACTTGTCATCAAAAAAAATGCTTTAAAAAAAGTTGGTTTGATTTGTACGTTCATGAAAGATAAATGAGTTTGATTTTTTCAACAAAAAAGATTTAAAAAAAAACTGAGAAAAAAACGTTGGCCTCCAGTTTTTATTAAAATTCAACCAGAGTTTCATGGGATTTGCTTATCTGGGGATTCGATGTTTCCACTCAATTCAGACTAAAAACAGTTATTGAGACCTAAATCGACTTTTGTGAGATGTCTCAAAGCAAGGAGAATACTGTAAATCCCATATTTTCATACCGATATGAATAATGTTTCAGGAAGAAAAGAAACTTTCTGAAAAAAGCTTAAAACAAAATTGTTTACAAAAAGGTTTAATATAAATTTTTTAAAACAGTTTTTTTAGCTTAAAATTGTAGATTATTTTTGTAAAAATTTGTTTTAATTTTGATAAAACTGAGTTAAGAACCGGAAAAAAATGAAATACGTTTGAAAGGATGAAAGGTTTCAGATCCCTACGTTACTTTGCCATTCAAACGATTATTTCAAAAAGGGGCTAGAAAGAAGAATTTTGTTCTTGTAATTTTAAAAATTAAATGATTTTTCAAACTCTCGAAAAAAATTTGTTCGTTTTTTTTTAACTTAGTTTTTTTTTTTCGTTTTTTCCGCTTATTATTTATTTGTTTTAATGTTTTGTGTTTGAATGAGAGAACCTTTTTTAAGAAACAGGTTTATTATTTTTAAAATTTCAGACTTTTTATCGGGTTTTTCAATCTTACTTTTGATTATTTTTTAAAAACTGTTGTTTAGTAATCGTTTTTTTTAATCTTTTCTTATCTTTAGATTCTTTCAGTTAAAAAACTAAAAAATTCAATTTCCGTGTGTATCTCAACATTCTTTAATTTAATAAAAAAAACTCGAATTGTTTCCAAACAAGCTGTCATGAAACTTTTCTTTGCTGTAATTTTAATTATTTGCTTCTCATCAATAACCGGTAACAATTTTACTTTGATCAAATTGATCTTTTTTGTTTTGTTTTTGACAAGTAAAAACAAATTGTAGGATATCGGTACTGGATGAAAGGATATCGATGCAAACGTAAATTTATCATTTCAGATTAAACAATTTTTTTAAATTAATTTCAAAAAAATTAATATTGCTTTTCATATTAACTGCATGAACACGTATCTTGTGAACCGTTTACTAATGTTCCAGCATGAAAGTGCGCGTTGTATGGAGTTCTTTGTATTAAAAAGCATGAAATTTCAATAAAATGTTGACTGTTTCATTAAATTTTTTTTATTAATTTTAATTTTTAGCTCAACAATGTCCTGCTGCACACCTCCGAAAAAGTATAAACTCTGGTAAAGCCGTATGTTGCAACAGTATGATAAAAAATGTTGTTGAGTCGGGAATAAATAGATTAGGAATTTTTAATGGTTTGATACCAACACAACCATTAGCAATAATTGTTCAAGTAATCTAAGAGTTGGAAAAAAAAGTGAAGAAATCAATTTTTTAAGAACATATCCAAACTTGTTCAACAACATTTTGGCAAAGCTTTTGAAATTTTCATGGCCCCAAAAGTGTTTTTGCTGAAAACCAATTATAATGGTTCACAAATTTGCTCATTTAAATCGAAAACTTTTCATTTTGCTGTATACGAAACGCCTGGAAAAGTAATTTTGTTCAGTTATGTTGGAAAAAAAGTTGATGTTTTAGTATGATATCAACTCAGCTCGTGAAGAAGTTTTCAATAATTTCGGTATCAATGATAAGTTTTTACCATCCTTCAAATCGATTCCAAACGCCCGACCATTTAGAGATCCGATTGGAAATAGAAGACCTTCGTTCGGCTAAATTTTTATTTTGTATGGTAAAGTTCGCACAACGCAATTTAAAAATTAAAAAATAAGAATTTCCTTTTCTTTTTTTTTTGGTAAAAAAATCAATTATTTTCTCAAGATTTTAACTGAATATTTCTTTTTATATTGAGAAAGTATTTGGAATAAATCGAAACATTGTCTTCTTTGAGTTTTGCTAAACGAAGTAATATGTATTAGTTCAAACGATTCTTCCGATGAATAAACACTTAAATATTTATATGCAATGAGATACGTCTCAAGTATTGAAGACTCGTGAACTTACACTAGCCTGATCAATAATTTTTTTCAATATCCGCATTTTCAAATATTTGCAGTGTTCTAAAACACTGTTTTTTAGTGGTTTTTTTTCATTTGAGAATTATTGAATGGATTCCTTTTTTTTTTCTCCTTTTAATCTTGTTGTGATATTTTTCAATAATTTCCACAGATCAACTGAACTTTTGACATTCTACACTTGGTTTATTTCATTTCAATATGTCACATAAAATGAAAAATACATGGAATATACAGATTTATACATACGAATTACTTCTGTTCCAATTGAAACAAGTGGCCAGAAAACTGAATGCAGAAAATATCTGAATATAAATCATTCAACGAGATTTCGAACATTTTAAATTACTTTTTTTTTCCTGTGCCTTCGTCTTCGCTCCTTATTCTTTCTTTCCATTTTGCAGTTCATATTTTAACTCCCTCCCCCACTCACCTTCACCCCTCCCCCGCCCATTTGAAATTGGATATAATTACTGTCTTTGATGAGGTTGCGATTTCTTTTTGGTAAGACAAAAACAGTCAACAAATTCGGCCAAATCTCAAAAAGAATCTGGTCTTTTGAAATTTGAAGTTTTGACTCTCAAATTTCTTTCAACGATTGGTTTTTTTGCTGTTAAAATTTTATTTCCACAAACAATATTCTTACGATTTGATATTTTGTTTGCGTGTTTCCTTTCAATCTCGACACAAAAATTATTTCATTTCATCTACGTGCGATAAATGTGAACCAATTCCATTTATCTTTTATGGTTTTTTTTAACCCCATCCTCCCCCATCTTCTCCCTCTTTCTCTTTTCAAATTGGATCTGACAAACGCTCAAATCAGAGAGAGAGAGAGAGAGAGAGAGAGAGAGAGAAGGAGAAGAACATTGAAACACGTTATCAGTTCAGGAATACAACCCGTCCTATTGTTTTTCTATTCTGATGCATGATTTCACGATTTCTGTTTCTCGCTGCATAAACTTATTGTTCGTTTTTATATTAACGCAATCCTCCTCCCTTTATTTCTCTTCTTCTTCTTCTTCTTCATCTTATTCCACAAGAGAGTTGTTTCACTTTTCTTCATTTCACTCCATTTTTGGGTGAATGGCCGTTATGGTTGACTGATCCGCCTTCTTTTTTCTTTTATATTTTCGATCGTATTCGCTCCAGTTTTTATTTTGGTTTCGAAATTGAATATGTGAAAGACCCCGACATTTGTCCGAACAGTAGTAAATCATTTTTTTTCCGGAGATTTCATATCCATTCATAGTTTAGAAAACGTTTAGTATTCGTTTCAAAGCTACAGTAGCCTCTCGATTCATAATACATTTTATTCTTATTTAAGCTCTCTATTAAAACTGGAATTGCATATAGTCAGCTTTTTCTTATCCTAATCGTTATGTGAATATTTTTATTTTAATTTGAGCTTGGAAAAAAGCACGTCTGTAATGACCAAAAAATTTTTTATTTTCTAATTTTTGATCTAACGATAACAATTTTTTTTTTTTTGTTTTCTCAAATTGACAGTTTTTTTTTATTTTATAAACAATTTTTAAGTTCTCATCACTTTTAAAACACCGTGTCAATTTCCCAGCCTTTTTTATATTTTTTTTTCTTACGATCATTAATAATTTTCTAAAACTTCAAGGATACAATTCCATTTTAAATGTTCTGCCTAATTTTCAAAAGTGCTTTGTGCACTTTTTTATGTTTGCAATTATTGGGTTATGTTCAAGGTTTGTTCATCGAAAAAAATTAATTTTTTCTTATAAACGTTTTACAGGTGATTGCCCACCAAGTTTTTTCGCAAAACCAATTAAATACGACGATGCAGTTAAAATGGACTTCTATTATACTGGGTGAGCTTTATTTTTTATTTTTTTATTTTTTGGTTAATTAATGTGAAAAGGAACATTGTACTTTGAAACGGGTTTATGAAGATTTGCGTGAAAGATTAAAAAAAAACCGATGTCTCGAGAATTCAATTTGTTATCGAAATTGAACACCACATCCAGTTTTACCCAGTTTTAGAGATAAAAATAAGAGAAAACAATCCGAAAACATGTTCTTTTAAAATAATTTTTTTCTTCTTTCATACAATTGTTTCAATATTTCTCTCTTTTTTACAGAATAAACTTAGCATCGCCAAAAGCTTGCGCAGAGTTTTGTTCTCAACGTGAATTTTGTCACAGTGCTGTTTATAATGTTCGAACAAAAACGTGCGGAATCTCATATGAATACACAGTCGCCTGTGCATCAAATCAACAAAGATTCAAAACCTTCAATGTGGCAAAAGATAATAGTAGTGATCTGATTTTAATCGCTTGTGTTGATCAATGCAAAAGCGACTCATTTTGTAAGCCCTTGATGTTTAACAAAACAATTGTTTCATACAAAAATCGCAATTTTTCATTCCGATTTTTTCAGCCTCTTCAAATAATATCGAACTCGAAAAAGTGCCGGTATGTTTTTTGCTCTTCTTTTTAGTCTTAATTCATTAAAAGCACTAAACAAAAAAAAATTGAAATTTGAATTTGGTAAACATTTTATTCCGAGGCAGAACAACATGTTGGTTGTGCACACCGGGGTTATTAATTAACTTTCAACTTAGAGTTTGGAAAAATTAGAATTCTGAGTTTCCCTCCAAAATAAAAAACAAATAAAACGATTTTTATTTTTTCTCAAAACAAAAATCGCAACAAATCAATCCCTGAAAACAAGAATTTATCGATTTATGAAGAAAAAAGCACAGGGAAGACTTTTGGTTGTTCAGATTGGAATCATTACTGGAGAACCAAATGACGGAAATGAAAAAAACAAAATTTCAACAGTTAAGAAAAACCAAGAAAAAGCAACGAAAGAATCATTAATAACAACAACAACACCTCCAAGTGCTAATCGTTCAAGAGCCGATGGTTACGTGACTCGCTTAGTCCTTGCAAATATTAGTGGATTACCAGGAGATGGTGTCGGATCAGTTGAACCTTTAACTCTTCCTCAAAACGATGGTAGCAATCATAAAGAATCGAAAAATAATAAAGGTGAGCTGAAGTTAATTTTGATTCTTTGCCACGTTATTTTTGTTAATTATAATGATTCAGAAGGAAAATCACAAATTTGCTATCGAACAATTCGGCATCGCATGTTGTCTGGTGCAAGCATAGTTGAGAAAAGTGTTGCATCTATCAATGAGTGCCGGTAATTTTTAAAAAATAATATTTTTGTTGAAAAAAAAACTGAAAAAAATTGTTATAAAAACAATCAGATGTCTTTGCGCTGCTACATTCCGTGATCCAATACAAAATCAAACCTGCCAATCATTCCAGTACAAAGGTGGTCAATGTTCCTTGAACAAAGGAAACCATTTGTAAGATTTTCCGAGTTAAAATTTTATAATTATGTTTGCTGAAAAAAAGGAAGTAAAGCTTAAAAAAATTATTTTTACAGCGGGCATTATGATTTGGTAGAAAAACGAAAATCTGTGTACCAGTATGTCGATTGTGATATTAATGGCAAGCTATTAATTTTCTTACTTTTTTTATCATGAAATTCCAGTACTTTTGGAAGTGGCATCAGGAGCTTGCGAAAATTTTAAAAATCAGAAAATTGTTAAAACAAATGTCACAACTGAAGAGGTAAAATTCAAGGAAAATATGGAAAATTCGTTTATTTTTTTCCAGAAAACTCCAAAGCCGAAATTGATTACCACAACCGAGAAATTGTCTACATCTCAAAGTGACAAGAAAACTCCTAATAAAACGACAACCCTAAAGGTAATACATATTCCACTTTTTGCATCAATTTTTATTGACATTCAAATTTCAGCCTGACATTAAAAAAGTGGTGAAAAGTAATAAAAATAACGCGACTGAAACCACAACAACAGCTCCAAAAGAGAAAAATCAAGAAAAAGTTCAACCAAAAGTTCAGAGAAAAAGTAATGAAACAAACGTCACCAACGAGTCGCTTGAAATTAGTAAATAAATTTTCAAAAAAATAAAAGCAAAGAAAAAATTTTTCCAGCCAAAAATGGATGCTTCGAAGTTATTCATGATCATTTGATGGTGAGCGTTGCAGGCGGTCTGGAGCACGATGTTTCCATTGAAGAATGTCAATGCATTTGTGCAAACAGCAAGTAAGTGGTGGCAGTAAAAATTGTTTGCTGTTTGAATTATCGATTTTAAAATTGAAGAAAATCTGGAAAATACGATTTCCAATGCACATCAGCTACTTATTATCAAACTGAAAAAGATTGTATCTTAAATCTAGAAGATAGATTCATGAAAAGCCAGCTTTTCGAAAAACAATTCAAAAATTTCAACGTTTCATATATTGGCTTCCGATGTCCAATTGGTGAGCAATCATAGATACTTGTCATGTTCCATCATAACCAATGAGTTTCAGAAGAAACCATCAAAAGTGTCGTTTCAACATTTGGCGAGAAATGCGGAATAGAAAACGCTTCAGTTACTACATCGACTTCTTCTTCCTCTTCTTTTTCAGAGGAAAAGAAACCAAATGATGTTGCCAGTGACTCTTGCTACGTCGAACTCAAAGATTTTGTACTTGAAGGAACAGCGATTGCAGTTGAAACAGGAGTCACACCACAGGTCGACCTTTCGAATCGTTTTCAGCTTTTTGATGAATCGATTAATTTTAGGAATGCAAGTGTAAGTGTGCAGAAGGTGAAAAACTTTATGGTGAAGAATGTGCATCTTTCCTTTATTATTTTGATAGCAATACATGCCTTATTAATAAAGAAAACAGGTATTTTTAACCTTCATTTTAATCAAAAATAAATGCGGTTTTCAGATTTTCCAACCCTGAAAAATTCAATTTTGTTCCAAGCATTAACCAATCTAGAAGCTATTTTGAATGGACTTGTGCCAATAAAAATGAGAAAAGAATCGAATATTATTCTGATGTCTGCAATTTCAAGCATGTTACACTCGAAGGAAATTTACTGAACAATGAAGGCGACGCGATTGTACTTAAAAAAGATGTCTCAAAAACAGTCGATGATGGAACGGTGCGAATGAAGCGATTGGATGAAAAATTATTTTTGGAAAAAATCGACAAAATTGTTGTTGACAACAGTGAAGAAAATTCTACCAAAAAAGCGGATGACAAAGAGAAAGCAGAAGACAAAAATGTTGCAATGATTAAAATCAAAAGTGAGGAATTATTGAAAAAAATTGAGGAAGCTTCATCAAAACTAGAAGTACAGGAAAATGATGAAAAACATGTAGAAGTGGTTTGTAAATCTGAAAACGTCTAAGCGATTTTTATGCAAACATTTTTAAGGAAACAACCAAAAAAGATGTTGAAGTCAAAAAGGTTACTGTAACAAAAACTGAAAAAAAATCAATAGAAAAACAAAATACTGAAAAAGTCAAAGCCAGTAAAGTGGAAAAAAACGAAAAAGCTTCAACATCACAAAAATTGGAACCAACAGCCAACAAAAATGATTTCAAAAGTAAGAAAAATTTGGAGAAAAACAATTTTTCAATGGGTTTCAGGCTCCTCAAACAAAATTGAAGTCGCCGAACCAAAAATGAAAAAAGTAAATGAAAATTTGCTGAAAAAACTGCTGTCAGTTGACGTTCCCAAAGATGATGGTTTTGATTCATCAGAAGAAAATACAAAGCAAACTGTTGATCCGACCAAAGTCATAATGAAAAGAGTTGAAACTGATATTCTGAACAAATTGGCGAAGCTTGAAGTTGATTACTTTTCTAAACCTAAAATTAAGCAAACTTTATTTTCAGGTAGATGAAAACGTATCTGGAGAATCAATCAATAAAAATAAAGAGAATGATGCTGAAAACCTAAAACCAGTTCCAGCTTCTGGTTCACCGAAGAGAAAATACAGTATTCCCGAAGCTGAAGGAATTGAAAGTGAAGATGTTGAAGAATCAATTGAGTCAGAATTATCAACTGAGCTTTTCAATGATCCGATTGAAGCGCAGCCAACAAAGGCAGAAACTACAACCACAGTTCCAACAACTCCAAAGTAATTTTTAAATTAAATTTTCTCAAAAAAATATCAATTTAGAGCCAAAATTTCGGGAGTGAAAACTCATAAATTTGATGAAAAAGTCGATAAATATCCAATTCCAGACTTAATTACTGTATGTTTGAAATTTTTTTAAAAATTTACTGAATTTAGACTGTTAAAAACACGTGAAAATAATTTCAGACTACAGTAACTACCACTACTACAGATGGATACCCATCAGCTGGCCGTTGCTCATTTTCAGCTTTATACCAAACCGCATTTTTGGGACGACGTTTATTGAAAACAGTTCGAGTCAAAACTCCAGCAGATTGTTTCGCTGCCTGTTACGCATTGCGATGTCGATCAGCGAATTTGATTTCTGAAGGCGAATTGAACAGCTGCGAACTTTATCGCGATTCTTTGATCGATTACCGAAGGCCAGATATGATTGGCTACGAAGCACAGACGGTTTACTTTGATGGTATCAGATGTGATGGAACACCCATTTAGATGCAACTGATTTTTAAACATAGCAGGGTTTTCATGTCAAACATAGAAAAATTGTGTCTTTCTTATTGATTAAGTTATTAATTTAATAATTGTAATTACAGAATTTTATATTTTATGTAATAATATTTAAATATTCAAATGAAAACTTTAAATATTTCCAGTTGAGTGTAGAAAAAAGAAAAACAAATTGATTCAAAAAACTTCAGTGCACTCCGTACTGACATATCGTACCCCGTTATCAAAAACCAAATATAAACCAAAAGCTATGTGTAAACAGACAATATTTGCGACCGCTTGAACGCAAAGGAAAATCACCGAAAAGATTCTCAAATTGATTTCTGTAAAAAAGTTGAAAAATAAATTGAATCTTGCAATTTTTGTTATTGTTACCTGAGCTTAAAAGAAAATCAATTGCATGAGATTTGGGAGAAAGCCATTTCATAAATTCTGTGACATTTTTTTGTTGAAAAAAATCCATGATGAGCAATATTAAAAGAGTGACAATTGCAATCAATAATAAGATCTGAAATTGCTCGACGTTTTTTGTTTTTCTAACTACATATTTATCAAAAATTCACATGATGAGCAATATAGGGTTTTAAAGAAGTTCCACTGTTGTGAAGAAGAGCAAAGGTTAGAAATAAAACTGCGCTAGCTCCCGTGACAATTGGTAAAATGGCGAGTATAATATCCAACAAAGTTATTCCGCAGCCTGAAAAATAAGGCGAATTTTTTGTTTTCCTCAATTGAACCGAAGTTAAAGATTTACCTCTCAAAATGAAAACAAAATTAGCGACAATTTGACATAATGAAACCACTGCTGACCAAAAAAACACTGTCTGAAATTTGAAGACCCAATTAATTGTGGGAAAAAAAAAGGATTGAAACCTTAACCGAAACGTTGGCAACAAAGCAACAAGAAAGAAGAGTTTGCTCAATTCTGAAAAAAAATAAAGATTTATATAATTTTTAAAGTTTTGTTTTAGAAAAAGAATAAAATCTCTTCAAGTTTTTCAGAGTTTTATTCATTTCAAGCCATTTATTAACTCAAATAGAAAATAATTCGAGTATAATTATATATCAAATGTGAAATTAATTGAAGACTGAGAAAAAACCTTTTTGAAACTACTTCATCGCTTTCATAACTGCTCTCAGAACCTGGTTTTATATAAGTGTCGGATCGAAGTCGAGAAACCTTAAAGAAAAATTATCATTTTTGATTAATTTCAAAAATCAATTGGTTTGGCTGAAAATTGAACCCATCTGGCGAAAAGAGAAATCCTTGAAAAATTTGAATTTTCCCTTTTTTTTTCAGATTTTATCATTTTTTAAAGGTTTTCTTTTGAGTACAAATTCCTTTTCAAAATTGAATTAAATTCACAACCCCCCCCCTTTCTTTTTTTTTTCCTTTTGAATAAAAATGAATAGAATAAAACAAATTATGTATATCCAAATATTTATTTCTACACTTTTCTTCTATTTTTCACAAACACAAAAGCTTTGTTTTATCTCAAAGTGTATTAACAATGAATAAAAAATGTTTTGGCTAACCTCATCGGCAAAAGTGACTTTAGTGGATCTTTCAGTAGTAATATTCATTATTTTTCAAATATCGTTTTACAAATGAAATACAAAACTGGTAAAAACAATACTCAAAAAAATGAAAAATTGATTTTCTAGCTTTCATAAAATATTATGAGTTTGGTGTTTTAGCTCAACGTGCAATAAAAAGGATGTGAATCATCACAACACTGAATGTAATACACAAAGAAATATGCTTCAGTATGATATGAGATAGCCTAATGTAAATAAAATGTGCGCCTCTCAGATTTCTCCGAACCTTTTTTTTTCCTTCTTCATCATTTTTCTCTTGAAAGAAAAATAACGTCTTTCAAGCCTCACTAAATTTCATTAATTTTTCTGTTGTGTAATGAAAAAAAAAGAGGAAAAGAAAAGAAAAAGCCATAAAAAAATTACCGTTTTATGATGTTTCAACATTTCATGTGTTCTTTATTCAGTCTTAAAGTAAAGGGAATTTTGAAGAAAAAAAAAGGAAAAAACAAGAAGAATTTTGAGAAAATTCGAGTGAAAAAAGAATGATATTGTTAAAATAAGTTTTTTTTTCTAATTGAGGGAAGCAAAGCCTTCATCAATAATACATATTAAAATATATTGAAAAAGAAAAAAAGCACTGTTATTTTTTGATTTCAAGTTTGTTAGGAATAGTAGAGTCTCCAAAACATTATGTGACATACGACGCATTTTGCAATTAGAGTAAGCTATAAGTAGAAAAACTACATAAAAACTGCTTGTTGAATCATTACTTTTTACATAAAAGCTGAGTTTTCTTCTAAAATGTTGTCATTTGGCTTCACTAATTGAGGGCTTAACAAATGGAGACGTTTGAGAGCAAGGTAGAAATTTTCTGAAACTCAAAAACTTGAAATTTATTAGAATTCCTTTTTATTTTTGTTTTGTTTGAAATTCTAACCGCACATATGATACCGGTAATTGAGAATTATTTGTTGTAGTTGAAAATATTTTCTCAAAACACACACTTTTTCCAAGTTTTCTTTTGTTTAATGTGCACATGCAATAAATAATAAACAGACGTCTCTTGTCTTCTTTTTCATTGCAAAAATAAAAGTTTGAAAATTCCCAATAATTTATTTAATTAACCCAAACCGAATTAATCAGTCTTAGTGAAAATTGGGCGGCTGACTGAAAAATGTTAGCACTTTCATCCCCCTCAACACTTCATTATTTGGTTTTGTTTTGAAAAATAAAAACTTTGCATCTTTTTTTTTCAGTTTGGACCATGAAAAAAACAAAACAAATTTCCAATCAAACAAATTTTTATCCGAAGCTTTTTTGGGTGTTTATTATCTCAAGACACAAAAAACAACACACGACACGTTAAAACTATCCCGAAAAAAATTGTTTTTGTGTGAAAATATATTTTACTTTTTATTTTATCTTTATGGGTGTTCGGATAAATAAATATCATTATTGTATTGGTTAATAACTAAAATGATTATTTTCAGCAAAAAAAAAAATCGTTAAAAAATAATGGAAAATTGTGTGTGTGTTTTTTTATTTTTTTCATTTATGAGTTTTACAGAGGTTTTTGGCATTCCAAAGATAGAAATGCAACATTTTGTAAAACAGGAAATGAATTTTTGGATTTTCGATTAATTGAAATTTGAAAAGACTGAAGAGTAAAAGCTGTAACAAAAGCTTTAAAGATGACGCCAGTTACTTTTTCTCCGCAAAAAAATGAGACTTCAATTTTTTTTTGATGCTTGTCTTCTTTTTTATTTCCTTTTTTGCATTGAAGAAAAGTAAAATTGACATAATTTTGAAAATTTTGCGGCTTCTTCAATTTATTTAAATGAAACAAAGTTTAAACTGAAAAGAACAATTTTTTTTTTGGAATTTACATAATTCAATAAGTTGAAGGACCATTTTACTTCCAATAAAATAGTTATCTAATACCCCAACTTTATTCCAACAACTCCCCCATAAAGTCAGGTGCAAGCCGTTGCAACGTCATCCGAATTGCTTTTGCCAGCTGCACAACTTATCTTCCCACCTTTTTCGGTGGTCGAAAATATTCAATTTGCCAAAAAAAAAAAAAAAAAAAAACTAGAACGAACCAAACAAATTTGACATATCCGGCCATTGTCTGGTAGGCGTATGCGTTTCGTTTTATGATGTGAACTTTCATATTGCCGGAAAATTGAAAAAAAAAAAGTAGAAGGTAAACAGAAAAAAATTATGAAGTTGGGTATCAAAAATTTATGAATTTCCACTCAATTTGCACAAAGCTCTCCCCTCCGACAAATCACATTAATTTGAAATTTGTTTCCAAAGTCAATAGCTTGAAAAAGCAAAAACTGCTAGACTAAACGACAAAAAAAAATTGCAAGGGAAAACGGATTTCCAACCGAGATTGGGTTTCAAAGTGATTTTCAATTTCCCGCAAGACGTTCAGTTGTTCTTTTGCCGATTTCCTTTTAGCCAAATTTGATCCTGATTTAAGTTTCGAGCTCAATTTTCAAATGTTTGTGTACTTTGGATTCTGAGAAATGGTTCAAGTCTCAAAAACAAAAAATTCAAACAATGTTTTGAAAGTTGGTTGAACATTCCGTTTTTTTTTTCGACATGACATGAGAATAATTTATTTTTTGGTTAATTTTCTTCTTTTTCTTCTTTTTTTTTCTTCTTTTTTTTTTCGAATAAAAGGAAAATTTGTCATTTTGATGAACCATTTATACGGAAAAGTATATGTTTACATAATTTATTAAAAATATATATGGATAAGAGTCATTAAAGTTTCATCATTTCATCATTCCATCATCGTTTTGTCTATTAACTGTGACAGCACCAACGTAACTTTTGACAAACATTTTCAGCCAATATTACATCTCTTCGTCATTTCGATATTTTTCTTTTGTTCGAATTTACATTCTATTCCTGTCGCCGAGCAGAAATTCGGGGGCGGAGCTTCACAGCCAAGTCGGAGCGTTTTGAAAGACCAACTGAAATTGAGTGCTCTCTTTTTTTCCATTCTGTCTCCTTAGAAAGAAAGAAAAAAAAAACATTTTTTTTTTCTGCCGTATACCAAAAACGAAACCCGCCCCCAATCGTGCTCATTACTGACAGCTATGAGAAAACAAAGCACAACGATTACTATTTTTTTCATTGCTTCAATATTGATTTTTCAATCTATTTCAGCCCAAAGCAGGTGAGGACTTAAAAAAATCAAGATTTAATAAGGAAAAAAAATAATATAAATGTAACATTAAAAACTGATTCTCAATTTTAGGCTGAACTTTTAATTTATTTGTATAGTAATACTCATGAATTTGTAGTTTCTTATGTATGCATGGAAAATATTAAAAACCTCCTACCTAGTTTTTATTAGTTTTTTTTAAATTCAAGTTATGCATCAATTAAAACTCATCCTTCAACCCAATAAGTTTGAAAGAAATTACTTGGAAAAGTAAGCACATTTTTATATAGCAATTTCGAGATGTATTTTTTTCATTTTAATTCTATTCGTTTCTTCAAATCCCAAGAAAAGAAAAACATTAAATAAATCAATCAACTTATTTTTCAACGAGGATTTTTTATTGGAAGCGCAATAAGAGTCAAAAATAGAACAAGAAAAAATCAATTCGGTGTAATAAGATGATGTTCCGAAATAATTGAACGAGCTTATTAGCCAACCGTCTTGTTGGTTCTCCTAATTCGATGTGTCATCCTAAAAAACGAAACCAAAATGTATTTTTGTCGATGTCTTCTTTTGATTTTGGAGAAGAATAAATAACTCTAAATGGTTTTTTTTTTTGGAAAAAAACAAAAAAAGAAGGTTTTATCGTAAAAACGGAATAACGTTTATTATTCAACTAATGGAGAGAGAAAAAAAAACTTGAAGCGTGGTGTTTTCAAAAATATTCAAATAAAACTGTTCAATAATTTTACCTGAAATGTTCAAAATATCCAAACATACTAAAAGATTCATATTTTTCTATTTCCAGGTTTTAGATATTCTTTTCAAAATCAATCAACCGAAAACATTGAAAACTATTTTTTTTAATCCCGTTTTATTTAAAGAAATAAGTATTTCTGGTAAGTGCAACTTATTCATTGAATAAACGCGGTCGGTATCAAGAACTATTTAATTACTTCATTCAATTTCAAACTTTTTGCAAGTTTTTACAATATCCGCGAGTTTTATAATTGTTCCCACTGCATAACTTGAATGACCAACATAAATACGATTATTTTTGAATTTAGGCGTTGAAAAGTAATGAACAACAACAAATAATGACAAAACGTCATCCAAGTATCAAATTTAACATCAAAGAGAATCGTTTTACTTTTCAATAATGAAAAAAACGCATTTTTTAAAATAAAAAAAAACAAAAAATAATTAAACAAATTCAAATTTGTTTTTCATCATTTTTCTTTCTATTTTTTAATTTAAGGTTTTAGTACTTTTCTTGTATAATTTACAAAAACAAGCTGAAAAAAGTTTCCTCAAAACATCTTGAGTTTTATTTCAAGAACGAATAGATCTTAACTTTTCAACAACATCGATGATAAACGTTGAAAAATTATCCAACTTCCATAAAAATAATAAAAAGCCAAAAAATGTTCATATTGATTTTTAAGCGAGGATGACATGGAATTGGGAAAATATCAACGTGTCGCTCGTGCTCCAAAACCAAAATTCATTCGTTTCGGTAGAGCTGGAGCCAAATTCATTCGTTTCGGTAGATCCGGTGGAAACACTTGGGTTAGTTTCACATCAATTTACTTGTTGTTTAAAAAAATGCGCGGAAATACGTGGGCGTCGGAGGCGTAAAGATCAAAGTTTTATTACTTTTTACATGTTAAATCTTCGCATTTTGAATATTAATTTTGAAATTATAGAATTAACGAGTTTCCGTTATGTATTTATTAGGTGAATTTAAGTACTTTTCTTTGAGAATTTCAGAAAAGTAATGACATAGAAAGGAAAAATCAAACTACAATAATTAATTATTGTTTTGCTGCCCAAGAAAAGTTTTGTTTTTTTTAATTCAAACATAAAATCCAATTTCTATTAAATTAAAAGATGCGCTATTCTTCATATATTTTTTCTGCGTATTTTCCCGAAAAAAAGTCATCAATTCTTGACGCAAAAATTCGTTATTACATTTTGATTAAATGAATTTTTTTTGTTCCGTGTCCATCATTTGAAGTTCGAAACACCTAAGCGTTTGATTCAAACTCCAATTTCTATTTTTAAGAATGTTTATTATTGAGTTTACAAAGCAGTATTTCGTGTTCAAACAGATGAATATTATTACGCAACATTTTCTTTTTTCTTACATCACAAATACTTGAATTTTCTAGTCACAACTGAATTGAATAATGTGAAAATTGAATTATTTCGTATATAAAAATGAAACATATTACGTGAGTAAAGACGTCAGTTTTTTGTTTTGGAATGAACTCATTTATACTAAAAGCATTACATTCCATTAAATTTTGATATATATGTTTTACAGACATACAAAATGGGAAGGAATCATTCATTCATTTATTTTTTTTTCAGGAAGATATGTATAATGAGCCAACACCAAATGAATATTACGTGAAACGAGGAGCAAAATTCATTCGATTTGGTTAAAATGTGAAGTTCAAAAATATTAAAAACAATTCTCAATAAAAATGTTCTCTTTGCGACATTTATTAGAAATAAAAACACACGTTGCTCGCCTCGTCAAACAATACTTTTACACATTTAAACGTTTTTGGTTTTGCTTTATTCAAACTTTTCTTTTGTTTTTCGTTTCTCATTGTATCCATATGGAACCTATTGAAATGAATACTTTCGTTAAAGAGTTGTCATTAAAGCTTGGATATTTGAAAAATAAGAAAATTCACAACAAACATACAAATTTTTGTATAACAAATCCTAATTCAATTTCAAAAGGTGGAATTTGAAAAAAAGTCAACAATTATTATCGTCAAAGATCAAGTTTTATTCAATAAGTTTAAGAAACTTATCCAAGCGAAATATTTGTTGAATGTCTGACAAGGGAGCATTTTAAGGCACGACATTGAAGCTTGAAACAAATTACCATAGGGATTTGAGCATCAGGAAACAATTGCACTTTCTATTAATGGTTTTAGATTTGAAAACTCACTTGGAACTTCAATTATACACTGCTCATAAAAATTATGCAATTTGATCTTTTTTTTTTTAACAAAAATTTTGTGTGTGGTTGATTATTTGAGTTTCAGTCAGACCTGACAAATTATTAGAGGAAAATACATGCACAGATTCCAAAAACTATTGTAACTTCAAAGAAAAACACTTTTGATGGAACTAATTTTCTTTAACATTTTTTAAACTTTGAACGAAGCCAAATTTCAAATAAAAAATCTGAAGTTTTTAAAGAAATTTTAAAAATCTAATGTTCTTTGCTTGTTTTTCAAAAAAAAAACTATCAAAAATATTAGTTTTCGGTGATTTTTAAAAATTGGATTAACGTTTAACTTTCAATAACCAGCTATAAATATTACAACAAAAAAATTATAAATGGGCTTTTAAATTATTCCGCCATTAAAACACAGTTTTCAACATTGCCAATATGGATAAATAAAACGTTTAATCTTCGAAACTAAAAAAAAACATGTCATTTCCATAGTTTGCAGCAAAAACCAAACATTAATCTTGAATGATTTCATTACAGAAGTGAATCAAAATAAGAATTTTATAGAAGGAACACATTTTTTATGCCTTTTCATATTGAAGCTTGACGTGGAGAGTTGGAATACTTGTAGACGTCTTTTTAAGTAATAGAATGAAGCATAAATTTAAACATTATTAAAGAATTATTTAAAAGTCGTTAGGAAGAATAATGAACTTTATTTGCGAAAAGAAACTAAACAAAATTAACAATTTTTTAAATACATACTAGTTGATGAACGTCTACTGGCATTAAAACCTGTTGGAGAGTTCAAAGGAAACTAATTGGAAAAAATTGATTTTTTCATGTTTTATATTTGAAATAAACTTATCGTGTAGTTAATTTCAGCTTTTAAACACAAAAAGAAACAAAAAGAAATGAAAAACATTTTAAGAGTTTATAATTTAATAAGATCTGACTTTTGGTGGCACCCAATCTGTTTCATTTTTATCGAGAGTTGTGTCGATAACTGGGCGGTAATCCAATGAAACCTCTCCAGTTTCGATGTTCGATCGAATAATTGAATGCTTTCTCCAATGATCCTTAAATTCTTTCTTAGTTTGTCCTTCAAGTGATTTGCTGTAGTCGAGCTCATCAAGTCTGTCTGGGAAGTCGTCACGGGCATGAGCTCCTCTTGATTCCTTAACAAGCAGTTCAGTTTTTCTTAAATCAAATTTCAGACAATTTAAAACAGACTTTTCTGTTTTCAGCAGCGACAATTGTTTGTGTGGCGTTAATCAATAAGTTTTGAAGTTCCAAAGTTTCAACAAGATCCGAGTTCCACACAAGTCCTTTGTCAGCAACATGAAGGTGAGCTTGATCTTTGTAAAGTTTCGATAGAACTTTGACTCCTTCCGCAAGAATGTCTCCACGTCTGAACACAGCCGCATGCTTTTGCATTGATTTTTGCATGGTTAAACGAAGTTCAGCAGTTGGAATATCTCCTTTGTTGAAGCGAAGCTTGTCAAGATTGGCAATTGAAGCCTCTCCCGCATTCTTCGGGAAATCTGGAACTCCAACTCCAGCTGTTGTGTTTTTGAGAATACTGAAAACCAACAATGTTTTTTTTCTCAATTGGCTCAACCATTTTTTCCAAATACTTACTCAATAGCACAAGCTCGTCCAAAGATTACTAAATCAAGAAGTGAGTTGGCTCCAAGACGGTTAGCACCGTGAACTGAATGCGCTCCACATTCTCCTGCAGCGTAAAGTCCTGGCACAACTTCATCTCCTTTTTCAGAAGAATAATTGATAACCTTAACTTATTGACTTTTTTCTCTGAGCTCATTTGATTATTTATAATTCAACTTACTTGTCCTTTGTAGTTGGTTGGAACACCTC
Organism: Caenorhabditis drosophilae; assembly: GCA_963572285.1. Lineage (NCBI taxonomy): Eukaryota > Metazoa > Nematoda > Chromadorea > Rhabditida > Rhabditidae > Caenorhabditis > Caenorhabditis drosophilae. The sequence continues at coordinate 8,920,432 of OY751565.1, forward strand.
CCATGTTGTAATGAACTGTTGGAATGACTGGAATGGGTTCTTTTGTTACATCAACGCCAGCAAAGATCATTGCTGTTTCAGAAATTCCTGGCAAACGTTGTTGAAGTTGTTCAGCTGGCAGATGGTGTAATTGAAGATAAATATGATCCTTTTCTGGACCAACACCGCGTCCTTCCATAATTTCGACTGTCATTGAACGAGAAACAACATCTCTTGATGCCAAATCTTTGGCAACTGGCGCATATCTTTCCATGAAACGTTCTCCTTGCGAGTTCACCAAATAACCTCCTTCTCCTCGAGATCCTTCAGTAATAAGACATCCAGCACCATAGATTCCAGTTGGATGGAATTGCACAAACTCCATATCAGAGTTATTGATGCCAGCGCGAGCAGTCAATGCTGTACCATCACCAGTGCAAGTGTGAGCCGATGTGCACGAGAAGAATGCTCTACCATAACCGCCAGTAGCCAAAACGGTATTTTTTGAGCGGAAACGATGAATTGTTCCATCTTCAAGATCTAATGCGATGACTCCAACACAGGCACCATTTTCCATAATGAGATCAAGAGCAAAGTACTCAACGAAATAATTACAGTTGTATTGAAGAGAAGCTCCATAGAGAGTATGGAGGAGTGAATGTCCAGTTCGATCAGCAACACAGCATGTTCTACAAGTATTAAATTTAGATTCTGTGATAAAAAAAGTTAAAAAAACATCTCAGTTTCAAAATTAACTGTTCACAATTTAGCAAAAGTTTCTCTTTATCATAAAAGAAGAGGTAAAACAACGTCTAAAAATTTTTAATTGATTTTTTGACAGCTTTGTAACTAAAAATATAATTTTATCAGCATTCTAATTTTTATCAGAAAAGTTTCATCCTAAAAAATATTCTCTATTTAATTTGGAATTTTGCGCTTTTTCCTATTCTTGTACTGTTTTGATTTAACTTGGAGAATCAGCTGCATTGGAGATTTAAAAGTTATTTTTAATCAAAACCTGTGTGCTTGTCCTCCTCTTCCAAAATCATTTGATTGTCCTCCAAAAGCTCGTTGATAAATTTTTCCGTCAGTGGTACGTGAGAATGGCATTCCATAGTTTTCAAGTTCAATAACGGCTCGTTCAGCTTCACGTGTCATATAATGAATTGCGTCTTGGTCTCCAAGCCAATCAGATCCTTTAACGGTATCGTAGAAATGCCAACGCCAGTTGTCTGGATTCATGTTTCCAAGGGCAGCATTGATACCTCAAAACTCAATTGTGAATGATTTTATTTTGAGTTCGTTACCTCCTTGTGCAGCAACTGTGTGCGATCTTGTTGGAAACAATTTGGTGATGACGGCAGTTTTAAGACCTCCTTCAGACAGTCCCATAGCAGCACGTAGTCCGGCTCCTCCAGCTCCAACGACGACCGCGTCATAAGCATGATCAACAACTTTGTATTGAGCAACTTCACTTCTTTTAACATCGCTAAACAATACAAATCTTTATTATTATCATGTGATTTTAAAAAAAAAACCTTTTTCTCGAAGATGAAGTCGAAAGTGACCGCGACAAAAGTGAGCCACGAAGATAAGAGCCTGTAGTTCTCAGCATTCTCACCTAAAAACCTTTTCATTATTTTAGGATTTTATTCAGCATTTTTTTCAGAAAACTTGTTAGAAAAAACGTAAAAAATTTAACAAAAAATTCAAGTTTTCCAAAAAAAAAATTTGTGAAACGTGCAAACTGAAACATTCAAAGCGTATTCGAAAAATGAACCGCTCGTGCATCCACAAAAGCGTCAGTATTGTATGTTAGCGTATTTTGTTATTCTAATGTCAACCCTGCTTATGTTATGAGAAATTTTAAGAAGAAAAGATAAAGAAGACGAAATGAAGTTCATTTATCTTTTTTTTTCGACGCAACGAAAAGTTTACTCATCTATTTTTGTAACAATTGACAAGTTCGATTTGTCACGTGTTTTTTTTAGAAATTAGCAGTTTGAAAAACATTTTTATACGAGAAAAACTGAATTAGAATGAAATTAAACTTTCAAATTTTCTGCTTTACTTTTAAAATGAATCACTTACTCGGAATATTTTTTTCAAAAAATGTTACGCAAAACCAAATCTTTCTAAAATAAATGCGGATACCAATTTTGACTTTTTCATAACCATGACAAATTTGTTTTCTGCTGAAAAAAAGTTTAATAATTTTTACAAAGTTTGAAGAAAAAAGTGTTTTTTTAAAGGAAATATTAATTAAGCATAAAATAAAATTATGCACTGATAAAATATTAAAAAGTATAGAAAACTTTGCTTTTTTTCATTTCAATAGTTTTTAAGTAAATTTTAAGTTTGTTAGAGTGAAAATAGAAGAAAAAATATTTGTTTTTGACATGCTGTTGTTAATTTTAAATTGATAAAAATGTTCAATCATACCGAAATATGTCAATAATTATTAAGGTCATAATTTTAGTTTTATTTTATTGAAAATAAACAATATTGACGTAAAAAATCTACTTATATGTATGAATGTTTATGAAACATTTGAAAGGTTAAATAATTTTTATACTTTTTTTATTTTTATTCTAATTTCATTTAAGAATTGTCCCACTGAAAAATGGCATTCATCATTTTTTTTAGAATCTTCTTTTTACTTAAAACATGCAACCGTTTTGGTATTCATTTCAAGATAAATAACCTTTCTTTGTCTTTTGTTCACGTAACATGTTTGTTATTTAAACGAAAGAAAAATCAGATAAAGATAAGAATCTTAGCTACTTTTTATTCGAAAATTGTGAAAAAAATTATTAAGTTCGTTTTTTTCGCGAAGTAAAATTGATTAATGTCAAGTATGAATAGAATGTTTCAGTATTTTTCATGTTTGAGAAAACTTTGTTTTTAGTTCTTTCGGTAGTAATTAAATTAATTATATAGCTTCCTCCGTCTAAAAAGGTTTTATTGATTTTTCAGGACAATTGCTCACTTCTTCATTGGGTTTCAATTATCAATCGCATTGAAATTGTTCGGCTGTGAGCTTTTTCTTTAAATTATTTAACAGTTTAAAATTTACCAAGTTTTAGATTATTAGCACATAATGCTGACCCAAACGCTCTTGGAGGAGTTTTAGTATCAACTCCTTTGCACTGGGCATTTTTTTCAGCTTTCAAAAATGAATGATTTGCAATTGATTTTAAGGCTGGCGCAGTTTGTAACATTTGTGATGTACGGCGCGACGCCTTGGCTCGCGCTAAGGGTCGAACATATAGCTCTAGAAGCGTCCTAAATTTTGACTACAATAATTCCACGAGTTCTTATAAGATTATTTATTCGGTAAAACATTGATAATATATTGGTGTAGTGGTTAAAATAACAATATAGATAAAACAATAACAATTAAAATTTAAACGGATCAGGCCCTAAGGTCTCCTCCACCTAGCCACGTTTGCAACTCCACTGTCCTCTTCTTCTTCTCCATCACATCCGCACCAGGGGGTGTAGCCAAATGGTGCGCACAGCGTTCTTCGCAACGTTGACGATTGAATTTCTCATTTCCTCAGAGAGTGACGTAAAAAGCTGATATTCCTTTAAATGATCTTCAATGCGGTTGAAATCTTTCAAACCAGCCGAGATCCCTACTAAACAACAAGCCAAAACTCGATTTTGACTTGTTCCCAATTCCGCTAGTGCATTTTCATTGAATATTCGAATAAACGGAACAACAAATGACGCTATCCTTTGACTACAAAATCTCGATTGAGGACCGTCGAGTACAATTCTGGTGGCGTTTTGATCGATAACTTTTGAAAATTCCGAAAACCGCTTCCACGAAGCTATAGTTTCGTTGATAAATGTTGCATCCACTAATTCTTTTAAAGAAAGCCTTCCGTCTATGAACGTCGCATTGATGGTGGCAGGTAGAGTCAGTGGATAAGAACAAATTATAACTTGGGTATGTTTTTTGTAGCAATCGTCCGCTTCTGGTCTCAATTCTAACTTCTGGGTTGCGATGGCTCTTTGAATTAAACAAAGTGTTGTTGCCAAAATTTCACGAGTTGCGTTGAATCCATTAGATATGTAATTGCTGTCTGGTCCTTCCCCAACTTGAATTTTGAGCTCTTTCGCTCTGTTCAACATTGCTTTAGGACCTTTTAAACCGGCGATGATCAATAATGAGCATCCAATCGTTGCTGCTGTCATTGGTCCTCCTTCTTCGTTCCGACTGATGGTGGAAAAAACATTCACCAAAATTTTCGAGCTAACATCTTTATTATCTCGTGTATGTTTGATGGTGTCCTTTTCGAGACTCCCGTACACGTTGATTAAAGGATTCGGTTTGAGATCATTTCCTTCCCCGATTTCAGTTGGAATTTGAACGTCAGACCCCATATTAAAATAAGTTGTCAAAAAATCAATGGCCGAAGAATCGCCGATTAGTCCTTTAGCGGACATTTCAGTTCGAGGAAGCGCGCCGACGATGTTAGTAACTGAAGGAGCTGATGTGGCTCCTATTGCTTCCATTACTTCTTCATATTTTACATACGATTCTTCGGCTTCTTTTGGCGTGCATAAAAGCAAAATTGCAAGTGCCGTCTTGTATGCAAGAGAAGAAGGGATTGTAGGAGTTCCTATAACAGCAGACCATACGGCTAAACTCGCCTTCGTAAGATCATCTTGCTTCAATCTGAGTTCATATAAGTTCGGAAATCTCGAAGCAAACGCTTGGTTGTCCCAAAAAATTCGGTTCCCTTGAAGAACATCTATCGCATCTTGAAGAGCTTTGATACCACTTGCGTTCTTTATCAAAAATTTTTCATTCGCATTCATGTCGCAATATTAAACTTCGGAAAAATGAGATTTAAAAAGTGTGATGTTTCAAAACCGTTTTTGTAGTGAGATTTGTCTTCGTAGTGATTCACTCGGGCTTGGTTTTCACAGGCTTAGTTTGGTCGATGCAGCCTAAAAGTTTTTATCTTTTATGATAGTAATACTTTATTGATGATTAATACTGAATACAGAAACGACTATAGAACAAGCAAATTGGTATTTTGAGAGCGTGGTAGAATTTTGGTTAAGGAGAAAGTTCGGTATGTTGATTTATTATAGAAAAAGGTTGAGCTAATATACGGAGCGCAAAGTGGGCGGCTGCGGTGGATCAAAGGGGATTCAATATTAATCATCAATAAAGTTTTACTATCATAGAAAAGTTTTTTTTTCAGAAAACTTGTTAGAAAAAACGTAAAAAATTTAACAAAAAACTCAAGTTTTCCAAAAAAAAAATTGTGAAACATTCAAAGCGTATTTGAAAAATGAACCGCTTGTGCGTCCACAAAAGCGTCAGTAAACCCTGCTTATGTTTTGAGAAGTTTTAAGAAGAAAAGATAAAGAAGACGAAATGAAGTTCATTTATCTTTTTTTTTGACGCAACGAGAAGTTTACTCATCTATTTTTGTAACAGTTGGCAAGTTCGATTTGTCACGCGTTTTTTTTTAGAAATTAGCAGTTTGAAAAACATTTTAATACGAGAAAAACTGAATTAAAATAAAAATAAACTATGACATTTTCTTTTTTACTTTTAAAATGAATTACATACTCGGAATCTTTTTTTTCAAAAAATGTTACGCAAAACCAAATCTTTCTAAAATGAGTGCTGTGAGGGTATATCTTGTAATTTAGATGTAGACCTCAAACTTGGGTAATTAAACCTTTGTTTAAAATAGTAAGAAACACACAAATAAACGTGAATAACATAAAAAAATAAGAAATGAATTAAAATGTTGAGCAATGATTCTTTTGCTCGGCTATTTATGCGTTTGGTCCATGGCAATTTACTGTACGCGCATAGGCGTTGATTGCGCCCGCGCAATAACATTCCTCTGTGTGCTCCTTGATAGTGTGCTCCTTTTTAATTGTTGTAATAATTGATATTGGATTTTGTTTAAAAATACGTCTATTGTAAATAGTTGACGCTGAATTTGCTCGACATTTTGATAATGGTCGACATTTGTCGACATGCTGATATCAATTTTGACTTTTTCATAACCATGACAAATTTGTTTTCTGCTGAAAAAAAGTTTAATAATTTTCACAAAATTTGAAGAAAAAAGTATTTTTTTAAAGGAAATATTAATTGAGCATAAAATAAAATTATGCACTGATAAAATTTTAAAAAGTATAGAAAATTTTGCTTTTTTTCATTTCAATAGTTTTTAAGTAAATTTTAAGTTTGATAGGGAATGACACCGGCAATGTGGTGTGCATATCGATCATTTTCAATGTTTCCGCTCAGGTTAACCGTGAAATCACATGCAGATTTATCGATCAAAGTCCATCAGCATAGCTTCGGATTGAAGTGATTTTGCCCACTGACCAGTTGTTTCGAGGTTTATTTTCGTCTAGAATGAGAACGATTTTTCCCTTTTCCGACTTTCTATTGTCTCCTCGTTTCTTATCCATTCGGATATTGTGCTTGTTTCGTAATTCCCGGAGATATTCTTGTTGCCAAATGCCCTATATTCGGTTTGCCAACTTCAATGATGCTTGCATAGCTTCGATTGTATCGTTTCTTGTTTTCAGCATCTGTCATCCGAAGGTGGTTTGTACTCACTTTCATTTTTCAAGTTATCGAACTCCTTTTTCGATATAATTATATTCGGACTGATGAAATCGATAAGACGAATGGGTTTGGTTATGTCGCTTTCTTTGCAATAGGTCAATTAATGGTCGACAATTTAGTGATCCAGCGACTTCTTGGGTCGATGTTTTCAGCACTTCGAATGTCAAAATTCTTTTACCATAAGCCTTCATTATTGTCAACTTCACACTTCGGATCAATCTTTCATAGAAACCTCCCTGCCATGATGAATAAGCAGTGATATTCTTCCATTGGACTCCTTTGGTTTGGCCTAGATTCTTTACATTATCTTGGAATGTGCTCTTTGTAGCTTCTTGGAGGATATCCTTAGCCATTAAGAATGTTGGAGCATTATCGAAAACAATCGTCGTCGGTATTCAATGGGTGGCAGAAAATCTTCGTGGCAGGAGTATGAATGTTTCTGTTGACAAATCTCTTGCGAGATCCAAATAGTTCAGTCTTGTTGTTGAGCATGTGATGATTGCTCCATATACCATTACGCTTTATTGGCGCGACGCCTTGGCTTGCGCTAAGGGTCGAACATATAGCTTTAGATGCGTCCTAAATTTTGACTACAATAATACCACGAGTTTTTATAAGATTATTTATTCGGTAAAACATTGATAATATATTGGTGTAGTGGTTAAAATAACAATATAGATAAAACAATAACAATTAAAATTGAAACGGATCAGGCCCTAAGGTCTCCTCCACCTAGCCACGTTTGCAACCCCACTGTCCTCTTCTTCTTCTCCATCACATCCGCACCAGGGGGTGTGGCCCAATGGTGCGCACAGCGTTCATCGCAATGTGGGTGATTAAAAGTCTCTGGTCCTCAGAGAGTGACGTAAAAGGTTTATATCCACTTAAATGATTTTCAATGCGGTTGAAATCTTTCAAACCAGCCGAAATCCCTACAAAACAACAGGCCAAAACTCGATTTTCACTTGTTCCCAATACCGTGAGTGCATATTCACTGAATATTCGAATATAAGGAACGACAAAATACGCTATCCTTTCTTTACAAAATCTCGATCGAGGACCGTCGAGTACAATTCTGGTGGCGTTTCGATCGATACTTTCTCCAAATTCGAACAACCGATTCCACGAATAATCAGTTTTTTTGAAAAGTGTTGCATCCACTAATTCTTCTAAAGAAAGCCTTCCGTCTGTCAACGTCTCAACGATGGTGCCAAAAAGAAGCTGTCGATTGTAACGAGTTGGAACTTGGATATGTTTTTCGTAGCAATCGTCCGCTTCTGGTCTCAATTCTAACTTCTGGGTTGCGATGGCTCTTTGAATTAAACAAAGTGTTGTTGCCAAAATTTCACGAGTTGCGTCAAATCCATTAGATATGTAATTGCTGTCTGGTCCTTCCCCAATTCGAAGTTTGAGCTCTTTCGCTCTCTTCAACATTGCTTTAGGACCTTTTAAACCGGCGATGATCAATAATGAGCATCCAATCGTTGCTGCTGTCATTGGTCCTCCTTTTTCGTTCCGACTGATGGTGGAAAAAACATTCACCAAAATTTTCGAGCTAACATCTTTATTATCTCGTGTATGTTTGATGGTGTCCTTTTCGAGACTCCCGTACACGTTGATTAAAGGATTCGGTTTGAGATCCTTTCCTTCTCCGATTTCAGTTGGAATTTGAACGTCAGACCCCATATTAAAATAAGTTGTCAAAAAATCAATGGCCGAAGAATCGCCGATTAGTCCTTTAGCGGACATTTCAGTTCGAGGAAGCGCGCCGACGATGTTAGTAACTGAAGGAGCTGATGTGGCTCCTATTTCTTCCATTACTTCTTCATATTTTACATACGATTCTTCGGCTTCTTTTGGCGTGCATAAAAGCAAAATTGCAAGTGCCGTCTTGTATGCAAGAGAAGCAGGGATTGTAGGAGTTCCTATAACAGCAGACCATACGGCCAAACTCGCCTTCGTAAGATCATCTTGCTTCAATCTGAGTTCATATAAGTTCGGAAATCCCGAAGCAAACGCTTGGTTGTCCCAAGAAACTTGATTCGAACAAAGAGCATCGTACCAAGCTTTAGCAGCATTTAAACCATCTGCGTTCTCTTTATGGAATTTTTCCAACGCAGGGTCATACGCATACATGTCGCAATCTTAAAATTCGGAAAAATGAGATTTAAAAAGTGTGATGTTTCAAAACCGTTTTTGTAGTGAGATTTGTCTTCGTAGTGATTCACTCGGGCTTGGTTTTCACAGGCTTAGTTTGGTCGATGCAGCCTAAAAGTTTTTATCTTTTATGATAGTAATACTTTATTGATGATTAATACTGAATACAGAAACGACTATAGAACAAGCAAATTGGTATTTTGAGAGCGTGGTAGAATTTTGGTTAAGGAGAAAGTTCGGTATGTTGATTTATTATAGAAAAAGGTTGAGCTAATATACGGAGCGCAAAGTGGGCGGCTGCGGTGGATCAAAGGGGATTCAATATTAATCATCAATAAAGTTTTACTATCATAGAAAAGTTTTTTTTTCAGAAAACTTGTTAGAAAAAACGTAAAAAATTTAACAAAAAACTCAAGTTTTCCAAAAAAAAAATTGTGAAACATTCAAAGCGTATTCGAAAAATGAACCGCTTGTGCGTCCACAAAAGCGTCAGTAAACCCTGCTTATGTTTTGAGAAGTTTTAAGAAGAAAAGATAAAGAAGACGAAATGAAGTTCATTTATCTTTTTTTTTGACGCAACGAGAAGTTTACTCATCTATTTTTGTAACAGTTGGCAAGTTCGATTTGTCACGCGTTTTTTTTTAGAAATTAGCAGTTTGAAAAACATTTTAATACGAGAAAAACTGAATTAAAATAAAAATAAACTATGACATTTTCTTTTTTACTTTTAAAATGAATTACATACTCGGAATATTTAAAAAAAAAATGTTACGCAAAACCAAATCTTTCTAAAATGAGTGCTGTGAGGGTATATCTTGTAATGTAGATGTAGACCTCAAACTTGGGTAATTAAACCTTTGTTTAAAATAGTAAGAAACACACAAATAAACGTGAATAACATAAAAAAATATGAAATGAATTAAAATGTTGAGCAATGACTCTTTTGCTCGGCTATTTATGCGTTTGGTCCATGGCAATTTACTGTACGCGCATAGGCGTTGATTGCGCCCGCGCAATAACATTCCTCTGTGTGCTCCTTGATAGTGTGCTCCTTTTTAATTTTTGTAATAATTGATATTGGATTTTGTTTAAAAATACGTCTATTGTAAATAGTTGACGCTGAATTTGCTCGACATTTTGATAATGGTCGACATTTGTCGACATGCTGATACCAATTTTGACTTTTTCATAACAATGACAAATTTGTTTTCTGCTGAAAAAAAGTTTAATAATTTTCACAAAGTTTGAAGAAAAAAGTATTTTTTTAAAGGAAATATTAATTAAGCATAAACTGATAAAATATTAAAAAGTATAGAAAACTTTGCTTTTTTTCATTTCAATAGTTTTTAAGTAAATTTTAAGTTTGTTAGAGTGAAAATAGAAGAAAAAATATTTGTTTTTGAGTTGTTAATTTTAAATTGATAAAAATGTTCAACCATACCGAAATATGTCAATAATTATTAAGGTCATAATTTTAGTTTTATTTTATTGAAAATAAACAATATTGACGTAAAAAATCTACTTATATGTATGAATGTTTATGAAACATTTGAAAGGTTAAATAATTTTTATACTTTTTTCATTTTTATTCTAATTTCATTTAAGAATTCTCCCACTGAAAAATGGCATTCATCATTTTTTTTAGAATCTTCTTTTTACTTAAAAAATGCAACCGTTTTGGTATTCATTTCAAGATAAATAACCTTTCTTTGTCTTTTGTTCACGTAACATGTTTGTTATTTAAACGAAAGAAAAATCAGATAAAGATAAGAATCTTAGCTACTTTTTATTCGAAAATTGTGAAAAAAATTATTAAGTTCGCTTTTTTTCGCGAAACAAAATTGATTAATGTCAAGTATGAATAGAATGTTTCACTATTTTTCATGTTTGAGAAAACTTTATTTTTAGTTCTTTCGGTAGTAATTAAATTAATTATATAGCTTCCTCCGTCTAAAAAGGTTGCAGTATTAAAAAATTGAATTTTCTGACTTTCAATTTTCAGCCTTCATTTTCAGCTTTTCAGTCATCATAACTTTTTTTTGAATAACTCATAATATGCGCGGAGCTTGCATTCAAAAAATGCGTGAGTTGCCATTTTAAAGGCCCAGTTCGGAGACATCGAAAAAACGCCAGATTTATCGAACAACTTCCACAGAGCGCACTTTCTTTTTTGGTTTCTTTTTATGTTTGTTTGCTTTTTGCTCTATATTTACATACAAAATACAGTTTTTTTTATTTGGTTTATTCATTGAAAATGTTTTAAAATTTAGTTCTTAGAAATGTTTCATTTGTAAATTTCCTCATATTTAAAACTTCTTTTTTGTTATACCTTGTCTATGAGGTTTTTCCGATTGTAAAACTATTTTATTTCCAGAATTCATCTGGAATGGATGAAATTGGAGATCCATTAACGCATACAATTCGTAATGAGCCAATTTTTCATGATTTATTATCTGTGATTAGTGCTTGTCAACATGGAAAAATAGATATTGTAGAGGAAGGACTCAAACAGGGTATACCACCTGATTCAACCGACAGTGTAAACCTGATTTAAGTGGATTAAAAAAAAATATTTTTATTGATTTTTCAGGACAATTGCTCACTTCTTCATTGGGCTTCAATTAACAATCGTATTGAAATTGTTCGGCTGTGAGCTTTTTCTTTAAATTATTTAACAGTTTAACATTTACCAAGTTTTAGATTATTAGCACATAATGCTGACCCAAACGCTCTTGGAGGAGTTTTAGTATCAACTCCTTTGCACTGGGCTGCAAGAAGTGGACATGTCGCCATTTGTGCCCTTCTTGTAAAAGTAAATTTTTTCAGTTTTAAAAAATGAATGATTTGCAATTGATTTTAAGGCTGGCGCAGTTTGTAATATTCGTGATGTACAAGGTTATACACCAATTCATTTGGCCATTCAAGGATCTCGTGTTCCACTTGTTGCCTATTTTTTATTGAAATTTGATTATGCAAAAGATATTCCAGATAACAGTGGTTTGTTAAATATTCAATTTTTCTACAAGTCCAAAAAAAAAAAACATTTTTAGGAATGACACCGGCAATGTGGTGTGCATATCGATCATTTTCAATGTTTCCGCTCAGGTTAATCGTGAAATCACATGCAGATTTATCGATCAAAGAACTCTTAATGGGAAGCACAGCGCTCCATATTGCAGCTCAGGAGAGAAATGTGTCGGCAGTTATGTAAGTGATAAATGTTGAATTTTAATTGCATTTAAATATTTCAGAGAACTTCTGGAAGGTGGCGCTTCCGTAGCAATTCGAAACAAACAACAAGAAACGCCATTAGATATTGCTCGAAACAATAAAAACCCCAAAATTTTAGGTTAATTTTGAGTATATTTTTGTGGAAATATTCAATAATAATTTCAGATGCTATGGAAGAAGCAGCTCGTAAACAAAACTTGTTGCCGTCAAGTTTTTTCCGAACATTATGTGTTCCACCAATTAGCACATATTTTTTATTCTTCTTGCCTTCATTGGCTCTCATTTTAACATACCTCATTTTTTCAATGATGTCATTTTTGATTGCAACTATTATCACATTAGCTGCTTGTTTTACTATAATGGTTTTAATCCAATTCGACTTTCATACCCCTACTTATCGACTTCTTCCTTATGGTATCACAATTGCTGAAGCAGCCTTAATGATTGTCTCATGGTGAGAATAATTGTTTTTAAATATTGTTTTATCGATGGTTGAAGGTCGGTTTATGCTCATTGGTTTGTTCCATGGTGGGCTCAACTTTTATTTGTAATTTCATTTTTCATGCTGATCATGTCACTAATAAGGTTTCCCGTTTTCTTTTCTGTTTGTTTTGATAATTTCGGGGTCTTTCAGAATTGCAACTGTCGATCCAGGAGTTGTTGTTCCACCAAAAAATCGCCATCAAATGTATATTGATGAAGCTGAATCTGGTATACAATACCAGGATAAATATTGTTTCACTTGTTTTGTAAGAAAAATGGAGCAAACCAAACATTGTGCAATTTGTGATCAGTAAGAATTTGGAAAATTAAATTAAATTTGTTATTTTAATTAAAGTTGCGTCGCACGATTTGATCATCATTGCCCTTGGCTTCATCGTTGCATCACTCGAAGAAACATGCGAGAATTCATTGTTTTCATTTTGTCGGTTATTTTTTCGTCCGCAATTTATTGTTTGGCAACTGGGCATTATGCATTGATTGAAATTCGTGAACATGGAATAGGTAGAAACTTATAATAAAAATTTTTTATACTTTGACATAAACAATTAATGTTTCAGAACGTTTTTTGGAAGATAGAGCTTTCTTGGTAATCACAATATTTTTATCAGCAATGCACGCTGTTATGCTTTCAGCTTTATTCTGTGTTCAAATCAACCAGGTGGAAAAAATGCTTCTGTCTATTTATTTTCAGACATTTTGAAAGTTTTTGCAGATATCGTTGGACGTGACGACAAATGAACGTATTAAATCGCACAGAGCCGCTCATCGCTCGCATCAAACTCATGATCATTTATCTAGTCATAGTTTGACACATCAGCCAATATCATTAGCATCTCGTTGTCATAACTTGCTTGATTTTTTTTCGTCAAACGGTGACTCTAATTGGTGAACAATGTTTCATTCACTTATTTTTGAATGTCTGTTAAAAATTGTCGTAAACAAAAAAAAACATTCTTTATACGGGATAAAAAAACACTAGGATCTTCCTCTTCTTCTTTACTTTTTTTCTCACAGCTGTAATTAAAACAGGTGTAATGATGTGGTAAGCATGAAATAATGTCAGACTTTAACACAAAATTGTACCAGAACAAAAATTCAATGAACTTTAATTTTCTTTTCATTTCATGTCGGTTGTTTTATAATTTTTTCCGAGTTTGACCTCAATAAAATGTTTAAAGTTTTCATAATTTGTTTAATTTCCTGAAAATTTTTTCTTGCTGTGTGTTTTACAGATGTCACAAACGTGAAAAGCGTCTTCTTGTTGAAAAAAAAGGTGTCAAACTTTAAAAAAAACCATTTTTATTAGATTTTTCCACAAAGAATAATTTATTCCGATCATTAAGCTGAAGCCTAATTTTTTGGTAATAAAATATTTTCTAGAATTTCTTTTTTTCAATGTTATGTTCTTCATTCCCATTAATGTTATTTCCTGTTATTATAGATCTGAAAATCGTGAAAAGAAATCAAATAAAATTTCCTGAAATAATAGTTTAATTCAATTTTCGAGGAAAGAGAATTAAAATGTAATCTAAAATGTTACTTGTAAACTCAAGCTCTCAAAAAATCAGTTAAATTTTTAATTTTTCAAAGAAAATTCGAGTTAAAATAAAAACATTAAAATTATAAGTTGACAGAGTTTTCTTTTAAATTCACAGTTTTTTTTCCTTATCTTAACCACATCGATCAATATAAACGGCTTGGGTCATCCGTTATAATAACTCTACTTTTAAGTAAGAGAGGAGACGCCAACGACACAACGCTCTCAACAGAGCGCGTTTATTAACAATTTCGAAGTTAGTTGATTTTATCTGCGTCTCTTCAAACAATTGAACCTTACTTGTTATGAGAATTTTTTTTTTTTAAAGTTCACCGTAATTTACATAAAATTTCATTTTCAGGATCACTTTAAGTGATCAAAAATTGTTTCAAAATTCATCCCTCAATCATCACCCCGCCACCAGATTCTATGTTTGAAGTAAGTGCTATTTTTAAGCATAGATTTAAGAAAAATAAACATTTAGACTGTAATTTTTCGAAATCTGGATGTTCAACCTACTTTAAGCGAAAAAGAAAAAGAGCGAATTAATGAATTAACGAGGTAAGTTTTCTTTTCAAAGTTCAGAGTGTTTGTTTTCAAGAGGGAGCACAACAATAACAATTGAATTCTTTTGTTCAACAATTTTTCGATACATTTTAGAATGAAATTGTGAAAAAAACAACTTTTTATTCCACCTCAAAGGCACTTTTGAAATTAAAAAGTTTCAGCTTTATGTTCAATGAATTTTGGAACGACGGGGATCCGAAAAAATGTTCAGAAAAAAATATTTTATACAAGGTATGTGCATGATGAGTCAGCATTTTTTTTTTTAATCTTATTTTAAACAATTTTCAAACCTTTTCTTCTAATTTTTTTGAAATTCAATCAATTTTTAGGGTTGTCGATTATTAGAAAAATATTTTGATGATATATTGGAAATTCAAAAAACTCATAATGTGGAATCTGTAAGAAT
Source organism: Caenorhabditis drosophilae (assembly GCA_963572285.1). Lineage (NCBI taxonomy): Eukaryota > Metazoa > Nematoda > Chromadorea > Rhabditida > Rhabditidae > Caenorhabditis > Caenorhabditis drosophilae. Next base: position 8,935,432 of record OY751565.1, read on the forward strand.
CCGTATTTATCACTGTTCAATAAAACTTGCACATATTTGTTTGCTCGCTCAAGATTGGGTTCGAGGTATTTCATTTTTTTATTTAAAAAAAAAAAAAACTATTTTCACTTAATAAAACATTGCAGCTTTATCTGCTTATCAAAAAGCATATAATATTAATAAAGATTTATTTTGGAAGAAGCCTGAAAATTATTATGGTTTGGGTCTTGTATATTTACATTTTAAAGAGTATAAATTGTATGTTTTCAAAATTTTTTCCAACTTAATATTTGATTTTGTTTCAAGAGCTGCTGAAGCATTTACTAAATTATTGTACACTTTTCCAAATGGAAGTCATGTTGTTGAAGCCAAAGCAAGGCTTGGAGTTTGTTATCATAATTTAAACGATTTTCCAAGAAGCTTAAAAGTAACTTTTTTTAAATATTAGAATAAGAAATCAAATTTGAGCATTTTCAGTTTTATACCCAAGCACTGGCAGACACAACTGAAACCCCATTTATGAGCAAACTTTTTATTCGTTTTAATATTGCGTTGACTAATGAAAACTCGAACGAGCTGAATAAAGCAGACCAAGAGTACAAATGCATATTAGAAGAACTAGAAGAGCTCTCTAAAAAAGATAAAAAAGAACCACTTACACCTGAACTACAAAAATTGAAAGCCGCAGTGTATCGTCAGTTAGGTAAATTTATTTCTCATTGAGTTTCAATAAAATCTATATTGGATAATCCCAAAATAATGCCATTCAAACTATTTTAGGATGGATTGAATATCGAAGAACCTATATTGATGATGGAGAAAAGCAAAAGCATATAACAGCAGCAGAAGCGCATTTAAAAAGTTCACAAGAAATTGAAAATGCAGATGGTCGCAGTTATTATTATCTTGGACGTTGTCACGGTGAAGTCGATTCAAATGTATGTTTGATTGTCACCAACAGCAACCAAAAGCCAACATCGATTAACAAACGTTTTTAGGCTCACGAAGCATTTCTCAACTATCGTCAATCAATCGATAAAAATGAGGCGAATGCTGATACATGGTGTTCAATTGGAGCGTTGTACCAAAAACAAACTCAACCAATGGATGCTTTACAAGTAGGATAAAACGATTTTTTAATATTATTGATTTGTTTTTAAAAAATATCAATGCTTCTTCATATAGTGTTTAAATAACTCTTTAAAAAGCTGCAAAAAACAAAATTGATGATGCGAGCAGATGTTCTGTTTTACCATTTTTTTTTGAGAAATAACTGCCGTTAAATAGTTTTTTGATGATGAGACGTGGTTAAAAAACAGGTTAAATTAGAATGGATTCTTGTAATAAAAAAAAACAGATTCCCGAAAAAAAGTTTTGTAGGCGTTCATTTGTGCAGTTGAACTTGATCCGGAGCACTCAGCTGCATGGACTGATTTGGGAGAGCTATATGAAAAACATGCTCAATACAGTGACGCGTTGGAATGTTTCAAAAATGCTGTTAAACATAATCCAAGTGAGTTTTCCAAATATTAATGTTTTCGTATTTCAAAAATTGACGATATTTTCATTTCATCTTTTCTCTAGCTTCATTTTTTTCCCTGCCTACAAAAGTATGTGTATGTCAATAGAGCGTAATTGCAACATAAACAATTTTATAGAGAATACGCGGTTGGCTTTTTACGCTCTACATATATTTTTTTTATACTTTTTTCATATTTGCCTTCTTTTTTTCCCAAGAAATATGTACGTTTAAAATCGCTTAAATTTTTTGAAGTTTGAGATCATTTTAGCATTTTATAGTTTCCCTTATATAAACAATTACGAAAAGAATCAAAAACTCATCTTAAAACTATAAAAAAAGGGAATTGCTTCGGCTTTTTTCTTCTAGGTTTGGATTTTTTTTTAATAATTTTTTTTAAATTTACTACATTAATCGAAAAAAAAGGGTTAAAATATCCCCGGTATGAAAAATTTTGAAAGATGATTGTTGAAAAAAGGGATAAATGACTTTGTTGAAATGCTCCACGTATTCTCTCTTCGTTTTTCCTTTTTCTTTTGATTTTTCAGTTAGTTAATGACAGATACCAAAAGTTCCTTTCGTTTTTTTTTTTCTTTTCTTTTTTTTTATTTCAATTTGATCTATTGTTTAAGTTGTCATTTCTATTAATCTCTCTAGCCATTTGGGTTAGAAAGAAAAGGAGGGATTGAAATAGAGAAGAAATGAGGAAGGATTGGGGGGAGGGGAGTGAGGTGGATAGAAAAGAGATGGTAGAGAGTGGGTAGCCCTATGGTCAGCTGCAATGCATCGTGTACGCTTGGCCCAACAGCGTAGCCGTTTTTATTTCCGTATCCCTTCCCTCGTTCGAACCGTCAACGCTCTCTCAGTGTTGCGCGTTGCCTTCAACATCGCCCAATTGCTGACCAACAATCATCTCTTGTTTTTCAATGATCTATAACTGGTCACTCTCTGTGCTAGTCGTGCTATCTCGCGTATGTGCGTGCCTTTTTCTGTTTTTTTTCCCACTTCTTCTTCTACTTCTTTTTCTTCTTCTTCTTCTTCTTTTTTTTTTTGTTTCCACTAGTCATCGCTACCGCCGCTGATGATGCCGCACCCTCGCTTTACGCGTTTATACTGCCTCGTCACATACTTGCATATTTTTTCCTCTTCATCACGTATACAACAATCAATTTTTGTACATTTAATACCGTTTTCTGTTAGTTTACCACGTAAAACTTTTCATTATTTTCTCTGCTTTTTCTTTGTACAAACTCCCAACAATTTTGTGTAAATTGAATGAGATTTTTGAAAAAGACATTCAAATTAAGCAATGAAGTTTATTGAAAAATGCGTGAATTCGTTTTTTTTTCTTGTTTTTAATTGGAAAAATTGTGAGCATTTAACATTGAAAATCGTTCTTTTTTTCTTCCAGGTGCTCCTGAACCATTGAAAGCTCGCATTTTGGTGCTTGAGAAAGAGCTATCATTGCCAGTTCCTCAACGTCCGGCAACACAATCGTCCAACAAGTAAGTGGAAAAATTAAAGTTCACATTATGAGTTTAATTCTTTATCTCAACATTTCGGAGCACTCGTTGAATCTTTTCACATTTTAACATTGAACAACTGTTTTTGGATTAAAAGCAATTAAAAATGCTTCTAGTAAGATTAGAAAAAAAAAAACGTAAAAGTGCTATGGAATCATTTTCAAATCTACATTTCTTTCCCGAAACAAATTTTCAACTTTTACAACATAATAAAATAAATTTAAAATTTTTGATAAGATCAAAAAAGTTTTTTTTTTCACTTTTTTTCTCAAACTTAAAATGAGTGTGCAATAAAAGCATAAAAATGTGGTAAAACTTTTCTTATCTTCCGGTATTTTTGCCAGCTGTTACCCTCCTCCCTCAAAAAGATGTCCACTTTGTTCCGTTTTCAGACCGTTACCATCATTGAAAGACGCCTGGTCTCAACCAATACCATCCGAACTAAGGCAGCGACAGGACGAGTTCTTTAGGGTTTGTTTTAGTTTTTCTTTTCTTCCTTTTTTTTTTATTATTTTTTCTTAATTTTTCAAACTCCTCACCTATCATGTAACGAAATAAACGCCGTTGCTCATTTCTCCTTCGTTTTTGTTGTTTTCTTCAACTTTTCTTCATTGATGTGCTGATGAAAATTGCGTGAAAGAGACCAACACGAAAAAAAAACTGGTTTGTGTGAGAAACAAATCTGCTTTTGCAGTTAAGAATGAAAGGCACAAAGATGATGGACAGGGTCACCACAATGAAGATGACTGTTAAATACAACGCTTCGTGTAGAGAACATGATTAGATAAGGACCTAGTTAAAACCCTATGTTTTTATCATTTATCATTCAACACCATTTTCAACGATAGATAATTTCTTTGATTTCAACTTTTTTTTTCTAGATTTCTGAAGTTAAATTATCAATAATCAAACATTAAACAAAAAAAAACATAAATAATAATTTTTTTTTTAAAAGTCAAAAATAACATTTCCCATAAACAATATGTTTTTGTTTTTTTTTCAACAAAAAAAAAATAGAAAATGGAATCTTGTAAAAAGTGGTTTTATTTTAATAAATCTCGCAACTTTTACAGGTTAGAGAACAAAAATATCGGGACGGTAGTGTGTTGTGGAAAATGGGCGATTTAGCAGCACCAGTTGGCGAGCAAGATGCTCTCAAGCTTGAGCCGCTTGATGAAGTCCAACAACAAGTTCTACATTTGTTGTCGGCTAATAAGAAGTTTATCACGGCGGTTGAAAGATCAGTTCTTGAGGAACTCGAAACAAAACATCGAATGTTTCAGGTAAATTATTCGATTGTTTTTTTTTTAATGTTTCAACAATTTTTCTTATCATTTGCAGCGTAAAATTACTGATAGCCTGTTATCACCACAAATGGCATCAGATTTACCACAATTTTCCGAAGTAGATATGATATCAATTTGTGAAAGTGGGCATCTTCCGGTTAAAACTGAACCGAAGAAAGAGGAAACGAAAGGTTGGCTGCTGAGATTAAAAAAAAAACTTTTACAGTGAATGGTTTGATTTCAGAAGAGCCGAAATTCGCAAAACCATGGTCTGATCTTCCACCAACGTTCAGCTTGCTCGCCCCAATCAATGTTTCTCATGACATTACAGCTCAAGAAATCTTGGCAATGTCTGCCAAACGTATCGGAAAAACCGATTATAAGCCAGTGTTTGATGAAGAAGTTCGTCCACCGAGTCCACCAATGCCGCCAAAACCCGAAATCGAAGTGATTGAAAAACGTGAAGCCGGCGAACGTCATCGATTGCTGAAACCAACTCCTCTGTTACTTGTTGACTCACGGAAAGATGCGCAATCAATTGATCTTCAAAAGTTCTGCGAAAACTCACCTATCGCTTTGATTCGCGGGCTGACATCAGTTCTCAAAATGGATTTGTCATTATTTTCAACAAAAACACTTTTGGAAGTGGCCGCCTCTGATGAAATGGAAGTGCGCACACAGTACCGCATGCCATCAGACACAAACGTCGATCATCTGGGAAATCCAACTTGGGAGTGCTACAGTTCACAAAAGTTTACAACAATCACCAAATATGCGCAATATCAAGCTGAAACTTTTAAGCATTCATTAAAAGGTTGTCAGATTTTTTTCAAACTCTTCTATTATTCTGTATTTTTTTAGAAGAAGCTGAAAAGTTGCGTCAAACTGGCTCCAAATATGCTCAGCAACACGGCGATGGGCACGGCGGTAAACGACGCAAAGTGGCGAATGTCGAAGAAACCAACATTCCACTAAAATTGATAAAGTTCGGCACAAACGTCGACCTGTCCGATGATGTGAAATGGAAAGTTCAACTTCAGGTAATGAGATCAAGAAAATTGAATAAACGGGATAACAAAACTCAATGAATTCAGGAATTATCCAAAATGCCACCATTTTGCCGTCTGATAGCCGGCGGCAACATGTTGTCACATTTGGGACACCAAGTTCTTGGAATGAACACTGTTCAATTATACATGAAAGTGCCCGGATCAAGAACACCAGCGCATCAAGAAAACAACAGTTTTGCTTCAATAAACATCAACATTGGACCAGGCGATTGTGAATGGTTCGGATGCCCCTATGAATATTGGGGTGTTATTGAAAAAATGTGCCGAAAGTAATAAATCTCAATTATACAAACAAAAAAAAAGCCGAGGACAATCATTAATTTATTTTCTTTTTTTCTAGAAACAAAATTGATTTTCTGAAAGGATCGTATTGGCCGAACTTGAGTGAGTTACTTGCGGCCAATGTTCCAGTTTATCGATTCACCCAAAAGGCTGGCGATTTGGTTTGGGTTGGTGGTGGATGCGTTCATTGGGTTCAAGCCACTGGCTGGTGTAACAACATCGCATGGAATGTTGGACCATTGAACTACTCTCAACTATCAATGGCTATTCATAGCTATGAATGGAACAAGCTTCAGGTTTTATTTTTGTAAAAATCACAAAAGTTAAATTTTTACAATTTATTAGAATTACAAATCATTGGTTCCCATGCAACATTTGGCGTGGCAACTGGCCAAAAACGTGAACTTCACCAATCAAGCAATTTGTTCATTGATTAAAGGTCTTCTCATCCGATCGCTGTCATTTTGTAAAGTGGTTGCCGATTACGCGGTGGCCAATGGTAAACAGTTGAAACCGCAAAGTCGAACAAAGGGAGAAGTCACTCATTATTGTACAACTTGTGAGGTGGGTCTTCTTTTTGAACATTTAAATCATACGAAATCGGTTTTTAATGACTTTTGTTCATCAATGCTTTGGAAAATAATGAAGATGTGCAATTTAAATCAATCGATAAATTATATTTTAAGATTTCGCTTAAACTTTATTCAAATTCACCGAAATGATGTAATTTTTTATGGTTTCAAATTAGCTTAAAACTTTTAAAAATCAATAATTTTGGGGAAAAAAAATGGAAATTGCTTTTTTTTAAATTAATTTTTGTAAAAAAAAAATCTAATTTTCAGGTGGAAGTTTTTAACATCTTGTTTGTCAAAGAAGTAAACGGAAAATTTCCAGTCTATTGTGTTTATTGCGCAAAATCGTGAGTTTTCCATTTTGATTTAGTTGAGTTTCGATAATTATTTTGATTCAGGCAAGGATTGGATGAATTTATTGTTTTACAACAAATCACAATGTCGGAGCTCACGCAAATTTATGATGGAATTTCGTTCAATCCGGCGCCAAAAGTGTCATTGACCGCTTGATGAAGGAGGCAACGCACAAAAACGCTTTTTTTTTCTAGGAATACATTATTTTCTATGTAATATTATTTAATAGTTTATTGATTTTTAATACGAAAATCAATTAGTCAGAATTTAAAATATACATACATTTACTTTTATGTATCCATCAATTTTTAAATTTTTAACACCTTGTGTCATTTTTACGAATTTGCGCACCAAGAATAATTTCATTAAACAACTTTTGAGGGCTTTAATCACTATTTTATCATCCAATTTCTTTTTGTAAAATCATTAATCGCTTTGTAAAAAAATAATGGAAAATTCACCTCCCTTCTTCTCTTTCTCTTACTCCCCCATCTTTCCACTCCTCATACCTCTCCCTTCCCTTCCCCCTCCTCCCCAACCCACTTTACCCCGTTTTCTTCCAATTTGTTTCTATCTCTCAAATTAATTCGGGATATAATATTATAATATTATTCAAATGTTGTTGTCTTTCTTTCTAAAAATTCAGTGTTTCGAAAATAATGTTCACCTCATTTTTTGTCTCCTCTCTGAAATTGGGTTCCAACGCCTTTTTTCGTAACACGTAAATTGTTGATTTTCCGTTGTGAGAAAAAAGCTGAACATTGACATTTTTTTGTGTAAAGATGTGATGTTTTGTTTTTGTAAACAAAAAACAAATGGAAAGCAATGATCTATGCACAAGTTTTTGCCAAATTTAATTTTTTTTTCTTTTTTTTTTGCGCTTTTTTTTTATATTTAAAAAAATTTATGATTATCATGGATGGCTCTGGAAATGGCTGATCTCAAAAGTAGAATCCTTAAACTTTGGACTTTTTTTTTCTTCTTTTTTTTTTTAAATTTCTGGTTTACAAAATATATTTTTTAATCAAAGAACTCTTGTTGATATTATCTATTGCATTTCAATATCCAATTTAATTCTTATGCCAAATAACATAAAGTTTGGATTTCAAAAAAAAAAAAAATAATAATAATAATAATGAGATGACTAATAAATATAATAAAAATTGAGTTTTACACTTATTTAAAAGAGCTTGGTTTTTTTTTCGAATAACACATTTTTTAAGGATATACAGATTTAACAAAATTTAATCAGGATGATGAGGTTTTAACACATGTTAAACGTAAAAAAATATTTAAAAAATTAATTAAATTAAAAAATTAATTTTCTCTTCAGTTTTTAAAAATTTTTAAGTACAACTTTGTAATTAGTTTCAGTTTTTTTGCTAACATTTTATTAAATAATCGTTTTTTTTGATTTTCCTTGTTTTTTCTAAATATTTAGCTTTAAAATAAATTTACAATTTTTCAAACTAATTTAAGAATTTTCAAAAAAATTAGTGGTTTTTATCCCTGCGTTGTCCGAAAAAAAGTTGAGCCGAGATTAGAAACAAATTTTCCTTGACGTGCACGCACTGCTATTGTGTTCCACAAAAACATTTTATTTTTTTTCAAATAATATTGACTAAGAACTTTTAACAAAAAATTATTTTTATTGCCTAAATCAGAAAAAAAATCGATCATTTCCGAGTTGAAAATATCCCTCACTTTTGGTATGCAGGACGATCGGTTACTGTAGTAGCGCCAATTCCAAAAGACGCTTCAGATTGACGATCGAAACTATTAAACATGGTGAAAAACTACGAAAATTTTTTTTAAAATTTTAATTTCACAAAATCTGACTAATTGTTGAATTCTAAAATTTTTTTGTGGATAAATCAATAAAACAAAGTAAAAAAAAACAGTTCTACCATTTTTTTCTGTTATTGTCAGCAATTATTTTATAAGTAAACAGATTTTTACTTTTCTCAAGTGTTTTTTAATTGAGAATATAATTTCTCTTTCAATCCATCAGCAGAATTCCACATGTTTATTCATTCACACAGCTACTGTTTTGACCTAAATCCATTTGATGAGCTCACAGCGGGATAGTTGATAGAACTTTTTTGGAGAATCAAACATTTTTATTCAGGATCAATGACGATTTTTCTTCTTTCTATTTTATTTTTTTCTGGTAAGAATTTTTTTCACGTGAAAACCCTTTTTTTCAGCTCAGAAAAATCAACAAATTTTCAGTATTTATAAAACCTCTCACATTTTTTGAAACAACCGTATACGACGATGAAATTTCAATTCCAATGGATGAAAGTGGAGAAAACATAACGAATCAGCAAATTAAAGTGATCAAACGATTGCAAAAACTTTTATTTTCTTTTTTAAGATTTCAGGATTATTATGAACGCGATAAACTGGAAAAATGGAACATCATAAATCGTGCTATAAAACCAAGCTTAAAAAACATTGATGTGAAAACAATCCAAAACAATTTTGTATTTTTTTTCTAGTTTCTTTGCTTTTTTTTAATTTTAAAAAATTTAGAACAAACCCGACGCGAAACCAAACAAAATGAATCCAAATAACGTGAACATTTTAAGAGTGTCAAAATCAAAAAAGTTTTTACCCAATTCTGGTGAGAGAAAAACACAAAACACTATTTTATGTTATTTAATCTGATTTTTTTCGTGCCATTTTATAAATTGTTGTTTATTTACGCCTTTTTTTCATTGATATAATCCGTTTTAAAGGTTTAATGACGATTCAATATGAAGATGAAAGTCGTTTCAGCCGAGAAACGAATGATGAGCCTATTACAATGAAAATGGTGCTAATTAAAAACTTGACAGTGCCGGAGGAGGTTTGATACATAGAAATTCATTGAAATCGAATTGCCAACAAAACTATTTTCAGATTTCTTTTAATAATTTGAACACAATAACTGAAGAAGAAGAAGCTTCGACTGCAATTTATGAAAATAAATTCACTAAAAATCCGAACTCGAGAAAAAAAACCAAATCCCCATTTGTTTATGGTTTCTAACAATGGAATTCAAGATGGAAACAATACAATTTTTTTGCAGAAATTCCAAAAGGAAAGCCTCAGCCTTATTATGGCGAACTGAATTTACAAAAAATGAAAAAAGACGTTTTACAACTTCGAAGCGAAATGAATTTAGTTAAAATATTGATAAGCAAGCTTTATCGAAAATCGTTTAAAAAATCTCAAAATGTTGTTAAAAGTTTGAATGGTACAACTCAACTATTATTAGCAAAGCAAGTTGATCGGACAAACGGTAGATAATGGTTCAAGAAACACATTTTTTGAATATTTCCAATTTTAATGAAAATCCCATAAATTTACATTTTATTGTTTGCATTTTTTTTCCTTAAAAAATTTAAGCTGAAGTAAATAAACTTGTTCCAATTTAAGTTTGTTCAAATTTAATTTCAAATAAAAACTATTTTCAAGTGTAAACGTCTTTTGGTCAAACCATAAAATCAGGAAAATCCAGTTTAGTCAATATTTTCAATCATGCGACATCAAAAATTAAATTTCAATAATAATTGTTGAAAAAAATTTGGGTTAAAAAACATTTCCTGATGAAATGATATTCAATTAAAGTTTTTTTTTTCTTTCAATTTTCCTAGTTTAAGAAAAGAATCAATTTTTCAGCCAAATTTTCACAAATTTGTCTGAAAATGTTTAAATTTCATTTTGTTTTAACAAAGACACTTTTTTTTTTGATTACTCAATGATTTTTAATTATTATATTCAATGAAATTATGTTTATTGCAATAAAAAAAAAGACATATTATATTTTATTACCATTCCTTTCTAAAGTTATTTGTATTTCGATTATGTTAGTAACTAACGTTCATTTGGACTGTTTTTCTTTAGATTGTTTCTTTCTTTGCCATACTAGCTTTCTTAATTTACTTAACTATTCCGCTTTTTTTTATTCAGTATTGTGGTTCACACATAAAACACATTATTCTCAACATTTTTTTTTCTACAACAATTGTAATATCTGCTGGAATTTTAGTTAAAATCATTTTTTTTTATCTTCTCGCTTTTTCTTCTTTTTTTTTTTGAAATTGTTGTGTAATATGTATTGAAATTTGTCTGAAAGGTCATTCTCTCATAAAAACCATTTTAGGTAACTAATCGAAAGTTATTTTCTTTTCAATTTTTAACATTAAATGTGGGTAAAAGAAAGTTACAACCATTTTTCGAATTAGAAATCAACAACCCATAATCTTAAAAGAAAATATTTTATTTATCAAACATTCTTTGTCGAGAATGTTTTGATAGTAGCCGAAAATAGTTACGAAAAATGTTTTTTTAATTTAATTTTCATGGTTGAACTAGGTACAAAACATTTTTTACAGATTTGTTATGTTGAAATCATTTTTTTGTTTCTCAATATTGATTTTACTCAGTAGAAGCCAAAACTTACAAATACCTGAATTCAAAACCGGGCGTAAGCTGAAGCTCAAAAGTGAAAACGAAAATTTCAAAAACCTGATTTCCAGCAATCACGGTTCTTGATGAAACTGCACTTTCTAATCCAAATTCGTTTGATTATGAGTTTTCGGAAGATTTGAGCAAACCCGTTGACATTGAGGATTTGTATGATCAGTTTCTTGAGCAATTACCAATGTTTAACACATTTAAACTAGGAAAGCATCGAGGAATCACGGAGGTGAACAAAAGTTTTCGGATCAAGAAACGATAAAATTGTAATCAAGTTTTGATTTTTCAGGTACCAATTGTAACGAGAAAATGGGAAACCTGGTTTACACCTTCAACACAGAGTATGCGAGATGATAAGTTCACCTTCTACTCGAATACAACTCCAATGACACCAAAATCGGTAAATAAATACAGTTTCAGGCAGAAAATGTGATTTAAAAAATTGTTTCATTTCAGTTTTATTCAATTCTTTTCACTTCAAAAATTAATCCTCAATTTCAGACTCCGCCAAGAAAAGCACACGCCAAGGAAAACGCTCCCACAGTGACCACAGTGAATAAAAAGTTTGAAACAGCTTTAGCTTGACATTGAATGAAATTCGATTTTTTAAGAGTCCAAAAACCGAAACAACCGGCTGCTGTTTTCAGAGTTACAACAACTACAACTCTCAAACCGGTTTGAATTTCTTGATTCTTCTCATTAAAGTACAAATCAATTCCAGAAGCTCAAAAATAATGGTCCGATTTGGAGAAAAAATGGAATAATTTCAAGCCATTCATCAACTTTACCTCCAATAACTCCAACTCGACAAATAAAAGTTTTCAGCACGTCTAGAAAAGCAGCGACAACTGAAAAAATGGTTTTACGAAAATTTTTGTTATTGAATCAATTCAGACAAAAATTTCAGACAGTGACAACAACAACAACGACTTCACTACCAACAACTACCAGAAAATGGACATCAAGGTAATTCAATTTCAAATTATATTTGGGGTGGGGTTCTAGCTGAAAATCTTCACTGTAATATCTTTGATTTTCAGCACACGTCAAACACTAACCACGAGATGGCAACGACCGAATAATCCTCCACAAGTAACTTCAACAAGAAAAGTCCCTTTAACAAGGTTTTTTTGAAATTTTTCTTACAACCAGCAAATTGAGGATTAACTTTATTAATTTTGTTTTGCATGAAATTAAAAAAAAAGAAAAGATAAGTTTTAAGCTCAAACTTTTATTAGATTAAAAGCTTACAGAGTCGTAGACCCAATTTCTCAATCGCAGCCAAAGCCGGTGGTGATTCATAACCCTAATAATCCAAAAAAATACCTTGGTTGGTGTCATTAAAAAAAATTAATGGAAATGTAAAAAACAACTTACAAAGTTTGATTTGCAGGACCAACTTATAATTGTCGAGTGCTCAACCCATTCACTGATGGAGCTCCTGCTTCCGATCATGACCCATCATGTAAAATGTTATACCCGGGTTTATCTCTCGATCGATCCTGCAGATGTTTCTACAAGGTAATTTGAACGATTTCAAGGTGACCATTCAAAAGATTGAACAAGAAAAAAAAGTCTCCTAATATCAAAACTTGAAGAAATTCTGAATCATTTTATTTTCAGGTTGCTGGACGTGACGAAAAAGGATGTGCAACTGGATTTGTCTATTCTTGCCGAATTTATAGTTGAACTTCTCAATAAGCTTTTACTTTTACCACCTGACATCATTCAATATACCTCATATTCCTTTTTATGAACAATTTTTCATGGTTTTCTCTGTCCGAAACTATTTTGTTTTCCATTACCAATAGAGTTTGAAGAAAAATTAAGATTTTTTTCGATAATAAATTTTTCAATTTTGAAATTAGATACATTTTTTAAAGAAAGTTGAAAAAAAAAAGAAAAAAAAAAGAAGCTTGAAAAGCTCTAAATTGACCTACAATTATTCTATTTTGTTCTAAACTCGGGGGTTCAAAAATTATTGAGATTAAAGTATAAAAACTCTTAATATCCACATTCACACCCAGTGAACGTTAGTTTTTTTTCCAACGAAAGAAATCGTAATCTTCAGAAATTTCTTCACGTGTTTGTTGTAATTGTTTGTTCCTCTCCGCTTCCTTTTTTGTGCTCAACAAATTGCTCGATAAAAACATTTTTTTTCAAATTGGAGAAAAAAAAAACAAATTGGTTTGTTGAAAAGTTATTCAAAAACTCGACGTGTTGGGCTTCAAAAAATTTATTCATTTCCAAAAAATAATATTTATTATAGAATTTTTTCCAATTTTTATCATGTCTCAGCCAAAAACGCTTCTTAGCCAACAAAAATATCGCGCAAAACTGAATAATGAATATTATTAGCCCCACCTCTTTTTTCTTTTTTTTTTGATAAATCTGATACAGCTCGAAATTTCCATCAAAAAAATTAAATTTTATGTTAAGCAGAGCTACAGAAATCTCATTTTATATTTAGCTGTTCGTGTTCTTCTTCTAAAGTGAGGAAAAAATAATGAAGAAGCCTTAAAAATAATTCTTCTCCCTACTTTTTTTTTAAATCATGTTTTTCAGCAAATTTCAATTTTTTAATAAGGAAAATTGAAATTTCATCAGTTCCATGCAAAATATTCCCTCTTTTTTTTTGAAGTTTTTATTTTTAATTTCTATAATTAAACTTCCTTTCAGCATTTTCTATTGAAATATCTGCCAATAAAATTCTTTTAAAAAAATTTCTGGTTTATTTTTGGCAGGAAAAGTTTTAACCTAGTGAACAAATCTTCTCTAGGAAATCACAAGGTCATCCTTATTTTGTGCAATTCTTTAACGTCATTATTCTCCATTTAACTATTCTTTGAATCGCCTTAAAATCTGAAAGTTTGTCCTCTCAAATCTTTTTTTTTGAGTGCTCTAATATCTAGGATTACGGCAAATAATCAGAATGAAAAAAAAAAACACAAAAGACAACAATTGCGAGACTTGAAGAACAATATATTGAATAATTTTGTCTTAATATGAAAGGAAGAATTAAAATTCAAGAAAAAAAATTGAATTCGTTATTTTCAAACCGCTTTTCTTTTTTTTTTTCTTTTATTCATATTAAATTTCTTTTTGATTGGATTCTCAATGCAAACCCATAAAAAGGATTTCACATCTTCTTCAAACATAAGCACTAACCTAATCTTATATTTTGAATTATTCAGAATTGATTCATGATTTTTCAAAGCTATTTTTTATATCAAAATTTATTCCTGGTTTTTTCAGCTTCATATAACAATGAGACCAAATAAATATCTGTCAGATTATTGAACGTTTCAAGCAAAAAAAAAGTGGTTTTTCTAAACTTTCTTGGAGCTTGTTTTTTCTTTTTTCTTGTTCTTATTTATATCAAATGCAATTTTTATTAACAATTGTTTCTACATTATTTTCTAATATTGTTAAATGTGTTATTTGTTTCCAGAGAAAGAAAGAAATAGAAATTCAACTCATGAACTTTTCTTTTCTTTCATTTTCGACCTCATTGAAGTTAACTAGTTAGTTTATTGGAAACGCCAGATACTTATATAATACAAAAAAGAAGAAAAAAAGGAAAAAAAGAAGAAAAAAAAAGAAAAAAAAACGTCAACTCCCTGAAAATTTCTCTTCTATCTAGCCTGCTCAAAATGAATTGACTATAAGGCAATGACTTACACAAAATAATTATGAGAATGTAAAAGGCCGTGTTTTTTTTTCATTTTTATTGTTTATGAGACTATTTCTTTCATTAGTACTATGTAAAAGAATGTTCATCTTAAGATTCTAGCTTTTAGTTTTTAATCTCATTTTTTCATAATCTCTTGTATGTGTAATAAGTTCAACCCCCTTCATTTTTCTTTTTCATGCACGGATTTGATCATTTTTCAGAACTTTCAGAGGTAATGATGTCAATCAAACTCCTGTTTCTGGTCACATTTTGCCTGTTTTTACAATATCAAGCTGGAACATCAGCTGCAATGTGAGTGGTGTAAAAAATTAATTATATGCAGCTCAACAGAAAATTTTCAGGTACTTGAAACGTGGAGACGTTGATGATCCGAGGTTTGTGAACCTTTTTCACTTTTTAGCAATTCATTTTTATTCTTCAAAAAGAAATGAAATTTAAAAAGCAACCCGCTTTAAGGTTATTTTCATCGGCTTTTGGCAAAAAATCGCTTCCAATGACAGCACGCGAAGAAAATGTGAATGGAAATTATGTTGACGGCTTTCGAATTCAACAAAGAAGCTTTGAAGACCCAAGGTAAATATTTTATTCAAAAAAACAAAACGATAAATATACATAGAGCAATTCAAAATGTTATTCCACAAGTCACAAATTAATATTTTCCATTCCATTTGTATACAATAAATATATATGAAATTTTCAGACTTTTTACGATGTCATTTGGAAAACGCTCTATTATTCCCATATTTGAAAACTTGCAAGGGTTTGTGAATTGTATTTTCATAATTTAAATTGAAAAAAATGTTCAAATTTTCAAGTTATGCGATTTACGATAAAAGAGCGTTGGACATAGACGACCCGCGTTTTTTCTCAGGAGCCTATGGAAGAAAATAGGTTTTTTCGAAGAAATTAACCAAAAAATTATTCTAATGAAAAACAATAATGTTTAATATTTCAATCCAGAAGATAAGCAATATTTTAACAAATAATTTGTTTATCTTTTTTAATAAAATACATTTATCAAAAAAAAAAATATGAAATGTTTTTTTTTGAATTGTTGTCTTTTTTCATTTGATAAATTTCATTTCTGTTTTTAAAAATTATTGAGTCAAGAAAAAAATGATAAAAATTTAGCTCTAGAGAAATTTAAAAAAAAAACGCACATTTTTTTGCTTGAAATGTTAAACTATAATTTTGTAAAAAACAAACGAATTTCCCGAAAAAAATAAAAAAGAAGAATGGAAATTCGTTTCATTTTTTTAATTCGATTATAAAATTTTTTGATTCGAATTATTGAAAAAACTGATGAATCAAATAAAACAAAAATGGTATAAAAAGGAATGATAAAAGAGTTTTGTATACGTCACGTTTTTCTGCTCAATGAATCATTCAATTGTTTTCATAATTGCAATATGTTTGGTAAGTTCAATTTTGAGCTTGACATTTTTCGAAAACATAATTTTTTAGGGGTTTGCTCAAACGAATCAATCATCGGTATGTTTTACTTAAGAAAAAAGAAAATGAAAATCCATCAAAATTATTTCAGGAGGAAGACTACTGGGAAACAAATAGTTCCTGTTATGGCAATCCGTATTTTTTTTATTTCATTTTTTTCAGAACATCGTCATCCTTCAAAAAATAATGCGCTGGTTAACATTGCTCAGCAAGAAAACGACTTGCCATCTTTACAAGAACAAAAAAGTTTAATTTCAAGTTATCAAATTTTAAAACCTCGAAAATTTTAGCTTTTTTGGACTCATTGAAAATGCTGATTGAGAACATTGAAAAAAGAAATGATTTGAATATCGGATCTGATCGTGAAATCGAGCTAAACAAAAATGAAAAAATTCTAATGGAGCTCAAAAAAAATTCAAACACCTCCGGGCCTGGTATTGACACTTTACTCGAAATTATGAAACAAGAAATCGAACACGACAAATTTCAAAAACATTATAATAAATTGGTCGAGGATGTTACGAAAACGATTCAGATGAAAAACGAATACAAAGACTTGTTAAGCAATCCAACACTGTCGGAGTTACACGAGGATGTTGAATTACTCTTAGTTAATTCGACCCAAAAAGTGTTGAGGAAGCACCTTCTAGAAAAATTGCAATCATTACTTAAATATCACCAGCATTTTGTCCAAACATTGACAAATGATAAAGAAAAAAGATCGCTTTCTGATTGGCTATTAAAACTACAAACGGACACCGACAAAAATCAGCTTCGTCCTCAAAGGGTTCAGGAATTGAAAAAGAAATTCGAACAATTGACTCTTACTCTTGATAATCAGATTATTCACATGCGAGTCAATCAATTGATTAACACATTGAAAAAGCTGACTATACAGAAAAAAAACTTCAAACGTATGTATAGAAAAAGTGTAAAAATTGATGAGAATGTTTCAAACAATAATTCACCTGCGGTACGAGTTTCTCATGATTCAATAAAAATGAAAAATCCAAAAATTTTTCAGTTAACTGGAGCGAATCATGCAACTGACGGATCAATGAATCCTATGAGAAAAATGAACAATGGTTGGTTTTTCTAGTTTCGATTTTAAAAATCTTCTTTTTCAGATAATAAAGCGAAAAATATTGAAAAAACCCTTACATCAATACTCCAAGGCAACAAACGTAAAACGACTTTTACTACTACTACAAGATCTTCATTCCACGATCTTGCTGAAAGAGCTCCGTCAGTTGTTGAGGAATCATCTTCTTTTAACAGAATTGGTGCTGAGAAAAAACGTAAAACCACTACTACGACTACTACAAGATCTTCATTCCACGATCTTGCTGAACAAGCTCCGTCAGTTGTTGATGAATCATCTTCTTTTAACAGAATTGGTGCTCAGAACAAACGTAAAACCACTACTACGACTACTACAAGATCTTCATTCCACGATCTTGCTGAACAAGCTCCGTCAGTTGTTGATGAATCATCTTCTTTTAACAGAATTGGTGCTCAGAACAAACGTAAAACCACTACTACGACTACTACAAGATCTTCATTCCACGATCTTGCTGAACAAGCTCCGTCAGTTGTTGATGAATCATCTTCTTTTAACAGAATTGGTGCTCAGAACAAACGTAAAACCACTACTACGACTACTACAAGATCTTCATTCCACGATCTTGCTGAACAAGCTCCGTCAGTTGTTGATGAATCATCTTCTTTTAACAGAATTGGTGCTCAGAACAAACGTAAAACCACTACTACGACTACTACAAGATCTTCATTCCACGATCTTGCTGAACAAGCTCCGTCAGTTGTTGATGAATCATCTTCTTTTAATAGAATTGGTGCTCAAAAAAAACGTAAAACCACTACTACGACTACTACAAGATCTTCATTCCACGATCTTGCTGAACAAGCTCCGTCAGTTGTTGATGAATCATCTTCTTTTAACAGAATTGGTGCTCAGAACAAACGTAAAACCACTACTACTACTACTACAAGATCTTCATTCCACGATATTGCTGAACAAGCTCCGTCACTTGTGGATGAATCATCTTCTTTTAATAAAATTGGCGCTGAGAAGACGAACAATCTGAACACGGTTTCAAAACCTGACGTGAATCTTGAATCGATTATCACGTCCAGCATCGCATCGGTTGGTTCAAACCAAGAAACGTCACTGAAGTCCCAAGACGTCACAAAGAAGAGCAACGAAATTTTACCCGACTCGAAGGAAGACGGTTTTGGAGAATATGATCCAATTTAAAATCAACTAAATTATTGATTCTTCTTCAATAAACATTTTTCAAAAAAGCATAATTTCCTTGGACTTTATGCATCTTTTCCAATTATACAAAACAATTGGATAAATTACAAACTTTAAAACTATTTTTTGAGAGTTCTTTTGAGCTTTTCTTCCACTGAAAATAATTGACTTTAACAAGTTTTTCAATCATATGAAATCCATTATCACTGAACCAT
This sequence comes from Caenorhabditis drosophilae, assembly GCA_963572285.1. Lineage (NCBI taxonomy): Eukaryota > Metazoa > Nematoda > Chromadorea > Rhabditida > Rhabditidae > Caenorhabditis > Caenorhabditis drosophilae. The sequence goes on from OY751565.1 coordinate 8,954,120, forward strand.
CCAATCGAATCATCTGTGCATTCGATTAGAGTGAACGGAGATATTTTATCAGTGATAATTGTGAGCTCATAAACTTGTGGAGATATTTTTTTCACATCGAAAATTTCGACTTTTCCAAAAAGTTCAAAATTTATCTGAAAATTATTCATTTTTTCTTATTGATATACAATTCAATGCTTCTTTATCTTTCGTTTCAACCTCGAATAAAAAATCTGGCAGCATCACGTCAGTTGATAAAAGATTTTCATTCGAATCATAAAGTCGGCCCACATAGAAATAATCTGACAATGACGTCACTGAGATTTGAAGCCTCAATTTTGTATTTTTTTTGTTTGACATTTTAAATTTTGATAAATTCACTTGTTGTTCAGTTCAATAGAAGACCCTGCAGGGATTTTTTCAATACGAAATTTATCAACCAAAATTGGTGAAAACACATCAATCCACGTATACGTTGATATGGTTAAAGTCAGATTTTCCACATTTTTTGGCTTGTCATTAATAATATGAGTTTTCAAATCAAAATCTCGTTCATCTACATGCTGTAAAATCGTCCTTCCAAATCAAATTAAATTGTAAAAAATGTTTTTAAAAAAAACCAAAAAAATCGATAGACTGGAAAAGAAACGACGCGCCTCATATTGGGCCAATTTCCATCTGCAAAATGTTTGATTTTTGATTTGATTATACATCATCGAAACTTTTTTTCAAAATCAATTGTTGACCACGTTGGTGCTGCCCACACATCATTCAACTGCCAATACATTGAGCACATTGTGTTCCCTAATCCTTCAGAATTGGTGACATTTCGAAACCCAAAAAAAAAAAAGAAAAAAAAAATTAATTAAAAAGATTATGAAACCTTCTATAATGAAAAGTTTGCATTTTTAATGCAATTGCTTGATGAATTTGAGAAAAATACGCTAATCGGCTCATAAACTTGCTTAAGTCCAATAATGGACATCGATAAATATCAGCCAATGATTTCGAGTCACAACCATTTGGTATCTGTATTTATTTGATTCATTTAGTTGATTGGAAAAAATCAAGCTTGTCAAAATTACTGGCAAATGAGAAAAGATCATCAATAAATTGGTTGCAATTCCTCCAGGATGATGTTGTCGATGAAACATTTGCTCACTTTTGTAATCCCATTGATCTTCATCAATCCATTTTAGCATTGAACTTCTTAACACAAAATAAAATCAATCAATATTATTTAAAGCCATTTTTTTTGTTAAACTTTAATGGAAAACTTTGAACTCCATATTCTGTTGCACATCTTGGTGTCAGGTAAGAATCATCTCTCCACAAATTAATGAACTCATTATAAAAATGAATGTCACCGTATCGAGGATCATAAGGATTTTTCGAAACATAACCTTCACTGAAAGAAAGTTTAACAATAAAAAATCAATAAGAAAATCAATAAAACCGATCAGTCTCAATTCCATTTGATGGACTTGACATAACAAATGGAATATTAGGAGCTTGAGCTTTCACAATGTCTTTAATTTTTTTATACAAAACTCTATAATCTTGCACTTGCTGATCCACTAAAAAATCAATAATTATAGAAATAAAGAATTACCAGAATAAACCTGTATAATTAGTTGTTCTCCACCAAGATCCTCGAATGGCAGCTTCATTCTCATTATTTCCAGCAAAAATCAAAATCGATGGGAAATGTTTCAATCGATCAATCTGATTTCAATAGTTGAATTCAAGTTTTCTACAAATTTTTCGCAAACCTGCTGAGTTATCTCAGTTTCAATGTTTTTTATGAATTCATCATTAGTGGGATACAATGCGCATGCAAACATCATATCCTAACCAATTTGTTTTTTATTTTTAAGTTTTAAAATTTTTTATTAAACCTGCCAAATCAATATTCCTTTTTGAGATGCGTAGGCGTAAAATTCATTTGACTCATAGTATCCACCTCCCCAAACTCGAAGCACATTCATACCTAAAAATGAGAAAAAGTCAAGAAATTGTTTAAAAAAAATTTGAACCGACCAACTTCTGCAGCCGAATCAATGAGAAATTTCATTGTTTCTATATTTTCAGCTTTCTGATGAAACATTGAAACCGGAATCCAATTTGATCCTTTCAAAAAGATTGGTCTTCCATTTATTTTGAAATAAAATTGTCTTCCTTTTTCAGCATTTTTTTCGTCAACTAAATCTTGAATTAACTCAACAGTGCGAAAAGCAACTTTTTTTTTAATCTCTAAACTTTTTCAAAAATTAATTCTTTGACTTGACAACTCATTATCACTTTTTGCACCGCCCGAGATGTAAACGTTGTACATTTTCTGAAATCCTTCGCCATTTGGCCACCAACGTTCTACAACATTTTCTGATATTGAAAGTGAATGATGAACATGATTGATTTTTAAATCGTTCTTAACGTCGAAATTTGTATGATCAATGTAGGATTTTTCATTGACTCCCAGCTGTGGAATGTCAATGAAATATTCCTGACGCTCTGAATTGATTGACACGAATTGAATTTTAAAATCCAGAACCCATCGTCCTAAATATTTTTTTTAATTTATAATTAAATTTATTAATTACTTCACCATTTATTAAATGAGTAGTTACTGAAACATCATGAAGCGTCGGTTTTTTGATAACTTCAATGAAAATATCATCAATGATACCCACTGTTGGAAATGACGGTCCCCAATCCCATGAAAAGCTGTACTGTGGTTTTCTAACATAAAAAAAAGAACGTTTTTAACATTTTTATAAAGTTCTGACTAATCGTTAAATCAAAAACCTGATAAAATTTGGATGACATTCTCCGTGATAAACAAACGGTGGACAAACTGGTGGGATTTCATGGTTGTAAATGTTCTGTTAACAAATTGTTTTTTATTGATTTTTTATTAAAGATTAATTTCAAAAGAAATTTTATCGTTGCTGTGTATTTCAAATATTTAAAAATTAAGGAACGACTAAACTTTATAAGATTCTGCCATTTTCGCGGCAAAAATTACGGGGCTTTTGAATTTGATTGAAATCAAATTAGTTTTTCCTAGTAAAATGTTATCAGTTATATTAATTTTATAACTAATGAATTGATTATTCGAATAAAGTATATTTTTATTATTGATTGATACAGACGCAATAGTATCCAACCCCTGACAATGCAAAATAAAAGTGGACTGAAAGAAAAAAAAAAGCCTGAAAACCAATTGAAAACTCTTCAAACTTTGGCTAAACTACGTGGAACGGAAAATTTTTTTTCATAACTCCAATCATCGTTAGAAACCCATTTTAAGTTTAGATGATTTTCGCCAAACAGTGGATTATTGATTTTTCCTTCGTTGTACAAGTCCATAAATATATCTCCGGGAACATGGCCTGAAAAAAACCACTGATAAATGAAGTTTATTTTTGAAATTGTTTATCATACCAACACCACTCACGGATCGATTGGCTGAATAAAAATTCCAAGCACCGTTTAGAGAAATTATTGAATTACAATTAGCAAGCAAAGGAAAATAAAAATAAAAGAATAAAAATAGAAATCCGTGAGACATTTATTGAAAAAATCAAAAAATTTTTCTTAGCACTTATCAAGAATATTATCAATTAAAAAAAATTATGATCATAACATTGGCGTCTATTGGAAAAAAATAATCAAAGGTTGATAATCAATATGCAAGCACCTGCGAGCTTGTGTATGACCCCAACCAACAACGAGTGAACAAATAAAAAAAAATAAGAACAACTTCCCAGCTGCACCTCATTTTTCAAATTTTTCTTTCATTCCAAAACACATTTTTATTAAAATTTCACACAAAAAAATCAGTGATCTGAAAATTAAAATTTTAGCGTCACATGCTAATTGTGTCCAGAGAAAATCAAATTTTGCACTTTTCAGAAAAATTTATTGGTAAAAAATGAAGAATTAAAACTAAAAGCCCACTTCGTCATTAAATGTTCTTTCCTATAGTTTTAATGACTTTTAAGCTTCAAATTAACCTGAAAGATTAAAACGTTCATTCGGTTTGTTTTAATTGTTTTGCAAAAACAAAATCGTCTTAATTTATTTGAAAGTTTAGAAATCGTTCTGACTTTTCATTATTTTTTAAATTCGATATTTACGAGATTTCGTGTTCCAAACACAATTACAAAAAAGGTCAAAAACTGTAACCAGTTGTTTATGTTTTTTTCAATATCTGAAAATAAGTCACACGTCAAACACATTATAGATATATATGTATATATATATATATAAGAAAAATATATAAATATACATATATTTATATTCATATATATAATGGGCATAAAAGCCGTCGAACCAGCCCACACCGAAGCCTCCACCTCCTTTTCAATTTCTTCATCTATTCCTCTTTTCTTTCATATCGTCTCATTTGACAAGAAAAAAATCACAATCTCATTTGCCTTGCGATTTTTTTTTGTTACAAGGTGAACCAGATCTGTAAGGATGTTGTTACGGCAATATTAAACATGATGTTTATATAATTTTTATTCCTCAATGAACAACTGATTTTGTTAACGTCCTATTGATGTTTAATTTGATTTTTCATTTTATTGAAATGGCGCTGCGCAAAAGTGTCCATCATTTTCTTGTTTGCGTTCTTATTGTCTTTCTCGTTTCGTTTTGAAAGCCCATCAAACTTTGATTTTCAGAATGCGGATAATCTCAATTTTTCTGACTTTTCTGTTCAATTTGCTTGTCACAGGACAAACACCACCGGCAGGACCGCACGTTGTAAATCCGCCAAACGTTCTTTTCCAGGTATTTCAAATTTTCAGAAGCGTTTTTTTTTTTTTGAAAAAAAAAACTCATTGTTCAGGCAAAGGCTACTGGTTCCGCTCAACTCGACCCATGTCAGTACATGATTTTACTTTTAAACGGTAAATATTTGTGATAAGTTGTGCTCCGATTTAATTCTAATGAGAAATTTATTCTAGAAACGTCTCATGATTTAATGCAACATGAAGTGAACACTTTGGAGCAATGCTTGTATTATTTTCTAGCTGGTGAAAGTGCAAAAAAATTCTCCAAGTATTCAAACTAAAAAAATGATGAATTAATCGTTTTCTTTTCTGAATTTTCAGATTAAATATTGCTCATCCAATAGCTTCAATCCCGCCAAATTATCTTAGTCAAAAACCAGTTTCAATCAATTTTGCTCAATTTACACTCCAACATTTTGAATTAGTTCGTCTTTTTTTTTACCTTCAAAAAATATTTTCAGATACATGAAATTCAAATGAAATTTCTGAATAATAAAAAAATGAAATTGAAAAAGCATTAGAAGGCGAAAATAACATCTGAGAAAACAACAAAAACCTGTTTTATACTTTCTTTTAAAGCAGAAATTCATTTTAAAGAACACCAAACTTTCCCTTTTTTTTTTTTGAGGAAAAGTCTGCAGCAAGCTATATACATTTTTTAATACAGAACGAATATTTGAAAGATATTGCAATTCATGGCTATTTGGAACTGAATTGGCATGATGATCGACTCATTTGGGCTGAGGATACCTGGAAAAAAAATAAGCTAACCGTTCACAGTTTTCATCATGTCTGGGTACCAGTTCTTGGATCACAAAAGTAGGTTACCCTCATTCATATTTCAAAATAATACATATTTATTTTCTAAATGATCATTGTTAAATTAATCGGTTCTCGTCTTGGTTTTTAAATCTGTAACTAGGTCAAATTAAATTTCAAATAAAACCGATGTAACCTGTTCAACACTTTTTTTTGTTCCAGTCCAGAAAATCATCTGAAGAATGGTGATGCATTTGAGATTCGTAAAGTGGAAACAACAAATAACGGAAATGTGACGGCTAAGGTTGCGTTTTCTCTTCGCACATTTTGTGATGATACCGATTTTCAAAACTATCCGAACGATGTCTACAAATGTTGCTTTTCGTTTGAACCGCAACAGGATCGAGTTTGTTTTTTAGTTTTCCAACTTTGAAAGAGAAATGAAATCAGGAAGTGATTCAATTCACCTCATCCGGCCTGCCAATTTTCACTGATCCGAAAAATTTTCGCGATTATGGTTGGAGCGTTTCCGGAACGGTCCCTGAAAAATTTGATGATCCATCTCAAATTGCTCAGGTTTAAAATTTGATTGCAAAAGTGTTTTTTTGTGCTCATTTACTGCATTATTTCAGGTCGGTTTTTGTATTAATCTTAAACGAGCTCATTCTTCACTCAAAATTGAGCTCACAATTCCTCTTTTTGTTTCAACTGTCATTTTTTTGCTGCCACCATTACTTGGCAGCATAAAAATTCAATTATATATCAAAATGTTCGTCATGCTTCTGCAATTCATCACACTACTAATTTTCTCAACAAGAATTGCACCATTTTTGGCGAGCACATCATCAACTCCGCGACCCAGTAAGATAATTAGGATCACAAGAAAAAAAAAGAAGGTTAAACGACAAAATTTCAGTGCGATTTTTGGAAATTGCGATAACCATCAATATGTGCTCAATTTCAATATCCACATTTATTTTTGCTCTAATGAAAATCAAACGTACACTTCCACCATGGAATAGAGCAGCACAGTGAGTTTGAAAAGGAAAAAAGATGAAAAGTGAAAATAATGCAGAATCGCAAATGTTGTCAATAGCCTTATGAATGTTTTGAACATTTCCTCAGTTGAAGAATACAATTTAGACAAGCTCGACGAGCAAGAATCTCAATGCTCTTATCAAAAAGACTGGTTTAATATTTTCCGCGCAGCTCACGCGGTTTTCATGACGGGCCTCAGTTTATTCATGTTGTTTTCCTATATTATTTTATGCTTTTAGAATATTTGTCCACTTGTCTTTTTTCTTCATTTTTTTTTCTTCGCTTTGTGTGTATTTTGTGGAAATTTTTTTGAAAAGCGAAACATTTCAAGTAGATTTTTGTATATTTTTAATTTAATCCTATTGTTGATGTTTGTAAATAAATAATTGATAATCGAAAAATCAGTAGGAACGTTTTATTGTCAATTATTCAAAGAGAAATCAGTTCTTATCAGAGCTCATGAAAAAATGAATTTAAAAAAAAGGAAAAAGAAATAAATCGCAATTAAAAATACATTTAATCGTTATCAATAAATCGGTTGAATTAAATATTGAAAATAATGGTCTTCTAAATAAAAACAAAGAAAAACATTGAATATTAAAATTTTTTTTTTGGAATGTCAATGGGTTGTCACGTTATGAAAGAAAATATTAGCGGTGTTCTGCAAAATGAAAAAAAATTACAAAAAAAACATATTAAAATTGCCTGTCGGACATTTTCGAGCAATATAAAATTCTTTCAAAAAAAACCTATGTTTTACATGGAGGTCAATTTAAAACAAACAAATAAACAAGATAAAAGAAAAACGGAAATGAGTTGTATGATGTATGACGAAAATAGAATGGACCGGTGGATGAGATCGATCGATAAGAAATTTTTTAAGTTGAATAATTCGATAGCCAACTGTCAAAATTCAATTTTAATAAAACCTAATATTATTTGAATCGCTCTTCAGTTTGTGTCACAGTTTCACAGTTTCAAGATCAAAAATTATGAAAATTCCAAAATAAATCCGCTAAAAAAGAGCATTTTGGTTTTCTATGAAGCAAAAATCAGCAAAAATCCTAACATTATTATCACTATTATTAGCTTTTTTTTGTCTTCAATCTGGAATATATTCGAGAATTCAACAATTTTCAAAATCATTGTGTATATCCGTTTGGAAGACTTCCCATTGATGGTTCGCCCTGAGCCTGGCGTGTCAGCCTTGTCAAAAGTGAAGTTTCCGGAAGTTTTGATCTATCCACATTCCTACTGTAAGCAAATTTTCCGATTTCGTTAATCAATTAGAATAAATAAATAAACAAACTTTATATAATCTTCAATATCCTTAATTTCAACATCACCGCCTTTTTTAAGTGATGATTGCTGATCTTGTTGGCTCAAATTATTCGCATTGCTATTTGGATCATTTCCAAGTTGCTCGTCAGCAATATCCACTGATAATGTTTTCAGCGTTTTTTTTCGAACCACATCTACTTTTGGCTGAAATTAGACATTGTCTTGTTTTGTTCCTTCTTTTTTTTTTTTTGAAATTTTTCTGATTACTTTATGAAACGTCAGATTTTTTGTTGGAGGATACATGGCTGTTACCACGGATGAACTTGCTGGCGTTGTTAAAGATGATAAATATGGAACAGCCTTAATGAAATTGGAATTAATTTTAAAACAAGGAACCAAGAAAAAAAAATGAATAAAGTCATAGTTTTGTTGATACGAACCGCTGTTTTTCTATAACTCGGTTTGTCTTTGTCACTTGATTGGCGCTCTTCTTGAGATTTGAAAAGTGATTCAACTGTTGTTATTTTCTCTTTTTTCGGAGGGCTTTTTCTTTCAGGCAATATAATTGGATCCTCTTCAAGTAATATATCTTCAATTGTTGGTGCTTCTCTCTCCTTCTCTTTCAAAACTCTGAAATTATTATTTATTGAATTGAGACATCGCGCTAGCCGTTTTCTTCTTCTTCTTCTTTTTTTTTCTTTTTTTTTTTTTGAAAAACCTTGCTCCTTGCTTATTGAATGACATTCGGCTAAAATTTTTTTCGCCGCTGAAGATTCCCATTGTTCCTTTTCGCTCACGTTTTAATGGTGTTGAAGAAATCAGCTGTTCCTCAGAATCCTAAAACACATTTTTTTCAACAAATTTTTCATTTTAAAAATGTTTTTTTCTCTGATCGAACCGCTTCAATTCTAGCTGGAAGCATTGAAGCTGAAGATAAAACATTGATGTCAACCAATGGATTTGACATTAGAATGTTGAAGTGCGATGGTCTTGCAATATTTGATGTTTTCTCATATTGATCACTACTTGAATAATCCGTTGTATCATCAGCATTGCTTTCCGGCTCGGTTCTCGTTTCATCTTCTTTCTTTCTTTCTTTCATTGATTCTTTCGGCGGTAAGGATCCAGCGCGAAGATCTGCTAACGGTTGCACCTGATATGGATGATTCGGTCGAACTGACGTTCCAGTCAATATTCGAGGATCCGATTGATCGATAGATAAAGGAAGAATCCGCCCTGTTCCAGTGTTTTGATTTGAAGATGATGAGAGTTGTGCCGCTTGAGATTGGCCTGACTGCGTTGTTCCATGATGAATTTCACTAGTAATTTTGGTTTCTAACATTTGAAGCCTTTGCACAAGATTTTGAACTTGTTCTAGAAGCTCCCGGTTCGCTGATAATAATTGATGAGTTCGTGACTGAAAAAATGTTTGCACAATTTGAAACGGCAAAAAATAAGAGTTTTTGTACCTGAGCTTCTAATCTAGCTGTCGTTTCTGACGTAAGTTGATCTCTTAATAATTGAACTTGGCATCCCGCGACTTGAACTGATTGTTGTGCTTGATCAAGCTGCGATCGCATCATTTGTTGATTGAGCTGCTCAACAGTCAATTGAGAGCTACTTTCTTGACCAAGATTTTGTGGTTGATCAAAGTTTTGAGATTGAGGCATGTTTAATTGAAGGGTTGCGTATGGTGAGACCATTAAAGGTGATGAGACACCAAAAGGAAGCGATGATGATGAAGGAAGTATACCCGAAAGTTGCTGAAAAATGGCAAAGTGAAACGAATATTTTTTGACAAAATTTAGAGTTTTTTATACATACAGGATAGTACATTGGAACATTTTGCTCTAACGACTGCATCGATTGAGGATATGATGGAATTTGTGCCGCCCACGTTCGCGAGTGCGGCAACGTTGCTGAAGGATACGAAATATTCGAAGGCATCGAAATTATTCTCTGAAAATCAATGACTTTGTTTTCAATTTGTTGAAACCTCTTTTTTTCTCAGAAAAGAGAAGCTTTACCTGATTACTCATTGGTATTTGATTATCCACAACGATCGGCATCGTTTGAGAGCTTGGAAGTTGTGATGGCAAAGTATTATACTGGGCTTGTTGAATATTGAGCAATTGTGTTGGCTTTTGTTGATTATAAGGTAGAGCTGTTTGAACTTGAGGTTGGTTAACTATTTCCGGAGCTTTTGATAACAGAATGGGATTGGTCGGATTTGCAACCTCAACTGATTGATCCGGAATCGCTGTTGTGTCGATCGCTGTTCCTCCTGACGAACTAGCTGTGGAAGGTTTACGAGGTTGAAACTGTAAATTATTTTCAGAATTTCGAGGCAAAAACCAAAGTTTCGGCTTGTTTAAATTGTTTAAATTGAAAAATATTTTGATAAATATCGTCTCAAGAGTTAACTTTTTTTTCTTGTCTTCACATTTTGTCATCATATCAAATAACAACATAGATACACACGTAAATATCTCGTAAGAATCGTCTAGTCAAAAAATTCTATTGATCTTCTCAAACATTTCCCTTAGCTTCATCCTCTCTCTTCTACCTTCTTCCCTCCCCCCCTCCCTCCCCATTTCACCCTGCTTTCTCCGTCCTCCCCTCTCTCCTTCTCTCTCTGGATTTCTTTCGAAATTCTGTTCCATAAAAATTGAAGAGTTTACTAGAGATAATCGTTTTCCGTATAACGGCCCACCAACTGGCGGACCTTCCATTGGAGATGAACTTCTACTATCCTCCTCTCTTGCGGCTTTTTCCTCAATGACATCAAGTGCGGCTGGGCCAGCATCTTCTTCAGATTGTGTTGAAACTACAAAATTGCTCAATCGCCTTCGTTATAATAGAATTTACAAAAGAGAATCAAAATTATTGGACAAGGAAGTTCAAGAAAAGAATGAAAATACAAACTTTTACTTTTTACTGCTTCGTCTTCATGTTTTTCCAGCATCTGTTCTTGAGCGACTTTGTGGCAGACCTATAAATCAGAAAATAATTAATTGACTGATGTGCAGAAATAAAATTCAAAAAACAAATTTTTTTTTCTTTCTACAACACATTTCTCATTTATTTCTGAATGAGAATCAATGGAAACTCACTTCAAATGCTTGGCCGATTGTTCGAACAACGCGCATTGCTTGACTCTGAAAATCAATTGAATCAATACTAACTTCCAACCAAATTATTTTTTTTCATTTCCTTTATTGATTCACTATTCAAAGAATCATTTTAAACTTTTATATATATTTTTATACATTAAAATATTGTATATATATTATATATATATTAGAAGAAGTAGAAACAAAGAGCAAATTTATCACATCTGGTATTTGTTTCATAGTGTAATAGACTGAGAATTGGCACCGACAATGTTGAAAAGAGATATGACTCAAAAATTCGTCTAACTTTTTAACATTTGGAAAAAAAGAATGGTTCTAGTGAAAAATGGTTTTACACTTTATTTTAGAAACTTACTTCAAGTTGTTGATCACTTATATTTGAAGCAGATGCAATATCATCTTCTCTAGACCATGTCACAAATTTAGTTTTAATAGGTTTTCCACCGGGTTTGGCCATAAGTCGAAGATAATAAAATCGTTTTTCTTCACTCATTTCGGAACTTTCGTCCGGATCAAACCGAATCATTTTTTTGGGATGTGATTGGGTTTTGTGTGGGAAATTAAATTAACAACAGAGAGAAGCATATGATCATAGTGTTGATGATGATTGTAACGTTGAACGAACCTACAGAAATGAACAAATAAAACTAGAACTCGGAAAATGAAAAAGAAAAAAACAGAAGATTTAAACGAAAAAACGGTGAACCGGTGAAATGGCAAATTTTGAACAAAAAGCAGAAGCTAGAAAATCAATTGCGACTTGTTCTTGCATATCTTTGAATGAAAAGAGAAACTAACGATTTCTCACTTCAATGATATTTCCAAAAAAAAAAGAAAAAGAAAAAAAAAGACGGACGAAGCTCGATTGAAAAAAAGAAAGAAAGCAATACGACTCCACTTGATTTTCTTTCAATGCAGCAGCTGACGTTTTTATTTCTTTCGATTCTACTCATCTTTCTGATCATCGTTGATTTTTCGTTTACACGATAAAAGAGAGAAAGAAGAAGAAAAAGAAGAAGAAGAAGAAGAAGAAGAAGAAGAAGGAGAAGAAGAAAAACGAAAAAGAAAAAGAATGAAATAAGCTTAAAATCAAAACTGATTTCTCGTTTTCAATAGAGAAATCCGTTTTGGCTCAAGATGAGAGGCGATGAGATGAAAGAGAAGATGAAACGCTAGCTGGTGAGAAGAAATTAAAAATACACAATTTATCAATTTGAAGACAGGCGTGAATAAAAGCTTCAAAATAAAAAAAATAAATAATGAAAAAGTCGCAAAAAAGAAAAAGAAAAAAAAAAGTCAACCTAGTAAAGAAGGAAGTGAAGTTCCTAAAATCAATTTAATGCATCAAAAAAATGAATTTATTGAAACATAATTAATTGATCAGATAAATCTTTTTCCGTATCAATTTTTTTCTTCAAATGCACTTTAAGAAACCAACTAAGCTTTATCAATAACAAACGTTGATCTCCAACAAATTCATTACAATTTCAATGTTTTTCATTTTTTTTTCTCTCTTCATTTTTTAAACAATAAATAATGCTCGATTGAGAAAAAGCGATTAATTTATCTTAGTTAAGTGTCTGTCATTTTTCTTTTCATTCACTGAAAAATTTTATTCCCTTGTCATATTTATGACTTGCAATTTTTTTTTCTGCCCAAAGCTCAAAACATGATTTATTGAGTCTATTTCAAATACGAGAATCACGTAAAAAAAATGAGAAATAATTTATTGTTTTATTATTTTTTATTTTAAGCTTAGAAATTGAGAATAAAATGATATCTTAACGGAAGAAACCATAGATTTGAAAAGTCACCGCAAAATTGAAAAAATAAGTGTTTTTTTTCTGATAAGTTTAACCCTTTTTCAGCAGAGTACGATTTCAAATCGGTTTGCCTTGTCAACAGAATACTTTGACAATTTAAATTTTTTTGTGACGGTGATAACGATGATGAAAGACAAAGCAAAGTGGCATAGATGACAGCGGAAAAAAAAAGAAAAAAGATGAATGATGCTAGTAAGTGAAAAGTGGGTGCTGCAACCAACTGTTTCTAATTATTATTGACAGATTCACACAATCGGCATGGCAGCACACACACACTCCACACACGTGCACACATACACACAAATTTAATAACGACTGCAAATGAAATAGGAATAATCAAAAAACAGAAATAGAAAATTCTGTACTTGCTGAATGATCAGGTGTGGGGATTTTCGATTTTTTAATTTTTAACTAATCTGTGTTCGCCAAAATAAAACTGATTTTCAGAAAATATGAGAAAAGCAAAACGAAACCTTTTTGGAACACTTGAAAACGTTACACTTGAACGTGTTGCTTGCTCCATCTCGTGCAATATAAGAAAAAATCTGAAGATCTTGAGAGTCGTGAGATACATAGAATATTCTGGAAAAAAAAAATGTTGCTTAATCGAAACAACGTGCGGTTGTTTTTTCACACCGGTAAATTGGATGAAACATAACAAGAAGTTTCGATTCATCCCATGATAGTCCTTTCTCCTTTTGCTTTTTACGTTGAAGAACCACTTTGACACCATCAACGGAAACTGTTATGTCAACAGGTCTTTTCTTGATTCCTCGCGCTTTGAACTCGTACTGAAAGTCGCATCAATTCACGTTTTACATTTTAATTGAATTAGAATAGTGGAAATAGAAGCACAAGGTTCCCAACTCACTCTGACTCTTCGCATTGCTGCAACAATTTCGATACGAGTACCAGGTCGAGGAATTTCCATGCTACCGACATACTAGAAATTGTTGAGTTATACTGTATTTTATATTTTATCGCTTTTTTTTCTCTTTTGTTTCCTTCAGTAAAACACATTTTTTTTTCTTTTCGCTTTTTTTCTGAACATAAAATTGTGTTTCCGTGCAAACTTGTCGGCAAATCTATCCAATGTATATGAAAAATGTTTTCTACAATTCCCCCGAGGGACATTCTCTATGATTATTTGAGGATGTAAAAAACGCAATCACACGCACACTTTTGAATCTGACATTTGCCAAGAAAGGCAAAAAATGTTCAGTCGATTTCGGGTTTCAATCCAGCAAGAAAAAAACGCCATTTTTTTTTCAAATATGAATTTCAACCTTCAAACTACCTTCGCTTCAAAATGTATGCCGTGTTGATAAGCAAGCTCATTGTGAAGTGGGATACGACAGTCGTAGACATCGTCGGCAATGATATCGTACGGACCATGTTTTTTCCGCACAGGCATTCTAACCTCACCTCTGCAAAACCAATTTTTAAAATATAAAAAAAAAAAAAAAAACAAGGGGGGGGGGAGAAGAAAAAAAGAATGCAAAATAGTTCACTCAAGCAGAATAATAGGAGAAGTAAGCTCATTTGATAAAGGCCCTCTAGGGAATCACAAAATATTTTCAAGTTGTCTTATCGTTTTCAAGCAATCCTCTCCTTTTCCTCTCCTCTTTTTTTTTACTTCCTTCCCTAGACATTTTCTCATAATTCAGCTAATAGATAAAACTTTAAAATTTTATTCATCAACAACTTTCAATAGTTCATCGGGAGAAAAAAGTTGAAGCTTACAATTACTTTTTAATTAAAAAACGTTTTTTTTTCCTTTTCCTTTTTCTTTTTTACTAAACGAACCTTTTTCTGCATAGCGAAAATATCAGCTACCAGCTGAGCATGACACACAGAATCACTAAATAAGGATAGTTAATGTTGTTCGTTGATGGATGATTGCTTTTCTTGAAAATTCGCTGAAAATTAAAAAAAATCGAAAACTATTTTTGACAGAACAAAAAAAAATGAAAAACAAGATAAATGAACGGAGAGCCGAGCTGAAAAAAATTGCCGATGAATGAGAAATATGAATTTTTAGCAAAAAAAAATGAAACTTTTGATTTGGCTACTACGATCAACTCGTTAACGTCTTCAAAAGATCGAGTTAGAGTGAAGAATGGCTAGCTTTTCCCGTCTTTTTTCTTATTTCTTCTTCTTCTTTTTCATCGACAACATTTTCGACATCTCTACGCTCGACCAAATTGAATAACAAGAACAACTTTAAAGAATAAGTTTGTTACATTTCTGGCTCAAGGCTGAGTAAGCATAAGTACAACAACACCGGTAAACCATTACCCATAATAGAAATAAGAAATAGAGGAAATTAGTTTGTAAAAGGAAAAACGAAATTGAAAAACTTGTAGTATCTCCTGAGCAAGATTAAAATGGGATAAATGTAGTGCGAATAAAAAAAGTACGGTCCGCGAGTGTTTGAAAATAAAAATTGAATGTACTTAATAAAAAAAAATGAAAGAAAAGTAAAAATCTATTAATAAGTAAGCTTATTCTTGATAAAAATTGCTGAAATTTTTATTAAAAAACAAGCTCACAACAACTTTTTTTTCTCAATCGATGTTTAATTGGATGTAAAAATCCGGAAAAAAGTTCAAAAATAACAATAAAAGTCGAGAAAAAAAAGAAATTGTAAGCATGTTTCAGCTAAGAGGATGTGAAATGCCCAAAGGCAGAATAAAAAACTTTCTCGAATATATTTTTGCCTTGTGATGTTACTTTAGGCTTTTCCATTTTTGCTTTATTTAATTATTTATATCCTTATCGGATAATTGAGGTTAAACAACCAAGAGCCGAGTGAAAAATTGCAATGGACAGATAAAAAAGAACAAATTTTTTATGTTGTTTTTGTGAGCGACTCAAACTTTTATTTTTCTATGCCGGAAAAAAAGAAGATTTTTAGGGGTTTAGATAGTGAAAGAAATAGTCGATCAAAAACTGACATCTCGTCCTCTTTTTTTTATTCCAAACATTATTCTGAGTTTTATTTAACTTTTCATCACTTTTTTGCGAATAATTTCAAACAAAAAAAAAATTTGAGAAAAACAAATTTAAAATTTGAAAACTGTTTTTTTTTCGAATTTATGTTGAAAAGTTCCGGTTTGAAAATTGTAAACAATTAAGAATTGAAATCTTGCAAAAGAAGAGGAAAAAATGTTGCTTTTGATGAAACAAAAATAAAATAAAAGCGAAAAAACAAAGGTTTTTCATCACATGCAACAAGAAAAGCAAAAAGCTTGATTAACTACTCAAAAACGTTCAAGAGTCCATTTTGCTTGGCGCCAGCATTTCTGCGTTTTCAGAAAACTAAAACAAATGCCCTTCCGATGTATGATGACGTGCCAGCTTTTCTTATTTTCAACCTCTACGTTAATGATTTTCTAAATGAAGCGGCAGTAATGGAATTGGCGATTAAAGTCTGTGAAGCTAATTTTTCAAATAGTTCATTTATTCTTTTGAAATAATTTCAATCAGAAATTGAAAAAAAAACGGAAAAACCTTTGTTTTTCATAAAAACAATTTGTAACCCAATTTGTCTTAAAAAAAAGGAAAGAATAACTTCATTTTTTTTCAAAAAAAAAAAACTGAAGTGTGTGAAGAATACATACATTTTGACAGGAAAACAAAATTTGCATAACTCGATAACGATTTTAAACTAAAATTTTTAGAAAATCGCAACTTTTTAGTTATGTAAATTCAAAAATCCTGGACGTAACTCAATAAGAAACTTTAAAGAAAATGTATGCTTAATTTCTAAACTTGAATATACAAAAATCAAAATTTTTTGAAATGAATTTCTTCAAGAAAACTGAAAACTTTCAGCTAATTTTTTCATTAAATTGAAATTTTTTTTTGGCTCCTTTTTTTTTTTTGTTTTAAATCGTGTTAAACAAGAAAACCGTGATAATTTTACATCAAGTGAATGTGTACACGAGAAAAAAATAAAAATAAATTGTTAAATCATAAGTGACAGCCTCTGGGGTAAACGCAGCGGGCTTTTTCATTGTGCATCGCCACTAAGAAAAAGTGGAAGTCTATTTGAACATACGAATTGCGTTTTATTACTCAGAAAGTTACTGAATTTTTGAAGAATTTCCTTGTTTGATAAGGAGAATAAATTAAAAATAATGAGTAAATAAATCACGACAAAAAGCTGAATTAAAAGTTCGTGAATTATCAAGGAAAATAAAAATAACTTGATGACATTCAAGATCAACCCAACTCGCCAAGCTTTACCGAAAATCCTATAAATTATTTGTCAACGTTACAAAGTGTTCTTAATTAAAGCGATGAATTTAAAAATAAAACAAAACAAAGAAAAAATCAAGTTTGACAGGGAATGAAAGAACAAAACATTCATTTTTCACAATGATTCTTTTGAGCAATTGAATCCTGGTCAACAGTTGCGTCATCAGTTCAATCAATCGGAGACGTTGACACCTCAGAACAGCAAGAGGGAATGAAGATTTCGCTTTTTTTGCTTATAATTTTCATGTTCAATAAATGTGAAGCAATCATTTTTCTTTAATGCCAGCCTCGATTCGTTTCAATCGGCTGTTAAAAACTTCATCCTCCCCCTCTCTTTTTTTTTGGCAACAATGACGTCATTAAAAAGGTTTTCATCCGGAGAAACAGAACATTTACAAAACTTGAGAATTGAAAGAAAAAAAGAAGATGAAGATAAGTTTTCAATGATCACAAAATTATTAGGATAAAAAAATTCAAAACGTTTCATCAACAACTCAAAATGTTTAATTCAAATAATCTGAATTTCAAAATTTGATGTTTTTAATATTATTTTCAGTTTTATTAACAATAAGCTTGTTCTGCGTTTTTTTTTTCAAAATAGTAATTCTAAATTTGAATTTAATAATACCTTTCTAACTATTGAAATTATTTTCATAACACATATTTTATATTTTAGAAATGTACATATTTATTATTGGATTATACGCTAAATGTAAAAACTGCACAGACCTTCTTGTTCCATTTTTTATAGATGAGAGGAGAAAAAAACTATAGTGGACATTCCTTATGTCAAGTCATATTACACAACATGAGGTTTGATGACAGAAAACATCAATGTTTTTTAAAAACTGGCTGAATATTTCGATTAATTAAAAAAAAAACATGGTAGGTACCATGTTTAGAAATTTCAAAAAAAAAAAAAAGCGTTGCATTAAATTTATAGACAAAGGACCAATATGAAACAAATAAAGAATTGAAGAGAGGGAGAGAGAGAGAGAGAGAGCAAGAATTGAAGAGAACTAAGAAAATGTGATGAGATGGAAGGAGAAGAATGCCGATTTCTCGAATGAGATGTGATGAATAATGTCTTGAAAAATGATGGTGGGGGCTGCTTATTGTTAAACAAAAAGGCAAATGATAACATTACGCGTTCATCGTTTGTACATCCACACATTATTAGTTCTCAATCAATGAAATCGATTTTAAATTAAACGCAAAAATCTTGTTAAGAATCGAGGGAGCAAGTCGCCAGTTCAAAATCATTTTTTTTTCGACATTTTTCTCTCTCTCTCTCTCTCTCTTCTTCTTTTTTTTCTTTTTTTTTTGAGATTTCACATTAACGGAAGTATTAAGGACATAAACGTTTTTGAATCTTCTTGTAAAACATGCGATGCTGTACATTTTTGTTAGCAACAACGTAAAAGGAAGAAACATTGAGAGGAAATTCTATAAACATTTGAAATTTTAAAACTTGGTCCACAAGCTTTTCCAAAGTGAAAAAAAAACTACGAAGAATAAAAAATAAAAAATATAAAAAAACCATTAAAAACTTAATAAATGAAGAAATTTGAGCCTGTTCTATCTATCTCTGAAAATTTTGATAATTCTTGAAATTAAGCTTTAGATCAGTGCTGTGGTCACACAAAAATTTAAGTATTCTGGAGAGAAAGGGAAAAAAAATCAAAACGTTTTTTTTCAAAACAACAACAAATGAAAAATTGGATCTTAACAAAATCAATAACATCAAGCTTACCTAGTATTGATTTTTCTAGTGACGTTGTTTAGAATCAATTTTCATACTTTTTCGGATAAAAAAAAATACAATTTTTTGGCAGCTTAAGATCTTCTCACCACTACAGTTCAAATGATTAAAGAAATAATGATGGAACAGAGGATAAATTGAAAAGCAAAACGACTGCAAAAATTATGGGATGAAAAATAATGAGGAAAGAAAAAATTGAGAATTTAACCTCATCTTCTCATAACGGGATTTTTTTGATAAAAGAAAAATCGTTTTTTTTTCTCTTCTCTCTTCTTCTTAACTATTTTTGTTTGTTGTTTTTCGAACAATTTTCAAGCTACCACGTTTGTTGTGCTATTCATTTTAGCTTTTATTCTTTTCTCATCTCTTTGCCTCTTTCTCTCCCTCTCTCTTTTCTCATTTTTTCTTTTTTCTTTCTTCACTATGAAACGAATTCATCCTGCAAGAAATCCGTCACTATTCACACACTGAAATTGCATATCACAAAAAGTTGAACAGATGAAAGTGAAACAAAGGTAAACGAAGATAAGAAGCACTGGGGTGGATGATGAGTGAAAATTTTTCACTATCCATTATTTTATTTTTTTTTTTTTGCTCCTTCCTCTGCCATTCTATCTGATACAACCGACAATGTTCTTTTCTCTTCGTCAAGATGATGCTGATGATGACAAAGATGATATTGATAAAGATGACGATAATGATAATGATGATGAAAAAATAAATTTTGAAGAAAGGAAAGAAGGAAGGAAGGAAAGAAGGAAGGAAGGAAGGAAAAATCAGCGGAGCCCAGGAGGTTGAAGACAATATTTAGAGTGATACATTGACGAAAGAAAATGTCCCAGCGTTTATCTCCACAACTTGTCTATTTGTCTAACTGATTTCTATAGTGAGAATAGAGAGGGACTTTCGAATAATTGATAGGATTGCGGCATTGGTATGAGGAGCAGCAACTGTTTGGGGTCTACATACATCTCTCACTATGTAACCACTGAGTTGAAAATTGGAACAACGAAGCATGTCACCCACACTCACACACACACACAAGCACGCACATGCACGTCCAAAAAAAAACTCTGAAATTTTGATATTAAAAGCTCAAAACAAGTTTTTTCTGTAAAAGTTGCTTCCTTTTTTATAATAATATTGATTACCTTTCAAAAAAAAAAACAATTCATAGAAAACAATGAAGCCTAGAAGTATTTTCACCGTCGCCTTTTTTATGTTTGAAGTTTTAATTTTTATTAAATGTGTTTATTTCAGATCTCAATAATTGTGTTGGATCCTTAAGATCCTTAAACGTTTTCAGTATTTTTAATTGAGAAATTAAAATGAAAAACATTGATAATTACATCAGATATGTGACGCAAGCAGAAGAAAAAAGAAATGATATTTTGAGAAATGAAAAATTGTTTAACAATTTTTAAAACAATTCGTGTTTTAAAAATAACCAATTAATCGTAAAATTAAAAATAAAAATAACAGAAAAAAAAATGAAAAAAACAGTAAATTTTCAATGGGAAAAGAAAGAAGCTAGAAAGCAATTATGAAACTTCATTGATACACCAATCAATCAATACTACAAAAAATAAACAAAATAACGGGCTCAAAAATATTTTTATTTTTTCTTCAAATCATGTAAAAGCCATTTCTTCTTTGGACTCTTTTTTGTTTTTGTTTGAAACATCAGCGATTTTTCAAGTTTAAGGTTGCATTTATTGTGAAACGTTTTCGACCACTTTTTTGGTTGACTGCTCTTGAACTAATATTGATTCGCTCTCGTCATTATGTTTTGTGATTGTGGTAGTTTCGATGGTCGATGTACCATCGTTCTCAGTAACCTGAAATTTTTTTTCAAATTATTTATTTGCAGCATGAAAAATTGGTTTTTAGTGGCTGAAAACAACTTGCAGGGGAAAATTTTTGTTTTCTTTTAAATGCGTCGAAAATAATCCATTTAAAAAAACATTTTTTTAAAGGATTCCAAAAGAGAATTTCAAATATTTTTCTATTTTTCTTAAAAACGAAAACCATTACAAATTACCTCAGTTAAAACCACAGTTTCTTCCCCATTCTCATTAATGAATTTATTAAAAGTCGGCTCTTGATCAGTTTCATTCTTTTCTGCTGCCGAATTTCCATCTGCAATCAACTCGTCAATTCTCTCATGCGCTTTTTTGATTTCTTCCGAAAGTCGATTGGCTTCTAAGCTGTCAACTTGTTCGGTTTTTTCTTCGACTGACGTCGCAATTTCTTCTCCATTTTCATTTAGTGTTGTCTAAAATTGAAAGAGGATTTTATAATTGTTTTTAACATTTTTTTTTTCAAACAAACTTTTTCAATCTTCACACTTTCTGTTCCATTTTTATTGATTGTTGTTTCTTGCACAATTTTATCCACTTTATCTTCTGATTCAATAACTTGTTCCACAAGTTGTGTTGTTTCATTTCCATCAGTATGAGTAACAATTGTTCTTGTTTTTGTGATAAATGATTCCTGAATCAAAAATTTCATCGGTCTCAATTCTTCTTCTAAAAAACAGAAGAAATTTATCACCTCATTTTCTGGCAACCGGTTTTCCGCTTCATTTGAACTGATCACTGGAACGCTCGACTTTCCATTAACCACCGTTGAATCAACGCGAGGATACGGATAAACGGGCGTATAAATGAATGGTCCGTTCACAGCAATTTTTTCCTTTTCATCGCCTTCTTCAACTGGTTGCGGACCGGTGACGAATGGTTCCAAACTGTTGTTTTTATCGCGTGTTGACAATTCTCCAATTTCAATCGGGATTTCAAGAAGAATGTGCGCTCCAAGGGTCACCTAAAGTTCAGAGTTACAAACAAACAAAAATGTGTTTAATTCGCGTCTCAGCTACCTGAATTCCGTACTCAATTTTTAAAAATGGAATTTTTCTAAATTTGAGTGTCGCTGTCGACGGACTTTCAAGTAATTTTCCTGATAAACTCAAAATGTGCTCTTCTTTAGTGAAATCCTCGTAATCGCCTGAAAATATTGAAGAAATTGTTTAAAAAACCTCAAATTATTCTCAAATACTTTTTGTGCTCGGACTGACTGGGGGAATTGTGAATAAGAACAATTCATTTTTTTCAATTTCTCCCTTAGTTTTTGTTGGTGAATCGCTTGATGCATCAAGTTTTCGCACCAGCAACGTTCGCCAGGGAGAAGAGGCTGCAACTTCAGGTGCTCCAATTCGGCGAACTCGATCGACTAGTCGAGCTTCCATCTGTTGAACGAAATTTGAATATAAAATGTTATTTTGATTTTGTTTCTTACGTGATTCAAAATATCATTCGGGTGTTTGTTGCCAATTTTCAAATTTCCATATACCGCTTCGCCAGGTAAATAGCCAGTTTTTGGAAGGGAAAATTCTGCCATTATCTGAAAAATTGCGATAAGCTTCCATTTCAAGTACTTTGACTCAAGTAATGAACCTTTGATTTACAGCAGCATTTTCCAAAAATTGTAGAATCTTGTGTTGTCGCTGATTCTCCCACCACTAAATGTCCTTCAGAAGGTGCAATGAGTGTAAAAGCTTTTTTCACGTAATATTCATGCTAGAAACAGTAAATTAAATCAAAAAAATCTCAAACAAAAGCAAAAAAAAGCCGCTCACAATTTTTTCAAATTCGTCTTCTTGAACTAAACTAGCCCGTATGAAATATCTAATAAAAGCATGAGGTCCTTCATAAGTGCTTGGACATCCTTTAGGCAATGGGCATTCAAACGGTAGGCTATAAGTGAAATTTCCGATCCATTGAAAATGGCCTGGCTCTGGTTTTCCAGGTGGTCTTTCAAGAAGTGTAAAATCTTGATCGAAATAAACCTGAACAACAACACAATTGAACATAATTTTATTCGAAAAACGTGTTTCCCTCACCTTTTCAATGTCATCTTTTTTCAAAGGATCGTTTAACCATACAGCCCGACCTTTCATTTGTAATTTAACGGCATTTATGATTATTGGTTTTCGTAACTCAATCAGCAGTTTTCCAGTAATGAGTTCACCACCTTAAAATTGTTGGTTAAATTTGAAATTTTAATTTGAAAGTCACACAAAACTGAAAAAACAAAAGTTTACCTTTAAACACAGGTTCTGACCCTGCATCAAGTTGAATATCAAATCTGCCCACTATATCGTTTTCTGTTCCCATTACGACAGTGTTCTTGAGAAATCTAAAAGGAACAACTTTTAAGATTAAAGACTTTGTCAATTTTCATTCTCAATAGAATTAAGCAGCATTTATGATTTTGAAAAATTTGGTTTTCAGTGAATACAACAAATTAATGTTCAGCTTTTGCATAAACATGTAATTTCTATTTTGATTAGAGAGAAAGCGAAAATCTATGAACTATAAAAACATATTTATGTATGTGTACGTAAGTGTGTAGTCAACAAAAAATAAGGAATATTTAAAATTATGTTATTTTATAAAAATATTTTCTAGAGAATGATTCAAAATATGTTCATCAACAAAATTCAGCTGTTTTCAATTGGCAGAAAAACGTGCAACTATTTAAGCATTTCAAGGTGTTGAAAATTCGTGGAAAGAAATATTTTTTTTTAGTTTTTAAAAAGACAAATGTCTAATGTTCAACCAAATTTCAAGAAGGAAAATAAATGTAATAACTCAGAGAAAATTTCATAATATTTCAAAGTCTAACACACTAATGACTATGAATATGCACATACACAGTGTAAACGAGAAGTTGAAAACTACAACAATATTGCGAAATGACTGACAAGAGAGGGAAAATGTGTCAAGAGAACATGTTTGATATTAATAAATTGAAAAAAAGCTGGCAAACGGTTTAAATAGGCACGCACAAACCACAATTTTTTTCCACCTGAAATTTATGCTTCGAAAAGAAATGGAAAAAAAAACCATTACAAGAAATTTAATTTGACTACTTTTGACAACATAAAAAGAATTGCGTGATAATTAATTTTCTATTCATTGCTTTTTTTAACGATTTTTTAAAATGTTGAATGTGTTAGAGAAATACATATCTGCAAGTGTGAAAAAAGAAAATTGAATTTTATTCTTTTCTTTTTTTTTTTTGAAAAAAATAAAAAAAAAAAATGAAAGTAATGATATTCAATTTGATGTTGATGCAAAAAATGTCAAAGAGATGCTTCCCAAAAAAAAATTTCTAGTTTTTTTCGGATATATTTAACAAGATGAAATGGAATATTGAGAGAAGAAAAAAACGAAATTTTAAATATTTTTAGGGAGAAATTAAATAATATACAACTTGGTGATAAAATACTAGGCATATACATAAATTATTAAACATTTACGAGAATCGGCAAGTGACAATTTATTATTCATTTTATTGCAAAAAAAAGCGATGATTTAAAGTGAGACAAATAGATAAAGAGAGCATACTCCAAAAGTTAAAGGGACATTCAATGATTTGTTTAATTTCCAGTTTTTTTTGAAAAAAAAATGTGAAGTAAAATAAATTTAATCAAATTTTCACAAAAAAAATTAAAGTTTAATCAAATTCAAAGAATGATTCTATTTAAACGCGACAATTTGGATATAAAATGCCCTTCTCTGTCTAATTGTTAAGCGTAAACTAAACATTTTTAAGCTAGTTAGTTAGTTGTCAAAAGTGTAATATAACTAATGTCGATTGGATATGGGGTGACAGGAAGCGAAAGATTTTAAAAGAAACCCATACACAACACAGTTGTTAGGCTAGATACGCATAGGAAGAGTTCATTGCTTCGAACATCAAAAGATAAAATCAACGTTCGTTTTTATTTTATTTTATTTTATTTTTTTTTTTGAAAATAAAAAGAAAAGAAAGTGATTACTCATCTTAAAAACCAAGAAAAAGAGTATTTAATGGGTTCAAAAAAAAAGAAGGAAAAAAAGACAGAAAACAAATACTTTTTTTGAACGCGTTGTGTTCAACGCTGTGTGTACACAAAAAATGAGGGGACTTTAAAGAATTAATTTCTAATTATTCATAGCTTTGAAGGGTTCACCACTACCACCATCACACCACCATCAGATAAATTTGGTTTATTCCAAGAAGAAAGAAAATAGTCATCAATTTGAAGAAAGATAGCATCGAATTTGAATTCCAATTTATTATAAATTCTCCAATTTTCTTTGCACTCAAAATTTTTTTTGGCATTTAATTTCAGTTTGGTTTTTTATTCGTTTTAGATTTCTCACAAAAAAAAAACAACTTCACATTTGTTTTTTTGTACAATCTTATTCTAATTTTTTATGAAAAATGTGTTGTTTTCTTTACAGAAAAAATGTCAATTATCAAAAAAAGAAGGAAGAACAAAAAAGGAAGAAGAAGCTTGAATTATAAAATGGTGAACCCTGAAAAATACGTTGAGAATAAACGAATTCGGCCAACCAATCAAAATCAAATTGTAATACCAGTAAGGAAGAGAAAAAAAAATGTAAAGGTTTTTCGTGTTTATGTTAAAAGAAACAAAATAGTGGAAAATTGAAAATGACTCAGTGATGAGACAAAACCCAATTACATACATGCCTATTCTTAGCAATTGGTGGAAATGAAAATTACCACAAATATACATAGGAAGACACACAATTTATGAGGAGGAGGAGGAGGAAGAGAGAGAGAGAGAGAAAATATGACAAAAATCGAACCATTTTCAACATTTTCACTTTTTGTTTCATCAAATTATTCATTTCTTATTAATTAAGTGAATGAATAGCCAAATATCATTAATTACAAGATTTTTGAGAGAGAGAGAGAGACAGAGAGAGAGAGAGAGAAATTTAGAAATTCAACTATCGTTTTATTGATTGTTTCTATTTAAAAAAAAGAACATGAAATGAGAAGATGACAAAACCGTGAGAGATTGAAAAAAAAAGGGCAAACTATTTATTGATTTGTCTCTCAATCATTTTCAATACCACAAAAAATGTAAAAATTGATTCCAAACCAACTCGAAAGTAATAAAAATTCTCAGAAAAAAAAGAGAAAAAATGATGGGAAAAAATCACTCAAAAAAGTGGCAATTCCTGGTTTTCTGAATGGCTGCCTACCAGTTTTTAATGTCAACGAAAGTGAAATTGAAAAAAATGCAAAAAAAAAAAAAGAAAAAAAAAGAAAGTTACAAACACAAACGCGTGATGAGTAAATATAGAAAAATGGTTGAGGTTGGGCTCAAGTAGATGCAAAAAAGCGAGACGATAGACACATTAAACACAAACAACAACGACACAAAATCAAAACGCATTCGTTCCTGTATCAAAAGAGAAACGAAACAAAAAAGCAAGAAAAAAACCACAGTCAATTGTGGAGAGTCAAAAGAATCATAAGTAAAAGGAGCACACGTGCGAACCGAAACCACAATAACACTAACAGCACATTGCCATAGAACGCTGGCGAGCACATTTTGGTTCAAACCACACACATACACACACACACACAAACAGACACACTCGCCACATGTCACGGTCAAATTATTTTCAATGACGGAGGTTGCTCATTAATATGTAAACGATTGAGCCATTATTTTAGATCTGCGTTTATTTATTATTTTTTTTCTTTTTATATTTTGGTGCAGCACATGGCGTTTAAGCGTTTAACTTTTTATTACATTTCTCAAATAAAAAAAAGTTTAATATAAAATAAAATGTTTGTAAACGAATCATGAATAAAATGAATTCTATTTTTTATTCATTTTTAATGACGCAACCTAATCAAAATTGACTTGACTCGGCTCGACAATTATAAAATTGCTATTAAAAAAAATGAAAAGAGCATTTTTTTGAATAATTCATCGGTTTTTTCATTTTTTTTTTAATTCGTTAAAATGTGACAAAATGAAACGAATGAAATTAAATTTTTCAAAACTTGTTTTTTTTCCAATTTTGATCGCCAAAAATTTAATTAAATTGTTTTCGAAAAGTGTGGCAAAAAGTTTTTTAATCGCAATACATACTGTGTAGTATTTGTTATTTTTTTCGATTGTTTTGGTAATAAATTGAAAAATGTATAAAGTAAACAATGAATAATTGTCAATATTGAAGGAATAAAAAATAAAAACGCTTATATTTGAAATAAAAAAAAGAAAGAAAGAGATTATGTTCTTTGTAACTTAGACCATTACAAACATTAAAACAATTTTATTGATTTAATTCACAATGTATTTGTAGTTTTCTCACACCTTAACCACAGAATTTGTTAACATTTTTCTTTCGATAAATTTGAACAAAAAAATTCATTCGTAAACCGCAACAACTACAAATTGACGATAATATTGAGAAAATGCGCTTGCAACTCCAACCCATTCGACATTTTCATCATTTAAAAAGTTATGAGTTCGAAATTCTTCAGCTTCATCACACCACACATGTGCAATCGATACTTGAACTTTTGATCCCATCCAGATATTCATTTTTCGGCTATGATCAGTTCTAAAATCACGTTTTTGTCAAATGTTGAGACAGAGGTGAAGATCGTTGGCAACTGAGTATTTTGAGATACCTGAATTCTCCTCGTTCGGCTAATTGACGTGCCCATTGTGCTGCAATATCAGCTAACCGAACTGATGGTTGAAGTGGTCGACGTAATGTTGAAACTCGTATTTTGTTGATTTCATCAATGAGACAATCCAAAGGCTCTTTGAAATAAACTTTTGAGGGAGCACCAAATGTGCTATTTCTAAAAAATATTTTGGTTAGAAAAATGAATATTTTTGATGAATTTTACTTAAGGATTGAAGTATTTCTAGTGTAGCCATCAATTATTTTAAAAGCATCACTATTTGAACCAGGCACCGAATCATATTCTCTTCGAATCTCTTGTGGTTCTCTTTCTATTACTCGCTCAACTTCTGTAATAGCTTTTCAATTCTTGAATCTATTTTGTGGAAATTTTTTCTCACTTTTAATTGGATACCATTTTTCATTCACCGAATTGGGTTTGTGATTAAAATTTTGAAATTTCGGCTGTTCTGGTAAATACTTAACTGTGTGTATTGTTGTATAGTTATAATCTCCCTCATTTCGATTAAGTGGAACCCATTTATTTCGATCATCAAATGTATTAACAGGTTTATTTCGAGTGTTTGTTGAAGCAAATGACGGTGAGAATTCATCAAAGTGAGTAGTTCTCTTAAAAAAAATCGAATTTGAAGCCAGTTTAATTGATTACCAGATTATTTGAATGAAAAACAAACAACATACAACATCAGTTATGGATAATAAATGACCATTTGGGGAAAAACGTTCCATTCGTTTTTTGGTAATTGAATGATAATTATCATTTGTAGTTGAGCTGATAATATTTGGAATAAAATTATTCAAATGCATGCTGTTTCTGAACAACTTTTCAAATGTTCAACGAAGAAATCAATGTTTGTTGTGTACTCAAATTTGATTTTTTTTCCAATCTCATAAATGATATTATTCAAATATTAAAAGCGCTTTCATACATTTTCAAACTCGTAAAATTTGATTTTATGGAACAACATGTTAATACAAAAAAATGACTCATATTCCTGTATTAAAAGTATTTCTTGTGCAAATAAATGTAATTTGTTTAACAAGAATTCTTTAGCTTTGACGTGGTGAGGCGTTGTTAAACATTTTCAATTTTTTGACGATTTATTTTTTCTAATGATTGGTTTTTTTTTAAAATTTTTTTCAAATTACAAGTAAACTGAATAATATCAATCTATCGAATCGTTTGAATTAATCATAACCCGAACAATTAAAATAATAAAACAGTTTGTTCCATCACAATAAAATGCATCAGAGATGAAGAATAGCTGAACATCACAGGTCGATTTGGTTGACAAAAAAAAAGAAAAGCGAAGCAACATTTTCTGCTAATTTTTGTTTAAATCTGACGTTGATTGGTAAAGCTTCACGTCATCTCTAATCACAGAGCACTCATTAACCAGACATTATTTGCGTCTGCCTGAAAGGCGTTGAAATTATGGAAAAGCTGAGAGACAATAATTGATTTACTCACCAATTTTTGAAAAATTGAAAAACCTTGAAAGATTTCAATCCAAGCAAAGTTTAAACAAATTTTATCACATCTGAAACCATCTTAAACTTTTTTTTTCTAAACAAAAAAACGTTTTAAAAAGAAAAAAATATTCAAATATTCTAAAATTTTGTTCAAAAAAACCAGAAAAACATTTTCTGGTGAAAAAAGATGACAAAGTCGCGAACTGATGAAGGGATTGAAGAATTGAGCAAAAAAAAAGTGAAGAAGCGTCATGTGTAAGTTGTAGGGCACTCCATTATTTTTTTGTTTTCTGAAAGTCGAGAAAAACAATAGTGCCTGCCAAGAAATTGAAGTAAAAAAAAAAGGAAAAAATGAAAGAAAGACAGAAACGAAAAAAAGCAGATGGTGAAATGTTTTTTTGTGACAGCTGTTGATATTTGTTGTTCAATTTATCATGAAATCTTCTTTCGTTCAGTCGTAAGTAACGAACATCATTTCGCAAATTGTTAAAGCTTAGATTCAAAAAAATTAAAACTACAGTTGCATCATATTTTTTTTTTGAAGAAAGCTACAATTTTTATGGTTTTTCAAAGTTTTTGAAAAGTTTTCAAGCATACAAAATTCTTTAAATAATTATTAATTCTGAAATATTTAAATTTTTAAAATTAATCAAAATTTCCACACACTTGATTGACTTCCTAAGAAACGATGTCTTAACGTTCGAACAAAAAACAAGTTTTATAATTTTTAGTTTTAGTTTTTTTTTTTTTTTTGAATCGTAAATCTCATAAAATTGTTTTTATGAATGTTCAAATAAAAAAAGGATACAAAATTACAATTTTTAAATCCCAATGTGATCAACATTTTTTTTGTTGTGATTTTAAATTGGAATTTTTCCGTTTGCAATGATCATGCAAACGTACAAAACATTCATTTCACACTCAACACGAAACCCAGATAATGAAATCGAATTGAAACATATGTTTCTTGCTTATTTGAAAATGGTTTTTTGTTCAAATATTCAAACTTGTCGCACAAAAGAATGGGATTATAATAAAAACAGGGAATTGCATGAAAATAAAAACGCACATTCAATACGGAACACAGCAGAAAAAAAATGCAACGCAAAAATCAATAACGTTTTTTGATTATATGTAGAAATAGTTTTAAATTGAAATAAAATATGCGAATTGTGCCGAAAAATTTTTAAATTGTTTTTTAAACTATTTTTGTGTTGCTAGAGTTTCAATATTCAGTTTTCAGTTCAATCCTTTCCTTGAGAAACGTCACAAAAACCAGTTCAAGCTGAGGATTGATGAGCAACGTCGGATCGAACAATTTGAGCGTGAACTTCTCTGAGGTTTTTCATTGAGCCACGAAACAAATAAAACAATTATGAACGTGCAAATTGAAAGGAATTATTTATTTAAAACAGAAATTGAACAGAAAAAAAAATCGAATTTTGTACTAAAAAATAGTTATTTGTCACGTTTCCTAACCTGACAGCAGAAAAAAAAGGAATCCAAAACAACACCCGCACAATAACATCGATATTTCTATTTTATTGCAAATGTGTTTCAAAAATAAAAACTCAATTTCTCCCACACTTCTTTTTTTCGATTTTTTCTTTTATTTTCATTCCTTTGCTTAAACGAAATTTAAGATTTTTTTTTATTTCAAGTTTAAATTTGATCATTTTTTTCCACTTTTCAGATGACAACACAAAACAATTGGAAGCACGCTTTTTCAATTTCTGGATATTTGCTTATGAAGCATCTTGGTGGTGGTAAAAAAAAAGAAAAACCAAATTTTAAATATTGGTGCTTTCTAATAATATTGATTTTTTCAGCATTATCAATTTGGCGACCTCGACGACGATTTTATTGTGCAATTGATGAAGTAACCGAAGAACTGGTTTATCATAAAACTGAATTAGATTTCACTTTACATCGAGAACCGTTTGGATGTTTTCCAATCTCATCAGCTGTGATAACGTTAAATGATCATAACAATTGCATTTTTATACTTCAGTAAGCTTTTTTTATTTTAATCGACACTTCAAAAGCTTAAATTTTGACCAAAAAATTGTCAGGATTTATAGATTTTTTAATCAATATTTCAGAGCTGTACTATTTGATATTTTTCGTTTTGTTTTTATTGAAATTAATGATGGGAAAAACAAACAAATTTTTTGAAATTTCTCACTGAAAACTATGAAACAAAGAGAACAATGAAAACTGCTTCTGTGTAAATAAAAAATGGAAATAAAATTTTTTTTAATTGCCTCTTCAGTAGAAGTTCGGATTTTCAATTTTTTTTCCAGCATATCCGGTCGAAGTATTGAGTTTGAAGCTGAAAACGAAAAGTCGTGTAGTTGTTGGCTCGACGCGTTCTCCAATCGATTTTCCGACGCGGAACGTGAAAAGTATTTTTCGACAATGCTTCGAAAACCGAAAAAGAGCTCAAGTCTGCCGGTACTTTTTTCGTTCTGCGTTAAACTTTTTATCGCAATGATTATAGGATCAGGAATCAGCTTTAACTATGACAGATCAGAATCGAGAAAACAATAGAAAATGTAAAGAACAATTTTCGAAATTTGAATGTACGAGTTTCAATTGTTTTTTTCACAGATTCGGTGCCTGCAAAACATGGAAGAACAAATCAACTTACACCAATGTCGTATCCGGATATGAACGTTTGAAGAACTTCGAATATGTATTGAATTGCATAAATGATTTGCAGGAATTTGTTCTGCCAAATGAGGAAATTGATGATTGGGTAACGCAATGGCTCAGAAATGAAACATTCCAAAACTCATCAAATTTTACAAACCCGACCATTCCGTCATCAACAGTTCATAGCAAACTGAGTTCATCAACGGAAAGTGATAAGTAATTAAATGAACCTGAATTAATTTTTGAGCATCATTTCGAGTTATGTATAGCTTCAGAACCGAGCACGAGGAAATTGAGCATTTAAGAGATATTGTAAATAATCAGAAAAAACAAATTGAAGAATTAAAGCATGAAATGAATTCTCTCACGTTGCATCTTGAGCAAATGAGGTAATAAGCAAAAGCTGAAACCCAACAGCGTTGAAAATTTCAGGAAAAGGTGCGATTCAACCAATGGTTCTGATCGAGACACCCTTTCAGCTCAGAATAAGTTCTTAAACAGCGAAATTTTACGAATGAGTGCCAAAAGTGAAGTTTTAGAGATACGAGCAGCAAAAACGAAAAAGTGAGAAAAATTGTAATAAAAATAAATGTATTCAAAAAATAATTTCAGAGAAAACAAGAAAGTTACTGAGGAGCTTCAACTTCTTCGATGTGACTATGTCCACGCTATTCAATCATCAATTCATATCCCTTTACACGATAATTCAGCTTTAGACGTGATGAGCATGAAGCTTGTCGGTGGTGAAACTGTAAAATCATCAAATCATTTGATTTAAAAGTCAAAAATCACCAATCAAATTTCTTGTAGCACAAAATGCGACTTATTCAACTGATGACAGATGCAAGACAAGATGATCCAAGTCTTCCGACACTTCAAAGCTTATTACAAGGGTTATACGTCGACTCGTTTGGCTTTCGAGTTTCATTTAAAGATGAAACGATTGCTCTTCATTTCATGGCAACCAAACTGCACCAATTTTATTCAAACCGTTCGCGTTCTTTCATTGAGCATAAACAAAATTGGAAACGTTTCTTGGAAGAAAACACATTTATCAATTTAAACCGAGAAACGAAAAATATGTGCCGCAATGGAATACCAAACTCGTTAAGAGCAACTGTTTGGAAAATATTGATTAATCAACAAGTGAAAGATTTGAAAGAATCGTATGGAAAATATTATTTTCGAAATTTATGTAATACTCAGGAAGGGGAAAGTCAAAAATTGGTCAGCTGGAAAATCGATTTCTAGAAAAAAATAAGAAAGCAAATAATTTTTGCAGTATTCCGAGACGCATCAGAAACAAATTAATTTGGATTTATTAAGAACCATGCCGAACAATTTACATTTTATGAACGCAAATTCTAAAGGAGTAAGTATTGATTAGATTTTTAATCGATTTTTAATGTTTAGGTTACTCAAATGCTTCAAGTCTTGCATGCTTTTTGTCTTCATAACCCACAAATTGGTTATTGTCAAGGAATGAACTTTATTGCTGCAACTGCTTTATTATTTGTCGGTCCTGAAGTGAATATTACTAATTTGAAAACAAAAATTGTTATTGACTTTCTTTCAGGATGCTTTTTGGTTTTTAATTGCTATCACTGAACGATATTTTGATAAAACTTATTTTGACAGCAACTTGACTGGAGCGCAAGCGGATCAGGTTTCAGGAGAAAACAAGTTTTCGTTGAAATTTGTTTTTGTAGGAAGTTTTAAAAGATCTACTGGAAGTTCAACACCCAAAAATAATGCGTCATTTTGAATCTCTTGAAATTGATCCAGCCTCAATAACATTAAATTGGTTCATTGCACTGTTTTTTGACGCCGTCCCTTTCAATGTGATTTGTTTGTGAATAATAAAAAGGAATTGAAATTTGTAGACACTTCTCCGAATATGGGATTGTTTTTTGTTAGAAGGATCAAAAGTCCTGTTTCGATTTGCTTTAATATTGATTGGAAAACATGAAGAAGAAATTATCAGTAGGCATGACGCGATTGGAATTATGAAAGTTTCTAAAGCGGCCAGTCGATTAGCATTTGATGAACAAGCAATCGTCGATGTATTTAACAATTTTCAAATCGAACTATTTTCAAACTTGTTTTCAGCACGCATTCAACATTCAACATTTACCATCAAGAGCTGAACTTAAAGCTCTTCAATTACAATATGTGACGGAACTTGCTGAAAAACTTGAGCAAAAAAATAAAAGAGCAACCGCTTTTGTAGTTAGTTTTGAGCTTGACCGCACCGTAAAAAGAGAAACTCTTAAAATGATTTTTATTCAGCATAGTATATCAAAAAATTTTGCTAATGATAAATTGATATCAAATATTTTTATCAACGATTTTTGCCCGAACCATGGATTTGTTGTGTCAGGACATCATTTGTTGGGCAAAATCGCCAAAATCAATATTGAACGTGATCGGACAGTTATGAAAGACATTGATATTGAAGTTGAATTTCTATTCTTAATTTCAGCCTAATTGTTTTTTTTGCTATTTCAGTTCGATTGTAGAGTTATGTCGATTTGTATGGTACGGAGCAACATGGCCTACATCAGTTTAATATCGGGATATCTTTTAGTTGCTCATATTGGAAGAGATGATGATTGGTGATTTTTGGGTTTTTTAGCATTTAGGCCGCTAAATCTGAACCCAAGACCGCTAAACCTAAACCCAAGACCGCTAAACCTAAACCCAAGACCGCTAAATCTTAACCCAAGACCGCTAAACCTAAACCCAAGACCGCTAAACCTAAACCCAAGACCGCTAAACCTAAACCCAAGACCGCTAAATCTTAACCCAAGACCGCTAAACCTAAACCCAAGACCGCTAAACCTAAACCCAAGACTGCTAAACCTAAACCCAAGACTGCTAAACCTAAACCGAAAACCGCTAAACCTAAACCGAAAACCGCTAAACCTAAACCGAAAACCGCTAAACCTAAACCGAAAACCGCTAAACCTAAACCCAAGAACGCTAATTTTTTGTTTAAGGTCAATTTTATGGGAATTGAAGTTGCCGGATGTTGCAACATTTTTAATTTATCGCCAAAACACATTATTTGTTGGCTTAGCAAATGGAAATTTAACAGTTTTCGAAAATGCCGAAGATAAATGGCCAACGAGCGTAGAAATGTGGCACATGCCGTTGAGCTCGTCGCCTTTAATGAGTGCAATAATTCATGATAATATTTTGACAGTAGCAACAGCTTGTAAATTAATCAGTTTAGATGCTCTGTGAGTTTTATTTTGAGATTTTCATTTCAAAATTCATTTCGAAGATCGCTGACAATAATTTCAACAACCCATGTAGTTTCCTCAAATGCTGGAACCGGTGTCATATATTTCGACAAGGTCTCAATCATTTTAATTCTACTAATTAAATACAATTCAATTATAGATAACATGCATGTGCAAATCTCCTTCAGGAATATTTCTAACCACTGATCATTCAACCCTGATTCAGGTTTGGAATGAAACATCGTGCCAACTTCTTTATGATGTTTCATTTGACCATAAAACGAGGTGACAATTTTTTTCGATTCCGGTTGAAATTTTCAAAATATTGTTTACAATTCTACAAATATTTACAAAATTTTTGTTTCAATTAGTCGAATTAATACCAAAAGTGTGTGATTCCATTTGAAAAAAACTCGTATTGTAAAAAAAATGTTTATAATTTTGTTTTTAAATTATAGAAAACCATCGTTGTCTGAATCTGACACTACAATGCATATTGAATCGTTGCTTTACAATGATCAATTCCTTTGGATCGGAACATCTGATGGTTATGTTTTTATTTATAGCACAGATGAGGAAAAAGCAAGCGACGAACAGGATGTCAAATACAGATTGAAGCAGTTTAATTGTCGCCAAACATCTGAAACCGATGAGGAAATAACAAGAAAATGTTCGCAAATTGAGGACGACGAAAATGAAGCTGAGATTATCAATGATTTTAATCAAGAAAAAAGAGCAAGTCGCGTTAGTATAAGTATTGACAGGGAAACTCAACAATATAGTGGTGAATTATAAATGCTTTTGCATAAGAATCGACCAACTTTTATTTAGTTGCTGCAATCGTTCAAAGCTCAGAAAAAGGAAAGGATGTTAATAGAAATGGAAGCTCATCAAGGTTCAACATCATCATAACATAATATTTTAAAAACAAATATTTTTAAAGCAACAGCTGCACACACACAATCCGATTTCCAGTGAAAAAAGGTTACAGTGCTGACTCAGCAGTTTCAGTGTTCAG